>CM076899.1:35971608-37414608 GCA_039519145.1 Kokia cookei | reverse complement strand
ATTTTTTTTTATGTCACAATTTGTTTTGCTTACTAATTTCATCATTTTCTAAGAATTTTGTGTTACCGGTAAAATATATACCCTTTAAATTTCTCTAGATAATCAATAAAGTATCTACTTATCTACAACAGTAAAATTTTGTTCCATGTGCATTATATAATCTTAAAGTATCCGTTTATCTACGGATTATATGTTCTTACTCTTGACAACCCCAGACATGGTTTCCTTTCAAATCACAACTCTAAAGGAGCTTTAGGAATTAACTTAGTAGGAACCTTATATAATAAGTATACATCGGTTATGAGCTCATAAATTCACAGTAACATAGGTAATGAGGTTGTTCATATCATACTCCTAACTACATCCGTTAGAGTCCAATTACGTCTTTCTCCCACACCATTTTGTTAAGGTGTCCTTGACTGAGTATAGTGTGCATATTCCACAATTTAAAATCTTAACATATTCATTAAAGTCCAACTTTTGTTAAGGTGTGCTTGGCGTAGTATTCTATGCATTTTCAAAAATTTAGAATTTTTATATTATGCAAACCAAAACTTAATATTATGTAATTAACAAGTTTAATAACTTTCAGAATAATATAATTTTAAAAAATTACCTAATCCATAATTGAAGTTGACAATTGAATTTGATATACACCACGATAAATTAATTTCTCCCTATTAATATGTTACTTTTTATTATACAAACCCTAATAATTGACACTATAATTTTCTATTAGTCTTGTACACTATAAAGTAGTGGAAGGATCAGTTTACAATAATTAATTTTTACTTTTAATACATTCATTAAATAATTGAATGAAGGGATATAATTAATTTCTATTAAATTAGGTGGCTTAATCATCTTAAATTATACCAATTGAGTCCACCTAAAATGTTAGGCACAAATGAAATAAATAGCACTCGGTATTCAATGGATTTGTTTTGTAAAAAAAAAAAAATTAACAAAAATATTTTTCAAAAATTAGTCTTGCCCATCACTCTCTGCGTGTGACAGCAACTTATCACACACAAATCTTTTCGGCAACGATCCCAACAAGTTGATCACGCCACGGCTTATGAATGTTGAGTAGAGAATCAACACAAAATATCAAGAATTAAGGCGATTTAACTGCAAATATGATAGGTTAGTTGTAAAGTTTATAAGTGTTACAATGGAACATTTTGGAGTGTTTCAATGATGGAACCCAAGAGAGATTATAATGCATGCAACTAAGAAGTGTAGCCAACTAATTACTAAGTACTATGTTACGGCATATTAGCATCAAAGGTTAATTACACTAAACTACACCTAGGAGGACTAAATTGCATAATAGTCAAAAGTGCATAAATGTGAATTAAATCGACTAAAGTGATAGGTTGATTTCCATGTTGCTAGTCAACTCTTAGATTAAGGATCTAAAATTTTCAAACTCATATGGGTCTAATTTTACTTTGCGGTCATCATTTTATTCAATTAGACGGTTTAGTTCGATTTATCTCACTAAACTAGATTGGGACAAAGTATTGGTATTGATGTTGTAACGGGGAATGGATGGGATTTTGTTTTCCCTTGTGTTGATGAATGCCAAATTCCTATTTATAAATCAGTTCCACAAGATGTAGACAGATGCATGAATAAAAAGCGCATTAATGAGAGACGGGGTCAGGATATGTGGTGATAGTATGTAATTGCAGTCTGATTGAAGGATATGTTAGGTATATATTATGATGGAGCTGGAGTAATGATTGAGTACTTGGTTCAGTTTCTTGTAGGTCTACCTCCAGATTCATGAAGCGCTCTAATTAATTAATAGGCCCCAACCCATGGAAAAGATAAGTCAACAATTGGATGATGAATCATAGCTTGCTCTAAGCTGAGTGGTGTCGTAGATCACCAGATTTCAAAATTAATTAATGGCTTACATAGGTAACAATTAATATCATTCTCTCCGCATATGAAAAATCCAAAACCCATGAGTTGAGTAACACACTTTCATCCATACCGAATGTAGCTAAGCATCGTACAAGTGCCAAGTTGGATGAAGGGTCTGACAAAGAAAAGGGAAAGAGAGAGAGCTTGAATTTAGGTGAAACTTTGATTTTCTTCTTATCTTTCAATTTAATATAAATATAATAGTTAGTCCAAACCAATTAAATTGTTGAAATAGATTTCCTTTTTCTTAAAAATACAAATTCCAACAACAAAAATTCTATGTTAGTATGAGGTAATTAGAGGGTGTTTCTAAGAAAATATACACATTATTTTAACCAAAATAGTTAAAAGCGTTAGCTATTTGTGATAACTAACGGAATTATAAAAGTATAGAGACCTAATCTTAAATTTAACATAATAGAGGGACCAATTCTATAAGTTGACCAAGAAAAGAGAAAAAGGATAGAAAAATAAATAAAGTGAAAAGAAGAAGAAGAAGAAAGATTGTGTTTTTATTCTTATGTTTAAAGTATTATAAACTAGTGTGATTTCTTAATACCTTAATTTCAATTATATATTTTTACATTGTTTTAGAATTTCTTCTGCGTTCGTATTAAATTTAAATTTGAATTTATTCAAAGTTAATTATTTCATCCTCCAAAATAATTGATCTACGCTCAAGCTAATTTTTTTAGCACAAATTTAATTTTAATAAATGGCAATATAAAGTTAATTGCATCAAATTATTCTCATTTTAAATTTACCTTTAAAATTTAAGTTATTTTAATTACATCTTTAAATTATAAAAAGTTATATTAGACACTTTCATTACTTAAATTCTATTTAATCCTCATATAAATGAAGACGTTATAAATTAATGTATAATAAATCTTAACTTTAATCTCCTAAAATAAAAATAATTTTATTTAATCTTTTTAAAAATAAAATAATATATTACTACATAATAAAATCACAGCTCTAACTCTCATAATTTATAATTCAATTATCCCCGAAAGTTGAGTTAAGTTTCTTTTACATTGATTCCGAGGGGTAAATATTTCATCCAGAAAAAAAAAAAAAAAACATATGAATCATGTCACGTGCATTCATCATGGTTAAATCAATTTTTTTATATTTTGATTTAAAAATTAAAAGATTATGGAATTAAATAAAAAATTCAATTTGATTTTAAAAAATCGATTAAACTTATATTTTATAAATCATTCAAATATTTCGTTCAATCGATTTTTTCGGTGGATCAAACACAAATTAAGATAGTGTAAATATATATAATTTAAATTTTTTTGAAAGAAAAAAAAAAATATATATATAATTTAATTTAAAAAGAGCGGTAACAGTAATTAAAATCTCAGCGAGAATATAATAGAAAATGGAAGGGATGTGGCAGCAAAAAGCAACATGAAAGTGGGAGCATTAGCTACTTAATTTAATCAGAAATATAATATATTTGATTCGTCTCACAAACTATCTTGGGTGGGTGGAAACATGAGCCATTCATCTAAACATGCGTTTTGATCAGTTATGCCCCATTCCCCAACTTCATGCTGCCCCAACAGTAGTGGAGAATGATCCTTCAGGTTCACAGCATTATCAACAAAAGGTGGATCCTTTGTTTTGGACATAATGTTGTTGTTACCATCTAATGCCCTAAGAAAACCTAACCACCAAGCGTAAGAAGCAGCCTGATTTTCACCCCACTCAAAAATCTGCATTGTTTCCAAGCCTGGAGGTGGTGTAGCAGTAGCAGGCAGTGAAGGTGCAGTAGTTGACCATATTGGTTCAGGAGGGGGCATAGCCTCCACCAACGAGTAACAACAACATGAGTTAGCATAAGTGTATTAGGAGGGATTACCTACACCCGAAGAGGGTGGTGGTGGTGGTGTGTGAGTGGACCTATGGAGATGCAAGGCATGGGCAACTTCCCTCCTGGCTTCATCCATGTTGATGGCACCGGTCTTTCTTGTACGAGACCTTCTTCGCATGAGGGGCTTGCTTGAACAAGTTCTACTTTGAGGTTCCATTGAATGGGTGAGTAATAAGTAATGGGGAGTCAGAGTGAGAGGCGTCAGTAGCGGTGGACACATCAAATCAAATCCATTTACTGCTCCTTTAATTGCTTAATTGATTAAGCAGAGCCGCTGTGGCTGAAGCTACACCGTCCCTCTCTACGAATTAAAAGCCAGACTGAGCTCTGGCTCAGCTATGAGGCATACCTACTTTATATGGGCCGGGTAATGCCCAATGTTGCGGGTTCTTTGTGAATAAACATCAACACAGATTTGGACTCAATTGTTTTGTAGCCTCCCTATATTATTTGGTTAATTCATCAGTGTAGTGTAGTGTAGTGGCTTTTGTATTCTTCAAATTTTTAAGGTAAAAAAACACAAAAAAGGCTTTAATAAGTATAGTTTTTTCTGTCAAAGCCCTCACATGTACGTAAAGAAGTGAAAAATTATTGATAATAAGTGTGGGAGCAATTAATACTTATGATTTGGGTTGTCTTTTGGATACCTACAAAAGAATTGATGTTGCATCCACAAGAATGAAGATCATAATTCCCCACATAATATCATTTTAATCATTTCCAGCTACAGGTTTTAGGTGCACCTGACTCTCGTTGTGGATTAACTATCCAAGCCCTAAACTTTGATTTTTTTTTTTTAAATTGTATTTGGGTCAAATTCTTAAAGATTTTTAAAAAAAAAATTAATCAATCAATTTAATCTATAAAAAAGTAACTGGCAACTAATTAGGATGATTTTTAAAAAAAAAATATTCACATCAACGAAAATAATTAATGCAAAATTAATGTATATGATGTAAATATTAAATTTGGCATAAGAATGAGTAGAACAGTGTTTTATGCATGCAAGGTAGGTGGAGGAATTAGGAAAATTAAATGATTTGGTCCATCTACCGTCCACTAATTGCAAAAAAGTCACATTATAGGTGTGTTTACCACGTGCAGATGTAATAAAACAAAAGAAAGCAAGATTTCACATTTGACTTTGTAGTTACATCGAGGCACAGACAGTGGTGGAGCCATTAGGGGCATCGACTCGATATCTAAGATTTTTTTTTTAAATTTTCATATGCGTACTATATCTCTTAATTCCTTTCAATATTTTTATAGTATTAAAAAAATTAAAAAAAAATATTCTTGGGAAAATATTATTAAAGGCCAAGGCGCTAATTGCTAAACCCTTCATCCAAAATAAGGTTATACTTATGACCACTCACATACTTGGCTTCATCACTAGCAAGGTATAGAGCTGCCACTGCCACTGCCATGTCTGCTGAACCTGGACTCCCAGAATTCATGCATTGCTCCATTAATTCATGGAATCCAAATGGAGATATGCTATTCACTCTAATCTCATACCTCCCTAATTCACAAGCCGTGTTCTTGGTCAACCCAACAATGGCGTGCATGTATGCTGTGTAAGCATGTGGAGCTACACTAATTTTGGAAACAATTCACCCTCCTCCACCTCGGGGAATCATCAGTCTCGCCGCATGTTTAAACCCTAGTGCCGCACCTCTCACGTTTATTTGCATAACACACTCCATTACTCCAATTCATCCATGTCCAAAATCAACAATGCTTTATGATTCTTATCATCTCCACCCACCCCGGCATTGTTAAAAAATATAACAATCCGTCCATAACATAGAACTTTTTAGCTTTCCACCAAGTTTTGAATGTCTTCTTCCAAGCTAATCAGTGAAAAAATGTAGCTGAATTAGGAAGTAATGAATCAGCAAGAGCAGCTCCGGCCATGTCCACATCTGCAATTACTACAGTTGCACCATGTCTAGCGAAAAGCCCAACTGTTTCCTCCCCTATTCCTTTGGCGCCGCCTGTCACAACGCAACCTTTCCCTCCAGCCTATACTAGTAATTAACAGCAATATTTAGATTAGTCTAGCTTTTGATGACAAAAGAAGAATAAGAGTATAAGCAAAGGAACAGGAGTAGTATATATAAACCTCTGCCTTTCCAAGACATGGGGATGGAGAGCTTCAAACGTTTTCTCAGTCATCAACGGAGAATGGTTTGCTGGTGCTATATAAGAGAAATAAGAATGGGTGAAATGCAAGCAAAGATTTATAGGCATTGGAGGAAAAGGTGGGTTCATGCATGGGTGGGGCTAGGTGTAGGTGAGCTTTGTTATCTAAGATTTTCATGATAACTTAATTAACTTCCATTCCATCACTCAAATTGGTAATTAACCTATTCAGGTGATATTTCAGAATGGAAGAGAATCCAATTTACTGCATGTGAAAACAATGACGCCAACTTTTAATTATACATTCATAACAAATTTAATTGAAGATCAATTATTAAGGTATGGATTCAGTGTACGGTACTTTGCATCTTCATAAATAAAGAAAAAGGTTCACTGCACCCAACATCTAAATTATGTATGGTTTTGATTTTAAATTTAAAATATGCTTTCAAAGTAATGTTTAAATGCTAAAATTTATGATACATGATTTTGACTATATATTAATCGTATATGAACATGAAGGTTTGGGCATTGGTTGAATATTATGTATATGACATAATGGAATCCCATTCCCATTCCCATTCCCATTCCCATTATGAAAGCATATATTGATAGGTTTGCGTATCGGAATGATTGTAAGTGTAGCAACTCAAAGATTCCTGGAGATTGTCTCCCAAATTACCCAGTGTGATTGCTGCATACCACCCACTGCTTTCAATAAATTAAATATATCAGACTTTATTTAACGAGAGTGGAAGATACATACAATATATCTGCTCGATTATGTTGTGGATTACTTATTTAATAAATCTCTAAACCCATTACCATTTTAGATAACCACTGTTTGCTTTTAGTTAGTGACAGCACATGTCTTTAGAATATACTCAAGTCAACCAGCAGGTCCAATTAATTAAGGATATGGATTCTTTGATTAGTGAATGAATGCTTCTGATGAATTGTATATTTATCATCCATTACGAATCATATTCTTATTGAATGCTAGCCATTACCTTACCGTTTATATATCTGACAACACAAAAAACAGTTAAGCATATAGACATGCACAATTCCTTAAGCAACAATAATTAATCTAAGAATTTTTATTTGCGGAAATTTATATTTTAAATATGTGCTGCCCACCTTTTAAAAATATCTTTATCTTAGTGTTTCAAGTTTGAGTTATAGTATTATCTCTTTGTTATAAAAAGGAACTTGAACTGCAGTGCTCCACAGAGAAAAAAAAACTAAATGCAGACTTGTTTAGTAACTACATCCTGCGTCTCCTAACCTCCTTAGCTATAGTATTTGTTGTTTTTGGCACGAACCGAAGTTTAACATGCCAATTCTTCGCCATCCAATTATAGATCTCCGACCCTAATCAAAAACTTTTCCCTCTTTTATTCCTTAGTATTAAATCCGCCGTCGTTCTAACGCGTCATTCCTTAGAAATTTTAAAAATTAATACATTGTACTTTCAAAAAGATATATAAATTAAAATTTTAAAAATGATATTATTGTGAGGAAAGATGGGACATATCAAATAAAAAAGGTAAAAAGGAATCAGGGTTTACAACTCATTTTAGGGTTTAGTTAAAGTACTTTTAAGTGTCAATTTAAATTTTAAAAAACGAGATATGTTGTGAAGAATCAAGCATAATAAATTAAACAAAAAAAAAAAAAAAAAACAAGGATAAAAGGGAATCGGGGTTTACAACTCATTAGCTGTTTGAAGTTTGACCCATTGGCAGCTTCAAAGACTAGCAAAAGCCTAAGAAGTAGATGGAAAATATAGGGTGATAGGATTCCAAATTGAAAATTGTCCCTTTAAGACAGCATCACACATCTCCATATTCTTTAGTCAATTATTTAAGAAAACAAGAGACAGACAGCTGCAAAGTTATGATAAAGTGGAAGAATCAAAAGCAGTTGGGCCAAGCACGATAAAAACGTAAAGATTCAAGCCGAGTCCCTTCCCATCATATCAAAACCCCGTTTTCTTTGAAAAATTTGCCTACAATCCAAGGTCTGCCTCCTTCTAGCCGCCCAAATCTTTTGGTTAAACTACTGCTTTGATTCCCTGTTTTAATTTGGGTTAAAATGAAACATATTTTTTAATTCGTGCGATGATATGAGAATCAAGATGTTCATTATTTCAAATGTTATTTAAATTCAAATCGCGTTAATCTCATTATTGTTAGAACTTTGCTTTTTTCTTATAATACTTTAAAAAAAACCATATTTTAACGTTTAATTAACCTCTCTACTTTAATATTATCATTAGTTAATTCTAACATGTCCAAAAAAATATTCACATCAACTATTTAAATAACTAATTACATTATTAAAAAAAAAAAGAAAAGCCAAGGCTGCTGTGCATGCACTTCCCTTCCCCTGTTTTGTGGTAGTGGAGTCGCACTCACATTTACCATATACCATTTTGGTTTGTTACAGACTTAATTACAAAACTATAGTCATAATAACCAAATAAATTAACTGACATTAATTACACGGAAGTCAATTCAAGTGTTATAAAACTATTTATTCCATCCCACGTATTATTGGAACTCGATTTATATTTAAATCGTATTAATTATATTATTATTAAGATTTTATTTAATTTAAAAAAAAATTGCAAGGAAAATTGAATTTACTTGTACCACACGGCACAAGGGAAAGTAAGCCAAAAAACAGCCAAATCTCGTGCAATCTTTTTGACCCAACATCATGTAGCCTTGACTTGGCATCAATATGTACAAGAGAGGTAATTTCGTGTTGGACTCGCGTTACATATTTTAGTGCTTGTTAATCTTCAACCCACTCAAATGGTAGTAACTAGAGATATTTTTTTGTAAGATTTTTCTTGGTCAGAGGAGGTTGATTTGCATCTTACGAAGACTAAAACGAATGAGATTGACATATCATCAAACAAGTAATCACCAAATAAGACTATCTGGTTCATACTTGTCAAAGTCTCTTAATTTGAATCCTAATAAATAAATCAAGGACTGAATCAGTCTCTTTTTCAACTTTTGAACTTGGAATCTAAATAGAGAAAAATAATTTCATTTAATTGAAGATTTACACTTAGGGTTAATAATGGGGTTACAAGCCAACACAATTTCTTGACGTTGTCACTCCACCATCCACTACAAGATTATGCCCACTTACATATTTAGATTCATCGCCAGCAAGATATAAAGCAGCCTCAGCTATGTCTTTAGCCCTGAGTGTTGGACCTTTCAAATTGGCAAGCCCTCTCACAAACTCTTCCGTCTTCTCCGTTTCTTGTTGGCATGGAACCCCAAAGTTAAAGCCGGTTTCCTCTTCTTCGTCGTCGTGACTACTCCATGCATTCACAAGCATAGGTGTAGCCACACCGAATGGAGAAATGCAGTTCACTCTAATCCCATACCGCCCTAGTTCACAAGCCGCGTTCTTTGTCAACCCAACAATGGCGTGTTTTGAAGCTGTGTAAGCATGTGGACCAAGGCCACCCATCACTCCAGCTACACTGGCAGTTGAAATGATGCACCCACCACCTCGTGGAATCATTGCACGTGCAGCATGCTTGATTCCCAGTGCCATTCCCCTCACGTTCACTCTCATTATATTATCGAACTCATCCACGTCGAAATCAACAATGCTTTTATGCTTTTTCTGATTCCCAAGCACCCCAGCATTGTTAAAAAGGATATCAAGCCACCCATATCGGGTAACTGTTGAGCTTATTAAATTCTCAATGTCTTCTTCCAAGCTAACATCACAATTAACAAAAGTGACAGAAGGAGACAGAGAATTAGCCAACGCAGTTCCAAGTGTGTCATCCACATCTGCGATCACTACCTTAGCACCATGCCTTGCAAAAAGCCTCACTGTTGCCTCCCCAATCCCTCTTGCACCTCCCGTCACAATAGCAATTTTCCCTTCCAACCTGTATGATTGTAACACAAATTAAACTAATAAAAAAAAAACTAGTGTTTACTGCATTACACAGACAGGGAAATGTGGCTAGTATTAACGAGGAAGATGATGATTGGTGAGTTTACCTTCTAGGGTGAGGAGAAGAAGTGTTTTCTCTACCCAAAGCATGGAGACCCTGAAGGGTCTTGTCGGGAATGACTTGAGCAGGCATGGTCATTTGGAGAAAGGTAACAGATTGTATGGAATAGAATGAAATTGTTGTTGGTAAGGAAAAAGATGAGGGAGGCTGAATTTATAGGCAGAAGCGATGAAGGGTTGGGTTTGGGATGAGCTGTTCTCTATTACAAACGCTTTTTCCTACGCAACTTCCCAAAATTTCTTCCTTGTCATTTATTATTACACCTATACCCGATGATGCTATTAATGTATGCATGCACGATGCCATCACCTTTCGAAATGATTTTATTAAGAGGATGAATTACAAACTTCCTTTAAAATAACATTATTGAAAGAATCAATTACAATCTTTATCATAAATCTGTAAAAAAAAAAATTGATTGGGAGTTGGGACAATGGGCAGGTAGCTATGCCTATGGTCAAACTTCTATAGGGTCCTCAAGGACCAAAAATTTAAATATTAATAAATAAAAACCATGTTGAATATGTAGCTGCGTGAATGCGTTTAATTTTAAAGACATATTCACACAGGATTCTAGCATGGAGATTACATTTTCATCGACAACTGAACCCTATCGGTTACAATATCCAGTAACGTTTCCGTTTTCATTACTGTTGGCAGTTACTAAAATCCAGAAACGCTTTTTCTTTCCGCACGTTAGATCAGAATGACTCGTATAATTATTTCTACAATTTAATCTACGTATTTTAAATATATTTCATAGTAGATTTAAATTTGTATTTAATGACCATATGAAAATATTTACATTTAAAAATTCAATTAAATCGAATTAAAGAAGAGGTGGGAGTTGTTTTTGATGAGGTACAACGTGGGTGTGGGATTGTTTCAAGTTCAACATATTTTATGCAGTTAGGTCATTGATAATGTAAACAATAGGGGTTGCCCATCTTCTGGAATCTGGACAGACTGTCTGGCTAGCTTCACACTCCAATGTGTTCTCGTACCATATCGAAAGATAGGGGTCAATAAGCAAGGACCTGCATTTCAAGTTGGTCAATCAAATAATGCATTTCGCATCCCTCAAATGTCGGGGCCTAATCTTTTTAAGTTTTTTATTTTATTTTATTTTATTTCTAATTCAATTAGCATTTGGTAAGCTGATCACAATCAAATATTTTAGGGATAAATATTAAATTTATACATCCACTTTAGTTTAATATGCAATTTGATACATAAATTTTAATTTGGTATAATCATACACATTAAGTTTGAATTATGGTTCATGTATAGACCTATTCATGGGTTGAGTCACCCAGAAAATGAAGCGATTTGACAAAATATAAGACCCGAAAAATGGGTTATGGTAAAATTTAATGCCCGTTTTTTATATGGATTGGGCTTTGGACAAGTTTTTTTACTCGAGCCCAACTCAAATATATTATGATATAAAAAACATTATTTTAATTATATATTTATATTAAGGGTAAACTACAAAAAATAGTCACTTTTATTTGCCTCAGGTTACATTTTAGTCACTTATGTTTGAAATGTTACGTTTTAGTCACTTATGTTAGTATTTTGTTACGAAGTGATCACTGTGCCGTTAAGTTCCGTTATCTCCCTAACGGTAATCTTACGTGGCAATCCAACTAGATTTTGAGTGCCAAGTTGGATTTTCAAATGGGATGAGAATAAATCTTTAATTAAATAAATTTAATTAATTAAAATTTTAAACCTTAAACCTTAAATGAAAAAACTCCAAACCCATTTCCACACACCTCTCTTCTTCTTCTTCATCTTCTTCCCTTTTGATTCTAATATTTTTAGTTACAAATCTGTCTCAAAGCTTGAATCTTTAAAACCCATTAACCCGAAGATTTAATATATTGGATTCCAATATCTTCTTCCCGTTAAGTTTCTTTGGGTTAATGGGTTTCAAAGATTCAAGCTTTGAGGCAGATTTGTAACTAAAGATATTGGAATCAAAAGGGAAGGAGATGAAGATGGAGAAGAGAGGTGTGTGGAAATGGGTTTAGGGTTTAAAAATTTTAATTAATTAAATTTATTTAATTAAATATTTATTCCCATTCCATTTGGAAATCCAAGTTGGCACTTAAAATCTAGTTGGATTGTCACATAGGATTACCGTTAGGGAGATAACGGAACTTAACGGCACAGTGATCACTTTGTAACAAAATACTAACATAAATGACTAAAACGTAACATTTCAAACATAAATGACTAAAATGTAACCTGAGGCAAATAAGAGTGACTACTTTTATAGTTTATCCTTATATTAAATAACTAACTCAATAACATTTAAACCTATTATCCAAAACTTAAAAAATAATTATCCAACTAAAGAATTGAACCCAAAATATAAAATTTAAAAATTATATAACGGAGTTAAAATGGGATCTCAAGTGTGGCAAGTGGCAGTGGCAGTGGCAGTGGCAAATATTTAAAAAGAGAAGGGGGAATTTTGAATCTAAAAATGAAGGCAAATTGGCCATGTGAAGTTGGCAGCTGTACATCTGTATTCCCTAATCCATAACACTGCAGTCATGGAGTTTGTTTTTATACTATCATTCTAAACTTAGTGTTGAGACTTGGAGATATGCATATTATATTTGGCCTAATCTGAACTATAATATTCCTACTTGATTCCTGCATCTTGTTTTGCTGAGGAGTAGGAGCTATGCTACCTATTTCTATATCCAATCACTGTATCTCCCAAGCCTATAAGTAACTTAATTCAACATCACATTAATTCTCAATTGATGTTTAAATTTTAAAATATTCTAATTAAAATTTCAAAGTATTAATATTGCATTGATCAAATTCCCGTTTAAATATTAAATTTCGATTTGAAGCTAACATGAAGACTTTTCGAAAAACTTGGAAGCTATAAATTTATCATATAGATTGTTTGTATTTGGGGTGTCAAAATATAATTATGATTAAATACATGTTTCAAATATGTCTCATGCATGACATATATATTTGAATCGACATTTAATGTTCAAGTATAATATTGATACTTTAAACACTCAATTAAAATATTTTAGAGTTAGAATCATAATTCAAGGAGGTTTTTACTTGCTAACAATTATTCCGTTAGTGTGGATAGGTATTAAAGCAGGACAAGGTAGGTTGAGAACAAGACAAGGTGGCAAGTTTGAAAATTATGTTGATTGCACGAGGCTTAAAGAATACCAGTTTGAAAAGTGAGAAGATAAACAGAAATTAAATTGATGTACGAAATTACAAGTTCGAATTTCTGAGAAGATAAACTGCTAATTAATACAATTGTAGATGCTGCTTCTTTCTTTCCTATAAGAAACGAAACTAGTAATAATCCTTGGTAGTTAGGGACCGTGTGAACGTCAGATTATGTTTGACATTTGATAGCGAAAGCCATACCTAATATGTCATGATGGGGTTGATTTCGAAGATGTGAATTAGATTTGATCATGGATCGAGTTATTTATTCAGGTTTGAAAGTTCGCTTAAAAAATAGGAGGGTTTCAATATAAATATAAGTTCGAAAAATGGATTTGGACAAAAATAAGGCCCATTTTTTAAATGGATCGTGGATCGTCGAGCCCTAGATAAGATTTTTTGGTTCACGCCTGACCGTGTCTAGAACTATCCATAACCCATCCCCAACCCATAAATTGGAAGATAATGCGCTTCAACACACTCGAACCCACATTCTCCTGCATTGACAATAACGCCTATGCCAATTGAGCTAAAACTCAATCGGCTTGTTTTACTGTCGTTTTGCTACTATTTTGTTGTATTGTTTGAATATTGTATAACTCTTATTTTATTGTTAACTTTGCTATTATTTTAGAGATATTTACTTACTAAATTGCAACTATCTCAATCTTATTTAAGTATAAAGATTTTTTTAATGTATTTTAAGTTTATTGAGAAAATTTTATTTTAATGTTTTTAGTGTATGTATTATATTTTTAAATTTATTTTTATATAAAAGTAATCTAAAAAAATTAACACGAATAGACTAAATTAAACTCGGGTTGAGCATTTTTAATTTTAGCCAAACTTGAACAGAATTTTAAACCTATTTTTCGGACCGAAACAAACCCAAAATTAAAAGGAAAGCCTAAATTTTACATCAACCCAATCCATGACTAGATTTAGCGTGGGCTGCTGACATGGGATAGTTTTGGAACATTGACCTTTATTTGTCATTCGGTTGACAATCTATGATAAGCCCCGAATCCATTCAAATTTATTTATGAAGGCCCAAATATTAGTATCACATCATGCATCCACTTGTATACGAACAAAAACTCGAGGTTTAATTAATGTTTTACTCTTCGTACTCGAGATAAAAAGATATGATATCATAACTTCACTTTTGGTGAAAAACATGGCTCCATGCCGTAAAAAGTAGTGTGTTTAGGAGTAAGAGAAGAGGAAGGATTAAAAAGTGGGGTTGTCTCAGTCAGCAATACCTTTTCCTGTTGTAACTACATCCACCAATTGTGGAGACAAAAATGGAAAACTACATCCACTAACATGTTATACATGAACTTGAGCTGAAACCAAAAGGTTCCCACTTCAACAACCAAATCTTTGAAGCAAAGGAAGACTTTTTTCTACATTTACAAACTCAATGTCATCATCTCCTGGACCCCCACCCACCACTTCAATGGGTTTGGATTGAGGCATTGTGTAATTACTATTACTCAAGTGATTTCATTCGCGGGTTCAGCTCCAGTCTCTTGGTTTATGTCCTCAAATTCGGGGTTATTTGTAAATCCAGTCTAATAGTGTGGGAGAAAACAGAAACACTATCTGCAATTTGAAATGATCTAACCTCTTCAGCTGAAAATAGAACAAATCACTATCATTCGATAAAAAAGAAAAAAAAACGGAGTTGATGATAGAGGCAGAGACCTACTTATATCTCTTTTTATTTAATTAGGCACCATAAACTTAGTTGAAAGTTATACAATTTTGAGAGCTGTAGTTTATTAAGTATGTGAAATAGATGAGTATATTAGTGGGGAGTAGATTTGTTTAAGAAAATTGATTTAACTAATTCAATTTAAATAATAAAAAATATTTTAATTATAAAATATATAAATTAAAAATTAGCATTTTATTATTTTTTAATAATAAAATAAATTTTTTAAATGAATCGAAAATGGGTCTTAACTTAAAAAATATAAAAAAACTGGAGTGAGAAGTCCCACAAGGGTTGTATTATTAAAGTAAGTGAAGATTTGGCATGTGAAGATAGGGGACCGACCGTTTCTTGCAGAATAGCAATAGGAATAAGAATAGGAATAGGAGGGAATAAGAATGTGATGAGCAGCGTGGTTGCCGCCATTGTTTAAGAATGCGATGCTTTAATAACTTTGTTGCTTCCATTCACACACATGATAAAAGATTACTAATTTTTTTTAAGGTTGAAATTCGAATCAACACTAACGAAACGTATCTTCCCACAGAGCAAGGCCACCGATTCCACCATGTAAATTACCTAAAATGTTTTTGGAATTAAATCAAAATATTAATTGATAGAAGCTTTCAAAAATAAAAATAAAATCAAAAGCACTTTTTCATTAAATTAAATCATATCATCATCTTCCTTCTATGCTGGCACTGAATGGCAATGTGGGACCTCCCTTCTCTTTCCTTCTAATCAGCCTTTTTATTTTATTATTTTAAATTACAATTCGAATGATGATGTCCCATGGGAATTCTGTGAAAAATCCCAATCCCACAGGCCATTGCGTTTGAGGTGTTGATCCCATTTCCATCCTCTTTAAACACGGACATCATCCGAATTCGAATCTTTTAAAATATATAATATTTTTTTTCGCTGAAATTATTCGTTGATTTTATTTCAATCTTCAAAATATCACTATTATATTAATCTGTTCCTTTTATATAAATTCAATTCAATCTAAAGTAAAATATATTTAAAAATTCCCAAGTGTTTTTCTTTTGATGAAAAAATATCATCTAATTATATAGTATGATGAAAAATTAGTGTATTGTATTTATGCTAATTTTTTAACAAAATTAAATATGTTCATAATTACAATTATATACTTTATTTCTGTAAAAATTGACAGATACGTCTGTATCAAAATATTTGTCACTGGTATTTAGACCTGAACAAAAAAAAATACAAAAAACAAAAATACTTTCTCTCTCACTCAGACAACGCTTCACGTCTTACACACACCACTGTAAAATTTTCGTTCCTTCATTTCCGTCGAAAATTGAATTGAAGGCAACAAAACAAAGGCTAACATATCACTGAAAGTGGATGCCTTTTCAAAGAGATCAAGATAAATTTTGATTCTTTTTCTATCTACAGAGAAATTGAAGGCTTCTTCTCTTCTTTTTTGGCGGAACAGAGGAGGGGAAATGCCGTTGACGAGGTTCCAGATAAGGAATGAGTATAGCTTGGCCGATCCGGAGCTTTATAGAGCTTCCGACAAGGATGATCCCGAGGCTTTACTTGAAGGCGTCGCTATGGCTGGCCTCGTTGGTGTTTTGCGCCAGCTCGGTGACCTTGCCGAGTGAGTCCCTTTCTCAATTTTTTTTTCCTTTTGGGCGACAGGGGAGGGGGGATTGTTTTTGGTTTTAGCTCCGTGATCAGTTTTCTGCTTTGGATTTTGTGGTTTTGAAGCTGAATTCCTGCTCTTCATCTTTTATTTCTGTTTGGAAGCTGAGTTTTTAGATTCACAATTTCGTATCTATTGATTTAGATTTTAATATCCGGTTGACTAAATTAAATTGGTTAGTTAGTGATTCTAATTCTACAAATTCTAAGTTACTTTGCTTTGATGTCCAGATTATAGAAATAACCGGAATCTGTTAAAAAGTTTTCTCCATTATACTGAATTGGAATTTAATTCCACCTATTTGAAACTGAGATTTGCTTGGAATTTGCTTACTTGATTCTTTCATCCATTTTTTCCCAAATGGTGAGTTTCTTGGTATATTTAATGTGTTCTGGTTTGTAGTACTTGTGGTTTGGCGATCACCAATTTAGCAGTTGGAATTCAGAATTCCGTTCAAATTATGCAATTATTAGGAAAAAAAAACATTGCATGACACAAGTTTCAGTATGGATATGGGGAATTTCTCTGTAGTCTGATTGTATGAGCTTGTTTACCATTACTTTTTAGCTTTGTACCTGTCTGGTTTTAAATTGCTTTTCCTCATGGTTGATAAAGGTTTGCTGCTGAGATATTCCATGACTTGCATGAAGATGTAATGGCAACTGCTGCAAGAGGCCATGGTCTAATGGTTCGAGTCCAACAACTTGAGGCCGAGTTCCCTTCCATTGAAAAGCCATTTTTATCACAAACCAATCATTCATTATTCTTTACCAATGCAGGTTAGATTCAACCCCTTGCCGAAACATTTTTACACGATCATGTCAATATATTTACGGAAATGTTCTTAAAAGGTGTTTGTTTTTCACTATTTTACTAGTAGCCTTAGTTTCTGTTGTCATTTCTTGTTGCAATGGGGTACTTTGTTGTACGTGTTGGTTTCTTATGTTTTATATCTTTTGTACATGATTGCATTATTGGCAATTAGATCCTTACATTTTTAAAAAAATTACATTAGTTTCAATGGGTTAGTGTCTGGTGCCTATGATATAAGCAATGCTTTTACAAGTTCCAATTCCCATTTGTGTCACCATCTAGAGTAAAAGGAAGGTTTGTTTATATAACGGAAAACCAAAAGATGTATCCTTTCATGACTTTCTCCTAGTGTAATTTTGTCATGCGCATAGATGCATTCTGCCTTCCCATAAACCCATGTTTGATTTGCAAGAATGGATTGAACAAATGAACGGGAACTGTGATCTTGGCATATGATAGAGTCAGATTTGAAAGATGAACCTAATTAATGATTTATTTATTGGTTCTGAAATAGAATATTGGAGTTTTCATGCGCAAGGCACGATCTGCTAAACTGGTTGATAAATGTATTATCTTTTAGCAGGTGTTGACTGGCACCCTAATCTGTGTACGGAAGATAATCTGATCACTCGTGGAGACTTACCTCGCTGTGTGCTGGATTCTTACAAGGAATGTCGAGGCCCTCCACGGTTATTCCTTTTGGACAAGTAAGATTTCCTTTTAGGTCTCAAGTATGGTAAATTTGTTGAAAGGAATTTTCATTCAGGTGATGAATCTTCTAATAATTTATTCCAGATTTGATGTTGCGGGTGCTGGGGCATGTTTAAAGCGTTACACTGATCCGTCGTTCTTTAAAGCAGAATCAGCTTTCTCTGGAACTGAACCAGTAGAAGGTCAGAGGGAAAAGAAAGTCCGTAAAGTGAAGGTACCAAAGGGGGAAAAAAGAGAATTGTGACTCTTTTTAATTCATTTCTTTCTTTTCTTCTTTTTTGTTGTTGGGGGGAGGAGGCTATTTGTGACCCCGTTGACAGTGTTGATAGAATGAATGTCTCACTCATCGTGCCACATATAGCATCAACTTTTTCTTCAAAAGGATCTGCTTAGATTTCTATTTTGGCAATTATTCTAGCAGTTAGTGGCTATGTCTCATTTATTGCAGAAATTGAGAGAGAGGTCTGTAGGATGACCCTAGTATTGATAAAAAACTAGAGCTTTGTATGGAAACTACAGATAATCACACAAGCTATAAACTTGATTTGACCTGTTTCTTTAATTTCACTGGAGATAAAGGTTTCTTAATGGTTCAATTACCTTTTCTTTGTTCATTTCCAGTTCATGATTGACATCTATGAGTTTGTGTTTGAGCTAACTCATGTCAAGTTTAGAGAGTAGTTCTTAGTTTAAAATATCTGATCGTGTGGTGTGCTTCTATGTGAGCAGTACACTTCATATCTGAGGCCGTACTCCATTTTAGGTGCACTTGTTGCATTTGGGGTGATCTGCACAAATTATTTTGAAGTACTGATTATGTTACTTCTCAGCTTTATGACATTCTTTTTCCTTTTTTTATATCAATACAATAGAGTGAAATTATTTGTACAAGGGACTGGCGGCACATTGTAAATTTTTGGTACATCATTGTTTTAGTAATCAGTTTGCAGTTTTTTTGCATGTTGCCCTGTGTCAATACGATTTCTTATATTATATTTTTTTGCAGAAAAAAGGATCAAGATGGAGGAATGAAGCGACACCAGAATTTGCACTGGCATCGCATGCCAAGTGAGTCTTTTAATTCTGCATTTGTGCCTAAGCTTCTTCTAGTGATTTAGCATGCATGCTTAAGTTTTAATATTGTTTCTTGGTGATTGAACTGCTTTCTGCTAGTGCAGATTGCATCAGCTGTTTTTGCAGGAGCGTATTGAGAATGCCTACAATGACCCTGTTTGTCTTGTAAAACTAAAAAGAAGGCAATTGAATGAATTTTCACTTGACCCAAAATCTGGGAAAAGCTACATGGAGAAATTCCTGGAGACTCCTTCCCCGGAGCATAAAACAGTTTATGAGACCTCTGGTGTTCCACAACCTCTGAGATTGACATCAAATCATTCTAGTGAATTAGGTCTTGAAATACATGAAATTAGTAAAGAGAGTCCTGTGAAGAAATCTTTGCTTGGAAAGGAAATCTCAAGTTCTTCGCCTACTGTACTAGTCAAGAAATCATCCATGGAAAAGTTGAATGAAGAAGTCATCGACAGAGAGATTGTAGAAGTGCCTGAACCAACAGATAATTTCACAGATAAGATCTCCCTTCCCCTTCATAAAGAAACTGTTGAAAAGGAAATAATACTAGATGGAGAAGGTAGAAAAGAATGCTGTACAGATGGGGATCATTCTGATGATATGACCAGTGAGGTTGACAATTACACGGATGCCCTTACAACCATGGACTCTGAAATGGATACAGACAATGAATACAGATCTAAAAATGACATTTTCTTCATAAATGTTGGAAAATGCCAAACAGGTTCTGATGCAAAGGAGAAAAAGCTTGAGGTGCAAGCCCATTCATCAGATTCTCAATCATTTGGGATCTCCTCTGAATCAGATGATGGTAACAGTTCGTTCAAGAAAGGAAGATCTAGTTTTTCCAACTCTGATAGTATGGACAAGCTGGCTGAAGATACAGTGTCAGAAGGTGAAGAAGCAGCTAAAGTGTCCCCTTCTATTAAAAATTGTGTTCCAGAGATTGTTGAGGAATCGTCCATCCAGCTTCCTGCATGTTCAGAGATGCACCGTTGCAGTTCTGATAAGGTTTTGCCACCGAAAGATACTAGTGAATGTAGGCTTCCTGATCACGGAGAAGTATCTGACAGTTCAAGTCTTGAAGATTTTAATTCCATGCATGTTTTATTGGATCAAGCCAACTACATGGCAGCTTCTTTTCTGGAAAAGCAACTTGAAGAAGTGCCCTCTAATATTGTTACTACTAATTCTGATTTGTCAGACTGTGATGATGGAAAATATTTTGCAGATTCTTCAGAAGTCATTTGTGCTGGTTCGTCTAAGACACAGGAGGTTTCTTTGACTGCTCTTTCTGCTGATGAAAGCCTTCCCCAAGATGAGTTGGACAGTGGAGGCACAAATATCTCTTCTGATGCTTTGCCACATTTATCAAACATTTTACAGCTTGCTCCTGAAAAGAGGACTGGTAATGATCCTTCAGATGTTGTTAAAGCAGATTTTACTAGAGAAAGTTGTGATGAAAATTCAGTCAACCAAATAATTGATTCACGATATCCAATAACTTCACCAACAGAGCAGCTCCCTTGTTCAACCTTGGCAGAAATAGAAAGAGATGCAGGTGTTACACTACCACCTGAAGGTTCAGATGTTATGGAGCCTGTCAACTTAGCTTATGAGGTCAATGATGCTACTTTAGAAGCTGTTCTGAACTTGGAATATATGATTCCTATGCCAAATACTTCAGAGACTTGTGGCTTTAATGAACAGAAACTTTCAGACATATTACCTGATGATCCCGAACTTGAGTATAACTCAATGATGGTAGGGGCTTCATTTCACGAAAAGGAACAAAATTTTAATGAACCATTTGATGCTGCAGAGGGAGAAGAAACTAGGGAATTTCCCTGCAGTGTGGATTCGGTGGAAGGAGATGCTAACCTTTCTGATCTTCTATCTCATGTTGCTGATAATTTGAACATAATGGATCATGTGAGCTTAGATGATCTGGCTACTGGAAATGCTGATGCAGAAAGTGTTGTCGTCTCTACTGCTGCTTGTGGTTCTGCTGACTTTGATGACGCAGTTGATAATACTACTTTTCAGGCTTCAAATTTGATTGGTTCGGCATCTGGAAATCTAATGTATTTGGAAGAGTCTCCTGGTGATGGAGATCTATGTCAGGAAGAATTGGAATCTAATGAGGTTATTTCTCAAGGATGTCTTACAGGCTTAGAGACACAAGAAGAAACAAATCCAGTGGAAGGTGCTCCAGCAGATATAGTTTCCACTTCTTGCAAATCAGTCTCCCACAACTGCTCCAATTTAGAAGATGATAGTCAGCATTTATCACCGGTTGAACCAACCAAAAATTGTTTGACTTCCATTGATTTAACCACAACACCAACTTCTTTAGAATTGAGCAATCAAGAGTCTGAATCAAAAATTTTGAGTAAGCTGATGGAAAAAAGAGCAGATATGGTGTCTTCACCAAGTCATCGAGTATCAGAAAAAGAAACTTCTTTCGAGCAGTCCTTAGACTTCCCTACAAATCAGCATGATATGGGAAGCCTGGATGTAGTTGAAGATGGTTCAAATATTTCACATCTCCTGTCCAATCAGATACAAAATTCTTTTACTCATTCCGACCAAGGCTTTTCAAGTGAACCTTCATTGGAGTTTTCACAGCAATCAGATTGGCAAACTAAGCAAGAAAGATATCCACCAGGTCCTATTCATCCTGCCTTTGGCCTGATTCCAGAGGCAACCAAAGGTAACATGGAGGAAATGCCTCCATTGCCACCTCTTCCTCCAATGCAGTGGAGGATAGGGAGATTTCAACATGTTTATCCAGCTTCACAAAGAGAATTGGTCGAACAGGGTCAGGGGTCATTCCCAGTGATGGCACAATGTGGAACTGATGGGAAACTGCTGTTGGGTTTATCAGCATTAGAGAAAGCGATTGAACAGCCCAGAAACCCGTTTTTACCCATAATGGATGGTGAAGAGAGGTCTGGTCATGTGTCCAATCAATTGGCTGTTGATTGCGTGCAGCTCCCTGGTCCTTTTTCTAAACACCAGCCAGCTATGGGTAGTGACACTAATAGCCAATTCAGTGATACCTGGTTGGATAGAACACACTCAAACCCATATTCTTCTTTGCCTGTAATATCAAATAAAAGCATTGAGTGTGATTCCATTGCGATGGAAGACGATAGGGTAGAATCCACTTACTCATCACTGATGCCATCTACTGATACAACTTCAAGACATATTACCATTGTATCTTCACATGAGAAAATAACACATCCTCCAGACCAGTTTGTACCGGATATAGGTTTGGAAGGTGGGGCATATCAGCACCCTGAAAAAAATTCCAGGAGAAAGGAGGAGAATCTTCATAATATAACTGTGCCCCTGCCAGTTACGAGAGAGGAGCATATACCAAGCAAGGTAGTGGAGGATCTTTCAATGGAAGTAGAACAACAGCTTCCAACCAAGGCAGAGGAGCAGCCTCAACATGGTTTGACAGTTTCAGAGGGAGAACCTTCGCAAATATCAAATGCCATTGTTAAGCATGGTTTGGCATCTCCAGAGGTAGATATTGCACAGACATCAAATACAACTGTGCAGCATGAGTTGTCAACTTCAGAGGGAGCAGCAGTGTTGCCATCTCTATCACCAGTTGTTGAAGATGAAAACTCGAATGGCAATCCAACTGTGAAGCTTCCTCGACCACGCAATCCTCTTATTGATGCTGTTGCTGCTCATGACAAGAGCAAGGTAATTATGGCCTTTCATTTCATTTCAATTTTTTTCAATTTGCCTCTTTTGTAAGTAACAATTTCAATTTTGTGCAGTTGAGAAAGGTAACGGAGCGGATTCACCCTCCAGTCATTCCAAAGGTAGACAAAAGAGATTCGTTGCTGGAACAGATACGAACAAAGGTTAGATCCAATTCCCCATTGATGTTCGTTTTGTTCCTTCCATTTAAGTAAGAAAAAGATGGATGTTTTTACAGTTGGAGATGCATCTTTTTTGATAAACTGAGAGTTATTATTTTATTTTATACAGTCCTTCAACTTGAAGCCTGCTTTGCTTAGCAGACCCAGCATTCAGGGTCCTAAAACCAACTTAAGAGTAGCAGCAATGTTGGAGAAAGCAAATGCAATTCGCCAGGTTTGTGCTTGCCCTCGTCTTTCTCTTTTTCTTCACATTTTGTGTGTGTGCATGCAATTCATAAAATCATTCACTGTTGAAATAGGCATTGGCTGGAAGTGATGAAGATGATGACGAAGATAGTTGGAGTGACTCTTAAAAAGACTAGAGGCCAGGACACATCCTTTTGGATATGCTTGTTCAAAATGTTCATTTCATCCAATATGTTAAATTCTCCATCTTAGTGAATAGAAAATATATATATATATATGTATGTATGTCTTGTGGTCAGTGGTTTATTCTTTTTTTTTTACTCAACATTCTCATTCTGTTGGTGTATAAAATTCTGCTCTTCCTTTTTCCAAGTATATCACGGCACTTGGCTTTGCTATATTATACGAGAATGAGTTTCATGGTTCATGGTTCATGGCATCACGGAATGAGATGCTGTGTGTCCAAATCCAGTCATATGAGACATTATTTTATATTACTTGAAGATGTTGAAAAGTGTAAATTTTTTTTTTTTTTTGAAGAATCAGTTGTAGTTTGTGAATTCCCTGAACAAGTAGTGTATATTTTAACAAAAAAAAAAAAGCATAATAATTTAGCATTTCAGGATGAATGTTCATTTTGACCTACAACCAGAAATATTTAAGTATACATAACTTGTTATTGCAATAACAAACAATTGTGAAAGCAAAATGGGTTTAGGCTTTATGTGTAAACTCCAAACTGATTCAAATAGTAGTGGTGAGAATAATAAAAAGAGGAAGAGGGGATGAGGTGTTGGATGGAGAAAGGGCCTGTACGAGACACAGCCTTCCTTTTTGGTTGCCTGACCTAACTAAAAACACTAACTATAAAGTATCCAATCCAATCCAACTTGGTTTCTTTTTGACTTTGTATTGAAATGGTCCGTTCTTATCTCAGTAAGGCTGGTACTGTCCCAAAGCAAGTACGGGCAATTGTTTTAGTAATATTAAATGAAATGGAAATGGAATATTTCATTTTCATATGGTGATTGATTGAGGGAGGGAGGGAGGGAGGGTCAAATATTCGTACTCCTTTCTACTTTTGTCCTTCCTCATATATTTACTAATTTCTTCCTTTTTATATTCCCCACCTTCCCCACCCTTTTCTTTTTGTCCTCTCCTTGCCGTACGTACGAATCCCTCCTCCTTTATTCATCAATCTACCCTTCCCCCTTTCTTTCCAATTTCATCTTCATTTTTAATTTAATTAAGTTTAGATCTGAGTTTGAATTATTCAAATTCAAAATCCTCAAATTAAACTGCCAATTTTCCATTAAAAATTGATAGACATGCCAACCAAATTATTTACTAATTTAATACTATCAAAGAAATTGTTTTTTTTTTTAAATCAGGCCTTATATATTTGTCCTATTTAGACTTGGAAGGGGTAATTTCGTCTTTAGATGGAAACACAGCTCAATCAAAGCCGAGCTTATGGAATATCCCGCAAAGGGCATAACCATAATTTTAAACATCTCTCCCCCTTCTTCTTCTTCTTCACTCTTTTGTCCCTTTTTTTTTTGGTTTTCTGTTAGCAGTTGGTGAATCGCACCTTAAAAACACACCAAGTTTTCTCCAATTCACAAGACTCCCAAGCTCTCAACTTAAACTATGAAGAGACAAAAACCAGACAACCTTAAAGGCTTCAACCCCTTTAATCAGCTGCCTCAAGAGATCATCTTCACAATCCTCGACCTCCTTAACCCCAACCCTCTCGACATAAAGTCTTTCTCTTTAGCTTGCAAGTCTTTCTACGCTGCTGAATCCAAGCACCGAACCTCCCTCAAGCCCCTCCGCCAGGAACACCTCCCTTCAATCCTTTCCCGCTACCCCAACACCGTCCATCTCGATCTCACGCGCTGCTCACGTGTCTCCGACACCTGTCTCTCCTTTGTATCCCATGCATGCGCTTCCACGCTACGCTCCATTGATTTCTCCAGAACTCGTCTCTTTTCCACTTCTGGGTTGTTGGGCTTGGCTTTGAACTGTAAGAACTTGGTTGAGATTGATTTGTCCAACGCCACGGAGTTGAAAGATTCGGCTATGGCTGCTGTTTCCCAAGCTAAGAACTTGGAAAAGCTATGGCTCGCGAGGTGTAAGTCGGTTACGGATTTGGGGGTGGGATGTGTTGCTGTTGGGTGCAGAAAATTGAAGTTCATTTGCTTGAAATGGTGCTTGGGGGTTGGTGATTTAGGGGTTGGTTTGCTTGCTGTAAAGTGCAACCACATTTGCTACTTGGATCTTTCTTACTTGCCTGTAAGTAACTCGTGAGTTTTACTCTGTTTGCAGGTTGTTGTCTTGCCTGTTAAATATTGTGTATATTCATTGTTGTAACATTGTGCAGATTACGAATAAATGCTTATCACCTATCTTGAAATTACAACATCTAGAAGAGTTGGTCCTTGAAGGATGTTTCGGCATCGATGATGACAGCCTTGCGATCCTCAAGCATGGATGCAATTCATTAAAGGTATACTGTTCTGGAAGTTTACTCTACAGATGGAATGTTTAATTTTTTTTTTACAACATTTAGTTGACATAATGCATTTGTCAGAGTCTTGATGTGTCGACTTGTCAGAATATTAGTCACAATGGCTTGTCTTCCCTAGTAAGTGGTGCTGTAGGTCTGCAGCAACTTACCTTAGCCCATGGTTCTCCTGTAAGTCTTCCTATATGTGCTCCTCTCTTGCTGCTCTAACAGGTTCCTTTTTATATATTTTGGAGTGTTTAGTGTAGCATTTTGGTGATATTTCAGGTAACCTCTTCCCTTGCTGATTGTTTGAAAAAGCTTTCTATGTTGCAATCTGTTAAATTGGATGGATGTCTGGTTACCTATGATGGACTGAAAACTATCGGAAACTGGTGCCTTTCATTAAGGGAAATGAGTTTAAGTAAATGCTCAGGAGTAACAGATGAAGGCCTCTCGTCCATTGTAACAAAGCATAAAGACCTAAAGAAACTAGACATTACGTGTTGCCGCAAGATAACTGATGTCTCTATTTCCTGCATCACAAATTCGTGCAACTCACTTACTTCTCTCAGGATGGAGTCCTGTACCCTGGTTTCTAGAGAAGCCTTTGTTTTTATTGGCCAGCGGTGTCATTTGCTTGAAGAGCTTGACCTTACAGATAATGAAATTGACGATGAAGGTTTTTTTTCTCCTATTTCTTCATTTTTGCTAGTATAGTCAGCATAATGGTGTTATTTGATGCACTATCAGTCGCTTCCCTTTGCAGGTCTGAAGTACATATCCAGATGTTCCCAACTATCCAACTTAAAACTAGGAATTTGCCTTAATATAACTGATGAGGGACTTATCCATATCGGCAGGAGCTGCTCAAAACTTTTAGAGCTTGATTTGTACAGGTTAGCTATTTGAGCTGTGTAGCAAGCAAATTTCCATACAGCTTATACGTTTGAACTGAGTTATCATCGATGCAGTGAAAAAGGGAATTCATGCTTATCTAAACAAGGCTACCTTTTTCAGGTCTGTAGAAATAACAGATTCGGGCATTATAGCAATTGCACGAGGTTGCCCTGTTCTCAAAATGATTAATATAGCTTACTGCAAAGATATTACTGATCATTCCTTGATATCTTTATCCAAATGCTCACGGTTAAAGACGCTTGAAAGTCGAGGGTGTTCTCTGATAACATCTTTAGGACTAACAGCTGTTGCTGTGGGATGCAAGGAACTTACCAAGCTAGACATAAAGAAGTGTCCTAATATTGATGATGCCGGAATGCTTCCACTTGCTCATTTTTCTCAGAACCTTCAACAAGTATGCTACTCTGTCCTTCTTTCGGAACTTTGCTTTCATTCCCACAAATCTGATTAATTTTCTCTTTTCAGATTAATCTGTCCCATAGCTCGGTTACAGAGGTAGGATTGTTGTCACTAGCTGGCATTAGCTGCCTACAGAACATAACAATCTTGCACTTAAAAGGTTTGACTCCTACTGGACTAGCAGCCGTCTTGCTTGCATGTGGAGGGTTGACAAAAGTGAAACTTCAGGCAGCGTTTAAATGGCTGCTACCTCGTCGGCTTATTGAACATTTGGAAGCACGCGGTTGTACTTTTCAATGGAGAGATAAAGTGCTTCAGGTAAGGTTTATGATTTCTGTAATGTAATAAAAAGTTCCTTGATTCAGATGTCTATGATGGACATAAGTGATTCAATCATCCAATTGACAGGTGGAATTAGATCCCAAGTGTTGGAAATTACGTTTGGAAGATCTAATGCCGTAGAGATCCTTGAAGATCTTGTAGCTCGAATGAGTTAGCCACTACTTATTGGGAATGCAGATTGTAGGCATGACGTAAATCAACGAAGGTATTCGTTTGTTTGCGAAGCATTACCCTTTCAGGTGCTGTATAACTACTTTTAAGATCTATGATATATGCTGAAATTCACAAAAATATGAAACAATGCATTAAAAAGAATGAAATGATGTTTTCCTGTGTCGACTTCAACCTTTTTGTCTTTCTATTCATCACAGTCATGCGTTGCAGATGCATCTCTATGCACAATGTCTTCTTATCACAAGTTTAAGCTTTTACATGTAATTTGTTTGCAGACAATCAAACCATAAACATAGGAAAGAAAAAAAAACTGAAAAGAGATGGAGCTCTGAGATATGAACACTGCTCTGTCTACTGTACCAGGAAGAAGAACAACATTGAGTTGAAAAAAAGAATGATAAGTACACAAATAATCATTTAGGGTAAAAAAAGAATGAAGCTAAAAGCCATACCTATAGATTAGATGTGTGATTGAGTTGAAAGTTTATAACCCGAAACCATGGCGGATAGTGCCAGCGATAGGAAGGCAAAAAATGACATACTGATAGCCGAAGCTGAGGCATCAGTGAAAATATTGTCTTGTCCCTCTCTCATATTGTTTGTCAATGGAATCGCCGCGGATGTGGATGATATCAACAGGTATGCCACCATCTGCAACATCAACTAATCAAAACCCTTTCCCAACATACACGTGTCCGGGCTTTGGATAATGTATAGCTTACTATCCCACGCCACCTTTAAGCTTGTATTTTATAATTCTACTTGTCAAATTTTAATCAATCAATTTGGATCATAGCAGCACTTTCTAGTTTAATAACTGGAAGTTGGTGTGACATGGAAGCAGATATTTGTAATAAATAAAACAAAAAATAAATGATCGGAAAACCAACTTGATCTCCAAAAAAGTCGAGCATGGCAGAGATACGTCGTTCAAATATGTTCTTGTTTTTCCAAATCAAAAGCACCTGTCTCCACGCTTGTCCTCCGGTGTACAAAATCGATAGAGCTGCAATTGCCAGCAAATACCTGAAAAAAAATCAAAATTAAACTGTAAAGAGGATTTTTAAAAATATGATTAGAGTTTTGGAATAAGCACCTGTATTCAGGATAGCGATCGAAATTTTTCCAACCGCCATGCTTGTTGGAAGCCATGATAATGAAAGATAGCAAAGAGAAGAAGAAAGCCAATCCTCTGAGAAAGAGGGAGCCTTTATTCAACAAATCCTCCCTTTTCCAACGCCTGTTAATGGCAGAGACAGTGGGAGTAGGGTTCTCGACGTTGGAATTGGATCCAGCATCGTCAATCTTGGTTGGTTCAACGGCGTTGGACATCATATGAGAATCTAATATAAAGATGGGAGATTTGGGGACTAAAATGAGGAGGAAGATGATGAAAGAAACAGGGGCTGTTTTTGTTTTGTTTTGTTTCGTACCGGAAACAGCTCAACTCTGCGTAAGTCAACTCACTCAATTTGCTTGTGCTGTCTTGGAAGGGAAGGGAAGGGAAGGAACTCATTAATGTGGGGCATGTTCTTCTGTTTATGACGTGGCGGGAAATGATTCACCCAATACTTACGTGGGACCTCCACCTCCGTTGGATCCATGTGCTAATTAGTTATTCTTTGCTTTGGGCTATTCGTTTTTCTTTTCGGATACATGAGGTTACAGGTCAACATTCGATCGAATCGAATCGAATAAAATTTTTTTGAGTTAATCAAATTTTCGAATCTTATTTTACCATCTTAATTTGATTTGAAATTTTTACGAATCGAGTCGAGTGAGATAGAATTCGAATCGAATCGAATATATTTGTTCGAGTTAAATTAAAAAAATTAATTTGGTGTTGTTTAATTTTATATAATTTTAAAAAAAATATTTTTATTTAATTTAGAGTTTTTAAGAAGAGAAAATTAATTTTGAGTTTAGTAAATGACTTTTTTTTAAAAAATGAAATTATATTTGGGTAAAGTAAAAGGTAAAAAATTAAAAATATTTGGATTTAGTTTATGAACGGATTTTAATTTTTAGGGGGAAAAATTGGGTAAAATTAAAGGTTTGAGCTTTGAAGGAAAATGGGATAAAGTAAATAGGGCCTGAGCAATATAAATTTAAAATTAAAAATAATATAGTTTTATTCGGTTTATTCGAATTATTCGAGTTATTCGAATTTGAAAATTTAACTCGATTCGTACTCGAAATTCGAAAAAAATTCAACTCGATTCGTTTAACTCGAATAACTCGATTCGAATCGAGTTTTGCTCACCCTACATGAGGTGAAATGAAACCCAATGCAAAAAAGATAGGTCAGTTCGTATTTATACATTACTTAAAAGAATAAAATTAATTATTTTTATTAAAAATTTTATCTATTTGTACCATTAAATTTGACGTGATCGATAAAATAACCAAACAGTGACATATAGTATGTCATATGTACCTCATGCGGACGTAAAAAAAATTAATTTTTAATTGTAGGAATGAACGGAATTTTTAACAAATTGACTAATTTTATTTTTAATTAAATATACAAAGATTAATTTACTCATTATTTAATAGAAATTCGACTTTTAGTACAAGCTCTGTATAGTACTTTTACCCACCCTTATTTGCATGTGCTTGATTTTATACGAATTGTTATAGAAATTTGAAGTAGCCTACCAATGACCATGAAATATTAACCAAAAACTTTTTTTTTATTAATAAAAGTGTCGTATTACCTACACACTTTTTGAATCTTACGGTACCTATTTTTATCATTCGAGGCAGTCTTTTTTATGAACCATACAGCAGCAAAATCCTGACATGAGAACAATAGGTTGAGTTGCAGAAGGTTGGATCGACTGCTTCTCTCGAAGGAGCCTCAACAAGTTATAATTGAAATTTTGAGATATTGTGATCAGATATATTTATTTATAAGCTCGTGTTGGGTACATGGCAGATTCTCTGTGAATGGAGGGGGAATCCTTAACCATCATTTAATTTTATGGTCCCTCCTAATTAGATTGAGATATATAAAGAGTTGAACGTGTAATAAATAAGCTTTTTTGTGGTCAAAGAAAATAATATTCCGACTAAACTCAATCCAAGCCCTCACTCACTGTTCACTTATATTTTGGCTTCAGTCCAGCTTATGACTATTGGCGTGACCTCACAATCATAAATTAAAAGGCTTTTTGGATGACTCCAAAACAGACCCCAGTCTGCACGCTGCAGACTGCGCACAGCAGGACCTTCCACGCCTCTTCTCACCTCTGGCTCTAACACAGATTGTAACACCAGATATGTTATACTTTTCAAGCTTCAGGAAAAATAAAATAACAAAGACTGTCTTATGCTGTCCATCAATACCATGATGTACCCAAAAAAAAAAAAAATAGTTTCAACGTCTACAAACGTCGCTTACACAAACACTACTACTTGTGTGAGTCTTTTAGTTTTGCTTTAGTCCTTGAGATTTACATTATCATACATTGGGAAATCAAGCTTGCAGTACACAAAAAAGCAACCAAACTCTGTTTGCAGATTCACCTCTTCTTCCTGTTTCTGATATGGCTGATGAAACACCACCAGTTAAAAACTACTGCTGCATCTTTTAACTAATTATTAAAGTCATACAATGCTCACCATATTTATACATCACCCATTACCAAATGATTTACTACTTCTCAAACAGACTACTAACAAAACAATGTTCACAAACCATTAGTTAATAGTACCCTCTTCAAAATTAAACATGATTACTCTTTTATTGTAACACCTAACTCAAGCTACTCCAAGGTTGATTTGCGAACAATATAGCGATAAGCAGCAACCTTTTTTCTCCTGGAACTTGTATTATCCACTGACAGCACTAGTTTGCCTGATTCCTTTGATGTATAGGAGTTGCGAATGGCTTCCTCTGTTAGACTTAGTTTCCTTGGCTTCTCCACTGCAATGGTGTAGCTGTCTTCTTTGTTGGGCACGAATTCTGCACTATATTCTAAGTCCCACCCTCCTACTACCAGGTCCCATGTTATGGTTGCTCCAGCCTGCAAGTTTTAGACTCATACAAGATATAATGAAATGTTTTCTTTTACCACAAGTTAACCAAGAGCAATAAAACTACTGACCTCAATCCCTTCAATTTGAATGTTCACCTTCTCTCCTCCTTTTACAGTGAACTCCGAGGCTGGTTTCTGTAAATCGTTGGGTCGACTCAGTCCACCATACTGTACTGGAACATCCTCAGGCCTTATAAATCTGACAAACAAATTTGTAGCAAAGGTAAATATTGGATCTTTGAACTGTGAGTGGGAAAACAAAGAAATGAACTCACTTGTAGAGTGTTTCAGCAGAATGCCCTTCTCTGGAGATGACGAACTTGCTCTTAGTTCGTTGAGTTAAAAATGGACTGAACATTGAGTACAGCACACTGAAGTACCATGGGACATTGATGAAAATCTAAAACCCAAAAAGGCAGACGATGGAAAGTTAAAGCAATCTCCATAACAGTTTGAAAAACAAGAGAAAAGAGCTGATTGACTACCTTTCGAGCTACCATTTCAGGGTAATTATCTTGAAAGAGGGAAAGGATCTGATTTGAAGCTACCCTAAGTTCTCTCTTAGGCATGTCTTTTAGATCAGTGACTTGAATAATAGAGTTAATCCCACCAGGTTTGAAATGTAGGAGACTGATCCCTCTTTCCAGGACTTGAATTCTCCATCTCAGAAACTTGTTCAGTTTCTCTTCATCACCAAAGATTCTCTCGTACATATCCTTGTCTTTAAAAACACCGTAAGCATTGTAGCAAACAGGGTGACCTTCCCTGTCGTAGCCATGCATATAAGCAACAACTCCTTCAAGCTCCTTGAACCCCAAGTCTTCTTCCCCAACACTGTCAGCCTTAAACTCCTTCCTCCAAGCAAGACATTTTTCCAACATGCGGAAGGAATCCAACACCCTGAAGTCCCTAGCTCGCAAGAACTTCAACAAAACGACATCAGCTTTTTCGTCTTCAGCAAGTAAAGGGATCCCCCACATGGTGCATTCACCGTCCGGGCCATAAGAAGCCATGAGCTTGTCCTTGAGCTCTTGCAACGCCTTCTTCTCGGAAGCCTTCAAATGGGAGGTAAAATAGGTATCTTCCTTAAAAGGAGAGCGAAGATTAGCGGCTTCCATTAGAGTAGTGACAAAGCTTTTCTTGTAAGGCTTAGGAGAAGCCTCTGGGATAGAAATGGGTGAGTGTGGATTCTCCATTGAATGAGAATGAACCAGATGGAATCTGTGTCAAAATGCTGCAAAGGGATTTGTTAAGATATGTAAGTAAATGTGTATAAGTTGAAGTATAACGAAGAGGACGGGAGAAAAAGCAGGTTGCTTGCAGCGTAGAGCGGAAAGTGACAAGTGCACTGCAATGTTGCCTGCAACACACCAATTGAACAAAGCAAACCCGAAGGGAAGATTATTTAATAAGAGACAAAAGAAGGTTAGTAAAGAAACAAGCTTTTTTTTTTTACAGAGAGAGAAGATATTGCTCAAAAGAAATAAAAAGAAAACAAGAAGCCGCGAGTTTGGTGTTTTGAAGTAGCGGCTTTAATAAAAGAGAGAGAAGAGAGTGGGGTGTCAGAGAGTGAGCTGAGCCGAGTTTAAGGGAGTGAGTAAAGCGGTGGCTTGCAGAGATGGTGATAATAATTGAGGAATTCAGGGGAGGGAAGCACGGGATTCAGTTTGGTCCTCCAATGGGACCCAAAGGAACCAGCTTTAACTTTCCCTCTTTCTTTGTGGGTCCCCCTTTTCTTTAGAGCTAAATTTTCGGTCTTTTTTACAGATTTTTTGGTGTCTTAAATAAAACATAAAATTCCTTTTTTTTTTTTTTGTCCAAAATCAATTTATAATGAACAAAAGAAACTTGTATCTTTTTCACTAATTTTGGATTCAATTTGATCCATTAAATTTATAAGGTTTGGTATAGAAAAAAGGAGTGGTGTGGATTTCAAGGCGATGTCTGTGGATATAATTATGGAGAACGTAAATCGTAAGATAATAATGGTAATTAAGTATATTAATCAAAGCATTAAGCAATAGGATGAAGTGTTTCCTACTTTCCTGTCCTAAAAACAATCTAAAGTGACTGCTTTCTTCGCTGTGTTGTTCAGATAGAATGCACTCTTTAAACTTCTTTTTTTTTTTAATAACCGAAATTCATTCCCATCAAAGTTTTAATCGTGGGGACAAATTTTGTTTTTATTTTTTTTAATATATTGATATGATTACATAATAATATTTATTTATATTTTTTTAATTTTTTGACAACGCACGTACACTTTACACACAAGTATTCGAACTTGAATATCTTAAAATAAATCTTTTTTTTTTACTGGAGTCACTCGTTGAATTTATCCTCCTTCCTTTTTTATGTTTAAAAGACAACCAAATTCATTCTACTACACTTAATTCAATTTTTAAACTTAATTGTTATAATATTAATATGATATTAATTATATTTTTAAGTGGACTTTAGGCATTAAATGGGGACTTAAATATAATATGGATCATGTTTGAAACACATGTGAACATGTTATAATAACAGTTTAGACTTAAGGTTAAAAAAATTAATATATACGAAGGTACTTAAATTTAACGTGGTACTGTAAATTAATTTGATATTTTTTTTATTTATTTCACCGTTAAAATATTATGACGTGATAACGATCAATATCATGGTAATATAAGGTAACATCATATCTTGACACGTGATAAAAATATTTAAAGTTTATATTAAAAATACTTTGACAGGTGTAAAAATGTGAAGTTGCTATGAATCACCATGTTATTGGCCGTCAATGTCTTATTAACATGTTTTAACAGTATTAGTTAAGTAAAAGCTTAGGATTTCCAAATTTAAGTATGAATAAAGTTCGAAAAATGTTTTAAATATCAAGTAGGTATAAATTGCTAAATTATATTAACTCTTGAAAAAAAAAAACTTGTTAAATATTAATAATGTTTTGTATGGGATAAAAATATATATGTATTTATCCAAGGATGATTAGGGTTGAATTGAAATATTTTAAAATTTGAACGATGATTAATCCAAGAACACAGATCATTTATAATATGTCCTGATTTGTGGAAACATTGGATTTGAGGATAGACATGGGTGGTAATTAATTGAAGTTGGCGGAGTGGAAGTGAATGCAACAATAACCGGTTTTCTTAGTGGTAGTATCCCAACGGCAATGGCAAATCCTTTCGAGGTTTCCCAATTTCGACGCATTTCTTAATCATGTTAAATATCATCTTCAGATGAGTTTTTTTATTTCACCATGCATCTTCCTCGAAATTGACTGCTTTTGTCGCCCTCTCATTCTCCTCCCACAATACCTGTTTTTTTCTTCATTTTTAGTGTGCCTCTTTGCATGTTAAATCAAAATCCTGATGCAAGATTTGATGGAGTCCTTCACAAAACCATACCTTTCATTCACCCAACGTTCAAGCCTATAGTTGGCATGTCTTCATCCTCAAAACTCAACCTTATATTGCTTCATGTTAAATGTTTCTTCTTTTTCTTTCTTTCATTTTTTAAATATTTGTTGATACATTGTAGCTGTATTTATTTGTGAAAGTTTATTTGGAGTCTGGGAAATTATAGGAAAATTAGGATAATTGAAATATAGATTTTCAGATATAATTTAAGAGACAAAAAAAAAATATTAAAAAGCCTTGGAAGAAGGAGAATGTCTTGAGCTTCTCAATGTTTGTTGAGAAGGGTCGACTCCTTTCGAAAAAGTTTTTAAAATGTTTGTCACGTAGTCGATCAATCCCTCGACAATTGAAGGTATTGTCTTTCAACGAAGATTTTGCCGCTTATGCTCTACCAATAACTAGTGTGGTAAGAGCAACTGCCTTAAGAACTTAATTCACAAAATTGGGAGTGCCTTAATCATACGTGAGTGTACGTCCACCCACCAAGGTGATGTGAGCATCTCATCCTTGGTGGGGTTTGAACCTCCAACCTATAGTATGTAGCTCACTTGTTACGTGTGCGTATGGTCGAGGTGCTCCAGCTTTAGGAACCAGACCCTTAAGGCAACTACTCACAGCTCCAAGCTCGGCCTTAGGGGTCGTCCAGTGGTGTGGCTGCCCAGAGCCCAAGACTAAAAAGATCCAATTTTTTGTTTTGTTTTTTATTTTTAAGGGGCCCAAAAAATTTTTTTATCAACTTTTTAGAACCGTAAAATTATTTTTCCAACTTTTATTATTTTACCTAGGACACAAAAATGTCAAGAATAGACCTGCACAGCACACTAGTTCTCAGTAGAGCATGGGAGACAAAAAAACCTCCCATGGGAGGACAATATACCTTTGGTTATTAGGGAACTAGTCGACAACCCGACAAATGACAATTCGAAGACTTCTCCAAAAGGAGCCACCCCTTTCAACAATGCTCATAGGCTTGCAGATCTGATAATATAACTTTACGAATTCCTCATTTTGACAATAGTTAAAACAAAAATGATAGCGTAAAGAAAAACAATAGTAAAAAAGAAGCAGCACAATCAATATTTATTTTTGCAATTTAGACACAATGGTCTTACATCTGTGGAGTCTCACTTAAGATAGATCTTTTATTCAATCACCAAATGAAACAAGAATACAGTTCTTCCATATTGGCTAAAGCTCACAACTTCTCCAAGCAAGTCTATGCAGCTCTAATAAATACTTAACAATTCCACAACTCACAATAGTCACTCAACAATGATTTCGACTAAGTATTACAACCACCTTAGTCAGCTAAGCAAACAATCGAGCAAGAAAAGAAACAAACAAGCTAGTCGAAACATTAGTTGCGCACACTCTCTGTAGAAATCAACTCTTAAAACTTGATAATCCTTAAGGGAATATGTTGCCTATTTATAGGCTTAAAAAGCAACAAAATATTCTCCTTTAAAACAGTTGATAACTCATTGAGAAACTCATTGAATAAAACTGATAATTATCCCTAAAAAATAGCACCTTAATCCTTAATAAGGAATAAGACTTTCATGCTTATCAAACCCCCTCAAGGAAGTCGACTGGGAGATTAAGACGTTTTAGTCGACCCATGCTATTGTTTTGTCAAATATATCATAATCTAATGGATCACACCCAACCCAACTAAAACTTGTATAGGGCCCAAAACAATGGCTCAAGCAGAGAAACAAGTTTATTGTAACAGTACATGAAACGAGAAACAATAATTTTCCCAACACTATTAATGCCTTTTCGTTGTAGATATAAATTGCTATGTAAAAAGAAAGAATGTATTTGAGGTGAGTGATAAATATATCATGCACGTTTCAAGTGTGTAGTCCCGATGGTATGAGATTGTAAGGTATTTGACCTACAATGTATTGGGATGAGAAAATATTAAGTTAATTAATAGTGACTATGGAGCATATCTAGAAACCATAAGTTGAATAAAGCACTTGAAAAGAATTGTTCAAGCTTTTAAAGTCTATTACTGTACAAGTTATTTAAGAATATTTCCACTGTAATATCATAACTTGAGCTATCGAATTTGAAATAGAACGTTTCATAGTACGTTGCAAAGCTAAAACACAAACATTTAATCTGTATAAAGACAATTTGATCTAAAAATATTTTGATCTCATCCAAAATGCATCACAGGTTGAATATTCTTCGAGACTTTAAAAACATAAATTTTGGTGAAATTCACTTAATAATAAATATCATCTCATATAACATTTCCACTTTAGTGAAAAATGACTTTTTAATTAGTTGTTAACCGAATTGACATAAACATGAAAAACTAGAATGAAATAAGCCACTACAAGTTTTTGCCCCAATTAAAATAGAAATGGGCTAAGGCTAAGGTACACATTGTTTAGTAGTGGAGATTAGCCCCCAAGAGGCCCATTGGTTAGCATAACCCTGGCTGTGATTGGAGTTGAGAAGTTGGAATTAAAATGAAATAGAAGGTGTGTTTGGATGATAGATTAAAAAAGATTAGATATTTTTATCAAATGTTAGTATTTTTTTTATTGAATTTTTTTAAAGTTAAAAAAGTAATTACCAAAAATCCTTCCATTTCATTTCTTTTATTAATCTTAAATAGTTATCTAAGATGGGGATATCCAAGCTTAGGGTAAGAGATAGGGAGTATAAAACCCAGGTGTGGATTTTGTAATCTCTCTCCGTGTCATTTTGGCAAGTTGTAGTAGTTGCAGAAGAGTAAAATAGTGAAGAGTCACAGAAGAAGATGCCTTGCCTAAACCTTTCAACCAACGTCAATCTCGATGGTGTCGACACCTCCGCCATCCTTTCCGAAGCCACCTCTTCCGTCGCTAAACTCATCGGCAAACCTGAGGCTGTATGTTCTCCTTTCCTTTCCTCTCCTTCCATTTATAGTTCATCTTTCTTTTTTCCTCGAATTTCTTAATCTCTAGTTCTTTATTTGCTGTGTAGAATGATACCCATGCGCTTTATTTATTTGATCAATTTCTTTTTGCCCTAATCAATAATTTTACCGAATGTGGGGAAAATGCTGCCGTTTCCGTATTGGGCTTTATATAATGTATCCTATTTGGTTAAATCCTTTACCGCTTGCGGTAATGATCATTACCCATTAAAGTATTTATTAGAATGGGGAGTATTAAGAGGCTACTGGGTTACTGCTTTTGTGTGTGCATGCTTACTATGTTATGAGCATGATTAGTATTTTCTAAGTTTTTCCTCGGATTTGGAGGATCTTTTGGACTGTGTATTATACAGAAAAATGAATAGCTTGAGCGCATGCCTTTGATTCTTCACGAGTTTGTCAGCTGGAAATGCTAGAAAAGAACCAACATCTCATTTGTCTCACACGTATTGGATACATTGTTCTTGTTACTTGCTTATAATGCATGCGCTGAATATCTTTTTACCTTTTTCATTTCTAGTATCAATGGAATTGTAACTTTAGAAGTTCATCAAATTTAGGCTGGATACTAGCTGATTACCGAAGAGTTAATATCATGATGGTTACCATCATCTCTTCTATTTATGTACAGTGTAGTCATCTTGCATGTAGTAAATGCTTTACTGTTCTACTTGTTTATTTTTACGCGTATGAACTTGAGAATGGCTATGTTGGATCCTAGGATCACCGATAGCAGTAAGAGAAATATGCCCTTGGTTAACGTGATTTATGTTCTTGTTCAAATATTCTTTCACTCTTCTATTTTGGTTTCTGCTTCTTATTAACAAGCTAGAAGGGGATTTAAATTTGTCTAAGTGTTTCATGTGTGGGTGTTGATATGCAGTATGTGATGATTGTGTTGAAGGGTTCAGTACCCATGTCATTTGGTGGTACTGAGCAGCCAGCTGCCTATGGAGAACTGGTATCAATTGGGGGCCTTAATCCAGATGTGAACAAGAAACTGAGTGCTGCAATTGCTGCAATTCTTGAAACCAAGCTACAAGTGCCTAAGTCACGGTTCTTCCTCAAATTCTATGACACCAAGGCAAGCTTTCTCTTCCTCCTTAATTGTCATGAGGATGGGTCATTGTCACCTATATGTCTCTTCTCATTGCATTTCCTTGTTTGTTTAGGCACATCAAAGTCAAGAATATGCACAATGTTTGCATGCTTTACACCAGCACTAGATAATGTAAAAAATAAACCCTTTTCTGTTTGGTACTGTTAGCACTGCTCTAATTAGCTTTATTTACGAGTCCATCTTATGCCATTTGGTTGGCCTGTGAGGATATTCAACACTCATTTGTGGCACTTAGTGCTGATACGTTTTTTATTTATTTCGCAGGGTTCCAACTTTGGATGGAACGGATCCACCTTCTGAGCCTGGCATGTTCTGAATTTCTCGAAACATCAGTGTTGTCTATTCAAAACAATCTTACTCGTACGGTGAACTGGTGTGAGAAGAAATTGTTAAAACTTGGCATGGTATTTTAAGTTGTTTATCTATGTGTTTCTGTAGGATTATGATATGCAAATGTTAATGAACAGTAATCCAGCCAGGAGCAGTATGTTGTCTTGGGTTGGCTATTGGCATAATCTTCAAATAAAAACGTTGAAACTTTTACTACATGGGGTTGCATTGATATTAGTTTAGGTTTTGTATAGATTGCCTGTGTTCATGGGTATATTTGCACCTGCGATTTAGCTTTAGTGGAGAGGCGTTATCATGAGATAAAGAAATAAGGTTTGTGGGGGAAACAAGGTAGGCAGAGGGGTATTCTATTTTGAACTCATTAGGTAGGGTATCTTTTTGCTGCTGTGGCTAAAATAAATACCCGTAACAGTGTGTCTGGCTGTAATTTTTTTACATATAACCCTACTCATTAGGTAGGGGTATTCAATTATTGATTTTATTTTTTTTTCTATGAAATCAAATAGGTTTCACGTTTTATGTCTGAATTTGGATTTAGGTTAAATGTTTGGGGGCCCAAAACAACAGTAAAATTGTTTAAAGTATCATGTAGGCTCTTATACTAAAAGTTAAATAGTATTTTGTCTCATTTATTCAAAAATAATTAAATTAGTCTTTGTATATTAGATAAAATAAATTAGTTTATTTTTCTGTTAAAAGTTTTAATCTATTTTCACTGCTAAAGCTGATGTAATTAATAGATTAATCAGATGTGATTTATTGTGCATTTTAAGTTGATGTATAGAGATCAATTTTTAATCTTAAAAGTAGATGAAATTTTTAATAAAATATAAAAAATACCATTTTTTAAATAAAGAGAGTAAAATACCATTTGGTTCTTAATAAAAAATAAAGGGGTGGAACCTTCACAAAGAAGAAAAAGAAAGCAAAAGAAAAGGTATAATGACTTATTTGGTATTTTGACTTTATAAAATTTTATTATACTCCCATCTAATTTTTTATTTATTTTAACCCTTGTACTTGTAATTTTTGTCGAACATTTAATTTTCTGTCTATTTTTTAATAAAATTTTTAGTCTATTTTAATCTTTGAACTTATAATTTTTTTTGTTGTAAATGAAAATTAAATGAGTTAAAATATTTTTTTAAGTGGAAGGACCAAATAAGTTATTAACCCAAAAGGATATTACTTACCGTGAAACGTATTTCTTCCCTTCATTATATTCTACGCGCTGAATGGAAGCCTCAAATCTAGATCTAAAATCCCCCTCTATATTCTCTCTCCCTCTCTCCTTCGCTGCCTAAAACCAAACTAAAATAGTTGTCGTCTCCTACCGACACCAATGTCCACCGCAGTTCCACCCGTTATCCCTGTCTCCTCCGTGCAATCCGTCGAATCCCAACCGCCCACCGCCAACCCCGCCTTTCTCTCTTTCGTTTCCCGTCTCAATGAATCCCTACGCAACGGCCTCTCCCAGCGCCGTCCTTGGGCTGAGCTCGTTGACCGTTCCGCCTTCTCCAAGCCGGAGTCATTCTCTGATGCCCTCTTTCGCGTCCGCAAGAACTACTCGTATTTCCGAGTCAATTACCTGTCGGCGATCGGTCTCATTCTTGCCTTTTCCCTTCTTTCCCATCCGTTTTCCCTTCTCCTTCTCCTCGGACTCCTCTGCTCCTGGATCTTCCTCTACCTCTTCCGCCCCGCCGATCAGCCTCTCGTCGTATTTGGCCGTACATTCTCGGATCGCGAGACCCTCGGCTTCCTCATCATCTTCAGCGTCTTCGTTGTCTTCCTCACTACCGTTGGATCTCTTCTTATTTCCGCTCTCATGGTTGGAGTCGGACTCGTCTGTGCCCACGGCGCCTTCAGGGCCCCTGAGGATCTCTTCTTGGACGAACAAGAACAAGTGTCCACCGGTTTCTTGTCCTTTCTAGGTGGTGCTGCCACCAATGCCGCCGTTGCCGTTGCCGCTGCCCCTGCTGTTGCCGCTCGTGTCTGAATCCGATCCACGGTTCCGACTCTTTGAATCTTTTCCTCTTGGATTACAGTAATGGTTCACATGCCATTGATTCAATTCAGTTTTTTCTTTAAGAACAATAAAATTCCTATTGGGGAATTCATAGATTTAGTTTATTAGTTACGAATTAGGGTTTATATTAACATTTGTGGAATGTATATGGATCTGGTTGATTAGATACTTTATACTGGTGGATCCAATTTGGCTCCATTTTACAAAGTTATTGGCGCTGATCATACCTCGTATCTTATTTGTTTATTCTCGATCTAGTGAAAATATGAAAAACCGTGTGTGACTCAGATCTGTGGATAAATCATGATTATAAGTCAATTTTTTGGGGTGATGTTTTGAATGGATGAATGCTATGCAGTGCAGTGTTGTTTATTTGCTTGCTGCAACTGGAATAGGGGTGAAATTGCAAGCTATTTGTTTTATCAACCTGCCTGCCGTGATATTTGTATGTTCCTTTTTCACTTCCCAGGGGATTAAGGAGGTTGGTTCTAGCAGTGGAATTGTGGCACCCATTCCATTCTGATTTTGGTCCTTCCAATCCAAACGTTGAGATTTATAGTTTTAGCATTTATACATGAGATATGCGAATCTTTATGTTCCATATTGTGGTTGGTGCGAGCCTGGTTCTCCTCTAATTTTATTTGCTTGTATATGCTTGATTTGTGTGATTTGGGGACTTTTTATGATGCTAACAGAATGTGTTCCTAAATAACGTTAATCAACAGCAACCCTATAATAATGGGGTTAACCAATTTATTGAGATTCTAACACCCCTTGAGAAAAAAGGTATAGGGTTAATTTTAAATTTTGGCATAATAAAGGGACTGAAATCAAAATAAAGTAAGGAGAGGGTTTTTTGGACTTTCAGTTCATTACATACAGGGAAAGGCACATTGCTCTGCCCTCTCTTTCAGCTAATTGCTTAGATTGGAGCTCAGCACATCCATCTGCCTCATAGAAATTAGTACTACCACTCTCATTTACTCTCAGCTTTTCAACGTCATGGACGATCTGGTGTTGCACAAGCTAGCAATATCTGGCCCCGCTCTCTCCTCCATGATCCAGCGCCTCTCATCCTCCCCTGCTGACGTCGACGGTCTCCTGTTCGGCCACGTCACTTACATCGCCCCTTCCACTCTCTCCGACGATTCCGCCCAATCTTCCTCCGATTCCCAACTCATTGCCACCATGTCCGGCTTCCTCTGCTTCCCTTCTCTTCTCTCCTTCTACGACTCACTCGGCCGGGTCGACTCCTCCCGACTCTCTCCTACTCACCTCAACCACAAACCCCTCCTCGGCTGGTTCTCCTCTCGCCGGAAAACTCCCCTCCGTCCTTCCATGCGTGAGTTCTCCGTCACTCGTTCTCTCTCCTCCACCCCCAATCTCTCTCTCCCTATCCAAAACGCCGATTTCGATTCCCTTTTCGCTCCTTCGATTTTCCTCCTCTTCACCACTCCTCTTCATGACCAATGCATTCAAACCAACCAGTATCGGGCTTTCCAGTTCCGATCATCGAAACCCAGTTTTAATCCGCTGTCAATTGATATAGTCAACATTGGGCCTGCGTTTAGAGGACATTACGGGTCGTTCAGCCCCAACTCTACGCTACCCATTTTGAACTGCGATTTAAGGAACTTGACGGCGATGAATGAAGATGGAAACGAGGAGAATGTAACTGGAATGAAACAAACAGAAAAGGATCAAGCTTTGTTGGATACGTGCGCCGAGGGAATGCAAGTTGGGAGATTGAGCCAGTTGATAGGACCGGGAGCCACTAACTACACGGCTGGATTAGAGGATTTATATGAGAAAATGCTTTCCAAAATCGAAAGCTTGGCTAGGCTCGTTGAAACCAGCTCAGCTATGATTCTTGAACAGGTGAGCTTATTACTATTGTTTTTATATCCTTATTGTGGTTAAAGTTGGTTTCTTTGTGCATTTCGGGTTATTTTCTAAATGAATTGTTTCCAGGAAAATATGAATAGGAAGTTAAGGTACAAAGTTGCCAGGTCTCCTGGGGTCGAATGATTGCTTCTTATTGGCTTTCGCTTCATGCAAGGTAATTACTTTTAGTTTCTCTGATTTTGAGTCTTGCCTTATAGTGAAAGCTGTATACTTTGTGGCATTTACTAGTTGGAGAAGCTAGTTTCTTCATCTTTCACTGCACTTTGTTTGATTGTTGCATTACCATAAAAAGTTCTGTAATTGGCTTTATTAACACAAAAACTAATACAATAAGGGCATGATGGAGGTCCTCTAATTTAGGTGCAACATGTCAACAACCCAAAGCAACAAGTGCTTAAGAAGCTCTACCTAAGACCAGGGCTCAAACTAAGTGTAATTTGTCCCGGAAGTGTAACATAACAAATAGATATTGTGTTAGGTAGATATTTGGAAGTTTGTGACTAACATCTTGGTGTGTATTTTCTTATGCTACAGTGGTTTGTTTGATTGAATTGTGGATGTGATTGTTTCTCGACGATGGAGCATGCGTTGATGAATTGATCCTGCTGTTGCTGCCAATAACTCGTGAACTGAAAATTTCCAAAGGTGGTCCTTCAAATCCAAGGGCGGAGTTGAAGATTGGCTCTACTTTTATATACTATCTATGGTGTTGTATATTATTTTTCTTCTTCTACCTTTGCTCTAAGGTCTTCTTTTTCTTGTTCTATTGTTCTTGTTGGTTCTGTACGTTTGGAGACAATAGTATGGTTAATGATATAAAAACCATTTTGTTAAGCGATTCTCATCAGCAATTTATCCTCTTTATGATCCTATTTGGTATATTCAACGACACAATGAGATGGCGTACTATTATGAGGTGTATGGTTTGTCACTATCAGATCGATTTCTTAGTATTTGTGAAGCAATTTGTGCCTTGATACAAAGATAAAGTAAAGCTGAAAACTTTTGGGGAGGTCATTGCCAAAAGAGAGGACTTCCAGAGTAATAAATTTATAAACAGGAGGAAAGAATGAAGAGGGAGATTCATTCGGAAGTGATAAGAACTCAAATCATTTTAAACCCCAACTGGTTCAAATTCAAGATGAACTGAAATGGTATCCAAATTAACCCGATCCACCCAGTTGACAAGTCCAGATGTTACAATATATTCTATAAATAAAAAGTTCTAGGAGTCGTCTCTTATTTACAGGGTAAAGAAAATATATACATTAACCTGGCAGTGAACGGAAGAAAAACAGATTCACATCGCTGATTATTGGTGTCGAAATCCAAATTCTACTGAATAGTTCTGGTGTTTCTATCTTAAAGTATAGCAGAGAAACGCCTAAATCTTGTATTGATTCTGAATCCAGTTAGCTTCAATTAGAAGTATAATATGTAGGTCTTTGAATGCTGTGCAGTGCACCGACTGAGTACCCTCACCATCCTGAAAGCTTTGGCCATTGCCAACTTAGCTGCATTCTTCTCATCCCTTTCCATTCTCCATGTCACAGTAAATCATTTTCCATGGTCCACTTTTTGTGCCCAACCTAGCATTAAACAGTCCACTAATCTCATCAGATTTCATAGGATATTTCTTCCCTTCCTGTAATTAATGAACAGAGGCAGATTGGATTACCTCCAAAATCCAGCAACCATACGTAAGGTCATGAAGAGAAATAAACCAGTCCACACTCCACCAACACTGAATAAAGGAGCAGCTACAAGTAGGAATGCACTTGAGATCAATCCAACTACCACCTACACAATCACATTTGGGACCTTATATCAGTTTGCCAAATACTATTATAGCATGCTCATACTTGGCCATATATTACCATAGACATTGCGGCATATTCATAGTCTGAAACCCCATAATACAGTCCATCAAGAACAAAAGCCATGGCATTCACCGGCTGAGACCCAGCAACAAACTGCAAAATAGTGTCAATTGTTAGATGAGTCCATCATCACAACACTTGATACAATATATGAGGAGTTCATTTACCAATGTACCCGACCAGGCAATTTGGAGAACTTCTGCATCCGTTGTAAATAAGCCAGAAAGTGCTTCAAATCCAAAGAATAAAAAGACAGCCAAGGAAAACCCTGTTGCTAAACCAATCTGCTTGAAAGTCAAGGACAAAATAAAACTGCCTAAGTTAGAGATAAAAGGGAAATCAATTTCGAAGAAACGGACATCTAGCTTTTATAAACCTTTAGAACATTGTAAATCACTTTGCGTGCTTGTTGGTAATTCGCTTGGGAGTAATTAGTTGCAAGAAGAGCCTGTAACAGAAACCAAAAATACAGCCAACAGGTTTCGTTTGGTGCTACTTAATTGTCATAAACATCCTACATTTGGGGTCTTCCAAATGAAAAACCAAAGGACGTGCTACCTGACCAGAGAGTGCTAAAGCATCAGTTAACAAAGATACAGCCAACCAAATTTGTACACAAATCTGATGACCAGCCATAGGAATAGGACCCTGCCTAGTTGCCAGTGATGTTGCAAGTGTGACAGTTCCAAGAGTGGCTATTGTTCTACCAATAAGTAGTCCACCTGCAGGTACCATCACCATTTCAATACTAAAATTCAATTGTTTGTTGTTATGTTCATTTTATGAAGTTTAACTATAAGAAAAAATAAGCAGATACTGAAAGTAATACTTAAGATCAGCAAGAAATGTACCAGATTTTAGGTAGAGGGAAACTTTTCTCCAGTCAATTTTAGGAGAGATCAGTTCAACTTTCCCATTCAACTCCCACAGAAGTATAATAGCAATCAGGTATCTAGTTCAAAAAAAAAAATGAAAATGACTAGAACATCTAAAATTAGCAGAAATGTTATGAGACAAATACACTAGAATTATTAAGTATACCACATTATTGACGTACTCAGAAATCACAGTAGCAACTGCAGCACCACCAACGCCAAAACCAAAGGGAAATATCAAGATTACATCCAATATTGCATTTAGTAAGGTGCCTGCACCTGTTAATTCAAGCAAGAAATTAACAATAAGTAGCAAAGAGACCCCTTGAGGGAACTTGAAACATAAGGCGTGCTGTAATACTTGCCAATGGCATACAAAGGTGTCTTTGTATCCTTAAATCCACGAAAAGTGCCTTGAGAAGCAAGTGCAATTACGAGTGGTGGGGTACCAAAGGCTCTCCATTTCAGAAACTGCTCCGCTGGTCCACGCATGGACGAATCCTATGAAAAAAAAAGTAATTAGATATAAGAAATTAAAGCATCACAATTCCAAAATATAATTACAATTACGTCATTAGTTAGCCTGACATACCATAGGTATACCCATGATATTCATTAAGAAACCCGAGCCAACTGAGAGTACAACCGCTTCTACAATGCCAAGTCCAGCAGCAAGTGCCAGGGAAGTGGACACTGAGGGAAGAACTTTCTTGCCTTGATGCTCAAATTCACCATCTTAATCATACCAAAACCCCAGAGTCAATTAAAAGTTCAACCAAACAATATCATATTCATGAAGTATTGCAGTTATTTGTATAATCTTTTCACTGAAAATTACCATCCTTGCTTTTACTAATCAATGCTTGCTCTTCAGCGACAAAGGATGTTGTGATATTAAGTAAAGGAACATTAAACAATTTCGACACCAGATTGAATACAGATACAGAAACCCCAACTGCCGCCAATTCAATCGACCCTTCACCACAAAAAAAACCAATATTTATCAGCCAAGAGTTACCTGTGTGATTAATAGGTAAAGCTACAAAAGCAAGCCTGGTATGATAGTATTAATAATAAAAAAAGAGTAACAAGTACCCAAATGGCCAACAAAGGCTGTATCAACAAGTGAAGCAATGGGATCAGCAGCCAATGCCAATGCAGCAGGCAGCGCAATAGATAAAATCTCTAAACCAAGCTCATCTATCTTAAGCCCATCCGTGCAAAACCCTCTAAGACAGATTACAAAAAAGGAAAAAGGACCCTCAAATATTGAAATGAAGTTATTAACATGTAATAGCAGTAAGAAAAATTGTACCTTAACTTGTCAAAAAGCGAAAAAGAAGGGTTAGATTCAGGGACATTTACAGGTTTGGGAGGGATAGGGGATTGGGATTTCCTAGGCTGCTGCTGTTGTTGGGGTGAGGTTTCGAGCGAAGTGCTGGAGTTGCTATGTTTAGAGGAGTTGGGTCGGATACAAAGTGAGGAACTGCGTTTTCTAGAGAGCTTGTGAGAACTGTAAAAAGGGTGTTTAGCAACATGGAATTTAGAAAGAAAGTAAGAGACAGAGACAGAGGCAGTGGCAGCCATGGGGCTATTGAGCTGCTGCTTGCCTCTTCCACTCCGATGAGAGCTGGAGTTTCAATCGTAGTGAAACAGTGTGGAACTGGAACTTTTGGCCATATGTTATGTTCCAGTTTTTGTTTGTGTGGTGAAGGTAAACAATCTGGTACTCAAAATATCAACTGAAAATTTTAACGGCAACACCCTTCTCACACCTCTTTTCCTACTCAAAGCTTAATTCCATATAACCAACCCAAATTTTAAAGACTCGTTGTCACTAAACTATTCCGTAATTGTCACTCAACTATATTAATGTTTTTATTTAAGTCGTTCAACTGTTAAATTTTTTTTTAATCTAGTCGGCCAGCTTTGAGTGGTAGAATTATGCCCATCGATGAGTGGAAGAATATATCTCAAATCTAAATTGATCTAATAGTCGATGTCGAATATCGAGGAAGAAAATTTTTTAGATTTTGGATAGCAAATTCATGACGTACAAAATTGTTCCACAAAAAAAAAAAAACTAATTGTAGAAGAGAAGAGGAAATTTACCCTTTTGATTGGTGGCAGAGGTGACAATAGAGAAATTAAGCCTAGTGACTTGAATGAAAACTTTCGCATTGTATAGTGATCATTCTGTAACTTTTTAAAATTGAGTGATCAAAATGTAAATTTACTAATAATTCAATGACTTGGATTTGTTTTGTTAGAGAAATAGTCATTGAAATTTAGTTTTTTTTTTTTTAACATGTCATTCAAGTTAATCATGTAGTTTGATCCATGTATTTTAACTATGTCTACATTGAATTTGAGTAGTCATTTAACACTCAAGCCAATGGTGTAGCTGCTGATCGAATGATTAATTGACATAATATTAATACTTTGAAAACTCAATTAAAATATTTTAAAATTTGGAGGACATGTGAGCTGAATTAATCCTAAAACAAATAATATTTGCATCTTGCTTTGTGGGCTGGGTACTTAGACTCTTTTTTTTTTTTTTTTACTTGCTGCTGAATGTGTGATCATCCCGTTTCTAGTGTTTACACTGGGCCAGACCCATTTTATCTTTCGGACCACATGCATGTAGATAATAGATTAACTCATCGGGTTTTAAGGAACATATTTAGGATTTGTATTGGATGACCCATGATCATGATGTCGAATTCCTTGAGTTTTATATCTCTATTTATTTCGTCGATGAATCACAAGGAGAGAACAATATGATCAACATGATTTGAATTCAGATCAATTTAAGGTGATGAGCATCATGACTGTCATACGGAGTTCATATCTCTGATGGATATATAAATTTCTTCTTTAAAATATGCTACCCAAAATGACTTCCATAGTTAGGTTTACTACTTCTTTGTTTCCTATTTCACTGTGCATGGCATCTAAGGGAAGAGCATGGTCCGACTTTTAGTTTCCTTTTTCATGTTTTAATGACAAAAAATTCGAAAACCCACAAATCTTAAAAACTTTAAAAACAAATAAATAAAAAGAAGAGCTTAAATTCAACAGTTCACGCTGGTCATTGACCATATCTTCACGATTATTAAAAAGAAAAAAACCAAGCAGGTGGAAATGGAAACCTTTTTATATGACTTGCGCCATATGCCATTCAAAGCGGTCTTCAAATCCATTGGAAAATGGTCCCAAGTATCTATATTTACATATTCCATGGGTGTCGTCAAATAACACCAAGTTGAGGTTATTTAATAGATGAATAATATTATCATCATGTCAACCCCCATTAGTTGGAGCATGGTAAAGGGCAGTAAAAGCAAAAGGAGACCTGCAGGCTGCACCTAAGCACATGCCATACTCTTCACTCTCATTCAATGTCCACTGCTACAATAAGACAAATTACATCCTTTCAATAATTTCATGCACATAATAGTGTGTTCATTAACCTCAACAGTGCCTCTCCAAGCACAAGCATTGGACAATCTTTTCCGCGTACGCATTAGAGAACCCAACTAATTATGTCCACAGATACAAGCCCCCCTTCTTTGTTTGTTTCTCCAATTTATAAAACAAAGGGCTGTTTCTCCCCCTTTCTAGTGGAATCCCCTGCAAAACTCAGATTAAACAATATCTGCAAAAGCCCAGAATTGGGAAACAGAAAACCAACCAAAACCCTTTTGATTTCAACACAAACAAGAAATATTGATAAAAGAAAAAAAATGGAGGAGAAAAATGCATTAACGGTACGTACGCACAAGATTTTCGTGTGCTTCTTTTTCGGCGAACGGAGCGAGAGCAAGCAAGAAGAACCGATGAAACTCAGGATGGATAGCGCTATGCGAGGATCGAACAACATACATACATACATACATGCATGAGAGCTTGAGAGATGGATCATCCATGGCGCTATCCCTCCTGAGCTTAACAGATTCTTCTATACTGAAATTAGAAAAAGGAGAGAAAAAGAAACCCAATGTTGGTGAGTGTTGGGGGAGTTTGTGAGAAGAACAGGCCTGTATTTATAGAACGTGGGGAGGGGGAAATGCATACAAACGTCAGCCTCTCATGGAGTCATGAGAAAGCTTTGACTAACTTAATCTCTTAATTTGACTATGTATTCTATGTTGAGTTATATTATTTTATTTTATATTTTCTGCCGACTACGGTTTATGTGGAATTAAATTCCATCTTTACTTCATAAATCCACCGTATTTTTTTCCATATACTCTCTCTTCTGTATGTTTGCTCTGTTTTTATCTATGAATCAACTATTCTTTTTCTCCTTTTTTTGGTATATCACTCAACTATTTAATTTTATCTTTTTTATCACTCAATTATCTTGAGTTTTGGATGTTTTCGTTTTTATATTAACTAGTTGATAACTGAAAAGAAAAAATTAAATAGTTGAGTGACCAAAAAAAATATTTATTAGTAGTTGGATGATTATTTTGTAACTTTTCATAATCGGGTGACTAAAAAAAAAAAAACTGTAGTTGAGTGACCTCTTTCATAATTTACCTTTTATTTACGGTGAAAGAACCATAGAAACCTTTTAGTAGGAGTTGAATTGCATTTTGCCCATTCTACTAAAGAAATGGGTAGATTAGTCATTGTATGTCATAATGAGATACATGTGACATGTCACGTGTAATTGTTTGATTAATCTGTTAGTCACGTTAGTTTTCAACACTAAAAAGAGTCTGTTTGTTCTTTAATCTAATGTATAAAAAATATCTTTTTTCTTTTTAATAAAAAGAACAAAATACAATGTTACTCTCAATACAAAGATTTTCATACTACTTCTACGAATGGTTGTCCAAATAATTATTTTCTCTCCTCCATCATTATTATTACCTCTCCATTTTTGGTTAATCTTCTCATTAATCATTACGATAGTACATAATATAGTTCTAATTACTTTTCCCCTAAAGAATATCTATAATTAGGGTCTCTGTTTCGCTTTTCATCCACCCGTAGTTAGTAGATGTTCAAATATCACTCAATTTTGTTTGTGGGATTCAAATTAAATATTATTATGTACGATGCTCATATATTATTTATGGAAATATTTTATTAATTCGTTGGCTGTGAAGGGTTTATATTTTTTTAGGGGCAAGGTAAAATTATAAAATATTGGACGCGTCAAGGTTAAAAATTTTGTGTTAAAATGTTTAAATTGTATTATTAATTTTTTTTGGGTAAAAATGTAAAATTTTTATTTATTCAAGAGTTAAATGATTTAATTTAAAAGATTTATATTTTAAAAGGGAAATTTCCAGCAAAGACTCTCTTTGATATTTTCGATACAATACCTAAAATTATTTATAGCTCTTTCCCAAACCCATAAATAAAGAAATAATACATTTCAACGCACTCGAACCCACATCCCTTTACATTGATAATAACATCCATACCAATCGAATCAAAACTCAATCAACAATAATGATATTAGTTAAACATTAATAGATGCAGCTAACACAGTGCAAAAACTAGCTCAATGCTTAAAAACCAAAAAATAAAAAAGAAAAAGGGTAAGACACAAGTGTTAATCTCATAGGTCGCTCTCGGCTTCGGACCTGTAAAAAAGAATAGAGAGCATCTCAGAGTAGTAATTCCCAAGATATACAGAAATCCAATCCCAACCCATCTCAAATTCCAATCCATTATTTAAGAAAGAAAAGCAAATATTAAAACAATTCCATCTCATCCATGAACACATATTTTAGATCAATAATGTTTGAAAACAAGGGTAAGAGGTGCAAAATATCTACTACTTTAATCGTGTGCCCATCTCCGTTAATGGTAAAAAATGGGTGGGTAAATTCAAGATTATGGGGTGGGCCTCTATCATTCCACTCGACACTAACAGACTATTTCCTAATAGTTTGGTAAATGGGTAAAACAACTTTTATCAAAAAATGGGGGGACTTTCTTCCAATATGATAATAACATTGACCCACCATGTTTTTGCTTCAAGTAGCTTCCATTATTTAACGGCCCAAAATTCCATCACACATTCCTAAAACAAGTGGTATATTTTCGAATGGGAGGCCCCCTATTGTTCTTTGTGATTAATTATAATGAGTGTCAATGGATTAAAAGTCAAAATCATTTTTTGTTAGTCAACATATAAACCATTTTCCAATTTGCCCAAATCAAATTTTGGCTTTGATTTGCAGTGAGTTGTGTATTGAATGAGAGTACACGCCAAATATGTAGGAACTCATTGCTTTTTCACATGCATAATTGTGAATTATGGTAATTTGCATCATTCTAGGTCAGGGCTTTTTCATTCCAGTTTGACACTAAAGTTGTCTAATTATTTTAGATTGAATCATCCAATGTTTGGTTATTTTTGAATGACGATAGTTGGCTTTTTACGATGAAATCATATTTAGTCATATTTGAATCCGAATTAATTTGGATTGAATTTTGAAGTTGGATCCCTCTTTATGTACTCGATTTGCAAGCAGTTGCAGGCAACCGGTGTCCTCAACAGTTCCAAATACTCCTCCTTATTTCTCTCTCTCATGGTGACCAGAGCACTTTAATTTTCTTTTTTTTTCTTTTTTTCCATTTTCATGGACTTGATGAAACACCCCTACCTTGTGAGTTATGAAACATATGCACTACGTTTATGGTACAAATATACATAAACATGCAAACATACAAATCTGACAAGCTTACATGCTAGGGTCAGCTTTGATGCCTCAATTGAATACCAGCCTCTCACCATACATCTTCATAAAAGCTTCTCCAGGACCAAAAATACTAGTAAAAACAACACCAAATTTCCCAAATTTTCAGTATCACCTGCCACATAATAGAGGTACGTACTGGTATATATGTCCACATAACTTTTGTACAGCCTTAGCTGTCAATAAAATTGGCTAGAGAAGCTAGGTTGGTGGCTATATATGACAGGAACTCAATGGAGTGGCCAGGGGAGGAAAGATGAGAGGTTGGCATTGCAATATTACCATTTAGTGGGAAAATCACAAAGTCCGTCCATCCATCCATCCATCCATCCATCCTCCAAGGAGTAAATTAACTCTGAAGGACGCCTCGGAAATTGGGTCTTCTTTTGGAGCTTTTATTTCTGTTCCAATAGGGTAGATACAGGTACATTGTCGCCAGTCACTGAATTCCTTTATTTTATTTGGATAATGGCCATCCTCTTCCTTCACGCTACCTAATTTAATCTTAATTCTACTGTGTATATATCAATACTTAAACCCTAGCTCTTATTGAGTGGTTTACGTCAAACACTCACATCGTGGGTTTGAATTATAAGTGCACCATTGGAATTTGCTTTTATAAAAAATTGTGTACCCGTATAGTTAGTTTATTTTTTTTGTTTTACTTGTTACATTATTTAATTTTATTATTATCATTACTTTTACATTAATTGTATTTAAATGTATCGTTCATTCAAAGTCACTCTCAGTGGGTTTTTTTACAAAATTAATACAAAAAAATTTATTTAAACACCAAAATAATATATTTCTCTCATTATTTACCAAAATAGTATACATGGGGGAGTGGTGCCTCCTAGATAGGCGACGCCCATGTTTTGTACAAGAAAAATACGGGTCATAAGGGTCGAAAACGAGAAAATTTAAAAATTTCGAGTGGTGTCTATGGTATAGGCGGCACCAATCCGTACTTAAATTATGCTTAGTCCTTCAATTTTAAAATATTTGAATTAAGTTCTCAAAGTATCAATATTATATCAATTAAGGAGATTTGGTGGAATTAACTGCAAAAAAATAAAATTATGTTGTGTGATATCTATATTAATTTAAAAAAATTTCTCTTCACTTAGGGGTGTTTATGGATTGAATCAAGTTTCAGTTTCAAAAACTTTCAAATTGAGCCAAACTCGTCCAAAAGATCCATTTCATTATTTAAAAATAATAAAATTTATTTTTATTAAAATGTAATCATAAAAATATTTTTTTATTTTATTTTTTATAATTTTATTATTTATAAATAGTAAAACGGTCTTAGAGTTGAAAAATATAAACTCAAGCTTCTCAAACTTAATCCATAAACACCTTTAAGTTGATTGCATTCATAATTTTTGAAGAATATATTAATATGAACTAGAAATGAGACAGTCAATACCGCCTGTCAGGTAGGCATCACCCATTAATTTATTATTTTTTATATCATACCCGTATTTAAAATATAGATTTATACTATATCCGAAAAATTGGGTGCCGTCTATCTAGGAGGCATCACTTAATATTTTATATATTTTTTGTTTTTTAGTATAAAATAATAATAAAAAATAAAAATAAAAATTTGTGTCAGATTTTTAAAGTGATGCTCCCTATTTAGGAGGCACCACTCCCATGTATATCATTTTGGTAAATAATGTTATTATTTTTTCGTATTAATTTTGTAAAAAACCCGCCTATTGTAAATGCATCGAAAAATACCTTAATACTTATTATTTACAGTGGGATAAATATTAAATTTACATGTGAACTTTGATTTAATAAGCAATTTGATACATGAATTTTGGTTAGGTGTAATTATACTTATGAAATTTGAATTGTGGTTCGAATATAATCATGATACTGTAAATTTGATTCAATTGTACATATTTAAAAAATAAATACATATATTTATTTTTATATTGGATTAATATCATTATTATTAAGATTGACATTAATCTAAAATGATATGAGTCTTAATGATTAGAATCTAAGAGAACTCGAATTCAAAAAAAATCTAAACAGAAATCGGTTAAATTTAAAATGACCCAAAAATTAACTTCAAATGACTTGAATGTAAAGTAAGAGAAAACAAGAATTGAATTTGGTACAGTGAAATGCTATTGGTGATGAAATGGGTTAGCAGAGGTACTAAGTTATAAGTGAAAGACAAAAGAGTGAATGTGGCACAATGAATGTACCTTCTTGGGGTTGAAAATTAAATGGCAGCACCCAGTCCACCAACCAATCCATATTGGTACAGTAAAGTCATAATGCTAGGTGATGCATAACATAACATAAATTGAGTAGTCATTGGTGAATCCAACAATGGCTCAAGTTTGGGGGTTTAGGTTTTATGGTCATCCCACTAAACCTGCCGGGGGATCCCTGTCCATACGATCCAATTTTGCCCAACATCCGACGCCTCAAAACTGCTTTTAAAGTCCCCTTGTCATCTTCCCAGCTGAGGGGGAACTGGGAATCTAATTCGGATACGGTAGGATTACGGTCAAATCATCACCCTTTTTCATTTGTTCTCAATGCTCCACGTCGGGGCCTCCTGTCCACAGGCAAACCCCCATGAACAGTTTTAATTCTCCCTTAATATCTTTCAGGTTTTTTTCATAATTTACAAATATTAACTTTTCAAAACTTGTAATTATTTATTTTTTTTGAATTATAAGGAGAGAGCAACGTGACTAAGGTGATTCAAATTCAGATAATCTTGATCATCAAGTCACCACACGAAGTTCTGTAACTGTTTTTTTTAACAATAACTTTAAACTCAAAAGTTTTTGTTTGGTGGTGTAATCTTACTTACCATTACACCAAATAGTTATTAGTGTTCTCCACTTTATTCTTACTTAGGGTACTAACATGTTATAATTTATGTTCAAATATTATTACTGTTTAAGGTTAATTATGCTTGAAGTTGTTAATATAATCTAAATTTTAAAATATTCTGATTGAATATTAATAATATATCAATCAATTTATCACTACTTTAAATATTAAACCTCAACTCAAATTTGATGTGATGCAGATTTAAAGCATATATTTATTACAGGATGATCAAAATTGTTTAATTGGTGTGAATTGAAAGGAAATTAATCCCGATGACTTTAAAGTCTTTTGTGTGATGAATGCTGAGTAGTGATTCGTGGAAGAAAGGGGGGAAGTGGGCGTGTCCGACATAACATTTTGATGAATAATAAAATTTAGTGTTGAAAGGATGGGAGGTAATGTAATGAAACAGCAGAGCGGGGGGGACGACGATGGGAGCGAATACCAGCTGGTTGTGAATGCGGCAGTGAGTCCCCACTTGTATTAATCTCAGTGACGCAGTGATCACCATCTTCCTGTCGCATCAATCCCCCACTCCTTTCCTCTAATGTTTAATAAAGCACACATGTGGGTGACCCCCCCTTCATCGTTTCACTATTTTCCAAACAACTCCCACCAAATTCACCAATGTTTCTGTCAAGGGTTGACATAAAATTAGGGTATTGAATTAGTCATTTCCAGACTCCATATTTTTATTTGTCGTTATTTCTCATTCCCCTCTAAATATTTGTTCAAATTTTACACATAATTGAGGTTCAATCGGCTTATGAAGTTTTGGACGTTCAATGATGAGGTTGAAGCCGTGGTAATTTTGAAATCCCAAGTTCGAGTTCTCATGTAAACGTGTGAGTTCTCTTTAAGATTTGTTTCAGGCTAGTTAGTTGGTTATTTAATTTGGGAACAAATCTTAAAATTATACATAATTTTAATTCAATGAGTAATTGGATGCATGTACTTTGATTTGGTGCAATTATCACTTTAATTTTGAGATTTATCACTTTAATTCAGTGCTTGTAATGATTGATCCTGTTGTAATTTTTTTTTAAAAAAAAATGAAATACAATTGATAACATTATCTAATAAATTTTGCTTAATTGAATTATGTTGCATTTCTAAAATAAAAATATTTAGTCACGTAATTAATATTACTTGCATGTAAGATGAAATAGGCAAATGAAAATGAGGAGTCTGAGACTGCAAGGTTTCTAATTTTAAATATGAGGATGCAAGGTTTTTCATCGTTGTTTCAAAGACATATAATGAAATTAATTAGAATTTTTTTTGTGCTTACATGACCTTAAGCCTTGATTTTATATTAATTTTTAACTTTTTCTTAATTGGTATGGGAAATTTATTGTTGGGTAGAATTGAAAAATAAAATTTTCACTATGAAATACTCTCATTTAAGCACTTTGGTAAACTATTTTTGAAAGAAGATTTCATCTAATTTTCAACATTTAACCACAACAATTTAATGGAGCTCGCTATTAGCATTTCTTTTCTTTAGAGATGGTGATAGAAAAAAGATTCCAATTATTTAGGCCAAATACCATGGGTGTGACAAATGAAACCATTCTGGCCTAGAAAATAATAATAATGATAAAGCAAATTGCATGAAATGCAGGTTGTGGGTGGCAAAGGTATATGATCCTGAGAAAGAATATTTACAATCAGTTGATGTTACATCAAAATCGAGGCTCTTCCTTGTACCTTCAACTGTGGCTACCAGGATACATGGACCATGGTTTGGGGTATAAAAGTCGAATAGGCCGTGAAAATGACTAAACCCCCCGTTCAGTTCTCAAGCCATCCATGGTGCAGGTGGAAGGTCCTTTTCATTTGAAAATGAAACCTCCATCCACCTAGCAAACATCTTCGGTGGAAATTTTAGGTTCGAGTCCTTTTAAATTGTCATCTTTTGTTCTGACCTATTTAAATTATTTTCTTCAAGTAATGTTAGTTTCGAGTTATATTGAGTTGGGATCATTTTTAATACTGAGTAGAGAATCAAGTTATTGACTTTTATCAACAAATTGATTGAAATCTTTTATGCAATGCATGTATGTCGGCCACCGATATGCCTTTGTCTACGACAAGAACTACAAGAAAAGCAAAGGGAAAATGGGGTGTCTTTACGCAAAGCCAAAATATTTTGCATACAGCAACAACCTTGACCTTCTATGATGCCTTTTCTACTCACATAAGCCATAATAAATTAATTATATGTTTGAATTAAGTCTTAATTCAATTAATCATATAAGCGCAGCATCACGATTTCTAGTCTTTATTTTTTGATACAACGTCTGAAATTACTCATGACCCTTAAATAAAAAGGTATTGTGTTTCGACAAATATAAATATGTTTAAACGTGTAATATCTTTCGTTTTTATTTAAGCAATAAAAAGCAAAAAATATTTGAATTTTTTTCATTTTCACAGTTTAACCAAATACAGTTCTTCAAAATCTCCGACTATTTTTTTTTTATTCATATTTATATATCCGAACATAAGTTACAAAAATATATTTATTTACTAAAAAATTATAAAGTGGTAACAGTTTATCAATTAATAATTGTAATTATTGGCCTTCAATTACGTAATGGCTGCGCTACTTGACACCGGGTTTCTCTGGCCTTTGCATTTTCAATGCGAATGATTGGGGATTAAGTCGAAGATCTATTATGTTAGTGAGAAAATAGTCTTACAAAAATTCAATTAAGCTTAATTTTAAATTTAATAAAGCACAATATAACTATCGGATATCATTCATTTATAAATAATAATTGTTGATTAGTGAGACGAACAAAAAGGGAGATGAAGATAGAATAAAAGAAAGGAGTACGAAGGGTGGGAGAAAATTGTAATTTCGTGGAGAGAGTTTTTAGATTTAGTCAAGGGAGACTGAGAAGAAGAAGACTCATGTGGGATGTTTGTATGATCTTTTTATGGTAAGTGAGATAAACTTAATTATCTATCCTAAGATTGTTGATGTGAAAGTTTGATTTGATATATTTGATAACAATAATTATGACATAACGTCTTAGCATGAAATATTTTGGGACAATAAACAATCAATGATCCTCATATAACCTTAATGGAAATGCATAATTTTGAAGTTCGCCAGGCTATAACCGTGAACCATTTACAGGGTTCACGAACTAATTTTGAGTCCATGAACAACGGATAAAAATTTTCTTATATAAAAAACCTTGAAATCCTTTTTTTTTTCTATGAAAATTACAGTTTACTATACATTTTCTTTCCAAGGTTTGCATATTAAAAAAATTTCCATTTGCACAATTCGTTCTTTACGAAATGTTGTCAGCTCTATAACTCATGAGACAATCAACAATTACATCAAAGCATCATCAACCTCAGTTTTCATAAACATATTTTTATTTGTGAAATTAGGATATCGTCAAAGTTCAAGAATGTAAGCGTAGAGCAACTCGTTCCACACATCAGGCACTCCGGGGAGGCACCAATGGATACAATCCGAGTAATTTTTGGGATTCAATAGTTGTTCTTCTGTGATTGTTTCCCAATGCTTCCTATAAATTGATGGATGGCCTTCTTTCCTGTAATCTGATAGTTGTGTAATGTTAATCATTTGGACGTTCAACCCTCTTGTTTTCAGTTTGTCAAGTACGCTTTCAACTACACGCATCATCCTCGGACTCGCTCCATCTCCAATGTATCCTTCTTCCGTAACCGGTTCGGTTTCGCTATAACAATTTTCACCTTTGATTCCACCCCATTTATTGGCCCTGAAATGATTGATTGTGTTAACTATTTGAACTAACAACATTATAAATGTAGAGTGATCAAATTGTGCTATTATAGAAGCTAAATTCTAAATTTGAGCATAGTAAAATGGCCAAAATCATAATTTGACCTAGTTCAATTAATTAATAGATTTAATATTATGGTTGAAAGGCTTATGTGGGGGTTTCTTAAAACACCCCTTCCAACGTAAAATCAATGTCAAACGAGTTCGACAACGTGTATTTAGGAAAAAATCTACGTTAGCATTTTAATGAGAATGAGTGATTGTGTTAACTACTTGAATTAAGTAATGACATAAATATTATAAAAGTAGAGAGACCAAATTGTGCTAATTAAAATATAGGGGTTAATTGTTGTTTGAGCCATAAATCGATTGGCGTTATTGCCAATACAAAAATATGTGGGTTCAAGCATGCTTAAGCGCGTCTTTCTCTTATTTAAAAGTGGAGAAAGTATTAACATTGTGTCAAAAGAAGTATGAGGCTAAATCACAAATTTAAACCAAAATCACAATTTGACCTAGTTCAAATTGTTAACCTTTTAACCATTTTGGTTAATTGTTGAGGTGGATTTTTCTTAAAAACACCCTTCCAACGCACAAGAAAAACAATTAATATTCATATGATGAGTTAGAAGGGTTTTTTTTATTATTTTATTTAAAAAAAAATCCCACTTCAACATTGTAAAAATAGGGGTTAAATAATGCCAAATAAAAATATATGAATCAAATAGCTAATTCGAGCATAATTGAGAGGCGAAAACTATAATTGAACCTAAATTCATTGATCTTGATGAACAAGTAAGAGATAAGATTATATATGTACTTTTGGTGAGTTGGTGACATGCTCATAAAGAACAAGTGGGTCTTGTTTCTATCAACATGAACCTCCAGCCATTGTGCCCATGTCTGTAAGGCCATCTCGTATACTCTCGGCAACTTTACTGCTTTATATACCCCGTCTTCGGGGCTTTCAAAAGATCCCCACCTAACAATCAAAACCCACATCAGATTAAAACTTGGACGACACATAGGTGCTAATTAATTTAGGTAGGTCGGAAAATGTACTTACAACACCTTCATTTGACGTCTTCTCCACCAAAGATAAGTGTTAAAAACAAGATAATCAGCGTCAGTCCAATGTCTTGCATGCTTCTCGATTGCCTGAACTCTCACAATCCGATCCGGTACACGATGGCTAATTGGATCATCGGAGTTTGATTCCACCAACAATGGAGACCAGTAGAATTCAATTGTTGCATTATATTCCTTAATACATCACAAAATGTAAAATGATGAGATCTATAAATGATTAAACCGCTGTTAAATTGAACTTGGAAACTATTAAAAAGGCTCACCATGGCTTTGAAAATGTTGATTGAACCATTGTTATGCATTGATCTAAAGGCTGGAGAGATGACTGAGTCAACCAGGCAAATCATTGAAACCCATTGGTTTCTATTGAGTGAGTCACCAACGTAAACAAGTCTCTTGTTCCTAAGCTTCTCCAGCAGTGCTGTGGCATTGAACCTTATTAACATAAAACAAGCAAACATTCCACAAAACCTTTAAAGCATTCCCAAAAATGCAAATTTAATAACCATCCCCTCTTTGTCTTTATATGGTTCAATACTTACAAACATACGTACATAAATATATGTGGGAAAAACAGACCTTGGGAGGTCACATTGGTGAGGCTGCCATCGCCAAAACTGATAGTTAAGATCTTTTCTCCCAAATTTCTCACAAGCTAACTGATCAGACATGAATGTGCATTCTTTCTCTTTGTATAAAGGGTAAGGTCTATTATCAAACACCCATTTTCCGGCAAACAAATTGCAGCTCGACGACATGCCGTTGATGGTTTTATCATACGTAGTCCAATATTGGAACAGCTGTTCATTGCTTTGTCTGATATAGATAGTGGCAACGACTAGAACGGCAATGAGGAGGGCAACAAGCGATTGGAAGCTGCTTCTTATACCCCATACTGAAGGAACCTCCTGCTGCTTCTTCGCCATGTTCTCCCCCTCTTTGTCCTGTCTTTTGCCTTGTCTCCTTTCCTTTTGAATTTAATAATGGGTGGTGGTAGCCATTGATTTTATTTATTTCTCTGGATTAGGAAAAGTGGAAGTTCAAATATGGGGTGGTTTGTTGAAAGCTACGGACAAGACTTGTAGCTGTTGGACGTTTCCTGCTTTCTCTTGCCAAAAAACAACACCCATGTCTGCAAAACTACTACGTTTCACAACACCGTTAGGACTAATAGCAAGATCCAACTTGATAGATTTAACTGCTACTGTTTGGTTTAAGATTTTGACCCGATTAAAATAAAAAGATTATATTCATAACACACGTAAAGTACATTGACTAATAGCAGAATTTTGACCCATAAAAGAAGCTCTTATTTGATTTCATCGTAAGAATCAACTATATAAATTCGTCAAAAATTAAAACTTAAAATGACCCGAACCGAACATGAAATAAAAAGTAGTGAAAGGGGTTAATGTGGAGAGAAGTGGAAGGAAAAGTTGGTGATTGTGGGAAAGAGGAAGTTGTGATGTTATTGATAACATAGATTTGAATTGTTTGCGGGTAATGTTGACTGTTGAGCTGTATTGGTCAAATAAGTAAAAGAGACATTAGGTTAGGGTTGTTGGTTCTTCACTCAAATATCTCATTTCCAAATCGTTGCCTTCAAGTTACTTCAACAAATGCCTTTCCCTCTCGCTTTCTCCGCTCATTTCATTTTATCCGGTTTTGACTATGAAATTCAAAATAATTTGAAATAATTCGAATTAATCATCTGAAATGATCTAAATTGAAATCTCTGTTCGGAATGACCCAAATAAAAGATTATTCATGTTTAAAACAGCTTAATAGTAGGAAACATTACCGTAATGATCCTTGAAGAAATTTGATTCCTCGGTATACTTTTCTGCTTTAAATTGTTGTTGTAGAGATGGGGCCGAAGCCGTAATTCTAAATAGTGGATCATGAATCGGCCCTCATGCACTTGAGGCCGGAAACCCCAAACTGATACTATAAATTAAGAGGTAAAAGGGTCAGGCCTCCGGATTGCATGTCATTTCATTTACTTAAAAAATAGGTAAAGTTGTTTGTGCATGTTAAATTAAAAAGTAAATTCTTTTTTTTTTGTTAAAAATTTCATCAATTTTTACTGTTAAAAACTGACGTGATTGATGGAACCAAACAATTATACGTGTCACGTGTACTAATTACAATGAACGATTTTTATTAGTATAAATGAATGAAATTTATATCACAATGACCATTTTCTGAATAAAGTGAGCAAAATACAATTTAACTTCTAGTATAAAGGCCTCCATGATGCTTTTAACGAGTTAAAAGGCTTTGCATTCATGAGGTTATATATATCGGTAAAACTATCGTGGAGGCTCTTATGTTAGGAGTCGAATTATATTTTACCCTTTCTATCCAAAAAAAGGGGAAATTAATCTCTTTTACGTTAGATCAAAAAGCAAATCGGTCTTTCTATTAAAAATTTCATCCATTCATACTATTAAAAATCAGTCTCTATGCATCAACATGAGGTATACATGGCACATCACATGTTACCATATGGTTATTCCGTTAGCTACACCAATTTTTAACAATAAAATGGATGGATTTTTTAATAGAAAAAACCAGTTTGTTTTTTAATCTAACCTACATGGACTGATTTTCTCAATTTTGCATTCTAACTCTTAATATAGGAAACTTCATGGTATATATCTTAAATTAAGATGACAAAATTTAACATTTCAATTCATGTGTTGAGTTGGTAGTCTAGTCTATCCATATGACTATCAAAATCCTGAGTATTTTTCAACAAGATATCCGTATAGCAATCCACGTGTATATCACGTCAATAAGTAAAGTTAATAAACATCAACTTTTTCATTTGACAAACAACGTAAATTTAAAAGATGAAAAATATGAAATTTTTAAATAAATAACTAAAATAATTTTTTTCGAAAAAAGTATATTGTTATACCTTTCAACGATCAAAGCTAACTTCCATCCTAAAATCCGTGTCAATTTGGGATTCTATGAACAAGGGAGCAGACCTTGACCACTATGGCATGGTCCGCATTTTCCAATCTGATATACTCGTATGTAATTCACCAATTTATTGCAATTCACCTTTTGGATTACCCCCAAAATAAAACTTAATTTGCATCTCTATTTATTCAGTTTTATACTTGTTTAGTTATCAAGTTGTATTAATGTGATAACTTAAATTTGTTTTGAGAGAGAAAGTTAGGGTTCAGATATAGACTAAATACATTAAGATTACAAACGAGTTAATTAGGATAAGAACATATTTGATGCCCTAAATCTTAATCAACCCAATAATTAGATTGATCTTAGTGACTTAACCCAACTTGCTTTGCATAGGAATAAACTTAGAGGGGAAGGATTAACTTAGCAAGCTACTGGAGGTGTCTAATTAATGCTATTGAATATTGAATTATAATTATATATATTGAATAATTGAATGAGAAACACTTGATTAGTTGGAGTTGTAGATTCTTAGAGAAACCCGAAAGTTTTCATTGCTCTAATAAATCTTTATAATTTATTTAGTTCGACTTTAGTAGTAATTTGAGTTGATTTTATTGATCTAAATTAGATAAAATTAAACAAGTGATATTCGGTAGCTTAAAATTCGGTCTTTGTGAGAACAATCTCTTGCCTCTTTATTACTTGAATCACTACATAAAAAAAGAGTCAGATTGTAGTCTGCTCTCTTTATTAAAAAAAAAAATGGATAATTTAGTCCTTGAAAGTTAGATGAAAGAGTAAAGTGATCCTTTTGCAAAAATTTCATCTATTTTCACGATTAAAAATTGATTCATGCGTATCAAAATGAGATATTAATCACGCCATAAATGAAATCTTTAATAGAAATGATCGGTGTTCACTTTAGAGGGAGTAATTTGCTGAGATACAAAAATATTTTGAGGGGATTAATGTGGAGGTAATAAGAAATGAAAGAGAAAGTGTTAAAAAGGAGGGAGTCATGGGTGATGGGTGGCGTGAAGGCATTCAAAAGCAGACAATTGTACACGGGATCATTAAACATAAAGCATCCCACTTGCAGCCCCCAACTTGCAATTTTAATTTAAAACAAATAAAAGGTCCCATTCAATACTCTTCACCATATGAGAAAAGAGACCGCAACTTGCACCTTTTTTTAATAGTACATCCCCGATTAAAATAATGAAACCAAACAAAACAACTTGCAACTTGCATCATCATTCATCACCACCCCAACTTGCATCCAACAGCCTCCTCCTGCCGCAGCTCCAACCCCTAATTTCTGGGTTACTTCCCATCTTTCTTTTACCACTTTCACCATTCATTTTACCCTAATCTTTAACCTTAGCCCCCAAGCTCTAAATGTTCCAGATTTCCATTTCTGTTGAATCAAATATCTTGCATTAGCACATGATATCATGCGCTTTGTAAACTATCTTCATGATCCTACTCGTCTCTCTCTACCTATTTTTTTTGTCCTTCTTCTCTCCAAGATACTTTATAACACTTTCCTTCACTTTAAACCCATATTCAACATCTATCTTTAATCACTATAATGTGTAAAGTTATATACAAATGGAGAATACAATTGGTAGAGGTGGTGGTGATAACGACGATAGAAAATAGTGGAGAGGCTAATATAATTTATTAACGATATATTGAAGTGGGGTGTGCGTGTGTGTGTGTATTTAGTAATTAATTTAAGATTGCCATAGATCATCAGGTGAATCCATAAACATGAACTTGACAGTGCAGTGATGATGATGTGATTTCCCATCGGCGACCTAACTATCGGATACTCACAAAAAACGACAGCTTAAGCTTATCACCAATGACTTGTAAAAAAAAAAAAAGAAAACTAAAAACATACAGTGACTGGACTTGCTATTTGCGGCTTGCTAGATTCTCTGCGATCTGAGCCAGTGACTGTAGGTTACACCGAACAATGGTATCAACGAACACGCACGTGTCATCCTCGGTGTTCCCAGGCGGTACGTCCACCACGTAAGATTCCACCACCACCGTTCCACTCCCGTTTGTGGAAGGATGAAGAGTCGTTACTGACCTGTAGTTAGCTAACCGATGTTCTCCACCGATGACACTGAAGCTAAGAACATGACTCTCTTCATCAAGGATCTCGAGACGTTCTGTGCTCCTCGCGGCGGGTAGGCCTGAGATGACATGGACTTCACGGAGGGAACCGACATCACCGTCCCCAACGATTACATGACAGCTCTTGACGAAGTGCTTGTAAGCCTGGGGGTTATCAAACCGACGGACGACGGACCAGACGGTGGAAACTGGGGCAGCGATCTGCTGGACTACGGTTGAGCAACACTGGTTGGGACCAACAGGGTGGGTGTGGTGGCGAGCAACGGCGTCTGGGACTGGCATGGTGTGTGTTATAGGGTACCGCTTTTGGTAAAGCATGGAGAAATGGAAATATAAAGGGTAGCTAGCTGCTACGCTATAGTATTGGCGGTGGCGCAGTGTGTTAATGGTTGTTTCAGCTGTGGAAGGAGGATGAATTTGTAGGATAAGCGAGTATTTTACTATGGGGAAGGTATTGGGTGGGGGGGGGGGGGGGTAGTCGCTTTGCTTGAAGAGGTTTTCTACAACGGCTGGCTGATGTTTTCAGCTCTGCACAATGGAGTAGAAGAAATGGAAGTTTTATTGTTTAATGAAATGTTTGTAAAGGGTAAATAAATACTAATAAATAATAAAATATATTTGAAATGTATGAGATTACTAAACTACCCCTAATTTATGGATTATAGCAAAATATATGTTACAAAAAATTTCAATCAACTAGTTTTATAATATAATTTTTTTATAAAATTTATTTAAAATTAAAAAATTAAAATGTTACAAATTTAGTGGAATAGAGAGAATATTAAATGATATTTCACTTAAAGTTTTATATTTTTGTTATCAGAAATTTGTGATTTTTAAAATATATTGTTATAAACTTAATTAATTAAATTATTTAAAATAATTGAGGTAAAATTGAAAAATGTTTTATCATTAAAAATTAAAATGCGACAAATTTAATGGGATAAAAAGAATATTATATAATTTTTTTCACTTAAAATTATGTTCTTATTAATTTGTATTTTTTAAATGGAACATCAGAGTTTTTTCATCTGATAAAATTTTAAATCAGGTAAAATAAGATTTATCAATTTGATTATTAAAAAATATTATTTAATTTAGCTAAGTGATTTTTTTTTTGTTTATTATTTCTTGGAATATAAAATATGTAAAATCATTTACCGGAATTGGTGGCGAGGTCCCCTGCTATACGTTTGTTTATACTTTGAATGCGACTGGATGCAGCCTGCAACGCAATGCGGCCATGCCCTTTTCACCATTTGCAATTAATTTTTTTTTGTTTAATTTTAAATTTTATTTTTTAAATATTTATACTTATTCAATATAAAAATAGATGAATGTAAATAACTAAATCAAAATCAAAGTTTTATGCATACATTTGAATCAAAACCAAAATTTAATTTGTATGATTGCATAAATTCAGACTTCATTTATTAAATTACACATTAAATCAAAATTTATGTATGATTTTAATATTTATCTGTAATAGTAAATTTGATATCTTAAAATATTTTGGATTTTATAAATTTTAATTCACCTTTTCAGATTTTAAATATTTTGTAAGAGTTAAAATATATTATTTATTTATAAAAATAATATCTAAGTTTAAATTTAAATTTGAATTAAAAAGTTAGAGGTAGATTCAAATGAGTTGAAATTAGATTATTGTCGAATATGAAAATTTTTCATTCTTAATTTATTTCGGATGTAAATCATCTCATACTTAAGTACTTTTATATTTTAATTTTGATTTATGTTTTTTCAAGTTATAATCCAAAAAATAATACAAAGTTATTTAAATAAAAAATATATATAAACTTAATATTATCTAAACACAAAATAAATCTAAACTCAAAATAATCCAAATATTTGAATTCATTTAAAACTAAAACTCAAATATTATTTTAATAAATAACATGCATTTAACTTTAAAAACAAGTAAGAAAAAATAAATAATATAGAAAACAATCTTTATAATTGAAATTTAAATATTAAAAAAAAAAAAAAAGTCAAAGGGGCTGCAATGCATTTCTGCCGCACTCAAAAGTATATACAAGTAGAGAACATCAACGTGAAGTTTTTTAAATTTTTTAAAAAAAAAGCATATTTAATATTTTCAAAAATAAAAGCAAAATTAATATAAAAAGTCTACAATGAAAATATTTATTTGGGCAAATTTTCCTATTAATCCCTACATTATACATAAGTTATGAATATAATCTTTATACTTTAATTTAGTACACAACTTACACCTAATAAAAGAACTAATAATAGAATTTAATCTTTTTTATTTATCTATTTATGAACTTTATTTTTGTGTTATAAAATCTATGTTTTCAATATTTAATCTTTTAGAAAAAAATCTTTAAATTCGTTTATTATTTTGTCACATCATTTAATTATGGAATAAAATTCTGTGTATAAATTTATTGTTGAAGCCCAATTTATCCGGCCCAACAGAATTTAAATTTATTTTAAGTTTAAATTTACTTAAAATTTAAATTTATTATAAATTTAAGTTTAAATTTAAATTTAAATTAATGTCCAAATACAAATACAAGTGTCCAATTACAAAAGCCCAAATTGGATCCCAATTACAAGTTAACCCAAACAAATCCATTTACACTCTAAGCCCAAATTACATTGACCCATGTCCCTAACCCAATTATACAAAATGACCCAAGTCAAATCTGCTGGGCAACTTGCACCAGCCACCCCCCTCTCAGCCAATCATACGTTGCACCACTGCTCACCTGCCACCACCAACTGCTCCAACCGCCACTGCCATAGCCGAACCTGCAAAAGCAAATAAGAGACAAGTTTTAATTCAATTTATCATCATTGTAATTCTGGTTATAAAACCAGATTCAAACCAATTGTAATGGTTACGAACTTTCGGTAATAGATCAAACATTAATACATACAGTCTTTAGGAACCAATAGAGGCGACTGACATTTTACAATTAAAAATAAGAGCAGTTAGCAAGCAGAGGTCCGAATAGCCATACCAAAGATCAGGAATACAAGCCAAAGTCAGAAGCATTCAATGCATTCAGGTACATTCAATGTATATTGTTATCATTAATCAATTGAAACTTTAACTCATCAGTTTCCAATATACATTAGTGTACATATTTAGTACACTCTGTCAATATTTATTACCCCTTTTATTAATAAATAGCCTTAATGATAATAATAATATTAATAATAAGTATAATACTAATGGTATTAATTAATAATAATGATATTAATAATATTAATATTAAATATTGCCTCAGAAAATGAAAAGAGGACATTAAGAAGACTAACCAGTGAATATGTCCTAAACGGGGAAATCTTGTACAAAAGAAGAAAAGATCAAGTTTTGCTGAGATGTGTCGACGCAATTGAAGCTAAGAAGATCTTAGAAGAAGTTCACGAAGGCATTTGTGGGACACACGCCAACGGTTTCACGATGGCCCGACAAATAATGAGATTTGGGTATTACTGGTCTACTATGGAGGGCGATTGCATCAATTATGCCAAGAAGTGTCATAAGTGTCAGATCTATGGAGACAAGATTCATGTACCTCCATCACACCTTCATCTCATGACCTCTCCCTGTCTTTTTCTATGTGGGGCATGGATGTCATTGGGCCAATTTCTCCAAAGGCTTCCAATGGTCATAGATTCATCTTTATGGTGATTGACTACTTCACCAAATGGGTAGAGGCAACCTCATATGCCAACGTTACTAAGTCTGCGGTTAGCAAGTTCTTGAAAAAAGAAATTATTTACCGATATGGGATGCTAGAAAGGATCATATCCGACAATGCCTTGAATTTGAACAATAGCACGATAGCAGAAGTTTGCGAACAGTTCAAAATCAAGCATCATAATTTTTCTCCCTATCGCCCAAAAATGAATGGAGTTATGGAGGCAGCTACTAAGATCATCAAGAAGATTGTGGCAAAATGACTGAGACCTACAAAGACTGGCACGAAAAACTACCATTTGCCCTCTTTGCCTACAGAACTTCAGTCAGAACTTCTACTAGGGCAACACCATTCTCATTGGCATACGGTATGGAAGCAGTCTTGCCTATTGAGGTTGAAATACCTTCTCTTTGAGTCTTAACTAAGCTTCAACTAGATGAGGCTGAATGGATCCAAGCTCGATATGATTAGTTGAATTTAATCGAGGAAAAGAGATTAAAGACCATCTACCATGACCAGATGTACCAGAAAAGAATGATGCGAGCTTACAACAAAAAGGTTCATATCAGGGAATTCTATGAGGGAGATCTAGTTTTGAAAAAGATACTTCCCATACATAAAGATTTCTGTGGAAAATGGATGCCCAATTGGGAAGGACCTTATGTGGTAAAGAAAACTTTCTCAGGAGGAGCTCTCATCCTAACAAAAATAAACGGCAAGGATCTGTACAACTCCGTCAATTCAGACTCGGTGAAAAAATACTTCGCCTAAAAAAAAATTGAGATGAAAACCCGCAAAGGGCGTCTGGAACCAAGGAAATTTTGAGTTGAAAACCCGCAAAGGACGGCTCAGATCCAAGAACGGGTCGACGAGATGAAGGAAGGTTACAACTTGAAGCATCAACAAAGCACTCTAGATATTCTAGACACACATCTGAGCAAGGAATGATTCTCAGCAAGTCGGCGTAGAGTAACTCATTTTGCGATATCTGGGGTAACTAATTATCCTTTATTGTATACTTGGAAATTTTAGACTAATGTTGCTTCCTTTGATCCTCTTTTGAATAGAATTTTCAAATATGACTTTCTTTCTGCACAATTTTGTTCAAGCATTTCGCATCTAAATAACGGGTAATAAACTAATAAATCATACAAAAAGTTATGAGCATTATTCTGGAATTTTCGAAAATTACAGAGGTCCGAAACAAGATTACCAATGGGAAGACAAACTTAAAAACAAGCAGTTCAAGAACAGCCTAGAAGAAGATAGAGCAACACATCAATGACAGAATTTGGACGGGCGATAGACCATGCCGACCTGAATAATAATAAATAAATTTGACATTCATCATACACATTCATGTAAGCTAGGAGCATTTAATTCATTCTAATAATGACTTTCTAATTTAGGCCTACATAGAGGCCAATAGGAGCATATTTCACAGGTCACATCCCCGTCACATGGCGAGATGAATCATTAAGATCACCAAGGAAAAGTTGAAAAGGATCAGGACTCCAATACCTTACCCCGATCACGGGGCAGATTGCGATTATCCACAAATAGCGATGCGGTCATCTTCTTGATGAGATACTGAGAAGTAGACCAAATCAATGAAACGAGGCTCAAAGCGAGCAAATCTTCGAACCCCAGCTTCCTGATAAGATACTAAGAAGCAGGTCGAAGTAATAAAATGGATAGCTTCCTGATGAGATACAGAGAAGTATACCAACTCAGGGCTCGATGTAAGCAAATCTTCGAATCCTAGCTTTCTGATGAGATACTGAGAAGCAGGGCAAAGCAATAAAAGGTTAGCTTTCTGATGAGATACTGAGAAGTGGACCAAATTCGTCTTCCTGATGAGGTACAGAGAAGCGAATTGAAACAAGTAAGGCGGTTATCTTCCTAATGAAATACAGAGAAGAATACCAACTCAGGGCTCGATGTGAGTAAATTTTCGAACCCCAACTTCCTGATGAGATACTGAGAAGCATGTCGAATCAATAAAATGGTTAGCTTCTTGATGAGATACTGAGAAGTGGACCAAATTCGTCTTCCTGATGAGATACAGAGAAGCGGATTGAAACAAGTGAGGCAGTCATCTTCCTGATGGGATACAGAGAAGTATACCAACTCGACGCTCAATGCGAGTAAATCTTCTAACCCCAGCTTCTTGATGAGATACTGAGAAGAAGGTTGAAGCAATAAAACGGTTAGCTTCCTGATGAGATACTGAGAAGTTGACCAAATTCGTCTTCCTGATGAGAAACAGAGAAGTGGATTCAAACAAACGATGCGATCATTTTCCTGATGAGATACTGAGAAGAAAACCAAATCAAACCCATGCTCGATTAAAGCAAATCTTTGAATCCCAACTTCTTGATGAGATACTGAGAAGTGGACCAAATTTGTCTTCTTGATGAGATACAGAGAAACTGATTGAAACAAGCGATGCGATCATCTACCTGATGAGATACTGAGAAGAAGACCAAATCAAACCCACGCTCGATGAGAGCAAATCTTCGAACCCCAGCTTCCTGATGAGATACTGAGAAGCAAGTCGAAGCAATAAAACAGTTAGCTTCCTGATGAGATACTAAGAAGTGGACCAAATTCGTCTTCCTAATGAGGTACAGAGAAGCGAATTGAAAAAGTAAGGCGGTTATCTTCCTGATGAGATACAGAGAAGAATACCAACTCAGGGCTCGATGTGAGAAAATTTTCGAACCTCAACTTCCTGATGAGATACTGAGAAACATGTCGAAGCAATAAAATGGTTAGCTTCCTGATGAGATACTGAGAAGTGGACCAAATTTGTCTTCCTGATGAGATATAGAGAAGCGGATTGAAACAAGTTAGGCAGTCATCTTCCTGATGGGATACAGAGAAGTATACCAACTCGACGCTCGATGCGAGTAAATCTTCGAACCCCAGCTTCCTGATGAGATACTGAGAAGCAGGTTGAAGCAATAAAACGGTTAGCTTCTTGATGAGATACTGAAAAGTGGACCAAATTCATCTTTCTGATGAGAAACAGAGAAGAGGATTAAAACAAATGATACGGTCATCTTCCTGATGAGATACTGAGAAGAAAACCAAATCAAACCCATGCTCGATTAGAGCAAATCTTTGAATCCCAACTTCTTGATGAGATACTGAGAAGTGGACCAAATTTGTCTTCCTGATGAGATACAGAGAAGTGGATTGAAACAAGCGATGCGATCATCTACCTGATGAGATATTGAGAAGAATACCAAATCAAACCCACGTTCGATGAGAGCAAATCTTCGAACCCCAGCTTCCTGATGAGATACTGAGAAGTGGACCAAATTCGTCTTTCTGATGAGAAACAGAGAAGAAGATTGAAACAAACGATGCGGTCATCTTCCTGATGAGATACTGAGAAGAAGACCAAATCAAACCCACGCTCGATGAGAGCAAATCTTTGAATCTCAGCTTCTTGATGAGATACTGAGAAGTGGACCAAATTCGTCTTCCTGATGAGAAATAGAGAAGCAAATTGAAACAAGCGATACTGAGAAGTGAACCAAATCCGTCTTCCTGATGAGATACTGAGAAGCAGGTCGAAGAAATAAAGTGGTTAGCTTCCTGATGAGATACGGAGAAGTGAACCAAATCCGTCTTCCAGATGAAACATAGAGAAGTGGATCAAAACAAGTGATGCGGTCATCTTCTTGATGAGATACTGAGAAGAAGGCCAAATCAATGAAACCGGACTTAAAAGACTACGGTGACGAATTCCAATCTCTTTTAAAATTCAAGAGAATGGAGTGAAATTACAGTAGCAAATTTTGTCTTTTTAAATTTGCCTAAGGGCAAGATGGAACCACCACATCAAAGAAGTGGAAAGGTGAATGCAGTGAAGATTGGACGACTAATAAACGAAATGTGAATCAGTTGAAGAAAAAGCGTCAAAGAGATGAGACCTAACAAATTGAGCATCCTTTTGGGTCTTTGCTCTATTCCTGTTACACAGCAACGAGCAAAGAGGGGCAGCTGTTGAAGCCCAATTTATTCGAGCCTAACAGAATTTAAATTTATTTTAAAATTAAATTTATTTTAAGTTTAAATTTACTTAAAATTTAAATTTATTATAAATTTAAGTTTAAATTTAAATTTAAATTAATGTCCAAATACAAATACAAGTGTCCAATTACAAAAGCCTAAATTGAGGCCTAATTACAAATTAACCCAAACAAATCCATTTACACCCTAAGCCCAAATTACATTGACCCATGTCCCTAACCCAATTATACAAAATGACCCAAGTCAAATCTGCTGGGCAACTTGCACTAGCCACCTCCCTCTCAGCCAATCAGAGGTCGCCACGTCAGCAGCCTAGTTGCTCACCAGTAACTTGCACCACTGCTCACCTGCCACCACTAGCTGCTCTAACTGCCACTGCCATAGCCGAACCTACAAAAGCAAAGAAGAAACAAGTTTTAATTACATGTGACAATTTATCATCATTGTAATTCTGGTTATAAAACCAGATTCAAACCAATTGTAATGGTTACGAACTTTCGGTAATATATCAAACATTAATACATACAGTATTTAGGAACCAATAGAGGCGACAGACATTTTACAATTAAAAATAAGAGCAATTAGCAAGCAGAGGTCCAAATAGTCATACCAAAGATCAGGAATACAAGCCAAAGTCAAAAGCATTCAAGTACATTCAATGTATATTTGTTATCATTAATCAATTGAAACTTTAACTCATCAGTTTTCAATATACATTAGTGCACATATTTAGTACACTCTGTCAATATTTATTACCCCTTTTATTAATAAATAGCCTTAATGATAATAATAATATTAATAATAAGTATAATACTAATGGTATTAATTAATAATAATGATATTAATAATATTAATATTAAATAGTAAAAATAAAAATCAAAAGGTCAGGTACTCCCTTGACACGCCACCGCCGGGATCGTCGACCAAACTCTCCGACCGCCGACAATTCCTCCACAGCGAACATCTGTAACAATAACCAAAACAGTTTTAAATAAACAAAGATAAAAACAAAGTTTTTGTCAATAAAAAACAATGGAAACTTAAGAACGATTTTAAAAAAGAAAAAAATGTTTTAAACTTTTAGATCTGGTTTAGAACCAGATCTGGTTTTAACAAAATAAAAAGAAAAAGGAGAGAAAGGAGACGATTGGCTTACCTAGATGGCGCGTGGACGAACAGCGATGGTGCGCGGCGATTAGCGGTGGTATGCACGTAATCGACGAAGCGCAACGGCGACGACAGGCGATGAAGCGCGGCTGTGGACGGAGAGGCTAAGTTCGACCGGCGTGAAAAAAGGGGGGCTTTGAGAGATTTTTGAGAAATTTTTGAAGAAGAAAAAATGAAAAATGAAAAAAAAAAAACCAATTTGGGCTTTATATAAGCTTCCAAAACGGCGTCGTTTTGGGGGCTGAGTTTCAGCCTCAAAATGGCATCGTTTTGCCTATGACCCGTCCGACCCGACTCGAACCGCCTAGGAGGATCCGCATGTTTTTAATAAATGGGTTATTTATGCATTTGGTCCTTCCATATTTTTTGATTGTTTCAATTTAGTCCTTTTTGTACTTTTAATTAATTTCAAATTGGTCTCATAATTTTCATTACTTTTCAATTTAATCCCTTGACTTTTTGAAAGCACCAAGAGCTGCAACGTGTCATAATTTTAACTTATTTATGCAAATAGTCCCTCTTATTTTCAATTTGTTTTAATTTAATCCTTAAATCAAGTTCTATTTAATTACAAAATTAGCCCAAAAATTTTTCATGGTTTTCAAATTAGTCTTTTGACTTCAAGATGCCTGAGGGGTTGCCACGTGTCACTTATTTTTAGTTTTATTACCCTGAAGGTCTCTAAACTGTCCAAAAATTTCATTTTTGACCCCGAAACTTTCAAAAAAAAAATTATCATTTTACCCTCGAATGTCCAAAAACTTCATTTTTTATCTCGAAACTCTCAAAAATTATCATTTTACCCTAGAATGTCCAAAACTTCCATTTTTTATCTCGATTTTTCTAAAAATTATCAGTTTACCCTCGGATGTTTAAAATTCCATTTTAAACTCCAAATTTTCCCAAAATTACCATTTTGCTCCCGAGAATCCAAAATTACCATTTTGCCCCCGAGTATCCAAAAAGTCTCATTTTCAACTCCGATTGCATAATTTTTCTTCCTCATCAATATTTGCATCTAATTTTAATTATTATGCACTTGTATTTTGTATTTTTTATTTTTTTTGCTTACCATTTATCCGCTTAATTATCTTACTTCGTGTTATTTAATATCCATTACTAACTGCTTATTCATATTAAATTCGCATGTTTGTTTTCAAAATTGTTTTCATAAAAACTTTAAAATCGAGGCAATATTCTTTATTTCGAGTTTCAAAAATTTGCACCTTAACTTACTAGGTGCAATTTTTCTTCAAATCGAAATAATCGAATACCCTTAATCGAGACAATGTTTCCCTATCTTCGATTCTGAAAATTTGCGCCTTAACTTACTAGGTGCAACCTTTCTTTAAATCGAGATAATCAAACATTATTTTCCCAAAATTTAAAAAGTTTTACAAAGGAAAGCTCGTTATTTCTGGTTCTTGAAATGTTGTGTCCTAACTCACTGAACGTAACTTTCTTCCTCGATCACTTTGAAATAGCGGGACTTCCAAACAAACTTGATTTCTTTTAAACTTAACTCATGCATTCAAGGATCGTATTTTAAACTTTCTACGAGCTTTCAAAATTTTACAAACAAGACCCTAAGATAATCAATGTGGTACCAATTTTGGGCGTATGAGGGTGCTAACCCTTCCTCATGCGTAACCGACTCCCGAACTTGTTTTCTGGATTGTGAAGACCAAAATATTTTTTCAAAACGGATTTTAAACGTTTTGAGGTGATCCAATCACACCATAACAAAGATTGGTGGCGACTCCCATTATTTTTCGATTTTAAAATAATTTTCGAAACACATCGTTTTCCAAAAAAAGATGGTTTTGACATTTATGAAAATGTTAATTAATTGATAAATAAAATATTTTACACACAAATGAATAATTATATGTTTTTGTGTTAATAATTTCATTGTAGGTTCTGATAAAATTTAGTTTTTTTTTTTTACATATTGCTTAGAATTATTTATAGCCTCTCTCCAATTCATAAATAGGAGTATAATGCGCTTCAGCGCACCAAAACTCACGTCCTCTTATATTGACAATAATATCATGCCAATCGACAATAATTATATGTTAAATCAAATAGGATTTAAACTGCAGAGTTTATTTTTGATTTTTTGAACACTTCCACCTAACTTATTTTCACGTAATTGATGTGTTAAATGTAGCACCATACATTGTACTATGATCCTCTTTTTTTTTTTAATTGATTCTATTGATGACATTTAAAAAAATGAGTGAATGTGGTTGCATTTGAAATTATAGAGAGATGTAATTAATCTCATTTTCCCCTAATCTAGATGTACCTCTCCAACAAGAGTAATATACGGAACTTGTCTCACCATAACTTTTTATGCAAGTGCTCCTAATTAATCAACCCATGCACTTATATCTAAATATAGGATACCCCATCTTAATAATAATTACACAAGCACAAGTAGAATGTCTTGTGAGAATAAAAGCTGTCAATTGATGTGGATATTGTTATCAATACAAGAAAGCGTGAATTTAAGTGCGTTGGAACATATTATCTTCTTGTTTATAAATTGCGGAAGGATTACGAGTAGTTTTACGTATCGTATAAAAAAAAAGATATGGACGAAACATATAATGAAATTGTAAAAAGCTCAGATAATTTAGAAATTAGTATACAATTAATAGATCTCAACTAGAGACTGCAATAAATAAACCTCCAGTTATGACTCTACTCAACTTGGGGAATTAATCCTCCTATTATATTATTAATATCATGTAACCCTCGTAAAAAAAGAATTAGTTAATTGATTTATTTCGACTTTTTTAAAGTCGTCAAGGTGAGCTTTTCTTTTTCTTTTTCTCAAATGACAAATTAATTGAAAAATAATTATTTAACTAGTGATAATTTTATTTCTTTTTAAAAAATATAGAGATTTTTTAATAGTGTGATGAGATAAATTGAAAAATTTTAAAGTGTTGAATAAAAAAATAAATGTTAAAAAGTATGCGAAATTTTATAAGTGGTGGATTTATATTGTAAAATTATTTGTTATGTTAGTGAAAATTAAATATTGAATATAATTATGTTATTTGATAGTAAAAACTTGAAGTTTGAAAATTACTTATTTCATAATAAATATAATATTTTGTATTATTTTAAAAAAAAATTAAATATAGTAGTTTGAGTAAAGTAAATAAATAATTCATTTTGAATATAATTTTCCTAAAAATAAAATAAATTTGATACTTTCAATGTTAATATTAAAATCATTGGAATTGGGCACGCAACTATTGGTGAATGTACAAGGCAATTCAACTAATCCAAAATCCTCCGAGGTGTTGGTACAAGGAAATCGTGGTATGATGCAACAAAATTGGGATGTAAAGATCATGCATCTCCATCCAGAAGGTAATTGAGTTGTTGATGCTTTGGCTTTTGGTGTTTTTGGTCAATTATTTAGACTTGATTTGTTTTTACTATCCCCGAATGAAGCTCTACAACCTCTAAATGATGATTTGAAGGGCCTATCATTTTCTAACACGGTATTAATATCACGAGGTTAAAATTTTAATCTCGTAATTCATGCGACTGTAGGTAATTTTTATTTATTTCAAATACGTCTAAATTAATTTAATTCTTCAAAGAATTGAAAATAATGCTCAAGCAATTCAAAGACAAAGAAGCAACAAGAAAACAAAAAAAAAAAAAAAAGTCACAAGAAAGCAACGCTCGTAAGGTGTTTGAGCAAATGCTCTCAATAATATTCAATTACCATGAATGACTACAATTAAGTGATTAGAAATGAGGGGAAAGAGTTCCATTTATAGTTGAACTTCAAATCTAACAATATAGCTTACTTTACGTCAACGATCGAGATCAAGACCTATACAATTAAGACTTATTTTTACTACAGCCAAATGAAACTCTGCAACCTCTAGATGATGATTTGAATGGCCTAACACTTCCTAGGATGGTACTAGTGTAACCTTAGTTCATTAATTTCTTATATACCAAAAAAATGATAAATAGCTATCTATCTATTTATTCTATTTCTACTCAACACATTTTATTATTGAAAATTTTAAATCAAAGTCAAACACATTTAAAAAATTAGATGTTGAAATGTCTTCTTCAATGATTTATCAAGCGTATCTTTAATAATTGGATTAGTATAATAAAAAAATAATATTAAAAAAACCATATCAAATTATAATATAAAAAATAAAATGAGTATAATATTTAGACAAAAACTATAAATTGGGGTGAATTTTTGAAAAATATTGTTTTTTTTTTTTAAATTTACGGGATGGAAATAACAAAAATCCTTATACAACTTAATCTGGTAATTACAAAAAAGGGCATTTTTGAAAAATTTAGTGGAGATAAAAAAATAGAAGTGGTGTGAGGCTCGAAAGAAAATATGGGATATTATTATAAAAAGTAGAAAAAAAGCGTGGAGAAGTAGCGGTGGGCTACCTACGCTTACTGGTTAAATTCCACTGAAAGAAGGCGTGTTTCTTCTACTATTCCTGTTTTAACGTGATTCTTTTTTAGCTTGTCTTTTTTTTTTTGGTGAAAAGAAACCTCAAGCAATTAGGTTACATGATTAAGACTACGATGATACATAAACCTATCATTTTCAGCATCAATAATAGCTAAAACCTCCTCCGGAGGGACTTCAATCATAGTGAGCTCTTCCTTCCTCACGAAAGCTAATTTGGTGACACAATCCGCACACTGATTATCGTCTCCCGAAATATGTCGAATGGTCCAGTGCTCCTCTTGTGAGAGAATACGACGAATCCTTCTGATCAGAGCACAGCTAGAAGGGTTTGAAGAGCTATCTCGAATGGATTGAACAGCTTCCACACAGTCTTATCAGATCTCAGCTTTATCATGCCTTCTATACTGGAGAATTTTCAATCCCTCCAAGATGCCCCAAAGTTCAGCATAAAAAACTGAGTAATTTCCTATATATCTATTGTAGCCGATGATCCACTCTCCGTTAGCACTGCGGATAACTCTGCCAGCAGCTGCGCATTCTGTAACTATCCGGACTGCTTCGTCTGTGTTGAGAATGACCCCGTCCCTTGTCCAAAGCTCACTACTGGTATGACTGTCTTCCTCCCCGACGTTTCTAGCTATCAAGAGGTAGTGTTTAACCCAACAAAGTGAAGCGTTGATGATCTCGTAAGAAGATCAGGATTTATTTTGAAACACGAATAGATTTCGGTTCTTCCATAATCTCCAAATAAGGATCCCAAAGAGACATGCCCAGTTAATTTCCCCGTTAAGAGAATTTGAGTTGTCCTGTAAGTTAGTGGAAATCCAAACATGCAGAGGGTTAGAGAAAAAATTAGCTTGATGGTTAATCGAATTTACTTGAGACCAAACGTCTTTAGCCATAAAGCAATCCCGGACAATGTGGAGTATATCCTCAGAATCATGACCGCATACTGGGCATGATGGATCGACTGCCAATCCACGTCGAACTCTTTCTGCATTAGTGAGAAGCCTCTATTTGAGGACAGTTCAGAGAAAAAACCGCACTCTTTGAGGCCCCGGATACTTTCATACTCTTTTCCAAAGCTAATCACTAGCATCCCATAACTCTTTCCTCAGAAGCTTATAGAAACTCCTTATAGAAAGCCCCCCGTTGAGGTGTGACACCAAGTCAAACGATCAGGTCCCTCGGCTGGGTGAGGGGATGGAATGCCCGAGATGTATCTGATGATCCCTTCAAGTAACCACGCTTGCAGCAGGTCCGTATTCCAATTACCTTCCCCTGATACTAATTCATAAAGCAAATTATCCGTGTTAACATTTGCATGAGCAAGAATATGATTAATCAGTGGACCAATATTGGGAATCCAAGGATCTTTCCAGCATCTAATTCTGCTCCCGTCACCAACAGACCATATGAGGTTCTCACATAGAAGGCACCAAACTTTTGATAACGACTTCCAAAGAAATGAGCTCTGATTCTTCGTAATACTTTCAGGTAAGGGTCTCATAATCCTATATTTTGATATGAGAATCCGGGCCCAAAGGGCATCTTCGTCAGTCACCAATTTGTAACTCATCTTTAATAAGAAGGATGTGTTCTGATCACGTAACTGTCTCAATCCAAGCCCTCCATACCATTCAGGTTGACAAACAGATTTCCAGTTGACAAGAGACATCTTTTTTTTTCCCATTGAACGTGCCCTAGATAAAAGTTATAACCAAGCTTTCGATTTCCTCACAGATTTTCCTAGGGATCATCATGGACTGCATAAAATAACTAGGAATGGAAAGGAGAACAGACTGTACAAGGGTGACTCGCCCAGTAATGGATAACTGACGAGCGTCCCAATTATGCAGTTTCGATCGAACTTTATCCACCACAAAATGTATGGTGCTATTGGTGACTCTCCGATGGAAGAGAGGAATGCCAAGATAATTACCCAATTCTTGCACTTTCTGAAACCGAGAAGATTACTAAGCGTGTATGCCATAGACTCCTCTACTCTCTTAGAGAAAAACATATTAGTTTTCCGAGGATTGACCTTGTGACCAGAGAACTCGTAAAACTCATTAAGAATCTCTTTTAATATGCTTCCATGTTTAATATCTGCCTTGCAGAAAATGACTAGATCGTCAGTAAAAAACAGATGAGATATAATAGGTCCCGATCGAGAGAGGCGAATCGAGTCCCATGTCTCATTGGCCAGTGACAACTTGATAGAATGTCCTAGCCATTCCATGCATAGGACAAAAAGATAAGGCGAAAGCGGACAGCCCTGTCTAATACCCCTTGTCGGTTTAAATTTAGCTGTGGAAACCCCATTCCACAAAACTTGCATGGTAGAGTTAGAAATAGCAGATACAATGACTCTCTTGAGAAAGAGAGGAATACCTACCGCCTGAAGAGAAGCATCAATGAAGTCCCATCGAAAGCGGTCGTAAGCTTTTTCCAAATCAATTTTAACAGCCATCCATCTTCTACTCTTGCTACTTTTCATAGAGTGAATAACTTCTTGGGCAATGACAATATTATCGGTGATGTTCCTTTCAGCAATGAATCTCGCCTGTTCTAGTGCAATAACTTTAGGGAAAATAAGCTTAAAGTGATTCGCGATAACCTTTATAACCAGTTTACAGATAACGGAGCAAAGGCTGATAGGGCGAAATTGAGAGAATTCTTTCGAGTTCTGAACCTTGGGAATGAGAATAATCAAGGTGTTATTGAGATCAGCATTAATAACACCCCCGTCGAACACATTCTTAACCCACTTACAAACATCAGGCCCAACTATATCCCACTGACTTTGGAAAAAGAGGGCATGAAAGCCGTCACTATCGGGAGTTTTGAGAGGAGCCATGTCGAAAAGAGCATTCTTAATCTCCTCATCAAAGACCGGTTTATCGAAAAGAGCAATATCAGAATGATCAAGAGGTGGGAATCTATTAGGGGGCAAGGTCTTCATAGGTCTAGGATCTTCCCCATACAACGCATTGTAGAAATTAAAGGCCTTAGCTTTAATGGCATTAGGATCGAGAATCCAATTCCCAGTAGAATTATAGATGGCAATGATACGATTATTTTTCCTACTCTGGAGCGTACGGGCATGATAAAACTTAGTAATTCGATATCCAAAATGAAGCCAATCACATCTAACTTTCTATTTCCAAAGGATTTCCTCATGCCGAAGAACATTCTCAAGGTCTTATCTTAACTCCATTTCTTAAAGAGCAAGGCAATTCGAACCGGAGACATCCATCTGATTTTGAATCGTAGCCAATTTTTAAAGCAAAACTCTCTTTCGTGTAGTAATGTGACCATAAACTAATTTATTCTAATCTTTAAAACCCTCAGTAAGACTAAATAGGGAATTAACCATAGAGACACCGGAGCCCTACTTATCCATAACAAGATCTTGTAACGTCGGATGCTCGACCCATCCAGGAAGAAATCGAAAGGGTTTACCTCTAGGTAAGGTAACTTCTGGATTTAGAACGAGGAGGAGAGGTCTGTGGTCAGATTTAATCTTCGGAAGATGAGTGATCGAACTATTGGGAAAATTTTAAATCCAAGCTTTATTACCCAATGCCCTGTCTAATCTCTCAAAAAGGTTGCCCCTATGCCAAGTGAAAGGAGGCCCTTTGAATCCCAAGTCAAACAGATTATTCGAATCCACAAACTCCTCAAATTGGGACATCTCTTCCCTGGTGATAAACCACTGATTTTTTTATTGGTAGAAAGAATAGCGTTGAAATCCCCGATGGCCACCCAAAGAATTTGATTCACAAGCCCAGACTTGCTTAGTCTTTTCCAAAGGTCTTGGCGATTCTTCATATTAGGACTTCCATAGACAAAAGCAACAAGAAACGGTTGTATGGACGAGGCAGGCCATATTCGAGTAAAAACGAATGGAGTATGACTTGAGAGAATTTCAACCCAAGTCGGATCCTTCCACCCAATCTAGATACCCCCCGCAAACCCAATGGCTTCTACGCGGTAAGAATATTGAAAGCCCAACTGTGCAATAATATTATCCACTTTAGAGCCGCTAACTCTAGTTTCCAGTAGGCTGATGATATCTGGCTTGTGTTCAATGTTGTACTCTCGAAAAATACAAGGGAATTTGACATTTTCACACCCCTGGCATTTCCATGAAAAAATTGATAATGACATAAAAATATAAGAAATACGAGAGAGAAAAACCATCACTGTTGAGACCTAGTGTCATCAGTCGAAGCCACCTCGTCTGTCTTTCCTGACTTGGTTTCATTTGCCAATTCATTAGGGATAAGGGTAGCTATTTTTTCCATAGATTCAGAGAGAGGTACCCGAGAATTTTCTGTAAATTTAAATCGACCCCCTCGTCCTCGTAATGATGCAGTAGGTTTCTTACCACCTCGAGCAATACTAAGACCACTATTAAATTTCTTGTCTTTACGACCCTTGGGATAGCCAAAAGTATTGGGAGAATTCTTAAAAAGGACCGTAGAATGTTTCTCTAGATCTAGGATTCCTTCACTCACTTAGACTTTTACCGCTACTGATTCTTTAAAATTCAGGTTAGGCTGCGCCATAGTACTCTCCAAATTTTTATCCTTATCATGAACTAAGTTCCTCTCTTCAACCTCACCCGCAAGGTTAGAAACCTGCGTATTAACGGAGCTAAGACAATTAAAATTGGTTTGAGGATTAACTTGGCTGCTTGTAAAACTTTCGGATGGTTGGCTTTGCTTTTGAACCACCCTATAACCGGCTTTAACATCCAACCCATTAAGTGGGCCCTCACACTTACTGCTGCATGCTTGGACCACGTATGGGTTCGCGCCTAGGTGTTGCCCATTATCAACATTCAAATTGGCCTGCAATTGGGAAGAATGTAAATTAGTTTTTGAAGCATTAAAAGATAAATTTTGTGCCACCTCATTCATGTGTCTTTTCCCAAGAGATATTTGACTAAAATCTTTTCTATTTTTGTTCTTAGTTTTGTCAAACTCTTGCCTATTTTTGGTTTTAGCATTTAATGCTATTGATGGACGTGCCACACTCATGCTTTGCATGGCTTTTCCCTTAGGTTTAGCTATTTGCCCGTTAATGCCTTGAATGGAAATAGGCAAAGGCTCTGCTTTGTTTTGTAGACTTTCAGCTTGGTCTTTTCCATCTAACACTGCAAGTCGTTGGTTTATCGGGGTTTGTTTACTCTGGTTAAAGGAAGCAACGCTGGAACTTCCTTCCACTGCCTTGGCTTTATTTTTTCGTTTGATTACTTGCATCCAAGGGCCGAATATGTCAGGCTCTTTTGCTGCCAACTTTTCCTGCTTCTCCAACGAGGTGGTGTCCTCTCCAAGTTCCATGGTAGTCGAAGGATTCTCAGCCTCTTTCTCACTAATGTTTTGAAGGCATCTTTCCTTAATGTGCCCCACCTTTCCACATGTGTAACATATGGCTGGTAGCCCTTCATAAACCACCACCTACTTTTTGCCATCGATGCCAAGATATGGCACTAACGGCTTTGAAATATCGATGACCACTGCCACTCTAGCAAACTTGCCCCTTACTTCCATCGCAAGTGTTGTAATCCACCTTGACCACTCTACCATTGACTCTTGCCAATGCCCGTATGAGTCCCTTTGTGTAGTACCGATAATGCAGGCCCAGGAATCTTATCCAAGCGACAATCTTAGACGAGTATGTTTCCTCCGTAGAGAAGTCTCTGCTCCACGGTTAAACAACCAGGTAATGACCGTAAATCATCCAAGGTCCTCCCATTAACACTCTATTATAATCACTTTGACTAGCTAGCTTAACTACAAAATAATTATTGTCAAGGTCAACTATTTTGTAGTCGCTAGTTAAGCCTCAGAGGCTCTCAAGTCTGTTAGACAAGGCCTTGTATCCAATAGGTCTACCGAGCATACGAACAATCACCGATTGCTTGTTATTCTCGTCAACCCGAGAGATAACTCTTTCAGAGAACCGAACCTGAGGGTAGGGGCCTTCTAGAGACACTTGAAGATCATCCTCTTGAAGGACAATCTCTTCTTCATCGTCCAAGGAATGGTGAGGATCATTCCCCGTTCCAGTCGGCTTGTTACCCATGAGCATATCCTTAAAGGAGGTTTTGCTGGTTCTGGTTTCTTGCATGACCATGTCATCCCCATCCACAGAATCAGCCTCTTTATTCTTAACCTTTTTCGTCGTCCAGAGTAAATTTGTCGGAAGTGGGTTGTCGGGACGTTCGTTGCTAACGAGAGCATTTTGAGATAGTTCCATGGGTCTCACTTTTTCAGCTTGTCTTTAATCAAATCAAATCAAACCAGGCCTTAACTTTTATTTTTAATTGGGTAGAAAGCGAAACAATAACAAGTTGGGAAGGCTTTTAGCACATGATCCTCATGCAGTCAGGTACTGATCTTCTCCTCCCTTTGAATTTCAATGCTTGATTTCCACCTTTCGCTTTATCCATTTCCATCATCTCTTCTTTCTTCTCTTAACTTACATTCTTGTCTTACTTAAAATCTAATTTGGATCGGGTAAATTCAAATTATTTTAACTTTAAATTATGATTGATGGAAAAAAACCAACTGGTATATGAATTTAGATAAAGAGTTGAGTGAACCACTACTTATCCTCTTATTTGAAGGGGACTAAACATTCAATTCTCCATTTTTGGCCTACTTGTCTTCTGTTTGTTGAAATGAATTCAAATAAAATATGAAATTAAAATGAATGGTTGGACCAATCAAAATGTTGAAAAGAATAGAGTGGTATCACTGGCTGGTCGTCCACTTGATATTTAAAAGAAAGAGAAGCGGCGATGAATGAGGTTCCAAGGTGGGTCCAAACTTGGTTGCATCTTCTACTTCATTAAACTTCCCTTTCAGTTTGCATGTTGAAGTGTTTAGTTAAAGGCTGGGGATGGTCCCCTTGCAGCTTTCCCCTCTCCAAAGGTGGCGTATATACCAATATTAAGTGCACTTTTCAATTTCTGCTATGGTTTCCAAATTTGAAACAACAAGAGCAGGGAAATCATTTCAACAAATTAACCACTTTACAAATGGATTAAGAAAGAAATTGATATGGAAGAAAGGGTTAATTTCTTCATTATATATATATAGCTTTAGCTACGACAACAATCTCCTACTTTTTTTATTAAGAGGGTTATAATGTGGTATATCATGCGAGTATGATTTAATTAAAGTTCAATGTTCAAATATTAATAAAAACTATGGGGTGCGTATCGTATTTATCGGATATGTTGCAAGTATCTTAGACGAGAATTGATGAACAATCGAAAAAGGGTCAAAACAGGTTTGATGTGGAGATAACGCCACAATTTTTGGCAGTGGACGTGGCGACGATGTCGTGACGAGGAGAGCCGACACGTCACAGTGATTCTTGATGTCATGCAGTCACTTTTTGTACAGCATAACATGACTTCTCCTCCTAGTTGGACTCTGATTACTTCAAGGTTATTTTAGTCATTTTAACCCTTAGTATTGAGCCTATTAAAATGGCCTTTGTAACCCTGATTTACACATGTCAATTAACAAAGGCTTTTCTTTGAGGGCGATAAGATGTTATCGCATATGAGTTTGAGAGAGTTTTTTTTTATGGTAACTATAAAGAGAATTTTGTTCCAGAGTTAAAGAATTTTAATTTTGGGGTTTGGGTTTGTACTTTTAGGTTTATTTTTTTTCATATTGTATTTTTTTTTTTACTCATTTAATGAAAAATCGAAGACTCTTTCGCTTGTGGTTTTTATCTTTTTCGGAGAAATTTTTTATGAAAAATAAAATACTTATGTTTTACATTCTCTTTTTTTCTCTTTCGTTGCTTATACGATTAAAAAAAATCATTTGATAATAAAATAGCAAGTAAGGTAAATTTCAAGTTCCAACAATATGATTAGGACAATAATTGACCTACAACATGTCATTGCTTTGTCCCTTAATGGAAGTTTATGAAGTGGGAGGCTAGATAAAAGGTAGATATTTTCTCATCTTCACCGTTTTTACCGGCTTACTTACCAATTTAAGCATCAGAGATGGTTCCAAAGTAGAAACAGTAGCCTACCAGTTGAGCCTTACTAGAGTTACAACATGGAAGAATATCTAAAATAGGATAATACAATGCAACCAATAGAAAAATTATATATATTTATATACAGGAAAAGAGGAAGGGCCTCTCTCCCTCCCTCCCAATATTATCCCTTGCTTTTTACTACATGCATACATTGGTTTCAATTCCAAATCCAAAAAAATTAGGTTAAAAGAAAAAAAAAAAAAGAAAAAAAAAAGGGAGAAAAATGGATCAGGTGTTCAACAAGGTAGGCACGATGTGGGTGGGCCATCAAGCCGACAAGCAACTCAGTTCCGTCGGCAACGAAATCGACGTACGCTTTCTTTTCTTCTTTTTCCAATTGTTATTGTTTGTAATGATTAATGGAGGTCAATTTGCTCATCCATTCGCCCCGTTTTTCTTCTTTGCAATTTACCTAACCCTTTCTGGAAATTTTAATCCTTAAAACCAAATTCTGCACCCATTTCAATAGGTTGTGGCTCATCAATGAATAATAATATGCATTTCTGTATTTGTTTTTCTCCTCCATAATCAGCAAATCTCCAATAGTATTGAAGGAGGAGCCAAATGGTTGGTTAATACAATCAAAGGTTTGTCCTTCCTCTTCTCTTACCTTTTGTATTTAATGTACCAAACATTGCTTTCATTGCTTGTGCTTCGAATTAGAGAACATGAGTCCACACATTTTTTCATTAGCTAACCTCTAAAAATACTAGCCTTTAAGGTCATATGCATCTATAATTCTGATCAAAACTAAATAATTTGAGACTATTGATAGAATATATCATAACTCAACTCGAAATCCAATCCAGAAAAAAAAACCTCTTTATATACACTCTGAAAACTTCATTTTTTCCATCTCCTTCTTCATACTCTAATCACGAAGAAGCTGTACTGATCAACGGAACTACTAACCAAATCATACATCAACAAACACTTTTTAAGGTTATAGGTATCTACATATTGCAAACACATATAATTATATTTATCTAATATAAAAATAAAGTGACGTATTCATTTCTGTAATGTATATAGTTGAATCAAAATCGAAATTATTATATAAATTTGATATTTATCTCAAATTTTTATTATTTTAAACAAGTTTTTGGCATTTCAATCTACACCCTTTCATAACAAAGCCTAACATGTTTGGCGTTGCTTTTACTTTCTGAAAACACAAGTCATGCTACAGAAAGGGTTTTCTGTCATCAAAAGAACTTTGGTATTTTTCTAAAACAATTTTCAACTATAACACAGTAATGCTAAACTATCCGTTACAAATTTTCAAAACTATATTTATTCACCAAGCCTTTTTACAACCCAAGTTTTGTCTAAATTATTCTTTTTTCCAATAGTAGTCGCAAATTAATTTTTATACATTACAGAAAATTGATTATTCTGTTAAAATTTTTATCCTTTTTTACTATTAAAAATTGGTCTGAAAATGGGATATATGTGTGACATCAAGTAATAATTATTTGATTATCCTATCAATCACGTCAATTTTTAACGTTAAAAATAAAATAAATTTTTAATAAAAAAATTAAATTACCCTTTGATCTAATATGTAACGTTTAATTTATCTAATTTTTTAAAGTAAAATGGACAAAATGTAATCAAATCTCTATGACAAAGATTCTTTTAGATTGAGGCTCTTTCAAGCTGTTAACTTGGGACTACAACGCCCTCACCTTGACCGTTGTTTTTTTAATTAGAATGAGTATGAAAATTGGGTGTTTTACAGGGAAAGTACAAAAGCCATTACCAGAGCTGTTAAAAGAGTATGATTTGCCAATAGGCATCTTCCCTCGTGACGCCACCAACTATGAGTTAGACGAAAAGACAGGGAAGCTTACTGTTCATCTCCCATCAATCTGTGAAATCGAATATAGAGACTCATCTGTTCTACGCTTCTTCACCACTGTGACTGGGCATTTAGAGAAAGGAAAGCTAGCAGATATAGAAGGTATGAAGACAAAAATGATATTATGGATAAAAGTATCATGCATCACTTCTGATGGATCAAAGCTGTATGTCAGCGCTGGAATAACCAAAACCAGGAACAGAGATGCTTATGAGGTTAATAGGGATGGTATAGGCGTTGACAAGTTCTAGATTGTTAGATTTGTCTATGGGGAAAACCTATGTATTTGTTTATCTTTCTTTTCAACCTTTCGTGGTAAGGCTTTGTACTGTGTTCTAACCCTGACGGTGGGAATGTCATGGCTCATATTATTTGCATGGAATTGGTACATTTAGTTGAGGTTCAACCTTGTGTTGGAAAGATTATAATTTGATTCAAAAATTAAAAATATGCAGAAATCTAAGAATAATAGTATTATTTTAAAATAAACTTCCAATACCACACATACAAAATTCTTAAATTGCATAATATACAAATGTTGAGGGTTAATTTTTTTTTTAAAATCAAAACTAAATTAATATAATTTATAAATGTTGAGAATTAAAATTGTTATTACGTCAATTTTAAAAGTTGTCGTCAAAATAATAATATAATATTTTTTAAATAATTAAATAATTATTTTGTAAATTTTTTATAATTGAGATAAAAAAAATACTAATAATTGAGTGGACAATTAACGCTGTTATAGATGTATCTTTTGTCAAGATTTGGGTGAGAAGGACTACAGCTTTGAGACAAGATTTGGGGAAAGGGACTACAGCTTTGAGAGAGAGTGTGTTATGACCCAAGTACACTGTTGCAAAATTTTGTGGCTGCAAATGCCGTACGAGAAAAGCCTTCTTTGTTTGCAGGGATTTGAATGGAATATCTTTCAATCCATAATAATGTCCTTAGGGTCAACCAGAAATTTCCTCTCAGCTCCAAATTCAATGTAGTCACTGTTGTGAAGCCGAGTTCAAAACTCGAGCGAGCAACTTGAGTTATTAAATAAGTCAGAGTTCTGGTAATTTTTTACTTGATTTGAACTTCGAATCGAGCTCAAACTTCTATGATATTATTTGATCGAACTTAAATCAAGTTTCGAATCAAGCTCAAACTTCTTGGACTCCGAGGTATTTAGGACCTTGCACTTCTCATGTATCCTTACCTGCACTACCAAAGAAAGAGGTGATGGATAAAATGGGTGGTTGGATTTTCTTTCACTGCTTTTTATTGAGCTTATTTTAAGTGAAAACAAGAGGGGCATTATATTAAACAAAAATAAAATATTAGTTTAAGCAAAAAAACATACAAAGATTAGTTTAAAAAAAGCAGGATTGATATTCAAGAAAACATCAAAATATTCTATAAAATAATAGCCTGATGATAATAAGTCAATGACATCACCCACAACACAAAGACTTTAAACTGCAATAGCCTGATGATAATAAGTCAATGACATCACCCACAACACAAAGACTTTAAACTGCAAGAAGAAACTAGTTCTCAAAATTTCTCTCAAGTAAAAACAAGACATATCTAGATATCTCACGCTAAAGTTTAAGCTGCATTTTGGGCTGCAAGCCTCTTCCGAGCTTCCTCGATGACGGATAACTTGATACCTTTGCCCTTGGGAAGTGACAACCATGGCTTAGTTCCTTTTCCGATTGTGAAGACATTACCGAGACGAGTTGCAAATTCGTGCCCAGCAGCATCTTGAACATGAATTGTCTCAAAGCTACCCTTATGCTTCTCCCTGTTCTTAATTACTCCAACACGACCTCTGTTCCTTCCTCCGGTGACCATGACAACATTCCCGACATCAAACTTGATGAAATCGACAATTTTGTTGCTCTCAAGGTCCAGCTTAATGGTGTCATTTGCCTTGATCAAGGGGTCTGGATAGCGAATAGTACGCCCGTCGTATGTGTTCAGGTATGGAATGCCTTTCTGGCCAAATTGGACAGATCGAACCTTGCAAAGCTTAAACTGCAGATAGAAAATATGAACAATATGTTTAATACCTAACAGGGTGACAAAAGTAGAAAAAACTCAGGAGCTCTAATTCTAATGTAATAAGAAGATAATAAGTCTAAAGCTTTATATTAATGTATTCAAACCTTGGTTTCATCGCCAGTGATAGCATGGAGACGGAAACGTCCTTTAGTGTCATAAAGGAGACGGAAGTCCTCGTTTGTTTTAGGAATCGAAACAACATCTGGGAGAAAGATAAAATTACATAAGAATTGAAAAGATTAATCTTGAAAATGCAGAGAGAAAAAAGCCGAAATCCAGAAAAGGAAGCATGAAAAGCTAATCTAGGAACACGCCAAGAACCCAACACAATATGCCAATGAACTTAAACCAAGCTTTTCATAAGCACTTTGACAGCATTTGTCAAAAGCAATGAGAAACTGGCCCATAATTGGTGTGTCAATAAACCAGGCAAGTGCACACAAAGATATGAACATAGGATCCTCTTGCCATGTGAAAATCAAAGAAATCAAACCAAATAAAAGTCCATTCAATTAAATACTTCATAATTGGGAACAAAAAACAGTCAAGGAAAGTAAACATACCCATGAAACCAGCAGGGTAGGTCTTATCAGTTCTAACCTTCCCATCTACCATAACATGCCTCTGCATGAGAATAGCAATAACTTCTCTATAGGTCAGAGCATACTTCAATCTATTTCGCAGAATGAGGATCAATGGCAAGCATTCCCTAGATTTGTGAGGACCAGATGATGGCTTGGGTGCCTGCATACAATTGAAAACAAAATTAAAACCAAGTACAAAAAAGAGAGCTGAAAGAATAAAGAACACTGATAAACCGGCAAGGAAGTGAATTGATCAAGACGATAACATACAAAAGCACCACCAAGCTTGTCAAGCATCCAATGCCTAGGGGCATTGAGCCTCTTCAAATGTTTCTTCAACCCTCTAGCCTGCAATACGACATAAACAGAAATATAGTTTTAATAAAATTGAAAACTTTTTTTGCAGAAGATTTTAATGTAAGGCAAATTTAAACCAAAAGTAGTGACCAACAATTCACTACTTTTTTTGCACAATACAAATTAAAAAATATGGTTAAGCTACAAAAACAGAGTTAAAAGAAAGCAAACATGTAATCAATAAATTGCCATTTTATATAAAATATATCTTAAATGAAGAATTAGATAGTTAGAATCAAAACCTAGATCCTATTATGAATAATGGAAATCACGAAACCCAGATAACATAAAAGATTCTAAATCAATTAATCGAGATTTTCAAGTAAAACAACTTCACTAGTTCAGTGATTAAGCAAGTTAATGTGGAACAACCTATTTCATTTTACCAAAAGCAAAAAAACAAAAGATCCATGAAGTTCACAGAACCATCAAAATGAGAGTGGCAAAGATAAAGCAATGAAATTTAAATGATAATTTATCAAAGAATGAAAGAGTAAAGCAGAAACTGACCATCCTGGAGAAATGCGGCTGTGTAGCTCAAGGACTGGTTTTGTTGCGAGAGCCGGCTACTCAAGTGGAAGAAGATTATGGGAGGGGCTAACGAAAACCCTAATGACGCCTATCTATCTATCCATCTATACTCGACTAAATTTGATGAGGGCATGTTAGGGTTTGAGATCCATATATGAATTGGACTAAGATGCATCCACCATTAATGAAATTTCTGGGCTATATAGCCCAGAAATTGGTAAGTCTCCTTGAAATGGGTTTTTGGGCTTCGTCTACATGTTTACAGGGATAAATTATACTCAAGATCACTAAATTATTAATAAATTTACGTTTTGATCATTCAACTTTAAAATTTTACAAGATAGTCGTTAAACTATTTGAAAGTTATATTTTAAATCATTGAGCTATTAAAATCGTCGTTGTATTACCTTCCCTATTCACATTGTTTGTACCAATCGAGAACTCTCATTCCCCTTATCTTTTACAATTCAATTTTTATTATTAAATAACTTGAATGTCATGACTCTGTAAATCAAAATCCAAACAACTTTCTCTCTAATATTCAACATTAACCGTCAAATTCTATTTATCGATGGATATTGATCCACTGTTCTGATCATCGAATTGTCATTTAAAATTTATTAGACAAACTTCTTTTTATATATAAAAAAAAAAATTAACAACCCAATTATTTAAATAAAAATAAGCCTTCCTACTAATTGCATCAAAGAGCTTTAATCAATTGGGTGAAGAAAGTGTTGTTTTTGGTGGAGCTTCTACCCTTGTAACTTGGGCAAGTTTGCAAGGTGTAGAGTGGGTGACTTGGCTTGTTATATCCTGGGGTGGCATGCATAAAACCTCTTTGCATCGGTTATTATCACTGAGAGGCCGTATATCGTCTCAAGAGAGCGACCTAGTCCACGCCTCAAATCTCCGTCACCTTATTTTAACTATCAAAGTTGTTAATTCTATACCCCTATCCAGGAAAAAAATATTATGCAACATTCGTCAACAAGAAATAAAGCGCTACAATGAAGCGAACATACTAAAACACGACTTCGATTCATCAGTATCTCGACATCGATGCATCGACAAAACATGTGCACCCTTTCTACAAGAAACAAAAACCATGTTGTTTCAAATATGTACATACAGCCAATGGTGTACTGCTTATCCATATGGAAGCTGGATCAAGCCAAGTGGACCTTATCTTGGATTATATATGGCTGCATCCTCGACTTTCTTTTGTGCTTCCCTTTTCTCCTTCCGTCTCATCTCCCTTGCATTAGCATCAGCCTGTACTTTCTCCAGTATTGCGTTGAAACCGGGAATTGTCCTTTCCAATTTGTTATACACTTGGCTGCCAAGGTTATAAAAGATTCGGAATATTCTCTGAAAGTGTGACAACACAGATTATAAACAAGAGCTTGTGGACTAATTTGACTCATTCTTGAAAAAAAAGGCACCATATTAAAGATCATTGGAACGGTTTAGTATACTAGGCAAAGATTTTGAAAACCATTGTTATATGTTATTGCAACCAACATTTCACAGAACCCTACCTTGACATCCTTGTTCCAATGTCTAATGTAAGGGGGACCGGTTGTGTAGGAACCAAGAGGTTCACGATACCACTCTCCGCTATATGTGATGTCATCCATTGCTTGCTCAACACTTAAAACCTCCCACGGCCTTAATCCGGGGATAACTTTGGCCAATTTGCGCCTGACTCACAGAAGCAACAAAAATATTTAACAATTTTAGGAATATGAAGTACGAGTATCTTCAAACTTGAAACCAGATACAGATGGTTAGAACTTAGATTAAGAGAAACCATACCGAAGATCTTTTGAAATGTATTTGTTTGGCATATGATCAGATTCCAAAAGAGTTGTCATTTCAGAGCCGCTAGCCCAAAGAAATAGAGCATGGCTAGGAATTCTAACTCCGGGCCATATGCCATAATTAGCTTTTAGGACAACCAAATCACGTCTTTTGCTCTCTATCGCTTCTTCTTGAAGCTGTTTATAAGATTTCTCCTCGTGCCCTTTAAGGGGAACCCCGGGAGGTATACCTTTCTGAAGTTTATGAAGGAAAGCTGTTGCTGCAGCACCAAGCCTCACTGACCACCAATATATAACAAGAGTAAATCAATATATAATAAGTTTTCTTCTTCTTGAATACACCCTGTAAGAAAATGGTCGCCATAGCAAACAACATGCATTTCATCGTTTTCTAGATCCCCATGAAAATCACCTAATTATGTGGTCGATATCGTACACATGAAATCTAGTCCATCAAAACTTGTATTCAAGTTGGATAAACAACACTGCATTTTTCTATTACATAGAAAGAGCACCAACCGAATGCCAATTAGGTGATACCAAGAAATGGGATTTTCTCCTTTGGAGTCCTTTTTCGACTTACCATGAACAGATGTAAATGAAAAAAAAATAAAAAAATCAAAAGGACAAGAAACAAACCTTCCCAAGTGGCTATTGCAGGTTCCAAGCCATAAACCATATGAATTGGTGCCCATTCATCCATGTCCTCTCCCCAAATAAAAGTGTGTTTATCAATAATCCCACCACCCCAAGCTGTTTTCAGTGTTATTAACTCACAAGGACCTCGGGTACGGCCCAAACGATCTTTGTAGTACCAGCCTCCACTCCTCATGATAACTGCATCAATAAATGACTATGACTCAATCACTTTCATAATAAATTTAATTCAGAAGGATTAGCTTTGAGTTTAACTCTGGTATTAAGCTAACACTAGGAGTTGCAAACCAAAATGATTAAAAGAACCAAACTTACAGTCATAGTAACGTTTCTCGAGCCGCTTATACCCAATAGCTTGAGCAACATCAATGGGTTGACCTGGAGGATAAGGCCTCTGGCGAAAACCCCAGAGACCAAAAAAGAACTGCTTAGTGAAATCCCAGAACTTATCATCACTCTCTTCCCTGGTTTTGATAGCTTTTCGAGGCATAGGCCGGCCGTCCAAACCAATCACATGCGGAACCGCTTGCCACAGCTTCTTATCTTCCTTTCTAAACGGATCTTCATTTTCTTTAAGCTCTATCCTATTGGTTTCGTCAGCAATTTCCTCAGCTCTTGCCAAAAACTGAACCACAGGACTTGCTCTAAAGTCTTGCCACCACTTTTCATTCTCTTTAATTTCATCCTCGGTTGGGTTCTCTTTGTTCTCGAAAAAAGGGTCTTCGTTCAAAATCTTTTCGACTTCAGGCGTGTGTCTGTAATCTGGGAGGTTCTCACATTCCCAAAAGAACTGGTCCACCATCTGCTTGTAAGGCCCGGGCTTGTCGGAATCCGGGTCGGGTTTCTTGGGTTTTTTGCTGAAGAGACCAGAAGAGCTTATAGAAGCGAAATTCGGAGAGTTTGAGGATGTTGTGGGGAGGAGTGATTGAGTGAGTGAGAGAAGGTTGATGGGTTGGATTGGGTTTTGAGGTTTCCTGAACCAGCTTTCGAAGGGATTGAAATTGACTGAAGCCATTGGGAAAAGGTTACAGCTTTTTGAGAACTTTTTTACTTTCCCACACTACGAGGGGTTTTATGATATTGTTCAAGAGTGACTGTACAAGTTCATGTAGAAACTTGGGGCGCTAACGTGTTTTCCAGAATCAAGTGAAAAGGAGAGAGAGTGAAGAGTGTACTTCATCTGATTTGACCCCAAATATAAGTAGTCTGTCTACAAAAATAAATTAAATCGAATTAGTGCATTTATTATTAAGTGGATGAATTTAATCTTGATTTAAATAAGTTCAATTATAATAAAGATGCCATTTACTCTATAAAGGATGTTTTGAAATTTTTTCAATTGCAATTCAATTTATTTCATTTACAAAACCATTAAAAATTTAAAAATATTGACTCTTATTAAACAATATAAACATTTTTTTATAAAATAAATATTAACTTTATCTCAATTTAATTTTATTTAGTTCTTTTTAATAGTGCAAGGGTTAAATTGATCCATTTAATAATAAAAAAATTAATTTGATTAAATCCCTATCTCTCATATTGACAACCATTACAAAACCAACACATTCGAGTTTTTTTAGTTTATTTTAAGTTTGTCATTATTCTTTGTTCAGGTTAATTAGTTTGAGTTTGATTGGATGGATTCAAATCATTGATCTTTTTACCATCAAATTGGATTCGAATACGGGTTGACAGGTCTAAAGTCAAATGTTATTGGCTTTGATATCTCTCTGGATGATACGAGAAATGAAATCCTAAATTTTAAACTCTAAAACCCGTTGCTGTTTTGAAGAATTTGGACCAATCAAAGACATCAAGAGCTCCATTGCTGTTTCCCACCCAAAGAACAGTATCTAAGCAATGGAACAATACTTTCGGTGCTTCCATTTCAACTATGAATTCTCGATGGCCTCGTGTTTTTTGCCTGGCTTTGTTTCTTAACTGCGACAGTCGTTCCACTAGGCAACTTAGCTTTGTAAACAGTTCCAACGCATCCGTCTCCCCTTGCAAGAGTGACTGTTGCCCTCGAGGATGTTGCCAAGTGCGAGTCTCAGGAACGGCTACTTGCACATCGCTATATTGATGCTCAGCGGCTCTTTCAACCTGCTGCAACTGACTGCTCTGCATAAGCCATCTGTGTAGTGCAAAGGCTGAAGTGAAAATGGCACCGGTAAACATATTTTGTAAATAAGCTTCATCTGCAGGTTCAGGGTTGCCAACAAAACTTGATTCATTATCAACAACAAACAAACTTTTAAACTAGTCCATTTCTTCAACAAGAGAATGGCTGCAATGGCAGTGTCGAACCTCATACATACATTGGTCAAATAAGAAAGGATCTAAGAATCAAAATCATCTAGTACACGACAAGATCAAACTCAATTTAGGAAAGAAAATGTTTTGGATAGAAGCATTAGAAACACATACATTACATATTTTGTTACACATGTCAACCAAGAGAAAATATAAAGCAATGGCTATCGAGAATTTATCATCTTCCATATGCTATCACAGGCATCAAAAGCAGTCATCTTTGATGTATCGAATACAAACTTCTTTATCACCTTTTTATCTCTATCTACTATATCTGTGGCAAATTTGAATCAAGGAGAATCCTTATAAAGCAACATAAAAACTACTTTCGATGTGAAACAAAAAACAAGATGAAGGGAGAAATAATATTTTATCAGAAGGATACGGCCTGAGATTCTGGATTGGTCTTCCAAGTCTGGAATAATATTAGTTATAGAAGCATACATCGAAAGCTTCCTCCTGCAAGATCAAATTTCAAACACTGAACATCAACACATCAAAAGACAAGTTCGGAAAGTATAGTAGCCATTAAAACACATTTTTGAACGAGTAATTATTGTTGATTATAGCAAAAGACAACATCTGTTAACCACATACAGAACAGAAAGCAATGGTGTTAACAATGAGCATATACATGGAAATCAAAGTTTCTTAGTTGTCCAAGAGACGCATAACAAGTTTCCCCTATTTTCAAGACATCAACCAAGCAAAAGACAACTTGGGAAAGTATGGTAGCTATTGCAACACATTCTTGAATAAGAAAATCTTGTTGAACATAGCAAGATATCTCAAGTTCCTCGAAAAACAGTTCCTACAAATCCCAAGATACTACAGATGTTATTTCAGATAACCAATGTTAAAGACATGGAAATCAAAGTCGAGATCTTTCTCTTATTTGTCCAAGAAAACACATTCAAGCTAACAAAAACAGCTGTTCCTATACTTACTGTTCTTTGAGTTTGTCTTGCTCATATTTCCTTAGGTTTTTCTTGCGTTCTTCAATAGAAACCCTCTGGCGCTCTAGTTCAATTATCTCATTGCTAACAGCTGTGTTGTTATAAAAGAAGATTTAACAAATCAATCAAACACCATAACACCATAACACCAAAACATTAAATATATATATCAAAAGTAATATACTTATCTAAGCTCCTCTTCAAGCCCACGTTCTTTTTCAAGCTCTTCTTGGTATTCCTTATGCAGATGCTCCATTTCAGCACCATCAGCAACCTCAGATTTTGCCTGTTCTGTTTTCTTCTTGCAAGCTTCTATCTTTTCTTCATATTCTGCATTTTTTTTCAAAAAAGAATAAAAGATCTTGCTTTACTTTCTTAATTCTCCTTTTAAGTTCTGGGGAAAAAAAATAAGTAGAAAAGGAAATATACCTCGAAGCAATCGATGAACCTCGTTGGCATCAGCGTCGCAATGCGAGCGGAGATCGTTAAAGTGCTGAAAACACTGCGTCAAGTTGTCAATGTCCCTTTTGTCCTTCAATACCTCCACCAGATCGTCACTGTAAGATATCAGCTTCTCCACATCGATCATTCTCGTGGATTCCCCCATTTTTTTCTAGGGTTTTATGCCTTCTTCAAGATTAAGCCCGAAAAAAAAGAAAAAGACAAAACAATGAAGAAGAGTGGATAAAAGCAGCGTTTTGAAGCGTTCACAAAAAGGAAAAGAAAAAAGGAAAGGCCTTGGAAATTAGAAATCGGATCTAACGAGGAACAGTAAAAGAGCCAAACAGCTGAAGAAGGAGAAGAGAAATTTAGAGAGAGTAGTTGAGAGGGAAAATTCGAAAAAGCTTTCAATTTTGGTTGAATCTTTGGGTCAACTACAAAAATAGTCTCGTATCTTTGCTTAAGATTAAGTTTACGTGTCGGTCGCTAATCTTTCAATTCTTACAATTAGGTCATGCTCATTATTCATAACATTTTGGTCACTATCTCTTAGTTGTCTTGGTAATACGTTTTAATACATTTGAACTCACGTCTGATAATAATATCGATGTCAATCGAAGTAAGATTTAACTTAAATTAAATCACAATTTTCTAAACTTTAACTCGGCTCGATATATAATCGAATTACTCAAACTTGTTCAATTGAGCCGATTACTTGATTTCTACACATACTTGACTTAGGTAAGATTTAATAAATTTTTTAAAAGTAAAAATGTAATTTGATGTAAAATATTTAAAATACATGTTAAAAAAAAAAAAGTGAATTACTCAAATCATATAGTAAAATGCTCAAAATTGGTTTGCTTAGCTACTTGATAATTAGCGAAACGAATTTGTTTTTCCTTTTTGAATTTATCTTACTCTAAAGTTAATAATGTTGCAATTTCTGATCATTCCAATAAAAAAATCTCACATCACGTCAATTTTTCGTCACTCGTCTAACGACAACTAACGAGAGAGTAGATTTGTCCATGGATCGGGCCGAGTTTCAGTCCGAACCTTGACAAAATCTTAGGTCCATTTGATAGGCCCGTTCCGACCAAAAATGGGCCTAAAATTTTATCTAAGCCTGGCCTGGATAAAAATGTTAAAACTCAAACTCGGTCGGGATTGACTCTTATTAAATTTCTTATATAATTTTTAAAAAATATATATATTACACTAAAAACATTAAAATAAACGCTTCCCAATAAATTAAAAATAAATTTTAAAAAAATATTTATATTTAAATAACATTAAAATAGGTGTATCTTAACAAAATTAACAATAAAAAAGAGTTATTCAATATCCAAACAATAACAACAACATAATAGTGAAATGAAAGCAAAACAATTAGAAAACAACAACAAACAGTGGAAGAACAAGAAAACAACAAAAAAATTTTCTTTTTGCAGATTTGGGCCAAACCTGGATCAAAAAAGTCTTACTCGAGACTTGGTCCGTTTTCTAAACGAACCTTTTTTTTTTTGTTCAAACCCATTTTTTCGGCATATATTTTTGTCTAAATCCTCCCACTTTTTGGACGGGTCTTCTGGTTGGGCCACCATGGATAGGTATACAGGAGAGTAACTAAAGTATTTAATTTCGAAAAAATTAATGACTAAATTGGAAGAATTAATAGTTGGGTGACCAAAATAAAACAAAATGCATAATTGGGTGACCATTTTTGTAATTCACCCCTTTTTTTTTCCTTGAATTCATCTTCCATGGATAGAGCTTCTGTTGTCTCATAATGTTATAGACCACACATTCTACAAGATTCTTAAAATGGATACATACCCTAAAATAAGCTTAAATTTTGAGAAATTTATTCAGAAGAAAAGAAGGGAGAGTACATATAATGATGATTAAATATAAATTGGATCCCCAAAAGTAGCATCTAAATCATTCTACAATATCCGTTTTTTCTCTCATGCACTATATGTCTATACATAACAAACCTTCTATTATTTACATCTCCATTCTGCAGAAGCTGCTACAATTGATGGAACCAATTTCTTCTGCTTTGTACTAGTTTTTGGTGGCATAACATTGGTTGCAATTGACCTTTCTTTAATGGGATTCCTTACACTACACAGCTTATGTTTTATCCGCCATGGCAACAACATTTCAAGCCCACAACCCTTTGGAGAAGACAATGATGTTCGTTTCATTACAGCTTGAGACTGATCCGAGTAGATGTAAGGAAGCTTCGTTTTCGATATGTTGAGAGCCGAAGAAGCGGCTAATGCTATAGCGTCGGGGAGAAACCGATCTATTATGAAACTCGGTGATGGACAATCACTGTGTTCTAAACTCATAGCTAAGTTGAAACCATCTAAATCACTATGTTCTATAGCTTCTGTTTTTTCAACAATGTCTATAGCTTCTGTTAGTGACAAAACTTCCATAGCATCGGAGAATACATCATCGTGGTCGTTGTCGTAATCGTCCAGGTCAGCATCGCACCCTTCGTCATGATAATCCCGAGTTGTTGCTTCTTTCGGTGGACGCCATCTACCCGGCGGAGGTTTAGGACGAGGCGTTTCGGCTTCATCAACGTTGTTACTTCTCTCCGAATCCTTTGGTTTTCCAGGAGCTTGTTCCCAGCAGAACGGAATCCCGTTACTCGAATCTTTCCATGAAACTTCACGATCAATAACATGGCAACCAGCCGGTCGTCTGGTCGATAAGAGTGGGGCATTTAAATTCAACTTCCTAGGGCGTTTCCTTTCCATTTTGCTTCATTCAATCCTTCTCCCATATAGAGAGAAATATCCTTCTACAAGTGGAGGATTCATTAGAGTAGGTGAAGAAAAAAAAGACGATAAAATGAAAAAGAGTAGTTGTATGAATTATGAAGCAACTGAAACTATGGGGATCTCGTGTAGTGCATTAAAAACCGATATTTTCACTTTATAATGATCACAGGTTGGATTGAAAAAGTCCATTTCCTTTCTGTGGTGAATTTTTTTTATAAAGTAGAGCCTGGAATCATCTAAAACCTTGTGGTACAACGTTAAACCATGGTGAATTTTAAGGGGAAACTTTCCAAGGACTAAAATGTAAAGCTCCAAAAACAATAAGAACAATTTTAAAGGTCTAAAAGAGTGTAAAATCTCCAGACTGGATTGACTTCTGCAGTTTCATTTACATGGTTCTTTCTTGACTGTAACAAGCATCAGTCACATGCCTGGATGATTTACATATATATTGGTCCAATCCTTAATACAGAAAATAAATATTTACAAGCTAACCATGTCCATTATTTTTTTTCCCTTTTCTCCTTTTTTTGTTTTTCTATCACACCAAACACTAAGGTCCCATTTCGCCATGGCGGTGCTTCTGAATTTTCTGGGGACATATCCGAAAATAATGGTGCCCCTTCTAAGGAAAAAGGGAGGCAAAAATCAGGTTGCCCGTGGCGGACGATGAAGAGAGGAAATAATTTATGGGGATCTGATTTTTCTCACTATTGCTCTTTGACCAGCTCGCGAACTTTATTATATAGCTCGAGAGTATCAGCGTGGTTGGGTTCAAGACATAGGGCTGCTTCACAGTCTCTAACAGTAGATGCATAGTCACCCATCGAGTCATGGAAAGCAGCTCGAAGATGTAGTAGTTGCAGGTCTGGCTTGAAAACTAGTGCTCTTGTGAGCTCCGCAATAGCTTCGTTTTCTTTGTGATCGTCCATCAGAACTGCAAAGGCAGAAACTTCATGTTCAGGACCGACTTTATAATAACAGAAATAACAGTTAAGAACAAATAACAAGCAATTATTGTACTCCGAACCTAAATTATACGCAACCGTGGTGAAGGAATTTACCTGCTGCTCTGTATCTGTATGGATATGTCCTCAAGGGATCTAATTGAGTAGCCATAGCGAGATCACTCTTTGCCATGTCCCGATCAGAATATTCTGAACGCTTCTCGTAAGCAGAAGCATTATTACGTGCCTTCTCTATCAGCTTTGTCATCTCATCATACGCAGCTTTACGTTGATTTTTGAGATGAAAAACACGTGCTAGACCCTGATGTGCTCGTGTATGCTTAATGTTCAGTGCATTCATGTAACAATCAGCAGCAAGATCTAATTTCTCACAATCTACATACACACTACCTAAATTATTCAGTGCCTGCGGTAAACCGGAATCACTCAGAACATGGAACCAATTAATCGTACTTATATAACAAGCATTAAAATTGGTCCAAAAATACTTACTTGTCCTTTCCGAAGTCCATCCGAAGGGCATCTAAGAGCATCCAGAAGAAGTTGGATAACATATGCCGAGGACTCTTGATCGAGACTTGTATCTGCTAAAGCATATGCTTTGAGGAAGAAAGCTTCAAATGATCTCTGGATGGAGATTGATTCCTCAGCTTTAGCTAGTGCTTCTTCGCAGTGGCCGGTGTCATACAATATCCATCCTTCATAGACGAGCCTTTCATGATCCGAGGTAGAATGGTTTCTAGCCAACCGTAGACTACGCATTGCAGCCTTTTGGCAATTTAACCTACAGCATTCAGTACCAGCAAACACTTAGAAAGACATGTTATTTGACCGATGAAAGAGTGTCATGTTACCTTAAAAGGAGGAGAGACTGTCTGAACCATAGAAGGCTCTTTCCGGGGTCATTAGCCAACATATGGTGTACAACAGCTAGGGAACCGAGATCGTCAACAGAAGACCACCGGTCATACAATTGCATCCAACAATCAGCCTGACTCCATTGCTGAACAAAAGGACGTAGGAGCTCAACCAAGTGGTCACCATGCATTTTCCCATGAAACATCATATAATTTGGTTCTAAAGTCAAAAGTGCACGAACATCTCTAAGAGCCCTTTCATAATCCTCCATGGCAATTGAAATCCAAGCTCGTAACTCAAGGCAGTCAGGAGATACTTTGAAACTGATTATTTTACTGATTTCTGATATGGCTGCTCCAATCTTATTGGTCTCCAACAACAAAACAGCTCGATACTTGTACGGAAAACAAAGTGTCGGATCCAATTCCGTAGCCATTTCTAGATCTGACATCTTCTCCTTCCCATCACAATACAAAGAACGTTCTTGATGCATCCACCCGACTGGTTTATATTCTGAAATGAGTGAATTAATCATCTTGTAAGCTGAATACTTGTGTCCACGCTTGAACTTAGTCCTTGCTATACCCACTTTCGAATATATATGACCAGACTCGTAAGCTTCCTCGAACCAACTTTGAGCATCTTTGTACTCTTTTCTCTCGTACATCGCAACACCTAACTGGTGATACGCAAGTTGTTTTTGCCAACTTTCCGTTGCACAATCTGCCAACCTCTCGAGAATCATTACGGTAGTGTTAGCTTTCATGTCTTCCTCCATTGCAATTTGGCTCAAGAAGAAATATAACAAAAAGGAAGCATGCCCAACTAGAGCCAATCGTTCCTTTGCTTCTGGACTACAAAAATATTTCATCACACTAGGACTATGCATCGAGTTCGGGAGTTCCCTTAAAAAAACCTGCAAGCAAGCTGCCACAAGAAGATACCCGTTTTCCTCCAATCCATACTCGATTAACAATAGTGCATTCTCCACATCATTTACCAAAGATGCTAAATAAGAATCACAAGCCGACTTCAAATCGTCACAACAAAACCTATTTGAGAAAGAAAGAAGCTCCAAAATGATTCGCGGATCAAAAGAATCTACTCTTCTGATCCTACTATATAATTCAGCAGCTTTCATACACTCCATTGAAATACCATTCTGGGTAAAGTTTATCTTCTCTTTTCTAGATTCCCTGAATCCACCATACAACATTGTCCTAAACGGTGTTGATAATGAAGCAATACAATACCGTAAACACCTAATCTCGTCATCTCGGATATAAAATGACATATCCCCATATTCATCCGAAGTAGAACATTCCTCGTCCTCAACCAAATAATCATCCACACTTTCACCTCGAGGATTCTTAGAACAAACACAAGGATCATAAATAAATTCCGGATTGTAACCAGGCACCAAAGTAGCCTTAGGGCACTCGATGTTTCTTCCGCAACAATTCATTGAATTTGTGCCTCTAAGCTCATCTTCCCTCCTCTCATACCTCAACCAAGCTGCTAACACAACCTTGGAATGAACATCAATGGTATGCTGCCTAGCGGCTCGAAGGGTCCGCCGGAACAGCTTCGGATCAGATAAGCCCTTAAAAATTGCACATTGCTCCAAATACATTCCAGTTTTTTCAAATTGAGGACAATTCTCAATCCTACGGTACAAATCAGCTAGTGTTCCAATGAAATCAACGAATTTCAAGCATAGTTCAATTTGGGGTTCAAGGAGATCGGAGACGGGTAGACCATAAGGAAGCAGGGTTTCATTTACATAAGCATGGGACACATTAGAAGACTGGTAATTGTGCATCGATATAGGCCGAACCGGATTAGCACTAAGATGGTCTTGAAGTTGATGATAAAGTTTATCACCGACATCTCCACCACCGCCACCGGTGGTGTGAAGAGCATAAACTTGTGCGCCTTTACATCTATCTAAACACTTTAAACTACGCATTGTGGTAAATTTATTACGCTGCATCTTTTTCAAGATCAAAAGGAAGAATTCTCTAATTGTATAACAACAAAAATTCAAAAAGGTCCCAAAAAAGAACACAAAAATCGAAGATCTAGAAATACAAACGAAATGGGTGTTTAAAAAAATGAACAATAAATCAAATTTACCTCGCAACTCAATGGTAAACGCAAGCTCAATTGGGTATTAACAAAGAAAGTTCTTTTCTTTCCCTGGGGTTTTTTTTTTTTTTTCTAAAAAGAGAGAAAAAAAAAGAGATTTCTAAATCAGAAAATAATTAGATAGCGGTCAACCAGAAGGTTTTTTTTTTTTTTTTTTTGAGAAGTGGAGGGTGGCTGTCTTGAAACGGCCACTCTCTCTTTTTCTCTTTCTCTCTATGTCTACCTGTTGTTGTTTTTTTTTTCCCCTTTTTGATGGAATTTTAAATTTCCCCGTCTTTGAATCACCCTCTATATTTGATAATTCAAAATTTCTTTTTTTGGGTTTTCTCTTTTCTCCAAATTTGATGGGAGCTGTATTTGTTATTATATTTTATATTTTAATAATAAATTTATTTTGACTGTTTTGATTTTTCATGCTTTGTCCGGTCAAAGATTAAAAGTAAAAAACATGAAACCGACCATGTCCGAAACAGGGGATTATTGAATGTTACTAATTGTGTTCTGTGTGGAACAGGAGAACCGCTAAAGTTGCGCCCTACCTGTCTTTCTTTCACGTCATCCCTGCTATAATCTTCCTTCCTTAATTTTTTAAACTCCTATTTTATATTTTTTAGTTTTTATTTCAATCGCGTCAGTTTTCATGCTCCGCATCTCTCGCAAATCACAATCCACCTCATCCCCCACTCATCTTTAAACGCGTGATTTATTGAAAACAACGTTCTATTTTGCACCCAGTCCTTACCCTATTTAAACTTTTACAATTTAGTTCTTACTTTTCTTTTTGCCCACCCCCCCCCTCCCCCAAAAAAAAATTAGTATGATTGATTATATTTCATCTAAGGTGACTAGCAAAACCACCCAAAAAGATTTTATTCTTTCTACTTTTCTGATTCAAAAATTAAAATTAAAATATTAAAACTAGTAATTGATTGTTATTAGATTTAAATATTAAAAGCAACATATTCAAGTCTAACTCAATTAGACTATAAATTTTAAATCAAACAAATGGAGGGACTGAATAATAGGAATTAAATTTAAAAGATTGAAGAGTAGAGGGACTGGGGCATAGTCAAACGTATACGGATTAGAACATTTTCCCAAACACCCAGTGTGAAGAGTGAATGTGAAATGCTAGAAAGGCGCGTAAAAATAGGAACTGAGAAAAGTGAGGTGCGTGATGGACGATAATAGATAGCAAAGCAATTATAATTTAGGTAGGCCAAGCGTTCCAGATCCCATTTATGGCCCAACATACTGTTCCTATCAGCAGTCTTTGTGGGTCCAAATTTATCATCAAATTTAAGCTCAACCTTAATTATATTATTATAATATTGGTCCGGATGATATTTGTTTTACGATCTATTTTGGGTGTTTGTGGTTATCTTTTTTAACAATACCATCGCCTTCAAGATTTGAATTTGTGTTCGAGAAAGTAATGTACCTTATCATTATGCGCAATATTTGTTGATGAGTTCGACTCATTTTTAATTACTTATTTAAGTTATTTCGTGTTCAAATCATTTTCGATTTTGGTTTAATTTTTTTTTTTTTCTATCATTTCTGATTTGAGTATCATATTCATTTGAAAACGTACTAATTAGGTCAGCCATTTTATTTATGTAGGATTTGTCAGATTGAAGATTAGCATATACCATTTACGCAAATCGCCACCAAATAGTCCATTTAGAAACTTCTCTTTTCCCGTCTTACAAAATCCGTCCAAGACTATACCATCACATCCCCAAGTCAAGCATTCAATGACTTTGCACGGTGGTCAAGCTCATCCTCCAAATGTGCCCGGTCGGTTGTTCATCTAATCACCATTAACAAATCTTGACATTCTATCAACCTTCTAATACCAAACCTTGCATCTAAAGAAACTTTGTCGAAGCCGTAGTCATTTAGAGGGCACAATGAAACCTTCTAGCGCTTGCTTGCTTGGATCCTCATGTTTGACAGCTGTATATGTAAATTACTTGGCAGAAAATTAGAACCAAAAACAGCAGACATGATAATGATAAACATCGGTAATCACACTACTGTAATAACGATTGTTGATCATGGTTTCAGCTGCTCCCGTTATATACACAACTTGAAGATGTGTACAAAGTACGAGTAAACAACATGCAGCAGCCTCGTAAATCTAAATGGTGAAATTCTAGTTTTAATCCTTCTAAGATATATATAATTTGATCTAAACTAACCCAAATAATTTTTCTAAAAACAACCCAAGTCAATATTTTAATCGAATTTAATAAAAATAAGAAGGGAAAGGAAAGGGAAGGGGTTATGGAGGTGTCAGAGAAGGGAATGACAGTATATTTAGTGACAGTTCAGTGGCGGCAGAAATGGCTGCATATCCTAAATTACAAAATATAAAATGAATATACAATTCATTAATTCCACATGAGACAACTAAATATTGGGCATTTGTGTGTAGGATTCCTACCCCAAAAAAGAAAAACAATTTGTTAAGGATAAACATAAATAAAGTCATGCACATGTTGCCAGGAAATCCTCCTTTCTTCTTATTGGAAGCCACATTCTTATCTATATATTATAGGTAGATATATGCCCAAATAAATATTTTTAACAATTTCTTTTAATAAAATTTAATCTAAATTTAATTATATTTTATAATTATTAATTTTGATTTGACACAATGTCTAGAACTACTCATAGCCCTCACCTCAACTCTTAAATAGGAAGATAATGCACTTTAGCGCACTCGAATCCACGTCCTCCTGCACTGACAACAATACCAATACCAACCGAGCTAAGACTCAATCATCATATGTAAATTTTCTCGAGTTATGTTGACAATTCTTTTAGAAAAATTCATCACGGGTATATTAACTGTAATTAATATTATTAACGTTCTAGAGTAGCAGACAATTGGGTATTGTTATTAATGTAGGAGGACGTGGGTTCGAGTGCGTTGAAGCTCATTATCTTCCTATTAATGAGTTGGTGAGGGGTTATGAATAGTTTTTTGGCATTATATTAAAAAGAATAGATGCGATCAGAATTTATAATGAGATAGTTAAAAAAAGGATTTAAAATAGCAACCTTATAAAGTAAATTAAAACATAAAATTTAAATGCTAATTTTAGCATGAAGAAACCAAGAATAAAAATGGGTTATAAAATGATGGATTACAGCCCACTTAATTAAATTTGAACTCCGCCATCTAAGTAGCCATTTTTTCAATTTTAAAGGTCCTTGTCAATAGACTACTTGAGCTTTAAGAGGCCCATCTATATGACATTTACAAATTAGCTATCTATGGGTAAAAGTATCATATTGCATTTTTTTTTTTTTCTGTTAAAAATGGATAAATTGTCAAAGAGCAAACGGGTCTTTATGTTAAAAATTTCATCTATTCCTGTTGTTAAAAAATTATCCCTATACGTCAACATAAGGTACACATAGCACATCACGCATAATTGTTTGGTAATTCCATTAGCCATGTCTATTTTTAACCGTGGAAATGGATAAAAATTTTAATAAAAATGATCAGTTTACTTTTTAATTTAATGTAAAATGACTAATTTACTCATTTAAAAAAAAAAAAAAGAATAAAATACAATCTATCTCCTAATATAAAAATCTTCATGACACTCTTACCACAATCTATCTTTCATAATTCTTTTTTTCCCTAATCTGCAACGAGAGTAAATTTGGTGTATTTATAGATTCTGTTTTTCTTTTTATTTACATCTCAACTTTGGACAACCCATTTTCTCTACTTTGATAACAAAAATATCAAAATTATATATGAATTTTGATACAATTTGCAATGTTATACATCAATTTTAATTAATTTGGTGCATTTGTATACATCAAACTTAAATTTTGGTTCAATTTTAACATTTCACTAACCCCATTACTTATGTGGCACAATTTGTCATGAAGTCATGAGTAAATTGTTGACATGTCATTTTATTATGTTAAAAACCAAACAAATAAATTGAAATTATTTCCAGCTAGATTAGACAAAAATAAAATTGGAGGAAATAAGAAATCCTTTTTTCAAGTGTGTTTATTTTTTCAATAACGGTGAAAATAATTTACATTTATTTTTTTAACCTAATAAAATGTTAGCACTCTATACATGACTTAAACGGGAGATTGTGTCACATAGATAATAATGTTAGTGAAATGTGAAAAATCGAACCATTTTATTTTGATGTTTATTTAAAAAAAATTCCATTTTATTTTAAATCTTGGAATGGAAAATTGTTAGTGTATTCAATTCAAAATTAAATTTATTTGAAGAGTTTTTAGCGGTTGTTTGAATCAAATTGGTCAATTGAATCGAGAATTTTTTGGGATATTATTCTAGTGAGAGGTACAAAACCGATTAATCTGCAAATCAATATGATAATTAGGAGAACCAATCTTTATAGTTTTAATAATAGATAGTCTGGCTAGTTTAACCATCTATTTGATTTCAAAAACATTAATTTCCAATACAAATATTTTTTAATAATTACTTTTGAAATAATAACTTGAATGACGAAAATAAAAAATTTATTTATATGTATAGACAGAAGTGTTGATGGGTTGTATTCGAACTGAAAAGATTGTTGATTCTGACTCAATCTAATTTGCTCGAATGACCAATTTTACTATTTAAAAAATAAAATATTAATATTATTTAATTTGAATAGAGATAAATTGAACAAACACGTATTTGTTAAATCAATTAGGACATAGAAGGCAGTGGTTAGCTGAGTTTGTTGTTTTGAATTAGGGCATGCAATTGAGAAATGAGAATTACGTATTGGTCAAGATCAAGATTGTTTGGCTATTGGTCAAAATGTAATAATATTTGTGGTTGTGAGACCAGTATGGCCAAACTTTCACACCATATTGGGTCTTACTTCTACCTATTATTAGGTCATTAGTTGCGCCACTTATACATCTCCCTTCAAACTATTATTATTATTATTATTTTTTCTTGTGCTACCATGAGATCAACATGCTATATTAATAAAGCCACACTAAACCAACTATTTAAAATACTTTATTAATTACCAAGGATTTAATTCACCTTTTAAAACTCTGAATTTGACCAATTAAGATAATAAGGTCGATTGAGTTTTAACTCAACTGACGTCGTCACTGTTGACACTGCAGGAAAACGTGAGTTTGAGTACGCTGAAACCTATTATCTTCTTATTTAGAGATTGATAAAAGACGATTGGTAATTTTAAGTATTGTTTTAAAGAAAAAATAATAAATATGATAAGAATTTATAATGAAACTAATATTACAAAAAAAAAAAAAAATCAAGCGGCTGAAAAGTGAAAATACAAAACATTTGAATATTCCTTTCTTAAATGAAATGAATATTCGATAATCCCAAAAGTAAATTGCTTATATATAGGCTGTAAAGATGCTATGGATTAGATTCTAAATGTGCAGGGATGAAATTCTTTTATCACTTTAAATTGTTGATATTTCCTCTTTGATAAATTATTGACAAAAAATTAATTAAAAAATAATAATATTTTCAATAATTTTTTTAAACATATTTACCAACCCACAATGAAAGCTAGCAGATAGAATTTTTTTCCAAAAAAAAGTGAAAAATTATAAGTAGATGGTGACCTATTATTTATCATTCCATAGAGAATATGGTGTATTTTTTTAGGATTATATTATCCTTTATCAAATAGTCTGATCATATGTAATATTTAATTTTAAATAATATATTAAACATATTTTATTACTTAATTTTTTAATTTATGAAATAAAGCCTTGGTTAATGTGATTTAGCTAAGAAGGAAAGGAAAATCCTATTGATTGCAGCTTTCTTCGGATCTCCAAAAAAAGAATGAAAAAAAGGCTCGAATAGTACAACCCCTCCGTTACCTTAGAATGAAAGGGGCGATTTCATACGTTATTAAGTGACGTTGAAACCGGAGACACTAAACTTAAACAACCATTTTATAACAATCTAAATACAAATGTGCAACTTACTATTTAACATTTTGATTTTAAAAAAACTTGCAAACAACATAACCCTACACATCAGATATGAAAGTGCCCAACTTTCCGAATTAAAAGATCACACTTATCTATCCATTACACACATAATTAAAAGAAAAGGAATTATATGAAATACGAATATTATTATTTTTCAATAATTTCATCCTTTTCAATTAATGAAACTAATAGATTAGAATAAAAAAATCGATTTTATAGGTGCAATAAAAATTTGATTCTAATGTTTGACAAAAACCCAATATAATAATTTCAAATCAAATACCAACACAATAATGAAAAAGTATATAAATATTAAACTAAATAAGAAGAGGAGACTCACACAGTATATATAGGTAAGATGTTACATTATGTAGGATCCACACATTATATGTATAAAAATGAGACAATTAATATTCCTTTTGACCACATTAATAAAATATTATTGTTGTTTTACTAATATGTTTTTCTTTTTGCAACTAAGCTTAGGTATTGGTGTGAAAAAGGCTATTTTAATATAATTAATAATATAAGAAATTTGACATACTATATGAATCCAAAACCCAGAAATATATAGTTAATTCTAATGCCCAAACAATATCCTTAAATATATATGTACATATCGAGTGCCCATTGTCATGGCAAGGCCATCCGCTTGGTGCAGTGAATCGACTTCATGACTTTCTTGGAAACCAACATCAGTTTTTTTGTTTTTGGCAATATTCATCCTATCAGTGTTTATATATATACGAATTTTCTTTTCTTATTTGATTTAAATTATATAATTTCTATTTGCATGCGTTGATAATAAATTAAAGAATACAACCTAATTAAATAAAATTATTTATATTTACTTTTAGAATTTTTAAATAGATTTCATCGTGCTGTGAATTAGGATGAATGGTGTTATACAATTATAATAAAATATATCAAAACTCGACTCCGAATCTGATATGAAAAACAGAGTCCAAATTAATCAGACACTTTAGTATCTTCTTCTTTAATTTGCTTGTTTTCATCACTATAGTTCCGTGAATAAAAATCTAATTAATTGATTGATTAATTATATAGAGAGAATAGAGTTACATGATAAAAATCGTTTTCAAATCATGGCAGATCCGCATTAATAGGTTCACGTATTCTCATGCAAATTCAAACTACTTATAAAAGAACAATAGAGAATTAAAATATGCATGAACGACAAGATAACAGAGCATAAAAAGTACAATCCATGGTTGACGTTTGCTGCACCACTGATTTTTTTCTTTTTTGTTTTCATAATAAAAGCTCATCCGTACCAAAATATATATGTTTACATTTGATCATGATTTGAGTTTTTTTCGAAAAAGTGAGAGATTTTATATCGAATTTGAATAAAATTTTAAATTCATTTTCGAGTCTAAAAAACGGATCTAAAATTATATATTAATCCGACCCGAACCATGATAAAATTTAGACGGAACAAATACATATATGATGCAAAAAGGATTTTGATTGTTGGAACGAAATAATTAACTGTAATAATGTTAGATATCAATCATTTGTAATTAATAAAGGTAAAAATTATAATAAAGAAACTGAAGGCATCACGGGACCTCTTGCAACTTGGCAAATTACCACTAAAAAACGGATACAGCCTGCACAGAAACCGTTGTTTAGAACTTGGTTCAGTAGCTACCTCGATTCTTTTGGACAATCCGGCACCGTTTTCCAAGAAAATGAAAATCTTATTAATTTACTAGCTACCAAATTTTATAGAAGGTTATTTATTTATTATGATTGAGTTAGCTACATTGTCATTTTGACAAATAATATATTAGCAACATGATAATATTGAAAATACGAACAAAGCAATTATATCAACTACTCGACAGTAGGAATCTAATGGCTGAAGCTACTATAACACTACACCAAATATCTACATATATAATACCTCTATTATTATTTTTAATTAGTGAATTACTATATATATATATATATACACACTAGATTATAGGTGAAAAACTTATCTAAAACATATGTATACGTGAGTATGTGATCTACATGTACAGTTAACTTGAGTTAGAGATTTAAATATAATATGTGTATATATACGTGTTAGAGATTGTATAATTTGAATCCTGTCACCTGTCAAAGAGATAAAATATAGTGGCAAGATAAGAGGATTTATGACGGGCTACGGCCTCGGCCCACAAAATTGGATTGGGGTTTTGATCGTGTACGGATCATGTCGCACAAGTTGAATCCGTATAGAATTACACTTCTTCCATTTCACATTGATTAGAATAGGGTTTTTCAACATTTAAATAGATGTAGTCGAAACTTCTCTTGTATCATCCGATTTTCCTCTTCCGCCCGTGGTTTTTCCCGAAAGAGTTTTCCACGTAAAATTTGTGTGTTGTTATTTTTCTTTTCTTATTGCTTTGCGATCGATTGACGTTTATTATACCAGTGCATATGTGGTGTGCTTGATATACTTGTGCATGTGATAATTATCCAATTGTAAATTAGTCGGTTGTTATCGGAACTCGAAATTTCAATTCAATCAATTTAACTTGTCCCCCCAAAAGTTAATAGTCCAAACTCTGACTGCAATACGATCTTAACTCAAAATGATTAAAACTTGAATTGACCATAAACTGAAAAGTTATCCAAACTCAAATTCCCAAAATGATGAAAGAATATAAGTTGCCAAAAATAAAGGGAAATTAATAATTTGTTTGAAAATGGTGAAGTAAGGGTGACAAAAAGTTGAGTGGTAAACAACATATATATGCATGGGCAAGATCCCTGTGAATGATGGGAAATGCAGTATAATACATGGAAGGGAAGTCCCCTTACCCTATTCTATTCCATGTCTGTAACACGTGGGAGGAATGAAAAAGCTCTTCCCCCTAACCGTTATCTCTACTTTCTCATTCAAAGCAACTACATGCCTAGCTACCTGCATTCTTTTCTGTTTCTTCTTTAATAATAATTCACTCTAACTTTAAATAATATTCTAATTCGAAACTGTCTAAATAAACAGTACGAAATGAATCAAGTAGAAGGATTGCTTTATTCTCCTAATCTCGATCTTGATTTTTATCAAAGATTAAATGGTTGAATTCTCAAAATCTATTTCTTCACTCGGACTCAAGTGTTGTCGTTTCATGGTACTCCAACTCACTCCCTCCATGTTGGAGATATGGAGGAACTTTCAAAGTCATTCATCGTTGCATTGTCAACATTACTCTTTATCTTGCAGGAAGCTAATAGTTGGGCAGATTCTCTAGTTAAGATAGGCATAGATAGAAATACTATGTTCATGGTTTAGGACTGATCGACTGTTATCCTGATATATTATTGTAATTGCAAACACCGTCATGTATGCTTTATTTTTAACAATAAATTTTCTTTGATTGAACAACAAAACTCGAAATGATCCAAACTTTAAATAACTAGGATTCAATCCCATAACTCCCCATAACACAAACTTGAGATGACCAAAGTAAAGATGATCCTTTTTTAAGTAAAGGGTCAATGATTTTTGTTTTTTTGTATTATGTATGCAAATAACCCCTAGGACTTGCAACAGGAAAATAATCTGCAAACCCTATTGACATGGAATTGGATGGAATAGTGTATGGTTTTAAGCCCTCTTTTCTTCTTATTCAGTAAGAGCATTAGTATAAAAAACCAAAAATTTCCCCTTGTTGGGTGCTATGTTTTGTGCATGCTGGAATGGTCCTCCCCAAACAAAGGGTGAGGGGGTGTGAAGGAAAGGGTGATGAAAGTGAGGAACAGAGCCCGTGATTCCCGTTGGAAAGGCAATTTGAGAATCATGTTTCTGAGTTAGGGTCTGCATCAGCTACAGCTTAGCATCACATTCACATGAGCTCTCTCTCACACATGCATCAAAGAGATCAGAGAGAGACTCACTGTACTGACCCATCTATCCTCATCCCTCAACGTGACTCACTGCTCATTCCCCCTTCTTTCCTTTCCTTCTTATATTTAATATCCATCCCTCCCAACTGCTCCATCTCCATTGCAAGTTCATAATCTCAGCTGCAATTTGCAGCTGTTTCACAAACTACAGTGTTTTTCTAGCTTATTCATATGTAGGTCAAATTATGGCTTTCATCCCTCTACTAGGCTTGAATTGGATATTTAGTATCATCATTTTAATTTGACATAATTTGGTTTCTCTACTTTCATATCCATAGGCAATGTGATGAATTAGGAGGGATGCTTTTAAGAAAAATCTATGTCAACATTTTAACTTATATAGCTAAAAACTAACTAATGATGTTACAAAAAAAAAAAAAAAAATTAGAGGGACCAACAAGTGGTTGAAAGAAGTAGAAGTGGTCTTATTTTCTACGCATTTAAACCAAGCTCAAATCACATTATTAGAAGGGTTTTATCTGAATATCACTTTCAGCCTCCACCTGTAGTTATAAGAAAAAGTAATAGAAGACTAAATTATCTCAAACAAAAGTATAAAAATTAAAATTAAAATTTAAGCACAATAAAAGGATCTAAACTAGAATTTGACCATTTATATGCCTCAACACCCGTTATTGCCTAATTTTCACCAATAAAATATTGGGTGTAATAATAAAAGACATGATATCTTTAAAAGAACTCGAATTTTAAAAACAACATTCTTAAAAAAGAAACCATAAATTTGGAAAGGATTAGGGTAAAAGGGATATAGACTATTGCAAATGTTTGTTTAGGCACAAAAATTACCTAGTCATGGAAATACTGTAAAAGCTTGCAAACAGCCAAAATATTGAGTATGATATTGCATTTACCTGAGCTTATATAAGGAATTGCTTGAAATATTATTAATTAATTTGTCGACCCTTGGAACTGTTGTATACCAAGTCTCAGTCATCATGGAATAAATTTTATATAATAAAATAAAAATGAGTTTTTTCTTTGGATATATTTCTACCTGATCCCATCAGTAACACAAAAGTTTTATTTTTTCATTTTAGCCAGGTGACAAAAATAATAACAACAAAAGTCCGCTTTGAAGTAAGAGTTTAAATTTACAATCCGACAAAACAAGTTTCAAATTTATGTAAGAAAAGCTTGTGGTAATTTTTTTAAAAAATAATGTTCTCTTTTTTCTTAAAATAGTAAGATATGTGTATCTCTATTATATCTTTTTGCTTATCGTGCCACATTACAAAAACCTGTCAACCTTAATTAATTAATTCCTTGTAGTAGTAATTTTTTTTTTTAATTTCTATGTAGTGTATATAAGTTAAATCATGGAAGAAATCACATGACCGGAATATATATAGATGCATGGATGATGTGTATAGAATATAGTTGCTGTATACATATATATATATATATATATATATATATAATTCGATGCATGACTTACATGCATGCATAGCATGGCATGGATGGTATAAAATGTTGATGATCTATACATAAGGATATGAAGAAATATTATTGTTTACTAGTTCCATTCCCAAGAGAGAGAAGAAAAAAAGAAAACAGGTTTGTTCTGTCTTCCCTGTCAAGATCTAGGGTTTCTCTCATCCTCTTTGTTTCAATAAACCAGTTATAGCTTTGCTTAATGCTTAGGCCTTAGGGTCTATGCTTTCTCTATGTGTTACCATAAGAGAAAACAAAATTAGCAAGCTTATTTTGATTAACCAATATACAAGGACTTCATTTTTAAGCCCTCCATGTTCATAATTTGTCTCTTTTATATTGAAGATTAAGAAGGGAAGCTAGCTTAGCCTGTAACGATGGAAGAAAACAGCTACACCAGATGTTCGAAGACGGTGAAAGCCGAGACTGAGAGTGAAGAAAATGAAGGTGAAAGTAGGCCTAAGAATGGAGGAAGCTCAAGTAACAGCACGGTGGAAGAGAACGAGAAGAAGCCGTCGGTGAGGCCTTATGTTAGATCCAAGTTGCCGAGGCTACGGTGGACACCTGATCTTCACCTTTGTTTCGTTCACGCCGTCGAAAGACTCGGTGGCCAAGACAGTGAGTTAACTCCGTTTTTCATCATCTTCTCTTATTTTTGGTGTTTAATTTTAACAAAGAAAACAATATTTGGTAATTCAGGAGCTACCCCAAAGTTGGTTCTTCAACTTATGAATATTAAAGGACTTAGCATCGCTCATGTCAAGAGCCATCTACAGGTTCTTTCATGGACCATAACATAATGAAAAATCATCTAATTTTTGTTCCTAACAATATGTTTTTTTTCAATCAGATGTGTAGAAGCAAGAAGATTGATGATTCAGGCCAAGGTATATATATGTATAGTTCAACTTTTTTTAGGGTTCATTTCATGGTTGTGGTGGTCCCTAATCCTTATATAAAGCTATCTGTTTCCATGGCAGTCATAAGCGATCATAGGCATCTTGTGGAAAGTGGAGATCGAAATATTTATAACCTTAGCCAACTTCCCATGCTGCAAGGATACAGTAATCTTCATCATCATCAAGGTGACAGTTCTAGTAGTTTTTACAGGTACCAAATTCACAATCTTTCACATCTCCATCATGAATGTTCGTAAACATGGGATTAACGCAAAATTTCACTTCTTTTCAAGATATGGAGATGCTTCCTGGGGTAACCGCGAGTACTCAATGCGCCGTCCGTATACAAGCACGAGTTTCATCAATGAATCAAGACGGGGGTTGCGTCGAACGGCGACGGAGAAGATCTTCAGCAGCAGTTGGGCCAATTACGATTTTAAGTGTAACCAAGTGCAACCAAGGTTGGGCCCAATTGAGACAAGTTCCATGAACCAAAATACTAATTTAAGCATTCATAGTAGCCCTTCGATTAGCCAAGACTTCAAGTCAACGAAAAGAAAGACTTTTGATTGCGACCTCGATTTAGATCTATCGCTACGTATAACTGCAAAGGAAGATAAGCAGCAAAATTCCGAGCAAGACAATGTAGTGAGTGAGTTATCTCTATCATTATATTCACCATCATCATCATCATCAAAGCTTAATAGATTGAAAAGTGAAGAAGATCATTGTACTAAGAAGAATGCAAGAAGGGTAAGTACTCTAGATCTGACTATATGAATGGGACAATTCTAAGTGAGATCTTGAGGTACTTATCCAATAGAAAAGGTTTTTTTTTTCTCATTCTCTTGTACTAATATTACACCAATTGATAATAGCCCTTTTTCTTAATGTCTTGTCGTTTCTTTCTCCAAAAATTTTGAATTTAGAAAACTATGTCCAAATAAGACAGCCTACAATTCCAGCTTCATACTTGGTGTCTTCTTGGTGGTGATGGATTGGACCTACAAGTTGATACTGGATAATAATTCGGACTTCGACATGCTTACAAGACAAAGCTTTAGCAGAGACGTCGGACCTTGCAACGTTCGGGCTGTTTAGCTTTAGAAGGTGTAGGTGCATCGGTTGCTGAGTGTACGGTCTTGCAACCTCGTTTACTCAAGTCTTTCTAGAGAAGGTTACTGAGTATTGAGAACTACTTGTTATGCCGGATGACTTAGCATCTTGGCTGAATCTCGATTGAATTGGGTGCTTGGGGTTTCCTGAGTTTAAACTTTATTTGAGTCTAAGGACGGCGCCAAGGGGTAGGCAGGGCCCTGGCCCTCTAAACTTGCTAACAAAACGAAAACGCCTCCATGTCTTGTTGTGGGACAAGAAATTGGGGCGACAGGGACCTGTGATTCATTGTTTGCCGTCTCAAAAATGTTGCGGGAAGTTGTTCAGTTATATATTGATCCATCCAATATATTAAGGAAAGAGTAGATGTTAAATTGGTGCACATGTTGACAGCCAATGCAATTAAACTTAACTATCAAGAGATAATTTCTTTGAAATATTGTAAAATATAAAAAAAAAAAATATTTAGAAAATTAAATATTATACATGAACATTCTAATTATTAGACATTTGTAATATTAATGGTTAACAATCCAATGGCCACTAAATTCTATAAATAGGGATAAGAGTTTTCATTTTTTTTTTTGCAAGTGTGCAATAAAAAAATGTATGTTATACTGTAATTATTATTTCCAACAACAAACATATAAAAAAAGGAGCATTCATTTCATTAATATGACAACTTAAACAGAAAAACTGATGGTTGAAGCACTAGCTTGAATACAAACTATTATTTGAAAATGAAATTGAAAAGTTGAGCTAATTGGAAACAACACTTTGGAAATAGAAAATGAAAACATAACAGGCTTGGCTCCTTTTTTTTTAAGTTAAATATTGGCTCTTGAAATCCAAATATTTCTAAATGCCTTCTTCGATCAGAAAATTAGTGAAGGATAGCACGTCCCTCTCCTCCTTCAGTGCTTTATATTCACCTGCAAAAATCATAAAATATAGGTTTAGCTTACTCATTTGCTAATATTCAATTTAAAAAAGAAAGAAAAAAAAAATCATTACTGCTTCACCATCTTGCTTTTTCATTTGTTTGTCAAGAAATTCAGTTCTCTGCTTTATTTCAGTATTCTCTTTCAGCAAAATCATGCGCTTCTTTTGTTCAAAAGTCACTCGTGGCTTTAGCGACGACACAGTGGCCTGCAAATATACAAGATTATTGGACCGAACTAAAAGAGAAAAAACATTAATAAATAGTTTACTTTCAATAAGTGAATTCAATAACCTGCAGGAGCTCAACACTTCTTTCCAGATTGTCTACGTACTCAACCCGGCGCAGCCGGGATTTCTGAGCGGAAGCTCTATTGGCAATCAGGCTAAAGAACAAGTAAAAAGAAATGATTGTTAGAACCAAATATTAAATGCAGTTTAATATGATAAAAAGAATACTAAATGCAAGAGCAACCGTTTCAGCTTCTTGGGGTCCATGTGTGGGACAAAGCTCCGAGTCTCGGTCTGCGAAGCCGATGATGAACCGGCTGCTCCGCCGAGCCAGAACCCTTGTGCACTGGAGCTTGGTGCAAGCCAAAAAGGGTCTTTCACAAAGGCAGCAGAATCACTTGCTGATCTTTTATGCAATGAGACCCTGTGGGATTGGATGGACTCTAAAGGCAACGCTAGGTCCTCATTTTCAGCCTTGGGATTCAACATTTGGTTATCAGCAGCATTTGGGGAGGTCTCATTCATTGGAGCCATTGTTGTTATGTTCCTTGAGCAATAAGCAACCTGAAAAGGCAAAAGTTACAGTAATATCTCATTATTTAGCTCAAAAAACAAAATTAAAAACCACAAAATTTGAGAGAAATAAGCAGGCAGGCAGGCAGGCAGGGGGACCATACTGTTACTTAGGCTTATGTTCTAAGACTCCTTGTGTGATTTTTATTCTAGAGACGTGGGTTTATAATGATATCAAATTCTCTATAACTGGTAATAAATTCTAAGATTAGTTAAATCATTAATATATGGCAAGTTTGTATGTAATATATATATATATATATATATATATATATATATAATTTAGATGTGATGCGCTGATTGTGTATAATTCTGAGCACGGTTGGTGAATTAAAACATAGATGTGTATTTAAAAATAACATGTAATAAATACAAAATCATGAGGTTTGAAAATAATAATCACAACACATATGTAATATGCAAGAAAATAAAAGAAAATAAAATAGTTTAAGATGGGAGTAAAACAAAATTTAAGTACGTAAATATATCAAATTAAGAATTTTCGCTGCACTTCAATTATTTATCATGAAATTGTGATTTTTCTTAAGTTGGTATCGAATTAACTTGTGAGAATGATAAACTTTTCAGGTAATATGTCATCATCTGATTAATTTATCGTACATAGGACTGTAAATTGTCATTGTACCAAATACTAACCCAATAATTTGGTGTATTAGTGAAAATCTTTCTGTAATTATATTTCGGTAAGGACAAAATTTGTTATTTTATAAAATCTTATGTTTTACTAAAAACGTCTCATTGTTTTAATTGTAAACCTAAAATTGAAAAAAAAAAATGATTACTTACAGCGCATTATGCGTTATAATTTCATTTTTTTTGATTCTTTTTAAGATTTAAATTTAGGACGAAATTTTCAAAAGGATATGTATAATAAATTCATTTTGTTCGCCATACTTTAATTTAAAACTTTAACAGTGATGATACACGCCAATAAACTATTGATTTAGAAAATAATGACTTCAATGGATTGCAGTTCACACCATATCTGGAATTCGAAATTCTGTGTGCGAATTCATCCTAATTCACAATTGTTTCGATATAAAAAAATTGTTACACATTTTAACAATTTTCTCTTAATTTTCATCTTAAGATTGAAATGCAAAAATTGATGAGTTGAAATCTTCTTTTTGTGAACTAAATTACGTTAAAAAAAAAAAGCACAAAAAGAGGGGAAAACTACTACTAACTGAGCTCTATTAGTTAATATTTTAAGAATAGTAGACAATAAACAAGAAATTCCCAAATAAAAATCACAATTAAGTAACAAATATAATTCAATTGCCCAGCTTTACTAGAATGAATGAAAATTGCACAACTTCTCATAGAAGTGTAGATGCTGGAGCAATTGGTATCTTCATCAGCTGGGTCGATTTTCATACATAGTTAATTATTGGCTCAATGCATAACTTAGTATCTAAATTTTGACACTTTTTATAATGTGATCCTGTGTTTTTTTTTTTTTTTTTTTTTTTTTTTTTTTTGTAAAATGTGGTCTTATATTTGACAAAAATCATACATTTTGGTACTTGAAGATAACGGCATTAACTCTCAGTGTTTAATTCGGGTTTTAGAGTTGATTTGATGAAAATTCATAATTAGCAATTAATTTTCATTAAATTAACCCTAAAGCTCAAATTAAATCGCATCATTGAATTGTATTCAATAAATCGAATGTAAAATTAAACAAGTTCACAATTAACAGTAAAATTATTTTGTTAACAAAATCATTAAAAATTCAAACCTGATAATATTGTAATTAACTTTCATTATATCAACCCTAAAACCCGAATTATATACTAAAAAGTTAACGTCGTTACCTTTGGGTACCAAAATTTAAATTTTTTTTTCAAATGTTGGCACTAAATTGGACCGAAAAATGACATAAGTACTACATTAGAAAAAAAAATGTCAAACTTGAGTCCCAAATAATATATTAAGCCTTAATTATTAGGTTAACTTGTAACAATAATAGACTGATTGATTGGTCATGATTTTAACTAAACCTATTTACATCAATCGATTTCACCTATTTTTTTCAATTTAAATGATATATTATAATTGAGATAGGTTAATTTAAATTATATATAATATAGATTTCTTGAGGGGATATAACACCTCATATCTGACTCGATCCTCAAGTTCGAGTTACAGGATGTCACATTCGTTGTCGGAACAACTAAAATCTCAATTCAATAGGTTACATACACTATAATATTCAATATGTAATTATGACATGTTGCATAAACAATTTCGGGGTTTAAACGAGCTTATGAAAGCTCTTTCGATAACCTGAGGCTATTTGAGGACTAAAATGTAACATATTCAAAGCTTATCGATTTGATGTTGCGAACATGATGGGATCGTGTCGAGACATCAAGGGCAGAAGCTTGGTGTCGCGACTTCAATGGTGCAGTGTCGCGACTCCAAAAATAGAAGGTTGACATTGCGTGTTCAACAAATGGACGTCACAACGTTTAGGCCTGATGTCGCGATATTAAAGGTAGTACCTTATAAAAACTTACATCATTTTATTCATCCTACCAAATTGAAAATATCATTTGGTTCTTAGACCCCAAATTGCAATTCTTCTCAATATAAATTCTCGTTTACATAACTTAAACATTTTAACCAAATCTTACTTACATATATATATCATATACAACTCATGTGATAAGTGCTAAAAGTAGCATGTTTTAACCTCATTCTTAATGCATTTTAAATGATTGTTTGATGCTAATTGTAAATTTTATGCTCATAATCCTTTCAATTCATGTTTTAATGCTTTAATATAGCACTTAGGAGCAAAAGGAGCGAAAACGAGAGAAAATCGAAGCAAGCTATAATAGCCTCATGGGCAGACCACACGAGTGTGTGATAGGTCGTGTTAATTTCATAGAATTGCACACCAAACAACGAAGAATCGCGATTTTTAGGTTTTTTGGGCATTCTAAGACATATGTATGATAAAAATAAGAAGATAAGAGAGAGTTACCATAGAATATTCAAGAAAACAACTTAAAAAATACCATTGAAGTTGATTATGAAGTAGATTTTCGTCAAGATTGAAGATTCACAGTTGATTTCTTAAGATATTATCATGAGTTTCTTTATTTCTCTCGGTTATACTATCTCTGGAATTTTTTTTTCAAGTATAACCTAATTTTCTAAATTCCTAGGAGAGATGAACCCTATGATGGATTCTATCATTTGATTTTTACTTTACGCAATAAATACTTAGTATTTATTGATCCATGTTCTCGATTATGTGTGCTTAACTTCTTGGTTTGGTATTTCTAGATTATTGATCCATATTTGATGTGCTTAAATTGAAGATTGAATAGACCCTGCTTAAGAGTAAATCTTGCGTAATTGAGTGGAGTTGCATGCAATCATAGAAATAAAACAATATAAATCTACCGAATTAAAGTCAAATAGGAGAATCCATATTACGAGTTAATGCAATAATAAGGTTTTAATTAGAAAGAAATTTCAATTAATCAACCTAGAGTCAATTGCTCTTATGCTTGAAAAAGATACTTGCATAATTTAGGGATTTCTACGGATCAATGAGCTAAGTAAAAAAAGTGCGTATTTAGATTGATTATGATAGAGGAAACCTAGGCTGATTCTTTCCTAGATATTGTTTCGCTTCTTAATTATTACTTTTTTTGTTTTCGTGTTTTGTTCTTTTTCGTATTTGTTAGTTATTTTTAATTTTTAATTAATCACTCAATTTATTCGGTTAAATAATAGAAAGACAATAATTTTTGGTACTTTTACTCTTTGTAAGAACGATATCTTTGTTCACCATAGCTACACCATTAATTGATAAGTGCATTTGTCTTAGTCAAATTTTTAGTTAGCTCCGTGACACATCATCATGAATCGTAAATAAAACCAACAATTATATCCAAAATACCAAATCAACAATTTACTACTTAAAACCAACTTAATCTTGGGTACATGGCACATATTGAGACATAAAGAACAGTACAGACATTATTAAGTTGAGGATTTGTGACCCAGATGTAATACTTTCATGATTCAAGTAAATGATGTAATCTAAATAGCATGTCATAAAATTCATTTGACATACCACAAACTACGAACATCATCAACTAATGTATCATGAAGCAAATACTATAATCTATGCCAAAAGCTTGAATTAACATATCACTTATGCATATATTCAAACTCTAGTTTATATATCAACTTTATGTGTCAATTCATTGACTATTTCATATAAACATATCATGTTGTGCTATCTATAAGTAAGGTACTTATACTTTCATTACATAGCATACCAATTACTAATTCTTTTATTTCATTTCATTCTCAAATTTATTGATTCGTTTCATTTCCACTTCAGCCCCCCAGGGCTTGTAATAATCGATTCGCATGATCTTTCACATGTTATCTTTATCCACGTTTCTCATATATGCATATATAGTACTTATTCAGATAATCGTTTCAATTCATTATCATTTATCAAGTTTATATTTTATAATCCCTATTAATTAGACTCAGACTTGGGACAGATACATAAATCATCTAACCATCATAATAATTTGGCACCCAATGTCTTATCGGAACAACCAAAGCATAATTTGTGCCCAGCGCTCATCAATATAACCAAACTAAAATGTGTGCCCAACACTCATCGAAATGTCCGAAGTATAATCCGTACACAATCTAATTTTATGACATGCCAACTATATCAGACTTTGTCCGAACAGTGAATAGGATGCCATTGTTTCAATTACATATTATAACTGATTCACATATCATCATCTCATGCCATTTTCATCATCACTTCGTATCATGCTCATTTTTACTATGCTTAGAAAAATTCAATGCATATCATAATCACATATCACAATTATATCAAGCTTGTTTATGTTATACTCAATTCAATCTAATTTTCAACATTCGATATCAATAAGTAGATTTGCAACACACACACACACACACACACACACATGTATATATGCATATGTATATGTATTTATGTATTAAACTTGAATCATAAAAGTACAAATTGAATTTTTCGCTTCTTGTTTATGATTCTCGACTTTCCTTTCTCTCATGACTGCACGGCGTCGTTTTTAGGTCGTTTGATAATTCAATAATAAAAACAATATTAGTTTACACCCGATTCACATCCAAATACATAGTCACTCATAATTTGAATTTTATTCAATTTAGTCCCTATACTCGGGATACACATATTTTTCAATAACTAACATCAAATCAAAATCCGATTTTACATTCTTTCACTAGGGACCTTACACTTCTATCTATAACATAATTTCATGACAATATTAAATTTATTCAATTTAGTCCCTAATGTTGTAAAGTTATCTAGCAAGATTAATTAGATTTCCAATTTAATCCTTATCATAATCTAAGCTTATTAACTATCAATTTATTCAAACCAAGTTCAAAATCACCAATTTCTCTATAATGGAAATTTGCTAAAAACATAACAATTGAACAAATTGATACATGGGCTAGATAAATCAAGCTCTCATGATCATAAATCTATAAAAATTTCATGAATTTAGCTTTATTACCTTTGCAATTTTAGTGGCCTAATGATTGAAGAATTTGAAGGTTTTCTTCTTTCTCTTTTAATGGAGATGACAAGGAAAGGACGATGATATGCTTTCATCTTTCCCCACTTATTTTTGCTATTTATACGTTGATCACCCCATAATTAACTTAATTAATCATGGTTTATTTCCATTAATCTAATATTTACATTTTTATTACAATTTTAATGATTCAATGACTATTAAAATCATTTCCCAATAACTCATAAAAGAACATTGGTTTAATAGCAATTTTGGTCATTTGGATAATTGTTATCTAGGTTATCAAGCATTTTCTAAATTAAAACTCAATAATGATTGGACTTTTATAATTTAGTCCTTGGGCTTTAATTAACTATTTTCTCGATTAAATTACTTAACTGTTCTTCAATATATTTTGATGCTAACTTTATTAATCTTTATATTTCATCCTTGTGGACTTAGTTTACTGAAATGAGGCTCCAAAACCGCATTTTCCAACACCACTTAAAATCGAGTCATTACATGGGAAGTCAAATACTTCCAAAGAAGTCTTTGAAATTTCATTCATTGGGAGCCGACTAAACCCTCAACAGATCGGTATTATCCCTAGTTGGGGTGTAACACCCATAGCTCATTTTCGTCGTTCGAAACCACTATTTTTGACCCCACTGAAAAACGGGCTGTTATATGGGGTTTTATCGACTTTGTAGAGAGTCCTAGTGCCTAAGGTAATAGGTTCAATAAAGCATCCCTGCTAAATGCGGATGCGCATGTCCCTAATTAGTAGAGGGTCATGCACTACATACAATTTAATCTAATGAGGTGTTCACTTGGTTGAACACGCCGTCTTAGGCATTTGAACTCTCCGCAAAGTAAAGGGACAAAATCCTAACCAAGGACAAAATTGACCCGTTGAGGAGTCTGTCGACTTCCGATAAATGATACTTCGAAGACTTATTCAAGTAGTCAACCTCCCCTCAACAAAAAGGTGTGGAAGCACTCCTTGGAGAACCGAGAGAATGAGAATGAGAATGATGCCACCGGCCCTTCAAGTTTATGTGCAAGCTAGGGTGCATTCTGTATTAATCTCTATCATCGAGTCACTTGTTAGAAGGACGACAGGACATTAATCAAAGCAAAACATAGGATTCGAAATGACATTCATCATTAGAGATTTTCATTTCCTCCAACTTTTGAGATTTTTCATATAAATCAGTGAGTTGATGTGGCGTTTATTTTTTGTAAGAGCATATTTCACATAGTTTTGGTCTACAACAATTGTAAAAGTGTCTACATCCACTGTTGAGTCAAATCTGTACTGCCCATGGTTGTGGTATGGAAACATTTGATATAGCCCCACACAGGCTGGCTAAGTTTCTGCCTAATAGATAAAAAGCTCATTGGTGTGCTCATAATAGTTGTGTGCTAAAAAATGACCCAAAAGCTAGCGTCCCAGCTATTCAAATTTTGAAGTTCCTTAAGGAACAGACATATCATCAATTCATTATTTGGTTTGGTTAGTTAACCTTCTATAAAATTATACATCGTTAATGCGTCAACTATTAACTCAATAAATAAATTGGTATACCGGTGATAGGGGTGGAGTTAGAAAATCTTTTAAGGGGGGCCAAATAAAGTTATATATTTGTATGATAGCAAAAGTTAATTTTCACCATTTTAATAGTCTATATCTTTATAGTTTTTAAAGGATTAAATCAATTTCTTCTTTTTTTTTTAGGATCAAAATGTATTTTTATCATATAATAATTTAAATTTTTTAAATTATAAAAAAAATTAAGAGTTAAATTTTTTATTTTAGGGGGCCGAGTTCCCCCTTGGCTCCTCCGTTCCTTACTGGTTAAAATCTTCCTTTAATTGCATTACGATGATGACAAAATTTGTTATTTTAAAAATTTTATGCCACGTCTCATATTGCTTAGTCGTAAAATTAAAATTGAAAAAGGAAATCATTACTTACAACGTATTATACATTATAATTTTTTTATTTTTTTGATAAAATTTGAGAAGAAAAGAAAATTTAAATCGAAGAGTAGGTAAGTGAAAGAAAGTTTTGAAATGGATATGTATAAATTATTTTTGTTTGTCATATCTTAATTTAAAACCTTAACAATGATTATACGCATCAATAAATTATTAATCTGCTTTCTAAAGATCTTTTGGAAATTTTGAGTGCCTCTTCGATCTCAATTTTACAATTTTTGAAAGAAGATAGACAGACATCATTTTGATAATTAACTTTTCTTGAATTTGTAATCGCTCATTGCTGTTTTTATTTTACCAAAAAAAATAATGAGTTATATGGGTTGTCATTGGAATCAAATCTGAAATTCAAAATTTTGTGCGCAGAGATTCATCCTAACCCAAAATTGTTTCCATATAGAAAATCTGTTTACACACATTTTAACCATTATTTTTATTTTTCTTTTTTGTGAATTGTAAGGGGAGGGCACAGCCTTAACAATAAGGTAACTGACGCGACTTGAACCCAAATCACACCTGAAGCAATGAATACTTTTAACCATCAGATCAATACACGAAATTCTTTTTTTCCTTTACTTTCACCTTAAATTGAAATATAAAAATTTATGAGTTGAATCTACTTTTAGTGTACTAAATTACGTTATATAATCTAAAAAGAAGCACAGAAGAGGAAAAAAGTTAAATCTCGAAAGTGTGATTTTAGCATTATTAATCAACAATACTAACTAAGCTTCAGTTGTTAAAATTTTAAGAAAATAATGTTGACTTTTTAGTGTTTAATTTAGATTTTAGATTTGATTTTATGAAAATTCATAATTAACTAATAATATTAGCAATCAATTTTCAACAAATTAATCATAAAATTCGAATTAAATCACATTTATCAAATTGTATTTGATAAATTGAATGTAAAATTAAACAAATTTACAATTAATAATAAACTTATTCTATTGAAATAATCATGAGAAAATTAAGCCTAATATATTAGCAATTAACTTTCATTAAATCATCATTAAACCCAGAATTAAACACTAAAAAGTTAACACAATTATTTTTGGGTACCAAAAATATAAAACATTTATCAAATACATATACTAGATTGGACAAAAAATAATTTAGGCACCACATTTTTAAAAAAAAGTGTCAGTTGAGTACTGAATAATATATTGAACCTTAATTATTACATTAATTTTAACTAAACCTATTTAACATCAATAGGTTTAACCAAATTTTTTCAATTTAAATGATATATTATAATTGAGTTGGGTTGGAATAAAATAATTGAGTTTGGTTAATTTAAATTATATAATATGTATTTCTTGAGGAGAGGGTATCTCCTTTTGAAGAAGTTTTTGAAATTTTGTTCGTTGGGAGCTAGCTAAACCCTCAACAGATTGATATTGTCTCTAATTTGGATTTTGTCTCTCGACATTATTGAGAGCTCGAGTGCTTAAGGCATCATGTTCAATAGAGCAGCCATATCAAACGTGGATGCTCATGTCTCCAATTAGTTGGTGGCCATCATGCACCACTTGTGATCTGATCCAATGAGGTGTTCACTTTGTGAACCCAATGTCTTAAGCACTCAAGCTCTTCACAGAGTCCAAAGACAAAATTTTAAGCAAGGACAATATCGACCCATTGAAGGGTCTGTCGACTCTCAATAAACGACACTTTAAAGACTCCTCTGAAAGAAGTCGGCCTCCCCTCAACAAAAAGGTCAGGAAGCATTCCTTGGTGAACTAGGGGAACAAGAATGATGTCCCCCCTTCCTCAAGTTCACTCACAAGCTACGGTGCATTCCGTGTTAATCTCTATCAACGGATTACTAGTGAGAATGACGATAGCACCTTGATCGAAGCAAAACATAAGATTCAACATCTAATTCCACATCAGATATTTTTATTTCCACCATTTCTATGGACTTCTAAGCTTTTTCACATGAATGAAGGAGGTGATGCGGCTTGTTTTAAAAAAATCTTGGCCTACGACCATTGTAAAAGCATCCACCGTCCATTGTTTTGTCAAATCTCTAGTGCCCATAGTTGCGGTATGGAAACATTTGATATAGTCCTATAAAGGCTCACCAAGTTTTTGCCTAACAAATAGGAGCTCCATTGATGTGGTCGTAACAGTTTTGAGTGCTTGAAAATGGTGTCCTACCTACTCAAATTTGCAAATAGAATCTCTTAGAGTAGTTGGAAAAGCTTTCCACTTAACAACGCTACCATTCTACTGCATTAACTCCTTCCACATCGATTGAAGCGATTTTGATAATCTTGTCAGCAACTTGATTAGCATCTCTAGAGGCATGGCTTATCACCCAATGAAATTCACTCTGTAACAGTTTCTGAATTCGAATTACCATTGCAGATATTGGATTTGAAGATACTTCTTTTTTGTATTGCTTGGATTATCTCAAGATTATTCATATGAATCAAAATTTTATCCAACCCCCTTTCTTTTAAAAGAGCTAGACAATCCAAAATGTTCATAATTCGACATCAAATACTGAATACTTTTATTTAAAGCTAAGTTAAACTCACCAAATGAATTGCCCCAACTTAACGAAGGATGGTTTAATGCATTGGATAAGGATTAAATATACTACGTTCAGTAACAGGCGGCTGCCCATAAATTGGGCCTTCATCCACAGGCCAGGCCAATGGGCCAAGCAATGCACAACATCATTAGTCGATTGATGGGCACAGAGAAAAGACATAAAAGCCAACTTCCTCAATGATTTGAGCCCAAGCTATCGCTATTATGTTTATTAGTAAGAGCTAAATGGTCCGACTCAATAATGATGTAGCAGAATTCCGAATCTCGACCCATCATAAGAGCTTGAACAATGGTGAGAGCCTCCATGGATAAGGCATCCAAGGTTTCCTCAATCTTTCGTGTGCAGCACTCAAGCACCTTCTCTTTTGAGTCATGTAGAACTACACCAAAAAATGTCCGTTCATCCTTAGTTTTCTATGTCGCGTTTACATTGAGTTTGAAGTTTAGACATTTTCGTTTGAAATAACTGTGGAAGTTGAAGTTACCACTTAAATTGATTATTTTCCTGAGAAAACTAGTTTAAATAAGTTGTGTACAAGAGTCGAACTTGCATTACGGGAACTTTTTGTCAAGACAACTCTGATTTAATGTACAATTTTATACATAAAATCTTGATTTGATTCAATTCTCACAAATTATTGATATAGCATTCTTTTATACTTATATATTGCACACACAAATAATTATATTTATTCAATATAACAATCAACTGATATATTTATTTAAATGTGTGTGATTGAATCAAAATTAAAGTTTTATGCATGCATTTGAACCGCAATCAAAATTTCAAATGTATAATTATACCACATCAAAATATTTCATATATCAAATTCAACATTAAATCAAAATTTAACAATGATTTGAAAATGTGAATAATGTGTTTGAGACTCTTACTTTTGGACTCCTGATTTGGGATATTTGTTTCATTGGGTTTCAATTTGATTTTTGGACCCACTTACTATTGCCTTCATTGTTTATTAGGATTGAGCCCAAATGATACACCATTGGCTCCATCTTCTTTTAACACATCATTTATTGGGTCTATTTTATTCTCTTATTTACGAGTAAATTACAATGTTTTTAATAAATTTGTATTCTTAAAATTTTATAAAATAATTATTTAATTATTTGAAAGTTTTTATTTAAATTATTAAATTATACTCCAAAGTCCGACTAGCAAGCTCCAAGTAATAATTCGATGATTAGTATAATCAGTAAGTATCTATCGACGAGGAGAAAAATATACATTATATCAAAGTTAAATTGACAGTTAGTGCCGGAGAACAGAAAAGTAAATTATTTAGATTTTGATCCATAAATTCGTGACATTTTAAATTATTTCGTGAAAAAAATTAAATTACAAAAGAAAAAGGGAATAACTTTCGATTAATATAAATAATACATACAGAGAAAAAAAATCATGTAATAACGACTTTAACATCGATGAAATCTTTAAAATAATTTCTAGATAGTTTATCACCGTTAAAATTGAACGAAAAAACATAAACTTAAAAATGATTTTGTCTTTGATCTTATTACCATTCAATTCCGTGTTTTGCTGGGAAAGTATCTGAATTTAAACAGTTGAAAAGGTGGCTGAGTAATAACACGTGTGGGTTTAAGTCAAGTTCAAAATTCCGTAACCAAATCAATATCTTCATATGTCTACTTATAATATATTTATTAATCTAATTTTATTGAATAACCCCTAATTCTTTAGTATTACAACCAACCATTTTACAATTCTTATAAACTGATCCTTTGTCAAAATATATCAACAAAAAAGAAAAATCTACAACTATTCAAGTGGCTGCGTAATTTCCCAGTGCGAACATATATTATAAAAGAAAAAAAAAAAAAAAAACAAGGTTTATTTTTTTTCTTCGCTTTATTGGTTTGGAATTTCATAAAAATTCAATTCCAAACTATCATAAGTTCCCATTGTTTTCCATTGTTTTGGTATATTTCAATGTATGTTATAATTGACTCTGATGATTAAAGTGTTCATCAATCTACATGTTACCTTCTATTTGTAATTGATGAAAAAACAATATTATAATATATATGGTTAAGTTTAATTATATAAAGTAATATTAGGGATTGTGATTTTTGATATTATATTGTAATTAAAATATTAAGATTATATTATATTATACTAATTATGATAGTTGACCATACATGATTTGCATTCTTGAAGATGGAACCATCCAAAGATTTTCCCAAAAAAATATTGTGATTTTTTATATTATATTGTAATTAAAATATTAAATATTACGATTATGATTTTGATATTATATTATACTAATTATGATAGTTGACCATACATGATTTGCATTCTTGAAGATGGAACCATCCAAAGACTTTCCCAAAAAAATAAATAAGATTGTTTATGTTAGAAAATTAAAAGCATCTCCAACATGTATTTTCACTTCACCTAACACACACACATACATGTATATAGAGAGATAGAGAGAGAGAGAGAGAGAGAGAGAGAGAGAGAGAGAGAAAATTAAAGAAGATATTTTTACTCAAAAAAAGATACTGGTCTGCATAGCCGACGGTAGGTTTTCCGATGGCTGCCGAGCAGATAGCTTACACAGTAAGCGAATTCTCCCCAGCAGTACCGGGATGGCTAAACAAAGGAGACAATGCGTGGCAAATGACGGCATCGACATTAGTGGGGATTCAAAGCATGCCTGGTCTTGTCATCCTCTACGCTAGCATTGTTAAAAAGAAATGGGCCGTCAATTCCGCCTTCATGGCGCTTTACGCCTTTGCTGCAGTCCTCATTTGTTGGGTACTTTTATGTTACCGTATGGCCTTTGGTGATGAACTCCTCCCTTTTTGGGGTAAAGGTGCACCGGCTTTAGGACAAAACTACCTTCTTGGCCGAGCCAAGGTACCGGAGAGTAAGCGCAGGGCCTACAATGGTGTAAACGACATCACCGAGCCTTTATATCCCATGGCTACCCTTGTGTATTTCCAATTCACTTTTGCTGCTATTACTCTTATTTTGCTCGCTGGTTCAGTCCTTGGCCGTATGAATATTAGGGCCTGGATGGCTTTTGTGCCTCTATGGCTTATCTTTTCCTACACTGTTGGAGCTTTTAGTCTTTGGGGTGGAGGCTTTCTTTATCATTGGGGTGCCATTGATTACTCCGGCGGATATGTTATTCACCTCTCCTCTGGGATCGCCGGTCTCACCGCCGCATACTGGGTAACATAACATAAACCACACAATTCTTTGCTTATATATAAAGTTTCATAACTTTCTTACCAAACATGACACAGGTTGGACCAAGGCTAAAATGTGACAGAGAAAGGTTTCCACCAAACAATGTTTTGCTAATGCTTGCTGGTGCTGGTTTGCTATGGATGGGATGGTCAGGTTTCAATGGCGGTGCACCATATGCTGCAAATATTGCCTCGTCAGTAGCAGTACTAAACACAAATGTCTGTGCGGCAACAAGCCTTCTTGTCTGGACATCTCTTGACGTTGTGTTCTTTGGGAAACCTTCCGTGGTCGGAGCTGTTCAAGGAATGATGACAGGCCTTGCTTGCATCACCCCAGGAGCAGGTTCATAATTTAACCCTAAACTCTAAACTCTAAATCTGATTCAAAAGCTTAAAAACCATATTGTTTTCATTCCAGGTTTGGTGCAATCATGGGCTGCTATTATCATGGGGATGCTTTCCGGCAGTATTCCATGGGTATCTATGATGGTCCTCCACAAGAAATGTAGTCTGCTACAAAAGGTAGGCGGCCGTACAACTTTGATCCTCATCTTTGGGTTAAATTACATTTTAGGGTCTGAACTTGCAGCTATCCTCACATTTGGGTCTAGACTTTTTTTTTTTTCCTACAAATTAGGCTCCAGCAATTGATTTTCCTTTACTGATTTAAGAATAATTATCAAGTTTAGAATCTCAATATTAGAGCAGTTATCTAGTTCAGAATAGTTATCAAATTAAGTTATTACATAATGATATAACCCTTTTCATGTGTTGAATAGATTGATAGCTTAGGCTGATAACTTTGAATGTTCCAATCACTGTTTCTACATGAAATCCAATACAAAGTTTGACCCCTGAAAAAATCTAAAAAGATTGGGCAAGTGGTATTAAAGCCCTAGTGGTAACATGTCTAAAGTCATTGAATTTGGGAATCCCCCCAACGCTCACACCGGGGACCACATCCTGGACCTACCATCGCCTCAACTTGCAAACCTTGGTGCTTCTTACACAACCAAAACCATGGTCCCTAGAATCTCGTGTAGGATTTTATTTTTGTTTTTAAGTTCCTACAGACTGTATTTTTAGATTAAGTTAATGGCTGTTGTTGGGGTCCATAAACTGTAATGTCTCCTTTTCTATATCAAATTAAAGGTTTCTAATCATCCTTTTCTGTCGTCTTCCATGAGAAAAGAAATTCAATTTTGAACCACTTGAAGGCATCAAGTTTGATTAATGGGCTAAATTAGTGTGGATAGCAATGATTTCGAGTTTAATTTATTTCAAGTTTAAATCTATTTAAATGAATTTAAGTTGATTTTTTATGGTTAAAATTAAAAGGAGTTAAATTTGAATTTAGATTGATCGGATTGAATTTTTATATTCAAATGAAAATTGACGAGTCCAAGTATTTTTACTTACATAATCAATGCTTTGTTCTCTTCGGAATTAATTTTATTTTTGTTTTTTGTCTTTTGGGGTCAGGATTGTTTTGTGTTTAATTCGTTTTGAGCACGAGACATTTGAGTTTGGGATCCGTTTTTTGTATCTTGTTATTATAGGTTCATATAATTTTTAGTTATGGCCACTTAGAGCTTTTATCATTTTGGGTTATTTGTTTAGATCGTTTTGGGTTCAAATCAATTCAAGTTTGAGATTATTGATTTTTTTATGATCAAATTAAATAAAATTTGTTTTAATTTTAAATTATCATATTGAATTTTCGAGTTCTCACCATTTCACATGCCTAACTGTTTTCTGAGATACTATTACCGGCCTTTTTCATGTCTTGAAGTTTGAACTTAGGCTATGAAGTGGTTGTATGTCACCACAGGTAGATGATGCTCTTGGTGTATTTCACACACACGCAGTGGCTGGCCTGTTGGGGGGCCTCCTCACCGGGCTTTTAGCTGAGCCAGACCTATGCAAGCTACTACTACCATTCGACACAAGGGGTGCATTTTATGGTGGCAATGGAGGAGTACAATTCTTGAAGCAAATAGTTGCAGCCTTGTTCGTCATCACTTGGAATGTAGTCTCTACATCAATAATTCTTCTGTTTATAAGGCTGTTTATTCCATTACGAATGCCCGATAACCAGCTCGAGATCGGTGATGATGCTGCCCATGGAGAAGCAGCATATGCTCTTTGGGGTGATGGTGAAAAATTTGACCCAACAGAACATGGTTGGCACATCTCTCAGTTCTCAGAAGTGGCACCACCTTCACCTTATGTCAATGGTGCAAGAGGAGTAACCATTAATCTTTAGGTGCAGTCAATTAAACATTAGCTAAATACAGAAACATTTGCTGTAAATATGATTTTATTCGTGGAGGTCTTCAACTCTTTGCTCATTGAATTTTGAGAAATGGAGATTATCATTTCCAATGCTTTGAATTAAGGGCCAACTGAGTTTGATATTATTTTTTTTAATGTGTTACTTGTGATATTTTTTTTGTTTAATTTGGTACCATCTTTGATAAAATTATATATTTCGGCTACTTAAAAAGGAATGTTGTTAATGTTTTTAGTGTTTAATTGAGGTTTAGAGTGATTTAATGAAAGCTAACGGCTGATATTATTATGTTTGGATTTATCATAATTTTGTTAATAGAATAAATTTATTGTTAAATGTATATTTATTTAATTTGTCAAATACAATCAGATCACGATGTGATTTAATTCGGATTTAAAAGTTAATTGCTAATATTATTAGGTAATTATGAATTTTCATCGAATCGATTCTAAAACCTTAATTAAAGACAAAAATATCAACACCGCTGATTGAAAAATAAAACAAGTTCCACGTTGTGAAAAGTGTCAAATTTAAGTGCCAAACTATGGATTAACTATTATGCCTTAAATTAATGCAGCCCAAAGAGGAGATCGATTCTGATTTACATGTTCGAATCATTTCAGGTTTCAAGTTTTGAATTATTTTGAATCTAAATTTTAAGGTCAAGCACTTGAAATTATTAAACCAGTATTTTTCACAATACTTTTTCTCGACTTTTCAAAAACAATTTTTAAGCCTGAATGGCAAAAGTACCACAAAAGGAATGATTAGTAAGGCACTATCACATTACAAGACTAAGCAGTTATAAGTATTTTATATTATATCCCAAGCAATAATAGTCTGGACATTCAGTTGTCCTTCCAAGGAAAGCAAAAAATCCTCTCAACTTGAAAACTAAAATAAACGCCGCACCAAAAACCATTACAAAATAGCCCTGCATGCATCATGTTCTGCAGATAAGTTTTTATAGGCCATACAATGGAGCAGATAGTAACTAATCAAACTTTTCCCACTCCTCTGTAACTTTTGTCGACGATGACATAGGTTGTGGTGGTGGAGCAGTCGAGCTTCCCATTCCAGAGTCAAATGTCTCCCATTTCGTTGTCACCGAGACAGTTTTGTTACTGTCGTGAAATGGATTGGAATTTCTGGCTTTCAGTTTGTCCAGTGTCTCGTGGAAATCTTGGACACGACGTACCTGGCCAAGAAAAGAAACAATTTAATACAACAGAGTGGTGCTTGAAACAAGATCAAACAAGAGATTATATATTTGCCTAATCTAAAATTTTGCATAAAATCCATTCCTCTTTCAACACAAAGTAAAAGATGATGCTCTACTAGAATTTGTGGACCAAAACTATGTCTAAATGGCCAAGAAAGAATAATAGCAGTCCTATATTTCTCACAAAGAGCAGTCATTGGCAGGCATTAAAATGCAATAAGAGACTTACTAGACATATTCCCAATACCAGTAAAAGTACCATTGAGGCCCCTATACTAAGAGTCGGATTGCATTTTGCCTCTTCTACTCAAAAAATGGGTAAATTAGACCTTGTAATTATATTAAAGAGCAAACTGATCCTTCTATTAAAAACTTCATCCATTTTTGCTATTAAAAACTGGTTTTTGTACATCAGCATGAGGTACATATGACATGGCATGTATCACTGTCTAATTATTCTATTAGACACACCAGTTTCTAATAAAACAAATGGATAAATTTTTTAACAAAAAGGACCAATTTGCTCTTTAATCTAATGTATACGGACTAATTTGCCCAGTTTTTGAGTAGACGAGGCAAAATGCAATCTAACTCTTAGTAGAGGGGCCTCCATTATACTTTTACCTTCCAATAACCAAATAAAGTCGCAAAACATTCACAAGACCTAATTATTCTTCATAATAGCCAAGATCTCTAAATGGCCATCACATTTCAAAATCCTTTCCGGCAATATACAGCATAAGTAACCAAGCAACTTAGATTACAAGATAAAAACACACATCGATACTCATCCATGAGGACTATAGTTTACTAATCTCAGAAACTCAGTTTAAGTTCTTTAGCCATCGGTTAAATATAAGTATACTGAAAAGATGAAATAAGTAAATGAACATTGTGTTAGCAACTTCAATGCTTACAACACCAACCTCAGCCTTCCGTTGTAACTTAGCTTCTCCTTCAGCGTCGATCCCATCCAATTTCAGCAACTCTCTCATGAGTAACTCTGCCGATACATCAAATTCCTCGGCTGCAATTTTTGTCCCACTGTTCACAGCCACTTCTATTGCAGCCACCTTTCCAAATAAACAATAAAAAGAAAAATCAAATTAAATCTCAATTGAGTATAGTAAGCTTCGACGTCTATGCAAAATCAACACAACAAGCATACAAACTCACTCTTTCAGAGAGCTTGTCAACCTCTTTTCTGACTCGAGCAACCGCATCAAAAGCCTTTGGCATCTCTTCAGTTTCCTTAATCTCTTCAACCTTTTCTTTTCTAGCTATCGATTCTTTAGCCTTCTCTTCAATATTCGCCATTTCCTCAACCTTTTTCACTTTGCTTGTTGGATTTTCTAAAACCAAAACCTTCGATTTATCCTTCATACCAGCAGAGCTCAAATGCACATTATCCTCTTTCTCTTTACCCCTAAATAACACCCTTTGTTTATCAGGTTCCAAACCTGTTTTTTCAGCAATTTGTTTCTTCAATTCCCCTACAATTACCCCATGAAAACAACAACACATATCACTTTCAATCAACATAATAATTTACAGTTCATAACAGTGATATATCAAGCAGCACAATAATCCATTTCAGAACATAATTAATGAAATCAAAATAGAATAATACCAGAAGAAATCTTACGACTGGAAAATCCAAGATCCATGTGAAAGGCATAAACAAAAAGAAGATAAAACCCCTAATTACCCTTTCATTGATTTTCGTTTCTTCATTTACCCATCATCATCCTTTAACGACGAAAATAGCTCCAATTAACGCCCACAGTAACAATTTAACACGACGCGCATGCATGGAACCAATAATTACCCAAAAAAGTATAGGCAGTAAATAAAGGTACAAAGGAAAAGAAATTACCGACAGTGGAATGGGAGGGGGCAAAGAGTTGATGCTGGGCCGAACCATAAGCGACGTCGATCTTGATCATGGGCCCGGCAGAAGAAGTAGCTGCAGTTTCGTGATTGTGATGAAGATTATTATCATCACCATCTCGGCGGACCAGCATGCCCCCTGGCATGGCCTCACCTTTCGCGATGGGTTATTTTGAGGTTGCAAAGACGATTGAGAATTGATTTACACACGCAGCAAAATGAAAAGGTAGTGATGACAAGAAAACGTAGATATGTTGTTGGCCTCCGTTGGGGAAAAGAGATTTCAGACTTTCAGTTCGGCTGGGGTTGAAGTAACGTGTCCATGCTGTGGCTCCAAATTCTTCTTTAATCATCTTTATTTATTAAATAATGATTAATTATCTATTGTTAATAGTTATTATACTAATGTCACCATTAAGTTAATTGTTAACATCATTTACGCCTCCCACCCTTTTTTTACTGTTACATTGTCAACACAAATAATTTATTAATATCAATTTCGATGATTCAAACCGAGATCAAAACTATAAGCCACATTCACATGGAGGAAAGGATAAATCTATTTACTTAAAAATAAGCTTTCTATTCACATTTTTATTAGCATTATAAGTTTCAATCCACGTGCATTATCTTGGTTGAAAAACCATTCTGGCATTTATTGATGGTTAAAAGATTGTTCACTCGTAAAATTCACTGAATCTTCGAGACCGCAAATAATAAACCTGCATTTAAACAACACCCTTTAAACATGTTGTATCAAAATACATCCCTGCTGTGTGTGATTATTAACCTTATAATCGTACAATACCAGAAAAAAAAAACTGTTGTACATTTATATTACATCTTTTTCGTTATTTACTCTCACGTAGGATTAATGGATTACTGATTGAATTATAGACAATAGCTCCTCATGAATTGTGAGCCACAAAATCCCAAACAATGCTGTATTGGTGCAGGCAGGCAAGGGCCATCAGATTATTGTCTCATTGCCAACCTTTGCTGCATTCTTCCCACATGATTCATCCATACACTACCATTTGAATCCGAGAAGTAAAACTATTCCAGTCGAGCAATCTTATTATCACGGTGTAAGTGAACTGATATTTTCAGCACCAGAAATTGCGTTGGCATCGAGAAATGGCCAATGAACCTAGGCTCTGCCACTGCATTCCCAAGTCAGGCCTTAGGTAAGGAAGCCTGGCAACTCAATTGAATTAGGTGTAAGAAACTTCGGTTATGCCGCTGTACCTAGTCATTCAGGGGCTCCCCACTCAGTTGAATGAAACTGTGCCTCAGAAGAGATCTGAGCCCACCACAGAAAGGACTGCTTCTCTCACCAGTAGGAGAACAGAGCTTTCAGGCATCGGGATCATAGTTTTAGCCTATGACTAAGCTCTGTGACTACCTCCATTGACATCATCTATTCACCACCAAGATGAATTCGGCTCCAGTATGTTATCATACATGGCGGGAGGATATTCAATAGCACAGACACAGTAATCATACAAGAGTTAATATCATGTCATGTCATAAGAAAAGGTTTAGGAATAAAAAGAACTTTAATCCACAGCCGAGAACAGAGCTTTCAGGCATCAGGATCCCGGTGTAACCTAAAACTAAGGTCTGTGACTAACTTCATTGACATCATCTATTCACCATCAAGATGAACTCTGTTCCAATATACTATCATACATGACAGGGGATGATATTTAGTGGTACAGAGTAATAATACAAGAGTTAATATCATATCATAATAGAAGGTTTAGGAATAAAGAGAGCTTTTATCCATGGCGGAACCTACCTAACCACACCTGGAACAGGTCCTGTCTGAATAACCAATCCACATTCACTCATTCAAGAATTGGTAAATGTCCACAAGCCTCCACATACATTTAAAAACCCCTTTCTTTAAGAGGGAGAAGGATTGCAACATTAGTACACACAAAACGGAAGGTGTAAGAAATATGTTACGCTTGCAAGTAATTTTACGCTAGCATACCTGGCAAGACTTTGCAAATTGAAGAGATAAATAGATTCCTTGTCAAGGCAAATGGTCACGACCCTGCAACTTTGCATATATTAATTTGTTCCAAGCAAATACAGAAAGCAGTTCTTAAACTTTCATTTTAGAGTTGTTGAAGCAAGAAAACCCCACCTCAAAAACAAAACTATCACTCTCTTCAAAATGTTCTCTTCCTGCTAACAATTGTTTGAATCTTCATTCGAGGGTTATCAGTCCAGATCTTTGACATCCAATGAGACAAAGAGAAAGGAAAAGATAGAACAGAAAAAGTATTGTATTAAAATAAAAAATTTCCCCAATCCTCTGTCTATCGCCATGTTTATGTCTCAATACCATAATCATAGTTAAGGAACAATGAACACTTGAACCATCTTCAATTATGATAACTAGAAGTTCACTAAAATGAAAATCTCATAAACCATTTCAAAATTCCTTTATCATATAATTATAATTCCTGTCTATTTGTAGTGTTTGCAATATTCGAACGAGAATTTTCAATGGAAGTTATTCTAATTATCTTATCTTTTTCATTGTTTATGGAAAATTCAATATCCATTATGCTTCAGAAGCTTCTTTAAATCTCCCACCTCAACAACCAAAAAGTAGGAGGAAGAACTATGACCAGATACAAAACAGATTAAGAGGGAAAAAATCAACAATGAACTAAACAAAAAGAGTCTGCTTCAAATCCTAGATGAAACATAATTTCCATAGAGTATCAAGGTGTCAAAATAATGGAAAATAAAGAAGACCAGGTGACAACTAATACCATGCTAGCATGCGGCTGATACGAGGCATTGAGCAGGGATAAAACAGGTTGCCTCTTCCACATTAACATGAATAAACTAACGACTCTCACGATCACAAGTTTAGTTCATAATGGTCATTAGACTCATAACTAATAAGATGTTCCCACAGCTGATAAGTGATAAGGAATCGACTTACAGCAATTCTCTGACACTATCATCCAAATACCAAAATTTGTACCGTATAACCATTTTCACTTTTCCAGTTCCATTAAATTTGAAGGAGAGGAGAATAGAAGGTTGAACCAAATTCTAGATCAAATCACATTAGGGGCAATAGAACGACATAATTAAAAGGTGGAAAAGGCCTCAAATGATTATATTTCAGCCTATTCCTCTTCATCATGATCACTACTGTTATAATTCCATAAGAAATGTAACTCTCCATCTACCAACCTATAATTTTAACTATCAAAATCCAATAATTCTCAAATAATTTAAATACCAATGTAAGGAAAAAGAATCAGACATACCAATCAAGCTAAAGATTACTTTGCTCCTTCAATTATGATGACTAGGAATTCACTAAAATGAAAACAACATAAACCATTTCCCGATTTCTTGATCATATAGTTGTATTTCCTGTCTCTTTGTAATGTTTGCATTATTCAAATGAGAATTTTGAACAAAATTTATTGTAATTATCTTAGTTTTCTCATCATTAACAGAAAAAAATATCTTTCATGATTCACAAACTTTTTTTAATCCCCACCTCAACATCAAAAAGTAGGAAGAACTATGTCCAGATGCAAAACAGATCATGAGGGGGGGGGGATCACTGAACGTAATCAACAATAAACAAAACAAAACAAAAAGAATCTGCTTCAGAACAGAAGTGAAACATAATTTCCACATAATTATCCTAAGGTACAAAAAACCAGGAGAAAACTAAAACTGTGCCAGCAAGCAGCTGATACAAGGCATTTAGCGGAGAATCAACTTAACAGCAATTCTCTAATACCATCATCCAAATACCAAAATTCGTACCATATAATCATTTTCACTTTGCCCATTCCAAATACGATTTGAATGGGAATAAAATATTGTAAATCAAATTCTCAATCGAATCATAAATAATGTAAATTGTGAGGATGTATTATTCAAGCTAAGAATGTCAAAGAAAAACAAAGTAACAATCACCATTGGTGGCAGTACAACAACATCATTAAAAGGGGTAAACAAAAGGCTCAAATGATTCAATTTCATCCTCTTCCTCATCCTCATAATCACTATCCTGTTATAGTTCCATAAAAAATGTAATTATCTCATCTATCTATTCAATCTCATCCTATAAGTTTGACTACCCAAATTGAATAGTCCTCAAATAATTTAAATTCCACTATAAGAAAAAAAGAACAATCATACCAATCAAGCTACAGATTCCTTAGCTCCTTCCAGCCCATCCTCAATCATCTTCTTGTTCTTCTCAATTGCAGCAGCAACCTCTTGAGGCATATACTTCTCATCATGCTTAGCAAGAACTTCATTCGCCGAAAAATAACAATCACCGCCCCTTGCTTTCGACGAAACGCCCCTTGTCGAAACGTCTCTTTTAATCTCTTCCGTGAACGGCTTAACAAACCCTTCAACCACAACGGAATGTCCTTCTCTAAACAAATCGGGTAGCGAACCTTCGTACCTAACCAGAATATCAGTTATCAAATCGGTAATGACGAACTCCATTTCTTTAGAAGAACTGGGTTGAACCACACTTCCTTCTAGAACAAGACCACCGAGCCTAAACTTTGTTTTCGATGGGTTTTTCGTGTATTTCTCGAGGGCGTCGGTTGGAGTAACGTAAAAGACTAATTGGTCTTGAAAATTGTTGAGGACTAAAACTACAAAACCCGCGACGCAACTGAAGGTTAATGCGTAGGTCCAGAGGCGGCGGGTCTGGAGCTGGCGAGCTCGGGCCCCGATGTCGACTTTTTTGGGTCGGGTCGGGATCCGACGGGTGGAAGTGGAGTTGAAACGGGGGGTTGGAGATATGAAATAATGGTTAGTAGTAGAGATGGGTAGGGGCGCGGGGTGAGAGATCGACAGTGGAGATCTGAGGGTGGAGAGAGTTGAGCAGTTGCGGAGGAGATGGGATCTGAGACGGAGGGCGGCGAGCCTAGTGGCCATTAGTAACTCCTTTTGCTTTTCTCGGGAAAATGATGGAAAATTTTGCGGAGAAATAGTCTCCCTTTTGGTTTCCTCGAGAAAAAAGAGTAGGAAAATTCTGGCGGCAGTTTGGGTTTTGTTACCTTTAATGGCGTGGTAAGCACGGGTGACTATTTATTTTTGGTTAAAATGTGTGAAAAGTCCCTTTAATCTTTACATATTTAAAATTTAGTCTTTATTATTATTTCAAGTAATTTAATCCCTTTACTTGTTTTTTTTTTAATTAAGTTCATTTACTTTTCAGATTTCACATTTTAGGTCCAATATTATTTGTTAACATTATTAAAATAGTAAAATTCTTTTTTCTTAATTCGATAGTGTCACATTTTAAAATAAATACTCATTTAGTAGTTATATAATAAGAAAAATGATGTTATAATTATGAATGAATTTAACAAAAAAATTTATAATAATGTTAATAATTAAATTTATATTTTTAAATTCGAAAATTAGGGAGTCTAAATTTCTTGAAATAAAAATAAATTATTAAATTTTAAACATATGGAAAAATACAAGGACCTAGGATGTATTAAAAATAGCCATCCTAAATGTCATTGACACTCTCTTCTCTTTTTCTTTACACTTTAAATCTATGCATGCGACAAACATATACTTATAATTTGATTTGTATATTTTAAATATATTTCATATTAAATTTAAACTAATATTTAATATTTAAATTTACAGATAAGAGGATTTAATTAATCAATATTGATACTTTTAAGACTTGTTTATATTATTTTAGTGTTTAAGGAACAAGCTAAGGTCGAAGTCACATTTTGGGATATTTGATATAATTAACTATAAAATTTAATTTAATTAGTCATTAACTTATAAGTGAGGTGTAAATGTAGTGACTAAGTTACGTTTCTATAATTCTAAAAAGAAAGTTAAAAAATTAACTTGGGTAAAAGCATCATCAATACTTATATATGAGGAGTCAATTTATATTTGTCTTTTTTACTAAAAAAAATAAGTAAATCGATCATTGCATGTCATCAAATAGTAAATTATTTTTTTTATTAAAAATTTTATTCATTCGTATTGTTAAAAACTGGCGTGACTGGCAAAATAATCAAACAGTGACGTGTATCTCATATTGATGTGTAGGGACAAGTTTTTAATAATAAAAATGGATAAAATTTCTAATAGAATGATCAGTTTTCTTTTTTATCTAACTTACATGGACTATTTTATTATTTATTTTAATATAAAACCAAAAAACAATCTAATTTTTAATACAAGGATTCCATACTTTTTAACCATTCACTGGTTATTCAATCAAAGGTATCGTTATATCAAGAGTTCCTTCTCTAGCCACTTGATATATATATAAGGATAAACTACATTAGTAGTCACTCAACTGTGAAATTTTTTTTTTTTTGGTCACCCAATTATTTTAGATTTTTGGATTTTTTCATTTTTGCGTTAATCAACTGGTGATAAAAAAAAAAAAAAAAAAGAGAAAATATTAAATAATTGGTTGATAAAAAATAAAATTATTAATAATCGGGTGACAAAAAAATATTGAGTTCGGGGGCCTCCACTATAATTTATCCTATATATAAATTGAAAGTAACGTCTTGAAAGCAAGGCAAGATGGGAAATGCTTAACCAATTTGAAGCAAGTAAGAAAGAAAAATTCATATTTTCCACTCGGATTAATCACAGTAATGTCAGCATAATAAGGTGCAAAATCAGCCTAACATCTGAAACCTCCCATGTTTGGAGGCAATTAAAGCAAAATACATTATAAAAAGACAAAAATTAAAGAAAGGGATATATAAAATTGGGATGCCATATCATCAGTATTCATTTGAATTTGTTGAAACTTATGAGAAAAAAGTTGATGTGACATTCAATTATTGAAAAACGATACGGATAACATGATATTTCAATTTCATACCATCTTTTCTCTAAAAATGTAATAGCTTATACATAAATTGATAACTCAAATTTGGGGTTAAAACATGGTGGTCACTTGTGCTTCCCCAATCACGTGGCCTTCAATGTCCTCGAGCAGCTTCTCCTTCGTCACCTACATTAAACCACCAAATCATATTCTTAATGAGATTAATGTATGAATGGGTTATTGCAATTGAGCCCTTTAAAATATCGGTATTCTGTAAATTAAGTTCTTTTGTGAGTCTAGTCATGAAGTTTTGATCTTATTTAAGATGGCAATCAGGTGGGGCAAGGCAATTTTTTGCCTACTCTAATCCTGACTCGATATATTTCCAATATAACCCTAATCAACTGAAAATTAAACATTAATTTATCCGTCTCAAGAAATGTCAAAGATATATCTGACTTCGATCCAATTATTTTATTTTATATTTTGAATCTACATAGAATAATATCTTTTTATATTTTTAATGATACTATTAATTGTTTTTTGCGTATCATTATGCTAGAGCAAATAGTAACATAAATTTTATTATCATATAATTTAAACTAATATCATATACATAAAGGGGTATTTTGCTAATTGTCCCGAGGCATGGTATGTCAGGTTTTTCCTAAATCTGACCCAACTAATCGAAGAATTAAACTCAATCCACTTTGCTTGAAACATAATTTAAAAAATAAAAAACCCAACCTTAAAAGTGAAAACCTAATGGATTCAAATTTTTTTGCCATCCCTAAATTTAGTGCGGAGCATATTTAAAATATATAACCCAGGATATTTAGGATGAACAACATCCTCTTTTTCACCGGAGCTACTTGTCGGGTTCATAATATAATATTTTGTAACAAATAGATTTATCTTGTGTTTATTTCACTAAGAACAACTTTTAGAAAATTAGTTTAGGAAAATTTGCCAAACAACGAAAAATATTTTATACAGAATCATCCAAATATTAGAAAATATCAAATTTTTTCAAAAAATCAATCAATTTTTTTAAAAATTATTTTCTGAAAGTTAATTTCAATGAAACAAACACAACCTTAGATCCAAATTGGCATTTAATACTAGAAGTTTTTCAAAAAAAAATAAATTTAAGGGCTTAATAAGAATCTTTAAAAATTTTGGAGGGTTTTTAAAACTTTTGAAAAGCTTAATTAGAAATATTCAAAAAAATTGAGGACCTAATTAAAAATTTTAAAAATTTAAAAGATATAATGAAAAATTTCCAAAGAAAATTGGCTCCAACGACATTCCACCCATCAAGTTAATGAAAAGACATAATTCATATGATGATTATAAGGTGAGGTATTGAAGTGATGGAAAGTTTAGATAAAGATATGTGCAGCATGCATGGATAAGATTTAGAGCTTACTTTGTTACCAAGTTTCAACTGCTCATCCAAAGCAAATAGCCTGAATTGGAAACGATGACCATGAGAGGGCAACTTAGGTCCTCGCCAACCTGGGACTTTGTAATCATTATGGCCTTCTTTGAGACAAGCATACTCTCCACCCACTTCCTCTTCTTTCCCAGAGAACCCTTCAGGGAGTCCTTTCAACGTCGGCGGTATATTAGCCACCACCCAACATGTCCATGGCTTGATCGGGGCACTAGGGTCCGGTGCATCGATATCTTCCACCACCAAGGCCATCGACTGAGTCCCATCCGGCACATTGTACCATTCTAGTGGGGGAGAAAGGTTCTTTTTTGCACCTTGGCCTTCGTCGGTGTGTTTTCGTGGTAATTTTCCTTCGTGGTTTATGGATGGGGATACTAGCCTGAACTGATCTTGAGCTTGCTCACCAGCCATGCCTTAGACAAAATATAAATAAGAATAAATGTTTTGTTGAATTTAATCTTGGTTGGAAGTTGTTGTTTGATTATGGCTTCTTCTTTTTCGAGGAAGATTGTTTATATATTTGGAAGGGAATAGGATGTGGTGTGAGAATTTTCATGGTGGCGAGAGAAAATGCGAGAAGCAAGGTGTGGAGAGACATGGAGAGATATGGATCTTTCTATTGTCTCTCATCAAATTGCCTAATTTGTTTACCAGCTCTGGTTTTATGGACCTATTGAAATTTGATTCATGCCCAATAGTTTTCAGTGGAATGGAAGGGGGAGTTTAAAGGGCAAGTAAAGGCTTTAGCCCCTCAAATGAAAAAAAATCTTTTAGTACCTTAATAAATATTATAATTAAAAGTTATTATAAGATAAAATTACATTTTGATCCTCAAAATAAATAAATAAATAACCCTTTCAAAAGTGATGAAATCATAAGTTAATATAAGATAAAATTACTTTTTAATCTTGTAATAATTTATAATTTAACCCTTAAAAATTTTTGGATTCACCAATTGGGTGCACTGGTAAGACACATTGCATTCTCAAGAAGAAAACTTGGATTCGAACCCTAAAAATGTCATTGTTGAAAGAAACGAATACGAACCCTAAAAGCTTTTATGACTAGAGTTACCAACTCTTATCTATAGAAAATTCAATTCCATTAATTTGTACTCAAACTGATCATAAAAATTTAATAATCTGAATCTAAATTGTTTTGATTCTGAAACAAACAAAACTTAAAATTGAATCTAAATCCGAACCTTAAATGATTTGAACAAATAATTTGAAATGATCCTTGTTGAGGGTCGATCAATTCCTTCATGAATAGTCTTCAAAGTGTCATTCGTCGAGTAACCGATCGAACCGCCAACAATCAAAGTTATTGTCCCTATTTCAAGGTTTTGTCTCTCATACGCTACCAAGAGCCAGTGTGCAATGACTTAAATGAAAACTTTTAAACAGTTTAGTGATCATTTTATAACTTTTTGAAGTTGAGTGATCAAAACATAAAATTACTAAAAGCTTAGTGACGTTAGGCGTAGTTTATCCTATTCTTTAATCATTACTATTAATTATATAATTTAACTGCTATGGGCTATAATACAAATGGCTCCATCGGTGAGCATTAGAACAAAGAAAAGGCCCAAACCAAAGGCAACGTTGCCATGGCTGCCGATTAAGGAACAAATTAACGATTTTTAGGCGGGAACAGGGTAAAGGGAGGCAACGAACGAGAACAAGCATGGATAGATTTAAAGCTCTTCAATAACATCCTCAGGTGTTGGTTTCGAAAATTCTGATATCTATTGTGCATAAATTCTAGAACTTTTTTTAATCCTTTATGAGCCTTTACAGGTTCGATGCAATTCCTGAATGAAAATTATTCATATTTTGCATTTGCTTGCGAGGGAAGTTGAGCAGCAGGCAGTGTAGGACCTCTGACTGAGTATATTAAGAGTTGAAAATTGCTTTCAATTATTTACTGAGGATCCGAATTTAAATGTTCATTTTTCATCACCCCTTTTCCATGGTGGATTCCTTCTTTATCTATGCACAAAAAATGAAGGATCTAAGGAGAAAATGAAGAAGAAGTGGAAGTAGAAGGCGATAGATATGGTGAATCATAGCAGGTACAACGTAGGTCATGAATTACCTTCTTCATGGTATTATTGTCAAGTTTGGAGCAAAACACACAGTATCTCCCGCGAAATTCTTCTGTGGTTTCCTTGCTTTCTTCGTCTTCGTCTTCTTCATCATCGTCATCAGTTTCTGTCTTGTCTTCTTCAGGATTTTCATCTGCCTCAACCTTCAAGTCACTAGGACGTGTGTAAGTGAGACCCACCTTTGGAAGGATTATCTCAAGGATTTTATCAACGTTGTCATCAACCCATTCACTTGCTGTCTTCCAAAGTAGTAAGGGTACAACAAATGCTGCTGCTCCGACACCAAATCCCACCCCAATGAATATGAACAGCCAATCTAATCCATCCATTGATTGTAATTCCGGCACTGCATGTGTTGTAGGTCGCAATACTTTTGAACAATTTACAGTTAGAGGAGGCCCACACAATCCAGGGTTGTTCTCAAATGAAGCTTTTGAAAACGTTTGAAGCTGGGTGCCAGTTGGGATCTGTCCAAGTAGCTTATTGTTCGAGACATTAAGAAATGAAAGGAAATTGAGGTTTACAAGCTGCAATGGGATCCCACCACTTAAGTTATTACTTGAGAGGTCCAAGGACTCAAGCTGTCGCAGGTTCCCTAGAAATGATGGCATTGGCCCTGTGAAAGCATTATGTGAAAAGTTAAGGCCATAAAGTTCTTTGAATGTTCCAATGACTTCCGGTATTGGCCCTTCAAAGTTGTTACAAGAAATGTCAATGGTGATGAACACAGTTAGGATCTTCTCCAGCTCCCACTCTAAACCTTTGATGGTAACTGTTATTTCATCTTGATAGTGATTTGGATTGAATTGCAGAAATTGAAACTGAAGATGTTTGACCCGTGATGGGGCTTCATCCTCAACAGCCTGCATGCCCTTCCAGGTCTCCAAACATGTTTGATGCAGTTTACCACTAAAATTATTGGATGCTAAGTCAATAATCTGAAGCATTGGCCAGCCGGTATTGTTCTTGTGACAATGAATACTGCCGTTGAATTTGTTTGATCGCAAAACAAGGACACGCAACTTGGATATATTCTTCAAATGGGATGGGAAGCTGCCACTGATCTGATTGTTGCCAATGTCTACAACCTCCAGCCTTTTGCAATTTCCCAATGACTGTGGAACCTCTCCCTCCACTTGGTTTTGATTGAGATCTAGAGTTTGTAAACTACAGTTTTTCGGAAAAGTGTCAGAAATTTTGCCACTGAGATTGTTTCGCCTTAGATTCAGTACTCCAAGAGATGCACTCATTTGAGTCAGGCATTTAGGAATTGGCCCACTCAAGTGATTATCAGACATATCAAGTACTCTGAGATATAAACTACTGCATATCGACTTGGGAATACTCCCATTGAAATTATTGCCTGAGACAGAGAAGAAATAAGCAAACTGAAGAAAGTCACCGAGCTGAGCTGGTAAAACAGAGCTGAAATTGTTGTTTGAGTAATCCAAATAGGTGGCTTTTGATGGAAAAATTTGGATTTGCCCTTGCAATTGATTGCCATGCAGGTCCAAAACACCAAGACCAGAATCTATATTCTTCAAAGATTTTCCAAATTCTACAAGGAGGTTCCGAGAAAGATTTAGGTGAGCAAGATACCTTGCTTTCCAAATCCAATTCGGTATTTTCCCTTGAATCTGGTTGTTTGAAAGGTCTAGATAGGATAATCTAGACTGATTTGTCAAGAAATCAGGGAACTCCGTTAAGTTGCAAGATGTCAACTTCAATGTGGTGATACTAGGGAAAGAATGTGAGAAAACAGTAGTATCAGTGGCATCAATAGACAACCTGTTATATGAGAGATCAAGAGAGGAAAGATTACTTAGGTTCTGAAGGGCACTCATCGGAATCAAACCACTGAAGTTGTTTGAAGAAAGTGATAGGAACTTCAAACCATGGAGTTCAAACACAGACATTGGGACTTGCCCTTGTAACTTGTTGCTACTAAGATCAAGGGTGTCAAGCAATAAAGAGGCCTTACCATGAAGGTCACCAAGGTTACCCTTGAATTGGTTTTGAGAAAGGAGAAGTGTACGCAGTGATGGAATGCAAAACAAAGTAGGAGGAATGGTTCCACTTAACTTGTTGTTTTGTAAGTCAACACTCACTAGTTTAGAAAGGCCGGACCAGTTGGTGGAATCAATTGTGCCGTGTAACTGATTATAACCAAGGTGTAGGTGTGTAAGATTTCTGGCTGATGAGAATGATGGTATTGGACCAGAAAAACGGTTCAAGAAAAAATCCAGATACACAAGTTGGGTAAGTTTCTTCATTGTTTTGGGTATGGCTCCACTGAAATTGCAACTCGCAAGCTCTATTCTTGTCAATTGCTCAAGATTACCGATAGACTCTGGTACTTGCCCCCTGAAATTTGTGGCACTAAGTGCAAGAGTTCGAAGAGAAGCATTGAGAGGAAAATTTGGAAATGAACCGTCGAGTAATTTGTTGGTTGACAAATCAAGAATTTGCAATGTATGTATCTGGAAAATTTCTTCTGGCAGTCTTCCATGCAACCCAGTGGCACTAAGACGAAGGGAAGTCAAATTTCCAAATTCTGTAAAGAATTGTGGAACTGAAACCGACAAATTGTTATAGTCCAAGCGAATTACCGAGAGAGATCGGAGATTGGAAAGTGAAGAATGTATAGGTCCTGAAAGATTACAGTTGGACATGCTCAATTCTTGCAACTCAGTCAGCGGCAATAAAGCCTTGCACCACTTGTTCCCCGTAGCTGATATATTTACTCCATCAAGATAGAGAAATCTCAGCCTCGTGAGATTTTGAACAAGCTTCTCTAGGTTTGGCTTCTCAAGTTTCAATGATCTTCCGAGAAGTGAAGATACAGATAAATCAAGAGTGACCAACCTTGTCAAGCGTGATATCTCTATTGGAATTTGCCCTCCAAAGCCAGCATTGGACAAGTTAAGATAACTCAAATTCTCCAGCTTATCAAACGCAGAAGGAAAAGCTGGCTTGAATTTGTTATAAGCCAAATTGAGCCTCTGAAGATGTTGAAGACGGAAAAAACTACTTGAATTGTCAATTGAACTTGAAATTGATCTGCTGTTCAAGTCAAGACCGATAACATGACCATCTCCATCGCAACTTACACCATCCCAGGAACAACAATCTGTGCTTTGATTCCATTTCACTGGCACCAGCTTTCCTGATGAAGTTTGGTCGTAGCTGAAGCTGCTTTCAAGTTGAAGCAACAACCGACTCTGATCACTCTGACATTGAGCCGAAACCAAAACCAGATCGACAATAAGCATAACCGATACAAAAGAATTCAAGAAAAGCAAGGAAAAGAGTGACATCCTCATTAGTATCAACAATGAGAGATATCAAGAAAACAAAGAGTTATGAAGAAGATAGCAATGGCACTAGGTTGAGGAAGGAGCAAGTGCACAACCACGAGTTTTCGGCATAACCTGCTTGAGTGGCAGCCGAATAAAAAACCAACCCTTTAAGCAAAATGTAGAATGAAGGAAGGTGGAAACTCTGAAAGTAGAGAAGAAGCAGAGAAATGGGATGGTAGGCAAAACTCAAAAGAAAGAACCGTCGGACCGTGTGTACATAGTTTTAATTGTAGACTTTGGCTTGTCATATCAGTACATGACGCGTTGTTTCGTGGGATTTTCTTTAGCATTTATTTTGTTCAATAGACTTCGGCAGAAGTTTGTAGCTTCTTTTAGCGACTTTGAAAAATCATACCAAGACTTTGATTTGTGTTGACGCAAAACTGCCACCTATCCTTGAATTTAATATAATCGGACCATCCAGACTACTTTGAGGTTGGTTGAATCGGACCGGATCCGTTGATCGGATCGAGAACAGATTTGGATATTGGTTTGGAGGGCCTTGAACTGGTTGACCCGGGAGCAGATACAGATCAGTTGTACCAAGCAAAAAATTGGTTGAACCGAATTTTTAATATTTTTTATTTTATGAATTTTTTGTGGTTTATTTAATCGAACTGGATGGACCTGTAAATGGATCACTTTAGTCACCAACTATGTTTGCATTCCTATTTTGGACACCCAACTTTAATTTTTTTAAACTGATATGATAACACATTTAATCTTCAATACTTACATATTCTATCAATTTAATCTTTAAACTTCTTAATTAAAGCATTTAGCGCATTCCACGCCTATTAATTGTTCAATAAATTAGAGGACAAAAAATATTAAAGAAAATTGATTTTGTAGAAAAAAAAGTCAATATCTTGAGGAAGGAGCAATAGTAAATCAAATACGATTATTTTCCAATTTCAGTCATTTTCTCTCGTAATCAAAGGTGAAGTTAGTAAATTTTGTTAGGAGATGAAATTAAGTTGTATATTTTTATAATAATAAAAATACAATTTTATCATTTTAATATCTATATCTTTATAATTTTTAAAGGATTTAATCAAATTTTTATCATTTTTAGAAAAGAAAAATATAATTTTACCTTTACTAATTTAAATTTTTATAAATTTTAAAAAAATTTAAATAAAAAATTTCCATTTTAATAGAACCGGACCCTTACCAAGCTCTGGCTACGTCCCTACTAATAATGGTGTGAGAGTAACTTAAACCAATTTGTTAAAGACTTTTGGAGCGTTGTCAGATTGGTCATTGCCTTGCCTTGAATGAAACAAAACAATTGGAGAAGAGAACATGTGGTTAATAGTTGCAAGATTCTTCTAACATCAATTAGTTATTATTTTTGCAATCAAAGATGTTGACATTATTGGTACAGAATTCTAAATATGCATCTCACAACACCTTTAACTAAACTGCTTGTAACATTGAAAAAAAAAAATCATCAATAAAATTAATTTAATAACGTTTATTGGATCAAGTGATAAAAAATTCGATGTTTCTTGAATAAAGTTTTGAATTTGAATTTTACGAACAATAGAATTAACTTTGAAAAGATTGCTTCTTGAATTTGACTCGATTTTGATGCAATACATATAAAACTTGATGTATCATGTTTTGTCTCTCTATATCTTTCGTCTAACGCTACTTTAAATACCAAAAATTAGTATAATGGTTAATGAAATAGAAGCTTAGGACTAATAAATTAACCAAACCAATATAATTTTGATTAATTCGTTTCATTTAACCGAATAAAAGTAATCCTTCAACATTTTTTTAGTAAAAAAGGAGAGAAAATTACAATCCTTCAACATTTCTTTTAATAGATAACTTAGTGCATCTGACCAAAATATCAAAATAAACCAAATTCTAAAAACAAAACATAATAAAAATATTAATAATAAAATATCAAATTAATATATATTAAAAGTCTGAAATAAATGGAAACAAAGTATAAAAATTTAATGAGATTAGGTTTAAAAAGTATCATCATTTTCAAGTTTCACTCGTTAACGTTTGTTGAGTCAAGTGATATGGAGTTGAATGTCTTTTAAATAAAATTTTGAATTTGATTTTTCTGCATGCTAAAATTAACAGCGACACTGACGATCAAGATAAGAAAGATTCCTCCGGTTTCGGAAGGCGGTCATTGGTATCAAACCACTGAAGTTGTTTGAAGAAAGTGACAGGTATTCTAGACCATGGAATTCAAACAGCGACACTGGAAATTGCCCTCGTAATTTATTACATCTAAGATCAAGGTAACGAAGCAGTAAAGAGGGCTTACCATGAAGGTCACCAATGCTGCCATGGAACTGATTTTCGGGAAGGACAAGTGCCTGCAGTGATGGAATGCCAAACAAAGTCGGTGGAATAGTTCCGCTTAACTTGTTTGTTTGTTTGTAAGCGAACACTCACTAGCTTAGAAAGGCCTGACCAATCAGTGGAATGAATTGTGCCGTTTAATTGATTACCAGCAAGGTTCAGGTTTCTAAGATTTCTGGATGATGAAAAATTTGGTATTGGAGAAAATGTAGACGGACAAGCTGGGTAAGTTTCTTCACTGTTTTGGGTATGGGTCCACTAAAATTACAAAATGCAAGCTCTACTCTTGTCAACTGCCCAAGGTTACCGATAGATTCTGGAATTTGCCCCCCAATATGTGTGAGTACAAGTCTTAAGAGTCTGAAGAGAAGCATTGAGAGGAAACTTTTTAATCGAATCTTCCAGTAATTTATTGTTTGACAAATCAAGAGCTTGCAATGTAGGTATCTGGAAAATTTCTTCTGGTAGTCTTCCGCTCAAATCATTGTCATTAAGATGAAGGGAAGTTAGGTTTGGGAATTCTGCAAGGAATGGCGGAACCAAACCAGACAAATTGTTGTGATCCAAGCGAATTCCTGAGAGAGATCGAAGCTTGGAAATGGAAGAATCCATAGGTCCTGAAAGACAACAGTCAGACATGCTTAACACTTGCAACTCAGTTAGCGGCGATAAGGCACGGCACCACTTATTCCCCGTAGCTGATATATTTACGCCATCAAGATAAAGAAATCTTAGCCTCCTGAGGTTTTGAACAAGCATTTCTAGCTCCAAAGATCTTCGGAATAAAATTACAGATAAGTCGAGGGTGACCAACCTTGTCAGGCGTGAAATCTCAACTGGAATTTGTCCTGTAAAGCCAGCATTGCACAAATTAAGATAACTCAAATTCTCCAAATTTTCAAACCCAGTAGGAAAAGCGTTGATGAACAAATTAAAAGCCAAATTGAGTCGCTGGAGATGTTGAAGACGAAAAAGACTGCTTGAGTTATCAATTGCACCTACAATGAATCCATTGCTCAAATCAAGACCGATAACATGGCCACCGGCATCGCAACTAACACCATCCCAGGAACAACAATCCGATGTTTGATTCCATTTCATCATCTTTGGTGGAGTAGTAGATGTAGAATTGAAGCTGCCTTTGAATTCAAGCAACAACTGTCTGACATTGGCCAGATACTAAAACCAAGTTGCTAATGCTAAAGAAAACTGCAATATATGAATTGAATAAGAACCATGAAACCAGAAGAGTTGTCATTTTCTGGTGAAGATATTGCAAGATGAAGGATAATTGTAAGGGAAGTTCACAATAAAAAGAAAGGGGGAGGGTGTTGTAATTGGATGGCTTCTTCGTTAGTTCAGCATTTATTTTTGTGGGCTTCTCCTTAGCAACACGGTACAATCAGACCAAAGACATACATTGATCCTTCAAATTAACCTTAACCAAACCATCCAAACCACAAAAGGTAAACAAAAGCAAGCATAAAGAAGTTTAAGTAATGATTCAGAAGCAACCATGTAGGCATCGCATTTAGCTCTCATGTCTTTTAATGGAGATGACAGTGCCGACTCGGTATATTTCCATGAAGTATTATGAGAATATGACTTTTTAATTTGTTTATATTTCAATACATGTCTCTTTCGGTTTTTCCATGCAGGGATAAAATTAAACGTACGAAAATTTAATGGAAGTTTTCGAGTAGTGTAATCATGTTATTTTATTCTTTTCTTTTATATTTTGTATGCTGGGGCGAAATCAAAATTTTTTTTAAGGGGTGTCGAAGTTAAATCGTAATTTTAACAATAATAAAAGTATAATTTTTAAAGAATTAAATTAAAATTTTATCATTTTTAAGAGTGTCAAAGTGTAATTTTACATTTACTAATTTAAAATTTTAAAATTTTTAAGAGCCTAAATGGCCATGGCCAGGGCCCTGCTAGCCCCCTGGTTTCGCCTTTGTTTGTATGCAACAGAGTTACAAGTTCAATGGCGAAAATAGTCTATTAAGCATTGAATAGAGCATAACTAGAGTATCAAATTCTATGTTGGCTTGTTTGGAAACTATGATTTAGTTAAAAAAATTGGCTTTGAATTTGGATTTAAAATTCCATATTTTTTTTTTTGGATAATAAAAAAAAAAATTGAATTTGAATTTGAATTTGTGCAAATCCAAATACAATTTCATAAGAGTTAAATTTTGAATTTCAAAATCTATTTTAAAACTTGGAATTTTCAAAATCAAAGATTGATTTAGAAAACATGAGAAATTTTTTTCTCTCTTTCTTTCACACCTCCTTCAAAACTAAAATAATAAACAATTATTTTTACTTATTATAAATTATCAACGAAACTCAAGATTTTTAGAATTGGACTAGGAGGCGAATCGGTTAGACCACCAGTTCTCGATTTATCTAGTTTGATTGAATAAATTATTAAAAATAAAAAAAAATTAAAATTAAATAAAATTTGTTCAATTGATTTAACCGTTGGTTCAGTCGATCCGATCGGTTCAACCGATTCACAAGTCAATCAATTTGACCCCTGAACTGGTATCCCGATCGATTCCCGATCCAATCGGTCTGAGTGGTTGGTCCAATTCAATTTTGAAAACAGTGATGAAGCTTCATGCATTTAATTTAAAATAATATAAATATTCAAAAAATTCATATATACCATAATTTTCACAATTTTAATTTTTAAACCTCTTACTTTTAATTTATAATTTCTATAATTAGGCCATTGGTTTGTTGGTCCAACCGATTCGATCAATTTGACTAGTACGACCAGTTCGAATGGTCCGTCCGATTTTATTAAATAAATCATTAAAAATCATAAAAATAAAAATATTAAAAGATAAAAAATTGATTCAACCGGTTCATAACTATTCCTAAGTCTGGATTAGACTAGCCGATCTAATCCGGTTCAAAAAAACAATGCTCAAATCCTCCTAAATAATTAAATTTTAAAAAATACATTTTTAAAGCTTAGAATTAGTTGAAATCCAAATTTAAATTTGAATTATCAAAACAAAAAATTCGAAAATAATGAATTCATTAATCATAAATTTCAAAGCTAAAATTTTGAAATCCAAATACACATTCCAGATCGCAAATGCTACCTAAAGATTTTCTTAGTATGTCATGCAAATGAAATTCTTTTCCTATTTATAAAAATTTTTATTTTTTTTCGTAGAGACATAACTATCCAATAAATATTTATTTGAATAGTCACATATATTAACAATGAACATAACTATTCATTAGATATTACTTAAATAATAATTACTTTTTGCTAATAATCAAGTAATATAATTTTTAGTAACAAGAGATAACTCATCACTTTTGAGTAGTGACAACTCTTGAATAATAACTAAGCAATATAATTATATTAGTTATAATATTTCATTTGCAACTATTAAAACACTATATATATTTTGAAAATATTCTAACATAAATTTTAATCTTTAATATTTTTTTCTTGAAGAAACTTCCTCTAAATAACACTAATTTGATACCTCAATTTTCCAATAATCAAATGATTACAAAACCATGTTTTGCAATAAAACAGGGATAAAAGTATTACAGAGGGAATTCAGATTGAATTTTGTTCCCTTTACTTAAAAATTTAAATAAATTAGTCTTTGTACATTAAATTAAAAAGCAAATTGGTCCATTTCTACTGATAAAAACTAATTCATATACGTCAGCATGAGGTACAAATGGCATACCACGTATCATTGTCTAGTTATTCCGTCAACCACGCCAATTTTTAATAGTACAAATGAATAAAATATTTAACAGAAAGAATCAATTTACTTTTTAAAATATCGTACATGAATTAATTTATCTATTTTTAAATAAATAAAAAAAGAAAAATATATTCGGACTCTTAATACAAAAATCTCCGTAAAACAGGTGTTCACGACAAAAGGCAGAGATGTGGTGCTACGAAGACCAAGCATAGGAGAGCAGAGTGAAGACCAAGTAAAGCTGTTTGTACGAAAGGAAATTATTTCAAGTTGAAAATAGATATAAAGATTCATGATTCAATTTCTGAAATATTCTGCAGTAGACTTAGATGATGAGATGAGAGGAGACTGGAGGAAACTGGTAGCCTTACTTGACTTCTTCGTTGGTTGTTCCATTCTTCAGCATTTATTTTTGTGGGCTTCTCCTTGGCATTTATTTTGTTTACAAGTTTCTGCAACTTGTCCTAACATTAATTAAAACAATTATTTTTGTTTTCGTGATAATATTACAGTCACAAACGTATAAGCCAATTGGACTTGAAATTTCTCGATAGCTCAAATCAAGATCGATAACATGACCACCAGCATTGCATTTTACACCGTCCCAGGAACAGCAATCTGTGGTTTCATTCCATTTCATCAGCCTCCCTAATGGGGTAGGAAATGCAGTAGAATCGAAGATGGTGCTCAAATTCAATTCTAGCAACAACTGTTTCTGATCATTTCGAACATCGGATTGGGGGGGGAGAAAGCTAGGATGCTATAGTAGTAGTATGAATGATCAATGTTGCCGTGTAAACCAAAAACATAATTGCTGCGCCATGACTTGCATATTTTATTTCTATTACTGGATGATTCGAAAAAGTGAATGGGAGAGGGAAAATAAAATTAGAAGCTCGATACTTGATGGAAGCTTTTGATACACTAATGGTGCATCATCAGTGAAGCAATAACCTTAGTGGCACCAAGATTAAACAGATAATGGGTTTTTAAACTGATTTTATCCATATCTATTAACTTGTTGACTGGTTCACTTCCAGGAAAAGTGAGTCAGCTACACAAACTCCTGTTGCTCACTGCCATTCTAAAACCTGATTGCAAGTTTCCAAGTGAGTACATAAATCAACTCATTAATAGGATTGCTCCTAACAAAGAATTCATTATGGGGTAACAAGCAAAGCAAAATCAGATATGAAATTAACATTCTTCAAGCAATAGTGTTAGGATGTTTATGGGTTCTCTTCTCTGCATACAAGTTATTTCAGATTTGATATAATGCAAAACTGATGTCAAATTTTCACGATGGAGAAGGGCTAAGGCTCTTCCATGATCTAATCTAAGTGGTTGGAACCAGTAATCGAATTTACCACGTTTATAAACAAAACAAGAAATTACATAAAAATTATTATGCGAGTATTAAATGAACTTTTAGATTCTGTAACCAAGTTTCATACTGGATAACTTGACCTGATGAGGTTTATGTCATTGATGCAATCATGTTTCAGCAAGATAAGTGAAGTGAAGGCATACTTTTTAACTTTGGGATCATTCTACTTATTTAATCCAAAAGAAACATGATACAGTTGAAAGTTGAAACAGAAACCAGAAACTGGATAATACAAGGAAAGAGATAGCTAAGTACCTCTTTAAACTCGTTCCCTACTCCTTAATCCCAATTGTTGCTAGGTCCTCCTCCTTTTGGTTCTGGTTTGCTCTCCTCCCTTGCTTTTTTGTTTCACAACCAAGTCGAGGGAAAAGTGTTGGGTTTTTTTTTACAGCAGCAAAAGAAAGAAGAAAAATTGCAGAACAAGACAAGAAGAAACAAAGAACAATTTACTTGCTCACAAATGTGTAGCAAGGAAGCAATCAGCTTTACAAAACTGATATGCTTACTCATTCAATATGAAAACATTACATTTATTGTCAAATACATTACCAAAATAGGTTATAGGAACAATAGGTTATGAGACTAATCTGCATTACATAAACAGATTTCCTACAGTACAAAGTATGGGCAAATTACATAGGAAAATGTTGCTAAGTCTGGCTAACTCTAAACACAAAGTCAGCCTACATTGCAGACTGCCCTTCCTCTGTTCTGCTACTCAATGTTGCATGTAATATAACTTCAACACTCCTCCTTGGATTGCATGCTACAAACACAAAGTTTAGTTCTCAGATATTCAAACCTTGCTATTACAGCAAGCATATGTGCTGCAGCATTTTTACAATCTGCATGCACTTTAACAAAAGCATAACAGCAGCATGGTTGGCCATTTTCAACACTCCTCCTTAGCCTCCACGCTTCAAATATCAATCATTCATCAAGTTTTTTGAACTTGGCAGTCCTTTGATGCTTTGCTTCAAGCTGACTCTGCTCAAGCAATTCATTTTCAACATTAGCCTCAACCAAATCTAGCTCACACAGTTGACTATGCCAGTCTTTTGTGCCAAAGATTTGTTCATCAAATGGAGTATTCTCCTCCTTCAAAGTCTTGGTTGACAATACATATTGCCTTGTTTTTTACAATCCTGTTTCTTCATTCACATACTCCCTCCTGCTGTGGAGTGTCTTCATGCACATGTTTCATCAACTCCTCCTTCAGCTTATCCAAGCTTGTTTGAGAGTTTTACAGGGGTGAGTTGCTGCTGCCTTACCTTGGAACTCCTCCTTCAGCTTATAGCTTGTTTGGGAGTCTCATAGAGTTGAGTTGCTGCTACCTTCTTAGCAAGCAGCTTCTTGTCTTTCTTAACAAGCATTAGAAGCAAAAATAAGCCCTCAAAGACTTTGATTCATGATACCAATTGTTGGATTTTTTTTACAGTTGCAAAAGAAAGAAGAAAAAATGCAGAGCAAGACAAGAAGAAACAAAAAACAATTTACTTGCTCACAAACGTGTAGCAAGGAAGCAATCAGCTTTACAAAACTGATATGCTTACTCATCCAATATAAAAACATTATATTTATAGTCAAATACATTACCAAAATAGGTTATAGGAACAATAGGTTATGAGACTAATCTGCATTACATAAGCAGATTTCTTACAGTACAAAGTATGGGAAAATGTTGCTAAGTCTAGCTAACTCTAAACACAAATTCAGCCTACATTGCAAACTGCCCTTTCTCTATTCTGCTACTCAATGTTGCATGTAATCCAACTTCAACAAAAACCCTGAAGAGAGCACGACTGATACGCTCGAAATACCAGATCCTCCATCTCTTCCAATAGATAAGAGGTACAATGATAATTCCCAACCCAAAGATAGACCCGGGCTGTCTTCTTTAGCAGGTGGCAGTCCTCGCTTTTTCTTCAAAGGAGGTCCATATAATCCGGCATTGTTTTCAAATGAAGCTTCTGAAAATGTTCGAAGTTGGGTGCTCGTTGGGATTGGACCCACTAGCTTGTTATTTGAGACATTAAGACATGAAAGGAAATTGAGGTTTGCTAGCTGCAAAGGGATCTCACTGCGTAGGCTATTGCTTGAGAGATCCAAGGACTCAAGCTCTCGCAGGTTCCCGAAAGATGATGGGATTGGTCCTGTGAAAAGTTGAGGGCATAAAGTGCTTTGAATGCTCCGATCACATTTGGTATTGGTCCTTCAAAGTTGTTGCATGAAATGTCAAAGGAGGTGAACACGGTCGGAATCTTCACTAGCTCCAACTCTAAACTTTTGATGGTAACTGATAATCTGATATTGAATCTTCATAATATTTAAATACAAGGAATCCATGATATACAGGTATGGGATATTCGAGCTCTGATTGGCCTTTATCTGGGTAAAGCTGCATAGCCTCCCACGTCCCCAAACATGTCAGATGTAGTTCACCACTAAAATTGTTGGATGCTAAATCAAAAATCTGAACCATTGTGTTGGGGTTTTGACAGCAGCAAAAGCAGAGAACAAAAAATGCAGAACAAGTAAGTAAGATGCAAGAAAAATTTTTACTTGCTCACAAATGTGCAGCAAGGGAGCTTATGGCTTTTAGCTCATTTTGCTCAATTTTTCAATAAGAAAAACAATACATTTATAGCCAAATACATCACCAAGTACTGCCTACTGCCACTAAGTAGCCTAGTAACTTGTAAAACATTGTTTGTACACACAAACAAGCTATCTAAATTAGTCATTCAGCTACCTAAATATATCAAGCTGTCACCAAGCTTGTTCATTTTCAACTAGATTAATTACAATGAAACTAAACAAAGAACTTGTTATTGCTCGAACAAGTGGATCAGCTGGACAAACTTTAAAACTTGGACTTCAAAAAATGATAAATCATGGTGTGGAATAATAAAAAACTGAATTAATATACTTGATAATAAGAAAATTTTGGAAAAATAATAATAACACCTAATAGTAAGCATTTTTTTATTAAAAAAATACTCATTCTTTTGAGTAAAAGTCAATGATCCATAACCCTTCCACCAATATTTTATTTTCATCCATTGCATTAACCATTCATCGTCTTTTCTTGTTTTTTAAGGAGCCATTCATTGTTGTTGTTTTTTTTTTTTTTTTTTTTTATGTAGTAGGAACCACTCATTGACTTTATTTATATTTCATGTTCATGCATCGCCAGTAAAATTTAGATTTATCGTTTTTGACATTTTATCAATATTTTATTTTTATCCATGACCTTCATTAATACATTTCATCAATTTAATTTTGTTTAAATAAAAAAACATTTTTATTTGAATAATTTTTTATGTGAAATATGAAAAACTTGATAGTAATAATGTGAAAAGGTTGAAAATTGAATGCAAAAAAAAAAAAAAATTAAACTTTATTTTAAAATAATATTTCTAAAACAATATTCATTCAAAAACCTCAAAAAAAAATTTAACATTTTAGTGTATATGTTCTCTATATAACATATCTTTGGAACAAAGAACCCAACCTAAGATAATAAACTTAAATGCTCAAGAAACCCAAACTCCAAAAACTCTTAAATAGTGCCTATCATAGCACTACACTTAATTCGACAAGCACCCGATGGGCGGGCAATGGAGTAGAATCCTTGGGCATGACCTTGTCGATTTAAGATCTGACTAGACAAAAAACAAAAAAAAAACAAAAAACAAAAACAAAAAGAAAAAGAATCAATGTAAAAAGATGATCCACGGATAACACACAAAAAATAAAGCAAAATTCATTCTACTATTCCATTATTCTCTCCTTACAAAAACATCGGAATATAAACTCCAACGCCCCTCTAGTTCACCTTATGTGGAACGTAAACAGGACTAGTTCTCAAATTTTATCCAAATGCAATACCAAACATACATCGCCAGTTGAACAAGAGATGGGACGATTTGGATTATGAACAGATTTTGACTGTATTTTTCATACAATGAAAATGAAGAGGCAAAGGCATAGAGACAAGAATATGGGACGAGGACCACCCTGGGCGCATTTTCTAGTTAATTAACTAGGATACCATCATGCTTAATTTATTTAATTTCTCTTGTAATTCTTGAAATGCAAAACTTGGCAATGCTTCATTTTTATTTAGAGTCATTTCTGCTATTGAATTTTAGGGTTTTCTTTTGTGTTGTCTCAAGAGAAACTTGTGAAAATGAAACATAACTAAAATTTATTACTCATAATTTTGTCCTCTCAACTATAACTTAAATTTGATTAACTATCACACTTTGTGACTTTTATGCAAATATTTTAAAATTTTCGAAACTTACCACTATTCACAAAGATCATAATGAGAAATGCTAATTCCACGATGAATTTGAAACTTCTTGACAATGAATTGTATAAAACGAGAATACATCGAATCTGCAAGTACCAAAATATACTTGCACATGCATATGCCAGCAAGAAGAGATGCAGAGAAGAGGAAACAATTTACATTTTAAGTCAGATTTTCAGTGATCTAGAATGTAAATTACCCGAAGAGGAGATAGGATTTGGGCCGAAAAATTCGTATCGGTCATTGAAATTGTGATCTGAGGATAAAGCTCTGCCTTTGATCATACACATTGCAGGAAATGTTAGGGAAAAAGGATCACAAAAAAATTTAAAGATTGCCTCCATATTTCCAGAAGAGATCTATTTACCTCAGAATTAGTTATAAATTCTAATTCTGCAAAAAAAAGGTCGGTATCTCTGACGCACATCTGCTATGCAAAATTCATGTCATCTCAAAACCTTCTCACGGCTTGTCATGAAATGGTATGCTCGTTTTTCTGTTGCCGTGAGGATGATAGACTACTTCCTAATCGACGCAGAACTCCTTCCTTTGATCGTTTGCTTGGCATAGATTCGGCCAATCTGCAAATATAGACAACTAAAGTTACGAAGTACAACATTAGTTTCTTGAAGACTCAAAGCTCTGTGATGTAAAAGCCATGCAAACCCCAAGATATGGACCAAAAACACCGGAAAAGAAGAGGTTCTATGAGTAAGAATGACATGGTATGGACCAAAAACACCGGCAAAGATGAGGTTCTATGAGTAAGAATGACATGGGAAGGCACATGAGCCTCGAATATAGACATGTTAATTCTGATTCAAACTCATAAATCCAACCTGGTCAACCAACCCAACATGACCCAATTTAACCATAAGAAGCCAACAACCCAAACCTGTTCAACCTGAACCTAAAACAACTCAAATTAGAAAATTGAAACAACCCAAACAGAAAATAATCCGACTCAAAAAACCTTAGCCTCAAACCTGAATGACTCAAACCCAAAATAACCTGAACTTGGAACAACCCCAACATAAAATTGATCCAAACCCAAAATGATCCCAAACATGAAATTGATCTGAACCGAAGTGACTAAAAAAATTTTAAAACACCAATTGACCCAAGCCAAAACTAATCCCAATCACCCAATTGACATATCTACTTGAATGTACTTAAATATGCCACTCAAATAGATAGAATTCAGTCAGGACTTGGTCAGTGAACCCTACTTTCCATAATTTTCAAGGCTAAGGGCCTAAATACATCCTCAAAAACAAGAGTAGATACAAAAGGAACACATATATACCTTGGTGAATTGGCACGTTTTTCAACTGGTTGATTTGCTATACTGGATGAAAAACTCCCAGGTTCTACTTCAGCAGCCTGATATTTAGTCATCAAACAAACAAGTCGGTTAATCTATACCAGTTGAAATCACTGAATGCAATGTTTTCCAATCATTCACGAAAAAAAAAAAAATTATTAATAAGCCTTTCTAAAACCTGCTTTCAAGTCTCCAAGTACATAAATCAACTCATTTTACTTGACACTCATGAACATGAGTGCTTGTAACCAATCATTATCAGGAAACAAGGACAATCAGATATAAAATAAACATCTCCAAGTATATAAACCAAACTCAGTAATCATGGGATATTAGCAGAGGATTCACATTCAGGAAAATTACGTCCACGATATTACTTCTACAAGAGGGAATAAATATCTGAAAGAAATGTACTGGGAGTACTTGGATAATGGGCAAACTAAAGACTGACACCAAGCCCTTACCTCTTAAAAGGATTAAGTGAGCCAATTAAGGCAACAGTAGCAGACAATAAGCCGGCCCACTCTCCTTGAAGAGTTTTAGCTCTTACATCTTGGTGCAATTCAAAGAGGAGTGATTTCTCTCCATATAACCACTACCTAGATCTGGAAAATTTTTGCCCAGATACCGTTTATCCAAGCATCACCTTTTTTATAAACAAAGAAATCAAATCAAGTAATGAAAGCGTCATCAAGAATGCCCACCTCAGAAGTATTATCTTTAGGAAACCCTTCTTTTATTGCTTCATTTGATGCAGGATTCATATCCCATAGAAATCCATTTTCAGTTCCAAGAGAGAGATTATTGAAATCTCTATCCACAGCTCCCGAACGAGGCGCTATATATGCTACATATTTTTCTGAGATGCCATGTATATAATTAGTTAGGTACTTCCTGCACCTTTGCTTGATACCATAGTTAAGAAAAACACAAACTGGAAACAAAAAAATCTGCATAATCTACTAATACACCCATATTATAACACAATCATATTGTTCACCAAGTATGATGTATGAAAATATGCATATCCATAGCCCTAGAAGGTTCCAAAAAGCACTAAAAGGTTTAAACTACTTTCATGAAATTAAATAGAACTAATGGGACCTTTGAGAAAGTTAAAAAAGATGAATACTCTTATAGCCCAAGGACTATATTCCTTATCATTCATTTCTGACCAATCATATTGAAACCAAGATGCATGCTTCCAGTCTTGAAACAAATAAAATAATTCTTATAATAACAAGTACAGCAAGAGAAACAACCAAGAATGAACGCACCTGCTAAATTATGGAGAGCAAGCTCAGCTGCTTGCTGCTGAGCATCCCTCCTTGTCTTGCCCATTCCAACACCAATCTTCTCCCCAGTGAATAAAACCTAAATAAAATAAGCCGGGAAAATGAGACGTTTTCTGAAAAGTCAAAACAAATTCACAAACTACAATCAGAGAAGGTAAAGGAAATAAGGGAACAAAGAGTATTAGTGAAGCTAGTTTCAAGAAAAATTACTTGTCAATAGCACAAAAAATTAGGCATTTTCACAATATTACAAGGCACAAACACAGTTGAAAACTCAGATCAATCCAGAAGAAATCCATTTATTAGCAAGGAAGTACAGCTTTCACTGACCTCAACAGAAAACTGCAAATCCTTACTGGTGCTTACCACAGACCTGAACTCAACCTGTAAAATACAAATTTGAAAACCAGTAGATTGATTAAGCAAGGCAATCAAACTTAAATATAAATAATCATGCACCTAAAGAGCCGGTCTCCCCTCTATTGTTTTTTGTACACTAATTTACACTCATCAGCACCATTCACAAGCAAAGGACCCATAAATAAATTGTGACGGTCGTACTCATGAATGGTCATTGAAGTCATATATGATAGAAAGGAAATTTAATGGTACCTTTGAACCACATCTTCGTCCAATTTCTTGTAGAACACCTATCGACAAATGGGAGGGTAGAAGATTCATTTTTCCACCTTCAGACTGCAATTCTCTAGTAATGTAAGGCAAATGATTCTGAGTTCCACCTATCTCTGCAAATGAATTCAAACAATCATTTATGGAAGTTACCATCCAGTTATCTAAAACCGCCTTTACTCCAAACAATAACAATAGATGTGCATGACAAACCTTGAAACCATGTCCTTCCACAATATCTAAATTCATCTAATTTAATGCAACAATACAAAAGGACCCAATTCAATTCTTCCATTCCATGCTCAACTCTTCTACCTGCTTTTGGATTTTCTAGACAGCTTTTCTCATTTGAACGAGTATTTATCAATTACACTTTACCAAGCATATTTATCTCCTTATACTCCATAACTTATCTGCTATGCATAGCAGCTCTGATTATTTGATATTCAAACTATTTTACCTAGTAATATATTTACAAGACCACAAGCCTCCTTTCAATAGAATATCAATATCATGCAACAACTGAATGACACAAGACAAGTGTAATAGCTTTGCAAACCTGATAAATGAGCAGTAGGCAGAACATTCTGCTTTGGTGTATCAAGTCCAGTACGTGCCTGAAGCATACGAGATAAAATTTAGGATGCACACAGGTTAAATGAGATAATTCTAGAAGAATTTTGATCAAACCTCTTCAATCTTCACTTGGGATGCATGTGATGGTAAACCAGTGGAAACAGAACCAGGTGCTGTATGAGAAAACGGATACTGATAACCTCGCAATTTATCAGATTTTATTGCATCAGATTCTTGTGTAGTGCCTGATGGTTGATCATTTAGATGTGATTCATTGATGTCTTCTTCCACCAACCAACCTCCTTGAGGCACTACTGATGATGATGATGTCTGTACCGGAAATTTATGTAGGAGTGGAAGCTGGACCGAGCTCTGATTCCTTAAGTCTAAACTCTGTTTTATGCCAATGGCTCTTCTCTTCATGTCATAATCACCTTCACTACCGCTACTATCTCTTCTTACAGAAGCTCCAAGCATCATTGGATTTGAAAGCAGACCAGGAGATCCAAGTATACTAGGTTCTAAGATACAGTTAAAAGTAAAAAAAATAAGGTCAAATACACTCCAACCCAGTAAATCATGCCTTCTACTCAAAACAAAATGACATTAAACAGAAACCCTACTCTGAGAAGGCAGTGGTGCTACTGAAGATGCAGGACCAACGATATCTGTAACAGGTGGCTGAGAGGTTTCAGACCGCAACTCAGGGTAATTTGTAACTGGACGAGTGGAAGAATCCAAAGCATGCTTCTCCTCCTGAATAGACTATATATATATATTATAATAATGAAAATTAAGGGAAAACACATCTCAAATAATAAAAAGCTCAAAATGGCAACACACATCACTAGAAGCAACTGAAAAGAATGAACATATCCAAAAGATGGCAAAGTGCAACATAACATTACCATGTGTATAGTTTATTAATTGTTGTTAGAGCATTTACTCAACAAAAGTTTTATCCAGACCAAGGACAATCGGAAAATTTATATTCATTCACCAAGTAACTACCCAAACTTACCGTCTGATTCATCCTCCGCTCAACTTCAGCTCCATTCATTCCTTCAAAGAAAGGAGCACCATTGTTCCCATTTGAAGCAAAACTAGCTTCCTGCAATCAGTGACAAGTAAATACTGGAAATGCAATTGGAAATTCAAAGATTCTCATAACTAATTATCATATATGGTCAATTTAAGTACCTCTGACATCAAATAGTTGCTCACATCAGGGGCAAGAGGCAGATTTACCACCTCATCTTCATAAAAAACTTCAGACATCTTCCGCAATACATTCTCATCAAACTCTCTAAATAAAACATACCATCAGAAGTTAGAAATGGAGACATCAAAGGATGATAATGATTGATAGCCATCTACCACACAAAATTAATGGCTTACTTGAAAAACAAACCCCTGGCATTGCATGCAACATTTCTTGCCACACAGAGGACTAGAACTGCATTTGCTGTCTAATAAAGAGGGAAAAGATTTTCCAAGAAAAAAAATCAGAAAAGGAAAACAATATCTCAGATTATTAAGCAGTTAGCTCATAAATAGGCACAGCATGTACCTCCGCCTGAGGAGCATAATACGGAGCAAATGGGGGAACTACATGAACTCGAGGTTGATCCTTATCCTCCCAGACCTTTGAACGATCATCAATTACCATTGCCATCTGTGGATGGCACTTGCCATCTCGGAACACATTTAGCAAAGATTTCCTAGAACCTGTAAAAGTCATTAAGAAAACAAAAAGACATTACATGGTTACTAAAGCAGTCAACAAAGTGGTAGCACCAACAAGAAAGGGAGGCTACCTACTACTACTACTACAGGTTCATTGCTTGAAGAGACAATTTTCAAATATGCTAATCGAAAATTAAGACCCAGAAACTCAGATACCAAAAAGAATTAGAATTAATTCCTAAAATTCCATCATTTGAATGATGACTCAAGTATAAAAGAAGATATTTAAACTTGTTAATAGACTTGCCAGATTTGACACAAACAACTCGGTCCAGTAGTTGTTTTGAACCAATCAGATGTGCCCCAGGATCAAGAAGCCTCCACATCTCTAATGCATAATCTCTTTCAGCCATAGTACAAACATATACTTCAAAGCGCTTTCGTCCTTTCGCAGTCAAATAGCTTCTCAATTCCTCCCACGCTGGACGTAACCTCACCAGCACACTGGTATCCCGAATCTGTACAAAGAAAACTATTCATAAATGAGAAAGTATACACAACTTCATATTCCAAACAGAATCCCTATATTCATCCATTGTTTCACGTGTTACATTAAGCACTTATCAAAATGCCTACATCACAGAACAATGATCAGCTCAGTAAATTCCACATGATACAACATAAATCCCAATTTATTTTTATCATTAAAATATGCCAAAAAGGGATGGAGCTTCATTGTTCTAACTTCTAAAACAGCCAATGGAATCCATATCGATATTATGGTTCTATGAACAATCCTTGAAGAAAACAAATCCACTAAAATATAAACAAATAAATCAACAAAAACACATCAAGTCAATAATTGTTTCTCTAACCTCAGGATTGATACGAGTAAGGACAATATTTCTGTCTTGCAACCTAATCACAGGCCGAACAATTTTCTCATGGCCATCAGACAAAGGTGGAACCTCTTCCATCTGAACTTTAAACATTTTTCCATTATCAACAACACAATCACTCTCCGCGTACTGCTTCAACAGCAACCGATCATCCATATACCTTCTCAATTCAGCCGACATCCCCGAAAGACGAATCGGATCACTCTCCCGGGCAATCCAACCCCTAAGCACTTCGATCCTATCCTCAAACGACTTCATTGTGTTGGCAACAATCAAAGTTTCATCGAGATCAAAAACAATCGCGAGACACCTCAAGTTAAGCATCCCTAAGCAGGAATTGTACAGTCCCGTAGAAACCGAAAAGCACCAAAAACAAGGAAACTTCTTCTCTTTACTCGGCATTGCCACTAAGTGTACCTCTTCATCTCCAAACAAAACCACCGCCGTCTAAAAAGAAAAAAAAACCTGAGTCAAAACTAATTAATTAAATCAGTTTTTTTTTTTAAATATATTTAAAAAATTAGAGGAAACCTTGAATTCGTAAAAGCAAGAGGCGTGAAGATGAATCAAATGCGGCTGTTCGACGGGAGAAGATGATTCCAGCTTGCAACGAACGGGAAATGAGGAAATCGTGTGGAGAATCGAAAGAGGAATGCATCGTTCGCTGGTAGGGGAGATGTGGTGGATACGAATTTCATTATTCGGGAATTGGAAATTCGAGTCCGTGATAGGGATAGTGTTCAGTTCACCCAAAAAAAAGTCTCCATGATAGACCATGGATTTAAACCCTAATCGACTCATTTTTTTCTTTAAAAAGGCGAAAAATTCAAAAATTCCAGTTGGATTCGATAATATTAAGGAAGAAAAGTAGGATGGTAAAACAGTAAAATGTAAAGAGATTTAAGGCTTAAAGATTAAAGAAGAATCCATGAAGTGAACTTCTTCATTACTCTCTCTCTCTCTCTCTGTCTCTTCCCTCTCTCTTTGTATTTTTTTTTTCTCCCTCTTCGAGTTTTTTTAATTTTTGGCTGGGTTTAAAAGTATTTATATGGGAAATGATGGGTTCGTTTAAATAGGGGGTGAGGTTTGGATGAAATTACGAAAATACCTACATGTTCGGTCCGGTTTGGGCCAGTGAAAATCCGAATCTGATAAATGAAAATCTTCGTGATTTTAGTGCTTGAAGTGTGTAAAGAGGGGAAGGTGGGACTCCGTAACCAAATCCAAATAGTAGCAAGTTAAACTTCGATTTTTAAGTTTTAGCTTAATTTGGGATTTTGATTGAATTTAATTAAATTTATTTTAAAACATAAAAATTAGATTGTTAACTTTTAAAAATTGGTTAAATTATTATTTGAGGTTTGAATTTGATATTTTTTTTATATTGGGACCTGAGTTTTTTTTGTCTAAATTAAACCTTGAATTTGATAATTATTATTATTTTATTATTTGAATTACGCAATTGTTCCTACATTGGGAATGAATATTTTTTTCCAAATTAATACTTGAATTTGGCAATTGTTCTCATATTGGGACATAAACTTGGTAACTATTCTCACGTTAAGACTTGAATTTAGGGTTTTTAATGACTAAATTAGATTAAAAAAAACTTTAAATAATTGTCAAGTTCAAAGTCTAATTTAGATAAAAAAAAAATTATATCCTAATGTGAGAACAACTGTCAAGTTCAAAGCCTAACCTTGACAAAAAAAAAAAAAGTTAAGGCCTTAATATTATAAAAGATGTCAAGTTCAAGCCCCAAAAAGTTGTTCAACCCTTTAAAAAATATAGGAATCAAATTACGATAAAAATATCGTATAGGTCCCTATATTAGGGGGAAAATACCTTTACTCAAAAATAGGTAAATTAATCCACGTATGTTATATCAAAGAATAAACTGATATTTTCTATTAAAAATTTCGTATTTATAATACAATGATCTCCATAATACTTTTGCCATCAACTTCCTCTCCTTTTTCACTATCACATTAAAACAAGATAAATAAATGTTCCTTAACATTCAAACTTAACTTCATTTTCAATTTTACCTATTTATTTCATAATTAAATTTCTAAAGATTAGAACCCTTGACCTGATGGTCAAGGGTGTTCACTGCCTACAAGTCATACGAGTCGTGTTTGTTGTTCTGATTTTGTCCTGTTATTGTAATTCACCAAAAAGAATTTAAAGATTAAATTGCTCATTTTTTAGTAGAGATGACAAAATGCAATCTGACTCCTAATATAAGGGTACAGGGATCCGTTGAAGAATTTAACCAAAGAGGCAGCATATTGCCAAATGCCAATGATCAAATCTGGATACACTAATTTCAAAAATAATTACACAAATCACAAATGGGGTGCTACAGCCTTTGAGCTTCTGGCTTTTACCCACTCTCATTGTAATAAAAACCAAATGGGTCAGCAGCACAGTAAAGAACTCGATGTTAATGAAGCAAGATTTTAACCTCGAGTCTTGTGGATAAAGAAAATAATTCTCACGGAGTTCTGTCTCTGACCCAGCTTGTAATAGTGAACTACATGATCATCACCTAGGTAGCATTTCTGTTATACTATGAGAGCTAACAATGTTAGTAGAAGAAGAAGGTTCCATTGATTGTTTGCCTTTAGTCTTCAAAGACGACGATGTTAACTCCGACGATGTACGGCGATACCCTTTATAAACACCGGCCTCGGTTAGCAGCTTATCGTTGAGGTGCACGTCTTTGGATAGCATATGCACCACTTGATTCATTGTGGGTCTTTGATGTGCAGATGCTTGGGTGCAAAACAAGGCGACCTTGATGAACCGTAGCACTTCATCTTCTGGGTATTCAGTTAGTTCTGGATCAACAATGTCTAAAAGCCTTTCTTCTTCTTTGAGTTTCCATGTCTGTATCACATTGCAGTTTTAGTCAGCTGACTATGTCTGGACCGTCGAAGTCAAATTATGATTTTCGTCCCTCTACTATGCTAAAATTTAAGATTTAGACCTATACTTTTTTTCACATAATTTGGAGCTCCCTTGTAGCAGTGTTAATTATTGAATTTGTCCTACTTTTTGGTAAAAAAGACTTTTTCAGTCTCTCTCGATATCGATATTTAGCAATTTGATCCCTTTCAAAAAAGCGAAGCAATTTCATCGGTGTCAATTTCTAAAAAGTAATCATTGTGTTAATGTTTCACATCAATTGTATATAATTTCAATTGGTATAATAACAAATGTAGCCCTGAAAGTTTACACATCCTTTCAGTTTGGTCTTGATTAACAAATTTAGCCTATAATGTTTATGTAAAATATGTAAATGTTGAGATTAAATTTGTTGAATATTTTATAATCAAAATCAAATTGATAAAATAGATAAACATTGAGGGCTAAATTCATTATTATATCAATCAAAATTATGTATAATTGATAGAAGACATAAACAATATGTTGCTCACTTAAAAATTTGACAAGAATTAAATTGCTTCGATTTTTTTGAAAGGGATTAAATTGAGAGAGATTGGAAAGGTGTTTTTACCACTATTTTTTTTATTGTCATTAGTTAATCCAAATAGCTAATACTCACCTAAATTTTTGTGTTGGAAAGGATAATTTTAAGAGAAAAAAATGCATATTAACAGTTTAATGAAATTAACTATTTGGACTAACTAATGATATTATAAAAGTACACAATAAACTATAATTTTAGAGAGACCAAAACTATAATTTGACCAATTATATAAAGCCTGAGTTTGGATCAACTAACGACCATAAATAGTCAAATTATAGTTTTAGTACATGAACTATACTCAAATTTATTTTTTAGTCTCTATACTTTATTTTAGCATACTTTAGTTCTCCTATTATTAATGCTATGCATTAATTTAAAGCAATAAAAAATTCCATTAATCAGCTGATATAGATTTTTTTTAAAAAAACCCAAATCATGGGGGTGCAGCTGGAAGTTTCTAAAATGAATTAGTGAAAATAACTATTTTGATATCCATAATTTCACTTTTTAAATAAGAGATAAGGTAGCTTTTGTTCTCTGAACTTAGCAAGTAAGCTATTCTGATATTGAAAAAAAAAAAATGTAATTTTTGGCCTTTAAACATGGCAAGTAGGTCCGCATCGGTTCATGAATTTGATAACTATGTCCATTTTGATCTCTAAATTTGATAAATTTAAAAGTTTGATAATGTGCACAATAGAATTTTCAAGTTTTTGATCACAATAGATTTAGTTATCAAGTTCAAGTGCTAAAATGAACTCAGTTGTTAAGTTCAGAGGCCGATGTGGACCTACTTGCTAAGTTTAGGAGCCAAAAGTTACATTATCGTTTTTTTCGGTAATTAAGAGAATGGACTTAAATGAGTAACAATTTTCAAGTTCAGGGGTCAAAGTGAATAAAAAAAGTTCAGGGACCAATGTAAACCTACTTGCTAAGTTCATAGACTGAAAATTATATTATCCCTTTAAATAATGCAAGTAATTTTGGGTTGTGGATACTTAAAACATTCACCTGACTAGTGAATTTTTTAACAATAGGAGGTAGGATATGTTCGGGTTCTAAGCAAAATAATAAAAGTTGGAAAAAAAATTTTAGGTCTCTTAAAGGTAAAAACAATTTGAGCTCTTAAAAACTAAAAAAATATTTTGGGCCTCAAAAGTTGGTAAAAAAAATTGACCTATAAAGTTTTAAAATTTTTTTGAAACCTTTAAAAATTTAAAAAAAAAAAATTAAACCCTTTTAACCTTGGACAGTAGGCTGTCGCACCTACCTCCAAGGCCAAGCTTGGTAGGAGGACTAAATTGCATAAAATTATGAGTGAAACCCAAATTGGATCTAGTATGCGGATGAAAATCATAATTTGAGATAAGATAAAGTGATGAAAAAGGATATAAAAAGATACCCATTCAACAAGAAGCATCAATTCCACTCCAAATGCAGCCTTAGTACTGCTTTTTCCACTAACTATTTCAAGTATGAGAACCCCAAAGCTGTACACATCTGCCTTCTTGGTTAATTGTCCCAAAAGGGCATATTCTGGGGCCAAATATCCACTGCATAAAATAAAGTAAGGCTTAGGGGAAATATACACTGAATTCTATCGTCTTATCACAGAAAAGAGTGCCGTGTGTTTGCATGAATTTAGTCTAACACAGTGGCTTAAGCATGTCATTGTAAATTTACACTTTTTTGGGGTCAATTGCATCAAATGTCCCAAAGCTATTGAGTCAAATTTTAAATTGGTGATAAACTTCAAAATATTCCAATTTAATCCTCAAACTAAAGTATTGCTCCAATGAGGTCTACTAGATTGAATTTAACATAGTTCCTTTTCTAAGCACGTATAAATTAATGAATGCCAAAGTTGATGGCTAAATTAATAGAAGAACCTAATTGGAATGATACCTAGATTGATGATTCATTTGGAATATTTTAAAGTTTAGGGATTAATTTAGAATTCGACTCATAGCTTGGGGACATCTGGTACAATTATCTCCTTCTATATGTATATTCGTTTCCACAATCATCAACAATATATATGAGAGAATTCTGAAGATAAACATGATGAACTATACTATATCTGTCAATATTTTTTAATATTTGCTTTGTATATAGTTGTTGTATGTGTCTACCGCGCTAGGGAGATGGAAACCTAGCTCCATCAATCTCGAGATGACATCATTGGCATCACACCTCGCCAAGTGTTGCATGACTACTAGCATGTGGACTATGTGAACCTTACATGCTTCACACACTTGTCTCACGGGACTTGGGGACTCAATAAGCTTTTTTCCCATGACCTAATGATGGTAAAAGCAGTATAAAAACTATTGTATTAAGAATCAGATTATATTTTATTTTTTATACTAAAAAAAAAAAAGTAAATTGATCTTCGTACATTAGATTAAAAGTAAATCGGTTCTTTCTATTAAAAATTCCATCCATTTGTATAGTTAAAAATTGGTGTGGTTGATGAAATAACAATACAATGACGTGATATGTCATGTGTATTTCATGCTAATATAAATAGAACAATTTTTAATAATAGAAATGGATGAAATTTTTAACAGGATGACAAGTATGCTCTTTGATCTAATATAAAAAGATAAATTTATTTATTTTTTGAGTAAAGAAAGTAAAATGCAATCTAAGTACTAGTAAATCCTCTTGTCGAGGAATCACTCTCAACATAAAAGAGAAACTAAAAGGAGAGGGCTCCTCTTCTTCTCTCCTAAAGACCATCTGAGGCTCCCATGCTAGGGGACCTTCTCTAACCTATGGCTCTTGGCTACCAAGGGAACCGTGGTTGATCATCAAACCCATATTTGTGAGTCACCAATACTAAGTCGTGAATCAATCAAAAAACCTTACCTAAAACAAGATTTTTCATCAGTGTACTTTGAAATAGTTACATAGCCAAGGCAGGTCATTCCAAAAGATGCAAAATGCAAAGAGAATCATGCTTACGCTGTTCCAGCAACTCGAGTACTGAGATGAGTGACATTGTCTGGGAAAAGCTTGGCTAGCCCAAAATCACCAATTTTAGGATGAAAATCCCCATCAAGAAGTATATTACTAGCCTTAATATCCCTGTGGACAATACGAGGTACAGCTTCATAATGAAGAAATGCAATACCAGAAGCTGTACCTAAGCAAATGGCTGCTCTTTTAGGCCAATCAAGAGCTATGTATTTACTTCTTGAACCTGAAAACAACCATTGCTTGACATTAGAATACCCTGAAAATCTTGAAAACTATTTATGTTTTTCCTCTCAAGTACAACGCATTAAAGGATAATGGAGGTTCCTGTACTATAATCAAATTGCATTTTGATCACTCTATTAAAAGAAAGTTGGTAAATGAGTCTCTGTATGTTAGATCAAAGAGTAAATTGTCCAACAAATGGTTGGGTGCAATGGAAAGGCACATTGCATTTCCAAGGGAATGACCTAGGTTCGAACCTTGAAGATGATATTGTTGGGAGGAGCAACCACGCACCCCGAATATGGACCGCAAAACGGACATGAAAAATAGCAAAAAAAAAAGCAAATCGGTCTTTTCTATTAAATTTTTTTTATCCATTCTATTATTAAAACTGTCATGATTAACAAAATAACTAGACAATGATACGTGGCGTACTACGTGTACCTCGTGTTAACGTACAAGAACCAATTTTTAATTGTAAAATGGATGAAATTTTTAACAAAAGAACTAGTTTGTTCTTTGATTTAACTTACTAAAGTAATTTATCCATTTTTTAATAGAGAAAACAAAATACAATCCAATTCTAGGTCTCCAACCTCCAAGGTATTTTTACCCTTAGACTAAACTCATATGTAAATACATAATGTAATATTTTCTCCACAATTCTTATCCTAGAAAAAGTCAAATTATGACTCTCATCCTTCTATTATAATCAAATTTGAGATTTAATCCTTATACTTTAATTTACATAATTTGATTTTTAGTTAGTCTAAGATTTATTATTGTTAGCTATTCTAAATAAAATACTAATGTGATTTTTTTTTTCTTTCAAAAAATGCCCTCCAACACAATAGAATCAATATCAAAATGACGAGTTAGAAAAACATTTTTTAAGAAAAACTCACGCTGGAATTTTAACTAGGATAGTTTTCACCAATAACTATTTGAACTAACCAATGACACTATAAAAGTAGAGGACCAAATTATGTTAAATTAAATTACAAAAACTATATTCCAACTTTGAGCATAGTAGAGGGACCAAAATCATAATTTGACCCTGCAAATAATCTATGTTCTTAAGTGAATAGCTCAAATGAAAGGAACTAAACAAAGTTTGGGTCAATAATAACATGTTGTATCTCCAAGCTATAGTTCTGTATTCATTCTAACTTGTATAAAAAGCATAGGATTTAAGTAGTTACCAAGTAAAACACTAGCAAGGCTGTTATTCTCTAGGTATTCATAGACCAAGATCCGATGATTGTCGTCAACACAACAGCCGATTAGTTCGACAAGGTTCGGATGTCGAACGTTCAATATCATATCGATCTCTGTCACGAACTCGTGTGATCCTTGTTTGGACTCTGCAGACAGTGTCTTGATGGCTACCTGAGTGCCATCTCTCAAAACTCCCTAAGCAACCATAAAAGCAAAGTTGCCATTAGGTGTATTTATCTGCTTATAGTGGCATTAGTACCACAAACAAGCATTCATATCAAAACCACAAGAACCTCCTCTCACACACATAACACATATACACACACACATACACACATACATACACACATACACACATACATACGCAATCATATAGACATCGGAATGTTTAAAAAATAGCTAAGGGTATTTTGTTTACCCTATAAACAACTCCATAGCCACCTCCACCTATTCTGTTTGATGGATGAAAATCTGATGTTGCTGATCTCAACGAATTATATGAAAAGAGCCTTACATTGGCAGTGGCAAACTCTATAATGCACAAATACAACACCAAATACACAAAACAACATGAGAACTTTCTGAGGTAAACTTCAAAAGAAACTTATTTGAAAGCAAAAAATATATACATTTTTAATGCATTTAATGAAGCCAAAGTTGATTGTTCTTCAACGTTCTGCAGATACTCCTTCAATTTTCATTTTAATAAGGAAAAATCCACCTTTCTTTTTAGCAAATATTTCAATTTTCAAAGAAATACCAAAAGAAACCATAAAACCATGAATTCAGACAATACCAAGCAGATCAGAATTTGGTTTCCAGCCATTTACACCCTACATTGCTTATATCTGTTGATTGAAGTAACTAAACTAAGTGCTCAAAACCAAAGATTTGAGCTTTATAATTAGCGTAGAAAAACCATATCAATAAATCAACTGAAATAGCCTCAAAATCTTACCTTGACCTTGTATCTGTTCTTGGCGATGCTTTCCTTTGAAACAATCAAACAAATACCTACAATTCATGGGAAAACACCACATAACAATTCAAGATCTTGTAAGCTGTGTAGATACTCTCAGCTGATCCTGAACCAAAAGCAAACATTAGTCACGAACTAGCACAAAAGGGGTAATAAAGAAAATTGAAAGGTACCACTTGAAGCAATGATATGATAACAGCTCAAAAAAGGATACAAAGTGATTTAAATGCAGAGAGGTGAATTCACCAACCTACCAAACACAGTGAGTCAAAATAGGCTGGGTTCCCAACAAGGTGTATGTTGAAACTTGAAGATGGTGGAGTAGACATAACAAGGAAACAAGAAGATCCATTTATCATCATCATCAAAGGTATAAGAAAATTTTGGGTTGTAAAATTTGACTATTGGGATTTGATAAATAAAGGGAAACAAAGAAAAGTTGGTCATTTAACAGAAACAGGAGTGAAAGAGAGATATTGAAAGTGACAACAAACATTGGGTTGGTTTCGACAAGTAAGGCATGGCACGATATAGAAAACCTAGTTCACAATATGCTGATTAAAAAGGGAGTTGGAAGTTGGTGAATTTTATGGGCAGTGGTTTTGCTTTAAACCAGTAATGTTTAGCTATATGTTTTTCTTTATTTTGATGGGCAAACTTTATTGACTTTAACCATTATACACCCTTTTGATGGTGCCAACAAGAAAAATATAAAAAACTTGACTTGCAAATATGAACAAGCAAAAGAAAAGATTTTTTTTTTTTCTTTTATAAAGTTCCACAATACAACCAAGTCAACCTAATATTTATACATATTGGCTTTGAATGAGTATTATATTTGTCTACTTGACATTGTCTTTGGCTGTCTGTGAAAACAAAAGGGTTAATTCATAGAGAGTACTTAAACTATGACCTAGATTTTAATTTGGCCCCCAAATTTCAAAATGTTCTAGTTGAGTTTTCAAAGTATCAATATCGTAAACCAAGAGAGTTAGGTGAGATGGTAAGGATTTTTCTTATATTAATTAGTGGTCAAGGGTTTAACTCTCGCTCTGGGTATGAAGCAGCTTTAAAACTCATGGTCAATGTCTACCCCTTAATGGCCCTACAGAATGAGGAGGATTAGTATCGAATCAATTAAGTTCTTCTATCAACCTTGTTTAGCTTGAATGTTAAATCTCAGCTAAAATCTTGCATGAAGCACATTTAAAATATATGTGTACTTATTGCATGACCTATTTGGATTTGATGTACTTAAAAATTCAATCCTCTTAAATTTTGATGGCGCCTATTAGATTTCGAAGTATCATACATTTGAAGTTCGATTGAACCCTCAAAAGATCATCCGTCAAAAGAAATCTCAACATTTGCTCTTGGTGAGATTTGAACTTATGCCCTATAGCATATAGAGCATTGTTGGGTAATTGCATACAGCTCAATCACCTAACTAGGCACTTTCATTTCGTAAACTCATCACCTCTTTAAACATTCGAGCTCTCGATAAAGATGGGAGACAAAACTTTCACCGAGAACAATACTGAGACATCAAGAGGTTTGTCAACTCGCAACGAACGATATATTTCGAAATTTTTTCTCGAATAAGTCAACTTTCCCTCAACAACAATTTTTTTAACACATCATATCAAAATTACCATATAATAAGTACACACGTTTTTGTAATTTCATTCACATGTTTCAAAAATACTCTACGAAAGGTCCGGACTAGTTTTTAACATCTAAATTGAAAACCACATTAATGGAAGGACACCTAAATTATAAGGTTTTAAAGTTTAAGGATTAATTTAAAATTTGAGTGATAATTTAGAGATGTTCAGTGACATTAACCCAACTGAAGTGACCCTGGACGGTGGACTTATTCATATGTGAAAACATATGGGCAATGGCGGCAGTAAAAATAACGTTTCAATTTTTCTCAGTCATTGGAATTTAAAATAATCGAAGCCTTAGTCCCACAATAATGGAACTTCTTTTTCCATTTATGATGGAAATTGCGAATCCTTGTTTCTTCCCTAATAGTACCACTGGTCGTTCGAATTGTTTGAAAGAAAAATTGATTCACATAAAATAATTGAATCGATTTTTGAGTTAAATTATTTGAAATCGATAAAAAAGATTTAAAATCAAAATAAAAAAATTTTGATTGTTGAATCGATTTATAATTTTTTATTATTATTTTTATATAATTTAGTACTTGAGTTTGATTTTTTCAAATCAATATTGAATCTGAAAATAAATCACATCTTTTGGATTATATTTGATAAATTAAACAAATTCACAATTAATATTAAATTTATTCTATTAACAAAATAATGAAAAATTCAAATATAATAATATTAGCGATTAACTTTCATCAAATAAACCTTAAAACTCGAATTAAACACTAAAAATTTAACAATTCACTTTTGGATATCAAAATATATAATTTTTATCAAATACAAGTACTATACTGAACCCAAAGTGTCAAACCTTGAATGGTGTATTAATTTTTTTTAATATGTATGATTTTTTACTATAAAAAATGAAACTAATTAAATAAAAATCAATGATTTAAACGAGAAACTGTTTTGTCTGGGAATTATAAGTTAAAAAATTAGCATAGGATGTGACTAGGAGTTTAGTATGATTTTGTACATAAATACTTCTAACTGGTTTTGGTAATACGGTCTGAAATTTCAATGGAAAAGTAGTTGAAAAAGGAGGCCATGTGAAGAAAAGACCAACATTTCTTTTCTTTTCAACCTTGAAATTTTTAGTTGCAAGTTGCAACATTCGATTGCCTGCTCAACTGGGAACTATATTTTTCTTTATTTGTTTTATAATTTTCATGGTCGACATTCCACTTCCAGCTCATATGTGTATATTATGCGAACTTTTTTTTTTTTTTTTTAGAATAAGCTTTTTTGAGCCGTCTTTATTGTTGAAAAGAGACGGCATTTGATGCATTATTGATGTATACATTCATGTTATTGAAATATATTTGTATTAACAATATAAAATTTATAAATCAGTAGTGAAGCATACACTCGTTAAAAAGTACATAAAAGTTCAACCACACTTTGATTTCTGTTAAATTTTTAGCAGGTGGCACCATATAATTCAATGGCACAAACAAATATTTTTTTAAAATGATATTAATAGTTTTATGGTTGGTAAAAGAGTTAAATTACATTTTGTTTTCTTTATTTAAAAAATGTATAAATTAATTTTTATGCGTTAGATTAAAGAGCAAATAAATTATAATAAAAATTTTAAAAGTAATAATCAATTTGCTCTTTGATCTAACGTACAAACACTAATTTATCTATTTTTCGAGTAAAGAAGACTAAAATACAATCTTACTCTTAATATAAAACTTTCCATGATACTTTTAACTCTTATGGCCCTACACTTTGGGTGATAGAGCAAGTTTGCTCTCAGCTAAACTATGGGATTATGGAACTTGAATATATTTCGGATCAATTTACAAGAACGAAAGTAATCCCATCGTCACGACCCAACCTAACTCATTGGACCATGTCATTAGATCAATTGGTATTTGATGTGAGTTCGAATACGTGTAAACACATTTAAAGGAGACAAATCTTTTAGAGACTTGTGGGTACCAAAAGAGAACACTTTCCATTTGTGTCTCACAACACAGGTTTGTGTCATTCATCCTTGATGGGAATCCAACTACCTTGAAAACTACAAACAGACAGTGAATATGCTACAAACTAATTGAATTTAACAATTGAACATTCTGAAATGTTGTTAATTATATCAATGGAAACCAATGTATTAGTTGCCCATGAAGAACTCTGCCATGGCATTTGACAACTGCTTAAAGTGAGGGTAAAAGGAAACCGTAAATCCAACGGAAAACAAGGGAGCGGCGGTTCAAAATTCAGATGCAACTAGGAGGGAGAAACTCTGTTTCGAGAAGTTTTTCTCTCGACGCTGCTCACTCGATGTGGAGGCCACAAAATATGCGTGACCCTTCCTTTAACCAAACCCAAAGGAACCTGCAAACGATAGCCTGTTCGAGTTAAAGGAGTCCAGCAGGTAATATTAAGGAATGCAACCATGGTGGAACCAACTTACAGGGCCAAAAGATCTTGAGTCTAAGCTAGAAGCCGAGTTGTCTCCCTCGACCCAACAATGTCCTTCTGGAATATGCACCACGTCGTAAAGAGTCCCGACCCATTCACCTGGCAAGCCAACAATTCTCTTTATATGTTTCTCCTTGTGATTATCCGGAGAGCTGCAAAAGCATACAAAGAAAGCAGCATTGGATTTCAGGAACAGAATCGCATGCATCAAAACATCGAATCAATACTTAGGCAAAATACTTATAGAGCAACAAAAATGCCCGAAACCAGATTAAGTATCATTTCATTAACAGAAAAACAAAGGTGTTTTCAAGGTCATGCCAAAGAGACTCATGAATTATACTGTCAATTTCTTGAGCGTCTCCTTGCCTACAAGAAGAAATACTAGAGCTGGTCCATAATGAACAATAGTTTGATAACTCCGCTCCAAACTCGGAAGTGGGTAATGGTTATATACAACGTTGGCATGAAGAAGCCAAAAATGAAAAGCCAACCCCAAAGGTTGCTCCATCAAGAGCAAAGATATTATTCTATATGATCTATATCAATGAAAAAATTACCAGAAAACTATCACGTCACCGTGTGAAAATTTGTAATTGCTAAGGCACAACTTCTCGACCAGAACACGATCATCTGCAGCCAAAGAAATGATCAGCCACTTACAATCAAGAGTGAAGCAAAACATTTCCCTCAACTCTCCTCGAAGTAATACCACTCAATGAATCAAGCAAGGAATTGGTTCTAGGATTAAATGTGGGAGACATTGAGGCACCCCGGACCGGGACAATACTGGCAAATAGATCTGAAACTGTAAGTGAGATAACCCCAACCGTGAAACACTTCTTTGCAGTATTCCATAAAACACTAGGGGTTCCCATGTCCACGTTTCCAACAACAGACGAATCCCGGGCTAAAATGGAACCATCTGCATTCACAATTGACATCAAAATAAAAAACGGAAATTGGATCAAAATATAATATTTCTCTGGATTAACCGAAAGTTAATCTTGGTTAATGTAAAAAAAAAAACTTCCATCCAAGTTGCCAATGAATGCAAAATGACATATGGATATCCTAGAAACTCCTTAAAACTTGAAAATGACAACATGGACAAACAATTAAACAACAAAATTACAAACGATCAGACCGTATACCATGGATTAACACGTTTTAGAAAAGCCCAATAGTTTGATTAGGCAAAAGCCAAACATCGAACACCTTATTTTCAAAAGTAAAGGAGAACTATGAACATACATGCTGAGAGCTACAATATCTATTCTACAAGAGCTGAAAGTTAATCTCGGTTAATGTAAATAACTTCCACTCAAACTGACAGTGAATTACATGTCACAAAATCGACAAATGGGTATCCCAGAAATTACCTAGTTATTGAAAATGAAAACACGGGCAAGCAATTAAACAACGAAATACGCTTGATCAGACCATATATCATGGATTAACAAGTTTCAGAAATGTCAATAGTTCGATCAGGAAAAACATCGAACAAATGATGTGCAGTGGAAGCTGAATATAAAGGAGAACCATATAAGCACTTGCTGAGAGGTAAGGACAATGAGAAACATCAAAAGGATGAATTGAATTACCTGGAGAGCAAGAGAATCAGTGAGGTAGTAGTAAAGGCAAGCACCAGTCCCTGGGTTTTAGCATATTTTGGTTATTATTTTCCTAGCGGCTGTCAGCAAGCATGTAGTTTGCAGCAGTTTTCACGCTGAAACTTGCTAAAAAGGGGAAAAAAAAAAAAAAGGCCTTTGTCAGTAATAGTACAGGGTCCACAAGGAGTTGGGTTGGGCTAAATTTGATTTCTTCTTAAGGTTAAATTTTTTGAGTGAACTATACGGAATTCTAAACTATTAGTAAATTTATATTTTATCAATTAATTTTAAAAAATTATAAAATAATTTTTTTCATAATATGATAAATAATCATTTTTCAAATTATTTACATTTATAATAGAGAAATAATTTGCTCATAAGTTATACCAATTTGATTTTGATATAATAAAATCACTTTATAACTCTTCTTTGAACTATAGTAGGGGACAATTTGTTATGATGTTCATCATCATCGATCTGTTACTCAATTACCCGATTGGAATCAACCCACAACCTGCATAGTTTACGTCTTGGGATTCACACGTGATGAGTTCGCATCCTCTCATGAACTCAAACGAGGTGAGTTTGCACCATCATACAGGCAAACTCGCACCCAGAGAACACATGTTTATACTAGAATAGAGGACGTGTTGGTATGCATGGAGACCTACCTAAAATGTTACATCCAATAATAAAAACCTTATCATATAAATAGAACATTTAACGCCCTTTAAAAGGCATACACACTAAAAAACTCGTGAGTTTGAGAATGAAAATATTTTACTAATTATTTGAAAATTTGGACTGATTTGTTGTAGTTTTAATTAACATATCAAACAACCCACGGATGAAACTTGTACACAAATTACTTTTTTTTAATTGGTTTGCAGCCTGAGTCCAATTTTAATAACAATTTTTTAAAATTAAATTAAATTTAAATATAAAATATTTTAACATTTTATAATATATAATTAATAAAAATAAATTATCAATCCAGTTAATTTAACTTTGTTAAACAATAGATCGTGAGCCGATCCAAACTGAGGAGATACCTATTAACATACCCAAGTTTTTCTTACCACTGTTAACATAATAGTACATCGAGCAAACTCTACATAAAAGCAAAGGAACATGGGGTTTTTTAAGAGGTGAAAGTGTCAATAATGGTAGTATGAAGGGGGTCACTCAAGTGAGTAGCCCAATTGTTGAGAGGACCTTTGCCTGTTGCAGCAGCTTGGACAGCAAACCCCAAGAAAGCAACCATTGCAAGGCGAGCATGCTTGATCTCAGCCAGTTGTAGGGTCGCTTTCTTCTCCGGGTCGGCGGCTAGGCCGAGAGGATCAAAGAACTTTCCTCCGGGGTACAACCTCTTCTCAGGGTCAAGCTCGGCGTTCCTTTGGAACTCGATGTACCCGATCACCAATACTTCTATCCAGATCAATGTTGTTATCGAAAAAGGAAGGGGTTGACCGAGGTAAGATGAACCCTCAACTAATTCGACCTGAAATAACCCAAGTGACGGTTTAAACATGTAGTTAAATAAATTATTTAATTGTAGTTTTTTTATATAATATTTAAAATTAATCATAACTCCAAACCATTAAATAAGAGGATAATGCACTTCAATGCATTTAAACTCATATCCTCTTATATTGACAATAATGTCGATGCCAATTGAAATAATATTATTACTATGTCTAAATGAATAACACTTTTAGTTGCTATGGTTAAAGTGATAATATGAACTTTAAAAAAAAAAATACCCTTAAACATTTTGTTTGCATATAAATTTATTTTTTATTGAATATGATTGGCTAAATTCTTAAGTATCACTAACAATATTATCGAATTAAGCGTGGATGCAAAATCAATATTATCAATTCGAATATATTAATTTGTATAAAAAATTGAATATATTAATAAAGACTAACTTTCTTTTAGCAAAATAGAGACTAAATTATAATAATTTAATAGGAGTCAAATCATAATTAAATCGTTAAGATGTAAGCCCATGGATTAGTTTATTAAAATATGAAATTAATCAAATAAATCATATTTAATTTTTTTTAATTAAACTGAAAGACTAACCTTGCCAGCATCTTGCCATGTAACACCGGTGAGCCATTCAACGGTAAGTGCACCAAGCGTAGCCAACATGGCCCACCGTCCATGGATCAACTCACACTCCCTAAACCTCTGTAGACCAAAAACCTCGCTGTAAGGCTGAAACGGCGTCGCCTTCACGTCGGCAACCTCGGTCCTAGTTCCAATGATCTCACCAGCCAGATTCTTAGCCAGGTTCTGGTCCAAAGAATCCAAATCATATTGCAAGTACTCCGCCGGTTTCCCTAACCCGAACGGGTCGAACCCGTAATCACCCACCAAACTTCCATCGAGCCAGTCAGGCGCCACCGCTCCCGGGTACCATAGAGGGCGGTCGGAGGTTTGTTTCGAGACTTTCTTGGGAGCTGCTTTTTTGCCGCCGAAGCCAAACCTGGCGACGAATCTCCCTGAACTTGTGTAGACTTCGGGGAAGCGTGTCCCCATGAAGGAGGATGTAGCAGCGGCATTTGTGGTGGCAGCCATTGTTGTGAAAGTGTTGGAATATGGGGTGGTGGTGGTGGTGGTGGTGGTGGTGGTGTTTTCTTTATTACTAGATTCTTTTAACAAGTGATGTTATTAATAATGAGAGTGGATTATGGAGTTATTGAGATCTTATCCATGAAGAGATATTGTGACCGTTGGATTAAGAAAGCGTATCTATCTGACGGTCTAGAAAGTATAGGCCTTATCTTTGCCTTATCTGTTGGCTGTAGGGATCCCTTGAAATTTGACTGCTTGTTGTCACCAATAAGTATGTAGTTCTACGTCCCCATACATTTCATACTTTTAAAATTTAGTCCTTCTACATTTAATTCCTCGAATTTAATCTTTTTATTTATTTAAAAATTAAAATCTAATTGAAAATACTATTCTTTTAATTTCATTAAATTAGTGATAGTATTTAATTTCAACAATTTTAAGCTATTAAAATGCTACATATTCAAATCTAATTGACTTCCATTAATAGTATTATTTATTGGCTTTTAATTTTTAATCAAATAAGTAGATTAAATTGATTAAAATCTTGAAATAAAAAATAAAGGATTAAATTTCAAAAGTTTGAAGAGTATGGTGATTGAGGGCGAATTTAAACCTTTTATGTTTTTTCTTGATTTTTCTTTTCACGTGGTTGATGCTGATTGGATGAAAAATCTCTTGATCCCTTTGAATATCTTAAAATAATTATAGAAAATAAACAATATCTTATATAGCAAAAGTTCAATGTCATGTACATGTTTTTTATTATTATTAAATTACAATTATTGTAAAATTTATTAATATACACCTTCGCAATTGTATTATTAGCTTAAAAGCCAACGAATTAAAAAATTTTAAATCGAAAAAGTATGTTAAATTTCACCAAAATATAAATCATTTCCATATATCTTATCTTATCTTGTGTATGTATATGTATCTTAAGTATAGTCCATACATAAAATTTCACAATATAAGAAGAACTACATTATTTACATTTAATACAAAGGCAACAATAAAATAACTAAATTTGAATATATTTTTAATGTAACACTCTTGAATTAGTAATCACATTAATCGAGAATTTAAAGTCTGAGTTAAATCCTTAATTTAAAAACAAAGTTCTTTTAACATTGTTTTGTTAGGTACACTTCAAATGCATCACGTTTATTTTTGTATTAGTTAATTAATTTTGAACCAATACCATAATATGATTAATTTATCATAAATCCATACATTATCTATGGACTAATTATTTATTTATATAATTTTCAAATAAAAGTGTGTAAGGCTTGGGTTAGGTATTCAAACAGATCTAATTAACTTAAATTATAATTTTTAAGGTTTAAAACATATTAAATTATATATATATATATATTTATAATATAATTTGAATAAAATATTCTTAAAATTATCCAATTTATACCGAAATTAAAAAATCTTTATCTTAATTTAATTTGAAATAAATTAATCCACTAGGTCGGGTTACAACCCAATTTTTTTAAAAATTAAGCCTAAGCTTATTTTTAGATCGACTCAATTCGTTTAAAAAAATAACGTTTTATTGGTAAAAAATAATAAAATAATTTTTTGAATAATCTCATTATAATTTTTGATTATATCTGCTCTTTTTGATACAATACCTAAAACTACACCTAACCCTTTCCCAACTCATAAATAAGAGGATAATACGCTTCAACGCACTCGAACCCATGTCCTCTTATATTGACAACAATGCTCAATGCCAATCAAACGAAAACTCAATCGCAAAAAATAAAATTGTTTTATTGATAAATATTAAATTAATAAAATATTAAAAATATTTTTATTTAAATTAAATCTAAACTGAGTCAAAATATAAAAAAATATTGTCTAAGTCCGATCTAATTTAGGCCAAGATATCAAGCTCAGCCCATATACAAATCTAATCCAAAAAAGACTTAAATTAATCGGGTCAATCAAGTTGCTTCGATCCACAAATAGGCTTGTACTTAAGCCCTAAAACAAGTAAACCGACTACATCAAGATTTTCACCGTACAAGCGAACTCATACCTAGAGCACAATGTTAATACTAGAATAGGTACGTGTTGACATGCATAGAACCCTACTTAAGACGTCACATCCAAAAACAGAGACCGTATCATATAAATAAAAAATTTTACCTTCTTTAAAAGATAGACACACTAAACCACTCACGAGTTTGATATGAAAAAACTTTACTAATTATTTGGAAATTTGGAATGATTTGTTGTAGTTTTAATTAACATATCAAACTACCCACGAATGGAACTTGTACACAACAATTTTTTGAACTGGTTTGTAGCCTGCGTCCAAATTAAATAATAATTTTTTAAAATTAAATTAAAATTTAATATAAAATCTTTTAAACATTTTTATAATATGTAATTAATATAAATTATCAATAGAACTGAATTTAAATTTTAACATAAATTTTTTAAATAATAGATCATTACTCGATTCAAACCGAGGAGATACCTATTAACATACCCAAGTTTTTCTTACCACTGTTAACATAATAGTACATCGAGCAAACTCTACATAAAAGCAAAGGAACATGGGGTTTTTTAAGAGGTGAAAGTGTCAATAATGGTAGTATGAAGGGGGTCACTCAAGTGAGTAGCCCAATTGTTGAGAGGACCTTTGCCTGTTGCAGCAGCTTGGACAGCAAACCCCAAGAAAGCAACCATTGCAAGGCGAGCATGCTTGATCTCAGCCAGTTGTAGGGTCGCTTTCTTCTCCGGGTCGGCGGCTAGGCCGAGAGGATCAAAGAACTTTCCTCCGGGGTACAACCTCTTCTCAGGGTCAAGCTCGGCGTTCCTTTGGAACTCGATGTACCCGATCACCAATACTTCTATCCAGATCAATGTTGTTATCGAAAAAGGAAGGGGTTGACCGAGGTAAGATGAACCCTCAACTAATTCGACCTGAAATAACCCAAGTGACGGTTAAAACATGTAGTTAAATAAATTATTTAATTGTAGTTTTTTTATACAATATTTAAAATTAATCATAACTCCCAACCCTTAAATAAGAGGATAATGCACTTCAATGCACTTAAACTCATATCCTCTTATATTGACAATAATGCCGATGCCAATTGAAATAATATTATTACTATGTCTAAATGAATAACACTTTTAGTTGCTATGGTTAAAGTGATAATATGAACTTTAAAAAAAAAAATACCCTTAAACATTTTGTTTGCATATAAATTTATTTTTTATTGAATATGATTGGCTAAATTCTTAAGTATCACTAACAATATTATCGAATTAAGCGTGGATGCAAAATCAATATTATCAATTCGAATATATTAATTTGTATAAAAAATTGAATATATTAATAAAGACTAACTTTCTTTTAGCAAAATAGAGACTAAATTATAATAATTTAATAGGAGTCAAATCATAATTAAATCGTTAAGATGTAAGCCCATGGATTAGTTTATTAAAATATGAAATTAATCAAATAAATCATATTTAATTTTTTTTAATTAAACTGAAAGACTAACCTTGCCAGCATCTTGCCATGTAACACCGGTGAGCCATTCAACGGTAAGTGCACCAAGCGTAGCCAACATGGCCCACCGTCCATGGATCAACTCACACTCCCTAAACCTCTGTAGACCAAAAACCTCGCTGTAAGGCTGAAACGGCGTCGCCTTCACGTCGGCAACCTCGGTCCTAGTTCCAATGATCTCACCAGCTAGATTCTTAGCCAGGTTTTGGTCCAAAGAATCCAAATCATATTGCAAGTACTCCGCCGGTTTCCCTAACCCGAACGGGTCGAACCCGTAATCACCCACCAAGCTTCCATCGAGCCAGTCAGGCGCCACCGCTCCCGGGTACCATAGAGGGCGGTCGGAGGTTTGTTTCGAGACTTTCTTGGGAGCTGCTTTTTTGCCGCCGAAGCCAAACCTGGCGACGAATCTCCCTGAACTTGTGTAGACGTCGGGGAAGCGTGTCCCCATGAAGGAGGATGTAGCAGCGGCGTTTGTGGTGGCAGCCATTGTTGTGAAAGTGTTGGAATATGGTGGTGGTGGTGGTGGTGGTGGTGGTGGTGGTGGGGGGTTTTTCTTTATTACTAGATTCTTTTAACAAGTGATGTTATTAATAATGAGAGTGGATTATGGAGTTATTGAGATCTTATCCATGAAGAGATATTGTGACCGTTGATTAAGAAAGCGTATCTATCTGACGGTCTTGAAAGTATAGGCCTTATCTTTGCCTTATCTGTTGGCTGTAGGGATCCCTTGAAATTTGACTTGCTTGTTGTCACCAATAAGTATGTAGTTCTACGTCCCCATACATTTCATACTTTTAAAATTTAGTCCTTCTACATTTAATTCCTCGAATTTAATCTTTTTATTTATTTAAAAATTAAAATCTAACTGAAAATACTATTATTTTAATTTCATTAAATTAGTGGTAGTATTTAATTTCAACAATTTTAAAAAATATAAAATATATTTTATATTGTCTAAGCCCGATCTAGTTTGGGCTAAGCCTATCAAGCTCAGCCCATATACAAGTCTAATCTAAAAATGACTTAAATTAATTGGGTCAATCGAGCTTGTCCGATCCACAAACAGGCTTCTACTTAAGCCCTAAAACAAGTAAACCGGCTTCATCAAGATTTTCACCGCCATCTGCCCTCAGTTTCTTGTTTTTCAGTTTTTTTTCTCTGGTCTTCGATATTATTCTTTTAAAAACTCTGTATTCTGTGTTTTTTGTTCGCTTTGTTTTTTTCTCTCAAAAGCATCGCCAATTGGTTGATTTTCTTTTATAAGGTAGTGTTGTTCTCTTTTTCTGGATCTGATTCGTTTTTTGTTCTTGTTTGCTTTTTTTTTTTGTTTGTTTAATTGTATATCTTAATCTGATTTTATTCGCTCTGTAACCTCTGTTTGCTCGCTTACACTGTAAGTTTATATATAGATATATGAACTTTTTGTTGTGTTTCTGCTTAAAAGGTATGTAGAATGGTGAATTAAGTAACTAAATTTAGTTCAACTTCATACTAAGTGAAATTTAGGAAGATCGCAACTCTCTTTTTGCTTCGTTTCCCTGTTTCATAAAGGAATGCTTTTTTTTTTTAATCAGGAGATAATAATTTAATTTGATTATTTAAGCAATTTTGTTGTGTTTTTAAAAAAAATAATAATTAAGTTGTTATTTTCATGTAATTTTTAAGCTGCGATTGAATTCAAGTTGAATTTGCTTGACTAGTAGCTAGTCATTACGAAACATTTCAATTATTTTCTTTATTTCACTTTGCTATTTTCCTTAATCGAAATTTTAATTTTCCTAGCGTGTTTTTGTAAATGATTAATGATATATATGTTTTTTATTTGTTTGGTTTACTGAAGAAATGACGGGAGCTAGAAGCAAGGCTGCCAGGAAGAACACGGGCGAAGCCTTGAAGCCTGCTGATGATAGGTTAATTGACTTGGTTCTGTTCTCCTGTTTGCTTAAAAATAGACTATTTTTTTTCAATTTTTTTTTTGAGAATTTGCTCTTTCCTGTGCTTGTCGAGTTTAGGGGAGACCAATCGGTTTGGTTCAGTTGGTTTAATTTAAAAAAAATTGACTTAACCAATCAATATCATTATATAACTGACTAATAGATGGATTTAGGTCTTAACTAACCTAATCAAACCGTTGTTTAAGTCGATTAAACCAAATTAGGTTGTATTTGAATTTTGGTTGAAATTTTATATACTATAATTTTATATTTTTTTATAATCGACTATCAATTGATATAATTTATTTTAGCAGCTTACAAAATCGCCTTAACCAACATAACAGATTTGACCGAAAGCCATTGGTTATGTCGGCTTGAACCAACTTTTACACACCCTTAGTCCAAGCTAATGTGTTGGGCGGTGAATGCTAAATCATTGAATTTTTCTGATACTTGATGAATGTTTAAATATGAAAGAATCCATGCATTGGGTAGAATGGTACTCAAGTGATTGATTATAGGTATTTTTCTTTTAGAAAGATTGGGAAACGAAAGGCAGCTGTGGATAAAAGTACCATACGAAGAGCCAAGAAGGAAAAAAGGGCTAAGAAAGATCCAAACAAACCAAAGAGGCCTCCTAGTGCATTCTTTGTGTTTCTGTATGTATCTTGAACTTTTAGGTATAAATATGAATGGCTTTTGAGAGTTGTGATTTTTATTGTTTTTTTTTTTTGTTGAAATGCCAGTGAGGAATTTAGGGGTACTTTCAAGAAGGAAAATCCTAATGTGAAGGCTGTATCAGCTGTAAGTGAATTAGTATCCCTTTGAGCAAGATATTGGATGCATGTTTTTTTTTTTTTTTTTTTTTTGGAAAAATATATTGGATGCATGTTTTGTAAATGACTTTGGGGGTTGTTTCTTTGAACTTCTTTGCTTGAAGGTTGGTAAAGCTGCTGGAGAGATGTGGAAATCCATGTCTGAGGAAGTAAGTGCTGGAAATCCTTTTATATGGATAGCAATGTATTCTTGTTTTCGGTTGGCATTGACTTTTTGATGACAGAAATTCTGTGTGGCTTATTGTTCTGAATTTATGCATATGCATTATCATTATGATTTTGGTGCTTATATTTATGAAGGAAAAAGCCCCTTATGAGGCCAAATCTGGACAAAGGAAGGTTGAGTATGAAAAACAAATGAAAGCCTACAACAAAAAACAGGTGAAGGAACTTCAAGGTTATTTCTTTTATTTCAAGTAATAATTTGCTTGACTTGGCTGCTTTAACGCCCCCCCCCCCCCCCTTCCTTTTAATTTGTAGGAAAGTTCTGCTAATGGCATCGGAGATGATCATGAGGGTGAGGAGGATGAGGCTAGTGAAGAGGTAATTTCATTTTAATCATTAGGACTTTACTCGACCCGTGATCATGTCTAAATTTGTTTTTCCGTTTTATGTTTATGATGCTTTACTCCTTCAGAAAGGACAACATCTGAAACACGAGGACGATGATGAGGAAGAAGAAGATGATAAAGAAGAGGAGGAGGATTGAAAGTGAATGGAGGATTAGGATATAAAATAGTTTTAACAATGCAGAAAGATGTTAGGTTTTGTTTGATCATGGTTATAGGTGAAATATATTACCTCTCTGAAATATCTATAGTATAGTGATGCTTTACTATCTTTATTGCTTTGATCCAGTTTATATTTTTAACATTAAGCTACATGTTTTAGTTAAATACTCTAACATACCTTGTTTTTAGTTTTCTCTAATTTGTTTATCCTTGGTTATAGTTATTGCTCAAAATGAACTTTTTTTTTCCAATATGTATAAGATTCGGATATCTACAAACAATGTAATGCAGATAATAAACAAATTCAAATTTTAAAATAGATTTGCATATTTTTTATGTTAATAAATTTATAGATATTTCACTTGCTGTTATCTCTATTTACAACAATAGTGCAGACAAAATGGTTACATGATACATAAAAATGATTAAGAGACTAACACGTCTAATGCGTGCATGAGGGGGGGGGGGGGGGGTTAAATCCCCTGTATTCATGTTTATTGGTGATAACAATTTGATCGGAGATGACACATGAATTTCGATATGATTTTGTGTTTGATCTGGTTTGGAGTTCGGCGTGGTCTTTTTCGGCTTGTATCTCTTCATATTTTGAATTGCCTCAGTCGAATTTCTTTAAGTTAAGTTACGATCGATTTGTTGAAGCACGAACCGTTCGAGAAAGATCCTTCGAGACAAACTTGGAATTTCAACTTTTAAAGCACGTAATTAGCTTTGAGTCGAATTTTAAATCTAATTTTGGAGTTTTAAATTGTTAAAATTTAGAACAACTACATAAACACGGCATCATGAATATATGTATCATCTGATGGGCCAAAATTTTTCTAGGGCAAATCATACAGAGTTAACTGCTAATACAAATTCCGTACCATTACGGTGAAACGTAAATTGCAATTACACCTAAAAATGACAAAAAAAAGGAATGGCAACTTTCAATTCTCACTAGCATATAGATGATCTAAGTGAAACCTCTGGCACAAAAATTGGATAGTAAAAATGAAATGAGTTTGCGTACTATGAGGATGATGATTGCTCAACATTTGTTTCCTGCTTTGCTTTCTGGCGATTTTCATTCACCATTTTCTCAAATTGTTTCTCACTTGCCGCAATTAGACGTTTGACAATGTCAAAGGTGGTAAGCCTAATGCTGCAGTTTAAATAGAGCAACAATTAATTAACAAAATACGTCTCAGGTCAATTCAACTTGAACTTCATGGCAATTTGTTGGTTTAATTGTGGTTTTAGTCCCTTTACTGCGCTAAACATGGGATTAATCTGGTCCCTTTACTTTTATAATACTATTAGTAGGTTCAAACTGATAAAGCCGTTTGTTGTTATCGTTAAAGTAATGATGCAATTTTTTTTAAAACAATTTAAAGCAATTGGTTGACATGTAAATTTATTATTAATTTAACATAATTGACTGGATTTTCATTTAACATTGACTGTATACTCGAATAATAGCGCATGTCATTCCTTTAAAGATTGTAACTAACGATGTTATCACTTTGGACCTAATAATAATATAAATGTTGAATTATGACTCCTATTTCAAGTCAAATTTGAGAAATAATCTTTCAGTCAAACTTTTTTAATTGTTTCAATTAAATTCTGTTTATTTATTTGAGTCAAACTCTTATTAGTCTAGATTATTTTATTATTATTTGACCTAGAAATTTAGCCTATAAATAGACTCTTTTACAACCTTAAAAAATACACTTATTAAACACACACAGTATAGTTTAGAACTCCTAACACTTTTGGAGATTTTAGTGTTTACATTTTGAGGGTTCTTTGTTTTTTGGGTTTTCGAGGTTTAGTTTTTATCTCCATCTTTTGTACTCTTCATTCTTTTACCATTATAGTAACATTATTTTTGTCCGTGGTTTTTTATCCTCTTCGGAGAGATTTTTCCACGTTAAATTTGTGTGTTCAATTTCTCAATTTATTCCGTTATTTTTACTTTTTCGTTGCTTAATTGGGTCGATCCCCAACAATAAAAGTAATGGGATCAACTTATGCCAAACTAAAGGGACTAAATTCTCAGTTTCAGCATAGTAGAGGGACTAAAACCATAACTAGACCCAAATTGTTTCCATTATGCAGCGATATATCTGCAATGATAATGACATTGACTATCGAAATCACTTATATGTTAGCTAGTTGGGTTCTATATAAGTCATAGATAAACCAAGTCCACAATCCACAAGCAAAATCGTGCAAGTTTTCACACAAGACATTATCAGCATTGGAAATTGACTGAATAAAACGACTAAGGTCTCAAGAAATTCTGCTCTAAACTGAACAATATGAATATGGGGCAAACATCATCTTGTTCCAAAAGTAAGGGAAGGGAATGGAAGTGAACCTGCTATTTGGAAGGTTTTTCAATGCATTCGGAACAAAACCCCTATACAAGCCACCCACTCCATCACGTTCGATAATACCTACAGAAGCAAGAATATAGTATGGTTAGTGAAACCAACAAGCATGCAAATTTTTACCCTTTCCCCCCCCCCCCCCAAACTTTAATTTGATAGTATTATGGACTACAATAAGTACTGATGGTTGGGACATTAACAACAATAGTTAATTTCTAATATTCTAAGTCAATGTAGCTCTATATGGCACTCAAGAAGAAAAAGCATGCAATACTCTGGTCATAAATGCCAAATGCAACTGAAGTTTTTATACATTTTGTATCGACTTTGTTATCAGTAATGGCAATACAAGAAGCATCATCGACTTACCTGGAATGGCATCCATGACTGATTTGTATGGTGTACCCCTCATTTGCATTTGTCTTCTCACTGTGTCTAAAGGATAGCAGGTTAAGGTAGCTGCAGCAGCTGACACTACAGCTGTCAGTAGAGATGCTTGAGTCTTTCGGCGATATTTTTCAGGCAAAGCTCTCTTTACACTGTTATAAAAACAAGAATTTTCAGACAAATTTATGTTTGGGTTCTCATATGATGTATTACTAAGTGTCATTGGGACTCACAGGTCAAATATGCAAAAGTTCACAGCTATATATGGAGCTATGCCAATTAGAGAAGGTACAAGACCATAATAAAAGGATCCAAAACCTTCCTCTCCCAACATGGTCAATGCAACCTTGAAGAAACAAATTACGGTTTATCTTCCAAAAAGTAGTCATCTTCATGTGGTAACAATGAGAGAGTTAAGTATATACCTCAGACATTTTCCGATACCCAGGTTCGACAGCCAAACGTAGTCTCAGGACATCTAATGGATATGTAATCTATACGTAAGAAAAAAGAAGTAGAACTGTGAAAGACCGAAATTTGTGAAACACACTGAGCAATCAATGAGAAAAAAAAGGTTTCATAGACAAAAATGATTAAGAGAAAAATCCAAAAACCAAATTTAACCGGTCACGGATATATTTGAATTGCAGATAAATTTCCTCCCTTCTACTTTTCCCATTTATAGTCAATAGCCAAACGAAAGAAGCATAATAGAAAAACTTACACTAAACAATAATATAAGACTTGATTATTGAATCACTTACAAATGTAGATGTCATGCCGGCACAAGCTCCAGCACCAAGTCTTCTGAGAACAGATAGCTCGCCATCTTTTCCCGTGAAAAGTTTCTAGAATTCAATAGGAACTAGAAATCAAACGACTAACTCCATCAAGGGACACACAATAATCATCAATACAATTCTAAGATTACATTATGCATATTCTTTTATTACCTTATAAGTTTCATAAGCAAAGAGCTGGACTGCACTGTAAGGTACAACTCTGATCACCTGAACCATTTAGTACTAAATCAATGTCAACAGCAGCTCAGTAAACCATCACAATTACATTATCGATATTTATTCCCAAAATAAAGAGTGGAAGTAAAAACTACAAAGAACCTGAGGAAGATTGCCCTTCCAGTACCCTTTAATTCCATCATCCTTCCCAATCGATACAAGCGCCTGCAATTTACTCCCAAATAGTCACCAACATTTAAAATACAATCCAATGAAACTACCTTAATCAGCTGAATTTCAACAAACATATAATTACCAATTCAAGTAAAGATAGAACATGCAGAAATATATCCAAAGATACCTGAGAAATAGAAAAATAAACCCAAAAAACTTACCTCAATAAGACCAATAGATTTTTTTGCACTCTCTTGCCCAACTCTAACACCTTGTGTCTGCCAAAAGAAAAATCATTTTGAAATGGTTAAAATATGTTGCAAGTCCCTGCACTTTAATGATGTTTCAAATTTAGTCTTTGTAATTAAAAAGCCAAAAAAAAAAAAAAAACTTTTAGATTTAAAATTCTCATCATTTGATTCTATTAGTATTCTCCATAAAAAATTGCCATCCATACACAGACAATCGTACATGATGAACTCCATAAGCATAATTTATGAAAAATTAATTCAATAAACAATGGATTCTTATAGTTATGAAAAATTAATACAATTCTCAATTCAATAGCACAATCAATTTTTCAAACAAAAAAAAAGCTAAATTATCCATAATTAAGATAATTTTTTCTTAATTTACACTTACGTCAACCAATAACTAACTAACTAACTGAAACTGTTATGTAGGATCTTTAAATCTCTAATATAAATAAAAAACGGAAAACTAAAGGTAATAACCTGCATAAGAAGCTTGACGCGGTCAAGCGGAGCCGTGACGGTTTTAGCGACGGCACCAGCGACGGCGCCAGCTGCGAAAATGGCAACGTCTCTAGGTACGTAAGCTAAAGCAGCCAAAGGATGGTTGAGGAGCTGAGTTAGAGTTGGCGCGAAATCTCGTCGTTGTTCTCTCTTATCTGCCATGGAAATACAAGCGAATTTACGAGCACTGCCACTGCCATTATCGAGATGGTACGTGAGGCGGGTTTTTCGATGAAGAAAGTCATCGCGCTTCGTTGTGTCGAAAAGGGTAAGGCCTGGTATGGTTTCGAAGCGTAAAATTGGTTTGTTTTCTCTCATGGCAGAAGGGTAGAGTGGGAAATTTAGGAGGATTGTTTGAAAGTAGAGAAGAGATAAGGCAGTGCAGAGATTGTTTTTCGTTGCAGTGCTGAGAGGGAGAGAGAGGGAAAAGAGCACAAAAATGAGAAGTCCGAAAAACTTGCCTTTTATAATTAAGTCCCTTGAAATTGAATGGCTTAACTACGGAATTGGTGCCTAAATTATACTGTTTTCTCACTTAAGTATCTAAAGTTTTTTTTTTTTTTTTTTGTTAAAAGTGGTATCTAAACTTTCAATTTCTTCTCATTTTACCCCAAAACATGTGAAAAAAATAAAAAACTGTTCCGTGTGCCACATTCTTATTGGCTGATATCATGATTTGGGATAAAATGAAATAAAATTGATGGTTTAAGTACTACTCTGACAAACACCTAAGTGAAAAATTTGATATAATTTGAGGGACAATTTGACATTTAACTCAAATTGAATATATTACAATCAGATGAGTGCGGCGGACCTATGGATAGGTTTTTAAACTCAAGCTCTGATTGGTGAATCATGGTGGTGATAGAAATGTTAACAATTTGATTCGGATCAATATGATAAAAATATATAATTATTTTCAAGTATTCTATCTTTTTAGAAACTCTGAGACCAATTATATCAATCGGTATTCATTTTGCAAAATGCACGGCTCTTCGAGTTTAAATCTTTAAAAGAACAATTGAAATAATGAAAAATTTTAAAGAACTTTTGGGCCTACAAAAGAACAATTTCGATTTATGTTCTCAAGATAAGACACACATTTAACGAACCGGATTCTTCAATCGCAATAATATTTCTCTATTAATATAAATTCTTCCATTTTCCATAGTGAAACATGTATTTTTAATAAAAAAAATTCGAATATTAATTAATTGGTTTTTTTGTTATTATAACAATCGAGTTTAAATATATTTTTAAAAGTTGAGAGGAGCCTTTGATGGGATGAAGTTAGCCATGGTCCATGGACTGACCATGTATCGTAATCACAAGGTATAATCAGATGATTCAAACACCTTAAAAATTTTAAACTAATAAAATTTAAAATATTTTAAAATTAAGAAAAAATATATATTTACAAAAGATGTAAATAAAATGAACTAAAATAATAATAAAAAATCTACCCTTTTTATTAAAAATAAAAATAGAAACAATAAATCTAACTTCATTTTTTTTTTCAACTCTCGGTTTTCCAAAAGGAGAGTTCTACCATGTTGAATTATATACCTTTGTAAATCTGTGAGTTCTCTTCTATTCGATGTTTATAATAATTGATTGTATTAAAATAGTTTTAATAACTTCAAAAAAAAAAAAAAAGATTCATAAGCTAAAAGTTGAGGATGGAAACTTTAGAATCCTGGATTCGAGTTTTTATTAATTTCTAATTTTTCAAAAAGAATAAAGAAACAAACAAAGAAGAATTTCATTTATCAAACTTGCATTACAATATATAGTTCATTTGCTACTACTTTAAGGTCATAATTTAGACCCAAACCTCAACTGAAACCCCCCCCTTAAAGAACAAAACAGTACACTGTGTACTCATATATAGCCTGTCTTCATCAAGCTTCAATAGTATGTCAGCTTTCCGACAGGGCCACGCACGACATAGCAAAAGAATAACAAAATGCATGAAAAACGTCCAAACCCTGCATTATTCATCTGTAATTTAGACTCTCAGTTAGTATTATACGTACAATTTCATAACATTATTGAGTCAACATATACACACATATATATATATATAAGCTGTTTTAAAAGAAACACTTACTTTTCAAGCTCTGAAGATTGTATCAATGGCTGCTTTAGTTCCTGCGTTTATGCTGCTTAATTGGTCTCAGATGAAAAGTGGGAAAATATATAAAATATAATTATATATATAGTAATTAGAAGAAATGGGAATCAATTAACATTTTAATCCTTACTTAATGGTGTTTTGGATACAAAAAAGCAAGCTCCAATAACAATGTAGAGCAGTAGAAGAACCAGTCCTTTCATGTAGTGAGAAGTGCCGTCCTACAAAAAGTTCAATGATGCAAGCTTTTTAGCTCAATTTAATCCATAATTTAACAAGAATTGAATTTATTATGTTTAAATTTGAAATTTAATCTTTATGCTTTATTATATTATAATTTAGTTGTCTGATTTTATAACGATATTGGTTAGTCCGACACCGTTAATTATTCTAATTAATATATTTTCTAACACAAAATAAATCCATTTCGACATGAAGAGTTGAAAGGCCATGACGATGAATTTTTGTACGAGTGAGTGTTAATTACTTGCAATGTGAAGGCCACGACGATGATTGAGAGGGCAAGAGAGCCAGTTTCGAGGAGATTGAAATTAAGATCCATCTTGATACCCATAAGCCAAGCTGTAACAGCACAAAGTGGGACCTGAAACCACATTAATAAAACGATGAATGTAATTTTTACAATATTAAAAAAAATCAAATAAATTTAATTTGACATAGTTAATATTTATTGTATAAAAAAGAACAATAAATATTCATTTAATTTTTTTAATAATATAAAAATTAAATTAATCCAATTAATAATAAAAACATTAATTTGATCAAACCCGGTAGGTCTCAGTTACATCCACCATTCTAAAATACTATATAATGGCTTACCACAAACATGGAAATCTGAGTTGCAGATCCTAATGCCACACCTAAAGAAATATCCTGCAATTAATTTTCGGTGCCATAAAATTTTGTCAACATATTGTAATTGATAATAATAATAATAATAAGGGTATTTAATAATGCTGACCAGCTTGTTTTTAAAAGCAAAAATGATAGCTCCTGCATGTTCAGCTGCATTTCCAACAATAGGTAGCAAAATAATGCTGATGAAGTTAACAGATATTCCCCAAGAATCTGAAGCATCCTGAATTTAATTTTATCATTTAGCTCAGTTAATTTAATTTTGCATTAAAATAATCAAACTTTCATTAAATATAATCAAATCATGCCCTTTAAACTCACATCATCTTGTATTGACAACAATACCCATATCAATCATACTAAAACTCAATCTACCATTTTTAGTAAGCCACTGCCTACTCATTTTCCTTCGTCCGTAGGCATTTACCAAAGCTTTCTCGCTTCGCTATATTGCGAGGATCCACTTTTAATCACTCGAGTTTTAATATCCCTAACCATACTCTTATCTAACATTGAACACTAAAAATGATGTAAATTGATTTACCTCAATTGTTTGCACAACATATTCAGAGAGCAAAGAGATGACAGCAGTCATTCCAACAAGCCAAATAAATCCACTCCAAAATCCAATCACTGCTTCTTCTTCTCCTTCTCCTCCATTTTCGTCATTGTCCGGTTCCTGAAATAGTAGGCTTGCATCAGCTTATACAGGAACAAAGCCAAAATTTTTGTTTAAGAGGTGAAGATAAAATTTTGTATGGGTCGAACCTAAAAATTTTATTCTAAAAGGACTTAAATTATATAATTGGTTTTTAGGAGGGCCCAAAATTAAAATTACAATATTTTCATTTATTTGAATGATTGAATGGCTTAAAATGAATGATCAATACTTGATAGGGACTACTAATAATATTTTCCCATTTAACTAACAGGGAAGGCACCCCCTCCCCCGTTGGCTTCGTCTCTGATATATATAACACCACCAAACGATAAAAATACCATAGAAACTCTTGAATTAAAAGTCAAATTTCATTTTACTCTCTTTACTAAAAATTGACAAATTAATCTACGTACGTTAAATGAAAGAGCAAATTGATCTTTCTGTTAAAAATTTTATCCATTTTATTGTTAAAATTCAGCCCTTGTACATTAGCATGATGTACACATGACATGCTACCGATCAGTATCTGGTTATTCTATTAGTAATTTTCAACAGAAATGACCAATTTACTCCTTGATTTAATGTATAAGGATTAATTTGTTCATTTTTTAATGGAGGAATCAAAACGCAACTCCTAACACAGGGCGTCCTTGATACATTTACCCACCACCAACAAATTGCAGAAACTGGGTTTAAGATGCTATTGAATTTACCTCTTGAGCTTCGAACAATTGCCGGTGTGTGAATAGTTGGAAAACCAAGTAGGAAAGATAAGCAATCAACATCACAATGCTGCTGGCTCTCGACAACTGCAGTATCGGGTCAACCGTGACGGCGTCGGATGCCCCACTCATTCGAAACAACATCGGCAGCGAATGGCATAATAATGCAAGCAATAGAAGGAGAGAGTTCACATCGGCTTGTCTCTGTCAAATTCAACACTGTGTTAACAAAAGGGACTAAAACTAAAATTTTACCAATATGGAATTTGACGAGCAGTTGCTTACTCTATCAAATTTTTGTTCCAGCCTGAGGTTGGCAATGCCGCCACAAAAGAGAGAAGTCCCAAGAACCAAAAGCAGGTTTGAAAGGACTGAACCCAATAGGGAATACTTGACCACGTCTATTTTACGTTGGCTTAATGCAAATATTGCTATGATCAGCTCAGTAGCATTGCCACAGGTTGCATTCAACAGCCCTCCCACTGCACCAGGGACAAATCCAACAATCTTTTTAACGGAGGCCGGAATTTATTATAATTTTTCCATTGATTACGATATAAATCTATAATTATTAATTTATAATTTTATCATTAATTTTTTTTTTTTAGGATGATTAAAATGCAATAGTACTATTATAATTTAATTATAATAGTTAATTTTGATCGAATTCAAAATAATTCGAACTAAAAATAATTTAAGTTCGAACAAATAACTCGAAAAGTCTTAAAAATAAAATAATCAAAACTTGAAATAAAATAATTTACCTGTTGGACCAGTGTAATAAGCAATTTGCCTGCAAGCCACATAAAGAGAATGTATATTTGTCAACTTCAAGTAAAAATATGTAAAAGAAATTAAAAAAAAATAAAAAATTATCAGAATAAATATATAAAATCTGCCTTACTCAGTGAGAAAGCTAACTCGTTCAGCCAGTGGAGTGAGGCCAAGTAAACTCAATGCAAACACCCAGGGCTGTTTTAACAACAAAGTAGAGGGATTAAATCTCAAACTTCAACAAAACAAAGGGACTAAAACCATAAAAAAGAAAGAGAGGGAAAAAAAAAGCTCACCCTTGCGAAACCATAGCAATCAGCAACAATGGCCAAAGGAATAGCAGGGAAAAGAACAGAGAGTTTAGTCCCTAAAATGACCTCCTGAAGATTAGCCAAGAACTGCCTAAGTTTCCTACATGGAACCTTAGAAACCAGGGTCAAATCCGACTTTTTACGTAACGAAGAAGATGACATGTTATGTGCAGTCCTCCCATGGCGAATCTCCTTACTTAAACCCTTCAAGTTTCCATTTTCCAGTAACCATGGTTCTCTCAAAGAAGCCATTTCTTTTTACGTTAAAAACAAGAAGAAGAAGGAAAATAGTGAAGATGGTGACAAAAACAACCGAATGAAAAATATATAGGGATGAGTTCGAGAAATAAGATTATATGTATATACATATATATGTTTGTTTATATATAAAAATATTGGGAGTTACATAAAACGAAACTTCGAGGAAGCTTCATATAATAAAACAGTTAAGGGAACCACCTGGACAGGATAATGATAATTCTTTATTTTTGGAAATATTATAGTAAAGGTAAAAACTTTAAAATCTTTATTTTTATTATGGATAAATTACATTTAAGGAAACTAAATTATTACTAAGTCTACGTTTTGATTATTTAACTTCAAAAAGTTATAAAATAATTATTAAATTATTTGAAAGTTTTTATTTAAGTCACTCGACTGTTAAGTTTTTTTATTTTTAAGTTTGATTAGTGATTTTCAAGCGAAAATTTGACGATCAGTACAGTATATCAGTACTCATTGATGAGTAGGAGAACTTACTCATGATTGGAGATTGGAGATTGGAGAAAAATGTTTTTTGGATTTTGGTTAGCATATTCATGATGTCCAAAGCTGTTTTATGAAAAAAAAATTGAACTGTAAAAGGGTAGGAAAAGGAGAGCTTTCGATTGGTGCAGGCAGTGCGAACAAAGAAGACTATACAACAATGATTTATATAAAAACTTTAAAATAGTTCAGTGAACATTTTATAACTTTTTAAAGTTGAGTGACCAAAATGTAAACTTATTAATAGTTTAATGACCTTAAGTGTAGTTTACCCTTTTATTATATGATTTTTCTTAGGGTGAGTTCCAGGGGAGAAGCTAGAAAATTTTTTGGGAGGGTCGAAGTTAAATTGTATTTTTACAATAGTAAAAATATAATTTTTAAAGGATTAAATCAAAAATTTATCATTTTTAAAGGGTAAAATGCAATTTTACCTTTACTAATTTAAAATTTTAAAAAATTTCAAAAAGCTAAATGAAAATTTTTCCATTTTAAGAGGACCAATGCCCCTGTCAACCCTTTAGATTCATTCCTGATGAGTTGGATTCAATTTGGTTCGATGAATGCTTTTTTTTTTTTTTTAAATTGTTCAAACCTTTAATTATAATTTAATTTAATTTTCTATTTTTTAGTTTTTTAATATTATTTTCAAGTTTTTAGTTTGAGGTGATAAAATTAATTTTATTTTATGACTTTTACATATTCATGATTTGGATCAATATTCAATTTTTTTAATTTCTTTTTCTCAACCCTAAATTTTTGTCTTTCTTAAAAGATTATCATAATGAATATTTAAAATTATTGTCTAATTATAAAAAGATGTTTTAAGATCCCAATGATTGAGGTTTATATGTGTGTTTCACGTGGATTGATAATTATATGATACTAATTTTGAACTTACTAAATTCGTATATTTAGTGAATTTAAATATCCAATTAAAATTTTAATTATTTTGAATTTAAATTTAAGTAATAATACTCAAAAACAATGCGAATAATATACATGTGCAAATTTTATATAGATTTACGTATTCAAATTTTACAGAAGAAAATACATATATCCAACCCGTTCTAAGTTATATATATTTAAACTATTAATAAAGTTTTTGATTGAGTTGGTGTTATAAATTAATTAGATACAAATTCAATCGGAGAATCGTAATTAAAATAAATAATATTATTCATTTTAACAAAAACAAATAAAAATATGCATATATTAATATTTGAACAATCAATCAAAGTTTTTTTTTAAATAATCTCATTATAGACTCTGATCATATATTATTTTTTTATATTATTTTTTACACAATGCCTAGAACTAGTCATCTTAATATTATTTTAATATTTATATTAAAGTAGTATTATATATTTAGTATATATTTATTTTTTTTATTGTATTCTAAATTACATAGTTTATAAAAATAACATAATATAAAGTACTATGAACTTAAAAATGGGTCGAACAGGCCAGACTAGAGCCTTAGATGTTTAAGCTTGAGCCCGACTTATATTTTGAATAAACCTTTTTTTTTTTTTTTTTTTGCTCAAGTTTATTTTTCGAACCTAATAATTTTACTTAAATTTTTTCTAAATTTCGGGTGGACCTCCGAACTTGTACAAATAATTCGACCTATTAACATGTCTATTTATAACTATGAGCAAAACCCACCTTTCAACTCAACCAAAAGACAAATTATGAAGGTGGGAAGAAGGTTCGACCTTAAAAAAAGTGTTAAGAACAAGTCTTCCCTAGTCCTATATATATGTGTGTGTTTTCGATGTAATCCATGAAGTTTTTTCAAACACAAGTTGGTAAATGTTTTGCTCTAAAGAATGGTGTGCGAAGAATGTTTGCGGGTTGGAGAAGATATATTTCAGTGGCTTCCACTTTTTCTAAAAGCAAAGGTAAAAAGTACATACAATTTTTGGTTCTCCAATATTATCAATTTTTATATATGCTAATCATTTGAGGGTTTCCTTTTATTATTTATTTTCAAAAAAAAAAAATAAAGTTTGGTCGGCAGGGGTGGTTGGTAGGTATGTAATATTATATCTTAGTAATATTCACCTGTCATTCTGCATGAAAATTTCAAGTCTAATTTAATTTCAGTATTTTATCAACAATTAATTGGGTTAAAGTTTTTTTATAAGACAACGTGAATTTGGAGAGGATAAAGCTTAAGTTTAAAAGTTATTTTTTTTTTTGGTTGTAGAGATTGTTTTATATATTTTAATAATTAAAATTTAATTTTATTATTTTTATAGTTTTTAGAATAATTAAATTAAAATTTTATTATTTATTTACTTAAAATTTTATAAATTTTCTTTTTTTTTAATAATACTGATATTCATTAATAATGCTTGATTCCAAAGAAAACAGATAGTCTGCCCCTATTAGCAGAGATGAAAAACACATCATAAAGAAAATTAAATAACAATAATTAAGAACAAAAAACCCCCAAAAGAAAGTAAAAGAGAGAAAATTTCGAAAACCATCAGGAGATTCAACAAAACCTTCTCCTCCTTTGACATTTTTAGATGTCCATCCTCCTATTGATCCAAGAATTCCAGTCAGTAGCCGCAATTTGTTCGATCGAGTTTGGAGCCTCTTCCACCCAAAACCGGGATTCACACAGCTGTCTTCCAAATGTCGCTAGATTATTGGTGGCATTATTTGCTTCACGGGGAACATAACGATAAGTAATTTCTCGAAAATATGTCTCCATTAGTCTAATATGTTCAAAGATTGGCCTTGGAATGGATCGATCGTCACTAATGGAGTTTGCTTTTTTATTAAAGAAAGCGAATCCCCTTCCAAAGTAATACGGAAGAAACCCATGTCTTTGGCAAAACCAACGGTGCATTCACAGGATCTGGCTTCTGCTACAAACGCATTAGCCACATTCATCATCGCGTAAGTGCATGCTCCCATAACTTGACCATTCTCGTTCCTTGCGATAACCTTTACCATAGATTGGTTTGTAGCCTGATGAAAAGAGGCATCAAAATTTAGTTTAATAATACCTGGATCAGGGGGCGCCAAAGTTCATGTATTTTAGCTCTGGTGTGTGGAATATGTGGGTTTAAAATATTAATATCTTTAACATAGCCTCGTATAAACCCGACCAGTCCCTGCAGATTTCCACTATAACCTTCATGAACAATTTTATTTCTTCGATGCCATAAGGACCAGTAGGCAATAACAAGTAATCTTCTTGTGTTTGTGTCCAGCTTCACAAATTCAGTAGCTAACCATTCTTTGCTGGTTGAGGCTTCTTTTTTGGAGAAACCTTTATGCCCGGATTGCGCAATAGTTGATGCAGACCGTTACAAGATCCCATTTGATGTTCCGCGTCTTTCAGAGCCTCCTTGCAAATAGGGCAAACAGTATCAACAGGCAGACGATGAAAGGTTAGGTTGTGATAGTTAGGTAGGAAATTGTTATAAAGTCTCCAGAAATGTATTTTGAGCTTCGATGGGAGTTGTAAATCTCAAAGCAGCTTGTAAAATTCTGTATGGCTCCCAGCATTTTGTAACTGTTCTGTAACTAAAGCTTTGTAACGCTCTTGACTGAGTATAGTACACCTGTGGGATCATACTTCCAAACCTGAACATCCGGACCTGCTTCGAGAGACAAAAGGGATTTTGAGGATCATGTCAGCTTGTTATTTGTTAAAAAGCCGTCGTATCAACTCCATATTCCAGGTGCCCATGTTCTTATCAATCAGTTGATTAACAGTGGTGAAAGAAATAACTATGTTGTCTACTGATACTCTGCTATTTCCTGTGCCAGGGATCCAACTGTCGTTCAACATGTTGACTCTATCCCCCATTCCAATCCTCCAGATCAATCTCTCTGAAATCAAATCCCGTGCACCGCAAATGCTCCTCCAGGTAAAAGACGGGTAAGATCTGACCTTTGCTGTCAAAATACTTGACATCGAATAATATCTTGCTTTAAATAACCTTGCTAACAAGCAAATTGGCTGAGTTAACAATCTCCAAACCTACTTAGCTAATAAAGTTGTTTTAAAAAAACAAAGGTTCCTAAAACCCATGCCACCACCATATTTAGGCTTGCAAAAATAATTCCAATTACTCCAATGGATACCTTTAGAGTTTTTCGAATTGGACCACCAAAATTTATTAAGCAAACCCTCTAATTTCCTGCACAATGATTTTGGCAAAGCAAAGCACTGCATAGGATAAACGAGAATAGCTTGTAAAACCGCTTTCACAAAGACTTCCTTACCGCCCATTGATAAATGGCGAATACTCCAGCTATCCATTTCCTTTTTGAATTTATCCACATAGTTAGCAAAAGCTCGACTCTTATTTCTGCCCACCATCATAGGAAGCCCCAAGTATTTCTCCGGGTTAGATGTCATATGAACTTTTAAAATATCAGTTATTAAATTCCGATCCCTCTCCGTCACCGCAGTTCCAAAATAAATGAAGGACTTTTTCGAAATTCACCTTTTGCCCAAACACCGATTCGTATTCTGATATTATTCTTCGGACAGTATGTGCACTCATTCTTATAGTATCACATAAAAGTATGCAGTCATCAACGAAAAACAAATGATTAATTGCCAATTGTTGTCTTCCAATAGGAGTACCTATCATTTCCCCCTTCAATATAGCATCTCTCAAAAGTGTAGAGAAACCCTCGACACAAAGGAGAAAGTGATATAGGCTAAGAGGATCGCCTTGTCTCAATCCTCTCGAAGGATTTAAATTGTCACTAATATCATCATTAATCCCAACCGTGTAGGAAATCGAACAAACGCATCTCATAATTAACGTTATCCAATCATTATGGAAGCCTAATTTAGACATCATTCCCGCTAAAAAATCCTATTCCACTCGATTGTACGCTTTACACATGTCAAGTTTAAGTGCAAAATTACTTGACTGAGACTTCCTCCGCATTTTCAAAGAGTGTAAGACCTCATATGCGATTAACACATTATCAGAAATATTTCTCTCGGGAATAAAAGCTCCTTGAGCTTCATCGATGCAATTGTCAAGAATTCCACTCATTCGTTCAACAATGACCTTCACGATAATTTTGTAGATCATGTTGCATAAACTTATCGGTCTAAATTGCGATATCAACTTCGATTTATCCACTTTTGGGATCAAAACAATACGAGTTTTATTTATTTCAGCCATTTCAATTTCCCTTTTAATAATTGAACGACAGTAACTAGAAATTTGAGAACCAAAGATGTGCTAGTACCTTTGGAAAAAAACTGTTGGAAAGTCATCTTGACCTGGTGCCTTTAGAGAGGCCATTGACTTTACCACTCGCCATATATCATCTGCCGTAAATCCTTCATAAGATCAGCATTCATATCGTCAGAAATTCTTTGTTCTACCAATCCAAAAATACAGTCATCATCAGTCGCATCAAAGGCTGTAAATAAGTTAGCAAAATTATTCAACGCAATCTGCAATAACTCCTTCCTCTTAGTAACCCATAGACCATCAACAGTTTCCAAACCATGAATTATGTTTTTCACATGACGCTCCACCGTAAACTTATGAAAGAAATTTGTATTCCGATCGCCATTTTTCAACCAGTTAACGTGAGCGCGTTGTTCCCAAAATATCTCATCCTTATCAGCTTTAAGATTCAACTCAATATGAGTGTTTGTAATTTCAGCTAAAACATCATCTGTTGGGTCTTGCTCATACAACTCACACAATCGATCCTCCAACCCCTTTCGTGTATTGTTGTTCATTTTCTTCTTGTGACTACTCCAGCTTTTTAAAATTGTACCTAGCCGCAGCAGTTTAGTTGGAACATCATCATTGGAACTTTCCCACCTTTGCACACAACATCCTCAAAATCATCCATGGGGCACCAGTATGCTTCAAAATGAATAAACTAGCCGCCTGTCTAACATTCTCATTTCCAACACTTTGAGTATTAACAAGAACCGGGCAATGGTCCAAGATGGAGTGAGATAAGTGTTCCACCCTATAGTTCGAAAAAATATCCATCCAAGCACATGTTGCCATACCACGATTCAATATTTCTCTAATGTTGGTGGCAGAGAAACGTCCTCTCTACCATGTATACCACCGGCCCGTATAACCCAAATCAACTAGCTCACATTCTTCCAAAGCCAAACGAAATTCTTCCATATTTCTCTCCGAGCAAAGTCTCCCTCCTTTCTTCTCACAAGAGCTTGTGATCTCGTTGAAATCACCAATCACCAACCATGGTAAGTTATCTTTCAAGCTTAATTTTTTAAGAAGATCCTACGAGAGAGACCTAAGCCGTTCATCTAGGTTACCGTAAAACCTGTAACACGCCAAGTTTCCCCACATTCATTATCATGGATGTATGCATCAATATGGTAATTAGAAAAGCTCTTCAAAGTGACTAAGGAGTTTTCCTTCCAACCTAAAGATAACCTTCATTTCGATCCAATAGCTCCCACATCAATTCCATTGCAAAATCCACACTTCCTACGGACATTTTCCATCTTTTTCAAACTCAATTTTGTTTTAATGAGAAACAAAATTCGGGGATTTATGGCTCGCAATCTGTTTTGAAGCTGACCAACATTCCTTAATCTCCCCAAACCACGGATGTTCCAACTGATAATTCTCATTGCATCCAGCTGCTCTACCCAACAAAGCTAGCCGATTTATCAAAACTGCTATGTTCCATTGCAGTATCCGACAGTGAGTCATTTACCCCCAAAATGCATTATCGTTTCTTTCCTTCTACCACATTAAGAGGACTGTCTTCATTTTCCAAAGTTAAAAGCAAATTATTAGGAGCACGAGTGGGCCCTACATGCTCCATATGGATAGAATTAGGAAAAGGAATTTGCCCAGCTTTTAAATCCCAATTCCTAAATTCAAGAGGAATCAAATTAGGATTTGGGATATAATCCCCTATGTTCCTCCCCATTTTTTCCTCGAATCACTCCCTCCTCCAAAATTAAAATTCCTCGCTCCACTTTCTTTATTTTCCTGTTTGACCTTCGATCCATCTGCCTCTCTCAACCACTGGCTGATTGTACTGTTTCGTCTTCGCATCATTGTCCGGAAAGAAATATCCCATTCGAATGTAAAATTACCAGGATTCAATCTTGTCCTTAACAGGCAAAAGCTTTTGCCATAACCCAATTTACCACAGATGAAACAAAATAAACTCAATTTCTCGTATTGAAAACGAGCATAGAAAACGTAATCTGTGCCAATTAAGACCTTTTTCTTCCTCTTTAGAGGCGCAGTGACATCCAACAGGGCCTTAATATGCATATATCTCCTTATAGACATAGTTGGGATGAAAGTATCATACTCAATGAAAGACCCTAAAAAATTACCAAACTATTTTGCCATTGCCTCTGTCATTAGACCTGCTGGCAAATCATGTATTTGAACCCAAAATTCTGCAGAATTCAAAGGAACAAGCAAAAGGTCTTCTCCCGATGATAACTTACGTAATTTCAATAACTGGTTGTTAAAAAACCATGGAGTTCTCGTGATCACCCTGTTCACATCCACCAAATGGAAGAACTGAAATAAATACCTTTTATCTCCTAAATCTGAAATGCAAATGCCTCTAATGGGGTGCCACAAATCTGCCATTGTATTAGTCAATGAAGGGAAATGTACTCTGCTACTCGTAAGGCACCGACCCACCAAAGAGTATTGATAATTCGTGTCCACTACAGTATCCTCTTCCGTAAAAGCATCCTCCTCCTCATCATCAGTAATGTTGAGACTAGCCAGATCGACTTTCATACTGCTCAAAGGAATCTAACAACAAAGAAACTTTCAAAAGAAAGAAAAAGACAAAACAAAACTTTTTCTGTCAAAAGACGGACAGACTCACATGTCAAAAGACAGACCATCTCAATTTAAATTTAAATTTTATAAATTTTCAAATACTAATTTTTTTTTTTTTTCATTTTAAGAGACTCAAAATTAGATTTGTTCATAAGTCGAGTCACTCAATCCAGCCCAAAAGCCCGTTCAAAAATGATAAAATTTGATAACGTTATTTTCATCAATATTTGCCAATGGTTGTTAGCATTGTGCAGGTCCATGTCCATGTCCATTTGCTATAATAGCCTCTTATTATTGATACATCATAAAAATAATTCTAAAATTAAATTTATTAAACCTTATTTTTAGTTACGTGATATAATTTGAGTCAATGATAATATATAAAATTATACAATCAAATATTAAGTCTATATACAAATTCTAATTTCCTAAATTATTTTTAGAGTTATTTCCCAACCAAAAAAATTGCCCCCACAAGCATGCGAGCTTCCAGGAAATTTCCTCTATCACATCTTAAACTGTAGATTCTTCATGAAAAAATAAATAACTTTTGGAAAGAATTTAGTACTTCATAAGATATTAATGTAACGCACTTATCTCCTTTGTTTTTTCCTATTTAAATGGGAATTATTTGTGCAGACAAATTAGTGATAATATTTGAAATGTAAGATACTCTTTATTTTTTTTTAAGTATTCATGCTAAAATATGAAATATAATCTTTCAAATATATGTATATATTAATTCAAGTAACAAAAATGACGGTTTCCGAGAACTTTCCTCTATAGCCTTCGATAAGGGCAAAAAGACATAACATATAGTTTTTCAATTGCTTTTGAACTCTTCCATATGTTTTTCGGGTTATCTTCTCAAAAATCCATAATAATTAGATTTGTTCATGGGTTTGGTCGGATATTTTATTTGAAAAATGGGAGAGTTTGAGAAAAAATATAGGTCCAAAAAATGAGTTTGAACAAAAAATTAAACTTATTTTCTGAACGAGCCTCAGGTAAACTTTTTTTTCCAAGCTTAACTCGGTCCGAATTTGTAAAAAAAAAAATGTTGTCGTTTGCCATTGTTTTATTGCTATTTCGTTATTATATTGTTATTATTTTGTTGTTATTATTTGGATGTTGTATAACTATTATTTTTTTTGTTAATTTTGTTACTATTTTAGAGAAACTTTTTTTAATTTATTTCCAATTTATTATAAAACGTTTATTTTAATCTTTCTAGTGCATTTGATGTATTATATTTTAAATTCATTTTTATATGAAAATAATAATATAAAAAAATTAATACGACCAGGTCGAACCAGGTTGAGGTTTTAGTATTTTTATCCAAGTCAAACATGAGCAAAATTTTTAAGACCATTCTTGAGTCGGAAAACGGACTTAAAATTTTACCTCAACCCGATCCGATTCGACACATGAACATCTCTAATAATAACAACTCAAACAAACAAAGAACTTCTATTTTGGAATATGTTATCATCAAATAATTTTTTTAAAATTTTATGGAGAAGAAACTAAACAAGGTTTAAAATAAAAATTGTTGATTTAGCAGTTAGATTGATAATAATACTATTAAAAAAGTGTGAGTTGGAATAAATTTAATTGATATAATGTAATATCATGAGAGCCTATAGAAATAATTTTCTAATTATATATTATTGTGAAATGTATATCAAATATCAACCAAGATAATAATAGCATTTTTCAGTTTGTCATAACATGCAATTTTTGGATGTGAGAGAACTAAAATATCAGCACAACTCAGAGATTGTGTCCAAGAGTCTTGATTTTTGGTTTATCAGTCTTTGATGTCCACATCATTTCGGCTGGTTCTCAAAAAATTCATAAAAACCTAAGGAGTTAAATAATAAATTTACCAATACCACTATCTGCTCTTTTTGTCTTCATCCCTCACTGAAAAGCTTATATCTTGCTAGTTGATCCCCTAAGTGAGTTTGATGTCATTTGGTGTTTGCTCAGTGTTGGACATGCAAGTAGGGTGAGTGTTCGACCAAATCGAATGAAAAAATTTCGAGTTGATCGAGTTGACGAATTTTATTTTATCATCCTAACTCGATTAGAAATTTTCTCGAATAGAATATATTTGTTTGAGTTAATTTTTAAAAAAAAACTATGGATCCTTGTAACCATCGTCACGTACCGTAATTAAATTTGTCCACGGTAATCAATTTTATTATTAACTTTCATCCCCTCATAATTTATTTATTAATCTTTTATATACGGTTAGCTTATTTACTTGCTTAGTTGCTTCAATTATCTTCTAATTCTTGTCGCTATGTATTTTGAAATTAAAAAATATATTAAATGTAAAAATATGATTTTTTTTATAAAAATTATTTTGAAGATAAAATTTGAAATTGATACCAACACAAAATTTTAATACGAATATTTTATGAAATCATTAATAATTCAATTTTAATATAAATATTCAATATGGTTAATAGGACAAAACATGAATTTTAATTTAATAATATAAATAATATATAAATAAAATTATTACTATTTAGGTTTAGGAAATTTTTTTGGATGATTTTTATTTTTTATTGGGGGAAAAGTGAGAAGTAAAATTTTAGAGGGAAATAAAAAAATTTGAGGTTTTGGAGAGTAAAATTTTGAGGGAAAATAAATAAGGAGAGTAAAATTTTGGATGAAAAATATTTAAAAAAATGGAGAGAATAATGGATTTGAGGTAGATGGGATGGGATAGGAGGGAAGTAAAAGTTTTAGGCAGAAAATGGGAGCGAGTAAAAATTTTGAGAGAAAATAAAATATTTTGAAGGTGCTTTGGGAAAGTAAATGGAAGAGTAAAATTTTGAAGGAAAAATATTAAAAAGAAAATTGGAGGGAAATGAGTTTTGGTAGATGGGGGTGGGATGAGAGGGGAGTAAAAGTTTTGGGAAAAATGTAAAAAGGTTTGGAGTAAAAATATAAAATATTATAATTTGATATTCAGTTTATTCGAATTATTCGAATTCGAAAACTTAACTCGATTCGAACTCAAAATTCGAAAAAAAATCGAGTTGACTTGATTAACTCGAATAATTCGATTCGTTTAACTCAAAATTTGAAAATTTTTTCGATTTTTTCGAATCGAATCGAATCGAGTTTTGCTCACCCTTACATGAAAGAGGTAAGTGTCTGATGAAGAGTGCAATGTTTTCTGACAAGGTAATTTTTTAGGGTGAGACAATTCATTTATCATGCATTGATCGGGTTTGTATTTGTGTGTGAATTTAGTTGATTTACTTTTTGAATTTAAAAATTTAAATTTAGTTGAACCAACAAGTACTCTAGTGAAAGAGAGGATGTTGTTCATCTTAGAGATCCCGGATTCGAGTGTCTATATGTGCGTTGTCAAAGATTTAAGAAAATATAAATAAATACTACCATGTAATTTTTTAGGGTGAGAATTCATTTATCATGCATTGATCGGGCTTGTATTTGTGTGTGAATTTAGGGTGTGTTTGTTTTCCTGTAAAATGTTTTCTGGAAAATGTTTTCATTTTTTTCCATTGTTTATTTGTTGTAAAATAAAATTCTCCCTAAAATGTTTTACAAAACACGGGAAAAACACCCCTTATTTAAAGAAAATGTCTTACCGTTTTCAAATCGGTAAGACATTTTCCAAAGTTTTTCTCCCTTTCTCCTTTCCAAAGTTTTTAATTACCATCTTTCAGATGGTGATGCTCATACCGATTGGGTTTGCTGTGTTCGTTTCAGCCCAAATACTCCCCAGCCTACCATTGTTTCAGCATCATGGGATAAGACTGTGAAGGTTTGGAACCTGACCAACTGTAAGATTCGCAACACACTGGCCGGTCACTCCGGTTATGTGAACACTGTTGTGGTTTCACCTGATGGTTCATTGTGTGCTAGTGGGGGAAAAGATGGTGTTATTTTGTTCTGGGATTTGGCTGAAGGAAAGAAACTTTACAGTCTTGATGCTGGTTCTGTTATTCATTCGCTTTGCTTTAGCCCCAATAGGTACTGGCTTTGTGCTGCCACTGAGCAGAGCATCAAGATTTGGGATCTGGAAAGTAAGAGTATTGTGGAAGACTTAAAGGTTGATCTCAAAGTTAAGGCTAAGAAATCTGATGTCACCGATAATGCAAACAAGAAGAAGGTAATAATACCCTTTCTTTATTATTATTACTACTTTTTCGAAGTCCTTTAATTTGCTTATATTTGTTTGCTAGTTAATCTGTTTTTGTTAGAATATTAAGCCATTAGTTTCTTTTTTAATTTTGTGCTCCATTGATAGTGTTCATTATCTCGTTGGAAGTTGAGAGTTTTTTGTTTAATTAATTCCTTCCATTGAATGCACTTTATGCTTTTCTAACACCTAATGCTAGACTTTAAGCTTTTGATCTAATCGACTTGTAAGATTGGTTTATATGATGTTGAGAGTTTAATATTAAGCTTTTAATGTCGTCGGAAGTTGAGAGTTTTTGATGTTGCTGCAATTTCAAGTATGGGTTGTTATTTGTTTGCTGTCTTGTAGCATAAGTTTGGCTGAAGTTTCTATTCTTTTTGTATTTGTTATGTTATGTTTTTATTAAAGAGCAATCTGGTTGTTTGTGGTTCGAACTTTGTCTATGATTTAAGGGTGTTGTTTTTGGTTAGTGAGCAAGATTGTATGCTTGCTGGTTAGGAAGTGGTAGTAGGGGATGTTGTTATTGATTATAGTTTTGTGTTTGGTTTCTGGCTCTGCTGCTTGTAGCAGCAGTGTTTCATTTCTGCACTGGCATGTTTTTCATTGCCTAAGACTTTGTCTTAATTTGAATGAATTAAAAAAAAAAAGCTACCCAGAAAGAAGCTCATGGGACTTTCCCATCAGCAAGCTCCAAGCAATACAAGTGAGTTAAACGTTTATAGAAAGAAAAATTAGGATCATAAATGTAGAACTTAAATATGATAAATCAGGTACTTACCTATTGACTTAAATATCATAAATGGCAAGTATGTTATATGAAGTTGTTTAAGCTAGGTTTGTTATTTCATAGGTACAGAACCATTAGGTTCATTTTGCTTGCAATCAAAGTTAATAAGCTTTTACTTCATGTAATTTTCATATTCAAGGAGCTTTTGCTAGTAGCATACTCATGAATGCATGCAAGCTACACCTCTTAACTTTTTAATTGTGAGTATTCATAAATCTTATTTAGCAAACTGAAATATTTAACTTGAAAGTTTACTCTTCTAGTAGGAGAGGTAAGCAAAAATTGAATTTGATCCATTGACTTTATATGTACTAGATATTGAAGGTGCAACAGAGGATTCAATCTCATCAAGCTGGAAAAATATGTTTTGCCTTAGTGAACACTAGCATTCTAGTGGCATGATATTCAATGACCCATAGTTGTAAAATCATGATTGCATGCCTTGGTTGAAACTTTAAACCATTGTTCTTGAACCATAGTTGTAAAAGTTACGGTATGTAGTTGCCTCTTTAACTATGATTCTTAACAGTCATTGCAAGCAATGCATTTTCTGCCTTATTGATTTGAATTTTTATTCCATTCATATTTTTCTAATATTATCAAACGCTCCTTCTGCTCTACCCCCTTATCCAACAAATGTTGATATGTTAATAATAGTATTACTAACTGAAATCCAGCAGGAATTATTGATAACATAACCATATTTTTGCTTAAAAAAATATCAAGGCTTGGTAGCCAGAAAGGGCCCGAGGTAAATGTTAAAAGAAGCAACTTCTTAGCACAATGATGGTGGATTTAAATATTTTTGTTTCATTTAAAACAGTTTTCCTGAAATATTTTCAGGAAATCTCCAAATAATAGAAAATATTTTACACAGATTCATTTAAACACCAAAAAATATTAACTTTTCCGGAAAAGTAATTCATTTTCCAGAAATCATTTTTTGGAAACTATTTTCAGTCAAACAGACAGAACCTTAGTTAATTTACTTTTTGAATTTAAAAATTTAAATTTAATTGTTTATATAATTAAAATTTTTATAAAGATGTCAAATTTGTTATTAAATCAAATTACAATGTTAGGTATAAATCGTTTTAACTCGATTTATGGTTATGATCCTATTACTATGTTTAAATTTAAGATTTTAATGTTTCGTGCTAAAATTAAATTATTTCGATAGATAGTTATGATTCTGCTACTATATTTAAATAATATTGTGTTAAGTATATATATATATATATAATAACCTTGCATCTTATTGCAAAGTTAACTAAGAATAGATTAAAACACAAAACTAATATATGTTAGTTTTTTTGGTTTTCGATTCAATTGATACAACTCATCAAACATAAATTTTTTTTTTAAATCATAAAAATAAATAGTAATGGAAATATAAGCATATTATTATTATTATTATTAAAATTAAAACAACAAAATTAAATAGATAAAAATGTGCTTCAAGTCCTTATACTCTTTGTACATTTAGAATTTAGTTCATCTACTTTTATTTATTATAATTAGTTTCCTCACTTTTTGAATTTAAAAAATTCATGACAAATTATTTACACTATTAAAAATTTTTTATTAAATTCATTAATGTGACGTTTTAAAATAATAAAAAAATTCTCTTGATAATCATATAACAAAATAAATGATATTATATGAACTTAAATTTAATTGATTTTTCTCAATTTAAACAGGTTTTCAATTGGTTCGACTAATATTTTATTGATTCAATCAATTAATTCAGATTTTGAGTTTAAACTAATTTATCTTATCTAATTCTAACAGTTATTTTTACAACAATTGTGAAAACACAATTAGACAACTATTTTATTAATCATCTCAACTAAATTAATTTCAGGTTTTTTACTAAGCAATTAATGATAAAGCAAACTGCCATTAATTATATAACTATTTTGACAGAAAAACACAAAATTATATAACTATAATGTTAAGAATCCGAGACAATATGTTTCCCATTTTTTTCCAAATGTTCTGTTTTGTTATTAAAAATAGCAAAAAATATATATTTAAAATTTTATAAATAATATTATTTTTTAAAATTATTTTTAAAATAATAAAATTAGCAAAATCAAACAGACCGGAAAATAAAATAAAAAAATTAAATCTAAACTCAACCTAATTCGAGTGGAACGGAAGCTGCCCAAGTTGGATTGGGCTTATAAGACCTATAAACAAAACTTAAAGCTTAGAATGGTCAAAAAAATATTTTTAAAGTGACAAAATAAATATGAGTGCTTGTAATATTTAATGATAAGTATATAGGAAAATATGAGTGTTTTTTCAAAGCATTTTTTGTGTCAAAAGCATTTTTGAAAAACTTTAAAACATTTTGTTTAATAATGCTTTTATATTAAAAGTGTTTTTTGTCCCAAAAGTACTTTTGAAAAGTAATACTAAACAAAACCTAACTCAATTGGTATCGATATTGTTATCAATGAAAGAAAACGTTGATTCAAGTGCGTTGAAACGTATTATCTTCTTATTTAAAAGTTGGAGAGATATTATTGATAACTTGAGGCATTGTATCAAAAAATGAAAACAAAAAAACTCCATATCTTAAGCGTACCATACATTGGTGAGGCTTTTGATCTTATAAAATATTGTGATGGGTGTGGTCACAATAAGTACTACTAAGACCTCTTTCAATGAAGGAGGTATATCGAGTTGAAAATAGGTAAAAATTATCATCAAGATTCTTATATTATAAGAGTTAAATTGTATTTTTTTTTCTTTTTACATAAAAAATGGGTAAATTAGTCATTGTACGATAAATCAAAAAACAAACTTGTCATTTATGTTAAAAATTCTATCCATTTTTACTGTTAAAAATTAACGTGATTGATGAAATAATCTGATATTTATACGTGACGTGTCATGTGTACCTCATGCTAACATATAATGATCGTTTTTCAATAATAGAAATGGTTAGAATTTTTAATAGAATGACTCATTTACTTTTTTATCTAACGCACATGGATTAATTTACCTATTTTTAATAGGAATGGTAAAGTACAATCTAATTTTTTTTTTTTTTTATATAAAAACCTCCATGGTACTTACATTGTTGAAAACATTAGTATTAGGAATTAAGTAAGACGGATGTCATACGCAAATGCCATATGTAGTTTTTCAATTAGAGTACTTTGGGTCTAAATCTCAACATATGCGAGTTATGTTCGGTTTTATTTTGGTCAAGATGTAAACATATATTTCAATTCTCAATTAGTTATATTTCGTATTGACTTGATTCTGGTTATTATTACTCGAACATATACTTATTGTGATTTCTATTATATTTATCACGGTGGATGTACTTGAAAGGTCCTCTTATTATAGAGATTTGATCAAATTAGTCCATCTACTATTAAATGGATCGATTTAATCATTGTACTATTAAAAAAAATTAAATAAAACCAATCTGGAATAGAGTTAATACTTACTATTAAAAAATATAATTTATTATTTAATAAAGTTAATATTTTTAATATTATGATTTTATGAATAAATTTTTTTGTTTGAAATTGAACTACAAATAAGAAAAGTAATTTTTGAGATATTTTTTATATAATAAAAATTAATTACCTTACAAACTTATAATTTAGACTTTTTTTTATTCATTTTTATTAGTATTGGGGTTAAATTAATTTATTTAATAATAAAGAGATTAGTTCGATCCAACCCAAGGACCTTCCAAATACTTACCTCATGATTCTACTTATAAAAGCGTAAACAAATTAAAAATTTAGACAATATTGATTGTAATGATAATTATTGTCATCAAATTGAGGGAGTTAAATGCAATTTTCGTAAAACATTATAAAAATAATTGTAATAAAAACCTATATGATAATTTGATGGTTAAATTATTCACAGTTTTAAATAAACTCTAGTTAATCACATTTATTATTTAAATTTTACACTCTTGTTCTAATTAACCAAAAAGAAATAATTGTAATAACTAGCATAGCATATAATAACTGATACCGGAACCAGCTTCCAACAACAACCGGTCCAAGCAAAAGACTGATTGGTGAACTTTCAATCACACTCTTCTCCATGGAATCTTCTTCCCCCAAATTTCAAGGTAATAATAACATTTCTCAAATCCCTAGCATTATTTTTCTCTAAATTATCAACTACCAATTTTTTTTTTTCAATTTCTTCCATCTAGAATGGATGAGCCAAATTGGAGTCAACCCTCCACCTCCGCTGCTTCGTCTTCGTCTTACAGGGAGGATTCAGTCGCGGCGGCGGCGGCGGCGGCGTCTTCTTCGGGCTCTTCTTCACAGGTTCGAGAGGAAGAAGAGGACCGAGATCAGGACTACCCGCCACAGCATCATTTCCAATTTCATAGTCCTGAGCTTGAGAATCACCACATTGGCGGCTTTCTTTCTTATAGAGATAACTCACCTGCTTTTAATGATAATTCATCACCGGTGATTAGAGATGACACGTGGTCTTGCATCATCGTTGTTTTCACTTTTTGGTTTTTCGGTTCGTATGAATCTTCTTCTTTTTTTATGGTAATTAAAAGTGAAGTTTTTTTATTTTGATGTTGATTTTTTTGGATGGATTGGAACAGTTTCGATGACTTTGATTCTGGGAGTTTACGGGCCAATGAATCTACAACTTGGTCCAAATTGTTCTCTTCTTATTCAACCAAATCCTCTTTTTGTTCAGAGTGTACAGGTGATTTGCTTTTTACGTTCTTTTTTTTAATGAACTTTTGGTTCAATTTATGCTTTTCTGTAGAGGGAGGGGTTTTTTTTTGTGGTTTATAGCTTATTTCGGTTTTTATTAGGTGGAGGAGAAAGATGGTACTAAGCCAGGGCTCAACCTCTATGGATTATATAAATCTCCATCTCTTGATGAAGTTACTACCTGGTCTGAAACTTACATCCCCACTATTCAAGCTGATTCTCACATGGTAACTTTGATTTTTGTTTTGTTTTTAGCTTGAATAGTTTGGTTCTGGTTATGTTTCTAAGCTCTAATTTTTTTATGATACCCAGGAGTGGATTCGTTATCTGAACAGGGGATCTCAAGTTAATATTTCATATAATGTGGACTCAGTTAGCTCCTCTGTTTTTCTTATAATTGCTGAAGGTAATCATATAACAGTAATAACTTTTCTGGGAACTGTTTCCATAAAGTGTGTTCTAGGAATGTTGTGAACTAAGTAATAGAATCTTGGGAATTTAGTGCTTCAAGTTATTTTGTCACATTGCAGGGAGTGAAGGCCTTGCTCGATGGCTTGAGGATCCAACATACCCTAACACCACTTTATCTTGGAACATTGTTCATGGTGAGATGGAAGTGGTAAAGCATGAATGTTCTTACCATAAAAATGGTTTTCTACTGACTGTGTAGTTTTGGCAGGGAGTGGCATGATTCAGCAGGATATATATAGATCTTCAAGTTATTATATTGCACTCGGTAATTTGAACACAGAGGACATTAAGGTAGTGTTGAAAATTTGACTTGTTTATCTTGGTTTGCTGATTTGGTTCTTTTGCTTGAGTGCTGCTTAAATACTAGAGATGTTGAAATCTTAACTACCTCTTTTACCAACTTTAGAAATAGAAATATTTCATGTTGTTTGTCCCTTTTAGTTTGTTTGAATGGATTTGATATTATTGATGAATATTGTTAACTTACTAAGAGAGGGGCGGGCTACTTTAATCATTAAAGCAATGCTGCCTGTAAGTTGTAACTGTGGTGGGAAATGTCATAGGTGAAGCTATTTTAAATAAAACTTTGGGATGTTGGTGTTTATTACTGCAACTAATCTGCAAGACTACTATCTGTATGATTAAAGTAATCAATGGAGTGCATTCTTAAATAAAAAGGACCTTGAAACATGAAAACATTAATGTCGATTATCTCAATTTGTTCTGTTAAAAGTTTATATGAATATGAGGAACAAAGTGGGAAAACTCAATTCCCATGGATCCCTTTAAAAATTATTTGTGTATGACCTCAAAATATTAGTTCCAAGAAACTCTTAACCTCCCAAGTTAGATTTGAGCGGCATCTATATACATTCGATTGATGATATCTCAAGTTCTAGTAGGTGCTTTAGGTGACAAGAATGCCTGCCATTCTATCAGATTTCACTGAACCCTTTCTTTCTATAGATACAATTTCCCAGTTTTCCTTCCGTTATTTGGTTACTTCTTTTTTCATGTGACAATTGTGTTGAGTTTTACTTTGAACAGGTGCAATTAAACCTCACATTCAAGGCTTTTATTTACAATACAACTGAAGCTTACTACAGGTGTACCTTCACTAATGGGGTGTGTAGCTTGAATATCTTGTTTCCGGAGGGAAGTTCAGTTGTCTTGACTTCTCCTGGTCCAGAACAGGTAAATCTCTTACTTTCTTTTAAACATAAAATCTTTCTTTCAATGCCTTTCATGATTATGTGGTTTCGAAGGCTGTTACATAGCCATTTCCATGTTATTCGAGTCATGGATTAATGCATCTTCATAGCAGAGGCTATATATATTGTGAATCTTCCTTCATTACCGAATGTTTTCTTTACAAAGACTTCACATTCGGTTTTGTCTCTTTCTTTGGTTGCTCCAGCGTAGATCTGCACACGACTGGTCTTTTAGATTGTCGTATGGACCAAGATGGATTACATATATTGTTGGCATTGGTAAAGTGCTTTCCTGATTACTCTCATTACAACCTTTACAAGTATATCATCTTAGAATTTTGAATTCTATTTTTCTTCTGAAAGGTGGAATGACTGGAATCATGTTGGTTGCCTTTAACTTCTTAAACAAGTTCCAATATACTCGTGAAGATGAAGCACGTTTTCGTAATGGGGAGCTTGCTTCTGCAAGAGCCCCTCTGCTTTCACGCAAAGCCGATGATTTATCAAGTCGAGGATCATCTTATGATTCCATCTCAAGTGATGAGGCAGATCTCGAAGATTTTCTAGCAGGTTCTCTTGAAGGCACATCAATAGGAGATGGTGAAAACAGTAACAATACCCGGAGACTTTGTGCAATTTGCTTCGATGCTCCAAGGGACTGCTTCTTCCTTCCATGTGGGCACTGCGTGGCTTGCTTTGCATGTGGAACAAGGTAAACTATGCATCCCACCTCTTTTTACGGTATTAACCCTGCGCTTGCAATGACCTGCTGATTGTTACCTGCCATGATCCCGAAATTTATCTTACTATCAAAAACTTTTCTTTTTGTTGAATCAATGCAAGATTTTCTTAGTTAACAAGTATTGTAATAAACGTTTTGCAGAATAGCAGAGGCTGATGGAACTTGCCCCATTTGCCGTCGGAGTATGAAAAAAGTGAGGAAGATTTTCACGGTATAATCATGGGGAACTGGAGTTTATGCTGATGGCTCCCATAATCGAGTGAATGATACACTTTCTGACTGGGTTATCTTTATCAACACAGTTTTCAAGGTGAGACTCTTATCTATCATCGTTCTAAACGATGTTACTCCAACCCGTCATTTTTCTTGAAGCATTGTATCCATCGAACCAATGAGCCATGCATTTTGTTTTCCCATAGTGGCTTTTGTAACCCTCATAAAAGTAGATTTTCTTTGGATTCAACAACTCAGTCATCTCTTTACAAACAAACCAACTAAAAAGTAATTATTTTCTTCATGATTTTTAGTTTTATCTTTTGAAAATCTATGTTGTAATATATTAAGTTCTTAATTGAGATGATGTCATTAGTCAATTGATATCAACTCAGTTGAGTAATAACTAAAATAATATTATTTACAAAGTAAATAATATTATTTTTCAAATGATGGGATTTGAACTTCAGTTTTTTAACATTTCTATTTTACTGGTAAAAATATTATGAAAGTTTCAGTTAGATTGCATTTTATCTTTTCGACTAAAAAAATGGGTAGCTTAGTTCTTGTACATTAGATCAAAGAGTAATTTATCTTTTTTGTTAAAACTTGACATGGTTGACGGATTAACCCGATAATGACACGTGGCATGCCACATGAATCTCATATTGACATAGTTTTTAACAGTAAAAATAGATGAAATTTTTAACAATTACTTTTTTTTATCTAACGTACAATAACTAATTTATCTAATTTTTTTGAGGAGAATAGACAAAATGCAATTAAAGTTCTAGTATAAGATCTTCATGATATTTTTACTCTACTTTACTATTTTAACTAAAATCTTATTTATGTGAAATAATTATGTTTTTTTATGGGTACGTGTGTTGTAATCTAATATTAATAGATTGATTAAAAATAAAACATTTCATTATTAGCATGGAGCAATGGGAAACGGAGTGGTGTAGTTGGTGGCAGACGGTCAAGAAGTAAATATTTGCTTCTTCTTTAGTGTATGGTCTTTTCATATCATTATATCATGGGTTAAATTAGTCATTTACATTATTTTTTTTAATTGATCAGGTCAGTTTTTTAAAGATTTAAATAAGTTTATTTTAGAAAAAGAATGAAAAACGCATCCAATTGGGTGTGTTTTCTGCACAGTTGGCAAAAAAACTCGTTCAACTAGGTGAATTTTTTGCACAGTTGGCAAGAAAGAGCGTTCAGTTGAACAAGTTTTTGCTAACATGTTGGGGAAAGCGCATTCAGCTGGACGTGTTTTCTTTGGAATTTTCAAAAAATACTTTCAGTTGGACGCGTTTTCTTTAACATGTCAGCAAAAGCTTATCCAACTAGATGCATTTTTACTCTTTCTTTCCAAAATCGATCTATTTTACCTATTAACAACAACAACAAAAAAAACATATATACATGATTTAGTGCATATGATGATAATGAAAAATAGAAAGCAATATTATCTCCGATCCATCGAATATTTCTTAATAAAACAAAATACGAAAAAGATTAATCAATAGATTCATTGACCTAAGTGACATGTAATTATTCAAAATATTTCATATTATTTAGATAATTCAATAATTTAATTAAAAAAAACCAAGAAAAATATTAATCTTTTGTTTAATATTAGGTTGTTTTTGGTATGATTTAATTAATAATTAATCTTTATTTGAATAAAAAAATCATTCTTACTTCTATTTTTTTTTTATTTTAGCTCTCAAATTTTAAATTTTAATTAAATTAATATTTTTAATAAAAAAATTGATTGGATTGTTAAAATTATAAGGACAATAAAATATATGTAAACTATCATATCAGTGTTTTAACAAGATAAATCTTAGAGATTAACTTAATTATGATCATTATGTCAAATTTAATCTAATTTAGATTAACTTAATTATGATCATTATGTCAAATTTAATCTAATTTGATTTTATTATAAGAATTAAAAGTTCACACTTATTACTTAATCTTAAAAGTACGCGGAATTAAAAAAAAAAATTGAATCCAAATAACGGACCCAAATGATTTTATTAACTAATTTTGAATGATCTGATTGCAAAATATCTCTAAAATTCAAACAATTCAAATTTACCCAAATTAATCCAAGAATCTAACATGGATTGCTTATCAGTTTAATTTTGTTAAAAAAAGAATGGAAATCCCACCTTGTCATGTATGCATTATTTAATTTATTTTACTTCCTTTACGGCTTTTACCGAGGTTCCGCGTGTCAAAATTCCCCTATTGACAATCTCCTTAAATTCTCACTTCCCACCGTCCGATGAAAAACAATAACCCAATCAGGACGATTGCACGTGATCTCCGCCGCACGTCAACATTTCTCACCTCCAAGCGAGAACCCTTCAAAATAACCGACCCTTATTTTGTGTCTCCCATCATCGCCACCTTCTTTGCTTCACCTCTTCTCCCACACACACCATTCAATATCTCCCATAATCTCTTTCATTTTTTTTCCTTTTCAATTCCAAAAAGAAAAAAGCCCCCAATTTTTGTTATTTTCTTTAAGCTATGGATGGAACTGGGGTTGTTGCAGTTTATGGAAATGGAGCAATGACCGAAACCCATAACAAATCCACTTTCTCAGTGAAAGTGGGGTTAGCCCAAATGCTTCGAGGAGGTGTTATAATGGATGTTGTCACCCCTGAACAAGCTCGTATCGCTGAAGAAGCCGGAGCTTGTGCCGTTATGGCTCTTGAACGAGTCCCGGCTGATATCCGAGCCCAAGGTGGTGTGGCTCGAATGAGTGACCCACAACTCATTAAGGAAATTAAGCAAGCTGTTACAATCCCTGTCATGGCTAAGGCTCGTATTGGTCATTTTGTTGAAGCCCAAATCCTTGAAGCCATTGGTATTGATTATGTTGATGAAAGTGAAGTTCTTACACCCGCCGACGAAGAGAACCATATCAACAAACATAACTTTAGAATCCCATTCGTTTGTGGGTGTCGGAATTTAGGTGAAGCACTTCGGAGGATCCGAGAAGGTGCTGCTATGATCCGAACCAAAGGTGAAGCTGGGACTGGTAACATTGTCGAAGCCGTTAGGCATGTGAGGTCCGTGATGGGCGATATTAGGGTGCTAAGGAACATGGATGATGACGAAGTTTTCAGCTTCGCAAAGAAAATTCAATCTCCTTACGATTTGGTCGTGCAGACGAAGCAGCTTGGGAGGTTACCGGTGGTTCACTTCGCCGCCGGAGGTGTAGCGACGCCGGCGGATGCTGCGTTGATGATGCAGTTGGGCTGTGATGGTGTCTTCGTCGGGTCTGGGGTTTTCAAGAGCGGTGACCCGGCTAGACGTGCTCGGGCTATTGTTCAAGCCGTCACTCATTATAGTGATCCGGAAGTCCTTGCTGAAGTTAGCTGTGGGCTTGGTGAGGCTATGGTTGGTATCAATTTGAATGATAAGAATGTCGAGCGGTTCGCAGCTCGGTCCGATTAGTCTATTTCGAGCTTCTTGGGGGGTGAGAAATTCCACTTTTTTTTATTAACATTTACTATGAAACTATTAGAAGGTTTTTAATGAAAAATCTCTAGTTAGGATCAAATCGTGTCAAATTAAAAGTATATGGATTAAATTCTAAGTTTGAGTATAGTAGAGGGACCAAAACCATAATTTGACCTTTTTTTTTCTGTTTGGCTGCTTTGCTCTTCTTTGATGGTGTAAATGATGATGCTTTATGTACACTATCTAGATTAACTAGTCACATTAAGGGTGTAATCGAGCCAAGCCAAGCCTGAACATTGGCAAGCTCGAGCTTGCTCTACTCAAAATCCTGAGCTTGATGCTTTTCTCGAGCTCAATCAAACATCTATTTTAAAGTTTGGCTCTAGATATAATCAAACTACTCGAGCTCGAGCTAGATTAAGCTTGTTTATTTTTTTTCTTGGGTACAAATTAAGCTTGTTTATTAGTTTTTGCATTCAAGCTCAAGTTCAATTAAGCTCATACGTATTCAAGCTCGAACTCAGCTCAATAATTAAACTTAGGGTTAATAATATATATTAGCAATAATGCAATTTAATAATATAAACATATTTAAAATATAAATTTAAAATTAAAAGCTCGATAAGACTCATGAGTTGTTCGAGTTGAGTATTATTAAACTCGAATTCGGCTTGATTGATAGCTCGAGCTGGTCGAGCTCTAGCTTGTATTCATAACTACCTAATCAAGTTCGAGTTCTTTTAGTTGAATTTGAGTAGCTTGCAAGTATCAGTGTCTCATTTACATCCCTAAGACTTTATAAAAGTAAAAGATCAAATTATGTCAAATTAATAGTATATGAATAAGTTCTAAGTTTGAGTAGAGGGACTAAAACCATAATTTGACCTTTTTTTGTTTGACTGCTTTGTCTTTCTTGGATGGTATAAATGATGATGCTTTATGTACACTATTAAAAAAATAAGTAAGAGGAAAAGCTGTCTGCTAAAGGAATAAGTTGTTGAATAATACTTGGCCTTTCATGTCTTTTGGTATTTGTTTAGGCATTCATATTTTTGGATTCTACCATAAAATTTCCATTTTATCAGCACAATTTAATGATATGCTTTGGAATGCATTATTTTGATTATTGCAAGCATCTTATATTAGTTGCAGTTTTATGCTATATTTGTCCTATTCTTTTGTTTTTATCTTTTAAGTTGTTTGGAAGTAGTCATTGGTAGTGAAAAGCGGATATGATAACGTGCTTTGGAAGTGATATTAGTACATTTTTTAACTTAAAAATCTGAAGTCATTTATTGTGCTTTCAAGTGGCTTAAGGACATGACTTTCCTGTTCTTTTGGTATCGTATCAGCATTTGTGATTTCCTATTTTCAACATAGTTTGATGATAATTTGGACGGCACCTTTTCGATTATGGTATATAGTAAGTATAGCTTGTAGTTTGATGCTATGTTGTCCTATTCTTTTGCTTTTAACTTTGAAGTTTTTCGGAATTAGTGATTGGTAGTGAAAAGCCAATATAATAACGTGCTTCGGAAGTGATATTTCTGCTTTTTTGAACTTAAAAATGCGAAGTCATTGATTATGCTTTGGTTTAAGAACATGATTTTCCTGTTCTTTTGGTATTGTATAAACATTCGTAATTTCCTATTTTCAACATAGTTTGATGATGATTTGGATGGCACCTTTTCGATTATTGTATATGGTAAGTATAGCTTGAAGTTTGATGCTATTTTGTCCTATTCTTTTGCTTTTAACTTTGAAGTTGTTCGGAAGTAGTGATTGGTAGTGAAAAGCCAATATAATTACGTGCTTCGGAAGTGATATTACTAATTTTTTGAACTTAAAAATGTGAAGTCATTGATTATGCTTTCAAGTGGTTTAAGAACACGACTTTCCTGTTCTTTTGGTATCGTATAAACATTCGTGATTTCCTATTTTCACCTGAGTTTGATGATGATTTGGACGGCACCTTTTCGATTATGGTATATGGTAAGTATAGCTTGTAGTTTGATGCTATGCTGTCCTATTCTTTTGCTTTTAACTTTGAAGTTGTTCGGAAGTAGTGATTGGTAGTGAAAAGCCAATATAATGACGTGCTTCGGAAGTGATATTACTACTTTTTTGAACTTAAAAATGTGAAGTCATTGATTATGCTTTCAAGTGGTTTAAGAATGCGACTTTCCTGTTCTTTTGGTATCGAATAAACATTTGTAATTTCCTATTTTCAACATAGTTTGATGATGATTAGGACGGCATCTTTTCGATTATGGTATATGGTAAGTATAGCTTGTAGTTTGATGCTATGCTGTCCTATTCTTTTGCTTTTAACTTTGAAGTTGTTCGGAAGTAGTGATTGGTAGTGAAAAGCCAATATAATGACGTGCTTTGTAAGTGATATTACTACTTTTTTGAACTTAAAAATGTGAAGTCATTGATTATGCTTTCAAGTGGTTTAAGAATGCGACTTTCCTGTTCTTTTGGTATCGAATAAACATTCGTAATTTCCTATTTTCAACATAGTTTGATGATGATTAGGACGGCATCTTTTCGATTATGGTATACGGTAAGTATAGCTTGTAGTTTGATGGTATGTTGTCCTATTCTTTTTCTTTTAACTTTGAAGTTGTTTGGAAGTAGTGATTGGTAGTGAAAAGCTGATATAATGACGTGCTTTGGAAGTGATATTACCACATTTTTTAACTTAAAAATGTGAAGTCATTTGATTATGCGTTCAAGTGGTTTATGAACAGTCGACTTTCCTGTTCTTTTGGTATCATTTAAGCATTCATAGTTTCCGGTTTTCAGCCTAGTTTGATGATGATTTGGATGGCATCTTTTTTATTATGGTATCTGATAAGTATAACTGTAGTTTGATGCTACGTTTCCGTATTCATTTGTTTCGAAAGTAGGGATTGATAGTGAAAAGTGGATACTATAAATAATATTCAAGTAGTATAATTTGAGCTTGGTTCTAATATGTATACCGGATTTTGTTGTTAGCTGTTTTACTTTCTTTGCAACGCATTACGGGATTCTTGCAAACATCAGCAGTGATATTTTGTTATTACATGCATTAATCCGATTTGCTTTCGATATTTTGAGTTAGGTTTTTGAACCATTGAATTCACTGTTTGAGAGATTTGATTGTCTTTGGCTCTTTGCTTGCAGGAATCCTTTCGTCGTGGCGCTATTCCTGGACTATACAAGTGTTTCTTACAGTGGGAGTGTTGTTTTATGTCGTAAATGTTGACTGGATGTTTTCAATAATTCTGCCTATTTCATTTTCTAAAATTTAGATCTTTTAAAGATTGGTAGGAATCTGGATTCTGCAGTTATAGGCTATGCAGAAACTGTTACCTGCATTTTCAGGTGGTATTGGTTCTTCATAAAAGTGGCTTTGCTTGTTATAAAAAGTTCTTCCTTTTTGTCTCATTTTCAGATGCACGTATGTCATTTTATTTGGCTGTGATTACAAGAGGTAAATTTACCATTGTTGTTTTTGGCACATTAATTGCATTTGGTCTTTTCTCTACTAAAAAAATGAGTAAATACATTAAATAAATGAGTAAATTCCATTTTTATAGTCAAGAAAATGGTTAACAGATACTGTTAACGACTATGTTCGCTTATCGTTATATCGTTAACAATAATTAATAATTCAATGATAAATCGGTGAACAATAACATAATTTTTTAAAATTTGATGATTAAAATATGATTTTAACTTTATTCAAGTGATTAAATCGATAGTTTTTTATATGATTTTTTAGTGTAAATTATATTGAATGTTACTAAATATTAATAAGTTTATGTTTTTGATTATAAAAATTTAAAAAATTATAATAAATTATCATTAAATTATTTAAAAGTTTTTATTTAAATTATCGGATAATTAGTATTTTTTGCAAAATCCAATTAATAAGTTTTAATTGACAATTCGACGATTACTATAATGAATCAATATCTTTCGACAAGTGAAAGAACATAATTTAAATTCAAATTAATTAAATGGTTCAAAGTTGTTTTATAAAAGAAATGAAATTATAAAAAAAAGAAGAGATAAGAGCTCGCTCAGGGTAAGTTGTATAAAAAAATTATATAAAATTAATTTTAATAATTTAATAATTTAAATAAAAATTTCAAATAATTTAATAATTATTTTACAATCTTTTAAAATTTAATAACAAAAACATAAAACTTTCTATTCATTTAGTTATATTGGTTTTTTTGGGATAAGTTTTGGATTAAATTACAAGGAAAAAATATATTTTGGATTTAAAAGAAAATGAAAAATACCGTTAAAGGGCAATAGAAACTAGAAAGTACAAAAATTGAACCCTAAGCGCCTAAATCTCTTCGATCCCTCTTCCCAATTTCAAGAAACATAAAAGACGAAGAACCGTTCATGAAATAAAATTAAAGATTTACGTTTTTCGGCTGTTCTTTGCAATGGTAGGGATCATGAATCCAGTTTCGAGAGAAAAGCTCGCGACTTTATCCAGCTCAGTGAAGTTCGCCATTGACTTAGGTTCCAAGCTAGAGCTTTGTCGTCAACTGAAGCATGATTTATTGGAGGAAGACGCTTCTGATTTGGCCGAGTTCCTTCCTCGTATCTTCGACCTTTACTCTGACCCGTCCGGTCCGTTTCGCAAGTTTGCTACCGAGTACGCCTCCTCTGAAATCTCTATCTCAATACGTAGTATCTTAGCTGTTTTTATTGCTTATAATTAAGAGTTCATCCTCCTCCTTTTTTTTTTTTTTGCTTTTTTAAATTAAATGTAGGATTATTGGTGAAATTGGAGTGAAGCACCTTGAATTTGTACCTGAAATTGCACCATTTCTGATAACTGTTTTGGAGGATGCCACACCTGCTGTTGCTCGACAATCTATTGCTTGCAGCATTGATTTGTTTCGGCATACTCTCGAAAATATTGCAATTCGGGTTTGTTTATGTTATTTGCTTTTATAGAATCTTACTGTGAAAACTAGCCTTTTAAGGTTTAAGATTAAAAACAATTGTTTTGGCAGTCATTTAAGCTTTATAATGGCCTCTCTCATTAGGCAGTAGGCCTTCAGAAATTTACATGCTATTTATCTTTGTTTCAGGGTCTTTACGCCAGTGAATTGGACAGTGATCTTGAATCATCGTGGTCATGGATGTTAAAATTGAAGGAGAAGATATATTCTATAGCTTTCCAGGTAGCTTTTGATTCTTTCTGTTTCATGACAATTGAAATTTGTTCATTGCCTCATTCATTGTAAGCTTTAATCAGCCAGGAAGTGGTGGGATAAGATTGGTGGCACTGAAGTTTGTTGAAGCAGTTATTCTTCTTTATACTCCTAACCCTAATGGCTCTCCGGAGCCCCCTCCTAATGAAGGTAATTTAATTTAGATTTTCTCATCAAGGTTAGAACGCTTGAAGAAAAGACTCTCATATTGTCATTTTAATATGTTATTAACTGGCACTTAACAATTTTAATATGTCCTATTCAATTTACTTTGCAGGTACCTCTATAGAGTTTAACATAACTTGGCTTCGTGGGGGTCATCCTTTACTCAATGTTGGGGATTTGTCAATTGAAGCTAGCCAACGTTTGGTGTTGTTGCTTGATCAGCTTAGATTTCCTGCAGTAAAATCTCTCACCACCTCTGTGGTTGTTGTGATTATTAACAGGTATGATGCCCTTTCACTTGATTTCAGATCCAACTTATTTCCTGGTACTCAGTTCATTGTGATACATTAAATATCTATCTTTAAGTATGATCTCAATAATCTGGAAATGATATCCAGGTAAAGCTGTTCTAATTTTCAATTCTTGTATAAAGATGATAATTGAAAATTTTAGCTGCAATAAAAATTTTCCATCAGAAGTTCCATGTGGAAAAATTATTTCTGTTTTTATTTTATTATTTTCCCACTGTTTTGTCTTTGATATCAGTCTTTCAGCAATTGCAAAGAAAAGGCCTGCATATTATGGACGTATTCTACCAGTTTTGCTCAGTTTGGATCCCCCAAGTTTTGTTATCAAAGGGGTTCATGTCTATGGGGCGCATCATGCTTTGAAAAATGCCTTACTCTCATGCTTGAAATGCAAGCACCCGAGTGCTGCACCGGTATTCATTTTATACTAAACATTCTCTTTTAGACTCTTATCAATAATAAGGTTGCATCTCCTTTCTACTTCTTTGTTTCTTTTGCATTTTACTTGTACATGCCCAAGTACTTCAAGGTAATTATTTGCTGCTAAACATTCTCTTTTAGACTCTTATCCATTAATAAGGTTGCATCTTCCTTTGTACTCTGGTGTGTGCGTGTTTTACATTTTACTTTGTCAATGAAGATACTTGTTTTTCAATACCTTCACATAAGTTGCCTAGTACTTTTGGTAATAGTGAGAGTTGAATGTGTATTCCATTATACTGGTTTTAAACCACTCAGTATGCTTTCTAATATGGTACAGTTACTTATTCTGTACTCGTTTAGTTGTTTACATAGCATTATCTTTAGTACCATGATAATTACACTTTTGTTACTTAGCATCCATGAACACCAAAGTTGAGTACCTTGCCCGCTTTTGATATGAACTTTGTTTTTGGTATATATAGTGGCGGGAACGTATACTTGGTGCCTTGAAACAGATGAAAGCTGGAGGACTGGCAGATCTAGCTCTCAACCAAGTTCATAAAATTAATGGAAGTGTAGAAGAGGAAAAAGATGATTCTTTGCTTATTAAGGTATCTATGGTGTTGTTTCATGTTTTCTATGATTTGGGCATAGCATGTGCTGGTTTGTGCATTTTTTATCAGCACATGGACATGTAAGCATATGTATTGGGCTTTTAACAATAGGTTTGAGAACTTACAGGAAGAAAAGCCCTTGACTAAAGCATATGATGCTGCTGGTAGCAATGTGGGGAGGAAAAGATCTGGAACCGAGGACAGTAGTGATTTGGCTGAAAACGATGAGGTGTCTGGCAAACGTGTCAGGGCAACACCTAGCGTCTCGGAAGAGTCAACAAAAGAATTAAACAGGAATATAACCGTGTCTCAAGGTGATATTTCATCAACTCAATCTAGCACAAGAAAAGTAGATGTTGATACTGGACCAGTCCAGCAACTTGTTGGCATGTTCGGTGCCTTGGTTGCTCAAGGAGAAAAAGCTGTGGGATCTTTGGGGATTCTTATTTCAAACATATCTGCTGACTTGCTGGCTGAGGTAGTGATGGCTAACATGTGTAACCTTCCTCCTACACATCCTCACACTGACACTGATGATGAATTGCTGGAGGATATGTGCATAGTTGGAAGTGACACTCAAGCCAAGTATCCACCGTCATTTTTAGCTGATGTCATTTCACTATCAAGTACTTTCCCGCCAATAGCCTCAATGCTGAACTCCCAGCAATCAGTTCCCAATAAAATAGTGGTATGACCTTTTCCTTCAGAAGATGTTTTTTATGTGACTGATGTCAGGAATGGATTTTTACAAAGTTGCAAGTAGGTTTTTAGTGAATTCCTGTTTACTTTTGATGGATTTAGGGGCTTAAGCTTGTTTCTGACCATACCAAAGATGGGCCAATAAACAAATGCTTGATTAAACTTTTTTTCGGTACAGTCATTTGACAGGGACGCTTTTCTCTTCTTTAATTTGCCTTTATCATGTGTGCATTTCTGTTTGTTTTTGGTCCAACATGTTTATTTTGCTGAAGATACAGAAAACAGAAGGGGAGGAAGAGGTTGATGTTGTGGCTGGCCCTAATAGTGCGCTTGCTTATACTGGCATGGCTCATGAAGTTGAAAATGCTCTCTTGACCACTGATTTACCCGTTTCTTCTAACATTGTTTTGCCTGGAGTGAAGACTGATCTACCTACTCCATCTGATATCCATGATACGGGCAATCTTGAAAGTGGCATACCGGGTTTGGATTCTTCTTTTCATAATGATGGACTGTCAGATACCCAAGCTGCTTCCTCATTGGTCTCTACTGATATAGAAGACGCTAGTCAAGAACAAGCTACAAGTTTTGGTGGAAAGTCACCGTTGCATGTACTTCCATCAATTTCAATAGATAGGTCTGGGGAGCTTAGTCCAAAAGCAGCTGTTACTGATTCCAGCAGCATGGTTTCCTCAACAGCAACTTCTGTTGTTTCATCCTGTCCTTTTGTCTTGCCCAAGATGTCAGCACCTGTTGTCAATCTTTCCGAGGATCAGAAGGATGATGTGCAAAAGTTGGCTTTTGTACGAATCGTTGAGGCATATAAGCAAATAGCAGTAGCTGGAGGCTCACAAGTTCGTTCTTCTCTGCTTGCTTACCTGGGGGTTGAGGTAGTAATTCTGACTTCTCAGGAATGTTTCCATCTTTCTGCGGACAGTATCTATTTGTGATATATTTATTCTAGTGAATGTCTTACTAGTTTTGGCATTCTGTACTGAACATGTTTATGCCTGCCTTCTCTCAGTTGCCATCAGAGTTAGAACTACAGAAGGTTCTTCGAGAACACATTTTGTCAGATTATATAAATCACGAGGTAACTGGATTTTTCCAGCTTATTTCATGTTTGTATGTGCCTCAAGTTGCTGACTTAACATAAATTCCTTTAATTATGACTTTATGGCTGAAACAAGTTTGCTGGGACTATTGATATATTCTAATATCACCTCCATCTTTCCAATCTGCTCATGTTTTTGCTGGTTTCTGTTTTCAAACTAATTTTTCAAATGTCTGCTTTATTGTACATTAAATTCATCTAAACTCCATACTAGCTAATGATGGCTTTTGATGGCTTCAGGGACATGAGTTGACATTGCGTGTCCTCTATAGGTTATTTGGAAAGGCAGAAGATGAAAGTGATTTCCTCTCATGTACAACTGCTGCTTCTGCATACGAAACATTCCTTCTGGCTGTTGTATGTATTTGTTTGATTATTACTATCTTGTTCTTCCTCGGGGATCCTATATTTCTGAGAAATTGTTTTCAATGCAGGCTGAAACTCTTAGGGACTCTTTTCCACCTTCAGACAAATCTCTAAGTAAACTACTTGGCGAGGCTCCTCGCCTGCCTAAATCAGTTTTGATTTTATTAGGGTGTCTGTGTTCACCTGGAATTTCAGAGAAAGCTGAGGAGTCACAAAGTGGAGATAGAGTTACTCAAGGCCTCAGCACCGTATGGAGCCTAATTCTATTGAGACCTCCCATTCGAGATGTGTGCTTGAAAATTGCTTTGCAGGTTTGTAATTTGTCTTGGATAATACTTCTAAGTTGAAACTCTCTTTTGAGTACCAAGTGTTTGACTTCTATGTTCTCCTTACCTTTTAAAGAGTGCTGTTCATCACTTGGAGGAAGTCCGAATGAAAGCGATTCGCCTGGTAATTGTTCACAATGCTATTGAAGAAATTAGGGGTTACCTGCTCTAATCTATTTTAAAGTGGAGGATGTCTTTCATTTATAGGTAGCAAATAAGCTGTACCCTTTACCATCTATTGCTCAACAAATAGAAGAATTTGCAAGGGAAATGCTGCTCTCTATAGTAAATGTTGATGCTACAGAAAGAACAGGTGCTCAAGGATTAATCAGTGAATCACATAAGGTAACCATGTTGGACCTTTTGTTTTGAATGCCATCATTTCCAACCTTATTATGAATAGAATCTTTTCTATTTGGTTCAATTTGGAATAGCTTGATGTATATCTTGATCACTTTCTTCTGGATAAAATATCAAAGGAGTATATGTTCATAGAGATGCATCTGTATGAATATACCAGCTGATACATACACCCGTTCATTTATGCGTGGTCTTGTATGCTGTGTATAGCATGAAACCATTACCAGGAGCAAGAAAAAGCCATGAGCTTTTTCTTGTCTTAGAATTTCCTCTGTTATGTGTGTGTATTGTATTTTTACTTCTCCTTATTTTTCGTTGGGTTGGGGTGCAGCAAGGTAGTGGAGAGGTGAATTGTGCTCTTCAGTACATGAAACTTTAACTATCTTCCTTGACCAGATTCTTTTCTTTGAAAAAATGGGAGGTGGGGATATATCTAACCAGGAATGTATGTGTGTCTGTGTGTGTGCATTTGTGTATATATTTTATGTCCTCTGATTCCTTGGCTGAAAAAAAATGCTCATTTATTTGATAGGTTGGTAATTAAGTTATTGAAAATTAACTTGAAATTGTGTTATTTTTTGTGCAACTTTACTTGCCTGTTCAGCGTTATGTAGTGACTTATGTTATGCATAGTGTTAGGATCTATTGTAGGATTTCTTATTTAAGTTCTGTCTGTAACTTTTTAACAGGATTCTGATTTGGAAAAGTCATTAAATGAGCATCAGTCAATGAGTTCCATTAGTAAAGACATCTCTGCTGATGTTCATCAGTCAGAAACCTCTCATAGTGGGTCATCCCCTTCTGTCCCTGAGGCTCAGCGGTGCATGTCTCTGTATTTTGCTCTTTGTACAAAGGTGTTGCTTCTATTTTGATTGCTTGATTCTTGTGGATAATATTTTGAGTGCGTGTTTCTTCATAATCTTCTAAAGTGATTAATATTTTTCTGTTATTTCATTTGACAGAAGCACTCTCTTTTTGGCCAAATATTTATTATCTACAGTAGTGCGTCAAAGGAAGTTAAGCAGGTTTGGTTAATGCATAGTGGAATTTTATTTTCGAAATTATCAAAATCCTTGGTGTTCTTTCTGTGTTCTCTTTCTTATTAAGGTATTGCAGGCAATCCATCGACATCTTCCAATACTAGTCCGTACTATGGGCTTGTCATCTGACCTTCTTGAAATTATTTCAGATCCTCCTAGTGGAAGTGAGAATCTTCTGATGCAGGTTTGCTATAGTTTCGTAAACTGTATAATTTTCTGAATCCCCTAGCCGAAGCTATAAAGTTTTTAACTGGGTCTGGTTTGCCTTTTGTCCACCTGGTCTCAAATGCCAGGTTTTGCAGACACTGACAGAAGGGACAGTTCCTTCTGCAGAATTGATATTTACCATTAAGAAGTTATTTGATTCAAAACTGAAGGTACAAGTAAAGTTTGCTCTCTTGTTTATTTTTTTTTTTTTTCATGAACCAGATTTTATTTGAGGATATTTGTTAAGGTGTGTTTGGTTTGGATTGGTGACAGGATGTTGAAATTCTAGTTCCAGTATTGCCATTCCTACCAGGAGATGAGGTTGTTGTCCATTCTCTGAATAATTTCCTTTCCTTTTGTAATGACCATGACTGTTGAAAAAGGCTTTGTGGATGGATATTCAAGAAAACAGAAGCATAACGCTCACAACATAATTCCTTTTATATTAGAATCAAAGGCCAAGCCGTATTAAATAAAGATGAAAGTTTGGATAAAGCATGTCACTAAAAGATTTCATGTCAGGAAAATACATCACAACTTACTGATATCTTGAAGAAGTCTTAACCTTTTGTTTTGGTTGTCATTTACCGGTATCCTTTCATTAAATTGGGAATCAACTCTCAAAATTGTGATTTAGCATTTCACACTAGATGATATCTATGAGAAAGTGGCAGGTTAGTAACTTAGTATAATATTGTCAGTGGCATCGGAAACATTGGTTCTGTTGTGTTTCTTCCACATATTTGATTAAAAGATTTTACTAGATTGCTTTATGTATTGACTTTTGGTAGGAATAATTTGCATAGAGAAATAAATGCTTGTTGATGCTCTTTTGGGCTTCATGCTTGGCACCTTTTTTTCTATATATTTCCTGGTGTTAATCTTAATAAATAGCTTCTCTATCTTCCTCTTGTTTAGGAGATGCTCTTTGAATGCCTTGTTTTGATTTTTTATTAGTGTCAGTTTGGCCTTCTCTGCTGCATTTTATTTTAACAGTTTGTTTTCTAGGTTTTGCTGCTTTTCCCCCGTCTTGTAAATCTTCCGCTGGATAAGTTCCAAGCTGCGCTTACCCGTTTGCTACAGGTATCGTTCTCGCCCCTTGCATACTGCAGCTGCACTTTTCTTTGTTGCTTTCTGAATTCACTTGTGGGTGGGGTGGTCACAAGGAATATATCAAGTAACATGTGAAATATTATCATGTTGTAAGGAAATTGTGAATGTTATATTTTGATTGAAAATTTTGCTTTGGGAAAACACATAATCTGCTTTAATTTTTGCTGCATTTTCCGTTTCATTGCTAATCAGACTCTGTACCTAGGGATCTACTCATTCTGGTCCAGTGCTCACTCCAGCTGAAGTATTAATCGCTATCCATGGCATTGATCCTGAAAGAGATGGAATTCCCTTGAAGAAGGTTCTTTCATGATTATTAATCTAGAATTTCTCTCCCCTGTGATGTTTTCTCTTTCTCTTTTAAACTAACACTTGGAAATTCGTAATTTAGTAATTTTTTCATGCTGCAATCAGGTCACTGATGCATGTAATGCTTGTTTTGAGCAACGGCATATATTCACTCAGCAGGTTCTTGCGAAGGTCTTAAATCAGTTGGTCTGTACTATACCACTTCTTTATGTTTTTATCACCAAATTTGCTACTGTCTCTGTCTGAATATAGATGATGAATGTTTTCTCCAATAGGTTGAGCAGATTCCTCTTCCTTTATTGTTTATGCGTACCGTATTACAAGCCATTGGTGCTTTTCCTGCACTGGTAAGGAATTTATTTCTGCTCTATTATTAAAAAGTTTCTTCTATTGGCTGCTGTCTATCTCAAGAAAAGAATAAAACCTGTTTAAAGAATTTAACATGATAAGAAAAGATTTTCACGACTTATTGATGACTTGATTACCCTAAATTTTATAGGTGGAATTCATAATGGAGATTCTTTCTCGTCTTGTAAGCAAACAGGTGAGTATTTTTATCACAATAAACTGACATATTTCACTTTATGGTTCATGCTTATATTGTTATTAAATTATTGGTTTGTTGCAGATATGGAAATACCCAAAGTTGTGGGTAGGATTTTTGAAATGTGCACTCTTGACAAAGCCTCGATCTTTCGGTGTGCTGCTTCAGGTGCATGTTTCTTTTGTCAACCGGTTTTGAAAATCCAATTTTGATCTTCCGATTTGAGCAAAACATGTTCTTTCTTTTTGTCTTTCAGCTACCTCCTCCACAACTTGAAAATGCACTGAACAGGACTGCAGCACTCAAAGCTCCTTTGGTTGCTCATGCTAGCCAACATAATATCCGAAATTCACTTCCTAGGTTTGACATGAAGGATGAACTTTTATCTTTGGTCAACTTATGGTTTTTCTACTTTTACCATGCTCCAGTTTTTCTTAAAAACACTCATCTCAACTTATCATGCTGACATGGATTTTTTTTAGTTTTTTTTTTTTTTTTACAAAATCTACTTCAGCATTTTAACTAGAATAGCTAACTAATGACATTGTAGAAGTAGATGACCCAAACAGAAACTAAATCTGAGCATAATAGAGGGATCAAAACCATAATTTGACCTTTATTATTATTATTTTGGATAAAATAAACTTCAGCACATACTCTATAAACGCCCCCCCTTGTTTTGTCATCACACCATCTCCTTTTTACTTTTTCTTTTTGGGGTTTGCCATTTCCAGGTCTGTATTGGCAGTTTTGGGACTTGCTCCGGATACTCAGTCCTCCAGCCAGGCACAAACAAGTCAGGCTCACACCGGAGATGCAAGCAACTCCGAGAAGGATGCTGCAGTGACAGAGAAATCGAAAGAATCATCCAGTGCTAGCTGAAGTGTACGAAACTCAATTTTGCTAAAGCTTATGCTTATTAAAGGTTAGATTGCTACACTGGTGCCTGCCATGGGTAGTTGGGTTCACAAATTTCCTAAAGCTAAACTTCCATGACACAATTCAGGCAAGGGGATGGAAATATGGAAGGCAGTCACTATTCTTTATCATGCCCTTGATATCTAACACATGACATGTAATATAAATGCCATTGATAGAGAAAGATTGGCTGCCTTTGATTTAAATTATTTGATTTCTCAAGAAATTTCAGGGAATTCTAGTCAACATGTACAAGAGGATTGGTTGCAATTTTGATAAGTTGAAGTATTGCACATAAGGGTTTGTAACATTGCAAGGATTACACATCTCAAGGTATATGCTTTTAGTCCTCTCAAATCAAGATTTTTCCCCCTCCTAGTATTTCTTGGCATCAGTTGTAGAATTCAGAATCGGAACTCATTCTATCTTTTTAATTTGAAGTTATATTACAGAAACCATGATCCATGACCTATATTAAGTTGGGGTTTACTTGTGGGAAATTAAATATGGGGATAATATGCCTGGTAGATTTTTATTGGTCAAAATATGTCATTAAGTCTCTGTACTTTTTAAAAATTTGGAATTTATTCTATGTATTTTCATTTTCAGGAATTTAGTCTCTTTATTTTTTCGATTTTAAAATTCAATTTCTATTGTTAACGCTGTTAATTTGTTTTTTAAATTTGTTGACATGATATTTTGAAAAAAAAAAAAAAAATCACTTGATAGCTATATAATTAAAAAAATTGGTGTAATTAACTTGATTCTAACAAAAAAATTTCAATAGTGATAATAGTTAAGTTTGGAATTTTGAAATTTAAAAAGTAAATAAACTAAATATTTTAACCATATTTATTTATTTTGATGTTGCTTGGTTTAGATAACTTGAACAAAGAGTTCAACACTATCATATTTGCTATATGTCCGGTTGATTTACCTCAGGTTGCATTTCACTAGAATTTCCTTTGTCTAATATAGGCCATTTTTTTGGCCAATTTTTAAGGAGGGAAAGGATTGCCAAACTCTAGATATGAAATCAACTTTAGATTTGATTTCATCACAAATGATGTTTTCGATTTTGTTCTAAACCCGAAATCGGATTTGATTAGTCTAAATTCAAGCTTCACGAAAAAAAAAAATAATAATAATTTGAACCCATTTAATTTAAATTAAAAAATGGTTTAAACTTGAAATTATTTGAATTCAAATATCAAATTCAAACAATAAAATCAATATCTTCAGTTTGAAATAACTCAATTAAAAAGAAATTTGATAACCGATCATGATCACTTTCAAATGATTTATATTTAAGCCCTGAAATTGTTTGAATCCACAATAATTTTGAAAATCTAAACTTGATCCTGATCCAGATTCATCTAAATCTAAGATTAACTCAAACTTGTGTCCTGACCTCAAATAATTTTTAGTGCAAAGCCAATTGTGGTATGGCTATGCAATCATAAGGGGAACCTAATTATCTCTCAGCCCATTTCTTTCCTTCCTCTACTGTTGAATCTTTCACAGCTTTCCATAATATAAAGTGACAACATGCTTAGCTTCACCTTTTTCATAAAATTCCTTTGTTACACAGGGAAGCAACGAACCTTTAATTCTGTTGAGTGTTTCTCATATTTTAATCAAATTGGAGAAATCATTTTTCAGTTAAATTTTGTTTATTTGTTTCAGTCAAATTTTGATTTGTGTAGATTATTTTATTAAACAGACTCTAATTTCTCAATTACTTTTACTATTTTTACTTATTCGTCGCTTAAATGCATTGATCCCCAACAAATTCCATCATAAAACTAAAGATCGATTTAATTAATAAATTTTTGATTTGGTCACAAATTTTCAAAAAATTACAAAATGCTCATTGAACCGTTCGAAAGTTTTCATTTAAGTCAATGAGCTGTTCAAATCTCTACCTTCTATTTCCGCACCGCCTACACCAATGGAAAGCAGTCCTTCCTTTCTTTTCGATAGTTCAGTTTTTTTCATGAAACAACTTTGAAGTCACGAATTTGCGAATCAAAATTCAAACAACTTTCTTTTCGATATTCGACATTGATCGTCAGATCAACTTGAATCTAAGGTATGTTCTTCTACTTGTCGATGGATATTGATTTGCTATATCGATCGTTGAATTATCTCTTGAAGCTCGTTAATCGAACTTTAAAAAAAACTTATCAGTTTAGTTCAATGACTTAATTGAAAATTTTCGAATAATCAAATGACCATTTTGTAACCTTTTAAAGTTGAGTGATCAAAACGTAACTTTACTAATAGTTTGGTGACCTTTGGTGTAAGTGAAATTAAAAGCAGGAGTACTAATTTTCAAAAGTCTAAAGACTACAGGGACCGGAGACAGTATTAGACCATAAAAATATAAAAAAAACAGTTTGGGCCTAAGCCCGTAAATTTAACCCATAACTCTCCTTGGTATATAATGAGCTCAACCTAACTCGACCGATTCAGCAATTTTATCTTTGGTCGAGGACTCAGATCGGAGCAGAAAAAGTTTGTAGTATTAAGAAAAAATTAGAAAAAAAAGAACAAAATCCCCAAGCAGCAGCAGCCAAAAACGGGGGCAAATTGAAGAATGGGCGTTGATTATTACAAGATTCTTCAGGTCGACCGCAATGCAAAAGATGAAGATTTGAAGAAAGCGTATCGTAAACTAGCCATGAAGTGGCATCCTGATAAGAACCCTAACAACAAGAAGGATGCTGAAGCGAAATTTAAGCAAATCTCTGAAGCTTATGATGTAATTCTTTTTGTTATTTGTCCTTTTTAAAAAAAAAAAAATTTAATATGTTCTTTTTGAAACAAAAATGCATGCTTTTCTTTTCTGATTAATTTTAGGTTCTGAGTGATTCCCAAAAACGGGCGGTTTATGATCAATACGGAGAAGAAGGGTTAAAAGGCCAGATGCCGCCGCCGGGTGCGGGAGGTTTTGGAGGCGGTGACGGTGGTGGTCCGACGACGTTCCGGTTCAATACTCGCAACCCCGACGAGATTTTCTCGGAGTTTTTTGGGTTTTCGAGTCCGTTTGGGATGGGTGATATGGGTGGGCCACGTGCAGGAGCGTCTGGGTTCCCTAGGGGAATGTTTGGTGAAGATATATACGGCTCGTTTAGGGGTGGTGCTGGTGAGGGTTCTACCACTATGCTTCGAAAAGGTGCCCCTATTGATCGGCCATTGCCTTGTAGCTTGGAAGATTTGTATAAAGGGACTACCAAGAAGATGAAGATTTCTAGGGATGTTATTGATGGTAGCGGGTAATTTTTTTTATTTTCATAGCTTTTTGTTTTCTTATTACTATTATCATTATTATTTTGCTAAGCTAATTAATTGGTAATGCTTAGTTTTTTCTGCCTTGATTTTACTATGTGGAATTGTGGATAGTAAAGTTTCAGCTGGATTCATGTGTTGATCTAATTTCAGTTTTGAAGTACAACTTATTGTTAGTGTAGATTGTAAATTTACTGATTCCTCTTAATGGTTTTTAGGCATAAGAGAAGGGATGATTCACAGTTTCAGCATATGATTATATGCCAAATTTGTCTCTTTGCTGAAGATGATGCTATTCTTTTGGATAATAGGGTTCTAAATTGCTTATGGTTAAAATGATTGGTTGTTTCGTACTTGATGACATATTTGCATGACAGTTTTGAGCTGAAAATATTGTGATTATTGAGATTTTATGGTCTTAAGTTTACATTGACTATATGAATTCCTTCCTTTCTGATTTGAGGTATTAATGTTCAAGATGATTTAGATTTCATCGCCTCAAGGTATACTCTTTCTTTGTATTCAATCGTCTTCCTTATTTAGCAAAATGATTTTGTTTTTCAATCCTCTTTCTCCTTTTTGTGATGTATTTTTTTTTACATTTCAATCCTCTCTCTCCTTACCGGCAGTTATTTGAATGACCTTAGTGATATAGGAACTTTGGTATTTTATTATCTGTTTTGATGTTACGATCATTTCCTGCTATTTTGATGCTCCCTCGAGGAAGGGTTTTAGTTTTACCCTTTGTTCTTTGTCAGTAGGATTAGATTGATGATGAAGCTTCTTTGTATATGATTGTGATCAACTTTGAAGATTTCTTGATGCTTACTCAAGATTCTATTTTATAAGTTATATTGTTTGTGTTCATTTTATTCGTTTATGCAGCCGTTCACTTTTTAAAGTGGGACTGTTTATATTAAGTAGTCAAATTATGGTCTATGATCAATCATATATGTGCAGCAGTGTTGTCAGGGGCGGAAGGTGCCTTCCAGGCACTAGCACATTGCCTCGGGCGCAAGGCACCAAAAAAATAGCCTGAGTGAAGTGAATCACAATATGTATATGTGTGAGGTTTGCAAGTCTGTTCGTGTATATAATATATAAAGCTTAATATATAACAGTGAACTCTAAAGTGTGATCTAGTTTATCTACAAAACATGCAAATTTTTTTATTGGTCAATATTCATGATTTCCTTATGGTTATCGTTTGTTGTTGAATTCTCAAATATTAAGAAGTATAGAGCTTTCTAGTATTAGAAAAGGTACATAAAATGAAAACAGTGAAAAACAAAAGAAGTTAAAGCATGCCTAGTCACACCAGGTGTGTGCTGATCAAATGGGCCTCTCCTGGAAGGGGCTATGGTGTTTTTGTTGTATAAGGTGCAAGGGACAGGCATGCCTAGGCAAATACCTCGACAACACTGATGTGCAGTGTGTGTCCCCCCCCCCCCTTGGCGCCAAAAAAAAAAGAACTCCATATTTGTAGGTTTTAGGAAATGTTTAATAGTTTACATCATCCTTAAAATTTTGATTTTTGTTTTTTCCCGGTACAGGAGACCTACTACAGTGGAAGAAATCCTTACCATTGATATTAAGCCGGGGTGGAAAAAAGGCACAAAAATAACTTTTCCAGAGAAGGGAAATGAGCAACGAGGGGTTATTCCCTCCGACCTTGTCTTCATCATTGATGAGAAGCCTCACAGTGTGTTCAAGAGAGACGGCAATGATCTTATTGTAACTCAGAAGATATCTCTGGTGGAAGCTCTAACTGGTCATACAGCGCAGCTGACAACACTCGATGGACGGAATCTGACTGTCCCTATCAACAACATCATCAGTCCAACCTATGAAGAAGTTGTAAAAGGGGAAGGAATGCCTATTCCTAAAGATCCTTCAAAGAAAGGAAATTTGAGAATCAAATTCAACATCAAGTTCCCTACCAAGCTTACAGCAGAGCAGAAAACAGGTATTAAGCGGTTAATTGCATCTCCCTAAGAATGGGTGGTACCCCTTGTTTGCTAATTGCTACAATCAGCCAACTTGTGTAAGTTAACATTTTTCCTTATCTTTTATGTTTTATTTTTTTTTTCTTGGAAATGAGAAATTCAAGTGTTGCTGAACTGGGATGGGCTGAATAACAATTACCTAGGGGAGTTCATGAATTATTTTCTATATATTTTTCATTTTCTATGCTGGGTTCTTAATGTTGCAGAAACTAGCCAGGTTCTTAAAGTCAAGGCCATCATTTTGTTTATTACTCACTTAGCAAAACTATGTTTTGTTTGACTAACCCATCATCATCATCATCAAGAAGTAATTAAAGATGATAATAACATTTTGGGTTAATTTGATTATTTTTCTAATAGCATTTGTATTGTATCAATTTAAGTGTTCTTTTAGCTGTCAGTTTTGTTGTTGAATGTTATTTAGTGGAATATGGTTAGAACATGTTGGATATGGTGGGTTATAAAATGGAGTGTCAGGTTTCTTTATTTATTTATTTATTTTGGGTGAATTACTAAAAAATGCTGATTTTTAACCACAACTACTGGATTAGGCCGGTTTTTTTTTTTTTTTGCAAAATGTACTAGATTAGGCTGATTTTGGGAGTTTTCAATGAATATGGCAGGAAAACGCTTTCAGCTGGATGCGCTTTTAGTTTTTGTCAGATGGTTAATTGTTAGTGCTTTTATCATGTCATATCTACTGAAAACACGTTCAGCTTTCCAAAATCGGTTTAATCCAATAATTAGCTAAAAATCAGCATTTTTGGGTAATTCACCCATTTATTTTAATGTCAGATTCAAGTTGGTTGTTTACTCCACGTGCTTTAATTAGTTAAATATGTTAGTTCCAAGGTCATTCGAAATATGCAAGTCTGAACAAAAAAAAAAAAAAAAGGTTAGGCTTTGAGCAGAATTTTTAAGCCTGGATTCTATTTTCTATATATATTTTTATGTTTCGCTTAATACATTATTTTGATATTTGAGTTTCTCATTTTTCTTATTGCGGGTTTTGCATAAGGTTTTAGAAATTATTTTAACGGATTTAAATGCTTTGGGTAAAGATTAAAAATTCAAAAACTGAGAATGATAAAATTAGAGTTAGGAGGACTAAATTGGATATAGGGACTCGTAGCAAAATTGGAAGAGAGAGGAGGGGGGAGAGAATTAAGAAAGCATAACACACGTGATAGGAGAGTGATATGACAACGAGTCAAAAAGGGCCAAAAGACGTGGAGGATTTGAAATTAAAAACAGAGTTGCTCTGCTGGAGATGTGATAGGGAATACAAATAATCACGAGGCAATTTATGTTGAGGAAAAGCGACGTGCCTATAGGATATCTACTTTTTATTTTATTTTTCGAAATATAAATATATTTATAATTATATTCTAAATTATGATCAAGTAGCCTTTAAACTTTTTAACGTTGTAATTATATAATCATTAAATGACGCACAAGAAATTTTTTTGTAAAAATTTTGGTTATGAAGTTTTTAAAATTTTTGCGAAAGTTTTGTTGTTTACTCTTTTTTTTTTTTTAATTTTTATTTAGATATTGTCAGATGAGATGTAGTGTATAGCGTAACTATTATGTTTAGATATTTTTATAATGGAAGGATAATTTTAATAGTTTAGATGGTAATAGTATAAGATGTTTGGTACAATTAACATTAATTATTAATAGATCAGTACAAATTACAATTCAAATTGGAAATTGAAGTATATCTAAAGTTATACCGGAATAAATAAAGAGGGAGGTTATAGTTAGTAGAAATTAAATCATAATAAACTCTAGAGAGTTTCACACACAATTTACATATGGAAACTCGAGTTTTAGATCTTAAAGTTTGAGAATCTCAACTTTGGTTTTTTCTATTCGAGACTTTCGAGTACCCAGCAGCTACATTGGATCCCAACTAAATTCATAGTTAAAGTCCAGTCAACTTTTAAATTGGGGGTAAACTCTTTTAACATTGGTTTTTTTAATCCACAAAATTCGATCCTAAAATTTCACTTAAAATGCCCCAAGTTTCTCACCGTTCGAGTGTTGGTATTATTATTAGGTAACTAAATCCAAAGCCCTTAAGCTATTAGTAAGTTCATGTTTGATCATTCAACTTCAAAAATTTATAAAATCATCACTGAATTATTCGAAAGGTCTCATTTAAGTCATTGAGCTATTAAAATCGCTATTGTATGGCCTTTTATGTCTACAATTTTTGTACCAATCGAAAGCTCTCCTTTCCTTCACTTATATAGTTCAGTTTTTTTCTTTCATGAAATAGCTTTGAATGTCAGGAATTTACGAATCAAAATCTAAATAGCTTTTTTCTCTGGCACTATCCGTCAAATTAATTTGGATCTAAGGTATGTTCTGCTACTCATCAATGGATACTTATCCATCGTCCTGGTCATCGAATTGTTGCTTGTAGCTCACTAGTCGAGCTTTTTTTAGAAAAGAAAAAAAAAAAAAACTTAATAAACCAATGAGTTAATACCTTTATTATTATGATTATTTGAAAACTTTCAAATAATTTAATTATCATTTTATAATTTTTTTAAAATTAGATGATCAAAGCATAAACTTAATAATAATTTAATTATATTGATACCCCAATTACTATGATTATTTGGCTCATCCAATGGAGTTGGTTAGGACGTACTGTTACGACTTTCCTTGTGTCCCACACTAAAGGCATATATTATTGTATTTATAAGTATAGCCCCATTTAATTTCCATGTCCCTATCTATGAATAAAGCCGAGGTTAAATGTGGTGGCAATTTGGTCCTATTCTCTGTACATAATTGACCTAAATTCTTTTATCTTATAATTTATATCTCCCAATCTTACAGAATGTAAAATATCTCTCGATCTTACGGAATGTAAAATATCAAGAAACAATTTTATTATAGATTCTGATAATTTTTAATTTTTCTGACATAATGTTTAAAATTATCCGTAATTCCTTCTCAACCTATAAATAAGAGGATAATATGTTTCAGTGCACTCGAATCAGCATCCTTCTGCATCGATAACAATATTCATACCAATCGAATTAGGACTCAATCGACAAAACATAAAAAAAAAAATCAACATAAAATATTTACATATCCCTAATTCACAGAAAGTGGGTCATTAACATTGCGTGTCAATTCATTATTCTAAGTAAAATAAAGTATTCAAACTTACACAAATTTTCAACTTTGAGTAAATTAAGCAACTAAAGCTATTTTTGTATTTTTATAATAAGTCCACGTGACGGAAACATTAAATATAAATAAAGAATTTGGATAAGCCATGAGGGAAAACGTGAAACTCATTCACATTCGCATTCATTGTCAACACTCGACAACACCCATCAATTTGTGAGACCATAACCCACCACCAAATGAAATAAAATCAAACAAATTCAATTTCCCCCAACAACCCTAATGGTTATAATTAAAAATTATCTCCATCCTGTAATTTATAAGTTGGTTCAAGAAAGATTTTAAAAGATGTTGATAGTGAATGAGAAGATTGGTTATTAAAAAAAGGAAAATGTATTCATATTTATATGCATGAGAATTATATAAGAACAAGAATAATCTTAGATTAAAAATTGAAATAGATTTCTTTGGAGTAATAAAACTCTTTAAATTATACTACTTGTAGAGTGAGAATCGTAATAACCGCAAAGAAAAATCATCTTTCATCCGATAATGAACGGCTTGAATTCCGTGCTCCAAATGCTAGAATGACTATTCGACGATTAAGATAACAGAACTCATTTTCTGTACTATCGATAGGATCAATAATAACAAGTCGCACACACTCCTATTTCGAAAATACAAAAACAAATAAATGTCACAGTCGAACTACTGAAATAGAACGAGGCTAAAAAAACACGAAAACTAAAGGTTTCGCTTTTTATATTGAAAAACAAGAACTTAAAAAACTGATCACTCAAAATGATTTGTATTTAAACTAATTTAAGATTCAACGGACTACAGATAATTTAAATCAAAATCAATCAAACTCGCTCAACTAGAGATATACCATAATTTCAATTCATATCTGAATATATTTGCTAAAAATGTTGAGACAACTTTAAATCCATGTCTTAAACTAAGAGAGAATTGAGAACTTTGGTAATAATACACAAAACCATTCGTGAGACACTTACGTAAAACATCATATAGTAACACACAGTTATGTAATATGATCGTGCACACACACATATAATATTAATAGCTATCTATTGGATCCCGAAAATTCAACTTGTGTTTTGCCACATGGACCGTAGGTCCTAATATAAAGCCTATACTCATCGTACGTCATGAGACTGTATAGCGCTGGCCGGTCCTCACTTACAAGCTCCCTGGCTGGTTCAATGGGTAGATCACTCTTGGGGTTGTAGAAGAAAGCTAGGGAAACTCGATCTTTCACTGAGTTCACAATCACACGATGTTCGACACTCTTGTAAATCGCATTACTCATCACCTAAAACATAAACAAGATTGGACAGTAAATAACTTTTGATTGATTTGAATACAGGGATTAGATTATAAAACTTCATGAAAGAAAATGAAACCTGGATTTGGTCTCCAACGTTAACGATGAAAGCATTGGGAACGGGTTTCACGGTGATCCACTTGTCGTTTTTACGAACTTGGAGACCAGCAATGTCGTGGTCGGGGAGGAGGAAAGTCATGCCACCGGGGTCCGAGTGGGGTGAAAGGCCTAGTGTAAGGTCAGGTTGAGGACATTTTGGATAAAAATTGACCCTTAAACAAGCACCAATATCTTCTCCACCAAATGCATTTTGTAGATAATCTTCTTTTAATCCAAGACTAATAGACATGGCCTTGAGAAGCCTTCCACCTAGTTTTACAACTTCAGCACCATATTCCGAGACCAAATTCCTACATCCGAAATTTTAAAGGACTAGTTCAGTATTGTCATTGCAGTTATCATATAATATTATAAAATTACATAATACACATACCCTTTTCACTTTTCATCAAAATATAGTCTACTATGATGACTAACAATCACATAGACCTTAATAATGATAATAAGTATTAAAAGGTCAAAAATAAACATCTCTAAATATTTAGGACGCTGCCATGCAATTATGGTGGTCTGAATATATATATATATATATATATATATATACACACACGATCAAAACTGGAATAATTTGATGTTTTTTTTTTTTTTATGAATTATAAGAGAAAGATAAAACCCTAATTGCATTACAATTAAGTGATTTAAATCCATATCACATTTAAAATGATTAATATCCTGATCATCTGATCTGCACATAATATTTAATTTGATGTTATTTTTCTATTTAGCCTAACGTACATAATATTGTACATAGTAACCTGATAGTAAAATCCCATAATGACTTTATTAACCTAAATATTTCCTTATTCTTACAAAAATAAAAATAAAAAAATTCCCTGCTTCAATTGTTCGAAATAAAGTATTTTAAAAGATTTAATGTGATTAATGGTATCGGAGTTAAAAAGGAGGTGTAACGCACCTGCAAGATGAGGGCAGTGAAGGCCAATTGCTTGGATTCCTCAAATAAACAGGCAAATAATGAAGAAAAAAGTAATCACTCCAATCAAGGATAGCATCTTTCTGAACACCCAGACGACTACCGTACCCTTCGTAGGTTGTCGGTGCGTTGGCGTATTCTTGTTTAACTTGAAGCGGTAAGTTAAAGAACTCACGCCACACCTCGCGCATACGCTTCAAGAGCTCATAGCTAATGCCATGGTTCACCGCTTGGAAGAAACCCCATTCTTTACACGCGCTGGAGATGAGTCTGAGGGTTTCTTCATGGAGGGTAAGGTCATGGCTGAACAGGTTTTTAAGATCAACAACGGGAATATCAACATGTTCTTGGTTCTCAAAACCGGGTCTGTCACTTGGCGGCTTGATATACCGGTCTGGAATAGCTCGTATGCCACTTTCAGACAAAGATTGAACTCGAACCACCGGTTCTGGCCAACTCTGAAGACAATTCATCATCTTATAACATTAATTCCAGGGTTTTTTTTCTTCTTCTTTTTCTGCAAATAAAAAAAAAATGAAGGAAGATATATATAATATATATTTCTATATATATATATATATATATATATATAGGATTAGCTAGTGGTGGTGAGAAGAAGAGAGGGAGTGAAGGGGTTTATATAAGGATTGGAACGCACTTTCCGGCGCCGTGATGAAGTTGATTAGCTTATTTTTTTGCAATTTGCAACAATGAAAAAAAAAGTAGGGAAGGAAATCAAGGTGCTTAAATTTCCGAGAAAATATTTTCATTCATGTGGTGAGAAATAATAGAGAAGACGTGTAATCGAGAATTATCCTATTTTACAAAATTTAAATGGTTGAAATGTGATTCTATATATATAAATTAATTTACTTTTAAAAAGTGTAATCAAAAGTGAAGCTTTTAGGGGCTAAAAATGAATAATTTTTCATTATAATTTTGGGTTATCTTAAAAATTAAAGGGTTCATATGAGTAATTTTTCATTTGGAAGGTCAGGCCCACAACATTCATTTGTAAGTTACTTTCTCAATTATCTTAATAGTTAGTGGGAAAATTACTTTTCTAAATGAATTGAAAGTTTAAAAAAAAAAAAGAAAATTGTTAGGATAAAATTATCAGTTTTTTTGTGTGTGTGTGTGTGTTTTTAGAATTAATATAAAAAAATTTGCAAAATTTGACTAATATTTTAAGGAATTATTATTATTATTTTAAATTTAGTTTTAAAATCGAACACTTAACACTATCAAATACGAATGGATTGATATTTAAGTTCGAGTTTAGAAAAATAAAAAGAGAGAGGAAAATATATAATTGAATTGTAATGGAAAAATCAGTTTAGGTAATGCAAATTAATAAGGAAAATTTGCATCACCACTAATAGTAGAGTCAAAAAAAAAAAATTTAGGAGTTTGAAATTAAATTATATATGTTTATAATAATAAAAATATAATTTTATTATTTTAATTTATTTTTATAATTTTTAAAAAATTAAATTCATTTTTTATTATTTTATGAATTAAAATATTATTAATTTACAATTTTATAAATTATAAAGTATTTAAATAAAAATTTTCCTTTTTTTTTTGGTGAGGAGTTTTATTTTCCATTTTAAAATGCTGAACCTCCCAAATCCGCCGCTGACGACCCCCACCACAACTAGTAGGAAGACGAGGAACTTTCTTTTCTTTTCTTTTTTCTCATTATTTTAAATGACACACGTGTTGTTTTCGAGGACGGGACAGGAATGTAATATTCTGATATTTTATTGGTCCACCGGAATTCTGTATTGTGTACGTGGCAGCCATAGATACTGCCGGACCATTGGTTCAGAAGCAAAAAAAAAAAAAATTCTCCAGCTTTTTTTTTCCCTCTTTCTAGATTTTCCCCCACTCGTAAGAAACACATTAAACTTTAATATATTTTAGAGTTGAAGGAAAACCTACCATGTAGATAGTAAAATATTAGAGTATGGTACACTTACGTGGGTTGTTGAAAAATATTGATAAAAATTATTTGAATAGGATAAAAAAAGGAAATTATTGTATTAGAAAATTATATTAGGTTTAATTTTTAAGAAAAATTAAAGAGGTTATAAACAATTCTACTTAAAACTCAATTTTCTATATAAAATATTTTTACAATGTAATTTAATAACACAATGTATCATTATAATTGTACCTTACAAAATATTTAAAGATAAATAAAAACAATAAAGAACACAAAATATTTAATGAGGTTCAATCACGTATGCCTACATCTTCGAACACTACAAAATATATTTCACTACAAAAAATAAACATGAAAAATTATAAATAGAAATTGAGAAAAGTTATCTTATAAAAAAAATGATAAATTTTGGAATGATTTAAAAGCGGAGGAACCACTCTATTTATGATAATATAAACACTTTGTAACCTTATATTATTTTAGATGTGGATTATGTTATTTTAAAGTAAAGAAATTTAAAAATATCATGAGTAATTTTTTTAATGTGAACAGACTTATAATGTTTATAATTTTTAAGAAATATAATTGTTTTAATATATGTTTTTAATGAAAATATATTATGAGTGCAATAAAAATTAATGGTAGAAATATGAAAACTATAAAGTGTAAACAAATTTGAAAAAGAGAAATGCCTATTCCATTAAGATTGTGAATAAAAGAAATATAACTCAAATTTGAGCATCCTCATTATCATGCCCGCAATGTTGTTGAAAATATCAATTAGTAAAATATAGTATAGAATTGAATGGAATGGATGATGCTCTTTGATGGGAGTTTAATTTTCAAATTTATTTTACATTTGGTTATTTTGGAATTTTGTAATGATAAATTATATGAATTTTATTGGTAATTATTTTTTTTTTGTCAGGAAAAAATCATTCATTAATTTTAAAAAACATTTAACATCATTACAAAATAAACATTTAACAACATATTTCTCATCTTTTGAATCTGTCCACACCATTCTGTCTGGTCTCTACCACAAGTTGGTAAACTCTGAAAGCCTTTACTTGGTCGTAACTTAAATAGTAATATTATACGAATAGGTGTAACTTGAAGTACATCTTAATTGTTGGTGTATGCGGATAAAAATAAATCTATGAGAAACTAACGAATACTTCAATGCACGTATCAATGTCACTTTCTTTAAGATTTTATTTTCTTCCACTTATATTATGGTGTGTAAAAGAGTTACTGGCAAATGAACCTAAAAGATACAATGAAGCCTAATAACTGTCTATCTTTTGCATTGACGGAAGCAATCCACTAAGCATTGAGCGGAGCGTAACAAGAATATTAATTTCTATAAAGAATTTATGTTGTAAAAGCAAATACAAAAGATGGTGGGAGAATAGAAATAATTTTTGATGTGTTTTTCTGAGGTATTAGACAAATGAAATTTGGCTCCTATTTATAAGATTTCTCATGTCTCTTCATAGGAACATAAATATTTAAATGGATAGTCACGTCTTTTAACAATAAATATAATTATTTAATAGATGTATCCTTAAATAATCATAATTCATTGTTAATAATAAAGTGATATAATTTTTAAATTTAAGAGACATAATTCATCACTATGAGATGTGATCACTCTTGGTTAATAATCAAATGGTATAATTTTTAGTTACTTTTATAACTTTTCATTTGCAACTATTGAAACACTCTATATGTTTTGAAAATATTCCAACATTAATTAACATTAATTTAATCATGATCAAATATAATTAATTTTGATAACTTAAAATTATCTCAAAAAAAAAATAATTTCCAAAATATTTTTGTAAGTAAAATTGATATTTAATTATTAAAACAATTAATTTTTTTTTCCAAACAAAAGCCAAACCAACTAATTATACTAACATATATGAACACAATCTTTGTTCTCTTGCTTGTTTAAACTATACACATATTATTTAATCACAAAAGCCAAATTCAATGATAGCAACATATATGAAAAATCTATTATTCATTACATGAATTGAAGTCGTGCACATAGGTTAATATTTAAATCAACTATCAACCTCATTTTAACCACATTTCTAAATTATTGATATTATATCAACCGAATAAAAAAAATAAATGAATTATACTTTTTATAAAAATTTTGAAAATATCAAAATTAAAATTTTTACAATATTCATTTTCTCTTTAAATTTTCATTTTAAATTATGTCGCATAAAATCTATCTCATTCACAATTAAATTAACAATTTTAATAACAAAAAGATCTTATCAATATAAGGTTAGTAGTTTGAAGGTGTTTAGTGCAATTAACTCTGATATTTAATATGTTGAGAGCATATAATTTTTTTTTGGTGAATTACAAGAGGACAAAATCCTAACAGCAACGTAACTAACGTAATTCGAATCCAAATCACACCTGAAATGGTGAACACTTTAACCATTAAATCAATACAAAACATATAATTTTATACGCTCTTTCTTAATTAATTAATATTCTCAATTAAACATCGAAAAGACAACATTACACTAAAAAATATATAAATCTCACTTAAAAAACCTTCCATTTTTACCTAAACCATTTTGTACTACTTTTAACATAGTTGTATGAACAGTTACCAAATACTTTTGACGATCTAGAAAACAAAAACAAAGATCAATACGCACGATTTTGATTGTTTGGGGTGATTAAAACTGAACTCAATAAATAAAATAAACTTTCTTAGAATCAAAAGGGAATTATATTGTTATGGTATTTTCTGTCATCGATTCAAAACTCGGATATAATCTTAAACTATTGATTCGTAATTCGATTTTGGGCTTTACAGAGTAGATACATTAAGGGTTTGCAGAGAGGGCTCGAGGGGGGGGGAGAGGATTCGCAAGCCAAGATTGCATGTTTTTGAGTGTTCATAAATAGAGGGTGTGAAGTCCAACGAGTAGATCACAAACACGTGTTAAGTCTAAAACAACATACGTATTGACATACGTAAAACCTACTTAAAATGTCATTTCAATAAATAATAATTATAATAATATAAATATTCAATTCCTCAATCTATAAAATTAAGTTCCGTGTTTGATTCCAAATGCAATAAGAAGTGTGAAACTAAAGTAAAAAAGAGACGCTTCAATTATTCAACTTCTTTTTCTTCTCCTGTAACATTTCAAAACAAAACACGTGGAGGTTGGCAATGCCGGCAAATATCAGTCTCTTTGTTTGTCCATGAGCTTAGCAGCAATCATCTTATCCAAGTTCACCAAAATGACTGCGCCCCAATATTTATGCACTGCATTGGATAATATGCCGACATTCAAATGTGTATATAGTTCAGTTTCTTACAAAACAGGGCATGCACAAAGGTAACATAGATCATTTGTGTCAGATCATGGAAGCCAGTTCTACTGCTGTCAGAACCGACATTTTATGTCATAAAATGCATTGTTTTGGTGGACATATATATAATTATTGATCTGTTATAATCCCTGCCTTAGATGTATGTCGATTGGTGTAGAATCAATGTTGTTAAAGAGCACATTTATTATGAGCGTGTACTGATCTTTTGTGTTTGATATCGACAACTGGTCTGAAACTTCAACGGTCGAAATTAATTAACATATTTTTTTTTTGACTATATGCAGTCGACATATGCATAGTGTTTCATTTAAAATGGATTTCTACCAATGTCTATACTTTTTCTTTTAATTATTATAATCCCAATTTTTAGTGGGAGATATTAAGTATTTAAGCAGGTTTAGATTTACATATTTTAAGTTATAATAATAACGATGTGAATTTGATTAAAATTTAATCGGTATAATTAAATAGAAGGTAGATTTGTAACTTGAATATTAATTTGTTTTATTTTTATATTATAGAATTTTAAACCTATTCATATTATTTGTGTTATTTTTTTTTTATATATTTTAGAATATCGTGTTGATAAATATGAGAGTTTTGTCTTCTTTAGATACCATTGTATTAGAGTGCAATTATTGAATAGTGACTCGTACTCGAGTTTTTTTCTCTCGATTTTGAATGGAATGAAGTAACGTCTCACAATGCTCGAATAGGCAAAACAATGGCTATTGAAGAGCTTTAAACATGGTCAAATTTGATCCCATGACCTTTATAAGTGTGGTACCATTTGGATTAACTAGTCCAAATGCCCCACTTCTGGTGGTCGTCGGAGTTTATCGGTACCGTAGTTGAAAGATGGAGAATAATGTTGTAGCTTTACTAATGGGCCTTCCAATCCATGAAGAAGCTATGACGAGAGAACATGCATTCCCCAGTGATACCAGTTCTTTAGGACTAATGGGCACAATTTTTTAGGAGAAAGAGATGTTAATGGTTATTTTGTTTCATTTAAACATTTGAAAACACCACTTGAGCAACTGCTAGCTAAAAATGCAACTATCGATCGGTTCAATTATATGATTGGAGGAACTTTTTTTCGAGTATTGCATGCACCTCCATTTCTATCAAATTGGATCATTTAAGTATAGAGATCAAAAGAATAAACTGTGGGAAAGAAAATGAATTCTGAATCCAATTTTCAAGGTTTGTTAAGTTGTGGGGTTTGTTTGAGTTAAATTAAGTGGTTAACCAACGAGTTGAGTCGTTAGTGATTTAGTTAATATTTTTACTATTTGTTCCGCTAGTTTCGAATACTAGCTCCTATTTTCTAGTCCATAATCAATTTTTTTTTTGTCTATTTAAAGTTTTGATACGTGAATAATAATGCATTGTAATTTTACAAAATTTTTGAATTCATTTTTCCTACATTCCAGCAATATTGATGTTGAAAATTAAGTTATAGACGATGAATTTTTTTTTTTTTTTTTGTTGAAACATTATGGATCATAGATATAACTGTTAATACAATTAATATTATTTTATTTGCGATTTATTGCGTGCCAACATGAGCAACAACAAACAAGTGATATACTTTGATCAGAATTATTGGTTGACTATTTTTTGGTTTTGTTATAATCTTTTTGTTTAAAATATTTTATAAGCAACATAGGTGTCGGATTTTTATTTGCATTTAAAAGGAAAATTGTCCCTATCACAAGAAAGAGATCAGTAGTTTTGGAAGAGCCTTAGCCCAAGAAAAAGATAGGCATGGAGATATTGCTTTGATATCCCACTTTACACAGAATTTATGCACGATTATGATTGCTTGACCTCAAAGCTTATATATAGATGATTTATTTCATCGAATATTGATGGGAATTAAGTGAGCAGACATCTTCATAGTAAACGACAATTATTGACTGCTATTGTACTACACCTTCGAGTGTTGACTCACTCACAGTAGGTAAGCCGAGTAGATGGGTGTTGTATTACACTTATCAGAATTATTGATTGACAATTTTTTGATTTTGTGATAATCCTTTTATTTTAAATATTTTATAAGCAACACTGTGTGGGATTTTTATTGGAAATTTATCCCTATTACAAAAAATAAATCAGTAATTTTGGAAGGGTCTTAGTGCAAGCATAATACTTGAAAAAGATAGGCATGGAGATAATGCTTTGTTATCCCACTTTACACACAACTTATGCAGAACTCTGATTAGTGGACCTATTTCATCGGTTATTGGTGGGAATTAAGCGAGCACATAACTTCATAGTAAACAACTATTGTTGAGTGATATTGTAGGTGTTGAGGAAATGTTCATTTAAATGCACAAAAGGGATTTTGTATCGATTGATTCAAGGGTTGAGTTTAAATATTTTTTTGTAAAGTAAAATTTATAACGGATTCATCCTTAGATAATACCTCACAAATATAAGATGAATTCTAAATTGCGTCAATTTCTTGATTGTGTTCGTAATTGTTCCTTAATTTCACTTGTTGTATAGTGTGTGACAACAACAAAAGAAAAATCCACACACAATCCTGCATTCCAATGTTTCAACTAGTGTTCCAATACATGGAACCACAATTGATCATCAGATAGTATTTTCAACAACTTCTTAAGATTACGGATGAAAAATAAAACTTTAATAAAAGGTGATGGACTATAAGGGAATTGTACTTGTTTTATTTAGTAGGTTAAAATATGTTATAAATCTTCGCATCTTTATCTTAGGAATTGGGTTCTTTTATGTTTCAAAATTTAAAATTCGGGGCAATTTTTCTATTAAATTTGTTTTTGTAATATTTAAAAAAATACTTATTTAATAGTCATGTAATTAAAAAAAAAATAGTTATAATAAACTTGAATTTGACGAAATCATTTTAATTTTGTACTTAAATTTTTAAATAAAAAAAGTAAAAAAATTAAACTCTCTGAACTAAAAATAAGACTAAATTCTAAATACATAAAAAGTATAACAACATTTTAACTTATTTAATAAAAATAATTTAAAACATATGTAATCATTACAAGGAAGTAATTTAAAAATTTTAATATATTTTATACGGTAAGGTGGACTTTTCAAATCCAATGTGATCCAAGTAAATTATTTATGATTTAAATCTCATCTCTTTTGTCCAAAGATATAAATTTAATAAAGAGTAGTAGCATGAAATAAATTAATTTTTACAGCGAAGGAAAAAGAATTGTAGCATAAATTAAGTGCAACAAATGAATATCCAAAGAGATGAAACATAACTAAACAACTAGAAGGAACAGTGAGAAAAAGGTCTGGCCGACATCACTGGAACATTACCAAACTTTAGAGATGGGGAAAATTAAATCACGTGTCCAACATTGTCCAACATCAAAAAGAAAAAGGCAAAAAGTTTCCCCCAGCTCAGAAGTCACGCCCACGTGATTATATCACCTCTATTTCACGGGTGCCGGCAGGACCCCAACCCTTAAAATAATTTTTTTTTATTAATTTTTTTAAAATTTTAAATTTAATAAAAATAAAAATATATTTTAATTTCTTTAAAAATAATAAAAATGTAATTTAATTATTTAAAATTATAAAGATATATGTTATTAAAATAATGAAATTACATTTGTTTATCGTAAAAATTACAATTTAATTTCTATTTCTAAAAAAATTTTAGATTTTGATTATATCTGTTTCTTTTGATAGAATGTCTAGAACTACCCTTAACCCATTCCTCTTTAAATAAGAAGATAATGCGCTTCAACAGATTCAAATCTACATATTCTTATACTGACAATAATGCTCATACCAATCGAATTAAAACTCAACCGATAATTTATACCATTTTCTTAAAACTTTTCTTTAAAAAATATGTTATTGTTTGAATTTTTTTTTTTGGCTAAAATTTTGATTGAATAACATGTGAAAAGAATGCCCTTAGTTAAAATCAGATAATTAATATAAAAAAGGAATTCGTTTACGTAATTTTTTAAAATTGAATAAATATTTTATATTTTATGTGATTCAAAACAACTATTCCCATACTAAAGCATATCTTTTTGAAGAAATTAAGCTATTAAAAGGTAGCATGCGGAAGATGATTTTTTCTCCCTTTCCCATTACCTGTTTTTAAGATATTAATAGATATTGCTTAGCATTAAAATTGAAGTTCACATTGTTGGGTGGATGCTTGATATATCCCAATCATACATTATATATATTTGTGCTTCTAAAGGGATGTTTATAAAAAAATAAACTCTTTTCTATCTGATAATATTGTTGTAATCTAGTTTTTATTATGAAACATATGCTTCTCGATTCATTTGGACCTCCTAAAAATATTATAAAAATAGAGGGATCAATTAATACTTGTTGGGTCGATTGGTAAGAAGCTCGATGCTCTTTAAGGAAAGTTTTGAGTTCAAGTTTTGTAAGTGGAGACAACAATGTAATAAGAGCTCTCTTATTTAGAGGTTTGATTAGGCTCAGCTCTGGATTTGTTGGGGTCTAATATGACTACCAGATATTAAAGGGTTTCAAATCAAACAAAAAAAAATAGGGGGGCCAAACTTTTTTAAAGTAGTGGGATTAAATCCTTAATTTTAACATAGTAGAAGGAGTAAAATCAGTATTAGACCTATACGGATTAGTTTTGTTAAAATATGAAACAAAAAAAAAAAAAAAGTCTGTTAGTGTAAATGTTGCATGACTTCTTAAGAGCTTGTTGTAACAATTGTAACCACAATTTATGTAACAAATAGTGATGTGTTTTGGATAGCAACTTTGACTTGTATTTATCTCTTTCTCGAAATTCAATGGTAGCAAACAAATGAATTATATTTGTAAATGTAAAGTAGGTGATAAAGATTTCTTATTTAGTTTTATTTATTCATACTCTATTTATGGATAAACATATGGTTAACATGGGGCGAGATTGTTAATTTTTAGGAATTATATCTTGTCATCTTTAGGTAACATCTAAGGGAAGATCTTATGAGCAAATCAATAATAAAAGTAATAATAATTCGTTCCCGCTTTTACTCGGGTATTGAAATGGGTTGCACCAATCCCAAAAGAACTTGTTGCTTCGATTTTACTTGTTGGCATACTAAACACTTGGCTACATACTCGGTGATGTCTTTCATTCCTGATCACCAATAAAATGACCTAAAATCATTGTTCATATTGCTGCTTTCCGGGTGCATAGCATAAGAACTATGGTAAGCTTCTCAAAGAATATCTTATTTCAACTCGACATCATTCGGAACACACAACCTCTTTTGGAAGTATAAACTTTTCATCATCACCTAAAGTGAACTCACAAGTCTAACCATCCTTAACGAGTTTTCGCTTTGCTTCCATCTTGTCATCTTGTTTCGGAAAGATAAAATCCTATGCTGATTTGAAAAGAAATGATAATGAATTTAATATGGGTGAAAATTTTTTTCTTGAAGGTATCTCCATGGAGAAAGATTCTTTGATTTAGGAAAAAGGAGAAGTTGAGTCCAAGATTCGTTGGACCATAGGAGATATTGAAATCAATTGCATATCGATTACCATTCCCTTCAAAGTTGGACAAGATTCATAGTGTTTTCTATGCATCTATGTTACGAAGATATTAGTCCGTTGTATTTCTTGTGATTATTTCGAAAGTTATTGAAATACAATCGGATTTGATTCATGAAGAAGAACCGATTAAGATACTTGCATGAAAGGTAAAAGAATTGAGAAATAAAAGTGTTTCTTTGATAAAAGTTTTATGAAAGCATCATAATTCAGAAGAAGCAACATGAGAAAGAAAAGAAAATATGATACAACAATATTCGCAATTATTCGTTACAGGTAAATTTCGAGGACGAAATTTTTTTTAGGGGGGAAGAATTGTAACATCCGCGTTTTTGAACCTGAGTTGGAACAGTATAGGGGAGGAGTCAAGAATTAGAATATGTAGCTAAAATAAGAAGATTATGAAAATTTAACGATTAATTAGTAAGTGTGAGAAAGGAGGAAGGGCTAAATAGCAATTTATCCAAATTGAATTATGAGTCATCATGAGAATTAGATTGATTAAGGAGGGGCAAAAGAGTAATTTGATGGAAGATATTTTTGGAGGCAATGTTTTGGGCCAAAGTGTAAAGTTGGAAGGCCCAAGGACTAAAAGTGCAATTTTACCATTATTAAAAAAAGATATTTTTATAAAGAGAAATTGATAGAAAAATCTAGAGAAATGAAGAAAAGAAATGATGAAAAGGCTATAAAAGCCATCAGCCATTGTGCTTCACGTTGGCCACCATTTTTCCACCATTTCAACTTTTACTTTTCTTACAAATTAGTCCTTTTTCACCAAATACAAACCAATTAAGATAGTTTCTTCCAAATTTCTTCAAGATTAGTGAATAAAATTGATAGAGAAGTGTAGTAGCTATCCAATTGTTAAAAGAAATGCATCCATACTTGTCTTGGAGGAGAAAAAAAATGAGAATTAGTGTTGAATACAAGTGATTAAGGTAAGAAAGCTAAACTCCTCTTTAAATACATGTTAGTTTTGGTTTAGAAACATAGATTATGATATGCTAGAATGATTTTAATATGAATATATGTGTTTTGTATGGAGTTGAAGAGAAAGAAAAGAAGGAGAATGACTCAATTGAAGAGAAAGGAAAAGAGAAGATCAAAGAGCGAAAGGAAGCTTTCTACTAGAGTTGTAAGCACTACAAGATTTTAAATTGAAAATTTATTCTCTTTAAAGTATATGATTAATTGTGATAAAAATGAGTAAAATGATATGTTTAGTTATAAATATGGTGATTAGGTGTGATTAAATGAAATTTAGTGCAAAGGAAATATGAGAAGGGAAAAATTCACTTCAAAACAGTTTGGACAATAACAGGGGACTAACTTCGAAAATTCACAAAAAATTGTATATAATGAGTTAAGGGTCGAATTATATATTTAATTAAATCTTATTGAGTTTAGTTTCATATGGAAGAAACAGTGAATTAAAAGAAATTGTATATTTCGAGATATACTAGTTTTTGTGTAACAAGGTCAGAGTAGGTTTGAGTTCCCCTGTTCTGACTTTGAAAAATCATAGAAAAATATAGAAAAATTATTAGAGACTTAAATTTATATGGTTGATTCATTAATGAGTTTATTTTCAATAGAAATAGACAGGAACATCATTTGATTTTTTTACTAAAAGATAGATAATTTTTAGTGAAGAAAGGTCGAAACTGTCAGGCAGCAGCGAAGGGATAAATTGAAAGAATTTACTGTACAAATTGGATAAAGTAAAAATTCTGGAAATTTTATGGTAAAAATATGATTGAGTCTAGTTTCAGAAAAATCAAGCGGATTATAATTTTGAATTCTGTAGCTCAAGATTTAAATAATTAGTGACTGTGACGCAAGTGGACAGCTTTGAAAATTAATGAGAAAATAAGAGTAAAGAGGTATATGATGATATATATGTGATGAACAATGTATATGTGAAATATTATGTGTTTAATTATGAATATTGATTATGTGATAAAATGGTGATATTGTGTAAGCCTTTGAGTAAATAGAGGTGAAAAATACATGATTATGTATATGTGAAGAGAAATGTAAATGTGATATATGAAATTATGAGAAATGATGAATATGAGAGATTATGCCCATGTAGACAAGTTAGAACCATTGTGATAATAGTGACATGCCATTAAGGAATGCTAGCATTTACTGTTCAGCACTATGTGTGCTTACTGTTTCGCACATCGTGTGCCTACTGATTAGCGTTATGTGCGCCTACTGATTGTATTGTGTGTGCCTACTGGATTGCACTGTGTGTGCTTACTGTTTCCCCAGTACTTGTGTGCTTATTGTTAAGTACTTCGGTACTTTTTGTTCCGTTTATCTGATGGGTTCTATAAAAGTCTATTATGGGCCAAGTGGATAAATAAGTTATGTGAGCAATGGTTAAGAAAGCTATGATGGCTAAATTGTGAAAGGGGAAAGAATGTGTAAATTGTGACATTGTGGTAAGTAAAATGTTGAATACATGAAAGGTAAGTATTATATGTGTACATGAAAGGTAAGTATTATATGTGTATAAGTAATCATATGATGATAAAATTAAGTAAGCTAATGAGGCTAAAATAGTCAAGATGTGGAAAGTGGATGAATGTGCATAATGTGATAACAAAATAAGTTAAATGATATACATATGTGAAAAATATAGATTTTATATAATAAATATTCAAACGTTTATTAAAATAAGTTAATAAAAAGTTTAGAATTGATTAATTATTCTTGTAGTACTTACTAAGCCTTCACCGGCTTAACGCGTTTATTTCAACGCGTAGGTATAAGACCTCCGAGAAGTTAAGGTTGGATTAGGTGCCTCTCATTAATCACATCAACATCGGAAGATTGCAAGACAAGGTATATTTATTTTGTGTGAAATGGCATGTACAAATGGTATACCTATGTGTCTCTAATGAATGAGTTATCAATGTTGCTTTGAAAATTTACATGAATTGAATGAGATGGTTAAAATTGTGTTTTGGACTGATTTGAAATATTGTGGAAGTTCTTAAGTTGTTTCAGGGGATTATTACTAAGTTTTTGGCTATATTTATTGATTTTAGAACAGAGGTATCAATGTTTTTATAGTGGTATCGATATTTGCCCTGTTTTGAGTAAAAATTACATTTTCATTATTTTCAAGCTGGTTTTAAATTTCGATTTTGATTATATTGATTATTTTGTAATATTTTGAGTAAAGCGGTTCAATTACACATTATTTGAAAGAAAATTTTGTTATACTAGTGTTTAATTCTCTGACACTGTATGTAATACTCTTATACCGGGTTTATACATGTGAACCGGGTGTAGAGGTGTTACAGTCTTTGTCCACTCGAAGCACCAATCATTGAAGGTTCATTCAAGGGTATTTTGGGTACACAAATTGGGTCAGAATAGTTGCTATATCAACCAAAATTTGGTTGAGAGAGAAAAAAAGGTCATATTACCTTAGTTTAGGCTTAGTTTCTTTTTAGGTTTTCTCTTAGTTTTTCTTCCTCTTTTTTTAGGGTTTCTTATTTTCATTTTTTTAGCTATAGATTTTACATTTTCTAGCAATTTTTATTCTTTTTTTAGTTTTTCTTAGTGTTAGTTAAGTTAGTTATCACTGTAGCTTAGGTTTACTTGCACTTTTAATCCCTGTACCTTAGTTGTAAGATATTTTTAGATTTAGTTTAATGCAATTTCTTTTACTTTGTTCCTTTTATGTTTATTACTTTAGATTTTCTTGTTAAATGCTTCTCCTTATATGCTTTTAAGTTTTCTTGCACAAAAATCTCAACTTTTATATTTTTCTCAAGCTTTGCTTTAATGACTTCTTTTCTTTTTATTTTTATGGTTAGTTTTATTTCGAACATGAGTAGCTAAACTTAGGATGATTTTTGGATGAAGGAACAAATCATAATAAATTGGACTAATTTGAATGAAATTAAAAACTTAGGATTAATGACCTTGGGAGAACATTTAGGCAAGTGAAAACGAGAGGAGACCTTGTTGAGCACCAATTCATTAGTCTCAGGTTAACAATGAGAGTAAGAGATAATCTGGATTAATTTGTCTAACTTGGTAAAATGGAGACCGGGAGATAAAATGGAGTCATTTTGGGAGTTTAAGCGATTTGGATCCCAAATTTGAGGATTAGTGAACCACATCAATGTCAATCAACCATCGTTTATTATTTAATTGTTAATTTCGTAATTTTGCATATTTTACAATTTAATCCTTGATAGTGGTCCATGACAATAGCTAGATAGTAAAGTAGACTTAATTTCTCTTGATTTTATGATTTTTTGTAATATAACTTTTTTCAATTAGTTGATCACGTTATTTAGAAATTGTTCAATCCACGATTCTTTTAGGTTCAATCCTTAGAATACTCTAGTGTTCCATTATAACACTACAAATATTACAACTAATCTATCACACTTGCAATAAAATCGTGATTTTTATATTGTATTTTAATGTTTGAGTGTTGATTTTCTATCTCTCTCCTTCTGTGATCAACGGAGAGAGAGAAAGAAACGGTCAAGTTGTTGGTAACGTCACATCCTGTTTCTACAAAATCTAAAACCCTTGTCCTGCAATTTCATCCAACCAACAAATATATTCATTAACTCAATATTCAACCAGTCTATACTAAATTTAACACACAAGACATGAATATTTACTCATTCAACATTATACAAAAGCTTCATATTCAACAAGCTAACTACTAAAGTAATTCCAACCAAATACAAGCATTCATACCCATATATCATTAGGATCATTATCATTTTTAGCATTATACCATTTCGACCATATTTGTCAACCATTTACAAGTTACTACAACATTATTAGCCAAAGCATACATCAACATTCTCAATTCAAAAGTGAATTTAGACACAGTCTACTACCAAAATAGCCACAACCTAGGTACATGCCAAATAACAAGTGAAAGAGGTACACAAACATCGTTGAGTTTGATATCTTGATTGGATACTGAAGTCCACGCTCGAGATCACGAACTGAACCTAACTTACACTCGAAAAACAAACCGTACGCTAAGCAAAACGCTCAGTGGAAAATCTATGATTCAAGTTAACATAAACATGATTATGCAAATGCATACATATAATTCAAGTTCAATTCATAATCAATCTCATGCCATTTATATCAAATACTTCAAATTCCAAATAATCATGCTTATACCAATCTTAATTGCCTACTCAAGTGTGTCTTTATGTTAGCTTACTAATTTTCATTCACAAGTCTATTTATCACCTACCACATTATCTTACCAAACATATCATAAGCTTGAATTCAATTCTTTAACATTCTTTTCATATTTCACATATGCTCAATTACAAATATCGTTTCAACAATTTTTGAGTCTATAGCTCAGTCTTATTCAAGTAGCCTTCAAGCTCGTTTTCAACTCAATTCATATGGCATCATATTTCACATTTCAACTCAACTCATTTTCATTCCATCCCATTTCACATTTTTTATTCAAGTAGCCTTCATACACGAACTCGATACGGTTACATGGATCCGTCATCCCGAATTATAATACCACCACAAATTACTTAGTAACAACGGTTTTTCAACTCAATAAATCTATCACCCTGAGTTGCTTGGAAACTATGACTCAACTCATAATATCTACCACCGCAGATTGCACAGCAACGATATTTTTTCAATACTCTGACTCTTTGGCATCCTAACTATATTCGACTCGGTTTAACAGTTAATAAGGTAACCAAATTTCAATTTCAATATATAATCCGATTCATGCTGATTCATTCTAATTTTCATCATCAACTTATCAATTCAATACATAACATACATATACCAACTCAAATTCATACCAATTTCACATATCAATTAAGTCATAAATCATTTTATTTTATTCAATTTAGTCCTTGCTTTGATATTCAATCCAAGTCATATCAATTTATCTCAAGAAATCATCAAGAACTCACCTCTGACTCCACATAATGAAGAATGATATAAACATGCAGCAAATAAATGGTTTCCAAATCATAGAATTACAAACCGAAAATTTCGAGCTACTTGTCGACGACTTTAGATTTCCTTTTCCCTCTAGACGAACCCGGGTCAATTTTAGCTACGAATTAACATAAACATACAACACTATCAATATTCAGCCAATTCACAATCAATTATTAATTTATCCAAAATTTTTAATTTATTCAATTGAGTCCCTAAAATCGAGATTAACCTAACTTTCAATTTAAAGCTCCAAATTGAATTCTGATTTCACTATTACTCATTAGAGACTTCCTATTTCTCATTTCTATAGTCAATTTTACAATTTATTCAGCTTAGTGCCTAATGTACAAAACTATCAGTTAAGTTTTATAATTTAGTCATTTTTAATATCTAAGCTTAAAATATATCGATTTAACACCTAAAACTTCAAGAAATCAACAACGGTAACTTTTTAAAGCTTTAACAGTTTTACAAATTGGTACATTGGATAGCTAAATTAAGCTCTCATTACTTCAAAAACATAAAAATTACAAGAAAAAGACTAGATTGCACATACCAAATTAAGGCCGAAAGCTTCAAATGTTTCTTAGGTTTTCTCTATTTTTTAGTTTCAGTAGTTGAAGGAAGAAGATGATGAAGTTCATCTCTTTCTTGCACTTTTCTTTATATGTATATAATATTCGTTTATTTACTTTAATTTTAATAAATGTAACAAAAATTTATCTAATTTTTGAAGCGCGTTATCCCCTAAGAGGGAGAATTGGGTATTGAGCAAGGATATGGTGAGCCCTTAGAAGTTGAATCATGACATTATGAAGATTTAAGGATGAGGTAGATACATAGTGTAAACCAATTAGACTGGTGGAGGCATCGTAGGAAACCTCTGGGACCATTAGAGGATGCATCGGAAAAAATGATCCCGTAGGTGGTTAACCCCCCGACGTCGGGACTAAAGCCTCCACCAAAGAACCTTAAATTCAAGTATTTAGGAGAGAACAATACTTTACGAGTCATCCTCGTTGCTCAACGTTCTGAGAAAACACAAGGCTACCGGATGGACACATTAAAAGTATTCGTCCCCCATTGTGTCAACACAAAATTCTGCCTGAAGAGAGGAAAAAACCAATCGTAGATGCTTAAAATTATGCATTTTTTAAAATATTTTTCTTTTTCTTTTTCATTTTAAAAACTCTACCAAACACTAGATGAAAAAAAAATTCCTTCCAAATTTTTCAAACACACTATGCAAAGAAGAATTATATTTTCCATCTTTCTATTTTTCTATTCCTATAATTTTTCATCTTTCCGATTTTCTTTCGGAACTACCAAACAAAACTAAAACCTTGAATTTGCTGAGGACCTGAGATTCATGATTATAGAGCTGGAAGGGGTGGCCTCGAAGATTGTTAATCACCTTGACAATGATCTCCAACAGCTAACTTCAACAGGGGATTTAATGCAATGAATAAATTATGAATATATAACCTCATGTTTTCTCCCACTAATAAGGTTAATATTTATATGAAGTACAGGGGTGTAAACAAAAAAGGCGGAAAGCAAGAACCTACACTAAGATAAATAAGTAACAAGGCTTACAGAGAGGGTAGGAAATACATACAGCTGCTTCATTAGCACCTGTTATTTGTAGAAACACGTTCTAAAGAACAGCCCAGAACTTCTTTCTGCAAATTAGCAATGTTTCTCTTTGCTTCTCCTTGTTTTCCACAACATGTGATTCAAACTCCCAAAGGAATTTCGGAGCAAGATCTTGAATTCTTGATATAATAGAATCCTCATCTCTAATTATAACAAATCCCTGAGACAAAAATGTAAAATGAGAGTTCAATCATAATTAGCAACTTGGCTTATAGACTAAGTAACCAGCCAAGCAGAGATGATGTTAGATGTCAGTCTCCATCCACCTGCACTAGACATAGCAGCCAGAACATGTCGAAAAAAAACCCTTTTAAATCTTTTACTTTGGGCCTCACCAACATGACTAACTTGGGTTTGTAGCTGAGGGCAAATAAAGGGAAGGAAAAGGAATGAAATAGAGAATATACAATATGAGACAAAAAAAAAAGGCTGAAATAGAGGAACTCTGGAGAGATAAATATAAGAAACAAGGTAAAGATTGAAAAAAAAAAAGAACCGTGAGCGGGAAGTATCAGTACTTGATAACACTACCCAGCCACCCGACGAAAACACTTGGTAAATAAATGATACTAACTAATTCATATAACTGAAAACACACACACACACAAAATGTTTTATTACAAATAAGAACATAAAAGAAAACTTTAGTAAATCCCTAAATTATGCTATAAATTTCCCATGTCCTGTATCCATAACGTTTATGTTGGATGGTAATGACACTAATGAAATAATGAATGATTCAAAATCAGAACGGTCTGAAATACCATGTCACCATCTCAATGAAACAAGTACCTGAGGTCTTAAAATGCGGTCCATCTCAAGCATGATATCCTCAAGCTGGCAACCTTCTCCGCTATTTTTATATTGAGAGAAAAGATGGTTGGCATGCAGTAAATCATACGTACGTGGATATGTTGGAAATGGTTCACACCTGAAAATCATATATGTATCAACGACTACTAATAAGATCTGAAGTAGCCAAAAGAACTATCATACTATGGATATTAGCAATAAAGTGAGATTATATAAAATCTTTCTTACCAATCATGAAAAGCACCAATTAGACCCCGGTCATAAATTGCAGATAAGGTATTTTGCATGCTTGAAGGGACTACATTCATTACCCAAGCAGGATATTCATTCAAAGCTGCAGCAAATCCACCACAAAAGGCATTCATGTCCATCACATTTCGTATCGCTGTCCTGCTAACATTCATCAGCTTCCAGTAATAGTGAACTTGGTCTTGCCAAAAGTTGGAGTCTGAACTAAATTCTTCTCTGCTGATGGCTGTTATAATATATAAAAAAGATTATCATGTTGGATTAAATAACATCTCCTAGTGTCTTAAGTTGCACTGATAATATGCCCAAAAATAAGGTGAAATATGGCATGATGCAGTCTAGTACAACCTTCCAAGTCAAACAGCTCAAACCCCCAAAATGAAACAGTAACAATTAGCAAGAGATAGAGGATCCACAATTTTGGAAGGAAAACAAAACCAATGAAAATGGTTCAGAATTATAGATTTCAAGTCCATAAATCCTTCTTTTTTATTAGAAAATTTAAATTATTGCACTTTAACAGTGTAGAGAGTTATTTAGTAGAGAGAAGGCTATGTTGCTTGGACTTGAGTTTGGGATATGGTTATGCATGTAAGTTTGCGACGCATCAATCAGCTTGAATCTAAGATACAAGAAGATGATAAAATAGGGTCAAAAAGAGAACAGGTGCAGGGACTAGTCGTAGAATTTGAGTTCACAATGACATAATAATTATGCATCTATAAGAATTAACTATTGAGCATGTTTTTTATTAAAAGTTTAACTTTGTTTAATAAAGTTCTGAACAAGGAGCTTTCCAGTGAAAGAACTTTCAGCAAAGCAAACCTAAGGAAGTGACATGAAGAAAGGGATGGTTGGGCAGCAGTAATCTGCCCTGCTTAGGGATAATAACGTGGAAGGTATGAGACAGGGCATGCATTCCCTATGCCTGATCCTGATTTTCAAGCACCTGTCCAAATCCTCGTCCTCAGAAGGAATCTTCTCCCCATCCCCACAAGGTTTTAGCAAAGAGGGGGATTCTAACTCCACATCATTAAAAGGAATTTAATATAAATATTCAATTATTTCTTAATTTATCTCATAAAAATAAAAAATAAAAAATAAATATAACTAAAAGCTACACGCACATGACAAATACGGATCAAAATTACAAAAGTTAATCAAACAACATTTATAAAAAGGTTATAACAAGGTAATTTGTATGTGAAGTAGCAGCTTTCAATTTAGTATTTTATTTAGCTTCCAATGACTTTGCTCTTGCATGTTACATTTAGGCAATGATCAAAGGAAAAGAAAATGCGTTTATGTATATATAACCCCCACATGGCTTGAAATAAAAACTTACCTCAGTACGTTCTATACGATACAGGGTATAGGAAAGAATATCATTTTCCTAGTAAGCTAAAGAGATAAATTTGAAAGTTGAGCATCTGAGGACAAATTTTAGGATGAACTGTTTTTGGATGAGTCATCTATTTGACTAACAATGTTAGCCTAATTGATAAATTGAAGCGAAGCTCAAATACTTATCGTGCATTTTTAAACTTGAGAAGCTAAATTGAACATTTGACTATAGTTTGGGTTGGATACCAAAAGGGAAAATATGAGTGATCTCAAAACAAATTTAGACAAATGCAAGCTGAACTGACCGATTCTATTGAGGCTCTCCGAATACACTGACAGACGCTCAGGCCTAGGAGGGAGCTTCTTAGTAGCTGTTATTGCACCTGCTAGCTGTATACAATTCATTAGAGGAGTCTTCCATGATGCTTTAGTCTCGTCTACGGCATCACAAATATCAATGACTTTCAACTCTGCATTATGCTTAAGGCATGATGGATCTTCCTCTTTGACCCAGATAGCAGTCTGAACCTTTCGAGCAATAAGTTTCCAGCACATTCCTGTAGTCAGATCAACCAACTTGTTCCAAATTACTGGATAATCTTTATCCTTCCTATAAGCTGGTGGAGCCGAATAGACAAAATATCCCTTAGGTCGCAATAGGCGGTTCACTTCCTTGAGTAAAATACCATCTAAGGAAACAATATGATACAAATTGAAATTAAGGAACTCAAATCAGAATAGAATAATGTACAAAAAAAGCTAACAATGTGATATCTGAAACCTATAGGTGTCAAACATGCCCTTTTTAGATTCAATCATATACTTTAATAACATATTACCACCCATAACATAAATGGACAGGAAATAAGCATTAAAGCAGGAAATGGAGGCTGCTGAGTAGGAGGAGCTGCCTCCAGCATGATCATCTTTAGCTCATGATTTCAATGCATAAAAATATTTAAGGACCACAGGACATCAGAGTATTATAATTTGTAGTTTAACTGACAGGAATTTCTTTTTCCCAACATGACACTCCCACAGAACCGTTTCAGCAGCACATATTTTAATCCAACTAGTAATCTACCAAACATAACACTGGCACTAAAAAAATTAAAGTACCTGCAAATCATGAATTGACTACTTCACAAAGTATAGAAGTGTCATGAATAAAGGTTTCCACACGATAAAAAATGTTACACCTCATCAGGTAGCTTGCCCTCAGCTCACCAACTTTAAGCAGTCAAACTCAGTGTGGACTTACAAATACTAGTTATCCTTTTTAAACCACTTGATTTCTGGCAAGAATGCTCAAGTCTTTAGTATATTCATTCAATTTGGGGGGAAGAAAAAGTCACAATTATAGTAACCAAAAGAGAAAAAACTACAAACATTATGTGACTTTAGGAATTAGATCCATAGGTGGAGATTTATGCTACATTTGAAAAGGAACTTGCTAGATGCAACAATAAAGAACCTTTCCAAACTATCTAATCAGGCAGCAGATGGTACTAATTGCTGTTGATTACATGTGTGACTACCAATAGGCTAATGATCTTATTTCTATATCATGATTGTTATCCGGAATGGATTTTCTGATGGCAAGATTGTTCAGAAACTTATATTTACCTAATATTTGAGCATTTTGGTCATGAAGAGAGGCAGAAATTAACTTGAATATAAAGTGTGCAGTAGAGAACAGAAAGGTACCATTTTCATGCCAATCAATACGACATCTAGAACAATGAACCATCTCAAAAGAGTTACTTGGATATGGCAACTGTTTTGAGGCTATGACAGAGATCATTGCACCAATTCCTCGCTCTAAAGCAAACTGAATCTGATTCTCATGACCATCTTTGGGTGCAAAAGACATTGTTTGTATATCCAAGGGAAGAAGATAAGCAGAGAAGCTGGCCACTCCACATCCAACATCGAGAACTTGAACTACCCCTGCTGAACGCAGGTCACCTGTTTCGTTAGTTGTCATATTTCCTAGTCTGAAAGTCCAACAACATGCAGGAAAAAAAATCAATAACGCCTCTTGGAACTAAAAAAAAATGGTGCTTACGAACATGTTACAAAAGAAATTGTTAAATTTAGTTCAAATCCTAAATCATGCACAATAAAAATGGAAAAACTAAATATATAATTCCTAAATGAAATCCACACATTAACAATTCTACACCCTCATTTTTCACCGAGGCCTAGGGGAAAGACAATCAATGATTCAAGATGGAAATGGACAATTCAATTCATTCAGGCCCACCATAAAGAAGATTAATTGGTGTCCAGACATTGGTAAAGAAATCAACTACATCTTAACCTCAATCTGGATAAGCTTAGCTACACAAATCCCTTTTTCGAGACAAAACTAAGCAGTCATATATATCCCAATGACACATCATTAGCAACCAGAATGATTGGAAGGCAAGAACATTCATGCATACACAAATCAGTAATATTATCTCGAAATTCTGACAGATTCAAAAAGGGATGCAAGGAAGCCTATGTCCTACAAGTAGACTTGTATTACCAGTTTTAACCCCTACCCACTTTTACACAGGGCTAGAAATCCTCTTAATTCCCAAAAATGATTTGCAAGCAAGATTTCCATCTAATTTTTCCGGCTACGAATAGAAGAGTTGTGGATAGCAAGAGGAGTCATTCATATCCTTTATGGCAAGTAACCCAATGGAAACAAGCAGGGACCCGGACCGTAGTTTTTTCAGATTTCCCCAAGAGAGGCATATTTAAAACGTTCCACCAGAAACCATATAGAAGAGATATTTGCTGGACATATAATCAAAATATATGTGATTTTCCAATACAGTCAAAACTGAATAGGGTAAACAACAAAAGATAGGCATATGACTGTTATTAAAGAGTAATAAGGTCCAAGGCCCAAAACCCTGCTCCCATCTTGGGTTCTGTGATGTGTAACAAAAGTAACTAACGAAGGGGATAACGACAAGTTACTATATACCCAAACACAGAAAAACAATCGGCACAATCAGAGAACTGGAAGTTGGGAGAAACTCTTCATCTAATTATTTCATCATATTACAGCAATCAGAATTCATATTTATACCTTCTTCCCATTTCACTAGAACAATATTTTGAATAAGTTTTCTTACATGCCGATCAGACCTCCTACTTTTTGAACAAGTATTTATTTTAAAAAGAATAAGATCGGTAAGATGGAAGTCCATCCAAAACTTCCCCAATGCTACACTAAATAGTTTCTACTTTATATTATAGGTTAAAATAATTTGAAAAGTAACACTGGATTCTGTTAGGATAAAACCTATCTTAAGGAAATTGCAAGAAATATGTAGACCATTTATGAAATAATATCAATGTCCATACCTTTGAATGTACTCAGCTGCACCATGCTTGAAATGAGTGCCACCACCCGGAAACCACCAAAGCTGATTTTTCTCATGCACCCAGTTTTGTCCTCCTTTAACTTCAGCTAGATGTGTATGATTCACATTGCTTCGCCAAACATAGTCCCTGCTCACTGGCCACTTTATGGGAATTTTATAATCTAGTGGTGGTGGCACCAAACAAAATAAACGCATTCCAAGTGGAGGACAGTGTCTCTCTAGCTCTTCACTTTTGGAAAGATTCAAGTTTCGAGCCAATTGCTTCACATAAGAGATATCATGACAAGGGATATACTCATTGAACTTCAATGGACATATATTCATTCCATTTGCTGGGACTACAAGTGGTGTTTCTCGATAAGTAAGAGAAACTTTGTTTATAAATGTAGAGATAGCTGCAAATGTAGAAAGATAAACCCATATGATTGCCAATAAAAGGTTTAAAGTTTTCAGTAACATAGCTAGAAACTTTATATGCTAGTAACAGTTTAACATGAGGGCATTACCAAAGGCTAAAATGAGGAAAATCACTGAATCCATATATTTCCACTTAATAAACAAAACCTTACACAAGCTCCTGTTTTAAAATGAGGGGCATAGGATGTTACATACAGTGAACCCAGTGCTCTCCACCATGTAGATTAGCAGACAGTTGATTTGACTAACTTCCTTTTGTTTCATTTTAGCTTTAGTTATCTTCATTCTCCTTTATAAGAGGAAGAAGCTAATTTGCATACTGAATCATACCTATAAGTTACAACAGGGCACATTGGCTAGACCTACTGTTTGCATCATTAATAACAGTTTGATATACACATGGACATGCCTATAAGCAATCCAATGTATTGTAGTGATCAAAGGTCATCATCATCATCATCTCGCAATGCAAAATGAACAAGCAATAAGCAAGCCAATGTAGTAATATTTTGCACATCAAGACCTAAGCCCAAGTAAACTTCAATCCACAATATGAAATTTAAAAATTAGAAAAATTAGAAAAGGGAAGAAAAAATGGAAACGAAAAGATCACAAAAGTAAACAATCCTTCCACAGAAGCTATCATCTTATGTGAGTTCACCCAACAGAACATAACCTACAACTTAACTATGAAAAACCTGTCCTTTTTCCCTGAATTTCAACTTTTGGAAAATCGTTCATCCATTACATCATTAAAAGAATAATTTCCTTTCGGTTGAAGCTAGGAATAAAAGAAAAAGACATCAAATGGCACAAAAATAAATAATAAATGTAATTGCTTTGTATTAGGCATTTAATTGGTAATGGATATGAGCCATTTTCAAGAGAACGATGAGCGAATAGTAAAGACCGAAAGCTACCAGCTGAAGACGAAGACGAAGACGATGAAGAAGTTTCAGAAACTTGAGAGACATAAATTGGAGCATTATTGCCGAAAAGGTTGCCGAGGAAGAAAGATCCAAACATTAAAAGCAATGACACCATTATCATCTGCCCTGATTTTGAATCAAACGCCGAGCCCAGTGCGTACCCTCCCATTTCTTCTGTCCTCGCTCTGTGCTGCCTCTTTCTTTAGCTTCTTTGTTATCCCAGAAACAACTTGAAAATTCAGATCTCTGTTCCTTGAGCTTCAGCTTGGAGGTCAGAAATAAATCCTCTCCCAATCCCTTCTAGAGTTCCAGAGTTCCCAGTTAGTAAAGCCTATATCTCCGTTAAGTTTTTTTTTTTTTTTTTTTTTAATGATCTATTAAGTTTTTAATGTATTGTTGCAATCAATAAAGATTACCAGGAAAACACAGGTTTTTCTTCATTTTTTTTAAGAAAGGGGTTGGGCTTTATTAAAAAAACATAATTTAAGGTAGATTACATTTTGAAATATGTAAAGTAACTCTCTGTTAAATTTTATTTGTTAAATGGTAATAGAATTTAAATAATTAATTGTTATTTTGATTTTTTTAAATTATAATTAAAATATTATTTTGATTTTTTTTAAAAATTAACAATAATTTTAAAATTTTAAATTTATTTTTTTACGAATCTGGGCAAAAAATATTAAAAATAAAAAAAAATTATCTTTTTAATTATTAAATCTTGAAAAGAAAAGTAAAATATTTTTTTACAAATCTGAAAATATTAAAAAAAAAAACCATCATATTGCTTTATCTTCTTCATTGTTCGACTGCTATTAGGGTTTTTTTAATACTCATTTTTAATCTTTTCACATTCTTCCACCTTCTCCTGTAGCTAAAGTCTCGATAATCTGCCTTGGAGGAAGATCAATTTTTTATTTTACAAACTTTTCTTGGAAATCCAAATACTCGGTTTCAAGTCTTTAAACTCAAATTATTAATAAAGAAACAATTTTGAAATTGGGGTTTGATTGTTGAATTGAGAAGAACAACATAAATCATTTAATCATTTAATTTATTTTAATTAATAAATTTCATAAAACATAAAAATATTTTCCAAATCAAATAATTTCATAATCCTTTAGACAAATGAAACTAAAAGTAAAGAAGCAAAAAAAAAAAAATCAATATCATTTATCTGTCACGATTCATTATGTTAAATTAAGTCCTTTTGAATACTTAGTGAATTTGTTTTCTTGTAATTTAGTATGGTTTTAATTAATTTTTCATTTTATATATTTAGTTAATAAAATGAACAATTTTAGATGTTTTATGACCCTTTAGGTCAATCCGAACCTAAAAAAGGACTAACATACTGATTAAATATATAGAACATCAATTCAAGTCAAGAAGTCTGTGGATTACTCTCGATATTGTAACACTCGGTATGGATATCTCAACACCACCTCCAGAGTACTTAAGAAGTATAATGCATTTGATGTCGCAACACCAACTATGTGATGTTGCGACACCCAAACTAAACGTGAAAAAGCATATATTACCCTCGATGTCGCGACATCGGCTTGAGGATGTCGATACAATGAGGCCACTTAAATTGTCAAGGGTATTTTCGTTCATATAGCTTCAATCAATTATGCTTAATCACTTATATTAGGTCTAAATGAGTCATTTAACATGACTTCTTTGTAAACTTTCAATTGCAATTTCAGTTTCAATTTTATTATTCAGTTGTTCGTGTTCTTGTTTCGGATTGAGTGGATCGCTCACTACCTGTTACGAATTTTTAGCTCTTGCACACAATCAATATTTGGGATCCAATTTCTCTCTTCTCTTTTTTGTATTTTGATATTTATTAATGCTTGAAATCAAATTAGGATGTTCTGTAATTAGATTCATGGTTAATTAAAATCCGAGAGAGATTAATAAGTGGATTTGGGATTAGTTAACGAATGTTTTAGGCTTTGTGTTAGAATTAGTCGGATTGGGTTGAGTGAGATTAAACCCTGGGTTTGACGATCCTAGGAAATTATTTAGTTAGATGAGATCGAGAAAATAATGTATCGAGTATCGCTTAGCCTGTCTCGACTTAAACTATGAGGTCGAAAGATGAGTACTTTCTACCAACTAATTAGGTTAGTTAGAGGCCGAGAGTAATAACTAGTTTAATTACTAGCTAATTGATTAAAACCTTAGATTGGGAGTTAACTATGAACATTGAAGCGAGTTAGTCTTTTGTTTGCACATTCGAGAAATTCGTGACTGTTTCCATTAGTTATTATTTTGCATGTTTTATTTCAAGTAATATTTTCTCATGATTCGTCATAATATGATTTTGATTAAGTACTACTTACACTTGTTAGCATAGGAATTAATTACTAGTTTAATCAAATTTCTTTTGGATATGATTCTCAAAATATTTTCATATCCTATTATACAAATGATATTATAATTTAATCTATATATTTACGGACACCGTCTTAGTCCAGATTTTTAATTGTAATATTCATATTCTCGACGTTGACACGTGAAAAGGCTATCACCCATATATTTGACTCTCTCATGCTCTGTTTTAAAAGGACTAAAATTTTGTTTTTTCATTTTAAGAGAGGTACGACCCCTGCCTCTCTAACGCCGCCCCTAATGGTCAACGCTTATGCAGTAAATTGAGAGTTGCCCATTGCGGCGTTGAAACTAATTGAGGCTGAACTTGAATCTAATTGCTTGAGTCCATCACTTATATTTGTGTTTACACATCAAGGAATCAGACTTCCATTACAACTTCTCAAAGCATAAAACTTTAGTTTAAATACTTGAGTAATTCTTTATACTCTATAAATTCATACTGTTTTTTTCATTTTAAATAATAATTAAAAATATTTAACAATCATAATAATGAAAAATTGCTTTAAACTCATATAAGTTATTTAATTTTGATAAATTATTTTTATTTAATTATTTAAAACCTTTTATTAGAAACATTATTAACAAAGTTTTTGTAATGCAAGCCAGGTATTTGACATTCCTCATATTATGAGGTAGACACACCATACCATTGGCAAATCCAAAGGGTGTGCATCGATTTGATCCGAACTTAATTCAATCAATAATCAAGTCTAATTATAAGATAATTTAAAATTTAAAGTTTAGTTTATGTTATAATTTACAGGGAAAATTAAATTTGAGTTAAGCATTGGAAAAAAAAAAATTTAGATGGTAAGATTGAAGAGTAAGGTAAAAACTTAAATTTATACGGTAAAATAGTATTTCTTAAATTAATGACCTTAATTTATGTGATTGAGATCAATTTAATATGTTTATAATAATTATGGTGACCCATTTGATATGGTAATTGTTATAAAGATAATTCATCAAAATTTGCCTTAAATTTAGAATAAATTTAATTTATGGTATATTATATAGTAATAATTACATCATATATTAATTTTGCAGTGATCAATGATGGAGCTCTCGAAGAAAATAATAACAAAAAATATAGATTCTGATAATATTTTTTTTATTTTACATAATGTTTAGAATACTCGTAACTCCTTTTCAACCCATAAATAGGAGGATAATAAGCTACAATGCACTCGAACTCACATATTCTTACATTGACAGCAATATCCATACCAATCAAACTAATACTCGATCACACTTAAATTTGCATTTTAATTTTGAAAAAAAATTAATGTATGATATAATTACATAATGTTTTTAATATATAAACTGATATAGTATTTAATAAGGTAGGTAGTAAATGTGGACAACTTCTATATTTGACTTCATATAAAACAAAGGGACCAAAAATAAGAAATGTGAAGTGAAAAATCTTCCTCTTTTCAACCTTAAAATAAAATTTCCATACGCCAATACAAAAAGTAATATAGTAATGATTTTATCTTTGGCCACCTTGCATGCATTTTCCGCCCACGGATAGATACTCCTTTTGTTCATATTGTAGATGTAGTTTGTATCCCATTGAATTATATTATTTATTCTATTTTTAATGTATCGTGGATATATGATTTTCAGGATAAATTAATAATATATGTAGATTTTGAAAAGAAAAAAATATATAATTTTTTTTTAACAAAAACAGCTAGAAGTGATTATAATAAAAGATTAATTTACACGGTGACTAGAATCACAATTATCTTATTGCAGAAGACGGAATACATAGGTTGGAGGGACTCAAAACAGGTGGAAAAGAAAATCTCTTGAAGATGAATGTTTTGCCATAGCATCAACAACTTTATTAGCAGTTCGTGACACATGTCGAAGTCTAATCTACCAATTCATTCTCAATGCCTGCTGGATGAGGAATATATATATATATATATATGTTTTTTTAATAACTTGACACATTAGCTTTTTAGTCAAACGGTTAAATATTAGTATTACTCTCTTACAACTAAATGATAAAACTACTAATATTTAATCATATAATCAAAAGAGTTAAATTATTAAAGAAAACACATTTTTCAGAAACATCAGTAGAAAACGCTTCTTACTAGATGTATTTTTTGTTTCTCTCTCTAAAATCGGTTAAATCCCTAATTATTTTTTAAAAATGACATTTTCTTCAAATTTACGCTGATTTTCATGTAATACCAACAAATAACAACACGATACTTTATTATTAGAAAATATTAGGGGCAAGGTCAAAAACTTTTATAAGGGTCGAAATTAAGTTATATATATTGATGAAAGCTAAAATGCAATTTCACTCTTATATTGATTTATATCCTTATAGTTTTCAAATGGACTAAATTAAAATTCTAGCATTTTAGGAGGTTAAATTACAATTTTACTTTATATTAACTTAAAATTCTGATAAATTTGAGGCACTAAAGCAACAAATTTCCATTTTGAGGTGTCAGGCCCCTACTTGCCCCTCCCTTCATCCCTGGATAAAATAAAAATAGTATATGATTAATAAATAGTAATAACTTTATTCAAATATAATTAAATATATTAGTTTTTTTTTTCAAGTTTTAGGTTTAAAGTTTTGAGTGAGGTGGGAGAAAGGGTTATATAATATTGTGATTTCACTTCATCTCTATTCATTTTTAATAGAAGAATGATTAATCAGATTTTTCTTTTTGATTTTCAAGTTTTTCCTCCTCAAAAAATTTAAATCTAATTAAAAATGCTAAAAATCAAGAGAAATATTTTGATTTGTCATTTTCTTATTGGAGAAAGATAAAGATGACGTGAAATTACAGTTTTAAATAATATTTTATTGTGAAATGATAAGGTAAATTGTACCCTTAAAAAAAAAAGCATAAAAAATTACTAGTATTTATTTATAAATCTTCTACTATTTTTTATTTATTAATGATGATATGTGATGTTGTTGTTGATTAAAAATACATGATATGATGGTGCATCAAATATATATTTATTGATTTATTTATTTTCTTTTAATTTCCTTTCCCCACATATTAAAATTGAAATAGAAATGAGTCAAGTAAAATATCAAATAATACCTAGGAAAGGGGACTAAAACTAAAATGGGTCAAGTAAGCTTATACATATGAACTATGAATTCGAGCGATTTGAAACGCATTTATCCTCTTATTTATTATGCGTAATTTTATATATTGTATAAAATTTATTTATTAAAACTTGTATTAGATGATAAGTAACATAAGAAAATTTAATGTCTTTAAATTAGTCAAATCATCAATTTCTTTAATGAATTAAATTAATGATTCAACAATTGCTGTATTGGAAAAATGTAAATTATACTTAAGATTGTTAAACATTTAATAAATTTATGTTTTAATCATTTCATTTAAAAAGTTATTTGTATAAAAAATTTAAAAACTTATAAAAAGTCATTAAACTATTCAAAAGTTCTTTCATTGGACCATTTAAAAGTTTTATTTAAATCACTGGACTATTAAGTTTTTCTTAAAAAAAAAGGTCTAGCTAGCTAGCTCCAAACAATTGTTCAACGATTAATACGGTAGATTACTTTCCATCGATGAGCAGAAGAATATATCTTAGATTCAAGTTGAGCTGACAGTCAATATCGGAGATTAAATAAAAAAACTATTTAAATTTTGATTCGTAGATTCGTGACATTTAAAGTTATTTCATAAAAGAAATGAATTGAAAAAGAGAAGAGGAAAAAAAGTTGTCGATGGGTGCAAATAGTGCGAACAAAGAAAGCAAGACAACAATGATTTTAACAATTTTACAACTTAAATGAAAACTTTCAAATAGTTAAATAATCATTTTATAACTTTTTGAAGTTAAATGACTCAAACATAAACTTACTAATAATTTAAAGTAAAAATAAAATAAAAATTAAAGAAAATCAGAAAAATTAATATCCAAAATGCAACTAAGCTTGCTCAGTTTTTTTTTTTTTTAAATTAATCCATTATAATTGCTATTAAGATTTTCACATAACTTAAAAGTAAGTATAATGTATGCAGTGTAATTTTCAAAAATAATATGCAAATAATAATTAATTTATGATTTGAAAAATATTCAAATAAAATTATAAAAAGTAATCGTATAATATTAATGGAATATATTATATACCTTTTGAAAATACTTTTGACTAATTCTAAATTAAAGAATAAGATATAATAAATGTAGACTGTAGTAATCAAAATTTAACTAATATTACCTTAATGTTAGACAAATAAATAATTAATTTTATAATTCAAAATTAATATCAAATTATAATTGAAAATCCAACTTTAGAATTCTGGAGCAAGGTAATATAGTATTTTTTTTATAATATTAAACTATAATATTTAAATAATTCATGTTTTAAAATATTTTATATCTTATTTAAAATAAAAATTTAATATTATTTGTGAAATACTAATTTTAAAAAGTAAAAATAAATGTAATATATATATAATTATTACATTAGAATAAACCGTGAAGTACTTTAGGCTAGTGGATCTTTCATTGCATGCGTGCCACGTGGGCAGGTGGGATACCATAGGCTTAATGATAAGTGAAATGTTGTAATTAAAATAAATTAAATTAAACTGAAATAATATCTTGTAAAGAATTCGCAGTTGCAGAAAATAATGCGATCCCCACCAGCATTCCCAGTAAGAGTTCGTCAGCGTGACGCCACGTGTACGCAAATAGGCAAAAATATAATATATAGGGTTAATGTATTATTTGATACCTGAAATTAGGTTCAATATTCAATTTCATACTTAAGTTTTTATCCTAATTTGATACTTGAGTTTGACTTCAATATTTAATTTGGTATATAGATCAAACGACATTATATGATCCAATATATTTTTGACACGCGTGCTCTAGTAAAAAATATAAATACTTAATTGGAATAAAGAAAAAATTGATATACCAAATTGAATGTTAAAATCAAATTTAAATATCAAATTAATACCATAAGCCTGAAGTATATTGGAAAATTCAAATACTAAAATCAGCCATAAAATCTTTAACATGTGAATACACAATAGCAAAAAATTCAAGTATATAAATTTATATTTGGATGTATTGATGATGCACTAAAATATGGTTGACTAATGGTGTATAAATTTATATATTATTAGTGAAATATATATTAAATACATGAAGAATGAGAAAGAAGCAAAAATTTCTTTCGAACCTAGTGTTTGGTTTCATCTTATCCACAATACAATAACTGGAATTATTTATAGTTCATCCCCAATTCATAAATATAATAATAAAGCATTTCAACATATTCAAATTAATTCTACTACATTGATAATATTCATACCAATCGAGTTAGGACTCAATCGACGATATATATCACTCTTAAAAAACCATTTTTATCCGAATCAAATTTAATTTTATATAAGATTACAAATTAATCAAAAAGTTTCCTATAAAATCAATCTAAACCCAACTGTTATCATCCTAACTTATATAATATTTATAAATAAAAAATTGAAAGAAAAAGAACATTAGAAGAGAGAGTGTGTTTCCGCGTAGACAATAGGGACCGGGAGAGTAGAGACTGTTTGAGTATCCAGAAATGGATAGAATGAGAGAAGAAATGAAAAGCTTTCTTTAGTTTTTTTCGTTTTCCTTGAATCTGAACAAAGCCGCCTCTTATACCCAAGCTTATAACAAAATCCATGATCTATCTATCATCACCCCACCTTTCTTTCATATAGATTTCTTCAGGCTGTCTTTTTCTTTTCTTTTGTTCTCTTTGATCTTTCTGGGAGGGTTCATACTTGCAGTTCACACCATCTCCATATAAATAATTGCTACTTTTTTTGTTTTCTGTTTCTTTGTGAACCAATAATTCTTTCCGTCGGTGCAAAAGCAAAAAAAAAAAAAAAAAGTTATTATTGATCTTGTATTCTTGTGTGTGTTTGTTTTTTGCTTTGTTTGCGTGTGATAGTTGTTTATGGAAGGACTACATCACCATCAGTATTACCATCGTCAACATCACCAGCAACAACACCAGCAACAGGCTATGAATGTTAACGTTGATGTTGATAGGCTCCCTCAATGGAGTATTCAAGAGACGGAGGAGTTTTTAATGATCAGAGCAGAGCTGGACCAAAGTTTCATGGAAACCAAAAGGAACAAGCAGCTTTGGGAATTTATCTCTACCAGGTTGAAAGAAAAGGGTTATAATCGTAGCGCTGAACAGTGCAAGTGCAAGTGGAAAAACCTCGTTACTCGATACAAGGTAACCAAATATTTGATTCAATTAACCCTTTACTAGGTTAACGAAACCCTATTAGGCTATTACTTATATATACATCACTAATTCAGGGATGTGAAATGATGGAAGAAGAAGCTAAGAGACAACAACAGTTCCCGTTTTATGATGACTTGCAGGCCATATTCTCTGCAAGGAAACAAACTACTTTAAAGAAGCTATGTTCAGATGAGGAGGAAGATAAGGGTAGGTATAGGGGGAAGAAGAAAGGCAAAAAGGGTGTAAGCATTAGTGGAAGTACTAGCGAAAGTATCAATGATGGTAATGATATAAAGGAGATTTTAAAGGGTTTCATGAGACAACAAATGGAAATGGAGATACAATGGAGGGAAGCATTGGAGGTGAGGGAAAATGAAAGGAGATTGAAAGAAATGGAGTGGAGAAGGACAATGGAAGCATTGGAGAATGAAAGGGTAATGATGGATATAAGGTGGAGGGAAAAGGAAGAACAAAGAAGAATAAGGGAAGAAGCTAGGTCTGAGAGACTTGATGCTCTTGTAACAACACTATTGAACAAGCTAACAAGAGATGATCACATGAAGTGATTCTTTTGAGAGGTAATTTGTCCTATTCCTTTTTTCTATCTGCTATTCATATACTAATCACCATGGTAATGGATACGAAAATCATGGAAGGAAGCTTGATCTCTTCTGCAAACCCGAGTCTTCTTTTGCAAGTAAAAGAGAGCTTATAGTGTATTGCTATTTTCTTTTTCATTGTCATTGTGTTACCATTACGAGGTGCACAATTCGAAAGCACCATGAATAAAAAGCTTGTCCAACTAGGTCTAGATATCTTTGGTGTAGGTAAAGGAATTAAACAATCTACATAGCGTACGATCCACAAATATGTGTGTCATAGATAATACTTAGCAAAACTAAATATTCTATTGTAATGGAACAATTCATTGTTTCATAGTGGACACTATTGGTAATGATTCATTTTGTTAGGAATTTATCATGTATAAGAAGAAGAGGGGTGGAATTTAAAATTTTAAAACTCAAATCTTAGCGATGCAGTATTGGTTTTGATGGTTTGAGGTTTTATAGAGTAAGAGAAGGACTAGAGGGTGTTGGAGTTTAGTTTTGGAAGTGTTCTCGTGGTTAGCCTAAAAGCCGACACTATTTATGCTTATTTGGGTGATTTGTACATTGATTCATGTTTAAGAGTTGGTATTACAGGACAACGTGGGTTCGAGTGTACTGAAACGTATTATCCTTCTATTTATGGGTTGGAGAGAGAGTTATGAGTAGTTTTAAATATTATATTGAAAAAAATAGATATTATCGAAACCTATAATGAAACTATTAAAAAAAAGAGTTGGTATTAGCATTAGGGTAATTGTTTATCACCACAAATAATTATATGTATGCGTGTATTTGTTATGTCTATATAACATTGCTAAATTCAACAATCAACTTGTTGATATATTAATGATATATAAAATTTGTAGTTCTGTATAAATTATAAATTGATCAGTGTTGAAAGCTACAGTGGTGGAGCGTAGTAAAGACACAACAAGGCCATGCCTTTCTAAAATGGTAAATTTTTTATTTAGATCTTTTATAATTTATAAAATTTTAAATAAGTAATGATAAAATTGCATTTTGGTCTCTACAAATGATAAAATTTGATTTAACCCTTTAAAAAATATAAAGATATAGGTTTTTAAAATGATGAGATTACATTTTTACTATAGTAAAAATATATAATTTAGTTTAGCCCAAAAAGTCTCATACTCCACCACTGGAAAGATATATATTACTTGTATACATATGCATGCACTAAACCTAACCAACTTAATTATTAAAAAACAAGAAAAATAACTTTGGAATAGCCCCTAAGTAATGGATGAATTTGATGTGATGATGGGGATCTTTTGAACAATAACTAACTTTAGGGTTTCACATTTCAAGGTGTTAAATATATTATGTGTTAGTGGTAGGATAATGATAACAAATGGAACACTACATTTGGGTTGATTCTAGGGTTATCTATGTTATATTTACCATTATGCCTATCTAACTACCACCTTCAAATATGAAAAAGGAAGCATAATGGGACCTAAACGAGGAACAAGATTTACATTTGGGTTGATTCTAGGGTTATCTTTTCTTGATGAATTCTAGTGATTTATTGTTTGGCCTTCATGATTTGGCTTGTTAGGCTGGTCCGTGGATTTTGTTTCATAGGTAGATGTCAAGATAAGGGCCATATGCATGCTCAATTTGAAGTTATAAATGTAATATAAATTTGTCGAGGGAGAAGAGGTAAGAGGTGTGGGATGGTGGATATCGTGATGGTAAAGTGTTGAGAACCGAAAGAGGAAGAGGAGGGCGTATAATGCATAAAGATGAATACCTGGAAAAGAAGCTCTTAAGGTCAAGGATGAGTATTTATATAGGAGAGGCTGATCTCTTCTTGGCCTTGGGTCTTGACACATGGTTTGCATATATTTTATTTAGATTAGTTACTCAAGGAGTATGCTAACCTTCTATATAAATGACGATGCAATTGATATGGATTTGGTAGAGGATCCCACGCGTACATACTAAGAGTAACCGAACACTTATCATTGGTGAAGCGGTTTAAGGGAGTTTCACGTGTTATGCATGTATTTGTTCGTGAGGTTTATAGTTGATGAGGTGTTGCTTGGTGCTGAAGTCACAGTTAGCAAAGTCATGATTGTGCAAGATGTGAGCGAGCGCTAGCCTTTTAAATAGGTGGTGATGTGGTTGATATAATCTTGGTAGGACCACACATGTATTTGGTGAAGCAAATTAAAGGAGTTCGATGTGTTGTGCATCCATGACATTCATACTTGGCAAGGTGTTAGATTAAGAAGTAGCAATAGGTGATTGTCCGCTACACATGGTCTAATCCAACAAGTCACTCTCGCTTTGTTAAACCTACTACCTCTTTAGGTAGCCTCAACCACTTATGCTCTCCACAGAGTTAGGTGACATTATGGCACAACCGAGAATAATATTGACCTGTTGAGGGGTTTGTTGGGCGACACTTCAAAAACTTTTCCAGAAGGATTTGGTCTCTCCTGTTAGATCAAGTGGTAGCATAGATGCCTAATAATGTTATATATAAGAGCATGAATTCAAACTAGTGGTGGATATTGAGACTAAATTTTAGGAGCTTAATTTTTTTAAAAAAAATTGGAAGTCTAATTAAAATTTTTGTGAGAGTAATGAGAATTTTGAAAATTTTGAGATTAAATTTGTTTCATTTCACTAATAAGATTTAAATATTGTTGCGAGTTTATTTTTATAATAATTATGTTTTTATTATATCTTAATAATTTTATCGTCATATTTTTTGTTTAATTGACGTGAATAATGTCTATCAAATTTTGAATAAAATAAAAATATTTGATTATTTATTTTATAAAAAAGAAAACTTTCTCAACTAATAAATCGCAAGTATTAATAAAAATAATAATTTAAATTTTTTATAATTTTACATGATTCATAATAACAAGTGTGTATACATTAAATTAAAGTGGATATAGAGAGGAAAGAGATGGAGTAGAAGAAAATCTAAAAATGAGAAAGTGTGAAAGCAAGCCATGAATGTCTTCATGTGATTCTATATTAGATGATGATGTTGCAATAGCAACAGTTATTCCACTACTTCAGACATTACATCATCATAGACAGATCATGTCGTGTTTTGCGGCATTCAAAAGCCACACAATTATTTCTACTGTGTTTTTTGACTATCTTCTTCCTTTTATTTTCAAATGGTTCCCCTTTTGCAGTAACGGAGTCCAAAAAATTTATTTTAGGGATGAGAATTAGACTGTATCTTTGGAATGTTTGGGATGCTAGAAAGTCAAGAGGGCAGCTAATTAGTTTATAATGATACATGTAATTAATAAACATGTGAACCAAGTCTCCACACAAAACTTACAAAATGTTGGACGACAAATTGGAAGTAGAAAACAAAATTTACTTTATATTATACATTTGTTGCCTATATATATACTCTAGGTGTAGACCCAATCATCGAGTTGATTCAAAATATTAGCTTCGTTCGAACTAAATAAAAAAAATTAAATTCATTTTTTTTTAGATTATTTATTTATAAAAATAAATTATAAAGTATAATACATTATATACATTACAAATATTAAAATACATGTTTCCCAACAAGTTAAAAATATATTAAAAATATTTTTATACTCGAATATCACTAAAATTAGAGGTGAACATCCGATCAAGTCGAGTAAAAAAAATTTCGAGTTGACGAATCCTATTTTAACAACTGAACTCAATTTAAAATATTTCCGAACTGAGTCAAAAAGATTTCGAGTCGAGTTAACAAATCCTATTATTTACACTTAATGTTGCGTTTACATAGACCGATATTTAACTAATAGACGAAGTATAAAATTATTTAACTATATAACAATATAATGGTTTTTTTTCTTTTAACTTAATGGGTAAACATTTATCAAAATAACGTAGTTTACTTTAATGATTTTGACTTTTAACTTTAAAAAGTAAATATTTATCAAAACAAAGTAATTTTGCCTTTTGTTATTCGGATTTTCGGATAACTCAAACTGTGTAATTCACATTCAAGTTAAACCGAAAATTTTGATTTTTTATTCGATTTGATCAGAATAACTAGAACTATTTAATTCAAAATTTAAATTTTTTAATCGAGTTTTTCAAATCGAGTCAGATTTTGCTCACCATTAATTAAGATAGTTGCAACTTAACAAGCAAATGACTCTAAAATATTAACAAAATTAACAATAAAATAAAAATTATACAATATATAAATAATAACAACATAATAATAGCAATATTATAGTGAAATGACAGCAAAACAATAACAAAATAGTAACAAAATAGCAATATTAATCACCTGAATCCAGTTCAAAAAGCTTGAAGTTTTATGAAGCATATGCTGACTTGAAAATGTTTGGGCTAGTTTTGGCAGTAGACAACATCGCCGGTGTCACTAACGTAGCGATCTTCCTTCAAGCTTCTTATAAAAACTCCGATGAGGTGAAAAGGTAGAGGTCCCGATCGTTCTGGCTCTCGATAGTATTTTCCAAGAACCGGCTTTGCTGCCTTGGTCTATGAGACCAAAACATTAGGACATTATAAAATAAATAGAAGAAAGTGCATACCACAAGCCAAAAGGTAATACTACTATGGAGGCCTTTGTATTAGAAATTGAATTACATTTTGCCCCTTTACTTAAAAAAATGAGCAAATTAATGTAAGGAACTAATTTACTCTAGACCAAATGCAGTCTAAGTTCTAGTACAGGGGCCTCCATAGTATTTTTACCCAAGCCGAAACTACAAAAGAGATGAACTCACAGCCTCTATTAAGTGGTAATGAGGGATCTGAGGAAAGAGATGGTGTATGACATGGGTTCCAATATCATGATGAATGTTGTTCATCCATCCATAATCACGGTCAAGTGTTGTAAGCCCTCCCCTCAAGTAACTCCATTCCTGCAGAATGTTGTAATGTCATTGTCAAGTTCAAAATAAACCAAAAACATGTCTCTCACAGACAGAATACATTACATTAGGCCAAGGTAAGAGAATCATACCTTCCCACGGTACCAGGGAAGTTTGTCTTGATGACCGTGATGATGCATGTATGTTACAAAATCCAGCCACATTACGAATATCTGAACTTGAAAACAAAGTCAAGCTGTATTCTATAACTGGTAAAGACATATATGTATGACTAAAAGAAGGGTAAATTTCTTTTTTGATCATCTTATTATGAAAAGCTACAAAATGATTAATTAACTATTCAATTTTATCTTGTTTGTCTCCAGTTGGCTAACTTATAAAATTGACATAATAGCAACTCTAACGCTCAACTTTTATATGTCAATTTAGCCTTGATTTTAAAAGAATTTAACTCTCAACATTTACACGGTTTTGCTTCTTCTTCTTTTTTTTGTGATGTTGAGGATTAATTTTAAAAGAATGAGAAAAGATGAAACTTATTATCTTGGATTTTTTGATGGGTTAAAGTTGTTATTATGCTAATTTTAAAAGTTGTCATTGTTAGTCAGTTGATGACCAAAAAAGATAAAATTAAATAGTTAGGTGATCATTTTATAATTTTTAATAGTTAGATGACCAAAAAGTAATTTACTAATAGTTGGTGACTACTAGTGTAATTTATCCCAAAAGAAAGTTGAAACCTACCCAATAAGGAACACCATATAGTTGAAGCAACAGCATAGGACCCATAGTGAAGCCTAGACCAACAAGAATAGCAGCCATGGCTGTCCAACATAAGGTGGATGTAATAACATATTTTCTCTCACTTGGGACAAACAAATCGCTTTTAGGATCAAAGTGAGAACCAGTCTTGCCTGGACTTCTTCCCCACTGCAATTAAAAACAACATAACAGACAGTAATAACTCGATGTCTCAAGGATCAATTTTCTCGAGCTAGCTATAAACACTTACAAGGTAGAAAGGATATACAAGCAAGGGAAAAGGAAACTTGAACCGCCATGTTAGTGAATTGATATCCAAACTCATGTACACCTTCTCAGTTAACTGTAGTAAAATTCACAAAAAACTAGGTGAAGAACAAAGGTGTTCCAATAGACCAAACAAGCAAACACCATAAAAGATCAGTGAAAAGTTTAACCAACCGGGTGCCATGATTCATCATTCTCAGCATGACCCTGGTTTTGGTGATGAATCCTATGGCTAATTCTCCTGTAAAAGTTAATCATAATGAAAGTGAATTCAACTATGGCGTGGAAACCCATGTGATAAAGAATAATGGACAAAATAACAAAAAAAAATGCAAATATCGAGGACTAAATTTAACATTATGCCAAAATTTTACCATCCATGATAAGGCACAAGAATGGAAGAATGCAATAGATGCCCCACTACACTGTTTAACATGGGGTTGTCTGAAAAGCTGCCATGGCCGCTGCACAATGAACTCCAATTAAGCATTGAAAAGAAAATAAACATATAAACTGAGACATTCACACGCCTAATTAAAGAAGGTTGTGTCCAATGCATTGTATGAATTACCAGTCATGACCAAGAACGAAAAGAGCCCAAAACATGGTTCCCTGAGCAACCCAGTAAAGAGGCCAAACAAGCCAGTTGTTTACATAAACCACAGCAGCGGCCAAGCCTAAAACAATAGCAACATCCCTCACAACATAGCTCATAGATTTCCATGGATCCTTTATCCAACAATGCTGGGGTATGGTTGCTCTTACATCAGCTAAGTTAAACGGTGGGGGAGCTGCAGGGTCAAATCTTGTCTCTTCTTCTTGCTTTCCAAGCTTGTTAATACCATGAATTCTCTCGTTTATTTCTTCATCTTCTTCTAAGGATGCAAATTTCAATGGTGTAGTCACCTTTAGATCAGAAAAACACTTGCTTGTATGTAAAAATCTTGGCTTCAAGAAGTAATTTCTTGGGACAAGACCAGTTATGGGTCTTATGTAAATACGAGGAAGAGGCTTTAAACCATATTTTGATATGAGAAAACCCTCCATTAAAATCCCAGGTTAAAGCTCAAAGGTTCTTAAAAAAAAGAAACTGAGAGGTTCATGGCAGGTTACTTGGTTAGGAAGCAAAGGACTGAGGAGCATTTTATTTAGGGTTACTGGGGGTTTCATAGCAGAAACGGCTGAATGATAGCCTGTTAAAGAGTTGAGACGTTTCTTCTCTTTTTTCTTTCATATTTTAAATATTGTGACTTGGAAACTGAACCTCAGACTCCATAGATTCCGCATTGAACCGTTTTTTCAGTTTCCCTATGCATATAGCTATGCAGTAGGCTGGCTTGCGTGAAAATCTCATGGAGTTTAGCTTAGGAATTGGACCTTCTCGTGCCTGTAGCTATGTGGTAGGCAGGCTTGTGTTAAAATCTCATAGATTTTAGCTTAGAATTGGACCTTCTCGTGCCTGTAGCTATGTGGTAGGCTGGCTTGCGTTAAAATAGCTTCGGACTTGGACCTTCTGGTGCTCCTTCCCTCCATTTTCATGGACAGGAACTTCCATTGGAGGGGTGGCCATATAGCAATACACGCACAAAGATACATATCATAAGTGCATGATTGTTAAAATGGTACATGCTACCTTCGTTAAGACATGATATCTTTTTGGCAAACCAAATCTGCAAATGGATGTCGAAATCATGAAAAATGTTCATGTTAGATCTTTGCAAGCTGTTGTCGCCATGCATCTAGTTTATTGGCAAAGCAGACAAGTTATATTATCTGCTCCCGAGTTGAGGTAATTCACTATCTTTAGACGAATCTATTACTCAAAACGTTTCATTGGACATGTCATAAAAAAATAACCATATGAATAACGTGATTTTACCACATCCAACTTCATTATTTTAATCTACATTTACATTTAAGTATGTTGTGGAATCCTGTTTGTTTAATTTTATTAACGTTAAAAGGCTACCACACCCGTTTTGTTTATTTAGAATACACAATGAGAAGGGTGATGGTTGACAAGGGTTCATATGATGGTGTTAGAGAGTTGTATGAGATGGTTGTTCGAGGAATTTGGATATTGTCTTAAGAGGATTTGATTAGGAAAGGTGGGATTGATATTCTGGAGTCTCTTAGTGTATAAGTGTTAACATTTAGGAGAAAGTTGATTGACTCATAAAGGCAAGCAACATGACCCGTTAAATGTGATGAATGAAAAATCAAACTTGCTAGAAAGCTCTCATGTGAGGTCGATGTCAATGTTGATTTTAGTGCTTGTTCATATGTAACACATGTAAGAGGTTGGTGTCTATAAGATAATTAATGTGGCCAAGAGGCACCTTTTAAACGAGACAATTCTTTATTGGTGATTGAGTGAATTCTCTTTTCTTCTTCTAAATAAGATAATTGCAACATTTTAAAGTTAGATGTAATTAGGTGGTTATAATATACTCCAAAGGTCAATGCAAGTCTAATACTAATAGTAATATCAGATTGCATTTTATCCTTTCTATTAAAAAAATAAACAAATTGGTTTCTATAGATTAGATTAAAGAGTAAAATGATCATTATGTTAAAAGTTTTCATCCATTGTACACGTTACACACCAAGTGTTATTATCTAATTATTCTGACAGTCAAACTAATTTCTAACAATACAAATAAATAATTTTTAATAGAAATTATTGATCTATCTTTTGATTTAACGTAAAGAGATTAATTTATTTATTTTTAGTAGAAGAAGCAAAATATATTTTAACTTCTACTTCTAGTCTAAATTAAGATATTTTTATGACTCTGCATGGAATCTCTAAGCCTTGTTAAACAGAGACAGCTTAAAACTTCCAACGAAGGGGATGTAGCTCAGATGGTAGAGCGCTCGCTTAGCATGCGAGAGGTACGGGGATCGATACCCCGCATCTCCAATCATTTCATCTTCCCCGTTGAACTTTTTTCCATTTTATTTTATAAAGATTTGCTGGTTGCAGCTCAATATTGGCGAAAACCCAGTAAAGAAACCTTTTTGAATTTACTTGACTCCAATGGAGGATAAGCCAGAACCATGTTTTCCACTTACAAGCAGAGACCAATCCAGTTTCAAGCAGAGACCAATCCAGTTTCAAGCAGAGACCAATCTCAAAATTCTATGTAAACAGTCTTTTCATTCACTAAGGAACTTCAAAGAATTCAACAATGGACTCAATTCAAGTGTTTGGCAACCAAGAAACCAGCTTCAACTCAAACTCTCAGCAACGAGTATTGTTCTTCCACTTGGCTGAATTTGCTTTCAAGATTATAGTTTTGGTCTTGGGGTTTTTTCCTCGTGAACCCAAAATTCACATGGTAGAAATGGTAGTCTTGTTCATACAGCAAAAGTTCTCTCTCTTATTTTCTTTTATCGTCATCATATTTATATGCAATTTGGGAACTTTGGGTCAAAAGATGATAGTTTAAAGGGTAAAAAAGATAAAGCTAAAACAAAAGCTGAATCGCTTCAATGTCGTTTTAACTCAACTTAGCTTTATCATTGAGGCTATCAACAATCTAGTGATCTACTCCAACAACGGCAATCATCTCCGAGCCCTAATTCGTTCCGTTTTAACTCCCCCTCCTGCTTCTTTCTCCAGTGAGTTAATTTTTTTTTTTGATGAATTCTCCAGTGAGTTAATTCGTTCTCTTTAACGAATTTGAATGTAATTTTTGTTTTCAATTTTTGAACTCTTATCTTTCCCCAGTCATCAAATAAAAATTTATAATTAAATAAATAGTATATTAAATTAAAATTCATTTATGAATTTAACCGCTTGAAACTATTTTTATAAATTACAATAAATTTTCAATAAAATCCAAAGAATACTAATAAATCTAATCTCTGCATGATAAGGTCGGCATACTTCCTTTACGTGATCATAATTAGGAATGTGTACATTTCGAGTAAAATCAAAAAAAATTTGGTTAATTGATTGAATTCAATTAATCGATCGGTTAATCGAAATAATTCGATCGGAGGTCGGTTAATAAATTTTTAAATTTTCAATTAACGGTTAATTCAGTTCGAAACATATCAGTTAATCGAATTAATAAATAATATTATAATATATAAATATTAGCTCACTATCCATCAAACTCAATCCAACATATATAACCCAAATACCCAACCCAACCCAGCCCAATGCAAAAAATTACAAATAATTTAATAAATACATTGTTTATATTATTTGATTTTTTAAATGCATATATTTCTATTATATGCTCATTTTTTGCACATATTTTTTTGTAGATTTAATGCAAATGGAGATCTTTTGGAGAGAAGAAATGGATACAAATGGAAAATATTAAAGATTTACATTCTAATTATGTGTTAATTTCAAGATTTATGTAGTGATTCAATACTTTAATTTGGTTAATTTTTTAATTTGGGTAATTCGATTAATTTTTTATACTTATTTTAACCAAAAATAAAAAAAATATAAAATTTCAGTTCGATTAAATTTTTTGAAAAAAATTCAATTCGATTAACGGTTAAATATTTAAAAAAATCGGTTAATTTGATTAATAGTAGTTCGGGTCGATTAACTGGATGAACACTACTAATCATAACCGTCACAATCAAAGCAAATATTGAGAAGATGTTCATACTTTACACATAAAATTTGATCTGCAATCTTAATCTTCGATGAGTGAAGGTTGATTTTGATTGTGATTCTTGCAAAACATTCTTGAGACCTATTGTTGGTCTTATAATAAACTTTTATGGCCCTTCCTATAGTAACCCAAACTGTCCTCAATTTTGGAAGTCTCTATTACATTTGATAGGATCCTATTAGTCTCATTCTTCGGTAGAACGAGGACTATGTTTTCGTCAGATGGATCACAAGTTTCCAATAAAATATTTAAAAACCAAATATATGAAAAAAGAAAATTACCACACGTCAAGGAAAATATGCAAGCTGAATTTCATTAAAGGTGTAAAAAAAAAAAAAGTCTGAAAACAATAACTCAACACACCAACAACATATGAAACGACAGATAAGAAAAAGTTACATGAAACTGTAATACCAAATTAGTTTATGTTCTTTACCACAATCAATTACTACCATTTCATTTTTTCTCCATGTCATTACATATTATTTTGCTAAATTTTTTTACTCAAAATTTGTATACAGTTTAGATTCAAACTTGAATCCCTAAAATCCCAATTTTTGACAGAACTTATCATGTCGCCGTTCACAAATCTCTTTATATACGTTTTGCCAATCTCATGTCGAGCTTACAGCATCATTCACAAATCTTGTCAGATCCATTTCTCCAAACACAACTTGCCACAACAAACTAGAAAAAAAAATCCAAAGCATGATGGCTGCCCAAAGAAATTTTATGTCCTTTAATATAAAATTGAAAACAAAAAGTTATAAAATTCACCTCGCACAGTTTTACTCTTTCAAATATTTTAGTTTTCAAAGGTTCGTAAAAAAAAAAAAAAAGAAACTGAGAGGTTCCTGGCAGGTTGCTTGGTTAGGAAGCAAGGGACTTTGAGGAGCATTTTATTTAGGGTTACAGGCGGTTTTATAGAAGAAACGGCTGAATGATACCCTGTTAAAAGAGTTGAGACGTTTCTTCCCTTTTTTCTTTCACATTTTTAAAGATCGTGACTTGGAAACTGAACCTCCGAATCCGTAGATGCTGCATTGAACCCTTTTTTCAGTTTCCCTATGCATGTGGCTATGCAGTATAGGCAGGCTTGCGTTAAAGTAGCTTAGGACTTGGACCTTCTGGTGCTCCTTCCCTCCATTTTCATGGACAGGAACTTCCATTGTAGGGGTGGCCATATAGCAATACACACACATATATACATATCACAGTACTTAGGATTCTGTGCTATTTGCATGAGCTTCGCAATGTCGGTCCTATAGAAACCGACAGACCTTTCTCATTTCCTTGCACCGAGTTCTAAATAAATTGTTAAAATGGTATGCTACCTTTGTTAAGACATTATATCTCTTTGGCGAACAAAATCTGCAAATGGATGTCGAGATCATGAAAAATGTTCATGTTAGATCTTTGCAGGCTTTGGTTCCCATGCAGCTAGTTTATTGGCAAACCAGACAAGTTGCTAGTTGAGGTATTTCACTATCTTTAGACGAATCTATTACTCAAAACGTTTCACTAGACATGTTATAAAAAAATAACCATACGAATAACGTGATTTTACTTCACCCAACTTTATTATTTTAATCTACATTGGCATTTACGTATGTTGTGGAATCCTGTTTGTTTTATTTTATTAACGTTAAAAGACTACCACACCCGTTTGGTTTATTTAGAATACGCAATGAGAAGGGTGATGGTTGACAGTGGTTCGTATGATGGTGCTGAGAGTTGCATCAGATGGTTCTACGAGGAATTTGGATATTCTCTTTAAAAGGATTTGATTAGGGAAGATAGGATTTATATTCTCGAGTCTCTTAGTATAAGTGTCAACATTTAGGAGAAAGTTTAATGACTCATAAAGGCCGTCAACATGACCCGTTGAATTTGATGAATGAGAAATTAAACTTGCTAGAAAGCTCTCATGTGGGATTAATGTCAATGTTGATTTTAGTGTTTGTTCATATGTAACACATGTAGATGTTGGTGTCTATAAGATAACTAATGTGGCCAAGAGACGCCTTTTAAACGAGATAATCTCTTATTGGTGTTTGGGTGAATTCTCTTTTCTTCTTCTAAATAAGGCAATTGCAACATCTTAAGTTGGATGTATTTAGGTGGTTATAACATACTCCAAAGGTCAAACAAATGTATCAAATAATAAAATGTAAGTGTAATACCATTAGTAATACCGGATTGCTTTTTACCCTTTTTACTCAAAAAATGAATAAATTGATCTTTATAGGTTAGATAAAAAAGCAAAATGGTCATTTTATTAAAAATTTCATCCATTTATTCTTTTAAAACCTAGTCCATGTAAGTACACGTGACACGTCAAGTATAACTATCTGGTTATTCTATCAGTCAAACTAATTTTTTACAATACAAATGAGTAAATTTTTAAAAAAATATTGATTGATTTATTTTTTAATTTAACATACAAAAATTAATTTAATTCTTTTTTTTAGTAAAAAGGGCGAAATGTATTTCAAGTCATACTTTTAGTGCAAAGGTTTTTAAGATATTTTTATAGGTTGTTGACTCTGCAGCATGAAATCTCTAAACCTTGTTATAGCTACTTAGAGTTTTCAACTATCAACTTTCAACAAAGGGGATGTAGCTCAGATGGTAGAGCGCTCGCTTAGCATGCGAGAGGTACGGAGATCGATACCCCGCATCTCCAATCATTTCATCTTCCCCGTTGAACTTTTTTCCTTTTTTTTTTATAAAGATTTGCTGGTTGCAGCTCAATATTGGCGAAAACCCAGTAAAGAACCTTTTTGAATTTACTTGACTCCAATGGAGGATAAGCCATAACCATGTTTTCCACTTACAAGCACAGACCAATCCAGTTTCAAGCATACACCCATCTCAAAATTCTATATAAACAGTCTTTCATTCAGCAAGGAACTTCAAAGAATTCATCAATGGACTCAATTCAAGTGTTTGGCAACCAAGAAACCAGCTTCAACTCAAACTCTCAGCAACGAGTATTGTTCTTCCACTTGGCTGAATTTTCTCCCAAGATTACAGTTTTGGTCTTGGGGAGTTTTTTTTTGTCAACCCAAAATTCATTTTTTGATTAAAAAGTCGAAATTTTTAATTGATGATACATACAAAATTACTATTTACATGGTAGAAATGGTAGTGTTGTTCGCACAGTAAAAATTCTCTCTCGCTCTCTCGCTTCAATGTCGTCTTTACTCAACTCAGCTTCTTCATTGAGGCTATCAACAATCTACTCCAACAACGGTAATCACCTCCGAGTTTCAACTTGCTTCGTAAATTTATCTACTCTTTTCGTCTCTTTCTCCAGCTTTAACGAACAAAAATGTAATTTTTGTTTTCAATTTTTGAACTCTTAGCTTTTTAGATTTGATCGCTTAGAACTATTTTATAAATTACATGAAATTTTCAATGAAATTCAAACGATGTTGATAAATTTAATCTCTGTATGATAATATCGACATACTTCCTTTACATGATCATTTTGGCCACAATCAAAGCCAACATTGGAAACACCTTCATACTCTACACATTAGATTTGATTTGCAATCTTAATCTTTGATATCAGAGGTGAGTGAAAGTTGATTTTGATTGCCATTCTTGCAAAACATTCTTGAAACCCATTGTTGGTCTTATAATAAATTTTTATGACCCTTCCTATAGTACCCCAAACTGCTATCAATTTTAGAATCCATTGAAAATCATACTAGTCTCCTTGAAAGAGACGTCCCATTGTTCGGTAGAATGAGGATTATGTTTTCGTCAGATGGATGACAAGGGTTCAATAGTATAGTAAAACATTTAAAAAATAAATATATGAAAAAATTGCAGCATTGGTTAATGATTAGCGTTGAACATGATCTGCAATTTTCAATTAAGGTTAATTACACAAATTTTGGATTAAAAAATTCAGTAATGATATGTAAATAATATGAAAAAAAAAATCATTAAATGATTGGTAAGAGATACAAATTGATTTGGTATTCTGATTTCATATAATTCTTTTTGAAAAAGATATAAAAGCTAAAAAAATTTCTCTGACCTGATCGAAATCCAGCAAACAAAAGAGAAAAACACAACAGAGCTTCACCCACAAGAAAGAATCACTAGAGTTTGTGTTAAGAACTTGACATGCAGGACCTCTCAGATGACAAAATAGACGGTTCGGACCTCCACGGCCAAAGTTAAAGATAGATTTGTGGTAGAGTTAGAAAATTTTTTTTTTGAGGGGTCAAAATTAAATTATATATTTTTACGGTAATAAAAATACAATTTCACTATTTTTTAGTTTATATATTTATAATTTTTAAAGAATTAAATCAAATTTTTATTATTTGATAGGGTAAAGTGTAATTTATCATTATTAATTTAAAATTTCATAAATTATAAAAAAATAATGAAAAATTTTTCATTTTAAGGGGTCGAGGATCCTGCCTGACCTCATCGACTCCGGGACTGAGAAAGAGCCTGATCTAATCCGGCGAGTGCAGCCTCCGACGGTCAATTTCCAAGCACCGCATTGCTTCCAAAGGTAAATCCTCCACTCAAAGCTTATCCTCATCATAATTCTGACATATCTTTTCACGCCTTGCAATTTTTTAATTTTCAAATACTAACCCTTCCAAAATATGTATATAGATAAACAAAATTTAGTCGTTTACTAAAAATATAAACAAATTTATTTGAAAATTTAAATTCATATTCCGAACCATTATGAACCCAAACAATTAAATAATTGGAAGGAGTATGTGGGAAATTAGCCCTTTGTTTTTTTATTACACCGAAAACCGAATACAAAAATAGAAAACCCTAGCGAGTCACTGCGAATCAAAATTTTCCTATATAACCAAACGCTGCCGTAAAGACCCGTAACCCTAACTCTCTACTTCACTACTCACCACCCGCCCTTCCTATTTTAGTTTATATACTCCCTCCAAAACCCTAGCGCCTTCACTCGCCGCCGCCAATTTCAACCAGTGAGCTCTTTTAAATTTTTCAATCTCTTGATTTACCTTCGATTATTACAGCTGATTTTCAGATATAGCTTAATTTTTTTAGAATTTTTATTTATTTATTTATTTTTGCAGCAACTAGATAGATTCTTGATAAGATTCGAAAACGATGTCAGACGACGAGAGAGAGGAGAAGGAGCTGGATCTCACCTCCTCTGAAGTTGTTACAAAATACAAGAACGCTGCTGAGATTGTTAACAGTTAATCTCTTCGCCTTTAGCTTATTGGAAATGTGTTTTTAATGTAATTTTTGTTTAATATTTTGTTTTTTTGTTGCTGTGTTTGGAAATTTGCAGAGGCGTTACAATTAGTTGTAAAAGAATGCAAGCCCAAAGCTAAGATTGTTGACATTTGCGAGAAGGGTGATGCATTTATAAGAGAGTAAGTGTTTAATTACTATTGGTGTTTTTTTATATGTTTGAAAATTGATAATGAAATTTGTAAATTTATGGTGTTTTGTTTATGTAATGTAAAGGCAAACAGGTAACATGTACAAGAATTCTAAGAAGAAGATTGAGAGGGGTGTTGCCTTCCCTACTTGTCTTTCTGTAAACAACACAGTCTGCCATTTCTCTCCACTTGCTAGTGACACCTCGGAGTTGGAAGAAGGTGATATGGTCAAGATGTAAGCTTTATATTAGCATTTATGTTAAATGTTTTAAGGGGGACTTCTTGTTTTTAGTGGCAACTGAATTGTTTGTTTTCTTTGGTCCCTACCTTGAATGTAGTGACATGGGTTGCCACATTGATGGGTTTATTGCGGTGGTTGCACATACTCATGTTGTTCAGAGCGGGCCTATCACTGGTAAGCAGGCTGATGTTGTTGCTGCTGCAAATACTGCTGCTGAAGTGGCCTTGAGGCTTGTAAGGCCTGGAAAAAAGGTAAATTGTTTTTAATATCTGGGCTATGCCATTTCCATGTTTATCTTTTTGTGGGCTTTGAATGTTTGTTTAGCTAGTTCCGCTTTTGCCGCCTCAAAATTCTTGAGCCTAACTTCTGGTTTTTGAGTTGGCTGTGGTTGATTTTTTAAAAGAGTAAAGACTGTTTTAATTTGTCACTTTCACTTAATCCCCTAAATGATGAACTCTTTTTTATTGGCTATGGATCTATCTCCAAATGAAGCTTTTTTGTCATAGTTACTCTGATAGGGGGATTGTTCTCTCAACTCAGTTTTTGCAACAAATTTTGTGGTATTCCTCTATCTTTTTGCTGTAATAGTGTAATTCTTTAAAGTGATTGTAATATGTATGGTAGAAAATTGTGTTTAGCCAGGTGATTGGTTTCCTGTCAATCTCCTCTTCTCTCTGTTACTATTATTATGTTTGGCCATGCTAGGCCTTTTATTGGTTTGAATATCTGGGCTATGACATTCCATGTTATGCTTTTGTGGTCTTTGAATGTTTATTTAGCTGGTTCTGCTTTTTCTGCCTCAAAATTCTTTAGCCTTCTGATTTTCGAGTTAAATCTGTGGTTGATTTTTTAAAAGAGTAATGACTGTTTTAATATGTCACTTCCAATTGATTCCCTAAATGATGAACTCTTTTTTATTAGCTATGGATCTATATCTAGATGGAGCTTTTTGTCATAGTTACTCTGATAGGGGAATTGTTACCTCAACTCAGTTTTTGCATCAAATTTTCTATCCTTTTGGTGTAATTCTTTAAAAACAACCATAAAGTGTGTTACTCTCATGGTTTTATGAACCTATTTTAGAGTGGTTGTCCCTCAATGTAAGATGTAGAATAGAAATTAGAGGGCTGGGCAACTTTGCCGAGGTGGTCAATTTCTTACCGATCTCCTCTTTTCCCTGTTGCCAATATTATGATTGGTCATGCTCGGCTCCTTAAGGATATAAACATTTTCTTGTTTTATTCCAATCGCCTAAGGGACCTAAATTTTTTTTAAAAATTACTATAAAGTGGCTGTTACCCTCATGCTTTCTTTTATCAAACAAGATTTAGAGTAGTTACCCTCGGAATTGTTTTTATCAAATTATTATAAATGTTTGTCACTCTGTAAGATGTAGACTGGAATTTGAAGGATGGGCAACTTTGCCAAGGTGGTCTATATCTTATCGATCTCCTCTTTTCCCTGTTGCCAATATCATGTCTGGTCTTGCTAGGCTCCTTAAGGATATAAACATTTTCTTGTTTTATTCTAATTGCCCAAGGGACCTAAATTTTCTTTAAAATTACTATAAAGTGGTTGTCACTTTGTAAGGAGTAGAATAGAATTTGAAGGCTGGGCAACTTTGCCGAGGTGGTTAATTTCTTTTTGATCTCCTCTTTTCCCTGTTGCCAATATATTGTCTGGTCATGCTAGGCACTTAAGGATATAAACATTTTCTTTTATTTCCAATTGGCCAAGGGACCTAAATTTTATTTAAAAATTACTATAAAGTGGTTGTCACTTTGTAAGGTGTAGAATGGAATTTGAAGGCTGGGCAACTTTGCCGAGGTGGTTAATTTCTTTTTTGATCTTCTCTTTTCCCTGTTGCCAATATCATGTCTGGTCATGCTAGGCACTTAAGGATATAAACATTTTCTTTTATTTTCAATTGCCAAGGGACCTAAATTTTCTTTAAAACTTACCTTGAAGTGGGTGTTACCCTTATTATTGCTTTTATCAAACTAGATCTAAAGCAGTCATCCTCGGGCTTGTTTTTACCAAACTATCGTAAAAGTGGTTGTCACCTATGTAAGATGTAGAATAAAAATTTGAGGGCTCGGCAACTTTGCCGAGGTGATCAATTTCTTAATGATCTCCTCTTTTCCCTGTTGCCAATACTATTTCTGGTCATGCTAGGCTCCTTGAGGAGTTAAACATTTTCTTGTTTTATTCCAATTGCCTGTGGGACCTAAATTTTCTTTAAAAAGTACCACAAAGTTGGTGTTATCTCAATGTTGTTTTTGTCAAACATTAATAAGCTGTCTAGTGTCTACTACTCTATTTATCATTATTCTAAAGAATTCTCTTGTTTCTATCTACAAGTCGCCCTATGTGATGAATAGTTTTCAAAAGCTATGGACCAACATCCAAGTGAAGCTTTTGTCATAGTTACTCTGATAGGCATATATTTTTATCATTTGTCCTTTTTGAACAGACTGCTTGTGAGCTGCTTTTCTAATAAATGCATAGCTAGTTTCCTTTGCGATTTATATTGTTTTTGCACAATTGCGTATTTAAATCAGAATTATTCATTGTACTTAGTTTCATTTCATTATTGTTTTAATGGCAGAACAAAGATGTAACTGATGCAATTCAGAAGGTAGCTGCAGCTTATGATTGCAAAATTGTTGAAGGTGTCCTTAGCCATCAACTGAAGCAGTTTGTGATAGACGGTAACAAAGTCATACTAAGTATCTCCAATCCAGATACAAGAGTTGATGATGCGGAGTTTGAGGAGAATGAAGTTTATGCTGTAGATATAGTTGCAAGCACTGGTGAAGGCAAGGTAATTGTCTTCTCTTGTCTTTCAGCATTGTTGCTATACTTGTGTCGGGTTAATTTATTGTTGAAGATTTCAATGTGTTGAAATTTCAGCCAAAGTTGTTGGACGAGAAGCAGACAACTATTTATAAGAGAGCTGTTGATAAGAACTATCATTTAAAGATGAAGGCCTCTAGATTTATTTTCAGCGAGATAAATCAGAGATTCCCCATCCTGCCATTCACTGCTCGGTTTGTAATTGTTTTGCACTTGTTATGAGTTTTGCATTGGTGATTATTTCTGCTGTTTGACACTTAACATGGGTTTTCCTCAAACAGTGCCTTGGAAGAGAAAAGGGCTCGTCTAGGTTTAGTTGAATGCGTGAATCACGATCTTTTGCAACCATACCCTGTTCTCTATGAGAAGCCTGGTAGGCATTCATGGCTGAAATCTTGTTCGATAACGAACAGAAGATTGTGTCTTGTAATATATTCAAAATGAGCTTACCTGTTATGTACTAAAATTCTGCAGGTGATTATGTTGCTCATATCAAATTTACAGTATTGCTAATGCCAAATGGATCAGATCGGATTACATCTCATCCCCTGCAAGAGCTGCAGCCAACCAAGACGATAGATGATCCCGAAATCAAGGCCTGGTTGGCTTTGGGCACAAAGACAAAGAAGAAAGGCGGTGGGAAGAAGAAAAAAGGTATGATGTATATGTTGATATTATATTGGAGGTTTAAAAAATGTTGTAGAACAGTTGGATCTGAATTTTGATATCTGAAAAGTAGAGGGATTAAATTTCAAGATTTAACCTATATTGGAAGCAAATGTTGAGGGTTTTGTAGTAAAAACTTAAAAACATGTACTTGGTGTGTGCAGGTAAGAAGGGTGACAAAGCTGAGGGTGGAGCTGAGGGTGAGGCGATGGATGCATCAACAAATGGTGGTGCATCATGAGGGAATAATAATAAAAAATGTTTTTGCGCATATTTTCTAATCTGCCGTTTTATATAATATGATGATTGTCAAAATTTTTGATACTAGGTTCACTTGTAGCTTCTTGGTTATGAGTTAAAATTTTAATATTAAGTAGTTTTCTTTTATTTTATGGCATGACATCCACTTGGAGTCTTGTGTCTGTGTGTGATGTGCAACTTAATAGGAAATTAAATGTGCTTCATTTCTCTATCGTCTGCTTATTTTATGCACCCGATGCTTGTTTTGTTCTTCATTGCACCGGTGGTTTATTGCATACAAATGCTGGCCAAATAAGATGGTTCAATTCGAGCATTTTCTATTTGGATCACCATTCCAGTTTTATTTCTTCTGCAAATACATACACGGTCGTATATGTACGTTGTTGGTTATGGGAACAAATTTCTGTCCTTAATTAAAATTCGAAAGTTATCTAATATACTTTAATATTGAATACAATGATATTAAAAATATTAAAATAATTATTTTTAAAATTATCAAAGGATCTTCATTGAAACAAGCATGTCAATTTAATTTTTCCTACTTTTGAATGTTTTCTAAATTACATTTGCATCAATCATACGAGAAAACATTAATAGTTGTATAGTTAATTGCATAAAATATTGAAATATTTTTAAACTAAAAAGGATAATATAATTTGTTCATAATTTCATTAAAAAGTTCCAATTGAATCCTTTAATTTGATACTATTACACGAAACACTTCACACTTAAATAAATCACCAGATTCGAATGTGTGATATTATATTATGTTATTGAAGCAATTCAGGTTTACTTATTTCTTAATCATAGCATTCAATGTATAAATTATCATTCATATCAATTCAACCATCTATCTTATTCACAAATTTAAGTTTTAAAGTTTAATAATTTGATTCATCGAATTATAGGATTAGGTAAGTCAATTTGGGAGTTAGGTCACATTTTTAACTTTAAAAAACTTTACTTCAATGTCCATATGCCTTGAACCTCCCCTAATTTCTTATTTTAATTCCGATGTTTGACTATCTTGAAACAATATATATTTATCTCGAGACTTGAAACAAAACAAAATGAATTTAATTTTGATGTGATAAAACTATTTTATCTGGAGACATAAACCCAATTATCTCAAGACCTCCTAAATTGATCTCAAGGCCAAGTCTATTACAATGTCTCAATTAGCACCAACTTATTTTTAGAGTCCCGGAACATATTCTAAGTGTTTCAATTTGTGTTTTTATCAATCTACTATAGCTATCAATTTAAACATTATATCCCATCTTGAACCTCACTTGGTTAAAAATATCAATTAATCTACATTTGTTTAGAGTTGAAGCATATTAAATTAAGGGTCTTTTTGAGTAGACATTTATTTTTAGTATCGAGTGTTTATTATTATTTTTTTTCATTTTACAATATCATTATAATATTTATTTTCACTACTATCATTATTTTACATTGATCGTAAGTAAACGCACCGTTCATTCAAAATGTTCTTTAAGCATTATATTGAAAATCAAAGAGAATTCTATTATGAGCTACTTAAAATTACTAAATTTGGGTTGCATTATTATAATACTTTTAAAAAATTATTGAATTCACTCGATATAAATTGAAATTCTTTCAAATTGTTTAACAAAACTACTAAAATCTCTTACAAATTTATTAAAAAAATTTTAAGCTCATTAAAAATTCCTTTCAAAGAGTATTTTCTAGAATTTTCCATAACTGATTAAAAACAAACTTGATTAAAGCAATATTTTAATTTAAAATAAAATTAAGAAGTATTTTAATTTTAAAGAAAGAAAAAGCACCTTTACATCTGTCCGTCTGATGTAAGCAAAGGCTGACAAGAGAAAACGACACCGTTGCTCGTGGGTCCGTCCCACTTGGCATTTGCTTCCTTTCATGCCTTTTTCCTCTTATAGATATAGCAGAACACGGTGCCAGTTGGTTTCACTCATAATATCACTTCGCTTTCTCTTTTCTTTTCAATTTCCTTCTTTATATTTATATTTGTTTTTGCTTGTTTAGCCGCAACAATGGCGACCGATTCTAAAGCCGATCCAGAGCCGCACTACAGAGAAGACGACGACAACGCTCCCGCTGCCGCAGCAGACGATGAGGACACCGGTGCTCAAGTCGCTCCTATCGTCAAGCTCGAGGAAGTCGCCGTCACTACTGGTGAAGAAGATGAGGATCCGATTCTCGATCTGTGAGCTAAATATCTGCTGTTTTGAATATTTTTCTTAGATTCTTTCAGAGATCTTTCTCTCTTTTTTTTTTTTGCTGAAAAAAAATTAATGATTCGTTGCAGGAAGGCAAAGCTGTACCGATTCGATAAGGAAGGGAATCAATGGAAGGAGAGAGGAGTTGGAAATGTGAAGCTTTTGAAGCACAAAGTCAATGGCAAAGTCCGTCTCGTCATGCGCCAATCTAAAACCCTCAAGATCTGTGCTAACCATTTCGGTCTGTTTCTTTTACTACAGTCTCTTACTATTTTTCTGATTTTGCATATTTAACGAAGTTGAAGTTTGTTCAAGTAGAATTGAAGTGTTACTATTTTGAGTAAGTTACTTTAGGGTTTAGTAAATTAAAATTTTAAATCTTATTACTGTTTCTATAATAAAATCTTAATTTAATCAGTAATACGGTTAGTATTTCTGTCAAGATTCTGGATCGAAAATATTGCTGATCTCAATGATTGAACAAGCATTTTTAAATCGTAAAGCTAGAAGAATTTAATTTAAAAATTTTAAGTACATGACTAAATCTCAAACTTTGCCAACGCCATATTTGAACCTTAATGATTTTGATGCTTTTGAATCTGCAGTTATTCCAACAATGACAGTGCAAGAACATAGTGGAAATGATAAATCATGCGTTTGGCATGCCGCTGATTTCGCCGATGGGAATTTGAAAGAAGAGATGTTCTGTATCAGATTTGCTTCTGTTGAGAGTGAGCATCTTCTTTTCGTTGCTTTGGTTGTTTCTTACTATTTCATCCTTCTTGTATTTGCTAATTTTATAACACTTGTCTACATCTTCTGCTGCATATATTTTGGTACTCCGACCGTTAGATAGAATAAATAATGCTTGTGTGATGAACTCATTGTAATTCTTAAATTTAGTTATTAAAATTTATTTACAATGTTTCAGTCTGAATTTTATGTTGGAATCCACTCTATTGTTCCTTTTAAAATGTTTAGTATGCAATGCAGACTAAATTATGTCGAAATATAATATAAGGATAGGATTTTCATGCTTAGCTTATATCAACATTTTTGTTCCAAACATGCTTTATTTGATTTAGAAGTTATTTTAGTGCAAACTTGTAGCATAATTCACAGTGAAATAACAAACTTATGTTGGTGCCCCTTAGTTTTTAGATTGCTTCTTGTCAGGGGCAAAGCCAAAAACTTATTTTAGGGGATCGAAATTAAATTGTAATTTTTTTTTTTGAATATACTGATGTGATTACATAATAGTATCTGTTCATACTTTCGTAACCCTTTGACAAGACACACACACCTTGCACACACAGGGGCTCGAACTCAGGACTCCTAGGATGAACAACATCCTCTTTTTCACTGGAGCTACTTGTTGGGTTCATTAAATTGTAATTTTTAATAGCCTATAAATTTATAATTTCTAAAGGATTAAATCAAAATTTTATCATTTTTGCATAGTCCAAAGTGCAATTTTACTTTTACTAATTTAAAATTTTTAAAGGGCCTAAATGTTCAATTTTAGAATCCATTTATTTGTATTCCCCGCATATCTTGGGGAAGTGAAGCATGCAAGGTGATTATTTGCTTCTGCATGTTTGAGTGTTTGTTCTATGAGGATTTTTTTCAACCAATGTCCATTTTCGAGTTCAACATCTTTCTGATCGAATCTGTTCAATCATGTAACTATGTTACCTGGATTAAAGTGTGAGTGTCGATATAGGTATCTATTTGTCATGTGTAGGCCTGTCAATTATAATTTGAACCCAAAAACCGACCTGATTAACTTGAATTTGAACTGAACCCTTTTTATATGCTTGGGGGTCACTGGCATATTCATGAATGTTCAGATTGCAAGACCTTCATGGAGACAGTTCAAGAGGTTGCTGAAAGTCAGGGAAAGAAAGAGGAAAACAAAGATGCCACAGTCACTGCTGATCTCCTCGACAAGTTGAGTGTTGGAGAAAGTAAAAGTGACAGTAAAGAAGAAGATAAGGTTGTTGCCTCCGACACCAAGGAGGCTGTCAAAGATGAAGCAAAAACAGAGGAAGATAAGAAAGATGAGGCTGCTTCAAAAGCATAGACCTGAAAGAGAAAGCAACTATATACTCGAGTAAGTTTATTATATATAATTAATATTTAGTGGTTGAATATATATATATATATATATTCCCACTCGGGTTACGGAGTTTTCTTAATATTTGCAAAACAATCAAATTATGTTGGAACCTGTGGATGGGAGAGTTGGTTTGTTTGTCTGCATGGAATTGTAATTTAAAGAGTTTTAATTTGGGAAATCTAAAGGTATTACGTTTGGTTTGAAGGGCAAACCGATGTTTTGACGGAAATTTGCTTTCTAGTTGGATTTAAAATCAGAGTCTAAAAGTAATTTCAATATAGAGTCATTTCTTTTTGAACTTCTAGTCCCTCTGTAAAAACAAAAACCGTGTATTTGTTTTCCAAAGCGGCGGGTTGCCTGGCTGCTCGTGCTGTGCTTGTTGGTTGCTGTTTGCTTTAAATGGTCCTTTGGATCGAGGTTTCGTTCTTTTCTAGTATGTATTAGTTTGTGTCTGTTACACATCAATGTTTCGATGCTCTCGCGAGCGAGCTTTATGCGTCTTCACATTTATGATAAAAGGTTGAATTCACTAAGACCTTCAGGTTTGGTTTCAAACTTTATTCGCCTTCAAAGTTCTTTCGGGGAATGCATGCACTTTACCGTCGTGGGCTTCTTGTGTATGATGGTGCTCATGGTCGGTTCGAGCTTTGTTTAGGTTAGATCTAAATATGATATTAATATATTTTATTATTGTTTACGTCTAGTTCGATTCGAAATTTAAATATAAAATTTTATCCAAATCCGTTTATATTTATAAAAAATCAATTTAAGTTTATTTTTAATAATATTTAAATTATATTATTTTAAAAAAATATTTAAATTATATTATTTTTTAAAAAATATTTATATTATATTTTTGTAAGTTAAATCTTAACTTGATATTAACATAATTTATTGAAATTTTTATATAATAATCTTAATATTATTTTAATGTAAATGTATTATCATATAGGAAAGATTATCCGAGATTTTTTTATATTTAAATATAATTAAAAGAAAAATGACTATTAATATAATAAAATATATATTTTTTCAAAATTCTGTATCTTTTAACAGATTAACTACAAGTCTCATTTGAATTTGGTTGAAAATGACCAATTATCAATTTATGGAAAAAAAATAAAATGCAAGTTTGCATAGGTAGATAAAATGGGTTTTACACTTTTTATTTTGATGTAGTTTTCATGTATAAATGGAGATGTATAAATTAAAAATGTAAGACAACAAAAAAAAACTGGGCAGAGATAGAAAAAGAAAGACTTTTTTTGCATTTTTTTTTTATTTCATCAATTCGATTTATTTATCATAATAGATATAGATGCTAATCTATCCTATAGATTTTGAATGGAGATATAAACAAGGTACCAATAAATAAAATACAAATTCTTTTTTTTTTGGATAGCATATGGAATATAAATAATAAAAAAAGTTATATGATAATGTATTGTTTTTTTGTTCTATAATAGAAGCATTTTATGCGATTTTCCCATCTCTATTCATTTTTTTTATGTAATTTGTATCGTCGTATATACATTATTATAATTTAAAAAATCTATTGGAATAAATAAATAATGACATCAAAAGATCAATTGTTTTGTTTTAAAAATAGATGTCTTTGACATCCAACTATAGCACTGAATAATTTTTTTGAATGACAATTTCAAAAAAAACGTATTTTTACAGTAAAAATAGATTTATTTTATTTTGAATTACATAATATTTAAAAATAATATTAAAATGTGATAAACTTAAAATGATCCAAGTTAAACTTTCAAACCTAACTCATGTTTTAAACAAATTTAATTTTTTTACTCAAATTTATTTTTCAGATTTAATATTTTTATTTAAACCTTTTAAATTTTGGATGAGTTTTTGAATTTGTACGGGTAATGATCATGTCTAGTTTGATCAACTCTTTAATGAAATGAAATGAAAGGAGGTACGAGTTTAGGAATCTAAAAACTGTACTTTTTTCTATTTGGTGCATTTCTATTTTCAAACTCTTCATTTTCTTTAAAAAAGCATACGAAATCCGAACTCATTGATATTGATCCAAGAAATCTGGAAAAGCCAAGAAGTAAGAAATCCCTCCAGAAATTTCTCTTTCTTTAATTTGTTTTCAAGTAAAATAAATAAAAAAACTTCCATTTCACTCGCTCGCAAGTAAAAGACTAAAAGACCATGAACTCACTGTTGCGTTGCTTTAAATGCACCCAGGCAAGGAAGCAGCAGGGCTATTTACAGTCTCTTTTTTTTTTTGTTACCCATGTAACAGATGAATAAATCAACACACTCCAAGCCAAGCGGCCATTTAGGAAAATATTCAAAGAATGTAGGAAACACCACCAAATTCATCTCAACAACAACCTTTAATATCACCTGACAAAAGTAAAATTCCATGAAATTTCTACTTACGGTTAAAAAAACAAGTGTCAAAACACAGCACTAGTGTTAACTCTGCCCAAATTTGAGATATAATCATTGTAATTGGATAAATATAAAAATTACACATGAATTTTTATCTAATGTATAATGTCATACATAATTTTGATTGTCCGATTTTATACATGAAATTTTGATTTAATTCAATTTTCACAAATCATGAACATCATCGAATTAGCACTATTTTACGTTGATATTTTGCACACAAACAATTATATTAATAAAAATTAAAGCTTCATGTAAATATATGAACCACAATTCAAGTGCCATGTGTACAATTACACCAAATCAAAATTCACGCATCAAATTGCACATTGAAACAAAATTCATATATAAAATTGATATTTATCCCTACTTAGAAAGTTAAAAGATATATTTTTTTCTTTCCTATTCAAAAGGAATAGTCCTATAGTTGGTGTTGTTAGTATTTTGTCAAAATTTGCCTAAGATAAGGTATGCTTATTGAGTTCATAATTGTTTGCTTTTTAAGTTAGTATGATTACTTAGAGTTAAGTGACAAATTTTGACAAAAATACTGGCATGTCTAAGGATTGGACTAGGCTCTTTTTTTTTTTTAAATCCTAAATGAGGGTTTAATTTTTAATAGGGACTAAATGTCCAACTTCATTCAAGGATAGGGATTAGCGGCAGACCAAAACCAAACAATGCAATGGTAAAGATGGAATTTAAGGGCACGCCCACTATATAGAAGATTGGAAATCTTACCTAAATGTTTTCTCTGTCTTTGGAAAAATGGAAAATAATCAGCCGGGAAAGAAAGACCTCAGTTGATAAAAAAGAACATCAATGCTGGCTTATGGCATCTTTAGCGCCTCCTTCAACTGTGCTAAAGCTGCTGGATGTATCCTAGCAATGGCAGAATTAAACGACTCTCCATGAAGGGCAGCACAAGTTTGAAGGTTGTCTCTCACTGAGTTTTCTAATGATAACTGGTTGATAGGGTCCGAGACTTTGATCTGAATGATGGCACAACCAATCCGTCACAAATAAATAAATGGCATAATAATAAATATAATTTAATCCACAATGTTTATATTTTTTGTCAATTTGACTTTTATTCTTTTTTAAGCCAAATTTGACCCTTCACTTTTCAAAAAAAAAAAAAAGTTATTGTTTTTCTTAATGTTGACTAAAACATTAACTTTTTTGAGGACAAATTTAGTTAAAAAATTTAAGAGCCAAAATGACCAAAGATGCAAATGTTATAGGCTAAATTTGACTTGTAAATGTAATTCGACTAATGACCTAACTAGAGAATGTTAACCTGTCTTCTCCTTAACTCCTTACTAGGATGCAAATCCTCATCGTAGGACCTGCCATAGCTCATGTTATCACCACTGCAATTTCTTGCCAAAAATTAGGATTAAAAATACCTACAAATCTCTGAACCGATTAAAATAACACAAGCGTTTGAAGGTTAACCTTGACTCTTCCTCGGTTAAGTCATCGGTCCCTCCGAGAATTACACTAGTGCAAACACTGCATGAATAAAAGTTTATCACCGATTCCTATAATATAATCTTATACTATGAATCAAAATCAAGATTGAGCTCATACCTTAGTATTTGATCTAGTTTGTCTAGTACTTGAGGCAACCTTAAAGTTAAAATTATGGAAAGTGCTAGTCCAAATGCTTTCTTCTGGGGCAAAGATACATTGTCTACCTGTATAAACATACGAAGATTAGTAAGTTTGTGCATCTACATAGACTGATGCAGGAGCATCTAAATATGTTAGTGTTGACCTCATCACTTTGGGTTTAAAAGATTCCTAGAGTGTCTATTTTATCAAAAAGTTCCCCAATCAAACTGTACTGGTTAAGTCTTTTATCGGATTGTTTTAATTCCCTATCATAGACTCTAGTTGGCCAATTAAGCCTCTAGATAGTCCGAATGGTTGTTTTTCTCGGAGTCAAAACGTCGATTCAAATAGCTCAGAAAACTAAGAAACACTTCGATGATCTTTTGACTAGTCTCCTTGGGTATAAATTTTATACTAACCTTGTCAAGCCATACGTCAACTAGAGAAAGAAGAATATTATCTTCAATAGCTACACCAGTTTGCTGCAGTACCGATGAAAGTGAAGGTTCTGATGTTAGTTGTGCAAGATAATTGGTATTCATCACCAAAATCCTTGCTATGATAGCAGCTGAAGATGCTTTTACGGCCGTCTTGGAGGGATCACCATCATCTCCACTCAAGCAAATAACAACTAATTTCTACCAACATTTAACAAGGCATAACAGGAATTAGATTTACGACAGGGTATATTATCATGGAAATTATAATTGAGAACATGAACGACGAATAATCTCTGCAGTTAAAGAACAATGCTTACTTGTAAAGTACTGCTGATTAATGGTGGAACTTCCATGGGGAAACACTATAAAATAGCAAAAAAATAAGCACTTCCGATGCAATTTTAATGATCTAAACCTTTATCATCATTAATCAACAATTTTATCATCTATAGGTATCAATCAATTCAAGGAATAACTGTATTTAAGGAAGACAAGTAAGTTGACAGTATATTACCAGTATTAGAATGTAAATGACAGGAAGAATTGAAAGCAGCCCTTTATCGTTGACATTTCCAACAATGAGATCTAGAAGTTTAGCCACACTGGAAGCGTGCATGCTAAGAAATTCCCTTCCACCCAAAATAACATAATCTTCAATAACATCAACAGCTACCTGCAAGTATATTCAGATCAATGTGATATTAAAAGAGAGGACAGGTGAGTGAGCTATAAACAATCATTTCATGAAAAAGCCTAAAGCATCAAATGCTGTTTGTAAAGGAGACATTGCAATTCTTCCTTGACACTAAAACGGGGAATGAAAGCACAGACCTAACAGGACAGTAATAATTCAAGAAGTCCAACCTGCAAATGGTCAAAATTTCTTTCCAGGATTTCCAAAAGACATGGGAAATATACTAAGAGTTGAGGCACCATTGCAGGTGCATGAGACAGTGTGGCTTCCCATAACTGCATATACAAGGATACTTAGCACAAAATGTTCTTGGCTACAAAGGCAGCCAGATAAATAATCAAATATTTGGGCAGTAGTCTAACCAGCATGCTATCCTCCAAAAGATTGAGTTCATCTGGGCAATTTATATCAATCCCTTTCTGAAGAATGGGCAGGAGCATGCTGTAACAACTAGGTGACTGATAGCCAAGGGCAATAACAAAGTTCCGCAAAGCAATAAGAAGCTGTATCCGTAGAAGGCTTTCTCCAGAAGATTCCTCCCAAACCTTTTCATAGGAAATTAATGGAAAATATTATTAAAAAGAGAGCTGCTAAGTATAGTTGGACATGTCCAGATATGCTACTTAACTGGCATCCAAATTATAAATTCTATTGTTGTAGTCAACTACTTATTAGGACACACACACTTCTTGTAAAAAGTGCATGAAGTTCCGTAACAGCAAACATGTAACTCAAAGAGAAGAAAGTAAAACAGTGACAACATACCATCTGGAAAAAATGCATCAAGTTGCTGGCATATGGGATAACTTCATTGACATGGCCAAGAAGAACAGAAATCAAATTTAAAACCTGGACCTGAAATTGATGAGAAAAGCAGCAACATATGAATTGAATGTCAGAAGTATACAAAGATGCATATCATGTGCATAAGCACAAATACAAGTACACACACTAAAAAAAACACGAGTTACAAACTCATAAAAGCATCTAGATTTTCCAACTTATACTTTTTAATGAGAACCAAAGAAATCAATTATGATCTTAAGCAGGACTGGACAAAGCAAAAATCTGATGTTTTCAAGTAACATCAATAATCTTTTCAACTTTATCATCAGAAGCTTTACAAGCATGAAAGAAATTTTTTGAAGATCAGACTGAAGATTCCAGAAATTTTCCACAACGCAATAAAATACATATATCACCTTTTCTTGAAAAGCAGATAGGGGAGAAAGAATGCCTTAGTAAACAGTGAACATTAACAACAGCAGCATAATATACCTTTGAATCAAACTCTTGAACTTCTTTGACCAACTTAAAACATGAACCCCAACAAACAGGAAGTAGATCAGAAAAATCTTTCTCTGAAAAGTTTGCATCTTCAACATGTAAACATAAGGATCGACAGGCTGCCAGCTAAAACAACAATAGACAACATAGTAAGTGAGCAAAGTACAAAATAACCTTCACAAATAGATTATTATGAAGGGGCAGAGAACAAAGCCGGGAGTTATCATATAGAAGAGAAAGTAAACTTGTGGAGCATACCCTCACAGATAAGTCTTTGTCCTGTAACAACCGTATCAAGGCACAATATACAGCACTTTTTGTGTCATCCTTTATCTGCAGGATCACAAACATCAGAATCATTTATGACTAATTCTCTGCTGCAACCAATGCACTTTATTAACATTCCCATTAATAGAAATTAAAGAGGAATAACAAATTATACACAGTACTATTTTGACTTTAGGAATTCCAGACTCCTGATGCATCACTCTTCTAATATCACAACATACAACAGATTACCCGATTCTTCATGCAAGTCAATGTAAAAAGCACTCATCCAATGCTCGCCAGATTGGAGCCTATTCCTAGTGGCACGTATTCAAGCTTTGCATTTGATTTATGTACTCTATATTCAAGTATTGCAGCCAAAGGAACAGGATCAAGTGCCAATATATTTTACATCCTACACTTTTCTTGAATCATCAGTTTCTTCCCTGAGGGAATCAAACTGCAACACTCAATTAGAAATTTACCATGTCTGAAACATTATCTACCATTAGTTTTCCAGAGGGGAAGATTCAATTTTGATTGGACAAGCTTCTAACCTGAAAACTATTGGTCACCGTGATGCTATACTGATGGAAGCCTCAACATACTGCTGTGGCATGCATACAAACACATACATTTCACAAAAAAGAACTCAGAGATATGAAATGGCCTACAGAAAAATATTATGTTACCTCAGAAACCCATTGTCCCAGTATTAGAGCAACTTTCCGGTGGATGATACGCATATTTGGATGATCATTAGAAAGTTCAAGGGATAAAGCACCATTAAACCTGCAATCCAGGATTTTTCAGGAAAAATGAATTCATTGTACCACTTATTGAAACATAAGAAGATGATACTCATTTATTTATTTACAATGCATTAAGAGCAAAACTTCAACAAGTAAGAACTGAACGAAGATATATTAGAAAGAAAGCAAATAAATAACATTCCCACTTTGCTTGGATTATTAAAATAAGGGTTTATTAACAAAATAAGGTTTAGGGTTTACACTCCCTCCCCCCCCCCAAAAAAAAAAAATAATACCCCAAATCAACAAGGGTAGAAAGGTTATAAAAGCAGCAAAACTATCAAGTGAGTATACACCAAATATAGCCTACTAGTGAGTGGGTATACCAATCTCTGAAGCTGAGATAATTTGAGAGCTCATAATATACATATGCAGCAGCACCATAGGCAGCATCTTTAAGAAGTAACCCCGGAGTTATTTCAGTCGTAGAAGTTGGGCAACCATTCATTGCCTCTTGAAGGATGGACACCACAATAGGAGCCAGCAGCTAAATGCAGCAAGTTAAATCAAATAAACATACATGCACATAAAACAGCTGCCAACAAGGAAAAAGAAAAAAAAGGATCACAATAACATACAAAATGATTAGTACTAACTATCACATACTTGACTGTGGTTTTCAAACAATACAATATATAAAGCCTCCGCACAAGGCCTCAGTTTCTCCGTCCATTGAACCATATCCTGCTCATGATGAAAAACCTCAGGATTCTCATACCATTCCTCCAAATCACTCGTGGTTAGAACAAAATACCTGTTCATACATTATTTCAGACAGATTTAAAGCAACAATTTGTCAATAAGCGGGGAAAAAAAAAAAAGAAATATAGGGTGCTTTGCTAACAGGACTATTGATGTAAAATTGTGATAATAATTGAGAAAATATTAATTTTAACCATGGTTTTCCAAAATGTCACTTTTCTGCACCACAAGATGGTTTGATGGGTGGAAGAGGAAACATCAGAACATGCAACAGGCCAAAGACAAACAGATAAAGAAGGAAAGCATAATTACCTCCTTATTAATACATTGCATAAGAGTACTATCCGTTCATTAGGCACAAGTCTAGTCAAAACACCAGCAACAGCATTAGAAATGTTTTTCTTCATCTGCTCTAGTGTAACACCATTCTCATCCATAACCCGTCCAGTAACACTTGGCTTATATTCTTTACATTCAAATACACTTTTAGCCATTACCATACACTTAATCAGGAATTGCTCAAAGGATAATATATCTGGCTCCGGATTTGTAATCTTATTTAAGCAGAAATTTAGAATGGGTTGAAGGACACATATATCACCGAAAGAATAAGGATGCCTTTGTTGAATTGCAACTAGAACCTTCATCAATTTAGTACATGCCCTCTTTATAAACTCCCAAAATTTAGGATGTCTATTCTGCAAAGATGTATCTGTAAAATAAGGTAACATAGAAATAAATCAATCATACAAAATCTTCTACAACAAGTATTTGAGTGGCTTCAGCTTTACTGTTCAAAACAAGATCAAGAGTTCTTTTTTGTTTACTGACCAATATAAAAATCAAAAGTTCCAGAATAAAAATGTCAGTTCCTTCCACAATGCGAATGGAATAACATAGATTCCCATCAGACCAAGGAAACAGAATTTCTATATTCCAGAGGTTCTACCTAGTTCTGTATGTACAAGAAAATTATACACAGAGAGAAATTAAAACACACCAAGGAACTTGGTTTAGTTTCATACATATTAATTCTAGATGAGGTCACTATTCTGCAACAAAGTTGTAAATATCACATGTTCATAGTGTGTAAGGGTATGAGTCCTGCAAAATAGAAAGCAGGAGAAATATTTGACCAATCTGTAAGTTAACTGTATTGATTGCTTATTTTGTGGTTAATTAAAATTACAATATAACTCATTTGACCAGACATGTTTATCGCCTAACTTTTAGGAGGGGAAAAGGCAAAGTTCAAGTGCAAATGAATTCGGTATTTTGCACATGGGAGCAAAATTGAAATCAAGCACAAGCTATCTTACAGAATGGAAGAAATGATTGGGCAGCATTCAAAAGCACAGGAGAGACCTCTTTGACTGGTCTTATCTCCTGCAATATGAAACATTCAAATAATATGCTCTCATTCCAAACTGCTAGAGAAGAAAACAAGAAAATATAATGAAATGGTGATTGACTCTAAAATCCTCAAAATATTCTAAATGGAAATGGAAAGAGAAAATGAAAGAAGTACCTGAATACATTTTGCATCACTTTGAAACCCTGAAATCACTAATTGACATATTATCTTTAGACAAAACAACCATCTCTCACATGTTAGATAAAGATCATCATGATGCTGCTCCTTGCCATTTGAATTATAGCTCTGTGTGACTATAGAAAAACTATGTGACATTGTTTCTAAATCACTCTGCCAAATATGCCAGCAATATTTGTATAAATGGGATGAGATCTGCCAACAGAGTTTAGTAAGTCAGACTCTTTCAGTCTATAGAACAGAACAGTAAATGCAAAATCAGGAGTTTGAACCTATAACAAATAAATTACAATCTCTAAGTGGAGAATGTAATGTAACACATATGAAGTACTCATAAACCAAAATGCAGAAGCCACTAATTAAAGTTCTAAATGTATATATTAGGCATTACCATGAAAATGTTTTTCAATTAAGCTGTCAGTGTAGCATCCACCTTAATTTAAGCAAGAGGGAGCAAGATAAATGAGAGGTCCAGCACAAGACTTTCATTTAGGGGGTGCTATAAAAAGGAAGATGTTTCGACATTCACATACCTCTGCAAAACTCCTTTGGTCCGCAGTAAGACGTTTTGTGGATAATTCTTTCAAAGTTCTAAAGAGAGTCATAAAAATCCTGTGGGAGGTAAGAACATCAGCTGATCGGAGCTGCTGTGCAAGAAATGAGAAAAGCTCTGGCCTGAAGTCATTACACCAACAAATCAGTAAATATTATTAGGTAGAAAAGGATTGTTAATGAGATTCCATAATGCCGGAAGAAGAAAGACTTATTCTAGCTCAATAAAGTGGGAAAAATCATTAATGGATATTAATAAATTTAGTGAGTGATGATAATACACCATTCCCGGGGATAATCAAAGCGAGCAATTTTTGAAATAAGCACTGCCAGCATTTGAGCTATCTGTATCAGAGAAAGAAAGTGAAAATGATAGAAAGTTATTAAGGACTACTAAACTAAAATCAAATTAACATAAACAAGGTCCAATTCATAAGCAACTTTAATCAAAGCCCTATGCATCTAAGCCTCTGCTTCGCCAGTATAAGTGAAAAACAACTAATACAAATAACCTTCAATTCTTTACCAATAACAACAAGAAAAAGTTTAGAGAAACACCTGATAATTCTCTTCTCTCAAGTGTGATAGCAATTTTTGTTTTAAATGTTGTTTCTCTTCGTTGCTTATCCCCCTGAATATATAATTTCAGATAATTAATATATCTATAGTTAAACATTCTTCATCAGCTTGTAGCTGTACAGTGTAACTAGCTACTCAAAAATTCAAATGCAGTTTCCAAAGAGCTAAAATAAAAAACCGATCCTCATATTTGAAGTTTAAGCTCACTTATGAATAACATGCATGAGACAAAATAAAGTGCATAGCTTACGAGGAATCGCGTCGCTTCCTCCAATACCGATTAATACTGTTTTTGAAATAGACAGAAGCCATTAATCGAATATCCACTTGCGACGCTAAATCTTTCGCTGTAATCACTTCCTAAACCAATAAACAAAAACAAATTGCAACTTAAACGCATTTAAATTTCAAACACATTGTACAGAAAAATGCAACAAAATTTACCATAAGACAAGAGCAGAAACCAGGCCTGCTTTCAGATTGAGCAAGAGCCGACTCAGCCGGTTTACGAATAGACTCATCTTGACTCATTGAGTTGGCGAGCAACGAGTATATGGCAGCCAAATCAGAAACCGAGAGCGCCATCGGTATATCCTAATATCTTCTCTATTAAAACTTTTTAGTAAGAGAACAAGCTGAGTCGAGTCAGCGAGTTGGATCGGTGAATCGCGAGAAGATTCGGAAACGGCGGGAGGGGCTTTTTCACATCAAATGGATGATAGATGCTGAGGTTTCTTAGACGGAGTTGCTTTCAAGCTTTTTCTTCTGTTTGGCTAAAGTGATACGAGAGATTTTGGTGAAGACGATAATGAAATGAGGAAGTGAAGAAGAAGAGATGGTGCAGGACCGCCGTCTTTTAAGCCTTTTTAGCAGCTATTTTATGCTCTTCACCTCACTCACACAGCCCTTTCTCTCTATTTACTTCCTACTCGCAGTATATGTATTATATAAAAAAGGTTAAAACAAACAGAAAAAAAATATATATATAACGAACAGAAAAGATAGTGAAACGATTTTATGGATGAAATTTAATATTTGATTTGAATTTTGATAATATTTGGATATTTATTTGTAATTTTTTTATATTTATCTTTCAAATTTGTGGGTCCATTTTATTTTTAGATAAAATATTTGTGATAATAGATTTAAATTCAAATATTTATTGTTGGAATTCGATTTATTTTTCATAAACATTTCATTAGAGTAGTAGAAGAGGTATCAATATAAGCTTCTAATGGAAATTACTAAACAATAATAAAGGATTAATTTTTAATAATAAAAATAAATAAAATTATTAACAGAAAATCAGTTTGGTTTTTAATTTAAAATCAATTTTAAAATTAAATATTTAATACTCAAATTCACGTTTTAATTTTACAATTATAACTCGATTGATATTCGCATTATTGAAAAACGTTATAAATTAAAAAAAAATTATAAATAATTTCAAGTACAAATATGATCAAAACTTATTATGAAATTCTTCAAAAAAAAAATTATCCAAAAATAATTTATCCAATTTAATAAACGGATTTGGATTTCAAAATATGATCCCATACTCAAATTCGAAATTTAAAAAATTACAATATCCAACCAATTATAAATAATTCTTCTATTAATAGTTTTAAACCCTTTATATTTATCAAATCATGTACCCAAAACAATATTCTCTTAGAAGAAAAACTAATGTAAATAAGGTATAACACCAATTGCTACATCTTTTGAAATGCAAAAGTCTCATATCTTAATGACCAAACATTCATCCATATCTCAATCCCCCTTTCTTTCCTTTCTCTTTACAATCCTGTGAATAAAAACATTTAATTTAACTCAATTATAATTTAATCAATATTAAATTTAACTCGATTTTGAATTTAATCAAGTCATGTCCAAACAAAATGGCACCTTAGAGTTATCTCACCTAATTTGCAGATACATCTTCCCAAGTACTAATTGCTTTCAAGACACTAACACAATTTTGACCTGAATCCAACCCCAACCCAAAATAATACCATGAAAGATCCTATACAAAGTGCTAGGTTTCATTTTGCTCTTTTTACCAAAAATAACAAATTAGTAAATTAAAGAGCCAACAAATCCTTCCAATTAAAATTTTTATTTATTTTTACTATTAAAAACTGGTGTAGCCGTCAATAATGACCTAATGTGAGGTACAAGAACCAGTTTTCATCAGTAGAAATGGTTTTTTAAGTCCTTTAAGTAGAATGGGTAAAATACAATCTGGCTGCTAATTCAAGTCTCCATGATACTATTAGCCAAAAGCTCTATCCAATTAACCAAATCCAAATCCTGACTTATCTCAAATCAACAATAAACAACAAAACAAAACAAAACCTCAATGAACCAAAAGTTTAAACCACAAAATGACAAAAACAAGTAACTTGAAATACCCAAACTCGAATTGATTCAACCCAAAATCAATCTGTGCTGAGAATGAAAAATTCTAAACAAAAGAGATCTAAGAACAAATCATCCAAAGCTCCTATATATCAGGTACATTTTTAAGTATTTTCTATTACTTTCTCTACAGAGTCATTGTCATGAGCTGTATACTTTGATTCATCAACATTTGCAATCAATGTGAATACACCTAATCAATAATCAGAATAAAGCAAAAACACAATACTTGTAAAAATACCCATTCTATAGAAATCAGTAAACTGTTCTCCACAATTTAAAAATCTAAATAACATTCACTGCTGGATTAACACCGATTCAAAAGATCGAAATAAAAAAGTAAACCAAAAACCAAAACAGAACCCACAGATTTCACTGTCTACTTGGATCTCTGCCTCATCTTTCGGCGCTTTCTCTTCAATCTTCTCATACGCTTCTTCTTCCACTGTTTAAAAAGAATCCCCCAAAAAAAAAAAAATGAAAACCCATAAAATAATAATAATATTGAAGAAATTTTAGCATGACGTAATGTTCTACGCAGTGAAATCATCTGAGTGGGATTGGATTCATAAAAGTACCTTGGCTCTCATGGTGATGTGATGACGAAAAGGAAGCTAAAGGTGGTAGAAGATGCTGCTTCATCGGGTTTACACCATTATATACATAAACCCTAGGGCTTATTTATGATCCAGCTATACCTTCAAAATGTTGGGCCAAAACTTAGACCAGTTGTCTACAAATGGGCTGAATGATTATGAACTCTGATTATGATTGGTCAAATTTTGCTATTAGACACTGTAATTTGCGTAAGTTATGAATTTAGTACTTTTACTTCAATTTGATCATTTTCATTCTCTGTACTTTTAGAATTTAAAAATTTTAGTCTTGACCAAATGATAGCTATTGAACTCAATAAGTTGAGTTCTGTTATTTTTTAAATTTGATGTGTCCAACATATTGTCAAATGTGAAATGTTATTCTTGTTTGTTATTTTCACATATTACTTACAAAAAATCAGTTAATAGATTTAACAACTAACGTATGCATTAAAACTAAAATTTTGAAATTCAAAAAATATAACCACTTAGAATGATCCAATTGGTGAACGTGGATTGAATCTATAACTTTATGCATAATATAGGAGTAATGACATAGTTTAACCAAACAAATTTAATTGTTACCATCAAGACTAAATTTTCAAATTTTGAAAAGTATAATGATTAAAATTGATCGTATTAAAGTACATGTTTAATAGTAGAACTTGACATTTATGATTTTCTAATAATTTAATTGGTTGATATAAACATAGAGGTATTCATCACAGATCAAGCTAGATTCATATAAAGTCCATGCATGGTGTCAATATTGTATATAATTACTTAAGTTCAGTTCGACTTCAAATATGAACTTCAAATTTTGATTAAGCACATCTATATTTATAGATTAACGCACATTTTTTATTTTTTTTTAAATATAATTATTTTTATTTAATATTTAATAATTAATAAAGAATTTTACAACCATTAGACATATTTCTTTTATTAAATTTCTCTACATAAACAACTTAACATATTTTTTAATAATCACATCATAGTATAATATATTTAATTTTCATATAATATAAATTACATAATTTACAAAAGAAAAAATAATATATTATTAACTTGAAAACATGTTAAATCGAGTCAGATTTAGATTTTAAATATTAGAACTTGAGCTCAACTCGTTCTTTTAAAAGAGTCTAATTTTTTTACTCAAACCTTTTCAATTGTTTTACGAATTTTCAAACTTACAACAAGTAACCCAACCTTCAAATAGATCTATACACTTATTTATTGATTTTTAAATTGACTTTATATAAAAATGAATAGAACTATACAAGATTTAAATCTCGACTAAATGTCAATTAAAAACTTAATAACAATGCAAGGCTTTTATCTGCACACCAATTATTTAGTTAATTGAAATATTTAATGTATTAATAGTGTATAAAATTTGAACATACCCTCTTAACTAAAGTGGGACATACATCAATGAGGTAAATGTAATTAAAGGGCTTGTTATTTATAATACTTTGTAAAAAGTTGCTCCCTAAATGAATGAGAAGCTTAAATTAAGAAAAGGTTAATGTGATGATTTGATCTTTAACCTATATTTGTTTTTTTTTTTTTTAATATTTAAATATTTTTTATTTTTATTTTGATATTTAATTATTATTTTTTTTGTAATTTTTAATTTAAAAAATTAACCGTGTTAGACACATTTAACTCATGAGAACGCATCATGTGTTTAATTTTTTTTATATCATTAATGTTGTGACCATTAATAGATGACCTGATTATTAAATCATCACTGATTGGCTTACGTTTAATTTTTATTAATAATAAATTTAGCTTATAAAAAATTATTAATATAATATTTGGTGTCTGAATTTAACATTTTTTCACAATTTGGTACCTATTTTTTTTTGTCCAATTTGGTACCTAAACTTAACACTTTTTCTTAAGTTGGTACTTAATCTTTTTGGGGATTCAATTTGGTACCTGAACTTGGCTATTTATCCTAATTTGATACTTAATTTTTTTGTTGGATTTGGTCCTTGTTATATGTTTTACAAATTACTCCAATGTACTAATTTCTTTTATGAGGTAGCAAAAAAAATCCATGTATGACCGACATGTGACAAATGATATGATGTTTTTTATATTTTATATGTTCAATTACTTTTAATTTAATTATTTTATTAATTGAAGATAATGAATTTCTTTTAATTTGGGGTTTTAAATTTTTTTCTTATTTAATATCAACTCGTTAAGCAAATTTCAGTGTATTTTTTTTTAACATGAATTTCCTTTAATACCGACAATATTTTTGTAGCATAACAACAAAAATTTAATGGTGTTAGTATACAACATTTAATAAATTTAAGTACCAAATTGAATCCCAAAAAGTCTTAAAAGTTTTAGGTTCCAACAAATTCACCGGTCGCATTGATTGTCCTGTAAACAATAGTGGATTGCCAATGCTTCAGGTTTTTGACTTAGCATCCAACAATTTTAGTGCGAAACTGCATCTAACATGTCTGGGGATTTGGGAGGCTATACTGTCTAACTCAGATAAAGACAAATCGGAGCTCAAATATCTCCAATTTGTTGTCCTAGAAGTCGATCGGTATTATCAAGATGCAATAACAGTTACTCTCAAAGGTTTAGAGTTGGAGTTGGTGAAATTCCTGACCGTCTTCACCTCCATTGACATTTCATGCAACAAACAAATTTGAGGGGCCAATTTAACCCTTGAACTGTCATACCAATACCATGCAGTAACTGTAAGTAACCAATAATTCATCTTAATGAAATAATAAAGACATGAGCATAGCAAGGAAGACTTTGAAGTCAATGGTTCTGGCATATTATTAGCGTGAAAAAGGTGTATGGAATTAATGGAAACTAGTGGTATCCGTTAATTTAGCAGAGAACTAACTGAAACACAGAAAGCAAGAATGGGGAAGGATAATCAAATTCATTAACCAATCAATGCTTATATACATTACTCAAGTAACAAACTCAAACAAACTTTAGCTTCCTAATTCTACTAAGAAGCTAACAATCTCCCTGGGACTTAGTCATCTTAATGATAAAAATTCTTTGTAGCCTTTGAGACACTAACATTCTCCTCTTGACTTAAGTGCTGTAAACACAAGTTTGTTCCTGACAAACTCAAATCAACTAACATGGAAAGACATAGTAAAAATATTTGTCATCTGGTCCTCTAATCTGCAATAAACCAACTTCACTTCACCTGTCTTTTGTATTTCCCTCTGCATATAATACTTGACTTTAAAATGCTTTGTTCTCCCATGAAATACATGATTAAGTGAAATAGCTAGAGTAGCTTGATTATCCACAAACACCTCTATTTTACCCTCTTGCTTCAAATGCAAATCATCCATTAGCCTCTCTGTAAGATCTCATTGAGCACCAAACTTTAACATATTTCTATACTAGTCTCGTAAATATTACAGACTCGAACTACAAAAATGAGATTCTGAAACTCCCGTTTCCGACACCATTGGAAATCAGGTTGTTACACAGCTGCAACTTCTTTTTGGCTCTCCAAGTTTAGTTTTTGAAAGGCAACATTGTTTGCTTGCCAGTCAAGCAAGCTTTGCACCTCGAGTTCAACTCCTCTAACATTGGTAGCCTAGTTGCCATCTCATTCTTTTGTATGAACTGTAAACCTTTGTGATGAAAGTGTCCTATCCTCGTATGCCACAATTCAGAGTCACTAACTTGACACTTGAATGCCACTTGCTCCTCCTTGACTGGATTTAATGAGAAACTCTTCATTTGCATCTTGATCCTAAACAATACATTGCTACAAGAGTCAAGGGTTAGATCGGGTTAGACACCTCCCTCTTCAAACATCACATTGAATTCCTTCTCTACAAATTGCCCCACACTCAGCAAGTTTTGATCAATCCTAGTTACAAATAAAACATCTAAGATCAACTTAGTTCCAACACAACTCTCTATTGCCATTGTGTCTTTTCCCTTCACTTCTAGGCACTCTCCATTTCCTATCCTCACTCTTGACTTCAATGACCTGTCAAGGTCTTTAAATAGCTTCTCATCACAAGTCATGTGATTGATGCAACCACTATCAACTAACCAACTGTCACATGGAATGCTTGATGAGAAGCAAGAGACAACAAAACAACTAGACTTCTTCTTTAACTGCAACATGTGCTCCATCTTGCTGTTAATTTATTGTTTCCTTGCAAAACCTCTCAAATGTTTCTCATCAAATTGCACCTTTTACACTTCACATCTGGCCTTCCCCAACACCTAAAATCGGGATGATTTTGCTTTCCATAGTACTTACATGAAGAGTACTTGTTGAAATTTCCAACACCATTACCTTTTGCAGCAGCTTCTGAACCACTACCGCTATCACTCTTCTTCCCTTTACACTTCTTGTCCTTTTCTCCTTCACCTTGCTGCAACTTAGCCTTCAAAGCTCCTTCTACACTTCCTTCCTCCCTCATTAACCTCCTTTACTCCTGTGCTTGTAAAGCACTAATCAAACTCCACTACTCTCAGCAAAGTCAAGTTATTGGTGTTCTTCAAAGAAACAATTGTTGCTTCATACTTCTCAGACTCAAAGACTAGTATTTTCTGCACTAGTCTACAATCAGAGAGATCAGTCTCGAAAACCCTTACCTTGTTAGCAATATCTATCAGCTTGTTTGAGTATTCTTTGATTGATTCAGACTCTTTCATCTACAACCTTTCAAATTCCTGATCAAGTTCAACACCTTCATGCTCTTGATCCTCTCATCTCTTTGATACTCAACCTTGAGATAGTCCCATATCTCCTTTGTTGATCCAAAAACCATAATTCTATTGAATATGGCTGGTGAAACAGAAGCATAAAGGCAAGCCTTTGCCTTTGCCTTCTTGACGGTTCCCCCCTTAAACAATTTGATCTGGTTCATAGTTAGATTGTTGGGAAGTGGAGCCACCTCATAGTCTTCCTCGACAACTTTCCAATAATCACAACCCTCTATGTATGTTTCACAACCCATGCTTGATAGTTCTCTCCATCAAACACAGATGGGGCTGAGACAAACAAGTTACTTGATCCTGATTCCATTTTTCTCAATTCCTCACAGGTGTATATCTTGGTTTTTCTCTTAGGATTCTCACAAAGCTTCTCTCACAGGTCCCTCAAGAAAAAGGGCTCTCAATACCCCTGTTAATTTAGCAGAGAACTAACTCAACCACAGAAAGCAAGAATGGGGAAGGATAATCAAATTCATTAACCAAACAATGCTTATATAGATTACTCAAGTAACAAACTCAAACAAATTTTAGCTTCCTACTCCTACTAACAAGCTAACAATCTCCCCACGACTTAGTCATCTTAATGATAAAAAAGACTTTGCAGCCTTTGAGACAGAAACAATATCAAATTAGTGTTAGTTGGAAGAAATTTCTTCAGGAAAGATTTTTGAAGAAAAAGACAAAAGGACAATAGATGATACATAAAGTTTCACATGTATTGAAATATAAACAAACTAATAATTGAGTCGTATTCTTAGAAGACACTATTGGAATTTAACAAGCCTTCCATAATTTCCAACATGACTGAAACCAAAACCCACAATGTTTTATACAAAGAGACAGAGGCATGCAATTTTCTTGTCCAGTTTCCACATTCACTTGTTTTAGTCTTCCTACAGCGCAACCATACAAGTCATGCCGCAGCAATTTATGTTTTTGGTTTACACCGTAGCATTGAGTATCCTAGCTTTCCCCCTCATTTCTTTATAACGTGGAAATCCCTTACAATTATCCTCCATCTTTCAATAACCTCACCAAACAAAATACAGATGAGGATTTTACTGCTTTCATGGCTCTTATTCAATTCATATTTTGCAATTCTCTTTAGCATTAGCAACTTGGTTTTAGTTTCTGGTCAATGCCAAAATGACCAGAAACAGTTGCTGCTAGAATTGAATTTGAGCAGCATCTCTGCTTCTACTACATCTCCTACCCCATTAGGAAGGGTGATGAAATGGAATCAAACCACGGATTGTTGTTCCTGGGAGGGTGTAAGTTGCGATGCTGGTGGTCATGTTATCGGTCTTGATTTGAGCGGTCAAGAAATTTCAAGTCCAATTGACGATTCAAGTAGTCTTTTCCGTCTCCAACATCTTCAGCAACTCAATTTGGCCTTAAATCTGTTCATGACCGCTTTTCCTACTAGACTTGATAAGTTGGAGAATTTGCGATATCTTAATTTGTCTGAAGCTGGCTTTACAGGGCAAATTCCAATTAAGATTTCACGCTTGACAAGGTTGATCACTCTCGATTTATCTATTGATACATTACTTCGAACATCTTTGAAACTTGAGAAGCCAAACCTGACGACGCTCGTTCAGAATCTGACGAAGCTAAGATTTCTCTATCTTGATGGCGTAAATATATCAGCTACGGGGAATGAATGGTGTCAAGCCTTATCACCATTGACTGAGTTGCAAGTGTTGAGCATGTCCGACTGTTATCTTTCAGGACCTATACATTCTTCACTTTCCAAGCTTCAATCTCTCTCAGTAATTCGCTTGGACGGAAACAACTTGTCTGGTTCGGTTCCTCATTTCTTTACAAAATTCCCAAACCGGACTTGCCTTAGTCCTAGTAGCGTTAACTTTAGTGGACCCATTCCATCTTTCTCATCATCCATGAATCTTAGAGAGCTAATACTTGCACTTAATCAGACTAGTCAGGTCTTTCTAAGCTAGAAATTATTGACTTAGGAAACAACAAGCTAAGTGGAACCATACCACCAACTTTGTTAGGCATTCCATCACTGCGGACACTTATTCTTTCTCAAAATCAATTCAATGGCAGCATTGGTGACTTTCATGGTAAGGCCTCTTCACTGCTTAGTACCCTTGATCTTAGCAACAACATGTTACAAGGGCAATTTCCAACGTTTGTGTTTGAACTCCATGGTCTCACTTCACTGGATCTTTCTTCAAACAACTTCAGCGGTTTGATACCAATGAGTGCCTTTCAGAACCTGAGGAATCTGTCTGCTTTTGGTCTCCCATATAACAGGTTATCTATTGATGCCACTACTACTAATATTTCTTCACTTTCTTTCCTCACATTTACCTTATTGTATTTGGCAGCTTGCAACTTAACAGAGTTCCCAGGTTTCCTAAATAATCAGAGTGATTTAGCCGTCCTAGACCTTTCAAAAAAACAAATTCATGGAGGCATACCCAGTTGGATTTGGAAAGCAAGAAGTCTTCTGAGCCTAAATCTTTCTCAGAACTTTCTTGTAGGATTTGAAAGACCTTTGAAGAACATAACTTCTAGTGTTTGGTCTCTTGACCTGCATGGTAACCAATTGCAAGGGGAAATCCCAATTCTTCTATCAAATGCAGCCCATTCGGATTACTCAAACAATAATTTCAACTCTGTTTTACCAGCTCACATTGGTGACTCCCTCCAGTTTGCTTTTTTCTTCTCCATCTCAAATAATAACATTCAAGGGAGTATCCCTCCATCGATATGCAACACTACATATCTTGAAATACTTTATCTGTCTAATAATTCCCTGAGTGGTCCAATTCCTCAATGCCTATTTCAGATGAGTAGATCTCTTGGGGTAATGAATCTAAGGCGAAATAATCTCAGTGGCATAATTTCTGACACTTTTTTTGAAAAGTTGTCAGTTACAAACTCTCAATCTCAATCAGAACCGATTGGAAGGAAAGGTTCCAAAATCAATGGGGAATTGCAAAATGCTGGAGGTTTTAGACATTGGCAACAATCAGATCAATGACTCGTTCCCATGCCATTTGAAGAATATAACCACGTTGCGTGTTGTTGTTTTACGTTCCAAGAAATTCAACGGTCACATTGATTGTCCCAGAAATAATAGTGGATGGCCAATGCTTCATATTTTAGACTTAGCATGCAACAATTTTAGTGTTAGACTCCATCTGACATGTTTGGGGACGTGGGATGCTATGCAGCATAACCCATATAGTACCCTGTTAGAGCTCAAACATCTCAATTATCAAGCTGCAATAAAAGTTACCTTCAAAGGCAACACTCTTGAGCTTGTGAAAATACTGACGATGTACACCATCATTGACGTTTCATGCAACAACTTTGAAGGGCCAATACCAGAAGTAATCGACAAATTCAAAGCACTTTATGCCCTCAACTTTTCACATAATGCGTTCATAGGTCCAATCCCATCATTTTTTGGAAACCTACGAGAGCTCGAGTCCTTGGACCTCTCAAGCAACAGCCTACGCAGTGAGATCCCTTTGCAGCTAGCAAACCTCAATTTCCTTTCATGTCTTAATGTCTCAAATAATAAGCTAGTAGGTCCAATCCCAACGAGCACCCAACTTCAATCATTTCCAGAAGCTTCATTTGAGAACAATGCCGGATTATGTGGACCTCCTTTGAATAAAAAGTGCGGATTGCCACCAGCTAAAGAAGACAGCCTTGCAGATTCTGAGACAGGGAGCATTATACACTGGAATCATTAAAGTGTCGAGATAGGGTTTATCTTTGGGTTGGGAATTATCATTCTACCTCTTATCTATTGGAAAATATGGAGGTTATGGTATTTCGAGCGTATCGATCGTGCTCTCTCCTGGCTTTTCCCTCGTGAAACCAAAAAGCATGGGAGGAGAGCAAAGCAGATCCAAAGGAGAAGGACCTAGCTACAATTGGGATTAAGGAGGAGGGAACAAGTTAAAAGAGGTACTTTCCAATTTCTGGTTTTTGTTTCTATTGTATGCTGTTAGGGAACAAGTTAAAAGAGGTACTTAGCTATATCTTTCCTCGTATTTTCCAATTTCTGGTTTTTGTTTCTATTGTATGCTGTTTTTACAGCTTGATGTTTTCAGCTTTTTTTTTCTTTGTAATATATGTATCCTGTTTCTTTTGGATAAAATAAGATGAATTATCCCAAAGTGAAAAAATATGCGTTCAAGATATGTTGTGTTGGAAACTAGGCAAGCATTCCTTAAGTTTTAGAATACTCAGAGTTGTGTTCTTTGTTAGAAGCATGCCGCACAAGTAAAATACGTATAAAACTACATTTTTATTTGATTTTGTTAAGAATAAAGTTTTTCAATTTTTAAATAGATATAGTTTAAACTTCTCTTATATGATTCGAATAGCTCCTCTCCAATGTAAAAATTTGACATTAACAGTTGCAGAACCAAGGGATTGACAGGGGCCTGGTCCCCTAAAATGAAAAATTTTTCATTTACCATCAGAGGCAATAAGTTGGAGCTCGTGAAAATACTGACTGTTGGAGATCAATCCGATTAAACAACGAACCAAAAAAATATAGCAAAATAAATTGAGAAATTGAATACATAAATTTAACATGGAAAAATCACTTCGAAGAGGGTAAAAAATACGCGCAAAAATAATTTTACTATAATAACAAAGAACGAATAGTACAAAATATGGAGATAAAAAAATTAAACCCCGAAAAAACTTGAAAACAAAGAACACTCGAAAAGTGTTGGGAATTGTAAAAGAACCTATTTATAAGCTAAATTTCTAGTTCAAATAATAATAAAATAATCTAGACTAATAAGAGTTTGACTCAAACAAATAAATAGAGTTTAATCGAAACAATTAAACTCGGTTTAACTGAAAGATTATTTCCCAAATTTGACTTGAAATAGGAGTCATAATTCAACACTGACGATGTACACCATCATCGACATTTCATGAACAACTTTGAAGGGCCAATACCAGAAGTAACGGGTAAATTCGAAGCACTTGATGCCCTCAACTTTTCACATTATGCTTTCACGGGGTCAATCCCAACAACCTCCGGAAACTTGCGAGACCTTGAGTGCTTGGACCTCTCAAGCAACAGCTGATGCAGTGAGATCCCTTTGCAGCTAGCAAACCTCAATTTCCTTTCGTTTCTCAATGTCTCGGATAATAAGCTAGTGGGTCCAATCCCAAGGAGCACCCAACTTCAATCATTTTCAGAAGCTTCATTTGAGAACAATGCCGGATTATGTGGACCTCCATTGAAGACAATGTGCGGATTGCCACTAGCTAAAGAAGACAGCCCTTCAGATTCTGAGACAGGGAGCATTATTACTTGTATTTAGATTACCGTGCTGTAACTGTAAGTAACCAAGAATTCATCTTAGTGAAATGATAAGGTCTTGAACATTGCAAGAAAGACTTTGAAGTCAATGGTTTTGGCATAATCTTAGTGAGGAAAAAAGGTGTATGGAATTAATTCAGTGGAAACTTGATATGGACATCCAACCAACCTCTTAATATCCTTGTTCAGTCTCCTCTCATCTCATATATCATCCAACTCTATTGCAGACTGTTATCAACCGATTATGGTCCAGGAAAATAGATGATACAAAAAGTCTCACATGCACTGAAAAATAAACAAGCTAGTAATCAGTCATATTCTTAGAACACACCATTGGAATTTAAGGAGCCCGCCCTGTTGCCTGCATTAAAGCCTCCATGGAATTTTTGGTACACTTCCCAACCTTCCTAGAAGACATCATGGAAATTAATAGGTGAAAAGAACTCTCTCTCCCATCACTCTCAATTTCGAAATTGAGCAAATTAATCCTTCTCAAAAAACTCTAGCGATTTAATCTCTTCAATTTCGAAAGTGAACCACTAAGTACAATTAATCACGAGGTTAATATTTTTCTTCAATTGTACAAGATTTTGATTGGTATAATAATAAAATTAACCCTTAAAATTCATACATTTGTCAATTTGACTCTAATTTAACAAATCTATCTCGTAAAATTTGTACAAATATGTAAATGTTGATGCTGAATTTGTTGAATTTTTTAGAATTAAAGCTAAAATGACAAAATATATAAACATTAAAGAATAAATTTATTATATAGATAAAAACTATGTACAATTGATGGGAGACATTAACATCATGATTAATTACCCTTAATTGCTTATTTTCGAAATTGACAGACATTAAATTGCTTTAATTTTTTTTTGAAGAGATTAATTTGCTCAATTTCGAAATTGAGAGAAACTAAAGAGATCTTTTCACCAAATTAACAATAGTTTGCATTTTTCTTCTCTAGTAATGTTGTGCGTTGCATACAAGTATTTACTTTTTCAAACAATGTAGTTTTAGTTATTGTAATTAGTGTAAATTAATACCCACAAGTGTTGGATGGAATGGTTAAAACACATTGTATTTTTAATGGGAGATACAAATCTAAATTTTGAAGACGATATAGTCGAGAGGAACAGCCACAAATCTCGAATATGAATCGTAGAACGAACATGAAGAATAAAAAAAATAGTATAAATTAATATGAAATGGAAGGAGAGGCCAATTCTATTTAAAATTAAAAAGGGTGGTTTTGACCCTTCAAATTGCTAATTGCCTATTTTTTTTTATTTACCCCATTGACCCTTCTATTTTTCTATTTAAGTACTTGTTATGTAAGTATTCATCATTTACCCCATTTTTATGTTCCTTTGTCCAATGCTGGTTTTACAGGGGAAATTTCAATCGAGATTTTAGACTTATATGGTTACCTTTGATTTATCTTTGTAGAAAAAGATTGTATAAAATAATGATATAATTTTTTATAATATTTTAATATCATATCAGTAATTTTATTTTTAATTTTAATATTTTTATATTAAAAAATATAAATGATATTTGCAGCCAAACTTGAGAGGTCAACCTATGAATTCAATCTTAATCAAATGACATGCTATTAATATAAATACATCCAACCAACCTTTTAATTCTTCTTCAATCAACCTTTTCGATATGGGACATAAAATGTTACATGTATTGAAATATAACCAAATTATTTAATGTTAGGAGAACCTAAGCCAGGATTGATGGAGACATTAACCCACACACAACCCTATAATCCTTTTTCTTCTCTTTCATTATTACACCAAAAGAGACGTTTGCAATTTTCTTCTCTACTCTCCCTATTAATTTTTTTTATAAATCTTTTTGAACCGCAGGATCTCTTTCGATTCGATGGATGATGTATTTATTTATAATTAATGTAAAAAAAAAATAGTGATGGTAAAATTAAATATTATAACGATATTATAACGTAAAATAAAAAAAAATTAAATTTACAGCAATGAATATATGTGTCCATACAAAGTGGCCTCCAGTATTCATAGTCCTATAGCATCTGAGCTTTCTCCCTCCCCCCATTTCTTTATATTCTCAAAGTCTCTTACAATTTTCATTCATCTTTCAATAACCTCGCAAAAAAAAAAAATGAGGGTTTTACTACTTTCATGGCTCTTATTCAGTTCATATTTTGCAATTTTCTTTTGTATTAGCAACTTAGTTTTAGTTTCTGCTCAATGTCGAAACGATCAAAAACAGTTGTTGCTCGACTTGAATTTGACAAGCAGCTCCGATCCTTTTATATATTCTGTTCCATTAGGAAAGCTGAAATGGAATCAAGCCATGGATTGCTGCTCCTGGGATGGTGTAACTTGCGATGGCGGTGGTCATGTTATCGGTCTTGACTTGAGCAATCGAGCAATTTCAAGCTCAATTGATGATTCAAGTAGTCTTTTTCGTCTTCAACACCTTCGGCGACTCAATTTGGCTTTTAATCAGTTCATGACTGCTTTTCCCGCTGGATTTGATAAATTGGAGAATCTGAGTTATCTTAATTTATCCAATGCTGGCTTTACAGGACAAATCCCAGCTAAGATTTCACGCTTGACAAGGTTGGTTACTCTGGATTTATCTATTATATCCTCGAGTAAAGGAGCATTGAAACTTGAGAAGCCAAACCTAGAGATGCTTGTTCAAAATCTGACGAGGCTAAGATTTCTCTATCTTGATGGCGTAAATATATCAGCTACGGGGAAAGAATGGTGTCGGGCATTATTGCCGTTGACTGAGTTGCAGGTGTTGAGCATGTCCAACTGTTATCTTTCAGGACCTATACATTCTTCACTTTCCAAGCTCCGATCTCTCTCAGTAATTTGCTTGGACTACAACAACTTGTCTGCTTCAGTTCCACAATTCTTTGCAGAATTCTCAAACCTGACTTCCCTTAGTCCTAGTAGCGTTAACTTTAGTGGACCCATTCCATCTTTCTCATCATCCATGAATCTTAGAGAGCTAATACTTGCACTTAATCAGACTAGTCAGGTCTTTCTAAGCTAGAAATTATTGACTTAGGAAACAACAAGCTAAGTGGAACCATACCACCAACTTTGTTAGGCATTCCATCACTGCGGACACTTATTCTTTCTCAAAATCAATTCAATGGCAGCATTGGTGACTTTCATGGTAAGGCCTCTTCACTGCTTAGTACCCTTGATCTTAGCAACAACATGTTACAAGGGCAATTTCCAACGTTTGTGTTTGAACTCCATGGTCTCACTTCACTGGATCTTTCTTCAAACAACTTCAGCGGTTTGATACCAATGAGTGCCTTTCAGAACCTGAGGAATCTGTCTGCTTTTGGTCTCCCATATAACAGGTTATCTATTGATGCCACTACTACTAATATTTCTTCACTTTCTTTCCTCACATTTACCTTATTGTATTTGGCAGCTTGCAACTTAACAGAGTTCCCAGGTTTCCTAAATAATCAGAGTGATTTAGCCGTCCTAGACCTTTCAAAAAAACAAATTCATGGAGGCATACCCAGTTGGATTTGGAAAGCAAGAAGTCTTCTGAGCCTAAATCTTTCTCAGAACTTTCTTGTAGGATTTGAAAGACCTTTGAAGAACATAACTTCTAGTGTTTGGTCTCTTGACCTGCATGGTAACCAATTGCAAGGGGAAATCCCAATTCTTCTATCAAATGCAGCCCATTCGGATTACTCAAACAATAATTTCAACTCTGTTTTACCAGCTCACATTGGTGACTCCCTCCAGTTTGCTTTTTTCTTCTCCATCTCAAATAATAACATTCAAGGGAGTATCCCTCCATCGATATGCAACACTACATATCTTGAAATACTTGATCTGTCTAATAATTCCCTGAGTGGTCCAATTCCTCAATGCCTATTTCAGATGAGTAGATCTCTTGGGGTAATGAATCTAAGGCGAAATAATCTCAGTGGCATAATTTCTGACACTTTTTTTGAAAAGTTGTCAGTTACAAACTCTCAATCTCAATCAGAACCGATTGGAAGGAAAGGTTCCAAAATCAATGGGGAATTGCAAAATGCTGGAGGTTTTAGACATTGGCAACAATCAGATCAATGACTCGTTCCCATGCCATTTGAAGAATATAACCACGTTGCGTGTTGTTGTTTTACGTTCCAAGAAATTCAACGGTCACATTGATTGTCCCAGAAATAATAGTGGATGGCCAATGCTTCATATTTTAGACTTAGCATGCAACAATTTTAGTGTTAGACTCCATCTGACATGTTTGGGGACGTGGGATGCTATGCAGCATAACCCATATAGTACCCTGTTAGAGCTCAAACATCTCAATTATCAAGCTGCAATAAAAGTTATCTTCAAAGGCAACACTCTTGAGCTTGTGAAAATACTGACGATGTACACCATCATTGACGTTTCATGCAACAACTTTGAAGGGCCAATACCAGAAGTAATCGACAAATTCAAAGCACTTTATGCCCTCAACTTTTCACATAATGCGTTCATAGGTCCAATCCCATCATTTTTTGGAAACCTACGAGAGCTCGAGTCCTTGGACCTCTCAAGCAACAGCCTACGCAGTGAGATCCCTTTGCAGCTAGCAAACCTCAATTTCCTTTCATGTCTTAATGTCTCAAATAATAAGCTAGTAGGTCCAATCCCAACGAGCACCCAACTTCAATCATTTCCAGAAGCTTCATTTGAGAACAATGCCGGATTATGTGGACCTCCTTTGAATAAAAAGTGCGGATTGCCACCAGCTAAAGAAGACAGCCTTGCAGATTCTGAGACAGGGAGCATTATACACTGGAATCATTAAAGTGTCGAGATAGGGTTTATCTTTGGGTTGGGAATTATCATTCTACCTCTTATCTATTGGAAAAGATGGAGGTTATGGTATTTCGAGCGTATCGATCGTGCTCTCTCCTGGCTTTTCCCTCGTGAAACCAAAAAGCATGGGAGGAGAGCAAAGCAGATCCAAAGGAGAAGGACCTAGCTACAATTGGGATTAAGGAGGAGGGAACAAGTTAAAAGAGGTACTTTCCAATTTCTGGTTTTTGTTTCTATTGTATGCTGTTAGGGAACAAGTTAAAAGAGGTACTTAGCTATATCTTTCCTCGTATTTTCCAATTTCTGGTTTTTGTTTCTATTGTATGCTGTTTTTACAGCTTGATGTTTTCAGCTTTTTTTTTCTTTGTAATATATGTATCCTGTTTCTTTTGGATAAAATAAGATGAATTATCCCAAAGTGAAAAAATATGCGTTCAAGATATGTTGTGTTGGAAACTAGGCAAGCATTCCTTAAGTTTTAGAATACTCAGAGTTGTGTTCTTTGTTAGAAGCATGCCGCACAAGTAAAATACGTATAAAACTACATTTTTATTTGATTTTGTTAAGAATAAAGTTTTTCAATTTTTAAATAGATATAGTTTAAACTTCTCTTATATGATTCGAATAGCTCCTCTCCAATGTAAAAATTTGACATTAACAGTTGCAGAACCAAGGGATTGACAGGGGCCTGGTCCCCTAAAATGAAAAATTTTTCATTTACCATCAGAGGCAATAAGTTGGAGCTCGTGAAAATACTGACTGTTGGAGATCAATCCGATTAAACAACGAACCAAAAAAATATAGCAAAATAAATTGAGAAATTGAATACATAAATTTAACATGGAAAAATCACTTCGAAGAGGGTAAAAAATACGCGCAAAAATAATTTTACTATAATAACAAAGAACGAAGAGTACAAAATATGGAGATAAAAAAATTAAACCCCGAAAAAACTTGAAAACAAAGAACACTCGAAAAGTGTTGGGAATTGTAAAAGAACCTATTTATAAGCTAAATTTCTAGTTCAAATAATAATAAAATAATCTAGACTAATAAGAGTTTGACTCAAACAAATAAATAGAGTTTAATCGAAACAATTAAACTCGGTTTAACTGAAAGATTATTTCCCAAATTTGACTTGAAATAAGAGTCATAATTCAACACTGACGATGTACACCATCATCGACATTTCATGAACAACTTTGAAGGGCCAATACCAGAAGTAACGGGTAAATTCGAAGCACTTGATGCCCTCAACTTTTCACATTATGCTTTCACGGGGTCAATCCCAACAACCTCCGGAAACTTGCGAGACCTTGAGTGCTTGGACCTCTCAAGCAACAGCCGATGCAGTGAGATCCCTTTGCAGCTAGCAAACCTCAATTTCCTTTCGTTTCTCAATGTCTCGGATAATAAGCTAGTGGGTCCAATCCCAAGGAGCACCCAACTTCAATCATTTTCAGAAGCTTCATTTGAGAACAATGCCGGATTATGTGGACCTCCATTGAAGACAATGTGCGGATTGCCACTAGCTAAAGAAGACAGCCCTTCAGATTCTGAGACAGGGAGCATTATTACTTGTATTTAGATTACCGTGCTGTAACTGTAAGTAACCAAGAATTCATCTTAGTGAAATGATAAAGTCTTGAACATTGCAAGAAAGACTTTGAAGTCAATGGTTTTGGCATAATCTTAGTGAGGAAAAAAGGTGTATGGAATTAATTCAGTGGAAACTTGATATGGACATCCAACCAACCTCTTAATATCCTTGCTCAGTCTCCTCTCATCTCATATATCATCCAACTCTATTGCAGACTGTTATCAACCGATTATGGTCCAGGAAAATAGATGATACAAAAAGTCTCACATGCACTGAAAAATAAACAAGCTAGTAATCAGTCATATTCTTAGAACACACCATTGGAATTTAAGGAGCCCGCCCTGTTGCCTGCATTAAAGCCTCCATGGAATTTTTGGTACACTTCCCAACCTTCCTAGAAGACATCATGGAAATTAATAGGTGAAAAGAACTCTCTCTCCCATCACTCTCAATTTCGAAATTGAGCAAATTAATCCTTCTCAAAAAACTCTAGCGATTTAATCTCTTCAATTTCGAAAGTGAACCACTAAGTACAATTAATCACGAGGTTAATATTTTTCTTCAATTGTACAAGATTTTGATTGGTATAATAATAAAATTAACCCTTAAAACTCATACATTTGTCAATTTGACTCTAATTTAACAAATCTATCTCGTAAAATTTGTACAAATATGTAAATGTTGATGCTGAATTTGTTGAATTTTTTAGAATTAAAGCTAAAATGACAAAATATATAAACATTATAGAATAAATTTATTATATAGATAAAAACTATGTACAATTGATGGGAGACATTAACATCATGATTAATTACCCTTAATTGCTTATTTTCGAAATTGACAGACATTAAATTGCTTTAATTTTTTTTTGAAGAGATTAATTTGCTCAATTTCGAAATTGAGAGAAACTAAAGAGATCTTTTCACCAAATTAACAATAGTTTGCATTTTTCTTCTCTGGTAATGTTGTGCGTTGCATACAAGTATTTACTTTTTCAAACAATGTAGTTTTAGTTATTGTAATTAGTGTAAATTAATACCCACAAGTGTTGGATGGAATGGTTAAAACACATTGTATTTTTAATGGGAGATACAAATCTAAATTTTGAAGACGATATAGTCGAGAGGAACAGCCACAAATCTCGAATATGAATCGTAGAACGAACATGAAGAATAAAAAAAATAGTATAAATTAATATGAAATGGAAGGAGAGGCCAATTCTATTTAAAATTAAAAAGGGTGGTTTTGACCCTTCAAATTGCTAATTGCCTATTTTTTTTTATTTACCCCATTGACCCTTCTATTTTTCTATTTAAGTACTTGTTATGTAAGTATTCATCATTTACCCCATTTTTATGTTCCTTTGTCCAATGCTGGTTTTACAGGGGAAATTTCAATCGAGATTTTAGACTTATATGGTTACCTTTGATTTATCTTTGTAGAAAAAGATTGTATAAAATAATGATATAATTTTTTATAATATTTTAATATCATATCAGTAATTTTATTTTTAATTTTAATATTTTTATATTAAAAAATATAAATGATATTTGCAGCCAAACTTGAGAGGTCAACCTATGAATTCAATCTTAATCAAATGACATGCTATTAATATAAATACATCCAACCAACCTTTTAATTCTTCTTCAATCAACCTTTTCGATATGGGACATAAAATGTTACATGTATTGAAATATAACCAAATTATTTAATGTTAGGAGAACCTAAGCCAGGATTGATGGAGACATTAACCCACACACAACCCTATAATCCTTTTTCTTCTCTTTCATTATTACACCAAAAGAGACGTTTGCAATTTTCTTCTCTACTCTCCCTATTAATTTTTTTTATAAATCTTTTTGAACCGCAGGATCTCTTTCGATTCGATGGATGATGTATTTATTTATAATTAATGTAAAAAAAAAATAGTGATGGTAAAATTAAATATTATAACGATATTATAACGTAAAATAAAAAAAAATTAAATTTACAGCAATGAATATATGTGTCCATACAAAGTGGCCTCCAGTATTCATAGTCCTATAGCATCTGAGCTTTCTCCCTCCCCCCATTTCTTTATATTCTCAAAGTCTCTTACAATTTTCATTCATCTTTCAATAACCTCGCAAAAAAAAAAATGAGGGTTTTACTACTTTCATGGCTCTTATTCAGTTCATATTTTGCAATTTTCTTTTGTATTAGCAACTTAGTTTTAGTTTCTGCTCAATGTCGAAACGATCAAAAACAGTTGTTGCTCGACTTGAATTTGACAAGCAGCTCCGATCCTTTTATATATTCTGTTCCATTAGGAAAGCTGAAATGGAATCAAGCCATGGATTGCTGCTCCTGGGATGGTGTAACTTGCGATGGCGGTGGTCATGTTATCGGTCTTGACTTGAGCAATCGAGCAATTTCAAGCTCAATTGATGATTCAAGTAGTCTTTTTCGTCTTCAACACCTTCGGCGACTCAATTTGGCTTTTAATCAGTTCATGACTGATTTTCCCGCTGGATTTGATAAATTGGAGAATCTGAGTTATCTTAATTTATCCAATGCTGGCTTTACAGGACAAATCCCAGCTAAGATTTCACGCTTGACAAGGTTGGTTACTCTGGATTTATCTATTATAGATTCATCCTTGAGTGAAGGAGCATTGAAACTTGAGAAGCCAAACCTAGAGATGCTTGTTCAAAATCTGACGAGGCTAAGATTTCTCTATCTTGATGGCGTAAATATATCAGCTACGGGGAAAGAATGGTGTCGGGCATTATTGCCGTTGACTGAGTTGCAGGTGTTGAGCATGTCCAACTGTTATCTTTCAGGACCTATACATTCTTCACTTTCCAAGCTCCGATCTCTCTCAGTAATTTGCTTGGACTACAACAACTTGTCTGCTTCAGTTCCACAATTCTTTGCAGAATTCTCAAACCTGACTTCCCTTAGACTTAGTAACACTGAGTTGAATGGAAGAGTGGCAGATGAAATTTTCCAGATACCTACCTTACAGACACTTGATTTGTCATACAACATGTTACTCAAAGGTTCATTTCCAAATTTTCCTCTCAATGCTTCTCTTCAAGCTCTCGCACTTAGCAGCACAAAGTTCGGGGGGCAAATTCCAGAATCTCTCGGTAACCTAGGACGACTGACAAGAATAGAGCTTGCTGTTTGCAATTTCAGCGGACCCATACCTAAAGCAGTTGAGAAACTTACCCAACTTGTCTCTTTGGATTTTTCCAATAACAATTTTTCTGGTCCAATACCATCCTTCTCTTCATCGAGGAATCTTACCAACCTATGCCTTGCTCATAATAAGTTAGTCGGCACAATTCATTCCACTGACTGGTCAAGCCTTTCAAAGCTAGAAATTGCTGACTTAGGATACAACAAGCTAAGTGGAACCATTCCACCAACTTTGTTTGGCATTCCATCACTGCAGAGTCTTGACCTTTCTCAAAATCAATTCAATGGAAGCATTGGTGACTTTCATGGTAAGGCCTCTTCACTGCTTAATACCCTTGATCTTAGCAAGAACAAGTTGCAAGGGCAAATTCCAATGTCTTTGTTTGAACTCCGTGGTCTAGAAACCCTACATCTTTCTTTAAACAACTTCCGCGGTTTGATACCAATGAATGTTTTTCAGAACTTGGGGAATCTTTGTTCTCTTGATCTCTCACATAACAGGTTGTCTATTGATGCTACTAATATTTCCTCACTTTCTTTCCCCACATTTAGCGCATTGGGGCTGGCATCTTGCAACTTAACAGAGTTCCCTGGTTTCTTGAAAAATCAGTCCAGCTTAATGTACCTTGACCTTTCAAACAACAGTATTCATGGGAAAATACCCGATTGGATTTGGACACCAATAGGTCTTCTGCGCCTAAATCTTTCTGATAACTTTCTTGTTGGGTTCGAAAGACCTTTGAAGAACATAACTTCTAGGGTTAAGATTATTGACCTGCATGTCAACCAATTACAAGGGGAAATCCCAATTCCTACATTAGATGCCACCTATCTGGATTACTCAGACAACAATTTCAGCTCTGTTTTACCAGCTCACATTGGTGACTCCCTCCAGCATGTTTCTTTCTTCTCCATCACAAATAACAACATTCATGGGAGTATCCCTCCATCGATATGCAGCAGTACAGCTCTTAGAGTACTTGATTTGTCTAATAATTCCTTGAGTGGGCCAATTCCTCAGTGCCTCTTCCAGATGAGCGGATCTCTTGGAGTATTGGATTTAAGACGAAACAATCTCAGTGGCATCATTTCTGACACTTTTTCAGAAAGCTGTAAGTTACAAACTCTCAAACTCAATCAAAACCGATTGGAAGGAAAGGTTCCAAAATCACTAGGGAACTGCAAAATGCTGGAAGTTTTAGACATTGGCAACAATCAGATCAATGACTCATTCCCATGGCATTTGAAGAATATAGCCAAGCTGCATGTCCTTGTTTTACGTTCCAACAAATTCAACGGTCACATTGATTGTTCTGGAAATAATGGTGGATGGTCAATGCTTCAGATTTTAGACTTAGCATCCAACTATTTTAGTGGTAAACTGCATCTGACATGTTTGGGGACGTGGGATGCTATGCAGCTTAACCCATATAGAAACCAGTTAGAACTCAAACATCTCCATTTTGTAGATTCTATATCTGGAGGCGGTACTAGATATCAAGATGGAATAAAAGTTACCTTCAAAGGCAACACTCTTGAGCTTGTGAAAATACTGACGATGTACACCATCATTGACGTTTCATGCAACAACTTTGAAGGGCCAATACCAGAAGTAATCGACAAATTCAAAGCACTTTATGCCCTCAACTTTTCACATAATGCGTTCATAGGTCCAATCCCATCATTTTTTGGAAACCTACGAGAGCTCGAGTCCTTGGATCTCTCAAGCAACCGCCTACGCAGTGAGATCCCTTTGCAGCTAGCAAACCTCAATTTCCTTTCGTTTCTCAATGTCTCAAATAATAAGCTAGTGGGTCCAATCCCAACGAGCACCCAACTTCAATCATTTTCAGAAGCTTCATTTGAGAACAATGCCGGATTATGTGGACCTCCTTTGAAGACAAAGTGCGGATTGCCACCAGCTAAAGAAGACATCCCTTCAGATTCTGAGACAGAGAGCATTATACGCTGGAATCATTTAAGTGTCGAGATAGGGTTTATTTTTGGGTTGGGAATTATCATTCTACCTCTTATCTATTGGAAGAGATGGAGGTTATGGTATTTCGAGCGTATCGATTGTGCTCTCTCCTGGCTTTTCCCTCGGCTTGGTCGTGAAACCAAAAGGCATGGGAGTAGAGCACAGCAGGACCAAAGGAGGAGGAGCTAGCACCAATCGGGCTTAAGGAGTAGGGAATAAGTTAAAAGGGGTACTTAGCTATCTCTTTCCTTTTATTATGCAGTTTCTGGTTTCTGTTTCCACTGTATGCTTTTTTGCTGGTTATGTTTTTCCCTTTTTATTTTGCTTGTAATATGTGTATCATGTTTCTTTTCGATTAAATAAGTTGAATTATCTTCTATCAATACAATTGATTTCTGGTCAATATCCAAGCTTCCGGACAATGATATTAATTTGCAGGCATGGTTCCAGTAAGTCTGTTATTAGCTAAGTCAATAATCTTTAAGTCCAAAAGCACTCGGCCATGATATCGGAAGTAGAACCGTTAACACCGCCAGCAAGTACTCAGTGATTAGGACGAGCCACAGAGAAGAACTGTATTGAGGAAATGTTATAAACTGAAGTTGGGACAGTACCAGATAGATTCTGAATGATCTGAACTTAGAACAATCCAAACCGAAAATTATCCAAAAACAAAATAACTCGAAAACTTAAAAAACCAACACAGCCTGTCCAATGTGAATGTTTATGGTTGGGGTAGTAGTGCAATTTGGTTTCTTTATTCTCAAATATTTCAAAGGATTAAGGGATGCAATTTAGTGCATAAAGCCAGAACTGGACCAGTGATCTAATTGGTCAAACCATCGATTAAACCAATCAAACCATCAAACCAACTAGCCAATCTAATTCTCCCACAAACCATAAACACAATGAAATCACAAGTGGTGTTGCTATAAATTTCAACCATCCACTTGTACATGCATTATCCAAATGAAACCAGTGGAAAACATGTTTGTTCAACCAAATACAAGGCACTAAAACCTCAGCTTTCTATGTTCATTTCCCAACACAGCCCAAAACAGAGCTGCCATTGCTACAATTCTGCTGCTCAATACTCAATATACATTCACTAAGTTTCCATAAAATGAACCCCAAAAAACCTCAATAGCAGAGAAGAACAGCTCAAATTAAAAGAGTAATGTTAACAACTGCAAATTACAGCATACACAACAATTTTTCTCAATTTAAGCCATTACAAAAGAAAAATTAAAGAAATTAAGCGTTAACTAGTAAAAAGGGATTCATCAATTTCAATTTTTATCTTCTCATCATCATCAAACTTATCTTTTCTCGGTGGTGATGGTGGAACTGGCACCCTTGGTGGCCCTCTCCCCTTCTTCTTGTCCCTAGGCCTTGCCTATTCAATTTCATTATGCATTTATATAAAACAAAATCAATATCTATTCAATTTCACAAAAATGGGGACTAATAATAACAATAGCACTTTGGTTAAATTCTGTCATTAGTCCCTGTACTTTCAGTTGGTCAATTTAAGACTGAACTTTTCAAATTATAAAATTCCAGTCTTCAACAAATGATAATTGTTAAATTCAGTAAGTTTTGCTATTTTCAGAATCTAATACTACAAACATACTATCATCTATGTCAAGTCAACATGTTATTTCAACTACTACTATTTTGAGTTATGACTAAATTTTCTACATTAGAAAAGTAGAGGGACTACAATTACCAATTTGAAAAGTACAGGGGCTCAAATTGATCAAATTAAAGTACACTGACTAAATCCACAACTTTAGCAAAGTACAGGGACTATTAGCAGAATTTAATCATAACACTTACATTGCCAAAAGAGTGATTGAACCGCTTCCCTCTCTCTGTTTTCTTATCCCCTCTGCCACAGTAAACTGAAAACCAAATAAAACCTAAAAGTTGTAATCTTCAAAAGAAACCCAGAGAAATAACAAAAACAAAAAAATTATGTTTTTTTTAGCTACCATAGGGGATTGAAGGAGAAGAAGCTGCTGAGAGTGAAAAAGATGAATTTGAAACTGATAAGGCAGTTCCAAGGGTTTGGGAATGAGATGAAGAGATACGAGAAACTGATGAAAGGTTAAGGGATTGAGCTGAGATTGGAGCTGCTCCAAGTAGTAGTGACGCCATCGTTGGTTTCTCTTTTGATGATAAGGTTGTCACTTGTCACATTTATATCACCAAAAAGGACTTTAACTTTTCTGGGTTTTATATGTGCTTTCAGGTTATAGCCCAATCCGAGTATATCCCTTGTCTGTTCTAAGCCCAGTTTAAATCATGGATCATTAAAACAATTCTTAATGGGGGTGTAAATTGACCCACTGTAGTATATCCCGGCCCAAGTATAAATAAGGTTGGACAATCATGGATCAAATTTTTTATGGGTATCTAAACTTTAAAATGTTTTAATTTAACCCCTTCCTGTGTTTTAATTAAATCAAAGGGTGTGGTTAAAATATAGAAATGAGGAAACTACAGTCATTTGATCAAGCTAAGTGTAGGTTTGAATGAGTGGTGCGGTGCAGTTAATTTACTTTTTGTTTCACGCTACAATATTTAATCTCATTGCCATCGTTATTTTTACACTAATCGCAGGTAAACGCACTGCTCATCCAAAATCACACTTAAGTATCTAATGTCCACAAGTGAATATAATACTTCATTAGCTAGAAATTGAAATGCATAAAAAATAGAAATAAATTTTTATGCTGACTTGAATGGTTAGTCTGAAAAAGAATCCAAATAAGCATTTTAATGAAATAGTTAATAATTTGAACTAAAAATATCATAGAAAAATCAAACCATGTCAAATTAAAATATAAATATTAAATCTTAAATTTAAGTATAGTAAAAGGTAGTATCTATTTAAAGGTCCTATTATAGTGGGATACATAGAATTTTTTTTAATTCAATGGCTGGAATAAAAAGGAGAAAAAAGATATACAAACCCACCGTCCATCATGCCATGTAGGATTTACATGAAGAAACATATGTTTACATATTAATCAAATCAAACAATTTCAACATCAAAAGAATGAGAGAAATTCACTTACAAAGAAAAGCAATGCATTTTATAATCGATTTAACATGTTCTAAGTTATCAGCACAATTTTCTAGTTTTTTCACATTAAGTGTGGGTTTGGATGGACGGTGCGTTTATTTTGCTTTTTTGTCTCACGTTACAGTATCGCTACAATATTTAATCCTACCGTCACCGCTGTTTTTACACTAACCGCAGATAAACGCACCGTCCATCCAAACCCATACTAAGTCTACTCCAACTTGCAATATTCAGGAGTTTATAATTGGAATGATTTCAAGTTTAGGAATAATTGAGAATGAAGGTGAAATTTTTAGGGTATTTGATAAAATTAACTCATAAAGAATTTTTATGGCTATGACAAACCTGACAAAATTGAAGTACCAAGTAACTGAAAAGACAAGATTTGGGTCTAACTAAACTTCTGACAAAACTGCAGCTTTCACTAAGCAAAAATAAAAACCTTGCTTATTGTTGTAATCTTCCTTTAATTTTAAATTACTTCAGTCTAATCCATTCTTAATAATGCTTATAATAAAAGCATTCAATTCTTCTTCTTCTTTTTTTAAATTTATTATTTTACATTTTTCTTTTGCCGGTTAACTTTCGTTTAATGGTAACTGTAGGAAACATGATTTTTTTTTATTTTTCAAGTTATCTATCGAAACAAATCCAATAATTAATCGTTCGCATTCTGTATGATCATTAAGGGAATAGATGTTGCCATGAGTTTTAAAGATACACCATACCCGAGACGAAGATAAAATCCTCGACTACTGATTAAGGTAAAAAAAATCTTTATCATCTCACCTAACTGTCGTGATTAGGAACTAAGACACATGAGCAAGGCACACAATTGGTTTAAAATTCTAGAAAGCTGTAATTGGGGCAATAATTAAGCTTCATTATATTTGTCATAAACTTGCTTTGAAATATGGTCAAGTAAAAGACCTTACAAGTTAAGATTGACAGCTTTATTTTAAGTAACCCATTTTTCATCAACTTATATACTTTTATCAAACAATTGGGATTTGTTTGTTAACTTTAATTGTAATTATTCAAAATTGTGATTCATTAATGTCATGTTTTTTATTGGTTTATTTATGGTTGTAGCCCCTCAACTTTAATTTTGCATAAGTTGAACCTTCTCTTTGTAATGTTATTAGCATGTACAAATTCATAATACTTATAGTTGTTGCAATTAAAGTGATAACGAGATGTTCTGTTTATTGATATTTGGTCTCGTAGTTAAGTTCATGTGAAAATTCAATCAACTCTATTCAATCAATAATATGTTTTACATGTCAATCCGGACATACTAATTATATTATAAAAATAGAATGCCCAAATTATGTCAAATTAAAATGGACAAAATAAATCCAAATTTTAGCATGATAAAGGGATTAAAACCATAATTAAACCTGTTTCTATGTAAACCAACATGATATTGGAATCCTAAGCTTTTTTCTTGTTTTCCAACCTATATCAATTTTGTGAGATTGGAATAATAACATTAAAATTTTAAATAAAACCCAACGAGTGGCTCCAGTGAAAAAGAGGATGTTGTTCATCCTAGGGGTTCCGAGTTCGAGCACTTATGTGTGCAAGATGTGCGTGCATTGTCTATGAACAGATACTACCATAGAATCACACCAGTATATTAAAAAAAATTAAATATGAAATGATAAGGCGCATTGTATTCTCAATAAGAAAATTCATGTTCAAACTTTGATGATGATATTATTAGGAGGAACAATCATAAACCCTAAAATAATTAATCACCATGAATCATAAAACTAAAAAATATCTTAATTATAAAAATATTAATATAAATCATAAGGTAGATTTGGTCAATTCCAACAATATCTTATGGGAACCAACTCTCCCACATGAATCACAAATTGTGTCAAATTTCTTTACTTTACCTAATCATAAAAAGAAGAAGGCAACAATGCCAAAGTGGGTTTTGACTTAGCTTCAAAAGACAACCTAAAATATGGTAATTGAAACCCACTTGCAATTGATTCCCCATTCTCCCCCTTTTTCTTTATTAATTACTTGTAATCAAACTTTGTGATTAGTCCCATCAGATTCAGCATCTTCAAATGGGGACATTCACACACTTTCTCCTTATAAAACAAAAAGAAAGCAAATAAACCTATCTTTGGGTTGCATGTGCTAGAAGAAATAAAATATATTAAACCCACTAGGTGATTTATTTTTTTATAAAAGCTAAGGTCAAAATATACCATTAATATATATACTTTCATAAAATTTTAATTTAATCCATTTATTGACATCAAAACTAAATCTGTTCATTATCATGTATGCTTTCTCGGTTTTTCATAATGATTTACTTGTAAAATTGGTATGATTATATGGGTCGATTGATGATAAATTTTGACAGCAAATACTAATAATCTCAAAATATGACAAAAAATACTAACCTTAAACCCTAAATTCAAATTTCATTTAAGTATAGAGATTAACAATATATTTTTTTTATATAATTCCTAAAACTAACCATAACCCTTCCTCAACCATTAAGTAAAAGGATAAATACACTTAAAGGTGCTCAAACTCTCTTTTTCTTAACTAACTACAATATCAATATTAATTGAGTTAAAAGCTCGAAAAACTAACGACATATTTTTTTTCGAATAATTTCATTATAGGTTCTAATCATATCTATTTTTTTATATAATACCTAAAACTACTTATAACCTCTCCCCAACTCATAAAAAAATAAGATAATACGTTTTAGTGTACTCGAACCCACATTTTTTTTATTGACAATTATATTTATATCAATTGAGCCAAGAATAAAGCCGCAACTGACTGTATATTTAAATAAACAGATAATTAAATTGACAGTAATGTTGATAGATTGAAATGATTAGCGAAGTATGATTATAGATGATATAAAGTAATACATGCATATCGTGTAGGCATCGTATGTTCACATGTGAAATTCAATGAAGGGGGAATATTTAGGAGTGATGAGTGGCACGTGACAAGCAAATGAGCTAACGTGTAACCCATGTGAAATGTGGGGGCGGGTCCCCGGCCCACTCCCCACTTCCCATATAGAATCTTAATATCAAATGGGACATTGAAGGATGTCCACATGTTTTTTTTTTCTTAAAAAAGGGTGACACTGTTTAGGGGATGAATTCAAAATTATTATCAATAAATTTATAAATAATTTTTATATCTTTCTTAATTTTTTATATTTTGTAGGTTTATTAATGATGTAGATGTTGATTTCGAGTTTTAAAATTATTTTATATATTCAAGATTAGAATTAAACTCTCGATCACTGATTAAAATAAAAGAGACATTTATTATCTCACCTAACTCGATTTAATATTTTTTAATTAACATTTTGAAAAGCAGATAAATGTAATAATTAGCACTACAAAAAGACATCAATGTAAGTTTTTAAGGATAAGAAAAGAGGGAGAAAGCTGAACATAATACTATTTATATATGATTTAAATGGATAACAAAGGAACCATCGCAAATTCAACACACTATTTTTATAATTACCAACTAATTTAATGGGGAAATTTGAAAAAGAAAAAAACCGAAAATCAAAGGGCAAAAATCCAGCACACTAAGCATATAGGGGAGACTATTGCTATATCCCCCAAAATATGATACAGCATATGGAGGAAAACATGGAAATCATTGGTGTTTTTTTTTTTTTTTTTTTTTTTTCTATTTGAGATATGGAGGAAAATGTCAAATATCGGTTTGGTCTTTCTACTATATTTAAATTTGGAATTAGGTCTCGGTATTTTAATTTGGCATGATTTGTCCTTTAACTTTTATTGTGCCATGAGCTAGTCCAAGTAGTTAACATCGGTATCTAATGCTGTTAACTGGTGATGGAATGGGTGTTTTTAAGAAAAATTCACGCTGACATTTTAACTGTTAATTATATGGGGCTAACTAATGACTTTATAAAAGAGGGATCAAATTATTGAGACTAAATTTCAAATTTGAGCATAATAGAGAGACCAAAACCGTAATTTGACCAAAGAGAAAAAGGGGGAATAGTTGAAATCTGAGGTTTAAGATGGTTGAGAGGGAGCTTAATGGTGCAGAGCAGCAGCTGGTGGTGCTGGTGTTGGAGGCTTGCATTGATAACACTTAGCAAACAAACCAAAAGAGTCAATTTGCCTAATGAAATTTGTCACGCTAGCCCATCCCCCGAACCCGAATCCGACCACTAGAACCCACACCACAATAAAGGCGTTTAATGCATAAACTCCAGTCCAACTTGGGATGAAGAATGGCGGCTTTTCTGCAGCATTCTGTTTCACCAAGAAAAAAAAAATAGCAAGTAAATAAAAATCCTAGTAACATTCAGGGACTAAACCAGAATTTCGCCAGTTCTTCTTTATACCTGCCGTGCAGAGGCTGTTCTATAGGTGAGCATATGGGCTACAGCTGGGATGATATACACGGTGAAGCTAACCAAAAGAGCGCCGACCGCCGAGTTGATAGGGCCGAAGAATGGGAAGATGATGGCCAAGAACCATATCGGAATCACCACTGGAAGCCGTGCCAATGCCCTCAAAAAAATGCTTTTAGTGTCATGCATCCCTATTACTTTCTCCCACACGAAGTACAATGGTGTGCAAGCAAACCCAAATGTTATGAACTGCAATACCCAATTTCATGAAGTCACAATTTGTTAAATTGGTTTGAAATACTGGTTTAACTATAGCGTATCATTCTACTTTTATAATGTTATTAGTAGGTACGAATGGATAACACTATTAATAAGTGTTGTTAAAGTGTTAAAAAAACTAATTAGATCTATCCATTTTGACTCGAACATGAAAATCTAACCCGATCAACTAAAATTCAAACTTAATTTGATCATAAAAAAGTTAAAAAAAACTTTAACTTCGAATTAGTTTGAACCTAAATTAATCCTTTAACATAAAACCAAAATTACTCGAACTCGAAATAAGTTAAATTTTATATGACACAAAACTAGAGTGATTAGCACTTGTAATTTTACTCCACTTGAAAAAATGACTCAAACTTGAAATGAAAAAAACTCAAGCGAGACAAGAAATGAACCTAAAACCTAACCTGAATTGATTTGATACAGAACCAACCTGACCTGTCCCGTTTTGTACAGATCTAGTGTTAATTGATAATTGATAATAGTATTAACGGGTTCATGGAAAACAATACTATCATTTTTCACGCATTAATGACATTATTAACGTAAATAAACTAAATTAAATACCAAATTGAAAGGGAGGGATTAGATTTCAAATTTGAATATAGTAGAGGTGTCAAAAACAGACATAGACCCAACCTGGTGAATAAGCATTAAGATAACGGCGGCGTCACGGAAGCCATCCTTAGGGAGGAGAGAGAAGGCATTGGAATGGTTGAGGAGCTCATCACCGAAGGCCCAGTAAACGGCAGCAGCTGACGGAAGTGTAAGGGTAAAAACGTAAAGTGTGGCCAACAAATATATGTACTTGAATTTTTGAGGCTTCCACATCGCATGCATAATTTCCCTGAAAATAAAAATTAAAATTTCAACCAAGTAGTTATTTTTACTTTTGGCGCTTACTGAAAATATTTTTGGTCCTTGTAGAATAAAATTTTTTACTTTCAAACTTCATAATTTATATTATCATGACCTCGATAAAAAAAATGGAATGGGAAAGAAAAAAGGAAAAAGAAAGAGTGAAATCATCGAAACTCATCAAAGTCGACATTAAATTAGTTCCAAGTAGAAAAAAGACCTACACAGTGACAGCATGTCCGCCAAAAGTGTAGAGAATATTGGTGGCTCCGGTGAAATAAAGCACAAGCTTCGTCGGACCGCTATGCGTCACGCCCTCAACCTACAACATAACCAAAGAAAAAATATTACAAAAAATTAATTTAATTCTTTAACTCGATTCAATTGATTTCGAACAGCTTTACCTGGCCCTGAAGGAGGGCGGCAATAGCCATGTACCAAGCCGAATAAGTGGTCATCCCAAGGCCAAGAAAAGACCAAATACGGTAGTTGTGAAAAGATGGTATGAAAACTGTTGTTGCACAACAAGCTCCAAATATGTAGGTCCATGTCCTCTTGTCCAATTTGTCATTTATGTAGTATATGTTACTGTTACCAAACCAATGCATTAAATAAAATAAAATAAAAGAAACGGTTAAATTCCAGTTTTGATCCCTCTACAATAAAAGGTCCAAAATCATAATTTGACAAAAAACCAGGGTTCTGATGCAAACCTTGCACAACCTATAAGTTGTATGACAGATCCAAATAAGAGGAAAGTAACATTGAAGGCAAGTCCTATTGCCTTCCAATATGGACCCAATAACCCATCAAGCACTTCAAACCACTGCAAATTTTAAAAAGTTACGATGGAGTTGAATATTACTACTCAAAAAAACCATTTTTAAAAAGTATCTGACGGTTAGTGTTCGAGACCTGAATGACATGATTCTTGAAGCTAATATTCTCTTTCTCTTTCCTGTTTCTGTATTCAACGTAGAGTACGCTTATGAGGTATGCAGTCCAACTTCCAATAAGTCCATAGAAAACTTGTAGCAAAATCCCAGACAGCATGCCCAATTGAGAAAATGAATATGGTAGAGTCAACAACACTTGTGCTACCTATAAGGATAAAAAAATAAATAATGTAAATTTAAGAGACAAAAAAGAAAAAGTGTCCAAATCTACTATCAATATCTGTACTTTGACAAGTTCAAAATTTAGTCCATATACTTAAAAAATTTAAATCCTTTTATTTTTTTTTTATTTGAAAAATCTATACCAGTTTATAAACATATGGCAAATTTTGATGAAAAATATTATCAGTTTTAATGATTGGATTAAGGATTTTAACTGAAAATGGTAAAAAAATAATTTTTAACTTTTTACACATATGGACCAAATGTCGATTTTTTTTCAAAATACAAAGGCCCAAAGCATATTTTATCCATAAAAAATTGTTTGAGAAAATGTCAAAATAAGCAACACTCCTTGTATTTTGGCATTATTCAAGATTTAATCCTTGTACTAGAAAAATTAAAAATTTAAACTTTTTTCAATTTAAAAACCTAAGAACAATCATTAACATTCGTTTGTAATAACTTTTCATCCTCAACATGTTTACTTTTTGCCAATCATATGACATGTCATACGAACGTGTTGGTATAACAAGAAAGGGTAAAATGCATTAGTAGTCATCCAATTATTTTTTTTTTTTCTATTTTGATCACCAAACATGAAAATTTATAAAATGATCACCCAATTATCTTGAAATTTAGATGTTTTCATTTTTACGTTAACAAGATGATGATAAAAAAAGAACAAAATTGAACAATTGGATGACCATTTTGTAACTTTTCATAATTGGTTGACAAAAATATATAGTCAGGTGACTTCTATTATAATTTACCCAAAAAGAAATGGTGGTGAGGGGAGATTGGGAGAAAAAGGGGGCTGTACTTGATTAGAAGCACAGCTGAACCAAGCATCCCAAGCAGAACCACCATGCCAAAGTAGATTCTTAACATTAAACGATGACTGGTTTTCTTCTTCCTCCTCTCCATCTCTATTCTCAACATGATGCTGTTCACTTCCGTTATAATTCGGAATTATTGCTTCTTCACTTTGCTTTTTTACCAACATTCTTTTTTTATTACCAATCTACTAGATCTGCAACATAAAAAAAAAAAAAAGACAATCAATGAGACAAAACAAAACAAAACCCAGAAAAAAAAAAACAAAAAATTTACTTTGAAACAAACCTTTGAACTGTCTCTCTCTATATGTATATGTATATATATAGAGAATTCTCTAATTTTTCTCTCAGCTCAACAATGGTGTTGAAGAAAAGACCCTTTTGGCTGCTCCTATTCAGTTCCTATTATATATGTGTGTATATATATAATAGGACTGTAATGGAAGAGGGTTAAAGAAAGGGGTGAGAGTGACAAAACCCAAAAATTCTCTGCGTATTCCACTTGCGATTCGATTCTTCTGAGTTGAGAGAATTTAGAGATCTATAAGTGACTTAGACGACGTTCTCATCACAAAATAGAGAGAGCTTTGGGGTTTTTTTTTTTATATATAGACCCCTCTTCTCCTTTGGTAAACTTTTTAACTTCAAACGGCTAACATATATAATGGGTTAATGTTACTTTAGGTACTTAGGCTATGGATAAATTTTAAAGTAGTCCTTAGCTTCAAAACCAATATAATAGAATCCTTACAGTTAGGTCTTTTCGTAAGTCTAATTATCAACTTTGGTTTAATTTAATCATTTGTCCCTATATTATACTCAAATTAAAAAATTAATCTCTACATATGTTCTTTTTGATACATTGCATGAACTATATATGGTATATCCTTAATCTCTATATTTTAACTTGATATAATTTGGTACTATTCACCCTGATAAAAGTTTCTACTAATTTGTTGATTTGTTGGGATTTAATCGTCTATATATATGGTATATATTTAATCTCTATATTTTGATTTGATATAATTTGGTACTATTAACCCTAATAAAAGGGTTTGCTGATTTGTTGATTTGTTGGTATACATGGTATATACTTAATCTCTATATTTTGATTTGATATAATTTGGTACTATTAACCCTGATAAAAGGGGTTTCAATTGACATAATACTTAAAATTATTCATTGACCCTCTTCAACTTATAAATAAGAGGATAATATGTTTCCGTGCACTTGAATCTACATTTTTTTATATTAGTAACAATGTTTATACTAGACCTGATCATGGGTCGGGTCACCCGACCCTACTCGAAGGCCCGCCCGAAAAATGGGAGGGTTTGGACAAAAATATAGGCCCGAAAAATGGGCTTGAACAAAAAATGAGGCTCATTTTCTAAATGGGTCGGGCCTTGGGTATGAGTTTTTTTGCTCGACCCCGACTCGACCCGACCCGAATAAATTAACCATTTTAATAAAAAAATATATTATTGTTTTGGTGCTTTTTTTTTATTGTTTTGGTTACTGTTTTTTGCTATTTTTGTGTTTTTTTTACTATTTTTGTTATTACTTTCGTGTTGTTTTTGTTGCTATTTTTGTTGTTTTTAATATTGTTTGCTGTTATTTTTGCTGCTATTTTTGTTGTTATTTTTGTTGTTTGGATGTTTTTTTTTTATGCGTTTTTACTATTGTTTCACTATCTTTTTTAATGTTATTTGAATATTGTAGAACTTATGTTTTATTGTTAATTTTTTTACTAATTTATTTTCAACTATCTTAATATAAAAAAATTTTAATGTATTTTAAATTTATTTATTTTTTATTTTTTGTTTTAATGTTTTTAAGTGTATTTGATATATTATATATTTTTTTAAATTTGTTGTATGTAATAAAATAATCTAAAAAATTAATACGGGCCGAGCCAGGTCGGGCTTGGGTTTGACTATTATAATTCGGATCGGATTTGGATAAAGTTTTAGACCCATTTTTCGAGTCGGGTTGGGCTCGGGCCTAATACTTGAACCTAAAATTTTATTGAAACCCAACCCAAACCCGACTTAACCCGACCCACGATTAACTCTAGTTCATAACAATCAAATTAAAACTCAATCGATTGCCTATTTTATTTTATTTAAGAAATGATGCTCAGATCCAAATCCAAATCTCAGTCAAATAATTCCGGGGAATCTTATTATAATTAAATTTTGTTTCCAATTAAATTCTTTCTTTTTTCTAATTTGTTTTCTGAGGATGGTTTCCTTTTTCTGATCTCCCACTCATTTGCATTCGCGCGTGCATTCACTTTCAAGGAGGGAAAACGGTGCCGTTCCTTCCACGCTTGCCAGAGGCGAGTGGGTATCACAATAAATTTTTTACCTAATGGACTGCCTAACCCAACTAACCATTGAAATTTGAAGCCCATTGTCACTTTTTTTTTTCTTTTTGAAAATATAAAAACATTAAAAAAAGCATTATATTCATTTTTAATTATTTTTAGTTTCGAGACCGTTATTTAATATTTTTGATATAATATTTAGAAGTATTCAAAGTTTCTCTCAAACTCATAAATGTAATGGAAGGATAATGTGTCACAGCGCACTCGAATTCACGTTTCTTTATATTACTAACAATATTCATACCAATCGAATTAAAGACTCAATCGATTGAAAATCATTTTAAAAAATAAAGCATGTGTTAGTAAATTTATATTGTGATTTTGACTATGTTTCACAAAGATTTTTTAAGTTAAAAATATAATATATTTTAATAATGATTAAAGCTTTTCTTATAATTAAAGCTTTAATTCTTTGAAAAAAAAAGTAAAAGAAGTCAAGATCGGCGCGGCCGAAGAAAATGGAAGAGCTTTTTAAAGGAAAAAGGAATGGCTGGAGCCGCCAAGCCGAGATGGACCCACAAACGATGCGGCACGCTTTTAAAGGAAAACACGCGCACAATGAAGCCTTTTAAAGCGAAACGGCTCATGATATAAACATGGACTTTAATCGGTCGGCTTGACTGTGGCCCATTATTATTGTGTATGTGCTTGGACCTCTCTCTCTTCATTGTCTTTACAATCAACCTTCTTTTAGTTTCTTCATCCTTCCAATTCCTTTTTTCTATAATATCGTCCTTCCAACTCTCGGATTCCCTTTTCAATTTACTTTTTCTTTAGGAAAAAAATATGCAATTGACAGTGGGAACTTGATATGGATGGTAAAAGTTGAGATTAGAGTCTGATTATGTTCAATTGTCATGTTTAGGTCTCCAGCCTTATCATGTGCTGATGAAATGCATGGATTTTAGTTTTGATTTGTATGTTTATCCTTAGTATTGATTTAATTCTATTTTTTTTAGCAAATAAAACAAGTTATTATAATAAAAAATATGAAATCAGAAATTCATAATATCCTTTTGAATTAACTCACATATAGGTTGAGGGGGTTTGAAAAACATCCGAATAGTTGTGAAGCCTATAACAACATGATTGATCATAAAATTCACAATTGCATTGTAAACTTCAAAAATATGATGGATACGTATATTTATAATTGTATTATATTTTTACTTATAAACCTTAAAAAATGCAATTAAATTACATGGATGAAATCTACATGGATATCATATCTCAAATATAAATACAATAGATGTGGTGCAAGTATCATTGGGTATTACTATAATTCGACACATTAACACTCACTTTTGGGTGAATAATATTTTTTAGGTATAATTGTTTATTTGGTCCTCTAATTTTATAAAAAAGTTAATTTAGTTATCTATTTAACTCTTTTCTTTTTTTAGCACTTCATTTAATTTTTTATTTTTTTAACCTTTAAACTTATGTTTTTTTTGTCAAATCATCTCGGATGAAAAAGTTATCACGTGAATGATATTTCAGTATTTAATTAATTTTTTTAATTTAAAAAATTATAAAAATTATTTTTTAAAATTTAAAATTATTAAAAAAAGTTTAAACCGTTTGGTTTATATTTTTATATAATTTGCTTAAATAAATTGATATCTTTTAACTTGTGAAATTAAATTTAATAAAGTGAAAAAATTTTATAGCCTTAACATAAATTTATTGTTAATAAAAGATCACATAATTTATCATAAAAGATTGTACCCTAATAATCCAAATTAAATAATTAATGAAGGAGGAGATGACGATGGAAGTGACGGTGGCAACATGGTGGTAGGATGGTGGAGCCACCAGGTATAAGGGCGGAAGAAAGTCCATGTTAAATGGAAGAAATGTTGATAATATTCCATACAAAAACACCCCACGTAGTCCCCTTTTAAGCGTTAACTTGTCGGCTTGGTGAGGGTTCGCCACCCAACACCATCCTTCCACTTGCCCACCAAAACAATTCAAAAAAAAAAAAACTCTCAAGTGATTGAGTTAAATCATTTTGACTATTAATAAAGTGAACGTCGACATGAAATACTAAGATTTTCTAAAGAGAAAAATTATGTTTTGAATGAATTTTTTTTTTATTTTAATTTTTTATATAATGTTTGGGGTCAAGGATGACATTACACAATTTAAATCGGTGTTAAACAAATGTTTGATAAGAGTTTTAGTGATTGTTGCAAATTTTTGTTTTTTGTATTTTTATTGTATTAGAGTAAACAACACCACATGTTAATTACTCAACTAGATTTAAGTTTTTTTTTCGATTATTCAATTATAAAAAATTACTAAATCAACACTTAACTAGCCGTGATTGTCTATTCTAGTCTAATTTCATTAATTCCCGTTAACTTCGTACTGGAGGAATGATGTGATAATTCAAATATAGGAAGTTAACGTTGTTGAAATTGATTGGTACATTGATAAGTAAACATTGAAAGAATGAAAAATTCAAATATAAAAAGATAATGTAGTTCATCTTAAACCTACGTTTGAAAAATTCAAATATAAGAAGATAATGTAGTTCATCTTTAACCCACGTTTCATGAGGCATTGCCTAGAAAAGTATCCATTATACGCTCAAATGCGAATCTCCTTACAAACCATTCTCACTATTGTATCACCTAGTGAGCTTACTAAAGAAACACTCACCTTACCTATTGAAGATATAAGTCTATGAGGATATCACACAAAGGTGAAAGATAAAATTTATTATAAAATTTTGAAAACTTTTTATGTAATTTTATTAATTTTTAAATATTTTAGAATTATAATCAAATTAACATAATGTAAGCATTAAAGGTTAAATTTACTATTATGTCAATTTTAAAATTGTCAAGTCATCTCTTTGTCACAAAGTTAACGACAGTCAATGAAGTTGGATAAAAAAAAAACATGATTGGTTGGGCAATTATTTTGTACTTTTTTATAGTTGAATGATCAAAATAGAAACTTAAACATAATTGGATGACATGCAATGTAATTTACCCATAATATTATTGGTTAATTCAAATAATTAATACAATTAAGTGTTAACTATTTTGGTTTGTGTATATGTGTTAGAGGTGATGTCTTTAATAAAACTTTAAAGTTTTCATTCTAATTGGAACGGTTAACAATGTTAATTATTTTGGACTAATTAATGATATTATAAAAGTAGATAATCAAATCATATAAAAAAACTTGCATTGTTTAAATCTTTATTGATATTAGGTCTCAAGTTCAAATCTGGACAATTCCTTTTTCTTTTTGATTTTTTAAGGTATTTATCGGAGCGAATCCAGTAACTAATTACTTCTGTATAGGTGTTACCCACAAGTTTTAAAGCTACTCCCACACTTAGGGTGAGGATCGAACTCTCTCGATCACTGGTTAAGGCAAGAGAGACCTTTACTATCTCACCTAACTCTCGGTTGGACAACTCCTTTCTTTTATCCTTGATAAAAATAAAAATAAAAATCTAAATTTAAACACAATAGAGGGACTAGAATCATAATTTAACCTATTAACAAAATTTCATTTTGGCATATATGATTTAGTGGGAGAAGTAATGATTAGTGAATAGGATTTGACTCCTTAATTTGCTTTGGTGTTTCCTAAGAGTATCAAATATCGGGGTATTATGTTGCATCTATGACTCTCACATGGGTCCCTCATATTTCCCAATCTTTTCAAATTCTCCCTTTGGTTTTTGTCTTCAACATATTGATGGATAGCTGTGAAAGACTTAAAGAAAGATTATCACAGATGTTTTAATTATACTGTTTTCAACTTTTATCCTTTTTATCATTTGTTTATGTAGACACCAACATTGCAAAAGCAATGTAGGTAAGATCATGTACACTTGTCAGTAATTAATTAATGCAAATCCAGATTGAGTAAATGCCATTTGACACATTTGTCACTGCGTTGAATTAGTTTTGAATTATATCAATTTGGGTTTAGATTGTTTCGGGTTAAGGTTAATCTTATGTTTAGAATATTTTAAAATCGGATCATTTGAATTTTTTGTTTAGTTTTTTCGGTCAGGACATTTTATTTTATTTTTTCATTCAAATTTAGATTACGGGATCGAGTCATTTTTGATTACTTATTTTGATTATTCATGGATGAAGTCGGAATGTTTTTTAAGAGGGCCGGGTTAAGGTATATATTTCTCTGAGAGCTAAAGTACAAATTTATTATTTTAATAGTTTATACTTTTATAATTTTTAAAGAATTGAAGCAAAAATTTATCATTTTAAGAGGCTGAAGTACAATTTTACTGTTTATTAAATTAAAATATTATAAATTCAAAGGGTCAAAGTGAAATTATTTATTTGGAGGGGGGAGAGCCCTTGCCACCCTCAGCGATGCACCTGCAATTATTTCAAGTTCATGTCATATTAGAATAGGTTATTATGGGTTTGAGCTATTTCAAGTTGAAATAATTTTGGATTCGAATAATTTTTTTATTTAAGTCATTTTTTTAATTTGAATTACCGAAATTTGAATTGTTTGATTTTTAATAATAATTCGAATTAATAATTTCAAATTTTTTAATTTGTGTCAAAATTAATAAGTTAATTTATATCTAAAATCATTAACGGAAAACTATTTAACAATTATTTTAATTCAGACACTAATTAATTTTATAATAAATATTTAAAGTAATTTTCTTTTGGTGAATTACAAAAAGGAGGGTAAATCCCTTAATAACAACGCGATTAATGCAATTTAAATTCAGATCACCTCTGAAACGATAAACCCTCTAACCATCATGCCAAACATTCAATGCAAATTTAACCATTCTACCAAATTGGTCCTTCAAAACTATGAATCATAGGTATCATGTGATATAAAAGTTGATAAGGTTAATTTCAACATGACAAGTACTTCGTAATTAAGTTGTCTGCCAAAGCATTCAATTAATGAACATGGTGACATGAACACTAGCTTAAATTTCATGGCAGTAAATCTTGTAATAATGAATTTTAATGTTTAGTGGATGTTTTGCCTCTCCCCCCAAATTTTTCTGCTAAAAAGCATGCTTGCTACCAAAAAAAGAATGATAAAAGAATGGAATCTTATATAGGAGTAGAAGCCTAGGAGGGTCTAGGGTTTTAGTGGGAACGTAGAGACAGAAAAATGCCTTTTATTGGATTAGGGTTAGTCCCCTTAGGGTGACAACTACTCGATGCCTTTATTTACTTAGCCTTTCAGTTGCGTCGATGGTCATATTGGACACCATACTATTAATTTAAGAATATATGATTGTGATAGATTGAGTCTTAGTTTGATTAATATGAATATTATTGTCTATCAAGAAAACGTGGGTTCGAGTGCGATAAAGTGTATTATCCTCTTATTTATGGGTTAGGAAGAGGTTATGGATAATTCTAAGTATTGTATGAAAAAACAGATATGAAAAGAACTTATAACGAGATTGTTCAAAAATAGTGGATCAGATACAAAATTAGGAATTTTGTAATGGAATTGGGATGAAATTATAAAATTTTAAAAGAGTTAAAATTAAAAATTTTGTGTTAAAAGAGTTCAAATTAAATAATGAATTTTTAAGAGGAATCAAAACTATAATTTCTTTTGTTCATTTAACTCAAAAGGGGTTAAAAAAACTTAAAATTGAATTATTAATTTTTCGAGAGTTCAAAAATATGATTTTTTTTTATTTAACAAGGGTTAAAAAGGACTAAAATTAAGTTATATTTTTTTGATAAAAAGGTCAAAAGATGATTTTATTCATATAATCAAGAGGGACTAATGTCTTTCATTGTCTTTGGATTCGCTCTTGATTATTGATAAGAGAAAATCTTGAGAATTTTGATATTTCAAGTTTAAGTCACATCATATATGTAAATTTGACAATTATATTAGAGTTTTCGATTTAATTTTTCGATTTATTATTAAGTGATACATATGACATATGAAAGTAATAAATTATTATTATTATAAATTCTCAAATTATTGTATTTTAAGAAAAATGCAATAGCCTATTTACTTGCATGAAAAGAAATATATAAGGAATGATTCTTTACATATTGGTGCATGGCTTGCAGTGTGCTTCTTAGTGTGGTTCTGCATGCTGGCACATCATAAATCACATGTTGTAGATAGTTCGTGTATTCTAATTTTTCTTAATTGTTCTGAGATCGTTTTACTGCTATTATCAACATTAATTTTAATACTTTTCATTTTAATTATCATATACAGTAGCAAAAAATATCGGTTGAGTGCTTAAATTAAGACGAAGACATATTATTAAAAAATAAGTTTATACAACATTGTAGAGTTCTAATCCAAGCATTCAATATAAAATTGGAAGAAGTTTAGATCACTTAAGAACATATGATGCATGTTTTTGAAGAAATATGTAACACTCCCGACTCGATTTAGGAGTTTCCGCTAAGTCATAGGCGTTACATTGATCACCGAAGTGATCTAATAAAACCATTCTTTTGCTTGAGTTTGACTTTTATGAAAATCTCTCTTTTGTTTTTAAGAAAAACATTTATTAATCAAATCGACTTCACTTAATAATCCAATTACAATATTATTATATTAATGTGAAGTTTTGAGAAAAAAGGCTAAGGTTTAAAAATACTTATCAGAATAACTTTAAGTATTTTGCAAAGCAACGTAAAACATTATTAAGAATAATAATTTTCTAAACCAATTATCATGCTTAAAATTTAATAAGCTAAATAATTTCAAACCACAATTATAAAATCAATAAATAATTAATAATTTATAACCCAATAGATAAACCAATAAAATGATTAAGGAAAACTTTAATGGGAACTTCTAAATAATAATAAAAAACCGAGATGCTAATCTGAAGTTTCTCTGATATCATTCCGAGTCCTAATTTTCTACATAACCTAAGACGTAATGAAAAGGAGAAGTGAGCTTATAACAACCTAATGTGAATCTAATTTTTAAACCATTGTATATAATTGTTCAAACAGAAAAGCATTCAATTTATAGCATCATAGCAAATTAAGCAGAATGCAAGGAACATTTAGTAAATTAATGCATGTACAAGTTATGTTCATGATGCAATGCAATTTTAAATTTTAAGTTTCCACCCATCCATCCTATCCGCCCTCGAGCATCGCTCGAACTCTAAAATACATGTCAATAACTGACCATTCCAGATTTCCCGATGACGAAGATTGTTCGCTTGTCATTTGTGACAATAACTTAATATTTTGGGTTGCCCGATTTTATTGATATTATCAGCTATTTATATGTCTTTTTCCGCAACAACTTTATTTTTTTTTTCACTCTTTTCATTATAAAACTTTTGAGTTAACTCAAGCATCGAAGAGTATTTTAGAGCACAAACTCCCATACTTCTTAATTTATCTTCATCTTGTAAAAATTCAACCTATTTCTAAACTCGATTCATCGCCAACTAAGCATTTGCATAGCCTAAATTTCGATGCAGGCAAATGATCGAAGCATATTCTATATTCAATTATTGTGAGCTAGGGACTACTCAATGTAATGTTTATAGGAACCTAGATTTTAGGGTATAGTTTATAGTATTAAAAGCCTAAATAGATTATGGTCAATGTAATCGTAGAATATAAATATAAGTAATAAATTAAGAAGACATATTAATGGTTAAACTAAGCTTTCATAAAGAATAATGAGATGGGACATAGCACAATATATATTGCTGTCTATCCCTATTTCATATTTTCAGTATTTCCCCACTTCTTTCAAACCTGAACCTGAAATCATTGCAGATCCTATAAATTAATGCATACTACTCACTACTTTAATTTATTGTATTATACTATACTATACGTTGATATAGCAATAGAAATGAGCGTAAATCAATAAGAAAGAAACAATAAAAATACATAGATTTTACGTAGAAAATTCAAAATAATTCTTTTTAATTATCAGCGTTATGCACGCATCCTAAAATGAGTTTGATGATTTGGTCAAACATTTGGCAAATCCGATGACCCCAAAAAATTGTGATTTTGCTTTCTTTTTTTTTCCTTAATTTTTTTCTTATTTGGGGGGATCATGTCTAAAACAATTAAAGCATAAGTCGAAAATGGGAAAGGGAGATTAAGTATAAAAAAACAATATCACATCTAATTATCCATACCATCAATTTTGATTCAAATGAAAAAAAAAACTAGTTTAAATTGACCTAATTTAATTTATCATAAAATGTCATCAATCTAAAATAACCCAAATTTAGATTTGACCTAAATAAAAAATCCGAAATTACATATACCCAAAACTTTTAAATTAGAATTGATTTAAGTCAAATTAACCCAATTGAAAACAAATCCAACCATTCCAATACTTAATAAGAGTTTTCTTTTTTTCAAACTAATTGTTATGATGTTTAATAATTGGTGATAATTGACCAAACAATTAAAGTTTAAAAAATACAAGGAAAAAGAATTGGATAAGAGACAAACCATTGGTTTGGTAATGAATGGGGGAGCTTCAAAAGAAAATTGATGTGTAGATGGAGGGCCAGCATATATACTATTTTGTACCTAACCATCACGTATTGGTCCCTACTGGCTTTGGCCTATGGGGGAGTCTTGATATCAAAGCTATACATGGCTTACTTACTACTGCTCTACTTTGCACTTAATTCCACATTGAAGCATTACCTTTCATTTTTCTTTGGAATTTGTATGAGTTTTCTATCCACCTTTTTATGAAAGCATATACTTTTTATAGCTTTGGAGCTAGGCATGGGACTAAATTTGCAAAAGCATATATACATATCCTTTCTTGGAATTTACATATCCGTATTTGATTGAATTGGTTTCACAAGTTAATCGTGCTTGATTAATTTTTTTTTACAGTCATTAAGGTATTGTTATCAATGCAGGAGGACGTGAGTTCTCAAATGCGCTAAAGCGTATTATCCTCCTCTTTATGGGTTAGGGTGAGACTATAGATAATTCTAAGCGTTGTCTCAAAAAGAGCAGATATGATCAGAAATTATAATGAGATTATTCAAAAGAAATCTATAGAAATCAATCCCAAAAAAAAAACCATACAAACGATATCATATTCTAATATTTTGTATTGTATTCAAATGCAGCATCAAGAAATTAGTGGCGGAACGTAATAGAGATCCAGGGGGCCATGGCTTTCCCTAAAATAGTAAAATTTTAATTTAGTCCTTTTATAATTTATAAAATTTTAATTAGTAATAGTAAAATTACACTTTACCTCCCAAATGATAAAAAATTGATTTAACCCTTTAAAAATAATAAAGATATAAGCTATTAAATGATGAAATTACATTTTTATTATTATAAAAATATATAATTTAATTCCGACTTCCAAAAAATTTCAAGCTCCACCACTGCAAGAGATAAGTTGAGATATAAAAAATGGTCATTTTTATTTAATCTTTTTAAAATTTTTAAAATTTTAGATTAATATAGCATTAAAATTACTTTTTATCTCTGAAACTTTTAATTCAATTTTGATCCCTTCAAAAATGATAAATTTATAATTTAATATTTTAAAATATAAAATTTTAAATAATAAAAGAATTTTTTTTTTTTAACTCGTCCAAAAAATTTTTCCTTTGCCCCTTATCATATTTATATTCATGATTGATAAACCCCTAACAAGAAAGTTAAAAATAAATTAATTTTACATGTAATTATTAATGTTGAGATAAATGGAAACATTTGATCATGTATTATCAGTCATAAAATAAATTATGCTGCCATCCCATGCCAGCTGTTTGCATTATTTTGGAATAAAAACCTTGCCTAACCTATTATTGTTGTACTACTTGCTAGTGTTTCGTGTGGTTGATAAACAGCCAAATTGATTTTACATGTATATATATTATATGGTGAATTACACAACATTCAATTTGCTTCCACTATATATCTTTTGATTTATAAGGATTCGAATTATATGTTTCCTCTATGATATATATGTCACAAAGTATCTAATGCATAGTGCATGTCAACTCTTATCAATAATATTATTGAGTGTTGGTTTTTCAGTGTACTCCACAGAGTGATTTTACGTGTTAAGAGCAGATAAATTACATGTGTGGTGACACGTTATCCCTTTAAGAGTCACACGTGTCTTAATAAAAGATTCGTCGGGCCGTGGACGAGCCATTGGATAGCTAGCGAGCCTCGACGATTAGAATGAGTGACAAGCACACATGTTGGACGAACATGACGTACTCTGTATTATATGTATAACAAATATATTTGATTGTACTAAAGATTGAGTGAAATAGTAAAATATATTGTACTCTCAAAGAAATAAAATAAATTCAAATTTCAAAAATAAAAAAATATATAACCACGAAATTATACAAACCGATATGAAATTCCGATGAGCTGATGACTATATATGTACGGCATTACTGATCTAATTTTGGAAAAGCATGCATGGGACTTGTGTACCAAGGAATGGTCGACTTCTAATGGGAATTTAGGGCCTACGAAGAATTAGAAAGGGAAATAACTAAGAAGAACATGTGTCTATATGTCATACATATATACCAAAGATGCTATCAAAAGATTTTTAAACCAGATTAATGAGTATTGGGTGATATTACATGATTACTAAGTCAATATATTTGAATTTGGTATGAAAATTTCGAATGATTTAAATTTTGAAATTTAAAAATAAAAAAACTTAAATTCTTAACAATAAAAGTAAAAAATAAAATATGTTAGATCATTGATTCAATCAATTTATTAGTTTAATTAAAAATATATTAAAAGATTATTTAAAATAGATAAAAATCTATTTTTTTTAATTCGATTTCAAGTTATTTATAATCTATTGACTTTTAGGGGTTAATATTTCGACTGATTTCTGTTGAGTGTTTTTGTGAGCCTATCTCTCATGAAGGCTAATTTTTTTTTATTTATATGACACGGTTCTTAGATGTGACGTATTAGATAGGCCTCATGCATGACAATACGTACCATATTTTAAGTCAACACGTGTCCTCTATGTTTGAGTCCACTTGCATAATAATGTGAACCCACCACGTGCAAACTCATATAAACGAACCGTACAAGCTACCACTATTAAAACAAAAAAGATCAAATTGATCATAATCGAGTAACAGAGGAGTAATAACCAACACCATAATAATTTCTAACCTAATAAAACCTACCAGCTGTTCAAATATGATTTAAACAACGTTGCTTATTAATGTAGCATTTCTTAAGGTAGCCAGAAACTTCTATATTATTAATTGGCAACGACAGTTCCTTTTCCTTGTTTGATGGGTAAACCGCCTACGGAGGCGGCGCCACCGATGGTGTCAGCCAGCAAGAATTTCCCGATGCAAAGATCAACAGCGACAAAAACTGTAGGGAATTTCACGAATTCGAAGCAAGCATATCTTTTGTCTATCTTTTCACATTTAAATTGCAAACCTCGAGTAAAAATCATAATTAGCTTTTGACTCTGAAATTTTATACGTACACCTCGATTCTCTACATTTTTCCAAGTTCATGCCCCTTGGTTTATGTTTTATGCTTAAAATTTCATCGATTTTTGGTACAAGTTTGCGGGTCAAAAATCCAAGCCTTGCAACGTGCATGTTTCTTGAACCCAAAATCTGATATGGCAAAAGGATCAGATTATAAAATTTTCTTGTACCATGGGGGAATGGAAATTTAATGAGAATGATCAAACTTTGGCTACCATGTGATTGTTCTTCATTTATTTATATATTAATGTACTTTCGCTTGTCGATATTGCAAGCAATTCAATAGTTCATACGGCAAGCCAGAAAATTAAGTTAGTGGATTTGTAAAATGCCCCCTGATCCAACAAGTAAACTAAATTACATTGTCCGTTTTAAGGACCGGTGACTTACTTATTTCGTGATTTTGACATTGGATATTCCAAAAATGAGTACTATCGAGTGAATTCAATAATAGACATGTGGTGGCATTCCACCTTTCCTTCTCCTTTCAGGATCTATTTGAAAGAGAATTCAATACTTCTTGATCGTGAATATTTGAATAAAGCGAACTGTCTCATGGATATCTTTGTTTTGGAACAAAACAATTAGAATAAAATTAGATTTGGTTAACTAGAATGTGTATTATTCATATATTATCCATATAGGAGATCCCACCGATCTGAGATGAAGAGAAAGACCTATTTGTATAATTTATAAAATTTTAAAGACTTAAAATGATGATATTATCATTTTAAAAGGACAAGGTTATTGCTAACCTTTGTTTTCGCCTCTTGATAGATAGAAATCTCTCGACTTTTGATTAAGTAAAACAATATCAATTTTACTTAAGTCTTTTTTAAAATAATAAAAGTATAAATTAATATATAATAAAATTACATTTTAATTCTAAAAATGAATATTTTTTTAATTCCTTAAAATTATGAAATTATAACTTAATAAAGGATAAAATTATGTTTTGACCTCTTAAAAATTTATAATTAAATTTTAGCCCTTTAAAAAGAATTAGATTCACACTTAATTTTATTTTTTTAATTATTAAGTATTTTATTTAAAGTTTTATAAAAATAAAATTTTTACCTATGCCACCTCCAATTTTTAAATTTTATTTTCTTACTTTAATTATGGTTAAAATGTAAAATTATGGTTAAATCAACCAATTAGCGCTAGTGCCAGTGATTTTGACTAAGGCATGATATTAATTGGACTAATACAATTTTAGGCCCTTCCAGTTGTAAATATTAAATTTAAGCCCTATTTAAATAAAAAATTTACTTTCAGCTCCTCCAAACTTTTAAAATTTTATTTTGACCTCTTAAAACTGAATTTCTAGCTTCCCCTAATATTTTTTTTTTAATATACTGGTGTGATTACATGGTAGTATCTGTTCATATTTTCTTAATCTTTGACCTTGCACACACAGGCGCTCAAACTCGAGACCCCTAGGATGAACAACATCCTTTTTTCCACTAGAGCCACTTGTTGGGTTCTCCCCTAATATTAATGATACTAACATAAAGGAATTAAAATGTAAAAGCTAAATGCTCGAATTAAATGTAGTATAACAACAAAATCATAATTTGAATAAGAACAAAAACGTAATTTGACCCAATTAATATCTTTAAGAGCAATGACAAAACGATTTCGTTGGGAAGGGCAGTGTTATCAAAATTGGATCCTATCCATTGATTGAATCGAGAACCGAAAATTCTGATATATATATATATATATATATATATATATATATATATATATTAAATAGAGCAAATCACTATGAATTAGTAAAAATATAAAAATTGAAGACCAAAAATCGATGGGATTTTTTGGAAATTTTTGCTCAGGAGTTCCATCGTATCTACTTTGTTTTGTAATATCTAATAGATTCTGGTCATATCTATTTTTAATGCAATGCCTATAAAATTATTTATAAATTTTTTTCAATCCTTAAACAGGAGGATAATACGTTTCAGAGTACACGAATCCACGTCCTTTTGTATTGACAAAAATACACATGCCAATTAAACTAAAACTCAACCACTTGAACGAAACAAAAAATTTGAATATATCTGATTAGAAACGTATAAATTTATACATTATCAATATCGATAGATAAAAATATAAATCCGATTTTTAAAAATAAATTAGCTTTCCATCAATAATCCTCCAGTCGACACAATGTGGAGAGAAAGGTGGACAAGGCAATGTCAACTACCACTTTTACGTACTAAAACATACAGTGGCCACAAAATTTGGTCTTGGTGATTAAATCACTATTATTTACTTTTGGTGAAAATGATACAAACACGTAACTAGAAATTTTCATGAAACAATCACTATACTTAGTACTTATTAATTCAAATATCTAAATTTTTATGGGTCTTTGTGCCAATTCATTTTTAAATGTCCATCTCAAATTTATTAGAACTTTATGAAATTTAAAATTTTATATAATTTTAGGCTTTTCATTTTTAAAATTATCTCTAAAAGCTTCTAAAAGTATCAAAATAACTTTTTAGCTATTTTTCAAAGGTCAGATTAGTTATTTGACCCTTGAGTTAATTGTGTCACGTTATAATTTTATTAAAGAGATAACACAAGTTAACAGACGAATGATTAAAATGTAACATCGCGATAATGTGAGTGACCATAATGTAATTTTTGAAAATAAAGTGACTAAAATATAAATTTAATCTTCACCCTTTAATTTTTAACTTTTTTAAGAGCAATTCTCAAACATTTCCAAATTATGGGGATTGTTGGTATCAAATTACATAACTCTCGTAAATAAAAAAATTGCCTCAAAATATATACAACTCGATCACAAAATCTCAAAGTTAATTTTGTTTTAAAATATTTAAGTTATCTATGCATACTACGTCAGCTTTCACATTAAAATTATTTAATGAAATTAATATAAGTGATGTAATTTATCTAATTTGATGAAATTAAAAGTAGTTATTAAATTTGTCTTACTTGAATGAAATTATGGTTAAGGTTGTTGTCAGATATCCGTTTGAAACGAGTTCAAATTTTTTTATTTTCAGGGGTGGATTCAGAGAGGGCTAGCAAGGGCCCCGACCCTCTCAAAATGGATAAATTTTCATTTAAACCCTTTATAATTTATAAAATTTCAATTAGTAATGGTAAAATTGCACATTTGATTTGGTCCTCTAAAAATGATAAAGATATAGGCTATTAAAATGGCAAAATCACATTTTTACTACCAAAAATATATATAATTTAATTTCAACCCAAAAAAATCTTTTGACTTCGTCACTGCCCCTTAAATTGTATTTCTAGATCCACCACTGGTATTGTAAAAAATCTCCATCCCTTACCCCTAATATTGTAAAAAATATATTAAATTTAGTGAGCAAACACAAATTCTTTGTCCAAGAAATTTAAAGCTAAAATCTACACAAGTTACAACCATACATATGTGTTGACAACTTCAATATATATAGCAATTGCAATATGGGCAAATTAATTTGTCAACTTGCATGACAAAATTGCAACTTCAATATATATTTGGTGTATTGTTTTTTTTTTTATGTCGAGTGTAATTCTAAGATAATGCCAAAAAAGAAAAAGTAAATATAATAGGGATATAAAAGGAATTTTTGGCCCATGGGAAAGATGATAATGGTGATGGTATTGGATTAGGAGACTTGTCGGATGCCTAGCTTTTTGGTTACATGGCCATGTGAGAGTTGTTCAAAAAGGTCTTGGCAGTAAAAAAATTGGCTAATGAATAAAAGTAGGGTAAATATACATTTTGATACCTAAACTTAGCTTCAAGGTTCAATTTGATATGTAATATTTTTTTGTCCAATTAGGTACCTGAACTTGGCTTCATAGTTCAAATCGGTTCAGATAAGTTCAGGTACCAATTTAAACTAAGAAACCAAGTTCAGGTACCTAATTGGACCAAAATAAAACCAAATTGAATAGTAAAACCAAGTTCTACTACTTAATTGGACCAAAAATAAAATTTTAAGTACCAAATTAAATCTTGAAGCGAAATTCATGTGACAAAATGTATGTTTACCCATAATAGTAATGTTAATTGCATTCTAATTAATTGGTTAATTACAATAAACATCCTTAAATTATAACTCTGATTTTCTTAAGTTTTAAAATGTTTTAATTGAATCATGAAAGTATCAAGTATTATATCAATCAAGTACTTCTACTAACCTAGCATCAAGTTTTAAAATTTAATTTACATGTTTTAAGTATATTTCACATCATATTCGAGTTGCAATTTAACATTCGAGCTAGTGATGACATTAATAAAAATATCTGATTAATACAATAATGATATTTAGAGAATTCAATTAAAATGTACTTAAATAAGTATGAAAAGAATAAGTGAGGAATTGAAGAGGAACACCAACTCTTTTTTATATAATATTTAAAATTATTTATAATCCCTCTTTAACTCTTAAATAAGAAGATAATATGCTTCAACATACTCAAATTCACATCTTTCTACGCTATCAATAATATTAATATTAGTCGAATTAAAAACTATGTCTGCTTGATAGGTATAATTTCATTTTCACATAATTTTCCATTCAATGGAAGAAAAACTGAAAATCTATAGGCTTACTGAGGGGTTTTTTTTTACTAAAATAGTATAAAAAAAATTTATGTATCAAAATAGTACCTCAATCCCATTATTTATCAAAATAGTATGTTTAATTAAGTGGAGGGTTATCAAATGACGACACTAGTGGGTTTTTCTGACACGGTTTTTTATTTTTATTAAATTTATATATCAAAAAATATTATTATATTAGTGGAAGGTTATCAAATGGCGGCACTACAGGGAAAAATTATACAAAATACACGGAAAAAAATAACTGACACTGAAGGAGGAGTATCAAGTGGCCGCACTAGGGAGTTTTTTACCACTAAAAACCCCTTTATGCCATTTGTGTGCGTGTGGGGTGGTGTTTTGGGTGGAATATTTTTTATATGTTTTTATAAAATTATATATATATTTGAATATGAAAATTTTAAATATTTTAAATATACTTTATTAATTTTATAATTTTTATAATTTAATTTTTATTAAATAAATAATTTTTAAATATTATTTATGTCAAATAAAATAATTATTTTTTATATTATTTTACTAAATAACCCTAACAAATAAATTCCATCCAAAACACCACCACCTTACGCACATACAAACAGCACAAAAGGGTTTTGATAAGTGGTAAAAAACTTTCTAGTGCCCCCACTTTAAAATACTCTTATAGTGTCGCCACTTGATACTACTCCTTCAATGTCTATTTTTTTTCATGTATTTTGTATAATTTTTCTTTTTAGTACCGTCATTCGATAACCCTTAATTAATATAATCTTATTTTTTTATTTTTTTAATATATAAATTTAATAAAAAAAATAAAAAAATCGTGTTAGAAAAACCCACTAATATTATCATTTGATAACCTTGCACCTAACAAAACATATCATTTTAATAAATAATGAGATTGGATACTATTTTGATACATAAATTTTTTTTATACTATTTCAGTAAAAAAAACCCCTTAATGAAGGAACAAAGAAAAAGGTGCCAAGATTTCAATTTCACATCAATCTTTTCAATGTTTTCTACCAGCTACACAATTTCATTAGTCAACACACTGAATTTTATTTGGATTTCCATTAGACTAGCTTTGGGTTTTTGTTAAAGGTCCATTAGGCCATCAACACCTATATAATATTCTTCAAAAATAGGTAAGAATTTGTATTTATACATTGTGATTGTAGTAGTAGAACCAGATCCATCAGTTCAGTCAGAAATTAATGCTTCAATTGATTGAAAACAGAGTGAATTGACATAAAACCAATTGAATCTATAAAAATTTTATTTGTACCAAAAATTTAACGTTATTTAATTATTTAATTTTATAATTATGAAAATTAAGTGAGATGTTAAATTTTTTTTTTTTTTACTTTAATTGGTGATCAAGGGTTTGATTTTCGTTCTAGATATGGAGCAACTTTAATATTTGTGGTCAGCATCTATCCTCTTAATGATTTTACAGAATGCAGAGGATTAGTTATTGAACTCGTTTCGATAGATATATCGAGAAATAAAATAAAAATATTTAAATTTTGTTGTTATAATTTATAAAATGAATCGATGATTTGATCAGTTCGACCACCGATTTGATTCTTACAACATTGTATATTATTGCCATATAATTGTATACAAACTTAAAGACTACACCAAAGTTACACAAAAACCTTAATCTCTCAAAAATAATAAAATTGTTGTATAATCAATTAATAACATACAAAAATTATAAGATGTTAATACAACAATAAAATTACATGTCAATCTCATAAGAATTCATAATTCAATTAGAATCCAAAAATAAATTCTAATGTCGTCCCATATAAATCCAATAAATAACATGTGGGATCAACTTAGATGTTTGAAGATAAGGGTTATTTTAGAGTTAAATGCTTATGTCTCCTACAGCTTGACTATTCCCCTCCCAAACCCCTTTAATCATGTCAATTATTTTCTTAGCTGTTAAATGGTACCCCACACCCACAAATTGACCCATTGCTCAAGTATGAACTTGTTCACTTAGATGAACAAAAGTTACATTCATATCATCACCTTATGACCGTATTATTTGTTACATTATATATCGATAATAGTAGTAGAAATATGTCGATAATAACAATAGAAATATATCGCAAAACAATAAAAAAGAAAAATAAGAACGTACAAATTTTACGTATAATAAATTTATTGAGAAAAACCACGGACAATATATGAAAAATTCATTAATGTTGGAAAAAACAATATAAGAGGTTTTCGACTACACACATTTCAAGGGTTAAACAACCCTGTTATAATCAATGTCTAATAGAATAAGTACAGTCCTATACGGATTCAACTTGTGCAGCATGGTTTAAGCCTTCGGTCTTTTGCTTCCATAAATCCCCTATTTTGCCTCTCTATTTTATTTATTTAACAAGTGAATTGCATCTCAAACTTTTCAGATCGAATCGAACAGAATTTGGATTACACAACTCTAATATTATTTGATAATTTTTTTTATGTAAATTTAGAGAGGCAAATTATGATCTATATAATTTCCATAGATTATCAATTCGGGCATTAATGGCTCCTCTGAATGACATAAAATGAATCGGATGAGGTAGCTTGGGGAATGTATTTAATCATTTGGAGCTATCCAAGACAAACATTCAGCATTGGAGCCCCATTTCTTATTTAATTCAATTTGATTTATCATAAAAATAAATAATATAAATTTCTTTAGTTGGATATAAATAATAATTAAAATTAAAAATAAATTAAATCTAAAATAAGAGATACAAACAAATAAATTGAAATGATTTAAATATGAGTGTAGAACCTTAAATTCTATATAACCTAATTTTGAAATAACATGACTTGAAAAATTCGAGTAGCAAACATAAATGATCCAAATTTAAATTAAACTAAATTCGAAACAATTGAAACTTGAAATGAATTTCAAACCCTAAATTAAATCCAATCCAAAACTTACATAAATTAAAAATGACTTAAATTCGAAATAATTCAAATTCAAATTATTCCATTCCAAATTAACCTAATTCAAAATCAATCCAACCCATTCAACCATACCCCACCCTTATCCCTTCATGTTGTCCATGTGAATAACCTAATCCAAAAAATTCTATCGAATGATCAAAACTTAAAATGATTAAAATCCAAAATTATTTAAACTTGAAATAAATCGAAAACCCAAAATTAATTCAGATTTGAAATGATCTGTATAATCTGAAGAATTTAAAATCTAAATTAAACAACCCATTCAACCATCCCTACCCTTATACCCCCACCCTTACTCATCCCTCCATGTTTGTCCATGTGAATTATTGTCTTCTTCTAACATTTCTAATATCTTTGTTACAATTTCTAATATTAACCTGTCAACTTGACAAATGAAAATGCATAATTTAGTGTGTCTTTGGATGGGCAACGATTGTGATGTGGTGGAATTTTTTACATCACAATTACAATAATTAATTTAATCATCATCATTATTTTTAATAATTTTATCAAAAATAAATACATTGTTCATCTAAACTTAATTTTATAAGAATTTTTTTTTTTTACGTATTTTAGAATTGTTTTAGGGTTGGCATCTTTTAATATATTTGAAGGCCCTTTGATGGAATCCAATCAAACTGATTATCAAATGATTATTTTTTTCCAATTCGATTTGTCCTTTCAGATTATAGGCACCATTGAATTTGTGGGCATCTTGTTGACTAAGAGGATACCTCTATCCCCATTTATTTGAGTACAAAAATAGGGTTTCTTTTTTCACACCGGTAAGTAAATGGCTCACGAGACACATGAGCCAATTTTGCAGGTGATTGAAAGGTTTAACTGTGGTTTCAGTCCCTTTATTATACTGAAACCTTTATATTTTAATTTAATAGTATTTGGTCCTTTCACTTTTTGTAACAATATTATTAGTTCCAAATTGATATCATCTTTAGTTGTTGTAAACAAAAGGGTTTTCCCTTTCTTTTTTTTAAAAAAAATAATCTTAAAACATTCCCGAACATTTAATTTATTATAGGTTGAACATAGTTGATCTGATTTTTATGTAGTCTCTCATGATTGAATAACCGTAAAAGAAAATTATACATCCTTACTGTTGAGGTGCCCGTTTTAAAGTTCAAGTTTAAAATTCGTGATTATCCCTTCTAACAATATCGTCCGTAATATTCAAATTTAAATTCTGCTTTTAAGAGTAGACTATATCTTATCACTAATTAATTGCCGTAACAATTAAAAATTTATTTAATTTCCACGTACTAATAGTATTATAAAAAATAAAAGAGCCAAATTATGAGAAATTAAAATATAAAAGTTAAATCTCAAAATCTAAAACCAGGCCTTCATGGGCCTAATAGAGGGGCTAGCATAGTCTCGCAGCCACTATTGGTGTAGGGGACATATATATGGTCTAATTCTGTCTGAGCCCCTATATTTTTCACGCATTTAAATTTTAGTTTATTTACTTTTAATTCCAAGAATCTAATCCTTTACTCTTTTGATTTAATAATTGAAGTATAATTAATAAGACCATAATAGAAGTTCCATTAAATTAGATTGCTCGGCATTTTTAAAATAATGTTGAAGAAGCTTACAATCTCAAATTCAAAATAAAAAATCTTACAATCCCATACTCGGTGGCAAGGCCCCCAAGTGGTAGAATTGTTTTAGATCCCCTTTGAAAATTGTAAGGATACAATTTAATACAGTGGTAAAATTTCAGTTTGACCCACAAACATTTATAATTTACTTATGACCCCTCAAAAAAAAAAATTTCTCACTTCTTCCCTCCACTTTACACGTGAAAACCTCTTTACCTTTGCTTTGTCCTTTTGCCTCGCTTTCAGCTCTTTTCTGACCCACTTTCTAAGGTTGTTATATTCAACATGGGGACATTGAATGGTGCTTTATCTTTCTTTTATTTGTCTTTAGCATTTCTGATTCATTTTAGTCCCCCTTTTCCACAATTATTTTCATATCCAAACACCTCATTTAGATATAGGGTTTAGGGTTAGGGTTCCCTGGAACAAAGCTAAAGCTGCTTTTTTTTTTTTTTTTTACCTTTGCTATAACAACAAATAAGTGGCATTCATGACCAACTCCCAGTAGGTCAAGGGTTCTCTTGATGCCCTTTGAGTGATAGGTTTAGGGTTAGAGTTTTGACTCCCATTTAGAGATTTAAACTAGTTTAATCACAAATTTAATCGAGATTTATTGTGGTTATTAGATATTATAGATATTCAAATTTGTGTTACTCTTGGTCTTTCATAATAGAAATATTGAGATTGGGAAAATTCTATTGAAGGGTTTCTATTTCAAGTTTTCAGGATCTTAGGTTTTCCTTTTATTCTCTCCATCTTTTGTACTCTCCTATCATCTTTTAAGGAATTTTTCATGTAAAATTTGTATGTTCAATCTTGTCGATTTTACTTTATTTACTTGTTCGTTGCATACACGGCTTATTTCCCAACGGAATTAATAAAAAACCAAAGTTTTTTTTTTTTTTTTTAAACTTCCAGTGAAATATAATCAATGATCACCTATCAATTAACTAAAAATTTCGATTCAATTGTAAAATTAGATTTAAATAGAGAATTTGAACACCCTAACAAATATAAAAGAGTCTTCCACCGAAAAAGAATAAGTGGGATTCATGACCTACAAACTTTAGGAATCGCTACATGTGCAAATGAACCATTTTGGTAGATATCTCCTCAAACATTTGAAGGGAAAATGCATTGAAAAAAATAAAGAGAATATGTAGGGCAAAGTCATTTTCAAGTTTCGAGTTAATGGGGTTTTTTCTTTTTCTGTATAAGAATGATAACAACTTCATGTTTAAAGTGAATTTCTTCTTTAGTTTCCACTATCATTTGCCTCCCTTTGCACGAATGGATTGGCTAGTTTGTGGCAGACATGAAAGAACCTCACATTACAAACTTGCATATTGAAGATTTTGGATTTGTAGAAAGAGATTCTTGGCAAAGTCAATGGATTCCCCCCACACGATTGTAGGCTTAGGGCTTAGGGTTTTCTTACGTATTTATTACTGCAAATAAGGATACAACTTATAAAAGAACTGATCAATGTGAAATGGTTTTATGAATTTTCAATGATGGTGGGTAAGGAAACGATTTTTCGAATTGAAGCAAGAGTCATGTTTGAAGGTCTACACACAAGCATGGGAAAAAAGTTACAGCAGTTAGAACTAGAATGTAATAATGCCCTTCTAGTGAAGTTTTTACTGGAATGTGGCGCTGCCAATATAATAGTCTGGTTGAATTACGATTAATTAGTAGTTTGTTCAAACGAGATTATAATATTAAAATTCGTCATATACCGAGAGCTCATAATGCGGTTGCTAATCGAATGCCTAAGTGTGTGAATAGAGGTATCTCGATTTTAATGTTCTTTGAGGAACCCTGTCTCTAGTACAAGAGGTTTTTCTTTCTGATAGTGATGCCTTTACACGAGTTTGATTCATTTTTGACATAATCACTTAATGTTGTTTTTTTTTTTACAAAAAAAGAAAAAGAAAAAATTGATCAACAAGTGTCCGATGCAATGGTATACTATACTTTCAAAGAGAAAATTGGAATTCAAATTAAGAGATGACGTCGTTGGGGGAACAGTTATGAACCCAGAAATGTTTACTCTATGAACCATAAAACAAACATGAAGTATACTTCGATTCCAACAGAAAAAAAAAAAAAAAGCAAACTGCAAATGGCATCAAATTAGTGGGTCTTTTGAGTAATATTGGATTCTAACTTAGGCCAGGCCTGTTTTTGAACTAAGTGATAAAGATGGCTTTGTATCTTCGATGGGCCTTAAATGTGCCAACATATATGGGGCTTGGAGCTTTAATAAGTCCATTTAAAACAACTGTCCTAAATGAAAAAGGCTGTGAAGAATTTCTTGGAAGAAGTATGTTTTGAGGATTTTATATCTATTCAAAAAATGGGTAACTTAACTTTTGTACATTAGATTAAATAGCAAGTCCTATTAAAAAATTTATTAATTTTTATTGTTAAAAATATATCCTTGCATGGCAAAGTAAGGTACTTGGTGGCACACAGTGTATAATTATTTGATTATTATGTTAGAAACATCAATTTTTAACAATATGAATGGATGAAATTTTTAATAAAATGATCAGTTTACTCTTTGATCTAACGTACATGGATTAATTTTTTCATTTTTTGAATAAAAAGGGTAACATACAATCTAACTTTTCGTACAGGGACAGTAATGATACTTTTTCCAAATTTATTTTATCATTTCATATGGTTTCATGTATAGGTGCTAATGGCCCGAGTCGGGTTGGATTCGAGTTTAAATGGGTTTGGGTTAGTCTTTGCAAATATAAACGGATTTGAACAAAATTTTAAGCTCATTTTTTAAGCCTATTCTTTTTACACAAATCCTCCAACATTTCGGACAGACCTTTGTCACTGAATTAATAACCCATTCCTGAACAGGTCTAATAAAAAATATAATCTAAACCAACAAAAAAATAGAATTTATAGTGTAAAAATATAAATAAATTTAATACAACTTTAATTCTTATACTAAAATATTATATAATTCACAACAGGTAAACCAAAAAATTTAAATTATGGTTTTAATTTCTCTATTTTATGGATTTTAAGATTTAATAAATTCGATTTAGATAAAATAATTTATTAAAATTATTTGTGTGATTAACTTTTAAGTTATTTGTGTTTGAGTTGAGTTTTATTTTTAAAATTAGAATATCTAAAAATCTAAATAACAAAACCAAGTTATTTTGTGATCTAAGCATTTTTTTTTAATTTTTTACTTTAGTGTAAATATCTATTTAATCCCCATTATTTTTAAAAATAAATAAATTCATCCCTCTATTTTTATCTCAAAATTTTAAAAATTCAACTAATCCTAAATTATTAAAATTATATAATATAAATAATGAAAAAAAAAATCCTATAGATCATAAAAAGAATTTGATAAAAAATTTCAATTTTATGAAAAAAGTCTTAAAATTATAAAGATTCAAAAATAATAAACTTACAAAAAAATTAAAAATTTTATTGTTTAATTTTTTTTTTGGTGAATTACAAGGGGAGGGCAAAACCTAACAATAATGTGACTAGCGCGACTTGAACTCAAGTCAAACTTAGAACAATAAATACCCTTGATCATAGTTCAACACACGAGATTTTATTATTTAAAAATTTAGACAACAAAATTATGAAAGTGATTGATCAGAATTCGTCAAATAAAATTAGATATCTTTCGAAAAAGAAACAAATTAAAGGACTTAATCACAAATTTAAACATAATAGAGGGACTAAAACCAAAAGTATGTCTCTTTTAATGTTCTACAGTACCTTGGTTTCCCGTCCCGCAAGAAAAAAAAAACATCAGTCTCATAAAAGAGCAAAACGAAGCCAAAAGCAAAGAAGCAAAGTCGCAAACTTTAGCAGAGAAAAAACAAAACCAAAAACCTAAAAACCCAAAATTCAAAATGGATGTAATTAAAACCCAGCAAATTTCATCTCGACCCATAGAGAAGGTAATAGTTCATCCTTTGGTTCTTTTAAGTATCGTCGATAACTACAATCGCGTCGCTAAAGATACCCGCAAGCGCGTCGTCGGAGTCCTCCTTGGTTCTTCCTTCAAAGGCACCGTTGATGTCTCCAACAGCTACGCAGGTTTCCCCGATTTATTTTCGTTTTTTTTCACTTTTTTTTATTTTCTGGATTTCATTCTAGATCTGATTTGTTTTGATTTTGTTCTAGATCTTATCTTTTTTCATGATCTTTGATTGAGATGATGTTTGGGTTGAATTGTAATTGTTAATTTATTGGGTCTTTTTAGAGTAATTTTAGGTTTTGGCCTTTAGGGTTTTTTAGCTCAGAAAATGTCGGGTTTTGAATTGAAAGCAAATGTTGCTTAAATTGACCTAAAGCTCCCTCTTTTTTGCTTGAATTTATGGAATTGAAGGCAATTGTTAGGTAAATTGACCTAAGGTTCCTCTTTTTTGCTTGAATTTGTGGAATTGAAGGCAAATGTTGGGTAAATATGTCCTAAAGTTCCCTCTTCTTTGATTGAATTTATTGAATTGAAGGCAAACAATGTATGTTATTGAAGATGATGCAATTAAAGAATAATTTCTTAGTATCGTGAGCTTGTGTTAACACTTGATTCACCGTTGTTATTTTTAAGAGTTGAATGTTGAATTTTCAGTGCCTTTCGAGGAAGATGAGAAGGACCCGAGTATATGGTTTCTCGACCACAACTACCATGAATCAATGTTTTCTATGTTCAAGAGGATTAATGGTAATTATGCTACTTTTAATTCATTTGTTCTTTTTCCTTTCTTGTTTCGGCTGTGAAGAAGTAATTAATGTTCTTTAAATCTGGATTTGTTGTGATAATTGTTTTAGCCAAGGAGCATGTTGTTGGTTGGTATAGTACCGGCCCAAAGTTACGGGAAAATGACCTAGACATTCATAGATTGTTCCACAAGTAAGATTCTGTTAATAGTGGTCTCTCATATGGTTTTTAACTTCAATTTTAAAAGTTCAATCTATTAACCAAGTGCTTTTGGTGTTGCAGCTATGTCCCGAATCCTGTCTTGGTCATCATCGATGTCCAACCTAAGGAGTTGGGAATCCCTACTAAGGCCTACTATGATGTTGAAGAGGTTAAGGAGGTAAGAACCATTTTGTATGCATCTTTTTTAAATTTGCGGGATGGAGAGAGAGAGAGAGCTTGACTCTTGAGGTCGGAAAGGCAGTTCTTTTTATATTAAGAAGCTACCATCTTTTGTTTGTGTTGGGAATTTGAACTAATATGCCAGTAATGTTGCAGAATGCCACTCAAAAGAGCCAAAAGATTTTCGTTCATGTTCCTTCAGAAATTGCCGCTCATGAAGTTGAAGAGATTGGTATGCCCTTGAATGAAATTTTCTTTCTTTTCAGAAAGTTACCCCTTTTTTTATTTTTGTTACCAATATAACTCCATTTACACTCACAAACAGGAGTTGAACACTTGCTAAGGGATGTAAAAGATACAACCATTAGTACACTCGCAACTGAGGTCATTTTACCTTTTTTTTTTTTTTTTCAATTCCAGTTAGTAATAGAGCTTTTACTTTTATGGAAAATTTTTACAATGGGAGTATATATATACCTTGGTTTTAATGACAGGTAACTGGAAAACTCACAGCTTTGAAGGGTTTAGATGCAAGGTTAAAAGAGATACGTTCTTACCTTGACCTTGTTATCGATGAGAAGCTTCCACTGAATCATGAAATACTCTACCATTTACAGGTAAACTAATTTCAGTGAAAGTTGAAAGTGAAAAAGCATTTGAAATTATTAACTTTAAGTCTTTAATACTTGATTGCATAAATTTCCCTTGAACGGTAAGAGTACCATGGAAGCCTCTATATTAGGAGCTAGATTGCATTTTGGCTGCTTTACTTAAAAAATGGGAAAAATTAGTTCCTCTACATTAGATAAAAAAAAAAACTGATCTTTCTATTAAAAATTTCATTCATTTCTACTGTTAAAAACTGGCCCATGTAACTCAAAATGATGTACCACGTGTAACTATGTGGTTATATGGTCATCCATATCAGTTTTTAACAGTATAAATGAATAAAAATTTTAACAGAAAAAGATCAGATTGCTTTTTGATCTAACATATAGGAACTAATTTGCCTAGTTTGAGTAAAGGGGACAAAATGCAATCTGACTCCTAGTACAGGAATCTCATAGTATTTTAATCCCCTTGAACTTATCCATCTACCTGATTTATCCAGAATATCGACAACAGTTTATAATTTTAAGCCTATTTGGATTGGTTAATGTCTGCCTTACTGTTACTATTTTTTCCATGTTTAAACTGCAGGATGTGTTCAACTTGCTGCCAAACCTAAACGTAAATGACCTAATCAAGGCTTTTGCAGGTAATACAAAATTAACCACACGTGTCACAAAAATTCGCTTAATATGCTCATGTTCTTTCAGATTAGATACAGACACGTGTTAACTTTTGAAATTCATTGATCCACATTTCCCTCGTATTCTGCAGTAAAAACCAATGATATGATGTTGGTTATATATCTGTCATCTCTCATCCGAAGTGTCATTGCGCTCCATAATTTAATCAATAACAAGGTCAGAAACTTGCTTTCAGTTTCCCTTATATTTAAACCATGCTGAACCTTGTAGACTGTTCTGACCAGCAATTTTGGGTTTTATCCAGATGTTAAACAAAGAACACGAGAAGGCTGAAGATGCTAAGCCAACAACTGTCCCAGCTACAAGTTGAGTCTGAACATCGAGTCCTAATCATGTCAAAAACTTGAGCATAGGGTGCTGTTAACTTCCATAGGATCCTCTATTCTTGAGATTTTGTATTCTTCATAGCTTAATCAGAAGATATCACTAGGGTCCAAATTTGAGAGTTTTTCTCTTTGTTTTTCATACACTCTAGACTGTACTAATGAAGTGCATCTACATTATGCTGAATTAATCATTGGAGTGTTGGATACTGCTTTTACAGCTATGTTTTTTATTCTTGTGGGTTGCTATCAAAAAGCCTTTATTTGCATTCTTCTTTATTCTGTCGGTGGCATTCAAGAATTTAGATTGAAAGTGCAACATTCAAACTGTATGTTTCTTTACGCATAAATTGTGTGTTAAACTTTGCTTTTACTTATTTCATTTTTGAATTGGTGAATTTTATTTTCTAATGGATTTTTAATATTTAATCTTGAACCAAAGTTGTACATTTAATCTATAATCCGTATTTCAAGTTTTTATATTTTTTGAATTGCAAAATTTCAATTTGATTGTCATTAATTCATTAATTAAACTTTTAATGTGAAAATAAAACTGATAAAATTACACATGATAATACAATTACCGCATCAGATTTTTGAAAATATTGGAGATTAATAAATTTTAACGATTAAAAAGTCATGAATTACAGATGGTAATGGCAGAATTTAACCTAAATTGTATCTGATTTAGTCTCTGTACAGTTATGAATCCGAGGATGAAAAAATAAAATAAAACAATGTTATGCGCCCTAGAGGAAAAGAAGCAGAATGGGAAGATAATTTTGACATGAAGGAAGAGGTTTGCTAATATCATTTGCATTAGATGACAAAGCTTGTGCGTAACTCAAGGCTAAAAGGTAGGGTGTGCATTCGGTCGGATTGCTTTTTTAATATTAATAACCGAATTAACCGATTAAGTCTCTAAAACCCAGCCAAATTTATTGTAAAAACTGAATAAATCGAACCAAAATTTTCGGTTGAGGCTCAAAATTAAAGGTCAAAATTTCATTCTCTTAGCTGGACCTTGATCAATAATGGGATCAACAGCAGAAGGTTGAAGCTCTACTATTTGCTGGTTTTCGGGATCTTTCTCTGCTCCTGCTGTTGAAGGCGGAACAAAGCCATCGGGAAACGGAGGTGGCGCAGGCGCCGGTGGTAACTGCAAATTTTAATGCAGGTTCTTAAAATCATGAACAAAATAGATTCTATACAAACAGGACAACAAAGCAATAAAATCCAAAATGAAAAATGTCAGGTCCCTCGTATTACCGATCCTATACCATCGTAAAAATTAAGATCAAAATAAGAACATAGGCAAAGATTTTACGTTACATAGGTTACCTTTCTCTGCAAGGAAGCAAGAATATGATCCACACGTTTAACTTCCTTGAAGTCGATTGCCTCTTTACTGCCCTTTGGTTCAACAGTTTCACTTTCGTTTTCGGTGTCAACTGCACCAGAAATTCAATTCAAACTATGTAAAAAGCTAACAATGAATGATGTGAGAGTAAAAGTCCCAGGGAGGCCCTTGTACTAAGGGGCAGATTGTGTTTTTCTCCCTCTACTCAAAAGATAGGCAAATTAATCTCTATATCAAAGACTAATTTGTACTGTAAAGACTAGTGTGACTAACAAAATAACTAGATAATGACATGTGGCTGACATCCAGTGCCCAGTTTTTAACAGTAGAATCGGATGAAATTTTAACAAAAGGACCAATTTGTTCTTTGATCTAATATACTAAGACTAATTTGCCAATATTTTGAGTAAAAAGGGTAAAAGCAATCTGGTTTCTAGTACAGGGGCTTCCATGGTACTTTCACCATGATACAAGGCACAAAATAAGATGATCAATGGCTACAAATGAACAGGAGTCCGTGCCGACAGAGTCTGAAACAGGGAATGGTAATATTAAAGATTTAAAGCAAAAGGGAAAGACCAAAAGAATCTGATTGGTCCTATATTGCATGATTATGAACATTTTCGAGAATTACGATCTTGATCAATGAAAGTATTTACCATATCCGATTTTCTCCAGTTTTGATGCAGCAGTCGTAAAAGCTTTCGATATATAATAGAGAGCACGTCCCTGTCAAATGGATAAACTATCAATAACCGAAAGATGATACATGCACATAAATATGGCAAACGACCAAGACATTCGAATGGGAAACCGGTTTTGGTAACATTTCAACGAAAAGAAAACCGTTACCAGACTGAAACCAGCATCGTTTTGTTATACAAATACGAAACATGAAAGGAAGAACAATATGATGAAACTTACAACTCGAGCTGCAAAGACATTGCAAAGCTGCGGTGCTTGATATATCGAACCATCCAAAATATAATACGCTAGCATCGGTGTGACTTTCTCCACACTGTCCCTCTTTTGTTTACGAATAACAAAGAGATGTGGTTCCATAACTTCACTAAGCATGTACTCCATCCCAGTCATTTTCCTATATTAATTTTTTTAAAAATAAACCCTCATTACTAATCTTATAAGCACCTAAATCTTTTAAACTACAATTCTATGCTATAATTGATGATATAATCAGCAAATTTTCCATCAAATGAAATACTTTTAGTTAAACTGCAAAATCAAGTTACCTATTTGATCAAATGAAATACTTTTAATAGTCCCTGTACTTTACGAAAGTTGTAGATTTAGTCCCTGGATTTTATTTTGATCAATTTTAATCACTTTAATTTTTTGAATTGGTCAATTTTAGTCCCTGTACTTCTTGAATTTTGAACTTTTGGTCCTGAAACAATAGCAGTTAAATTCATTAGGTTAACTTCAACTACTAGTCTTATACTATGGGTGCAATTGTAGATTTACTTCATATTCTCCAATTGGATCATTCTAAATCCCTATACCTTTTGAATCGAATCGTATCCATTAACTGGATTTTTAGTGAGTACTATCTGGATATAACAAGTTGTCATGACATTACACATAACATAATAATATGTTGCCACCTTAGATTTTGGAAATTGCAGTTATCTTTGGTGATGGTTGAAATTTTATATTTTGAAAAGTATAAGGACTAAAATGACCAAATTAAAGTATACAGACTAAATCCACAACTTTTGTAAAGTACAGGGACTAACAAAAGAATGCCCGAATCATTATTTCTTCAACACTCAAACTAGGTTTCATAAATTTAACAATTTTCAATGCCAAAAAACAAACAAAAAAAAATATAATTTTGCAACATGCCAAAGAGAATTAATTGAAAGGGAAAGAAAACCCAGACTTACGAAAGTTGAGAGAGATCAAGAGGGTGAATGGATCGCATCCTAAGCTGCTCATTGTTGCAGGTCCAATCATAGAATGGAGATAGGGCAAAGTAATCGAAAACCAGGTTTCGATCAAGCGGGTACGTGTTTAGCCATAATTGGTCTCTGAAACATATACCTGTCATGTCCGTTCCGGGAGGTTGCATCGGTAGTGGTGGTGGTGCTTCAAAGTTTCCCCCTGCCGCCCCCGGTGGCGTCGCCATTTTGGGGCTATGTTTTGGGTATGTTCTAGTCGGAGTTTGGACCTTATTTTCTTTTTGTTCAAATTGGTTTTTTTAGCACTTTAACTCAGCTTAGCTATTATTCAATTTTAATCTCTTTTAAGTATTTAGCAAAATTATATTTTAGTCCCACTAAAATTTTAACACTAATTCTTTAAAATTTTTAGTTTCCCATGAAATAATTTGTATTTTATTTGAATGAATAATGTGTTTCAATGCACTTTGAGTTTTTTTATATTTGTAATAATATTCATATCAATCAAGTTAAGAGGGAAACGATAATTTTTTATGATTTTTTAAAAAGCTAAAAATAACGTTTTAATTCAAAATTTAACTCTAACATATCCATTTATAAACTTTTTTCCCTAAATCACCACCAAATTGTCCCCGTGAAATTAGGCAATCCATTTGGTTCAATTGCTTTCTGCATCTATTTTTAAAGGTCAAATTCTGGTTTTAATCCCTATACTATATTAAATTTGAAATTTTAGTACTTAATACATAATTTAATCATCTTACTATTATTACTATTATACCATCATTTGGCTGATGTGAAATTTAAAAAATATATTTTTCAAATGAAAAATTAGTGGAAAGCAATTACTTTAATAACTACAATTCCACATTTTAAATGAAAAAAAACTTGATTTTTTAAAAGTTCAAATCAAAATACAGATACTAAATTCCAAGTTGAGTATAGGACAAGGATGAAAACAGTAATAATGGAAATCAAAATAATCAATGAATTATATAGAATACCCCTATTGTTTTCCGTTTCATTTACAATTTTTTTGTTCTAGTTCCACAATCTCTAGCAAGAACATGTGGAAACTGAGTTGGATCTTGACAAAGAGGAAGAAGAATTCAAGAACTCGATGCAATCCTCTATAGCTTCAGCACGATGGGAGTCGATAGATTCGGCCAATGAGCGTGAACTCGGAAGATTTGAAGAAGAAACCTTACGCATAGACTTCCTTCTAATCGACACCAACCGTAAAGCCCTCACCACTTTATCTCCAAGACGCCTCAACAATCTTGCCGGCGAAAAGGATCTTTTAACAAGCCTTAACGTAAACATGGCGACGACGACAACCCTTCTTCTTTTACCTCTTCTTTTGCCACTTCCCCCATGTTTCAGCAGCATCTTTGGGCTCTCATCATTATCGGGACTGGAAATCACTTGCTTGATTGTCGTTCTTCTCAACATTCTGGACTTTAGAGACAAGGTTTAAGGACGGAGTTCATAGAAAAGATTGCCAAGGAAGGAGAAGAAGCAATTGATAAGGTTTTTAGGGGGTATTTATTCAATTGTTAAAGAATTAAATTGTAAATTAAGTGCAAAGCATATTCATTGTCAAAGATGTTGACTACAGGCCCTAATGGTGGGTAACTTTTTCCACAAAGCGACAATCATCACATGCAATGGTATGTATACGTGCATGGAACATGCACCGGCGTATTTCAATGTAAAATTGCCTATTCATTGATGCCATAGGTAGAATTCATTGATGTCGAAGATGTTTAATGACATTTTTTTCTCAAGAAATTGGGGGTCCAATTAAAATTTTTAATTTTTTTTAGATTACTTAATTAAAATTTAAAAAGGCATAATGAAAATTTTCAAAAATTTGAGGGGGCAAATTAAAATTTTCAACAATTTTTAAAGGAAAATGAAATTCTCCAAAAATTTTGTGATCAAGTTTTTTGAGGTTAAGTTCATTTTGGATTTTTTTTTTCATTCTAGCTTTATACTCAAGTTCAAGTCCTTTCAAGTTGCGATCATTTGAGGTTTTAGATCCTTTTGAATTCTAACCTTTCAAATTCATGTAATTTCTAATTTGGATTTTTTTTTCATATTTGAATTGGGTAGGTACATGTTTCGAACTTTTTTAAATAAGGTATAAATTCGAGTTAATCAAAATTAAGGAATTATATTGTTTATCTAAATTATTCATAATTCACTTAGGGGTGAACCCGGGAGAGTTGGCAGGGTCCTAGCCCCCCTAAAATGGAAAAAAAAAATTTAGGCTCTTAAAATTTTTTTAAATTAATAAAGATAAAATTGCACTTTGACCCCTAAAATGATAAAATTTTAATTTAATCATTTAAAAATTACATTTTTATTATCGTAAAAATTATAATTTAATTTCGACTCCCTAAATTTTTTTTTTGACTTTACCCCTGAATTCACTGATTCTAATTTCAAGATCACCCAAGCTGAAACCACATTCATATATAGATTATCTCATAACAATTGATATTAGACTCAAAATTATCAGTACCCTACGAATAAATGTATCGTTTTTGTTTTGATATCGGTACAAATATTAAAAGTAGGTATTAAACAAAACAAAAAAAACAAGTTTAGGTAAAAGTGGGACTACTTATTTAATGTGAGGGGTAGTACTAGGTTAGGTTAGGTTAGGTGCATATATGTACAAGAATTTGAATAGAAAAGGTAAAGCAATGAGGACAAAAAATGAAAAGGGGATGATTTGAAGGGCAGATTGGTCAAAAAGTTAATTAAAGAGTTCATTAGCAGCAACTAAGCGAAGGGAACACAAGGAGACAAGCACTTGATTCTCTCCTTATCAGCGTTGCTTTTGAGACACCTTTTCTTTTCTTTTTTGCTATTAGATCCCTACCTCTTTGAAAACATAAAGGAAAAAGAGAGGGAATCTGTTTGAATATTGATATGGGGTATAGCAGTATTTAGTCCTTAAATTTGGTATTTTTTTTTAATTTGGTCAACATTAGTCTTGCAACTTGGTAACTTATTTCAATTTGATCCCTAAACTTAGATTTCATTAAGACACGATGATATGATACTCTCAAATTATGCCACATCAATTTAAAAAATATTATATAAATTATTAAAAAATATAATCTCAAAAAGTTTATTTTTTTAAAAAACTTTTCAAGTGATGACATTGTATAATTTTAAAATGCCACATCATCCTACCTTAATGATATCTAAGTTCTGGGATCAAATCAAGAAAAGCTGTCAAGTTTCAAGACTAACAAAAAACCACAAAAAGTTTAAGAATTAAAGTGAAAAAAATGGTCAAGTTCAAGAATTAAATGCTAATATATCTCTATTGATACCTTCGGGAGTGTGAGCCCTGGTGTGAATATAAGGGCAACCACTTTTTAGGTTAATTGCATAAGAGGCTCTTAAAGTATGATTGTAATTTTAGTTTGATCCTAAACTTTAATCTCGAAGTATCAACCGGGGTGGAGGGAAGGGTCAGGCATTGCCTTGGCCCCGTGAAAGCGGAAAATTCTGTATGTAGTCCCTTTAAATTTTAGGAAATCACAAGTTAGTATAATGAGATAATTGCACTTTACCTCATCCCAAAATTTTTATTAATTTCTAGCTCGAAAAAATATTTTCTGATTTTACTCCTGCATATCAGTCAAGTTCTTCTATTAGCTTAAATGTTAGCTCGATTTGACGTGTAGTATATTTAAAACGTGTGTATACCTATTGCATGAATAATTTGGGTCTGACATGTTAAAATAAAAACCTATCCGTGTCTAAGCTAACATTTAAAGTCTAAGCTAATGGCTAGGCTGACGTAAAGATTTAATTAATACGATACTAATATTTCGAATAGTCAAATTTTTTTGAACTTTGGGACTAATTTAAAATATGAGACATGGTTTAAGAACGTATAGTTGAACTAACCCCATTTTTTTCTCGTTGGATTTTGCTGTCGAATTTTTTAATTGGAACAATATTGGGTCAAAATAATCAAAAAAATAATGTTAAGAAAAAGAAAGCTTTGGAATGACAAAGCAAAATGAATAGAAAAGTAGGCAAAAGGGAGACCCACCCTAAGGACTTATTTGCTTAATTATAGAGCTTTAAGATAATAATTATGAAAGCCTCGGACATCATGGTTGGTGGTGCTTGAGTCTTAATCAATATCAAACAATAAAAATTTCATTCCGATCAAAATTTTAATATGTTTCTAGTCTATACCCGTATTTATCGGTTCATAAATAAATTTTATTCAATGTATAATTTAAGAATTTTAATTTGATATAATCAGACACATAAATGAAAATATGATTGAGGTTAGAGTTGTTCATGGGCTGGACCACCCCATCAGGCCTGAAAACTCGTCCGAAAATTGAGAGGATTCGGATAAAAATATAAGCTCGAAATATGGGCTTAGACAAAAAAAAAAAAAAAAGACTCGTTTTCTAAATGGATCGATTCTCTGGTAAGCTTTTTTGACTCGAGCTCGATCCGAACATCTTAACAAAGTAATGATACCTTTCACAGAAGTATTGATATCCTGCCCGGTGAATTCTAATTGAGACAACTAGAGCAACATTTTCAAAGTAGTAGCTTCAGTTCAAATCAAGATGTATTGAATTTAGAAATAATTTGGTTGTCTTAATTTATTTGGACACAAATTTGGTTATGAAAGTGATACTAACCATAAGTTCATTGTCTTTGGGGGACAAAGAAGGATACTAAGTCATGAATTTCCAACCTCATTAAAGCAATGACCACTAATCATAAACAGTGCGGATTTAAATATTTATAAATATCTGCATAATTTTTTTTTTGTTGATTTGAGTATTGCAAATTTGAATTCTATTTAGATTCAAATATTCTAATTACTATGCATTGTAATCTTTGAATATCTATTGTTTGAGTTAGTTTTACATATACAAATAATAAATTCCAATTCAAATATATTATCCATTTTAATTTTTTACTTGAATTTTCTGTAACTTATTAAATTCGTATATTTAACATCTTCGAATAGTCAATAGATAATTTATTTAATTTATTCATATATTTATCCTACAAGTGGCTCCAGTGGAAAAGAGGATTTTGTCCATCCCAAGGGTCTCGGGTTCGAGCGCCTGTGTGTGCCTTGACAAAGGATTAAAAAAGCATGAATAGATATCATCATGTACTCATAGCTTTAATTTAGATTCATATTCGAATGGTATATCTCGACGAATTTAACACAAATAATAAACAATTTCTCGAAGTCAAATCATTATAACTATATATAACAACGATATGAGGTCTCTCTTGGCAACATGATGTAGTAGAGGTCACTATGGAATAACTACAATCAACTTTATGTTGCTGCAGTGTGAACTAAAATTAAAGCTAGCAAAAGGTTAACTATATTTTATGAAATATTATGTCTTGCAATATTAAGAGAAAGGTGTAGAGAATACCCAACTTCAAATTCGCGTTTGTAGGTGTTAGACAACAGTAATAGAGTTGGATGAATAACAGATTATCATATAAATTATCCTTCATTGAACTTGATTAGCGTTAAACACTAGTTTTAACTACTGTGTCATATATGTATTGAGTTCCATGATGTGTGAGACTAGCATGAGTGGAAAAACATTAGAGCAATATTTTCAAAGCAGTAGTTTCAGTTCAAATCAAAATGTCATTAATTTAGAAAATTTGTAGGTATTGTCTCAATTTATTTGGACAAAAACTTCGGTTTGAAAGTGATACTTGTTGGTAATGCAATATATATATATATATATATTGGAACATTTTTAATTGTGGAATTTTTTTAGTGTTGCAAAAAATATTTTTAAAATATTTCTGGTTGAGGACAATTTTTTATTATTTTTGGAAATTAATTTTGCTATTTTATCAGTTTTCTCCTTTCAAAGAGCAGTATAAATAGTAGGTCATTTTTCTTATTTTACACAACACAAGCAAACAATAGTTCTCCTTTTTCTCTCGTATGCTTCTTTTAGTAGTTTTTCGGTCAAATCTTTTTGACTAAATTTCTACTCCCTTTTTTCTTGAGTCCTTTTGAGAAGAGCAATACCAATTGTGTCTCACCTTCTTTATTCAACTGCGTGAATATTGAAGTTCTGTGTTAACATTGGAAGGCGACATCCGCTATATGATTACACCGATTAGGGTAAATTTACTTCTAAAGTAGTGGTTCTTCTACGACACAATGATTATTTTATCTGTTCACACTTAATTTATTCCCTAACAGTGGTAATTTTTGTTTTACAATAGTGTATTTCCGACAATGTTAATCATAATTTCATTGACCCTAGAGACGAAGAACTATACTAATCCATAAATGTTTTCATAATCGAGTTGAGAATTTCGAAATTGATTTAAAATTCACTGTTCGACTCTTAATGCAATGTTCAAAATATAATAAAATTGTTTCAGCTCAGTTAGTTTTATTTACACGATTTGTATATTCAAATTAAGTTTGAGTTTGAACTCGTTCTTTACACATTATTTTGAGTAAAGTAATGATTTAATATCAAAATGTTTAAAATGCATTGATAAATAATAATAAAAAAATCAATTAGGCCTGTGAGAAAGGGTGAATCCAAGAATTTTGTTCTTTTTGAGGGGAAAGCTAAATTTTCTTTTTGTTAATATGACTTTAATTGATTTTTTAATTTGTTTGAATGGGAAAAAAAAAAATCATTCAATTAAGAGGTTAAAAAGGATTAAATTGAATTATCAATTTTAAGATAAATAAAAAAGTAATTATACGTTTTTGGCTAAGTCTCTTGTTATGAGCTGCTTGAAATCGGTATTAAGATACCCAAACTCACATCAATCGATAGAGCTCGAGTTCAATTCAAAAATAATTGAATTAAATATAAACTATATCAAATGAAACTCGAATGATTTTTAAACACAAAACCGATAATCACTTAGGGGTGAAGGTTTTCAGGCTCAAACCCAGGTTTAGTTTTGGACCAGAAAATATGGGTTGAGTTCTAATGACTTCAAGAATTCAAGCATGAAATATAACCCCAAAAAATCAAAACTATTTTGGACTAACTTAAAGCCTGAGCTTCTTTGAAGATTGGTCCATTGGCTGAACCATCATTCAATGATGTAAGAGATGGGTTTGTAATCAAATTTGTTAGATTATTGATTTTCGGTTCATCTAATTTAAGTGGTTGAACATCAATTCAACATTGGTTAAAATAAAAAATCTTAATCAATTAAATCAGTTGAATTATAATAATTTTGTCTTAATTTTTGGTTTTTATCAATTCACAATAATTTGTCCTATACAAGACTATATATCACTAGTGATTTGGTTAGACCATCAATTTTATATTCGACTAATCCAACCAATCAATCTAATTTTATTTTAACGGGCTAAAAACAAGAACCCAAAACCTAATTCAATTTGCATACATGCAAGGAAAAACAAAGCCCCTTTATAAATTTGTATAGGCAATGCAATGTCGATTTAAAAAAATTTCATCGACCATAGATATGAAAAGAATCCAGTAATGGGTTGAGATGCATTTGGATTACTACAAGACAAACATGAGTTTGGGGTGTCAGAATTTGTATTATGAGATATTCTTTGATATTTAAGTAAACAAAAAATATGTTGTAATAATTTTATTATAAATTTTGATTATATTTACTTCTTTTATATAATGTATAGAACTATCTATAGCCCTCTCCTAATCCATAAATAGAAAGATAGTACATTTCGATTCACTTGAATCTACATATTTCTGCATTAACAACAATGTCCATACCAATCGAGCTAAGACTCAATCGACAAAAAAATCTAATTAATTTAATTCCAAATGAATTAAACTTTTAAAACATGAAACCGAACTGGTTTGATTCTAGTGAAAAAAGGACAAAAAGAAAGCCAATTTGTGGTTTAAATTTTGTACAATGAATCATTGAGGATAACGAAGTAGGACCTCCTCCCCCCTCTTCAGTGGCAAGTATGGTCCCTTTATGTTGAAGATGGATATGTAATTGGAATGCATTTAATCACATGATTCACACCTAAAACTTTTAGCTAGTGTTAGTAAAATTGTATTTTGATTCTAAAAATTAAAATTTTAATTTATTTTTTTTTGAAAAATTATAAATATATATGATATTAAAATAATGAAATTATATTTTAATTCTCATAAAAATATGAAATTTAATTTTGACCCCTAAAATAATTTTGGCTTCCCTCTAAATTAAATGTTCGCAAACTTTAATCAAAAAATCTAAACTGATCCATAAGTTTAAAAATATTTTATTTGAACTTTCAAAATATTCATGTCATATGACCCTTCCACTAAGCCCCATAACTTAGAGCTTTAAATGTAAGCGCGAATATAATATGTTGTGATAAAGTGTTGATAAACAGTATGGAGGTTATTCAGTAAGTTTTTTCATCAACTTTTAATTTAGCATTTATCAGACGGATTCAGTAGAGTTCGTTGAAAATAGACAAATGAGATTGAAGCCGTATCCTTAGAGAAGAGAACTTAGAAGTTGACTACATCATCAATATGACTTTTAACAGGAACGTGGATCTTCAGTTGTTTCCAAAAAATCTACTAGATATTTTTAGTTAATTGTGTTTAATTAACATGGCATATTAAAAATAATAATGTTATTAAAATTTAGGAGGATTATAGATGGTCAATGCTTACAATTAACGCCTTAATTGACATTAGGTTGATGAATTTGAAGGTTAAGCACTGATTTAGAATATAGATCATAATTCGGGGACCTTTATCGAAATTAATCTATTTCCAATAAAGCATATGCTCAGTCATCTTCTCTTCGATGCTCTCCTCTCTGTAATACAAAATATAGAATATCCATTCTCTGCGTATTCGTAGGTCCTCTCAGATTCCTTCACCAAATCACCTAATCCATATTAATCAATCCAAAACAATTCCCCTGCAGTAACTTATTCAGTGCTACATCATGTCTTCTTCTTCTTCTTCTTGTTTGTCCATAAACCCTTATCTCTCTTCTCATCCTTTATTTGTATACCCTTCAAGTTCAAGCACTTATTGTTCTTCTTCTAATTTAATCCTTCCCAATTCTATTAAAGTTTTACCCTTTTCTTCATTTTCCAAAATACCCATTTGCTTGAATTGCAAAAAAAGATGCTTTTCTCAGTCACCGAGATTCAAAACTGAGAGAAAAATAAGGGTAACTGTTGTTAAAGCAAGTGAATTGAGTGTTGCAGAGGTGAAAGAAGATGATGGAGAAGATGAAAATCCTCCTTTGATTGATTCTGAAAACAATTCAAAACCACGTCGTATTGCACTTTTTGTTGAGCCTTCTCCTTTCTCGTGAGTCATGTTGCTCTTGTTGTTAAATTTGACACCTTTGGGTGTTAATTGGTGTTAGTGGTATCAATTATGTTGAACTTTTGATCTTTGCTTATATAGGTATCAATTTGTTACCTTACACTGCTGAAAATGTAGGAAGTTGAACTCATTAAGTTCATTTTGTTAATGTTTTGAGGGTTACATTGATTTCATGGCTGCTATCAATTATGTTAAAAGTTTTGATCTTTGCTTATTATAGGTATCAGTTTGTTAAAATATTGAAATTTGGTATTCATTGAATGCATTTTGTTCCCATTTTTGTAGGTATGTATCAGGGTATAAAAACAGGTTCCAGAATTTTATAAAATATTTAAGGGAAATGGGAGATGAGGTATGTTCATTATGCTTGTTTATGGCAGTACCATTGAATAGGGTTCATGTTGCTTAGGAATTGAGTTCATTAGCTTTTTGATTTGATTCAAGTGATTTCTAGTTGACAGTATTTGAAGGAATAACGGTCGAACGAATACCGGTTTAGCTTAAGTTCATTCTTATCTAGAAATTCATAGCTGATGCAGCTGAAATTTTTGACCTAAATGTAGTAATGATGAACCAATTATGTGGCTATTGGTCTTTTATAGGTAATGGTTGTAACAACACATGAAGGGGTCCCGACAGAGTTCTATGGAGCGAAGTTGATTGGATCGAGAAGGTTGGTCTAATAAAATAAATTTGAGCTAAAGTTAACCTTTGATTACATTCTAAGATGTCGTGCAACCCCGTGAATTTACGAGGGGTCGGTAACAATGATTGATTTAGTGTCTGTGTCTTTGTCCCCGAGGATGCAGATAGCTTGGTTGTGAAATGTTAAGCAATTTTCTTCATATATGTTTCAACTGTTTCGTTAGTTCATTCCTCGGATATTCGTTCTATATTGGTTCTTTTTTATATATATTTCCTTTTTTCTCTTTCTCATTGCAGTTTCCCGTGCCCTTGGTACCAGAAAGTGCCTCTTTCCCTGGCACTCAGTCCAAGAATAATTTCAGAAGTTGCACGGTTTAAGCCTGATATAATACACGCATCTTCACCCGGGATCATGGTATACTTCTAATTGCTGCTCTTTAAGTTCTTGAGGAACGGTAGGAGACAAATTCCTGATTGTTGCGGATTGCATTGCAGGTTTTCGGTGCTCTCATTATAGCAAAACTACTATGCGTACCCATAGTAATGTCTTACCACACCCACGTTCCAGTGTGAGTTCGATTCTTCTTTGATTCACCTAATAAATCCATCCCATTCCTTCAAAAAGGATATATCCCGAGGCTTGTTTGTTCTACGGAACTGTTATACAAAACCCAATCTGAAATCTAACTTTTTGTTTGTTCTACAGGTATATCCCGAGGTACACTTTTAGTTGGTTGGTAAAACCTATGTGGTTGATATTAAGTATGTAAGACCTTTTCTTTACCCACGGTTTAAGCCAGTATTCTCCCCCAAGTCTGAGTAATAGACAGTTTTTTTTTTTTTGCTCTGTTATCAGAATTTCTTCATAGAGCAGCCGATCTTACACTGGTTCCATCAGTTGCAATTGCAAAGGATCTCCGAGCAGCTAGGGTAACTGCTGGTAAACATATATCAAACTATCCTTCTACATTTTAGCTTTGGTGTTAGTACAAACTTGGTAAAAGTTACCATGGAGGCCCCTGTATTAGGAGTCAGATTGCATTTTTCCCTCTCAATTTGAAAAATGGCAAATTAGTCTTTGTACGTTAGATCAAAGAGCAAATTGGTCCTTTTTGTTAAACATTTCATCCATTTGTGCTGTTTGACAAAATAATTACACAGAAAATCGTTAACAGTAAAAGTGGATGAAATTTTTAATAAAAGGATCAGTTTGCACTTTGATCTAACGTATAGGGACTAATTTGTCCATTTTTTTAGTAGAGGGGTAAAATGCAATCTGACTTAGTACAGGGGCCTCTATGATACTTTTACCATACGACGTCAAGCCCTTTTTTCTTTTTGCATTTTGTGTTATTTGTTCTCTTTTCTACTTCTACAATTGCTGGCTTGTTGACGATAAGTAGATAGCTCGACCTTAAACTAACCTTCTTTTATTTATCAACACTTTCAGCTAATAAGATTCGGCTTTGGAACAAGGGTGTTGATTCCGAAAGCTTCCACCCTCGATATCGTTCTCATGAAATGCGGTTAAGACTAAGGTATTCCACATACCCCTTATTTTGTTTCTCTATCCTAAATTACAATGTAATACTAAATGCTATACATATATTTTGCCTTATAAAGCAATGGTGAACCGGACAGACCATTGATAATTCATGTCGGGCGTCTTGGAGTCGAGAAGAGTTTGGATTTCCTCAAAAGGTACCATGTCATAGCTGAAAATCGAAAAATTAATGGAGTTACATCGAATTTTCATTGCGACCATAGACTCCCTTCGTTTTATGAATATTTTTTTTGCAAATTTTAACGTTTGGAATATATACAATTTTTCAGTGTCATGGATAGACTTCCCGAAGCTAGAATTGCTTTTATTGGCGATGGACCGTACAGGTAATCCATGTGACTGCTTTAATGCAATCTCAAGTATTTCGGGGATACTATGTTTGCTAAGTCGTTAATTCAAGCTCCTTTAAAAACCAATATTTGATCTCTTCACAGGGAAGATCTTGAGAAGTTGTTTTCAGGCATGCCAGCGATTTTTACTGGAACGTTACAAGGCGAAGAGCTCTCTCAAGCATATGCAAGTGGGGATGTATTCGTCATGCCCTCAGAATCCGAGACACTTGGACTTGTTGTTTTGGAGGCTATGTCTTCAGGAATCCCAGTGGTGGGTGCTCGTGCAGGGGGGATCCCTGATATAATTCCGGCAGACCAGGAAGGCAAAACCAGTTTTCTCTTTAACCCCAGTGATCTTGATGATTGCTTGAGCAAACTGGAGCCATTGTTACAAAATAAGGAGATGAGAGAAACCATTGGCAAAGCTGCACGTCAAGAAATGGAAAAGTACGATTGGAGAGCAGCGACTAAGAAGATACGGAACGAACAGTACAACGCCGCTATTTGGTTTTGGCGGAAGAAGAGAGCACAACTACTAAGACCCCTACAATGGGTAGCAAAACGAGTTTTCCCCACCCCAAAAATCAGCTATAGGTGATTAGAATATAATTTTACATTAGTTTGCTTGGTAGAAAAGAAAGGAAAATAGCAAATTTCTAGGGATTGTCGACTTATTATTGGCTTTCAAAGAGGCTCTTCTATGGTATATGCATGATTGATTCTTTTGCAGTGATGTTTGTTTTGTTGTGTATATTTATGTACTTCTAATGATAATGCAAGTTTACACTTAGAAATAGCCACATCTTGGTAACTGGATATTAGGCCTTGACAAATGAAACTGCTTCTGCCTGCTAAATGTTACCAGTACGGACAGATTGGATTTTGCCCCCCTCGACTCAACAAAATAGGTAAATTAGTTCTTATACATTGGATTAAAGAGGAAATTAATCATTTTCTTAAAAAAATAATCTCTATACGTTAGCACGAGGTACAAGTGGCATTGTGATTGTTTGGTTTTTTCATTGGCTACATCAATTTTTAACTTTAGAAATTGATGAACTTTGCAACACAAATGATCAATTTGTTCTTTGATCTATCGTGTAGGGATCGATTTGCTCATTTATTAAATAAAGAGAATCAAATGCAATCTAACTCTTATTACAGGAGCCTCCATGATACTGTTACCGTTCTACCTAGTTTCATAATTTCATATTCCTCAAAAACTTGGTTATCCATTGCATTAGACTTATAATTTAGACACAATTTAGAAACACGATCACGTCATGTACAAAATGTAATCTCGTTAAAACACAATGTTTGTGTTGCACCAAGTGTTACTTCTTAGGTAAACATCTTGAGCTTTATGTTTTAGGGTCCCTTTGGATGAGCGATGCCTTTACCTACAGTTGGCGTAAAATAATAGTAGCGGTGAGATTAGTTACTATAGCATAAGACAAAAAGAGAACTAAACGCACTGCATTGGAACGCACCGCCCATCGAAAGGAACCCTTAACTGACAATTTTGACTTGTACTTATTTATGTAATAATTTATTACGAGATATAGTTTTATTTGGAAACTAAATCATAAAAGAGTATTAAATTAGTGGGATTTGGTTTATGCCATTTATGGATAGAAGATATATTGGGATGATTACGATAATAGTTTAAAAAGAGTTATTTTTATGTCGTTTTTATCTTGAAAAGAAGATTTTGAGATTTATCTCAAAGAGATTAACAAGTAAATCGTTTATTTTCTTATGAAAAATGTAACTCGAGAGCAATAACTAGTTCATTAAGGAATATTTCTGCCGGTGCTTTGTCGGCAATAATCTTAGGATTAATTGGGTTGTAATTGGTGATCTAAACGTTAGTAAATCATTTTTTTCGAACAAAATCCTGTAAACACATGTGTGATTATAAAACTATATGATAAATTTTTTGAGTGTTTTTTTTGTTTATTATAACACTTCAATCAATACCACGAACAATATTTATGATAAATATACCTTTCGAATCTAAACATAAAATGATTTGAACTTAAACTGATCGTTAAGAGTTCAAAGTAATCTAAACTCACTTGAAAACACAAACTTACTCAACTGTTTAATCTCAAAACAATTTGAATCAAAAATAATTTAAACTTAAAATTAATCCAAACCCAAATTAACTTGGAACCGGAACCACCCAATTCAATCCATCCAATTGCCAAGTATAATCTACATTCATCCAAGTGATTCTAAAGGACCAAACAGGATGTTTCTTCGCATTGAAGTTATGTTTATGTTAAAACAACAAAGTCACATCAACATTTTTTTCAGGCTCCTGTTGGAATCATATCAGTGTCATTACATGTGTCTTTAAGACAAAAGCTACGGGTATTTGGCTCAATCGTCGACAACAACAATTTGGTGAAACACCATGGTATGCAGTTCGCCTGTTTACTCCCACTAATTTTGCTTTTCGTTGATGTTTGAAAAACTTTAAAGATAAAAGGCAAAAAAATAAAATAAAATTTGAAGTGACAAATGACTGTCGTCTTCATAATTACTTTTCAGCTCAACATGAAGCTGAATTGAAGTCCATTGATGTACTCTCATAAGTTGAAGGATTCTATTGCTTGTCCTATGTTGCAATAATGGAAGATTAGAACAGACATTTGAAGATGACATGTTGACAGGCTAATAGATGGATGTTCCGATGAACTGTTTATTGATTGATTTCATTGCTATAATGGCTGTAAAGTTTATGGTTATTGTTAGAATTTTGTGAAGAAAGTCGAAATAAAATTTCAAAGTTTTGGTAGTTGAAATTAAAAAATTTATGTTAAAACAACTTAAATAAAATATAAATTTCTATTTAATTAGAGGATTAAAAAGAAAAATTATTAAGTTTTACCAACGGTCCTGCTTACTCTCAATTGTTGTGTTTGAATTATTTCTTATTGTTTGTTTTTTGAGCTACTTTATGTAGACTATCCTTATCATATAAACCCTACGATTGAACGAATTGGATTGATTTTGGATCGATTCAATTTAGATCAAGTAGATTTGAATTTTAAAATTTTCAAGTTAAATTTAGGTTTTGAGTTTCTTTTATTTGTGTTATGTAAGTTTGAGACTCAAGTTTTCGAGTCATTTTTGGGTTTTAATAATTTTAGATTTATATAATTTTCAATTACTTGTTTGAGTTAATTTAAGTTAAATCAATTTGAATTGGTCTAATCATGCCCTTAATCTTTATATTTTTAAACTTTAAAAGTTTAATCACCTCACTCTTAATTCCAAAATTCAGTTCGATTTAAAAATGAAAATCCAACTGACAAAACTATAAGCTGCCTTCAGTTAAATCTTCATATGTGTTACCGAATGGAATTTAATTTTTTAATTTTTAAGCACACTTATTAATTGAACTTTAATAATAAGTTAAATAGTGAAATTAAATTCTTAAAAGTAAAATAAAAAATAAAAATAAAAATAAAATTCTTTTAAATGAACGGTGATTATAGTACAATAAATTTATTTATTTCAAAACTATAATAATTAATTTTATAGAAAGTGAACCACCATTTAAAGACACTCTAAATCAAGTTAAAAACTTCTATAAATAAAATAAATTGAAGTAAATTTGGGTTAAAATCAAATCAAATGGCAAAACACAAGACGGTGAAAACGAAGAGATTGAGGTTTCGATTGGGTAGCCGACAGTTCCACTAACGCACAAGTTCTCGAAATTATAAAATGAAAGACAAGACAGGGAATAGAAAGTGCAAACTCACATCATCAAATGAAATAAGAACAAAACCACAGCTCATTGGTTCTGGTAACGAAATTTTATGTTTTTTTTTTTCTTCTCAGCAACAACCAATAATATAAAATTTTCATCAAAATTAAATTAATAAAATAATTGTAATAGCTGATGCTACATGACAGGGTTCTTAGCATCTAATATGTAATTCTTGCATATAGGCATGCGTCGGAAGACGAAACCTTTATCACTTTTTGGACATAAAATAAAAATTTTAAAAATCTATTATGTTTTGTTTTATTTTTTTAGTTTCAAATTTAATATTTAATCTTTTTCGATACAAAAATTCATGTTAATATTATATAAATTAATACATAACATTAATACTCAGATAAATCAATATATAAATTTTATGTCACATACGTATTAGTGTTGAGGATTGATATGTATAAACAATAAACAAGAAAATAGAGAAAATCGAACACACAAATATTTACATGGAAAACTCTCGATTAATAAGATAAAAAATCACAGGTAAATGAGATTTCGTTAATGAGAAAAAATACAAGATGAAGATAATAAAAAAAACACTAAACCTCGAATACAAAACCCTCTGACTAAAACACAAAATTCTTTTGAAGCTCTGTTAAAGTTGTTTCTTAATTGTATTATGTTGAGATGTCGCATCAATTTTTTTAGGGTTACTAAGGTATTTTTACAAGTCGAATTCGAAAGTCAAATATAATTAAAATTTTCTAGATTAATCAGAGTTTAATTAGAAAAAAAGCAGTCATGTTGAATTGTCAAAACGCGGTTGCATAAGTTGGGGTTTCAACGCATTGTTCCGACACTCCCCGTCTTGACATCAAGCCTATTTTGCCTTTTTTCGGTTGCTCGTCGATCGTCTTTTTAAGTACCTGCAAAGAATCCGATAGATACGAGATATACCCCACAATAAAAATAAGATAAATATAAGAGAAAAACGATTAATATTGAAAGTATTTGTTGACTATTTAAACTAACTAATAAAATTGTAAATATTGAGGACCAAATTATACCAAATTTTTATTCCCCTTTCAATTTGGTACCTTTGGTCCTACTATGATGCCCCAAGGGGCATGGGAGGGGAGAATCCGAATTAAATTATAAGGTATTATTCGTTTTGATTTATTGAAATTTATAACCAATTTTTTAAATAAAAATATTTATTCGAATTATAAGGCATTAGAATAAAGTTGCCAAATTGCGTTTCCTATACAAATTGCAGAAAGAAAAAGTGAATTTTTTTTAAAGGAGGAAAGTGGACAGTTTTGTCATGAATGAAAAAAGAAAAAGTTTTGTATTTTTACATATTGCTCCATGTTGGCCTTAACTAGTTTTGTCTAGTGGGTGGGACCATAAAATTATTTGTGCATGGTGCAACCAGTATGGTGTCCACCAGTCTTTTTCATCAACAACAACGTTTTCAATTTAGTGACAAGCAACAAGTTCAAGCAGACGCAGCAGTGTGGTTGTAATTTGGGTTACGAGTTGCATTATGGCTCACGGGATGTCTTGGAGAGCATAGTTTGAAGGTATTTGCACTAAGGGCGAATGTAAAAAGGGCAAGCAAAGCTCTGACGTTTTAAAAATTTATGATTCAATTTTGGTCCTTCACAAAAATATTTTTAGATTCGATTTTGATTTGCACTTAAATTTACAAAGTATAACACCCTTTTGGCTGAGATGAATTATGTGAGTGTAACTCTCATGCAGTCGTCGTTTTACTTTTTACTTGTATATTTGTCGCACCTTCACTTGTAGAAGATTGGACGCTTCAATTGAGGTATATATATATTACAAATTCTTCTTGCAACTTTCTCTAAAATAAGAAATTCTATTTCACGTGTACGTGTATGATTTGAAACTAATAGTAATAAAATATATGCAATATGTACGAAATTAAAATATAAAAATAATTTGTTTTAAGAAACTTGTGTGGTTTTTAAGTATTTTATTGGTGATATAGTGTAAGTTACTCTTTCGAGTGTGTTTTCATTGCGGTGCCTTGGTATTGCACAAGAATTGTTTTATCTCTAACCTTTCAATTAGTTTACCCTTTTTTGGTTTGGTAAAATTTTACTTTATATATAACTTATTTCAAATATGTAAGGGTAATTTAGTAATTTATCCAATCGACTAGTTGATACCAACTTAGTCATGGTTTACACGAATAGATATCATGTCTACATTTTAATCAAAATAAATAAAAGTGTTCACTATTTGAATTAACTAGTGACATTAAAATGATAGGGGTTAAATTATATCAAATTAGAGTATAAAAAGTAAGTTTCAAATTTGAATATAGTAGTGGGACCAAAACCATAATTTGACCAAAAGGCTTGTGGCTGTTAAGGCAAAATATACAACAAAGGCACAATCAATCTAATAATAACTGGTGACAACAAAGACATTAATCAATGATAATCACATAAACCATTTAAGTGATCTCTCATTGCAGTGATTGATAAATATGAGACTAAATTGCATCTTCAACATATACACATGTGGCATTGATCAAAGCTAGCTGATATTAGGGCTTTTGATTGATTCAACGATGACGATCTACGGACGTTGCATCGACTGGAAAAGAGCGTTGTACGATCCGTATTGAGGTCCATATGAAGAAATCATCCCACAGTACGGTGAGAGGAATGCATTGCCGCCGCTCATCTGGTCGAAAATGATAGCTGCTCCTTCATTCCGTTGGTTCCACTCGAAATCGAGGATTTCTTTAGTAACACTGGTTGCTTTCGGTGGTTGTTGTGGTTGCACGACCGTGGAAGAATTACTTGGAGACAGAGGCTTGCTTTGATCAGGTGAAGAAGAGACGGTATCCGGGATGTTAACCGTCGTGATATCATGGATACTCGACCTTCTCTTATCTTTCCCTCCGGTTACTTGCCTGATGAAGTATTTTTGAGCATGACTCGCCACTTGAGTCGGTGTTCGCGTCGTCACGAAATTCCGCGAAATGTTTCTCCAATCACCTTTGCCATACTTTTTAAGCCCCATTAGAAATTGCCTGTCATTGATAACCAAATAAAACCATCATCCCCTGCTAGACAAAAAGGTCATCCCACAAAACCAAACAACTGGTAAAAGTACCACAGAGGCCCCTGTTCTAAAAGTCAGATTGCATTTTGCTCCCTTTTAAAGGTGCAAATTAGCCCTTGAACATTAGATCAGAGAGAAAACTGGTCCTTTCTGTTAAAAATTCCATCCATTTCTTGCCCTTTGATCAAATATATAGAAACCAATTTGCCCATTAGAGCGGAAGTGACAAAATACAATCCAACTCCTAATTCAAGGGCTTTCATAGTACTTTGACCCAAACAACCTATAGGGTGTCTCCACAAACAACATAACAATTCCAAGGATAAAAAAGAACATTCCCATTACTACAATATTTTTCAAGTATGGTAAGAGTTATCCATGGATCAAATCCGAAATCAATCTCAACTAAAGACTTGAACATAAACCCGTTGCGAGTCCACCATCAACAAAGAACTACCCTGAAAACCTTAAACACTACAAATTCCACATGTTAAAAACCAAACATAACAATTTCAAGGATCAAACAAGCCAATCCCATTACTACAATATGTTTCAAATATCCAAATTCGAGATCAATGTCAACTAAAGACTTGAACATAAACCTTTTGCCATTCCCCTACCATGACTGCCTCAAACACTACAAATTCCACATAATAAAACCAAACATAACTTAATATCCTAAATCCAACCATAATTACAAGACATAAATGAACAACAAAGAGAAGCAAATTTACCTGTGTTCTTCTTCAGTCCATGGAACACCTTTCTTCCTTTCTTGATCAGGTCTAGTCCCAGTCCCTCTTTTACCACCAGGTGTATAATAATAATTTCTAAACCCATCAAACACTTGACCATCATTGACCCATTCCAATGTAAAAGAATCGCTACTATAACCAGGGATCGGGATCAAACCAGCTTCTATATCATTGACATCTTCTTCTAATTCCCTGTATTGTTTGATAACATCACCAACTGTTTTACCAGGAATCATGGCAGCTACGTTAAACCATCTATCAGGTGTGTCTTTATCGTAAAAAGCTAAAGCATTTTCAAAACACTTGTTCTCTTGTGGTGTCCATTTAGTACCTTTACTCTCTTGGAACAACCAATTTGATTTCTGTAAATAAGAAGCTGGTGAAAGGATTTCAAGCCCCCTATTCATTGTTCTTTGCCAAAGATAATTTGCCCCTAAAAACTCCCTCTTGTTCAAAGAGAGAGAAAATCCAAGGAAAAAAAAATTGCAGAGAAATGGTTGTTTTTTCAACTTTTAAATCACTCAAGCATTAATGGAATCCATGAAGGAATCTCTTTAAAAGAACCCCAAGTTCCAAAATCCAAGGAAAAATCAGATCTTGATGAAAAAAAACCTAGATATACATAAAAAGATCCAAAGTCCAACTAAAATACTGAATTAAAACACTGGAAAATCAGTATATAGATCAAAATTCAAAAACCAAAAATCATTACAACATAAAAAAACAGTGAAAATCCAAGAAAAGGGAGCTACTTCGAGAAATTGTTAGCTCTTTTATAAAGCAAAAGCAAAGAGAGCGAAGAGAGAATGAATACTTATATAATAATGTATGAAACAGGGGAATTAGAAGGGAGTGAAAAAGCAAAGCAGAAAAAGAAAGGGAAAGGGTCAAAGCTGCTAAGTTGTGATTGGTGAAAATGGAGATTGTGGGCGCCTATATGTGCTTATGCTTCAGCTAAAGTTCTATTTGTAAATTATATATAGAAAGTGATTGCAATGAAGAGAAAACGAAAGGGACAAGGAGCAATATAAAACCAATAAGTGAATCAAAGGAGCTAAAGTGGGTGGTGATTATGGGATTTTAATAGTCATCTTAGCTTTGAAAAAAAGGGCAAATTCACTATTACTCCAAAGTAGTCACGTAATTATTCAATTTTATCTTCTTAGTTTGGTAGCAGCTTTTAAAACATGACATAATAGTAATTTTAACCCTCAATATTTATAAATTATGTCAATTTAATCTTGATTCTAAAAAAAAATTAAGTTTTGTAATTACACCAAGTGTAAATATTGAGGATTATTTTTTTTTTGTAGAATCAAGACTAAATTAATATAATGTATAAATATTGTGGGTTAAAATTACTATTATGTCAATTTTAAAAGCCTTCATCGTTAGTAGGCTAGTGACAAGAAAAGACAAAATTAAATAATTGGGTAACTATTTTGTAACTTTTCATAATTGATTGACTAAAAATAGTTGAATAACCATTTTATAAATTTTCATAGTTAAGTGATAAAAAAGAATTTGTTAATAGTTAGGGGACTACTAATATAATTTACCAAGAAAAAAAAAGGAACAACCTTGACAGAGGCGATGAATGTTGATGACATTTAGTTGTAGCACGTGAGATGTTTGTCTTTTTATCATCGATTTTTTATGCTGGGGTTTCTGTAATTTCTATATCAAAAGCTTTGGTTTTTTCCCCATAGATTTAAAACAGGTAAAAGCAACATTTAATCTATGAAATTCGCAAATGTTTTCAACTTAGTTCTTGAATTTTTTTTCGTGTTAAAAATTGACAAATTATCGCTGTTTTGGTCAATGTGATAACATGATAAATTATGTAATGATATGATACAATATCATAGTGTCACATTATCACAAAGATTAAAATTAAGAAAAGTTGTCAATTTCTAAAATTGATGTGAATCCCACAAAAAAAAAAACAATTCAGGAATCAAGTTAGGGTAAGTTGTCAAATTTAATGATTAAATGTTGCTTTATTCTAATTTTAAGCACATATACCTATTACACAGTCGACTTGAATCTAAAGTGTTAAAAAAAATAGACAATGTCAATCAAATTTAAGAGAGCAATTTCTTTTTACCCAAGCTATCAATAATATAAATATACACGTGTTTATATTTTAATCTGCATGTTTTAAACATGTTTCCCGTTATATTTTAGTTGGCATTTAATACCTAAGCTAATGGCAAAGCTGATGATGGAAGAGCCTAATTGATACAATAATGATGCTTTGAGAATTCAAGGATTAATTTAAAATTTGGATTATAATTTGAGGATATCTGATGAAAATTAACCCTTTATTGTTGATTATGAGAATTGGAGGAGCCACCATCAAACAAATCACTGATTTGACTAAGGTTTTCAAAATTTCTAATTAATATCAAATTAGTCAAACTCATATTTATTGCATTTGGACAGATCTAGTTAATAAATGTTTCACATTTATTAAAGATTTTTTAATCAAAAATATAAATTCAATTTTATTATTAATTAAATTTAAGTTCATCAAAAAGTCATTTTTTTTACTATATTACTTTCAAATGTTTTTTTCCCTAAAATATAACATTAGTGAAATTAACAAAATAGTTTTAATAATATTAACAATTAAATTTAAAATTTAAAATTTAAAAAATAAAGAGATTAAATCATCTTGAACTCTCAAAGTCCCACCAATCATTGGAACAAATTAATCATATTCATCATCTACTTCTAAATTGCTAAATCATTTATGCGAGAAGTAACGATAGAACAAAAATCGAATTGAAAAAAAGTATAAAAATTGAGAATTGTATTAATTTATAAAGTGTCACGTCATTGTTTCATCATTCACTTAATGATTAGGTGATAAAAAATAATGTCGAAAACATGGATAATCAAATTGTAATTTTTTCAATTGAATGAACAAAAAGAAAAATTACATGTAATTAAGTTACTAATGATACAATTTAGCCTAAAATTTTTTCATGATATCAAATACTAATTATTGTCTAAACTATTACCATGCCTCAATTTCTGATATCTTTAAAAGTGAAACCTATGAAATATGTTTATGAAAAGCATGAACAATTGCAATTCTATTAAATTATTGTGGTGCAAATATATATAGGTGTGAAAAATAGTAGAACCTAAAGCTTTTAATTTTTACCTAAAATTCCATATCTAAATCCCCAATCTTAGAGACCTAAAAGTATATCATATTCATACAAGAAGTTATCAAATTAGTCATAATGTCAAAAAATTAATTAGGCTAAATAATTAAGTTATTCAATTATGAGAATATGAATTTCAATTATTTGAATTTGGATTTTATTTATTATATAAATTAGTTAAGATTTAATATAATATAAAATCGGGTAATAGTATCATGGAAGTTTTTGTATTAGGAGTCAGATTGCACTTTCCCTCATTTACTAAAAGACGGGCAATTTAGTCCATGTATGTTAGATAAAAAAGCAAACTGATCTTTTTTCTTAAAAATCTCATCCATTTTCATTGTTAAAAATGAAAATATGAAAATTATTATCTTGGATTTTTAGATGTTTTTATTTTTGGTATATTTTTAATCAAATTTAATTGATAAGCTTTTAAGGTGAAAATGTCATAAGTAAAAGGAAAACTACAAAAAAGATCAAATTAAACAATGCGTAAATGTTGGGGGTTAAAATTTTTAGAATCAAAACTAATTTGACATAATGTATAACGTTGAGGATTAAAGTTGCTGTTATACAAAATGTAAAAATTAAATTGTTAAGTGACCATTTTATAATTTTTCATAATCGATATATATATATATTTTTTGTTGAACAATCTGATCATATCTGTTTTTTTTTTACACAATGCTTAGAACTACTCATAACTTTTCCACAACCCATAACTAAGAGGATAATGTACTTCAATGCACTCAAACCCACGTCTTCCTATATTAACAACAATACTCATACCAATCGAACTAAATTTTTTTAAAAATAATCAACTAAAAACTTAAATAGATATCCAACAAATCTATAAATTAAAAAAAAAAAACCAATAAATATTACATTTGTATACATTTTTAACCCGAAATTTATACTATTTTTGAAATCCAATTCCGAATTTTCGAAGGACTACCCTAATAGAATCACACCAACTTTTTATCGCCCAACTAAAAAATATATAGAAAAAATATTTGAATTTATTTATTTTGTCTTTCAAAAGCTATAGAGTTAAATATTGTAATTTGTAAAGTTATTGGGTTAGTGAACATGGAACCACTTTAAAAGCAAAATAAAATAAAATCTATAATAATTATTAGGCCTCACTAAAATAAAAAAGGATAATTACAATTATATTAATAATTTAAATCAAAAATAATTATTGAATTATAGTAAAAAAATCAAATTTAAAATCTCTAACCTTAATTCTTTTATTGAACAAAAAAAATAATTAATGAAGATTCTCTCTTGCACTTAAAGGCAATTAAGACTAATTTATGCTAATATTGTCATTACTTGAAAACTAAATCTAAAATATGGCCAATAGGTTAGGTAGGAAAATATATATTAAAAAAAGAAAAAGAAAAAGTTCACTCTTATATCATAAAATAATTTATATTTTTTTATAAAATATAAAGTTATATGACAATTGAGTCTTAGCTCGATCGGTATGGGTATTATTATTAATGCAAAAGGATGTGAGTTCGAATACGCTGAAATATATTATATTCTTATTTATGAGTATTGTATCAAAACGAACAGTTATGATTAGAAGCTATAAAAGATTGCTCAAAATAAAATATAATGTTATATTAATGGATAAATGTTTGAAAATTTCTAAATTATTATTTGTTTTTTTGGACTGTTTTGAATTTAATTTATTTGAAGGTGTGAATTTAAAATAAGAAAGGTGGGGCATAAAGTTTGGTAAATTGTATTTATTCTCTATTATTCCCCTATTTTTTATTCAATTAAAAAAAGAAATAAGAATGGGTTGCTTTCATCTATTTTATATATTGTCAAAGTAGAGAAAAATATTTACGGAGCCTATTTATTAGACTAATTTATTTTCAAACTGACCAAAAAAAAGTAAAATATAATTTCATAATCAGTTTTGATAGGTTCCAATTTTTTTTCCAAATTAATATTAATTTAAATCAAATTCTAATTGTTTATTTAGGTCAAAACTTAATTTCAAAATAAACAAATAGAGGGACTTAATTTCAAAATTCAGAAGAATATAGGGACTGGGGGGCACAATTAAACTTTAAATTATAAAATAATCCCCAAAGTTATTTGTCTTCCACTTAGCCCTTCTTAAGCTGCTTGGGAAAATGATGGTAATGACTGCTTAAACAAATGTACGACCCTTTCTATAAGTAGAAAGATTCCTTTTCTTTATTTAATTAATACTCTGCCTATTTTTGGCATCCTAACTTGTATGCCTGACCTTTTATATCTTTAATTAATTAATAATGTTTAAAATATTCATTGAGTGGATTGCCTTGCCAAAACCAAATTTTGAATACACGCCTTCATCAATAGGTTGGTGGGTCCACCCAGCAACTCACATCTATACACCATTCTTCTTAATTTATTTATATTTTCAAATCTTTTTATACTTTTTTTTTTTTTTTTAATTTCGAGTTTATACCAACTGAGTACTATCGACATTGTTTTTTATTTAAGAAAATATGAGTTTGAGTGTGATGAAGCGTATTTATTTTTTATTTAAGGGTTGAAAATGAGTGATTATGAGTAGTTTTAGACAAATACATTAAAAAATTTAGGTTTATAATTAAATAAACTTTAATATTTTTAATTTTTTTCACGATTTTTTATATTTGGTAGCTCCGACTAAATTCAAGCTTGAGTTAGATTAAATCTTTAAACGGATGGTGAAACTCTTTCAAACCTTTTTTTTTTTTTTTACAAAAGTTAAATTCAATGACGAAGTTAGAAAATTGTTTTAGGTGATTTAAGATGAATCATAAGTTATACGGGATAAAATCGCAATTTTGCCATTGTATTAACAAGCAATTTCATAAAAAATTAAGGGTTAAATGATAAATATACCATTTTTTGAGAGGTCAAAGCCACTGTTTGCCCCTGCAATCTTGAAGCTCTTGTTAACTACTTGTTTGGCACGGATTCAAATCGTATTATCTCATCCCACTCTTAATATTGTATTAAAAAAAGTTATTTATTATTATTATTATAGGGCGAAGAAGGGTTTCATTATTTAAACTATAGCATTTCTAGAATAATTTATGATGAATCCATAGAAGAATGGGAGTTAGCGTGCATAATTTCTGAAAAATGACCCATTGATCATCATGAAGATTTTAAAATTTAGATAATATATTTTACATTTTAATTGACTTATGTATTGGAGAATACGTATATCTGAGCATAAATTTTAACATTTTAATGATTCACTTTGTCATGTATATGCTTCTTTTAACAAAGTTTGACCTTATCAATAAACATAACACTTTTTGAGATGTTTTCGAGTTTGAAGGATAATGGGATTTAGTGTTTATGAGATGTGTAAGTGGAGGTTTTTTGGGTTGGATTTCGGTTCATCAGAATGGGTCGGGTTACGATATATTTTATTATAATCTTAAAGAGGGTCTTTGGATGTGTATATAAAGGAGTTTTTCAAGTCAGATTTCGAATCACTAGAATGGATCGGACTTCAGGTCGAATCATGATTTATTTTAGTATAATTCTACAGCATCTTTATATTTTTAGAATTTTAAAATTTCAGTCTTCTCCAAAACAGCAACAGTTAAACTCTACAATTAGTCTTTTACCATTTATAAAGTTGTATATTTAATCCATGTTTTCCAATTTGAACATCTTTAGTCTCGATATTTTTCGAATTATAAAATTTCAATCTTGATGCAAACAATAATTATTAAATCCATTAATATTTTTTTTATAAATAATTCGTAAAAATAACAAGTTAACATGACATTACACGTATAGTAATATATTTACAGCATAAAACTTGACGAATTTGATAAATTATAATGTTTTAAAAAAAAATTGAAAAGGGTCCCTCACTCTTAACAACGCCCCTTTAGTATTACCGATCTGTTATTAAAATTAAAAAATAATATTTATTGGGGTTGGGGGGATTCCTGCCCCGAGGCTAAATAGGTAGATTGGTCCCAAATCCTTTGATAATCGTAAATCAAAGATTGGTCCCCATTTCCTCGTTCAGACTATGAGGGCTAGTTTTTAATTGTTTTTTTTACTGCAAAGCTCAATTATCCATGCTAATGCTAAAATTTATGTGCAATTAAATGTTGCCAACACAACAAGATTGTCTTAAATAAAAGTGACAGTAATGTAAACTTGTTGATGGGAGTTTTGTTTTCATTGGTTCTTAGGGCAAAAAGGAAAAAAATTTGATGAAATTTATGAAGTAGACAAAGCCTTTTCTAATTTTTTTTCTTTTTCAATTTAGAAATGCTACAGCTAAGTGTTTGAAAAGTTGAATAATTGAGGCTGATGGGAGGTCAGCATCAAAAGTCCCATCCTCATTTCCTCCCACTAAGGCAGGCACCATTCAAAAGCAGTCATCATTTTACTAATAAATTTTGGCAAATTTCGTGAAAAAGGCCCATTTTTTTAGAAAAATTAGCTATTAGGTCGTTTTTTACACGATTTAGAAAAATAATTTGTCTTTGGAATAAGAAGCTGGCGTCATGCAAAACACTTTATAATGCTTGGGTTTTTTTTTTTAATTTATTAGTTAAATTCTTGCATTTTAAATCTTATGGTCCCCAATTCGAACCCTCTTCAATGTTTAATTGATATTTTTTTTTTCTAATGAATGTTGCTTCAAGTTTTTTTAGTGTTTTCAATTAATAAGCATACTATTTTCAAGTTTTCAATTAATAAGCATGTTTTTAAAATTTTTATTTTATTTTTAATTAATATATATATATATATATATATATATATATATATATGGATATTTGATTTGAATTAAGCAAATTCGAATATTGCGAATAAAATACTATCTATTGCATATTTAAAGTAGATATAAATTTAACCCTCGAATATCCATTATCTGAATAAGCATTCGATATTCCGATAACAGATGTGAATATCCGACTCCAAAATCCGCCTCCGCTTGCCATGCAAATTCGAATGTAGATATCTGACATAAGGTTGAAAATGTTAATTTCAGGTTTTTGTGAATTCAAATATATGACGAATATTGCTATTTAATTCATATTCAAATTTGGATAGTAAAAGTCAGATATTTTGCAAAATTGAATTTTAAGGTATTTATCTTTTCTATTGGAAGTCTCACCTAACAATCCCATCTTCAAGGAAAGACATAATGTTTGGGGTTTGGGGTTACATCATCTAAGAGTATTGTCTCCGAGGTTCGAACCCAAATCTTGTTTTAAAATTGCAATATACTTTACTTCTGCACTCAACCCTTAGTGATTTAATCCATGTACTTTAATTTGGTCATTTTTAATTCCTATACTTTTTAAATTTTGAAAATTCATTCCTGACCAAATGTCAGTGGTTAAATTCATTAAGTTTTGTTTATTTTTAAAATCTTATGCGACAGATATATTATCACATGTGAAATGCTATTTCAATATATTCCTTAAAATAAATTTGATAAATTTAGTGATTATCATTTGTATCAAGATTAAAATGGATTTTCCAAATGTCAATGGGCTTTCCAAATGAACATTTTAAGATGGTCATGCTAGGCTTCAATGCTTCAATGCTACATTGCTGTAAAAAAAAAAACAATGATATCAATGGGGAATTGGAGTAATTGGTCTTTAATCCCTCTATTTTGTTGAAATTTGGGATTGAATCCCTTTAATTTGGCACAATTTGGTCTTATATTTTTATAATCTATTAGTATATCCAAATTGGTAACACCAATAGTTTTGTTGTTAAAGTGATTATGTGAATTTTTTTTTAAATACAGTATATGTAAATTTATTATTGATTGAATATAACGGATTGGATTTTCACGTGCCTTTAATTCTGTACTTGAATAGTAGTAAAACAAAATTCATATAACACTTTAATGGCGCAATTAATAGTGTTATTAATTTAGACCTATTAATAACATTATAAAAGTAAAAATATCAAATTTCTTCGAATTAAAGTAGAAAAGAGATAATGTACAATATAATTGAATTTGTTTTGTAAGCCAAATTGGTTAAAACTATGGAGTTATGTATCGTATTTTTTTGGTTTTTTTTTCTTATACTTAAACTTTGATTACTGTAGGTTATTTTAATATTATTTGACCCATAAATTTAGCTTGTAAATAGACACTCTTTTCCACCATACAAAAATAACCCATTACATATTTAGGTATTAGTTTTTACAAGCTTTCAAAGAATTTTGTGTTTACGTTTTGAGGTTTTTATTTCGAGTTTCAGGGTTCAGTTTTATTTCCATCTTTATGCTCTTCGTTTTTATCGTTGTAGTGAATTTATCTTTGCCTACGATTTTTTCTCCTCTTCGGAAGAGTTTTTTCACGTAAAATATTTGTGTTCGATATTTTCAATTTTTTGTTATTTATTTGTTCGTTGCTCAATCGAGTCTATCCCCAACAAGAACTATACAATGTAACAGTTCTTTGTTGCTTTTCATTTGGACAAATAAAACCATTTGCTTATACAAAAACAAAGAAAAAACTGCAATCTTTTTCGAACTCGGAAATCTAGGTGTCGTCGTTGATAGTTTCCCGGTTTCAACATTTAGGAAGATCGACTGGAGGTGGAAGAAGTGACTGGTTAGGACCTCTTCCATTGTCCACCAAGAATGCCATCTTAAGTCCCCATGTTGTATGCACTTCCAAATGGCAATGCAAGAACCAAACTCCTGAATAATTTCCACAAATAAAATTGATGGATGGCAATGTATAGGAAAGAAACTTATAAATGTAATTAGACTTTAGATTTTGTGAATTGGGTGGATTGGATCGGTTTGAGTTAGATCAATCTCGTTGAGTTAATTCAGCCAATTTTTAAATTTTTAGTTCATTTCATTTCAAGCCAAATTTAGGTTTTTGTTTGTGTTCATGTTGTTTTGGGTTCACATAATCTGAGGCTGAGGTTTAGATTTTTTCAGAACGGGTTAATATAGGTTTGGATCATTTGGGTTTTGGTCACTTTTGATTCGAGTAATTTTGGGTTATTTTCAGTTTCGATCATTTGGGTTCAACTAGTTTGGGATTTGAGTTTAGGACAGTCTAGGATAGGTTGGGGGTTGGTCAAATTATTGACTTTTCATGCTTAAATCAGGTCAAGTTTAGTTTGAATTCAAGGTAATTTTGGATTAGGTTTAAAACAAAATTCACCACTCTAAATGTAATGTAGGGTTAATAAAACTTTTAGTTCTTGAACTTCGTAATTAGATCTGTTTTAGTACATGTATATTTTTTTGTCCATTTTGGTACTTGAACTTAGTTACTAAATCCGTTTTGGTCCTTAAACTAGGCAAACATAAAAATTTGATTACATGATATTCTGAGATTGTGCTAGGCATAAAAAATTTTCCGGTGATGATATCATCAAATTTTGAAAGAAGTCAAGTTCAAGATCAAAATGAACTTAATTGTCAAATTCAAGCATCAAAATGGATCAAAAAAATATAGGTATTAGAGATTCAAAGTGAACTTAATTACCATGTTCAGATACTCAAAGTTATATTAACTCTTAATGTATCATAAAATTTTTAATATACCTGGATTATCAGCACGGAATCTAATAGCAACCCATCCACCAGATGGTACCCCAATAGTGTTCCTCTCAATCGGATCCACAAGATTAAATTTCATCGGATCGATCATCGGATTATAGTTTCCAGGTCCCCTCCCAACGGCGTAGAAACTAAATCCATGCAAGTGAATTGGGTGATTCTCAGGTGCTATAATCCCAGTACCTTGCAAAACAAGTTGCACGTTAGCATTATAAGCCAACCTAAAAACCTTTGTCCCATTCATCGTCTGTAGATTCGACGGTGGACTCCCGGTGTAGTTAAAAACATACGGCGGGTTCGCCGGAAAATCTGTCGTGAAAATCCCATTGATGTTGAAGTAATGTGCTTGAAGCAAGGCCGTAGTAGGCAATGTGAACGTCAAGTTGTTAATTGAAGCCACCACACGGGTACCATTACCAGGTTTGCATGTAGGACAAGGGTTCAACCCTAGTCCAACGGTGAAATAAAGGTTGTAATCAACGGATCGAGGTACCAAGGCCGGGTATTGTTTCGAATTGAGGGAACGGAGTGAGTTTACGAAGTTTTTAGCGACCGTCGTGGCGTTTTCCAGCGGCGGGGTAGTGAGAATTGTGGAGGAGTTTGTGAGTGTTCCGATGTAGTTCAAGGTGGCTGTTGCGGTTATGTTATCTACAGCAATGGGAGCGTCCATGAAAGGTGACACAGCGACCAAGTAGTTGCCTTGTTTTTGATCGGCGAAGAGAAGGACGTTGGTGGTTTGGCCTGGAGCGATTAGCACCGTGCCGGTTTTGAAGGGTTTAACATATGTGGCATCGACTTCGACGATGGTGAGATGGTGGCCGGCGATCTTGAAGAAGAGCTCTTCGTTAAGAGCAGCATTGATTAAACGTAGTAGATATGTCTTCCCCTTTTCAACTAGCAACGTGAAACCACCTGCATGCAAATATGTTAACATAATGTATAATTCGATTGAATTAATGATTAAGGGAGTTAATCGTATAATTTAATCGATTACAAATTTAATTGAGAAAGATAGAGTCCCTTACATCATGTGTCAGTTTTAAAATTGAGTAAATAAGTCTTTGTACGTCAAATTAAAGAGTAAATCAATTTTTTAAGTTAAAAATTTCATCTAAATCTATTATTAAAAACTTGTGTGACTAATGAAATAACCAAATAGTTAATATGTGACATATAATGAATTATTTTATATATTTTATGAGTAGAGAGAGCAAAATACAATCCGATTACTAATAGAGAACGTTCAACATTCGGCGGCATGTAAATTTATTATTGTTAAACATGATTTATTAAATTTCCACGTGATGTGACCCTAATTGCATGATTAACGGTAATTAAGAGCGGAAGGGAAATAATACCCTGTGAAGGACAAGCGGAGACTGGTCCTGGCAAGCCATTAATGGTGTGAGCATCCGAGACATTAGGAGCCAAACCAGATTTGATTGCTTCATTGATAACATCTTCAGTGTCGGATTTCCACCACTCAGCCAACACCACAACCACTTCCTTATCGGGTTTCGGGAACGGATAAGGAACACAACACTTCGGCAAGATAACAATGGCGCCGTGGACGGTGGATCTTAGCCAGAGAATATGCGCATGCCATAGCAATGTGCCTCTTTGGCCTGTAATGGTGAAATTATATATATAGCTTTGCCCTGTCGTGATTGGACACTGTGTAATATATGCTGGCCCATCTGCCCAACCTGTTCGAAGTTGCCTGATACCATGCCTGAAAAATCAATGAAAAAAGCCTTCTCAGTGTAGAATGGTGATTTTAAAGGGTCAAATTTTGGTTTTGGTCCCTCTATTAGGTTCAAAATAAAGATTTAGTCACTATAATTTGGCATAATTTTTGGTCTCTTTAAGTTTACAACGTTATTAGTTAGTTAAAATAATTCATTCGATTAATTTGTGAATTTTCCTTTAAAACACCTATACAAACTCATAATGCTAACATGGTTTTTTTTTTTGTTGGAATTTAAGAAAAATTCTAGAATTGAAATAGTTAATGGTATTAATATTTTGGGAAACTAATGAAAATTTTAAAACTACATAGATTAAATTATTTCAAAAATAAAGTATAGGGGTTAATTTCACTTAATTTGAGTCCTCAAAATATCAATGTCATTTCAATCAAATTTTTTTGTCCGCTTAGCTATCGACTTAGGTGTTAAATGTTAGCTCAAATCTAACATGAAGTATATTTAAAATCAAGGGCGTAGTTAGGGGGTTGGAAGGGCCCTCGACCTCCTTAAAATGGAAACTTTTTCATTTAAGTCCTTTAAAATATTTAAAATTTTTAATTAGTAAAGGTAAAATTACACTTTGCCCTTTATAAATGATAAAAATTTGATTTAATCCTTCAAAAATTATAAATTTATAGACTATAAAAATATTGAAATTGTATTTTTACTATCGTAAAAATTACATTTTAATTTTCTCCCAATTTCTGGCTTCGTCCCTATTTAAAACACGTGTTTTAAATATGATTCACATCATATTCAAGTTAACATTTAATGCTCAATCTAATAGTTTGGATGACAAAAAAGACTTGATTTATACGATACCAATACTTTGAAAATTCAATTAGAATTTAGAATCTTAACCCTGATGTATGGGAATTAAATTTCACAACCGAACAGAGAGATCAAAATCATAATTTAACCGATTCAAAGTAGATAAAGAAGAGGGAATTTTTAGGGTTCTCACCAGTGAATGGTGACATTGTAATTGACATGGTTAACGACATTGATAAGCAGTGTATCATCTTCCACAGCGTACAACGTTGGACCTGGGAACATACCATTGACTGTAACAATGGGTTTTGTCGAACATAACATAGTTGCATTCTTCATTACCACCTTAATTTGCCAAGTTTACCGACAAAACACAACACACAATAGCACTGAGTAACATGTTTTAGTTAATTCCTAACCAATTAAAAGCATCAAACAATTAAAACCAATGGAGTGATAGACACTTACATCGAACTTGTATTGTCGAACAGCACTGTCGATAAGAACAGGAAAGTGGATTATTGCAACAATAACTAAAATTCCAATGGTTGAAGACTCCATTTTTCTTTTTCTTTTGTTTTTGTTTGATTTTTTTTTCTCACATGGTTTTCTCTTTGCTTTGTTGCGGCTGTGTATGAACTCTAGCATTGCACCATTTTAAAGCCACCATTTGGTGTTGGATATTTCTAAAATCCGAATGATCCGGTGTTCAAATTATCGAATATTAGACTCGTAAAATGACTACGGGTAAATTTGAAGCTTATTATTTAAATAGTTTAGAAAATTTAACTCGAAAATTGTTAATATATATACTAAATTATTTTACATTACTAGCGAGCTTAAGTAGATTCAAACCAATAATACCTACAAGTGTTGGGTGTCATGGTAAGACATATTTTGCTTGTAAGGGAGAGCGTAGGTTTGAACTTTGGAGACAACATGTTGAGAAAGATAGTCACGAGACCCAAAAATGGATATTGAGAATACCGAAAAAAGAAGAAGAATCAAACAAATATAAAAGCACAAATGGACAAAGAATCGGACAAAACCGAGACATGGTGAGACTCGAATTTAGGTCATCAAGAACTTGTCAACATTTGTTTGGATTAGTAGTTTAAAGCTCTCCTTTGACACCTAAATGATACGGATTCAAACATTTTCATCTTCTTCCCCTCTCCTAATATTGTGATGATAAAAATAATAATTTAATATAAGTCGAAAAGATACATGAATTTACCCTTTGAAAATATGAACAAGTTTAGAAAGACAATAAAACCGCTTATTTCATATTAATAATCATGAGATCTGATTATTGACTCATAACTCAGTCGGCATTGTTTTTGTTCTAATAATTAGGAGAATGTAAATTCGAGCGCGATTAAGCGTACGTTTTGTTCCAATTTTGAAAGTTTGGAAAGAGTTATGAGCAGTGCAAATTTAGAAAATAGATTTATTACTGCTTAAACATATGATTTATTGTTGGTTAGGTGGATGACTGTATCCTCTAGAAACAAGAAATATTGAGAAAAAAACAAGGTTTATTCCCATTATTTCTTGCATTTCACATAAAAGTTGTTTTTTAGGGACCAAATCATAATTGGAAGTTTAAGTTCTTAAACCTCTCAATGCCATTTCCAGATAAATTACAAGCATTTAACTCAGAAAATTGGTTGGCTGGAATTTATGGTCAGTAAATTCATCTTTAGGCCCACCTTCAAGCATTGAATTCCAAGCCAGCTATTGTGAGAATATTTTATAGGTCAAACTGTGTTCTCAGTCTCTATACTTTGATAAAGATTGTGATTTAGTCTTTGTACTTGGAAACTCGGATATTAAATCCTCTTACTTTTTCCGATTTAAAATTTTAGTCCAATTGTTGTCACCCTTATTGTTTTCCGTACAAAATTGCTTATTATAAAGTATACCACGATGATTTGCTTTTGAAGTTTGTACACTGATAGTAAAATTTGATGAAAAATTTTAACGATTGAACTGAAATTTCAAATCGAAAAAATGAAAAAAATAACTTTTTAAGTACAAAAACTAAATCTCGATCCCTTTACGTTGTTTTAACATTATCAACCAAGATAATTAAAAGGTTGAGAAATGGCTTTCATGATGATCTTCATAAATTGACAACCCTAATAGGCCAACACTTTAACTATAATCGCTTGTTTGAAAGCCAAGACTAAACCAACTAAGAAAAATGCTTTCCCCTCTCCTTAATTTCAAAGTTTTCCAATGTTATAGATTTGTTTAAATGGGGGTGAGATTACTCATTTGAAACCAAATGGCTTATTGAAGTCTAGGGTTAGCTACCAAATTATGATGAACTCCTTTGGAATTGAGTTCAAATCACTCCTACACTGTCCAAGCTTGGAATTGGACCCTATAGGAAACCGGTTGCTGTTTTTGGTCTTACATTTTGACGATTTCTGGTAATTACATTGGATTTTGATTAAATCTGGAATTGAGTTGAGCCGGATCTTTGAATGGGAGACAAGTTCTCCTAGTTTTGTATTCTCCATCCACAGAACTTGAATCAAAGATAACGTTTAAGATATTGAGCTCTTTTCTACTAGACCCAATAAACTAAATTCTCATTTTGGTTGAATGCTTGGTTATTCTTTGATTGGGATTATACTTTGTGGCATCCATTATGAAAACAAATTATTTTGAAAGAATAAACTGGAGTAAATATTTTAATTCCGACCCGGGTACCGAAGGTTCGATTGGATCAAATTAATTTAAACTCGATCTAGCCTAATTTAATCATGAAAATTCAACAATTTAAACTTATTTGACTCGAACCTGAATTAACCTAAAAACCAGTAATAGTTCTAACCCGATTGACCCAAACATGGAATAATTCAAATAAGCAACAAGAAGTGATCTGAGCTTGACATGACCAAATGACCCAAAATTATTCGAATCCGTAACGGTCAAACTCAAAGAACCCAAAATAATCCGAATCCGTAATGGTCAAATTCAAAAAATTTTAAAATCCAAATTGATCTATTCCTAATTGACCCAATTCGAAACCAATTCAACTTGTCTGGTGAACAACTCCGAGTTAAAAAAATTGTATTTATTATATCGGTGTATATATATTTATAACTATCAATCATTATATGACAACAATTAATTGAAATATTAAAAAGAAATTAAAAATATTGACTAGAGTAACAGTTAAAGTTTTCATGAGATACTCATTTAGTACGAATTCAAATCGTATTATTTCATCATCACCCCAATATTGTATAAAAATTGTAAATAAACAAATTCTTTAATAGATCACATACTATTCATTCCATTCTATATAAACCCCTAAATTAAATTGATGTGAAATAAACATATTTATACAAAAATTCTTATGGAAAATGGAGATGGATTTATTGCTTGGGGTTGTATAAATGGGCTTTATTGGGATCAAATATTGGACAACTCAATTGACCTTGACTTTTTAACTGCATTTATCTGTTCATGTTTCTATAATAGAAATGTATTTGGGTCATTTCACAATTTTTATTATTTTTATTTGTTATAATTATATTTAAAGTATATTATATAAATTTTGATATATTAATAAATTATTTTACATAAAATTTGATATTATAAAATTATATACACTATTTTTTTATAATATTTTCATTATATACATTGTTTTTTTAAAAGAAAATGAGAGTGAGGGATATTAAATGAAAATTTAAACATAATTAAATTACTGTTCTGCCTATTAGTTTAAGCCACCATCTAACATTAAATTTAATATAAATTGATTATTATAAATTTATATGAACTCATCTTAAAGATCGTCTTAGAATCGGACGGATTTATCGCTCGAATCAATCAGATTAAGAATTGATTAGTGTGTCAATCTGAATAAAATGATTGAACCAGTTAAATTAAAAATCGATTGAAAGAAATTTTATAATTTTTTATTTTTATAAATTTTTAAAATAATTTATATAATTGAAATTGAATTAAAAATCCAACCAATTAAATTAAAAACTAGTGATTTATTCAATTTAATCCTCCGTCCAATTAAATTATAAAGATGATAATAAGATAAGTCCCAATAATTCATCAATGGCTGCCACTGACAAATCAGTGAGTGAAAAGGACTTAAATGTTTCAAACGAATGCAGCAAAGATCCTTTTCTTTTCCTATGAAAATGTGCCCACCAACACCAAAAAACAGGTAACTCAATGTATTCTAAATAAATCTGAATTGATTGCCATTTACCATCTTTCCAAATATAATATATTTTGATAAAAGATATCCAACTTCTTACCAGTAGACCCATACTGTTTCAGTTTCACCAAGCATTTAATGGTGTCTGATCGAACTGTGTGCCCAAAATTGCCATTAAACAATGGCTTACAAGTAATCACTTGCTTCCTGGGTTTCAATTCAGCTCTCAATATACTTGCTGAACTTTTAACTTTTGTTCAGTGAACCCTTGGGGTTTTAATAGGATTGTAATGGCAGAAGATGATATATATACGAAGGACGGACCGACCGATTTCCGACACAAACCAGCCGTCAAACATGAGACCGGGACATGGAAAGCATGTCCTTACATCCTAGGTAATTGTATATGTTACAAATTCAATGTATGTTCCATGGTCTGGTTTTTTCAAATGATCCCTTTAAGGTACATTTGATGCATATGCTCTATGTATAGGAAATGAATGCTGTGAGAGATTAGCTTACTATGGGATTAACACAAATCTTGTTAACTATCTGAAATTCCAACTCAATCAACGAAACGTCGCGGCCGTTAGTAACATCATGAATTGGTCGGGAACGTGTTACGTCATGCCTTTAACCGGGGCGTTTTTAGCTGATGCGTATTTGGGACGATACTGGACGATTGCTAGTTTCTCCATCATCCATGTTTTCGTAAGTTCATTTCGGGTTTAGTCTGTCTTTTTAAGTCACTAAGTTGTGTAAGTTCATTGCAGGGCATGACGATGTTGACAATGTCGGCATCAATTCATGGACTAAAACTGACATGTGACGAAAACAACATTTGCCATCCGACAGGGCTACAAATTGGAGTGTTTTTTCCAGGACTATACTTGATAGCCCTTGGTACCGGAGGGATTAAGCCTTGTGTTTCATCGTTCGGTGCGGATCAATTTGATGATTCCGATGAAACAGAAAAGAAACAAAAAGAGTCCTTTCCTCAATTGGTTCTATTTTTCGATTAATATCGGTGCACTTGTCGCTTCTTCGGTCCTTGTCTGGATACAAACAAAGATCGGATGGGCTTGGGGGTTTGGGATTCCAGCCGTTGCCATGGCTATTGCCGTTGCGAGCTTCTTTTCGGGTACGAAGTTGTATAGAAACCAAAGACCAGGAGGGAGCCCCCTTATTCGAATCTTCCAGGTTATGGTTGCTGCTGTCAGGAAAGCTCGAGTTGAAGTCCCTAACGGCAAATCTCTTCTATATGAGACTACGGATGAGGAATCTACAATTCGAGGAAGTCAAAAACTCGATCATACGAAGCAATTAAGGTACAAAAACAATGATTTAAGAAACTACATAATGTTGGTGAAAGTATAACAAAATTCGATTTGTACTAAATTCTAGATGTATTAGTTCCTACTAAACAAAAAGCCCATGTAGTAGATGAGTGAGATAACAACCCCTTATGCTAAAATTGGTATATATATAAGGTATAATAATAATAACTCTATTACATATTATTCAATTTGACCCCTACTCATTTATTGGAAATATTTTTTTTTTTGAAATTAATAAAATTAAAGGGTAAAAAAGGCTTTAGTAACAATTTTTAAAAAAAAAAAAATCAATTAAGCCCTATTAAAACTTAAAAATCATTAAAAAATATAATAATTATAGAAAAAATTTATAAAAATTTTAAAATTAAATTTTTTTTATTAAAAATAACAATACTGACCCAATAAAAGAAATGAGTCAAAATTTTAAAAATCTTATAACCATTAGATTTTAATGTGTTGATATTGTTATTTTTTAATAAAAAATTACAATTTTAAAAATTTTATAACTTTTCTTATAAATTGTGTTTATATTTTTATGATTTTTTAATAATTTTTAAATTTTAAAAGGGGTTAATTGATTTTTTTTTAATTGGTTGCTAATGCCCTTTTGATCCTTTAACCTTATTAGTTTCAAAATTTTCTAATTTACTTCAATAAAAGAGTAGGGGTCAAATTGAATAAATGTGTAAAGGTTGAAGGCTAAATTTGTTCTTATACCTTATATATAAACACCAAATTTTAAAGGAGTAGCTGTTTTGCTCACTCATCTAACGTTGCCCTTGGACTAAAATGCAATACAAGGTATAGTGTAGGAGGTTTTGTGGTACTTTTACCACATAATGTTATAATTGTGTACTAATTGATTTCATTAATGTATGTACCATTGTAGCTTCTTTGACAAGGCAGCTGTGGTAACTTCAAATGATCAAATCAAAGGATCCATAAGTCCATGGAAGCTTTGCACAATTACCCAAATTGAAGAACTTAAATCCATAATAAGGTTACTTCCAATATGGGCAACAGGTATCATATTTTCAGCTGTATATAGTCAAATGGGCACACTGTTTGTACTACACGGCAACACAATGGACCTTCACATGAGCCCATCATTTAAGATCCCTCCAGCTTCACTATCTCTTTTCGACACGATCAGTGTTATCTTTTAGGTTCCTGTTTACGACCGTCTCATCGTTCTCTTATCACGAAAATTAACCGGTCATAAAAATGGGTTCACTCAACTTCAACACACGGCAATCGGCCTTGTCATCTCAATTTTCGCCATGTTATCTGCTGGCACATTGGAACTCGTTCGACTCCGTAAAGTAAAAGAACATAACTACTACGAACTTGAACATATCCCGATGTCAATCTTTTGGCAAGTTCCACAATACTTCATTATAGGATGTGCTGAAGTTTTTAGCTTTATTGGACAATTGGAATTCTTCTATGAACAAGCACCAGATGCTATAAGGAGCTTATGTTCTGCTCTTTCACTCACAACAGCTGCTTTGGGGAATCATTTGAGCACATTTCTGGTGAATATAGTGGCTGATTTTAGCACTAGGGATGATGATTGTGGGTGGATACCAGATAATTTGAATTATGGTCATCTTCACTATTTCTTTTGGCTTTTGGCAGTGTTGAGTGTGCTTAATTTGGGAGTTTACCTTATGGTTGCTAGATGGTATACTTATAAGAAGGCACTTGTATGATATTGATGATCAATTGGGCAGTTTAGGTTGGTTTCGGAGTTAATCCGGATTGGATCAGTTTATCTTTGAATCATTTTGCGAGTTTGTATCATTTTGGATTTAAGTTTTTTAATTGGATTTTCAAACTCATATTATTTCATTTTTTTATTACGATTTGATGCTTGGATGCAAGTCATTTCAGGTTAGACTGGTGGTTCATGTTATTGACTTGTTATGATAAAAACAAATTATATTTGTTTCAAATATGAATTTATCAAGTCAAATCTTAGCATATGAAACTTAATAATTTAGATTTAAATTTAATCTAATTTAATTCCTTAACGCTTTTAATTACAGTTAAAAATAATAGATTTAAAAAACCTAAGTTGTGATCTATTGGTCAAGTATTTATCTTCCTCATAAATAATTTGAGTTCAAATCTTCATTGTACCAAAAATAAATATAAATAATAAAAAAACTCAAAACTTAAAATTTCTTATATTATTTAAAAAGTGAAATATTGTTATAAAAATAATTCTTAAACAATTTTTTTTTTTACTATAATTCATTTAAGCTTACATTCCTGTGCAATGCAGGGGTCAATTGTAAATATTAAATTTATAATATTTTACGATAATAATTTTTATTTAAAACTGTTAATAAATTTAAAAAACTAATATAATTACAAAATATTTTTAAAAATATTTAACTAATTTAGAATAAATTATATTAATGTTATTTAATTTTAAAAAATTTAACATCAAAATAATACAATATTAGATAATATATTAATATATTACAATTTAAATAATATTATCATAATTTCTTGCAGGTTATTTGTTTTCTATATTGTTAAATTAATTTATTTTAATGTCAAAATTATTAGTATTTTATTTTTTTTGTAATTTTATTTATATTTAAATTTTGTGTCAATACATAATTCGATATAAATAAATTCTTCAAATAATGGATAAAGTCCAAAAAAATATCTTAAAGAAACAACCTGATACCCTTTTTAAGGAAGCAAAATTGTAATTTCACACTGCTCTCTTTATATTAATATAGCTCATAAAAGTGGATAATGTACACCAAAAATGAGAGGTTCAAGCAAAGAAACAAAACCCATCTAATTGTAAATAGAAACATAAAAAATTAAGCCGCCATTCCATCCCCCCGTTGAGAAAAAAATGATGATAGCCCTCAAAGCCATTCAAGCTTCCTTTACATACAGTAGTAACCATGTTTTTTTCCAAACCAGAAGAATTACAACATACACAAAGAACCCCATACTGTGCCTCAGCAAATCGAATGATTCTGAGTCGGATTCCAACCCTGAACCGGAAGGTGACACTCGTAAACAAGAGCTGCTTGCTCAAATAGCTATGTTGCAGGCTCAAAAGGTTCGTCTAACGGATTATTTAGACGAAAGGTCGGCTTATCTCACACAATTTGCTGAAGAAGCTAATACTGAGTTTGATAAAGTTGGTGAAGATGCTCTTAAAGGACTTGAAGAAGCTAGTGAAAGGGTAGGGGTTTATATAAAAATGCTGGTTGATATGCAAATCTGCTTGTGAGTAGTGATGTTGTTGTTACTCATTCTCTTGGTAAAAGTACTATTCAGATTGGATTTTGTCTCCTCTACTCAAAAGAAAGGACAAATGAGTCTTTATACATTAGATCAAAAGCAAACTAGCCCTTCCAAATTTCCTGTTAAAAACTGATCTCTTTGCTCTTTGATCTAATATACATGGACTAATTTGCCTATTTTTTTTTAGTAAAAGAGGTAAAATGCAATCTGACTCAAGTACAGGGGCCTCTATAGTACTTTTACCTTATTTTGTTTGTTTTAATCAGATAATGGAGAACATTGAGAGTCAAATGCAAGCTTTTGAAGAATCACAAGAATTGAACAGGCAAGAGACTGAGATGAATGAAGATCAATTAGCAGAATTTGAAGGTCAAATGGAGAAAGAAAGGAATGAAGGTTTGTTCTTTAAGAGCTTGACAGAGAAAAAGCCTATAGACAAAGCAAAAGCAATGGAGGAAGCTGAGAAAGTTAAGGAGGTTACTAAAGAAAAAGTTGGGTCAAAAGCAAGGAAGAATCTTTACCTTGCTTTAATCACGGTGCTTGCTGTTGGGATTGCGGAGTCGTTCGTCACTGGATCAGATTGGCGAAAAGTTGCAGTTCTTGGAGCTATTTTAGTTGCTTTGTTTTCCCAGTTTATCTATGAACAGACATTGTTATCAGAAGAGGAAAAAACAGAAAAGAATGATGAAAACAAGTAAAGGCTCTTCTTATTATATATCTAATCTAACAAATGGTGTAGCATGATTGAATAACCCCAAATAATAACTTAATACTTGGGTTTGATACATCAAGCAATGTTTCTTTTGCATCATCATCAACATTTGATCTTAGTGATATAGCTGCCATCACTAATACCAATGCGAGTTTCGAAATCTGATGCTTATAACAACAACTGTAAAAATATATATCCCAAGAGGTGAGTGTGGTTTCATGTCATATCTAAACTCTAAAAAAAGCCATGTATAGGAACTTGAATTTTTAGCCTTAGGTGTTCATACATCCATACCTCCAATCACTTCGAGAGAATTTTCATTGTAAAAGCCATCCTCTCATGCACGTCCAATAAGTCTTACGAATGACAATGATAGCAATTCTTGATCCCGGAACATGTAAATGAACTTAGGATCTCTTTAATGTACGCAACTCAAAGACTAGCCCCCAGGATTGTTGATCTGGTGAAGAGCGCCCGATAGTTTCAACTGCCAAATGTCCAGAAATGGGAATTTAACTGCAAGTGAATCCTAAATCGATACAGCCATCTTGAAGCCGGTGGTCAGCACTGCCCTGACTAGGATGTTCCATGTAATGACAGTTGGGAGGATTCCACGCTCTAAAGCATCATCCAAAAAGCCAATTGCATCTGATATCTTACCACAAGAACAAAGCCCCTTGAGAGTAATGTTATAAGAAATAATATCTGGCTGTAGTCCATCACTTGAAATTTGGGTCCAGATCTCCGATGCCTTCTCGTATTCTCCAGTTTTGTAAAGCCCTTCCATGATGGTATTATAGGTTACGAGGTTAGTAGCACGGTTCCTTTGCCTCATCTTTGAATAGAGCTGTAAAGCATCCTCAACTTTGCCAACGGAGCAAAGACCATGAATGACAATATTATGCATAGTTACATCAGGCTTTAAGGCTTTGTCAAGCACATGGTTCCATAACCCAAGTGCCATTTCGACATTCTTTCCTCGGAAAAGACCTTTCATCAATGAGCTGTACGTAATCATGTCCGGTTTCCACCCTTTCTCTAGCATTTCCTTCAAGATTGAATACGCCTCTCGAAATCTTTCTGCTTTACACAAACCCCAAAGGAGAATATTAAATGAAACAACAGAAGGAGAACAACCCATTGAGTCCACTCCCTTGAAAAATCGAACTGCATCGTCAAGTCTGGATGCTTGGATAAAAGCCTGAATCAAGGGATTATAAACATAAGAATTCAGTTTATGACCACACTTAACTAATCGACAAATTAAACCGGCTACTTCGTCTAGTCTCCCTTGTTTGCCTAACCCATCAATCATTGAAGAATATCCAAAGCTATCCACTTTACCTTCCCCAAGTTCACCTTCTTGCAATATATCCAAAGCTTTTCTTAAGTATCCATTTTTACACAATCCATGAATCAAAACTCCATAAGTTGAAGCATCAGCACAGCAACCTCTTTGAGGCAAGTTCCCCCATAGAGACATAGCTTCATCTACCTTCCCATTCTCCAACAACCCTCTAATGAATATATTAAAACTAACAACATTTATACAACCCTCTTTCTTCATCAATTTCCACAACTCAAAACTGTCTTTAATTTTCCTAGCTTTACAGTACCCATTAAGCATTGCATTATAAGTAACCACATCAATCATTACACCATTTTCAACCATGTCCTTATAAACTCTCTCAGCACCATCAATATTCCCTGCCTCACATAAGCCATGAATCATACTACTATAAGTAAACAAATCCTTCTCTCTTTCATTCTTTTTCATCCTTTCCCATATACTCAAACACTCATCAAACTTACCACATTTGCACAAACCATTAATCATAACATTATAAGTAACCGAATTCGGATAAGCCGAAGAATCTTCCAACAATCTCTCCCAAATCTCATTTGCCTTCACAAAATCTCTATTTTTGAAAAACCCATCAATTAATATATTATAACACATAACATCAGGGATCACTTTTCTCTCAAACATTTCGTCGAACACTTCCATAGCAACAACTAAGTTCCCACCTTTAACAAAACCATTAATCAAACTCCCATAGCTTTGCACATTTGGTTGAAAACCCGTTTTCCATATACAATCCAATAACTCCTTCGCGCGCTTAAACTGCTTCTTTTTACAAGCAACCTTAATCAAAATATTATAGGTTTGCAAATTCGGCTCCATTCCCACCGTTTCAAAATACTTAAAAAACGACTCAGCTTCATCCCAACGATTCGACTCAACAAAAGCGTTGAGCAAAGTGTTGTAAGACCGAATACCACGTTCACACCCGAAAACCTGTTTCATTCTTTGGAAGGAATCTAATGCTTTATCAGGCATTGAGTTTTTAGCATAAGCTTTGATTACCGTCAAAGCAACATCTTCTGGGCAATTACATTTCTGTGTTTCAATGAGTTGAACGATCCTAGTGACGTGGGAAACGAGACGGGAGTCGATTAGTCGACGGAGGATGTGGTGGAAAACGTCGGGTGAGTGGGTGTAACCCGGATGGTGAGTTGCTGAGTCGAAGAGAGCCAATGCAGAGAACGGGTTTGTTTCTGATTTGAGAAGCTTGAGAAGCCGCTTTGGTGAGAGGTTTTGGGGGAAGTTGGCCATGGAAAATAGGGTGGGTTCTGGGAAATTGGCAGTCGCATTGTTTAAGCTTACGCTGTTGAGAAAAAGGAAGGAATTTACGGCGACCAGAAATTATGTTCTATTGGGACTCATATCGGGAAATTTGGGTCATAATTGGGATAGATTGGGCCTAAATGGGCTAGGAGCTCTAAAAATATGAGTAAAGTTAGGCCCAAACTGTTGTATACATTGATAAAAATTATTTTATGGATCTTTAATATTTAGAATAAAACTTTCAAAGTAATGTTTTTACAATTGGATTTGTAGTTGGATTGATTACATCATCTATTTTCATTTTAATTAGTTGGTTCGATTCGATTAAATAAATCATTAAAAATTATTATAAAATGAAAAATATTCAATTGTTGATTAAACTATATTTTTAACCTGATTCAATTGGCTTGTACTACTTCACAATTCAACCTCATTCTTTGAACCAATATATTGATAGAACTACTTTGGCTCCAACGATCGTGTTTTCAAGTAGCCAACAGGTGACCGGAAGAAGTGGTAGGAGACTTCTTCTCTAGGCCAAGAACAAAGCTAGAATTTTTTTTTTGGGGTCATTAATTTATAATTTTATGACAGTTAAAATATAATTTTATCATGTTAATAACTTATATTTTTATAATTTTTAAAATATTAAATCAAAATTTTATTGCATTTCTACTATGTACTAATTTTGAAGGGTTAAAACATACATTTACCATTTTAGGAGGGGTTAAAGCACCTACCAACCAATTTGTGGTTACGAGTGCCACTAGTACAAATTTTGAAAGGTTAAAACATAAACTTATCATTTCAAGAGGATCGAGGCATCTACCAACCCTCTTTGTTGTTGCCCATGCCACTGACTCAAACAAAATTAACATCATATCTTAAAATAATTATCCAATTTTGAATGTCAAAACTAAATTAAAATGGTGATTAAAGCTCTTGATTGATTAGGAGCCAAACTAAAAGGGATACCAAGGACTTGCCCCTGTCTCTTAAAATAAAATAAAAAATGCTTTTAACTCCTCTAAAATTTGAAAAATTATATTTTAACTCCCTAAAATAATAATTAAATCTGTGATTTAATTTTTTTAAAAATTAAAAATTTATAAATTTACAATAAAAAAATTACATTTTAAATCTCATAAAAATTTATAATTTAATTTTCATCCCTTAAAAAAAAAATCCTAATTTCATTTTTTTGTATTAACACTTTAAATGAAACGGATTCAAACATCCTAAACCCTCGTAGTCATATTTCTTGCTAAAACCATTAATTATTTTGTGGACTTGAAGCATATCTGGCTTTTCATCAGGATTAGGCTGAACACAGTTCCATGCAACTCTCAGAATCTCAAAGATTTCAACATCAAATCCATGCCCAACCAAACTTCTATCAACAATACCAGAACCCTTGACATCATCAACCACCCATTTACCGATACTTTCATCTCCAGTTCTTGCTAAATCAGTGAGTTCACTCGGTTCTTTTCTACTAATCAACTCAAGAACCAGTATCCCAAACCTATAAACATCTTCCTTGACGAAACTCGACTCCAAAAACTCACTATCCATGTCGAAACTACTGCCCCAATATCGATTATTCGGTTTCATTATCATCGCTTCACTGAAATTCGATATCTTGGGTTCAAAATTATGGTCAAGTAAGATACAACTCGAACATATGTCGAGATGAATCACCTTGTAATTGCAGTTTTGATGAAGCCAAACCAGACCCTTTGCTACACCACATGCAATTTTTAGTCTCAACGGCCAACCAATGGTTCTTTTTTCTAAAGGATGTAACAGATCATAAAGGTTGCCGTTGGACATGTATTTGTAAACCAGAAGCTTTTCTTTAGATTCTATACAGAATCCCAAGAGTGGGACTAGGTTGTCGTGTCTTAATCTTCCTAGAGTTTTCAGTTCTGTTATGAAATGTTCATCGAAATTTTGGGTGCCGAATAGCCTCTTGATTGCTAGAAGACAACCGTTGGATGATGTTGCCTTGTATGTTGTCCCCATTTGTCCATGTCCTATGATGTTTTCTGCACTGAACTCGTTTGTTGCTTCAAAGAGATCACTGTAACTCATTCTTGAAACCAGTTCCATCAGTATAGAAGTCTGTGATAAACAGCAAACTGGGATGAATACTTGAAGAACAACTTTAAAACAAAGTGAAAGAAATAGATAAGAGTACCTCTCTGCTGGTTTCATGTAGGACATCTGGAAGTACCATTTGGCTTGTTTGATGGGAATTTTGTGTCATGTCAACCTTTCTAGTCCTCCTATTCCATATCAGGTTCAATATGAAGTGGCGGAGCAGTTTGTTCCTCTCATTCCGATGCATGCAGGGGGCAAAGTAGAACATAAAAATGGTTATAGCAGAAACTACAGAAACAGTGTAGCCTATTATAAAACCATTCTTGAAGGGACTGTTTTTATGATCAATGCAAGGCTCTAAAGGTTTACCACATAGTCCTGGATTACCCACAAAGGAATCGTTGCTTAAACTGAGATTGAATAGTGGCACCGGACCATATAATTGATTGTTAGCAACACTGAAATTCTTCATCCGGTGTAGCAAAATAAGTTCCGGCGGAATAAAGCCGGTCAGTTGATTGTTGGAGAGATTCAGTGCATTTAGAAAAGTGCAGTTTGCTATTCTTTTTGGTATGTTACCAGAGAATCTATTGGAGGAGATATCAATTGCAGTTCCAAAACGGAGGAGTTTTGAAATATTTGATGGAATGGGTCCTGAAAGCTGGTTATTTGAAAGGTCTAATCTCATTAATCTCTCGCACTTCACAATGCCTAGTGGAAACTGACCCGTCAACCCCATGTTGGTTAGACGAATGTTTAGCACTTCATTGTCGTCAATGTGCCAGCACTCGATCCCCACAAAGTTACAAATGGAACCTTCTGTTTTGTTGTTGAAGTTCCATGAAGATTTGAAGTAGTCATGAGGGTCATCCAGGGAAGCTCGTATTGATTTCAGGCAGTCGATATCGTTTTGAGAGCAGAAACTTATAGCCGCTAGCAATGACCATGAGAAAGCATGGAGCACAAGTCTTGTGCTTGGAGCCGTCTCCATGGAGGTCAAATTTAGGGTGCAAAGCAAGAAACAAGTAGCAAGGAGTGAATTGAATGGAGGAAATGGGGTTGCATCAACTATTTAAAGCTAACACAAACTAGACGTGAAGGGAAAGAGAAGAAGTTTCCAAGTCTTGGAAAACGCGTTTGGAAGATGTAGGACAGAAGAGTTAAGGAGTTTCCTTGTGGCTTAAGTTAAAGACTTATAAAAGTCAATTTTCAGGCAAACACGGCTTCCATGACTTGAAAATATCAAATATATCCTTGCAAAATCAAAGAATTATCGATGACACCATCAACATAGGTTACAATGAAGCTTGTGGTTACGGTTCACAACATAAGGAGTAAAGAAAGCTATTAGATATGGGAGGGAGTACGATTTTACACAGTCAAGGTTGCATGCGTTAACTTTTTTTTTTTTGGGGTCGTGAATGTAGATGGTTAAAATATATTACCACCAAAATATCTGCATTTTCATTAGATTTCTTTAAAAATATTGTAGAGCCACCACGGAAGGCGCCTGTAAATACGTTCCGTTTGATATTTTTAATATAATTTATATTTATTTTTTAGAATTGTTGTTAAATTTAAAAAAAAAAAAATCAAAATGATATTTAAGCTATATTTCAAGAACCAATTCAGTAATTAATCATTTAAATTAACATTCCACATCATCATTTAACAAAAAAAAAAATTGGACGGAGAGACTAATTTGCGTAAAAGTTAATTTATCCATTTTTTAATAGAATAGCCAAAATGCAATCCACCCCTGCGTACAATGATTTTTTTTTTTATACTTTTCTCGAATTTAACGAAATAATTAGAAGGTTCGTACTCATTACATTTGAAAATTAGAATTTAACTAAAATGAACAATAGGCGAAGCTAGAAATTTTTTTTAGAGAGTCGAAATTAAATTGTAATTTTTACGATAGTAAAAACACAATTTCACCATTTGAATAGCTTATATCTTTATAAATTTAAAAGATTAAATCAAATTTTTATAAAAAAAAATTTTCATTTAGGCCCTTTAAATTTTTAAAATTTTAAATTAATAAAGATAAAATTATACTTTGACCCTAAAATGATAAAAATTTAATTTAATCATTTAAATATTAAAAAGATATAAATTATTCAAACTGTGAAATTATATTTTTACTATCATAAAAATTAAAACTTGATTTTGACCCCATAAAAATATTTTCTACTCTCGCCCTTGAACCCCTTTAACTTCACCCTTAAAATAAACTAAATTTATAAAATAAATTTCATCTACCCAACTATTTTAAAATAATTTCAACAGATTTGGACCTAATTTCAACCCAAAACCAACCCACCATCCAATTAATGGGTATAAAAAACAAAAAAAAAACAAAAAAGGGGGTCTGGTCGGAACGTTTGACAAATAAGGTGGTGTTGTAGTATTGCAAGTTTGTAATGGTCAAGCCATCGGGTTTTGAGCTTCTTTCACTCTTTATTATTTTGTCTTCTTTCCTTTCAATCTTTTAGAAGGAACATGCTGTCATGTTTCTTAGTTTTCTTTTGACTTCAGAAGCCAAAACAATGAGAAAAGAGCTTGTTGAAAGTGGTGCTTTTACATGTTTAGAGAAGGGAAGAAAGCATGGTATCTAATTCTATTTGACCCAAGATGTTGTCGGGTTATTCATTTTGGTGAAACTCCGTATTCATAATCGGTAAATTAGTTTCTATATGTTAGATTAAATTTGTTAAAAAAATTCATCTATTTTTACTGTTAAAAATTGATTCATGTACATCAACATAAGGTACAAATGACACGTCATGTGTAATTATTTGATTATTCTGTCACTCATACCGGTTTTTAATAGTATAAATAGATTAATTTTAAACGAAAAAGATCCGTTTGCTCTTTAATCTAACGTACATGGATTAATTTTCTCATCTTTTAAATAAAATAAAATAAAATGTAATCTGACTCTTAATATAAAAGCTTTTACAATACGTGTATCTCTTTTTAACATCCTCAGCCTCACTAAGGTCCATTACATAATATTGAGCACCTCTTTTTATTTGATCTTACAAATCTATATTTTAAATCATATATCCTATTACCATCTCCAACCTATCCCAATAATCTTGGTTTTCATGTCCTCCAAAGTGATTTTATTTTTAAACGACGTTTAAAAGGATACTCGATTAAAAATACAATGTCAATTTAAATTGAAATAATTGATCCATTCATAAAGATTAGGCTGATAAATCGAATCGTCATCTTGTTAATCGAAGCTATGAAATATTAAAATACTAAACAATAAAATCAAAAATAATAATTCAATAATTCTTAATAACAAGTCATTCAACAAAAATAACATTAATTTACAAGCAAAAATAATAAAACATATAACTTATAAAATATTCAACAGTTGACAATAATAATTACATAATATTGACCAAAAAAGCACTTACAAGTTTACTATATATAAATAATTTGTAATAATAATAACATAATATTTGTAAAAATAATTTAGGACAATTTTAATAATACTACTAACATGTATTAGTGGCAACAAAATAACACTTACACCATAACATGTATTTTTTTTTTTTTTTAATTTTGATAGAAATGTTTTGCGGTTTGTAAAATAACATATATTATTAGGATTCTGGAATAAAATAAGAGAGTTTAGTACTAATAAGTGTCGAAATACCCTTAAAAATACATATTTTTAAAAAATTATCTCAAAAAAAAGTGATATTAAAAAATTACTGTATTTTCCGAATAAGTTTTAGTTCGATTGGCATGAATATTGTTATCAACGTAAGAGGATGTGAGTTTGAGCGCACTGAAACGTATTATCCTCCTATTTATGGATTGAGGATTGTGTCACAAAAAGCAGATATGATCAAAATCTACAATAAAATTGTTAAAAAACACACTATATTTTAATTAAAAAATCAAATACGCTTTACAAGAAAAGAAAAAGTGTGACTTAAGCTTGAGAGAATTACAAAGAAGAAGCCTTATCTAAGATTTGATTTTTATCCCAAACAAAGACAAAGAGTGCTACTTTTAAATTGGTCTCATAAAAAGACCAAAGTGAGTTCTGTTTGCTGTAATTTAACCCGGTTTTGGTCCTTTGAATTGTCTGTCTGTCTGGTGCTTAAAGACAAAGATGTCAGATTAAGTTTTAACTTAGTTAATATTGTTGTTATTATCATAATAATAAGATTTTGAGTTGAAGTGAGCTTAAACTTATGTTTTTTTCCACTTTAAGATTTTGAGGATAGTTAAAAAGTAGACATTGTAGTAAAAAGACAACACAAAATCTTAAGTTCTACGTTCAAATACAATATTTATATTATGTATGTCAAGTAAGGGGTTAGACTTTGATACGTTACTAGTGAACACTTCAATTCCATGATAATAATTCAAATGGTGCCATGGCCCACGTGTCTTATATTTTTAGTACTTTTTACTATTCTTTTGCTCTTTAAATTATGCCTTGTGAAGTGTATCAAATAATTTTAAATAACAAATATAATAATTCAATTTTAAAATAAAGCTAGAGTTAAAATTGAATTAATATAATAAAATTATACAAATTATTAAAGGAATTGAATTAGGATAAGAAATAGAAAATTAGTAAAACATGTCATATTATGAAAATTAAAATGACAAAGACTCAAATGCACAAACATATCAAAATCTACATAAAATAAATTATTAACGTCTCAAAATTTACAATTAAAATATCTAAAATATGTTATGAATTAAACCGCATCCAAATATGACATAAAAAAATATAAAAATGTTATGAAAGTTTTTGTATTAAGAGTTGGATTGCATTTTATCACATCTACTTATAAAATGAGCAAATTAATTTATATACGTTAAATCAAGCAGCAAATTGATCATTCTATTAAAAATTCTATTAATCGTTACTATTAAAATTTGGTCCTTATACATCAGAATGAGGCACATGTGATACGTCACGTGTAACTATTTAATTATTTCGTTAGTCATGACAGTTTTAACAACATAAATGGATTGTAATTTTTAATATAAAGAATCAATTTTTTTTTTATCCGACGTACGTGGACTAATAACTTTAAAAATAAAATGTAATCTAATTTCTAATACAAATCTTTTCGTGTTCGAAAGATATCACAAACATAATATATATAAATCAAACACTTACACAAAATGGTGAAAAGCATAGCAAAGCAAAGCTCAAAGGGAAAACAAAATGAAAAGAAATGCAAAGCAAAGACAGAAAGAAAAAGTGAAGGACCAAAGGAGCAGTGAATTTGAGTACTAAGGAGTGTATGGGTGGGTCACTCTCAATCTTACCCCAAGATTTTCCCTTCTTTTTTCTTTACAAAATTATTTAAATTTGGGTAAACTGCGCTCAAGGTCACTCACCTTTAAAAAGTTACAAAATGATTATTGAACTATTCAATAGTTTTTATTAAGTCATTGGGCTGCTAAAATTGCTACTGTATGGCGTTTTCTGTTCATATTGCCTCCACTAATTGAAAACTCTCTTCCCTTTTCTTTTCTACGATTCGGTTCTTTTCTTGAAATAACTTTGAATATTATGAATATGTGAATCAAACTCTAAACAACTTTCTTTTCCAATATTCAATAATGACTGTCTAATCTACTTAAGTTTAAGGTGTGCTCTTCTAGTTTTGAGCTCGCTAGTTGGATTTAAAAACAACTTGATAACCTAATGACTTAAATAAAAATTTTCGAATAGTTTAGTGATCATATTACAATTTTTAAAATTTAATAAATAAAATGTAAATTTACTAATAGTTTAATATCTTGGAGTGAAATTTACCAATTTTTTTTTAGATGTGAATCTGTCATTCTCTCTCTCATGATTCCCATGAGAAAAGCTTCACTTTTTCACTCATATTGTTTCATATTCTTTCCCTCTGTGTGAAGCTAAAAACAATATGAGCCAAATGCTCATTTCATATTCCTACATTTGCTTATGAATCCCACCGCCGATCCATCATTATCACAGCCACAGCCACCGCCTCACCGTCCCTGTGACCGCCACCCTGAAGAGAGTTTCACCACCTTTTGTCCCTCATGCCTTTGCGAACGTCTCGCTTTTCTTCAACCAGCTTCCACTTCTTCTTCTTCTGGGAAACCACCCATTGTCCCCAGCACCACCACCGCCGCCGCATTTAAAGCCATTTTCAAACCTCCCGGTGGAAACGGTACCCGACCCAGTTTTCTCCCTGAGCTCCGCCGTACAAAGTCTTTCTCGGCGTCTAAAAACGAAGGTACCACCTTGGGTTTTGAACCTCAAAGGAAATCCTGCTCACTGTTTTCTCAAGAAATAAGTGATTTAGGTTCATCTTCCATTAAAACTCCTACTGAAAACGACGGCGTACAGATCGCTGAAGAAGAAGAACAGTTGAAAGCCATGAAAGATCATATGGGTCTTGATTCACAAACAAAGAAGAAAACTACTTTCTGGTCAACTGCTTCAGTTTTCAGCAAGAAACTTCAACAGTGGAGACAAAAACAAAAGCTTAAAAAACCCAAAAATGGTGATAATGGGTCAGTTAGATTGCCATCTGAGAACCCATTAGGAAGAAGATCTTGTGATATAGCTCCACCAAGGTTTTCATTTGACGATTCGAGGTTTTCATTTGATGAACCTAGAGCTTCATGGGATGGGTATTTAATGGGAAGAACAACAACACCATTCGCAAAAGTACCCATAGCCTCAATGGTTGAAGATCATCCATTAACAATGGATTCCATTAATGGTGGATCTTTACCCGGTGGATCAGCTCAAACAAGGGATTATTATTCAGATTCTAGAAGAAGAAAAAGTCTCGATAGATCCAATTCTATAAGAAAAACAGCTGCAGCTGTTGTAGCTGAGATTGATGAACTGAAATCAATTTCCACCGCTAAGGTTTCTCCGGCCATTGTCGATTCGAACTCGAACTCGAACTCGGAAACTTTCGAGATTAGCAGTTTTAAAGACAATGCTTCCATTATCATGAACGGGGATCGTACTAAAAAATCGAAGAAATGGAGCACTAAAGCTTGGAACATTTTGGCGTTCATTCATAGGAAGAATGTTCACAAAAATGAAGATGAAGATAAGTATAGTAGAGCTAGTGGTGTCGAAAGATCGTATTCGTATTCGGAATCGGCGTCGGAGCCGAGATTGGGTTTTAATCCGAAGCTTATGAGGAGTAGTAGCAGTGTAAGTTGGCGGAATTCGAGCAGGTTTGGTGCGGAGTCGAATGGACGGTTAAGGTTCGACACGATGAGTGGTGGCGTCGGCGGATCGGGGAAATGCAGGGGTGACCATTCACATTCAGTTCCAAAAAGGTTGTACTGAATTTGAGATTCATACGTATGTTGTTTAATTTTGCATTTGAACATTCATATAATGTTGTTAGTTTTATGAAATGGATTATACGTATAATAATTTGGTATGGATCTCATGTTAGCTTCCGCATCATTTTTCTGCAAATTTTATGGAATTTATTAACTTCTTTAATTTGTTTTCGCTAATCTAGATTTCGGATTTGGATATTTGTAAATATTTGATTTATTTTTTTAGATTCAGATTATATTCAAAGAGTAGATGCAAATAGCTAATCTAGATATTCATTATTCGAATGTGCGGCACTTTTCGGGATGGTTATAGAATGCAGTAGCGAACTAAAAATAATATCGTGTGAGGAGTCGAAATTAAATTGTAATTTTTACAACCATTTAAATAGTTTACTAATTTAAAATTTTAAAGGACCTAAATAGAAAATTTTTTATTTTAAAAGAGACGATCTCCTGCTGGCTCCTTAGATACGCCACCGATAGAATGCTTATAATTTTGATTTTATGTATAAAGAATTTTAGTGAAATTGAATTCAGATTTTTACAGATTTGAATATATTAAAAAGATTGAAAATTTTGATATTGGATTTTTTTTTTTTTTGTGGATTCAGATATTCAACGGATAATAATATTTAATTCATAGTAATATTCAGAAAATTTACAGATAATGAATAAACATATTTGTGAATTCAAATAATTCAATGCATATGTTCGACCCTAAATCATTCCTAAAAAACAAAAACCAATTGTTGAACAATTTAGGTCAACAAGTTAGAAAAAAATCCGCAATTCAATTTTATATATTTACTAAAAATTAGACAAAATTTTCAATTTTCATAAATTTCAAAAACTAAAAATTGATAAATCAATTTAAAAGAACTAGTTTTTTGATAATTCATGAAACTAAAGGATGAAATTCATAAATAAAGAAAAACAAAAAGAATGAAAGAAAGCAATGATTAAATTCCACTTTAGCAAGGTTTAATCATTCACTATCACAACGATACCCAATAAAAAAACATAACCCAACAAGATCATGCTTTCTCCTTTTCTCTAAACATGTAAAAACACCATCATCAATCCTCTTCTTTTCCCTCTAAAGTCAAAAAGATGATGAAGAAGCATCCTTGCTTATTCCTCCAATGGATTGAACAAACTTACTATTAAAAAAAATTCAAAAGATAGATAAGTGATAGATCAGTATCCATTGGCGAATGGAAGAACATACATTTGATCTAAGTTGATCGGGTGATCAGTGTTAGAGATCAGAGAATAAAGCTGTGTAGATTTTGATTTGTAAATTTATAACGTTCAAAATTATTATTTAAGGGAAAAAGAAAAACTAAATGTAGGCAATACGATCAAAGAAAGCCATATAATAACAATTTTAATAGTCCAATGACTTAAATTAAAACTGTCAAATAGTTCACTGATCATTTTGTAACTTTCTAAAGTTGAGCTTAGACTGTTTTAATTTTGGGTTATTCCACATTCAAACTGTTTTAGACTGACGTTATTTAAATTTGAGGATAAAAAATTTTAATGATAGTGATTAAATTGAAAAAAAAAAAGTTAGAATGATCAAAATAGAAATGATCTTATTTTAGGGTGACTAAAAGTTAATTTACCCTTAAAAATTATATTGGCATCTTTTGAAGCTGTAAAGCTCAGGACTTGCTGCTGAAATCATTGAAGACCAATGATACAAATGGATTTGGCACTAATGGATTCCACAAATTTCGCCAAATTAAAACCATTATATCGAATTATGTTGTCTTCAGATCATTACTCTCCATGATGACCAAAACAAAAAGAAGTCATAGGTTGGACCAATTTCTGTGTTTTCAATATGATTTGTTTTTCTCTAATTATTAAATAAATTTGTTATTCAATTCAAACCCAAAACAATCTTTAACTTGAATTATCAAATCTATTTCGAAATCCAGCAATTGTTGAAAAAAATCACCTCGTTGGATAACGAAGAGAAATTCGTTCAACTATTCGAAAAATACCATAAGATTGTCAGATATACAAAGTCTTTAAACCCTTCCTTTTTTTTTACTAGTATCTCGTCTGAACCGCACATCAGCATACATCAAATTACACCGATATGGGATTAAATTCTATCCAATCACATTCAACTGCACATAATAACAGAACTAGCTGTTTCCCAAAATTTAACATCTACACCAAGATGACCCACTTACCAAAATACAAGCTCTTTCCCTACCTAGCTCTCTAAAATCGAAAATCCACCGCAATCAGCTATTGACTCCATTGTGTGAACCGCATCCCTCATAAACCAAGTAAAATCTAAACATAACATCAATACACTATACATTCACGTAAACTCGATCCAACTCGAAATAAGAACTTATGATTTTATCCAAACCTGAGCTCAACCCAAATCTATTTCAAGTTTACCCGTATTATTTTTTTAATTTTAAATTTTAAAAAATATATATACATTTAATTATTTTATTTTAATTTAATAAATTTATATATATTTTTTAACGTATACAAATATTATGTATTACTATAAATTTAATTTTTATGTTTTATAAATTACATAATATTTAAAAATAAATCAACTTGAGCTCAAACCTTAAATATTTAAATCCGAGCTCATCTTTTTTTATCTAAACCTGTTGTACTGTCTTAAATTTCAAATAGGTAACTCAACTCTAGTGAATATTTCTACCTCATTCTTCCACTACCCATATTGGTATCAGCAGTTATATTTCCAAGAGGTTATTGGATGAATCAACTTTCTCGACAGAAAATTTCAGTGTTCTTTAATTGGTAGTTTTTTCGGTGTTGTTTAACTGGTAGTTCTTGCTCTTTATTTGCAGAGGGCCATTCCTTTGAGGATTTTGACCATCTTGTTGGTTATATTGCTTAGGCTTAATGTGATACTAATTGTTACTTTTTGGTCCAATATATACATTTTGATACCAAAAATAACAATGCTAGCTTTTTAGAACTTAATTCGGATTTTAGAGTTGATTTGATGAAAATTCATAATTAATTAATAATATTAACAATGAACTTTCATCAAATCATCCCTAAAATTCGAATTAAATTTGACAAATTAAACGCAAAATTAAACCAACTCACAATTAAAACTTAATTTATTCTATTAACAAAATCATGACAAATTCAAATCTAATAATATTAGCCATTAATTTTCATCAAACCAACCCTAAAACCTGAATTAAACACAAAAAAATTAACATCATTACCTTTGTGTCTCAAAATATATAACTTTTGCCACATAGCACAAGTATCACATTAAAAAAGAGTATCATACTCAGATATCAAATGATATATTCTTTACATTAGACAAATCTATTTCCTCGCATTGAATCAAGCATAGTGTTAAAACCGGACTCAAAGGATCTCTAGATAATGGGAAAAAAAATATTGATTAATTTATATATTATCATTAATATACATACATGAGTATCCTAATGCTAATGTTAGTTCTCATCCTCAAATCTAAACAACTATAAGAAAAATAGTTAACTATTCAACTAATTCACCACCTGGATCGTGCAACTCGCCAGCATGGCACACAAACACTATAAAGACTGACTAAAGAAGGGGATAGCTAATTACATACATGATATGATACAAACAAACCTAGAAGCATTTAAAAACACAGGCTAAAGAAAAGCACATCAAACCTTTCAGTACCTTGATTGGCTGCATAACAACCGGTTTGCTATATCCATCACCTCCGTCGTGCTGAATTTGTATGCAGGTGGGCCTTGCTGTCCATCCTTATTCTATCAGCATACATGGGCAAGCGGATGATCTCGTTAATCTCGTTTAATAAGATTTCTTCTGTGATATTATCGTTTATACTTTGCATAACCTGTTCTAGCATATGTAGATAGCTTTTAGTTACTGCAGTTGGGTAAGGAAAAAAATTAACTATGTGTCAAATTAGCAAAGAGACAGACCTTCCTGTAAGTATTAATATCATTGGGAGTCGACTTATCTGTCCTGATCCGCATATAGACCCACACTTGTCGATCAGGATCCCAAAAACACTCGATAATCTTCCCGGAGAACGATGGAGGAGGATCTGAAACCTCTGTGCAAAGCATTTCAGGAAATTAGCCTGAATAGGAGGTAATGATCTCAAATGAAGAAGAAAAGTAGAATAAAAGTAAGTCAAAGCAACCTCTGAATTCGACGGTATTCCCTTCCATCAACTTCTTTCTTCCCCGTTCATAGAGAAAAAGTTGTTCACGATCATCACTTCCAATCTGTCGATAAATAAAAGCTTTCAGTTCAAGGATGAATGGCTACAAAATTTTGAAGCCAAAATCACCCAGAATTTAAAACGTCAAAAAACTAATTCAAAGAAAAATGAGAAGCAACCTCAAATAGAAAGTCAACAGAGTTCAACTGAGCATATTTCCACTTCAAAAGACCTTCATGAGTGCGAGGTACATAAGGATCATCCCAACCCTGACAAAAAGAACCATTATTAACCACTAATGCCTAAAAACATAATGCCTTTCTTAATAGAGCATACGTGAGGCAACACAAAAGACACATGTAGAGTGTGAAACTGAGAAATGATAGATCGGGTGATTATATATGGCGCGGTACTAAATTACCAACTGAAAGACCTTTATACATAACAGTAGAACAAACAGTTAAATAAGTTCAAAAGGTTTGAGATCCATAATCCTATAACCCTCTTCAATCACCTGAAAAATAAGACCATCTGCCTCGTGAGAGAGCTTGGGGATAAACTCTTTCAAAACCTTATTTACAGTAGAAAGCAACCAAAAGTCCTTCCTCCGCACCTGACAAAAGATTTAAGCAAATTCTCAACCATTTATCACAAAGGTAGGAACAGAACAACATATTACACATTGGTGTTCATCAAACATACCCTGAAGGGTTCAAGGTCAAATCGGTAACAAGGATTCCTGCTCTGGTAAATGTTGTGGCGTTCATAATTTCGAGGCTCAATCACTTCTTTTTCCAGCATTTTCCATCGTTCATAGAACGGCCTCTGCACCAGTGTTGATCCGTGGGATTACTAGATATGCTTTATATTTTCTTTTTCTTTTTCAAATTTCATAGGGTAAAAATGGGGATAACATGATTCTGAAAATTAAAATGTCTCTCAATTGAATATGCTCTTAGATCTAAAATTGACATTCTAGAATCTCCAAAAGAAAAAGAAACTAGAAAAGCAACTGAAAATTAAGACTACTGATGACTAAAACATCTCTGACAAGCCAGACAACGAATTTTAAAATATAGTCTCCAAAAGTTCAGAGAGAAGTAAGATAAAATATCTATATCAAAAGCTATCAACTGAACGTCAGTTTCATAAGACAGGTAAATTGCCGAAGTGGACAAACAATTAAGAGAAAAATTGTATTAAAAATAAGGACAACCAACCTCTATAATAGGTTCATTGTTAAGAACCATCATATCATAGATGAGATATCTTCTCTCTTGCTTCCGTGAGTCTGGAAGGGTGTCAATTATCATTTCCCCATCAAGCAATGTCAAATGATGACTCATGCCACCTACACCCTTAAAAGTATAAAAAATGACAAAGTAATAAGACTCACGAGACACTTAGATCCCAGAGTTTCACTTAAAAAAGAAGATACGCGAATACATACTTTATTGTGCCAGCATGGAAACCTCATCTGAACCCTTCGGATATTAAAACTTCTATCAATTAAGTAACATCCATCAATAGTTATTAACATCATATATCGTGTTCCATCTGCTTTCCAAGTGGCATAATAATAGCGTTGCCTTAAAAGTTGTAAATTGTCCCTGCAAACTCAAAAATAGAGAATTTTTATATAAAGATAAATATTCTGGTCAAAATAATTAGAAAAAGAACAAAATGTAAAAGAACAGTAAATAGGACAAGCTCAACACTCACTTTTACACTGAGGCAATTAAGTAAGCAACGGACATTTGATGCTGATAATTAAAAACTCTTTTGGGAGACAAAACAGAGAAATGGAAGACATTCTTGCTTTTTCTACTAATTTAACAGCGACTATAAAGTTTTATAATTACATCATTTCATATCCTATACCCAGTACCATGGTTCGTTCTTCATGCATGCTTCAAGACCTGTTTCTGAGCCAGGGTCATACCTTCAAACACATTTTAACTCGATTTTTCATCACTAATGTTTTGTACTTGAAGTAGAGATCATATATTCTAATTGTCACCAAGAACCAAGCTAATCCCATGAGAATGGAAAAGGAGAAATGATCAACCCGTCATGATAAAGCCTTAGGAAACTGGAAGTATTTCCATAAATGAAAAAAAAAATATTTAAGATATAAATTTGTACTCTCAAGTTACATCCATTGCCCAACAAAATTTCTGAAAAATCTTGAACACATATTTTAGAACTTTAACATACAGCATGGCCAATTACAATCTCAAGGCGTTTTAGTCTCTACTAGCTTAAAATGGAAAATTGCTCAATGAGTAAGAAAGTAACTTAAAGCCCAACCACAGTTCCAAGAGAAAATGCGCTAATTTCAACAAAATGAAGAATCAAAAACCAGAATACATGTAAACTGGCTATACCAGAAGAACTAAGAAAAAAAGAATAAAACCAAGCATATAAAGTACCTGTTCAGTGAAACTGGATGTGATCCCGGGAACTGTGCATGCCCTCTAACCTGGTTTCAAAAAATGGCCATACCAGAGCTCGTATTAGATTAAAACTGTAATGAATTATATGCAAACTAAAGAATTAACTTTTAGCCAAAAATGTAAATAATTAATTGGATAGAAGGGGTACAAGTTTACAATAGTTTTAGTTTCATAAATGAGAGTTCTCCTAATTTTATAATTAAGAAAAATATTCTTATAGTCTTCAAATATAATATACATTAAAACAGCCACTTTAACAAATTCAAAGACTATTAACTTATCACTTAATAGTCCTCCACAAAATTACCAAAGCTACAGACAAGAAACAAAGTGAATAAAAAAGCTATGTCCTGATGAAAACATTCCGTCTCCAAATCTCAGTCTTGACCATGCGAATAAGTAGCTAAAAAAGGAAAAAGAATCCGCTTTCAAAGTTCATACCCCAGTATTTAACTTCAATTGTTGATAGCAGAATTGCCTCATTTGTACCTGCTGGTCATGAGGTATTTCATCACCCAAAATGTCATTATTTGTCAACATTACATCAGTTTCATGGTTCTCCTGAAACGAAAAAAGACATTAAAGCTGAAATCAAAAGAAAAGACTTGTACAGAATCTTGAGCAAAATTGAAACATCACCAATGAAAATTGAAGAAACATAAACAAGTATACCTCAGTGTCAATTAGTAACAACTTAATGACAAAGCTTAATATAATTTGTAAGACCTTTATAACAGAAAGCTTAATATACATGGTGAAGAAGAAAAGGCAGGCTGGCCATCAGCAGAGATTACTGTTATAATCAAAGAAGACAAACCCATTCATAATATTTATAATAAATAGGTCATTTTGTGCTAAAGAGTCAAAATCTTACACTTTTCAAATGGAAAAGAAGAAATGGTACCATGAAGCTTTTGCTAATAACAGGTTTCATTTTTCTGATGCCCTTATTAAAGTTAAATAATAAAAAAAAAGAGAAATTAAGAATACTGCATGGTTGTCCATACAAGTAATGCAGTTGGAGCTCCATCATCATCATCATCATCATCATCTGCAGCTGCTTCACCATTGAGATCAAGATCAGAAGATCTTTTCCACTCAGGAGTTGGAGGGCAGACAAGAGATTCTGGTCTTCTTTCATGATAAAATGCATACAGAGCATCAATATAGTCTGGTTTGTATATTCCTGGTGGGCGTGCCTCAGAAAAAATATTTATTGCCTGCAGAAAAGGTTAAACAAAAATAGTAAATAGTATTCCATTGTGAATACCTAAAACAGATATTGGAAAAGACTAAAAAAAATACCACCACCAACAAAAAAAATAACTGACCTGAGTAACAGACATTGGCTGTGTTCGCATGAGATAGTTAATAATCATGTAGCCAGTGCGGTTATGACCATGAGTACAATGGACAAGAATATATTTATTTGATTTCTGACGTAGGAGAAATTGCGACACCTGATAAACAAGTTACATGGAAGTTTTGGTAAATTGGTTACAACACACTAGGAACAAGTAGCTCACAACATGCCACATGTAGATCAGCAACGGTACTACATAAATGAGAAGAAGTGGGGATGCATTACCGATTATGACATAAGTTCTAATTTATGTTTGTGATTAAAACATGGTAGTTTCTTGTTTTTAGCATAACATGGAAACATATAACCCGGTTACCAGCCACAAATTTGGTTGTCAATTGATAAATGTACCATGGGAGTTGGGACTAAATCTATCACAGAAATCACATTTTAAGTAGAGATAAAGGCAGTGATTCTAGTAGATTCAGGAAATGTCAGACAAATATCATAGCAAAGAGTACCTCATAAACAAAGGTATTTACAGACGCATTCTCAGGTACAGCATCCCTTCCCCTACATTGTATCTAGAACACAAAAACAAAAAATTAAGCCAAGGCTGAAAGAAGTAAGAGAAGCATTAAATCATACTAATACTTTGCTCACCTTTACATGCTTAATGCCCTTTTTCTTCAGGTCTGTAGTTTGATAGTAACGAGAAGTGTTCGTCAAATCAATCACCAAACCAAGCTGAAAGCAGGCATAACAGATAAGGTATTGTTCTCCAATTAACAATCTCATTTTAGAAGTCTTATCCAACAGAAACTGATAACTAACTTATGTTGGGTGACATGAACAAAAGCTTAGTCTCAAATCCTTCAAACAGACACTTCTAACAATATCTTGAAGGGGATAGACATGCCCACCACCTAACTTTGTATAATCACCTTAGCCCCTATATGCTGTCAATTCTATAGTCAGAAAGACCCAGCATTTATGAGGATTTGTGCTCTTTCACAAGGATTTTGACATGCCATTTACATGTTTAAGATGATGATAGAAGAGATAAGCTTTGCATTCACGGGAGAATCGACGAGGTCCTATTAATGCGAAATATGATGCTTTATATATACCTTTCTTCCTAAAACTTCTTGCTTATGAACCGCTTGTTTAAAAGAGTATCTTTTACCAAGAGGAACGCAGTCATTATAAGATTCACCAAGTGGAACCTTCGAAGGAATGATGCAGCCTATTTCCTTACCAACTGTAGGACAGTCCAACCAACCTGCAAATTATTTGAAAATAGGAAAAAAATTGCATGATGGTTTAAGCAACAATACATTTGAAAGTTAAATAAATAAATCAAAATCATCATCTTAAGCACAAAAATGAAACAAGAAACAATTTCAAATACATTTGGCTACATTTTACTGATGACACCAACATCATAATGACTGTCCAAAGGGCTGAAATCATCAGCTTTAAATGATGTATCCATTAAAATTTTCTACTGACCATTGACATAATAGATACCATTGTGGTAATTCGGTTACACATAAATAAAAATCATTATGAACTACAAAATTGCGGCAATAGAACACCAATGATATTAACATACACTGACAACAGCCACAAAAACTAAATAGAATCTATTGTGCAAAGTCAGGGATCTTACCAGGAGGTATCCTGCTTTTATCATAATATGTTGAGTTCCTATTTTGATAGAAGTGATCATATACAACAGGCTGGGAGACATGTACTGGCCGGTCATCTGGTCGGTCACTTCTCAATCTCTTCCGTCTCTCTTCGCGTTCCTAACAGAAGCAAATTCCATTACCATGCAAGGATGAACAGTGATCCACAAACATGAAGACTATGAACTTTTGCAAAGAGTAAACAAAAACAACACAGCATAATATGACACGCTTAACCTATAAGAGTGTAATGAATAAGAAAAAAATGGGAAAGGAATCTGCATGTTGATTAACAATCAAAGTTAAAAAGACACTGATTTTTCATAAATGTGAGTAGGATTGCAAGAATTGTTCACAATTTCTCTACAAATATAAGAACATCTACACAAGAGCAATCATTTTACAGTCTAATGAATATACAAACAAAAACTCAGTTCGCCATGTTATCTTGTCAGCAAGTACCTATTACCTACGAAATCAACAACATCTATGCAAACAACTTCATTACTTCATAAGCACATGATGAAACTGAAAACATTGTCTTAACTACAGCACTACCTCACTCTACCCCTCAATGCCTGGAACATCTCATTCTCACGGAATTACATATATACATACGTAAAAGCCAGAAACTATTTTCAACCACAGATAGATGTTAAGAGAAACTAAACGCATTATTTAAGAGAAAACCAGAGGAGAAACTTTGAGAAGTACCCGCCGTGAAATTTCAACTGCAGATTCTACATGCTCCTCTGGAGCAGAGTAATGTTCTATATGCGTGTCATATAGATATTCATCATCTTCAGGTAATGGGGAAGCATTTAGGTCCACACCAACAATCATTCCGCATCAGCAAAACACAATGCACTTATAGCCTATATAAAGAGGTGAATAAAATGAAACGTATATATATATGTAAGCATAAGCAGAAAATTCTTAATCAATACTAAATCATAACAAATACTAATCTGAAATCAATTAACACTATATCATCACAAATACAACAGCTAGCTCACTCCGAGTAAATAAATTCATCAAAGTAAAAGTTAAAATTAAATCACAACAAATATTAATAACACTATATCACCACAAATACAACAGCTAGCTCACTCCGATTAAAAAAGTTCGTCAAATTAAAAGTTAAAACTAACAAATACTAATCTCAAATAAATTAACACTATATCATCACAAATACAACAGCTAGCTCACTCCGAGTAAATAAATTCATTAAATTAAATCAAAATCATAACAATTACTGAACTCCAATCAATTAACTATGTATCATCACAAATACAACAGCTAGCTCACTCAGAGTAAAATAAATTCATCAAATTAAAAGCAAAATTCTACCTAACCTGCTCGATGTCTAGCTGATAAGCTAAGTAAACTAACAATTCGAAAAATCCTAACCAACAAAAAAACTATACGAAATCTTTTTGGCAGCAAAATCGAAACAGTTAAGTCCCTTGACGAACAAAAAAAAGAACAGAAACTGAAATTAACATCAAACTCACCAAAAACATGAAATCCTCGACAAAACTAAAGTAAAATGACGATCCACTAGGACGTTGAAAGCCGCCAAAAACTAAGCTGATTTTCTTTTTCCTCTCTTTTTCGTTACCTGACGTTAATCCGATAAACACACACACAAAAAAGAACCTTGCTCAGTAAGCTGTACGAAGCCTTACGATGGTGAGTTTCAGTGACAGTTTCCCTTTTGAAACCCTAGAGAGAGAAAGTTGTTGTAGGTGGTTTTTTTTTTTTTTTTTGGTGAGAATAGGAGAGACAGAGTAGTGATGGAGAAAAAGGAAGTTAATAAATCATACTCTCCCACCTATGTCAGTAGAGAGAGAAAATAGTGAGAAACGTGAAGATTTGGACTGTAGCCGAAATCAATTAAACAGAGATATAAAATAATGTGGAAGTCCAAGGTTTGACTCTTATCATCCATAATATTTGAATTGAGTTATTTGGATTGGAAATCAATTAAAGTTTCAATCAAAATAATATCAACTTAATATTTTAACGGAATCAATTCAATTACGCAATTGACGCAATTGGAATCTAAATTATATTTGAGAATCTAACTCACGGGTTCATCCAAAATCATTTTTAAAATATAATAAAGCACGTGAGCAGGTCGAGGCTGGAACGATTCTAGTATTTCGAACATTGGTCCGGCCCAACAATACCACTGGTTCTTATCCAATTCCCTTCTTCCTCCTACTTCAGGGACGGTGTCTTTGTGTTTCGTGCTTGTTCAATGGCCAACAAGCTTTGCAATGGTATTCTTAAACTTGGGGTCTTTCTTTTTTTCCCTTACTTTTGGTATCAATCTCAAACAAATTACCTTTTTTCCTTTTGAAATAAGCAGAGACCATTTTGGAGCAACTCAGGCATGGAACTGCAAAATTTGAGATTGTTTCTTCCCCTGTTTCTTCTATTTCAATTCCAAGCCTCTCTCACTCATTATCCACAACTTTCCCAGCAGATAACAGTCATCGATTCTTCGCTAGAATTGGAGCATCTTTGTAAAGCTCTTATTATTATAGTAATAAAATCTGCCTATATTCGCATTGTCTTTAACCCCAAATTATAATTTTTGATAGGGGAGGTGGGTCGGCGGCAACGAAGAAAGTTGAGCAGTATTCAGTTCATAAAGTTACTGGGGATGGTCGATGCCTATTTCGAGCACTGGTAACATTTCATCTTTGTTTCTATATGGAGTAGCTTTTAATTTGATTTGTTTGCTTGGTGAATCTATTGCAGTACAATTAGACCTGTCAATTGAGTGGATGCTTTCAGTTGAACTCATTTCGGGTTTGTGTCATTTTGGCTTTAACTTGTTATGGGTTCGAATTCAGGTTGTTTCGAGTTGAGCTCATCCAGGTTTGAAGCTTAGTTTTTTGGGTTAGGACATTACGAGTTGGGATCATTTCGAGTTATGGTATCTTGGGTTTGGGTTGCTTTTGGCTTGAGCCAATTCGAGTGGAAGAAGCCGATGGTTAAGGATGGTACTTGGTAACTGTGGATGATGTTGGTTGACATTGATCATCATCCATTAGGATGATGTTTGTTGAAGATTCTTCAACTTTGTTTCTCTATAGGGTAGTTGTTAACTTGATTTGTTTGCATGGTAAATTCATTGCAATACAATTAGGCCTGTCAATTGAGTGGATTATTTTTGGATTAATTTCGGGTTTAGGTCATTTTTACTTCAACTTATGGGTTTGAATTCGGGTTGTTTTGAGTTGAGCTCATTCAGGTTTGAAGCTTAGTTTTTTGGGTTAGGACATTACGAGTTGGGGTCGTTTTGAGTTATGGTATCTTGGGTTCGGGTTGCTTTTGGTTTGAGCCAATTCGGGTTGAAGAAGCCTATGGTTGAGGATGGTACTTGGTAACTGTGGATGATGTTGGTTGACATTGACCATCAATCCATTAGGATGATGTTTGTTGAAGATTCTTCAACTTTGTTTCTTTATAGGGTAGCTTTTAATTTGATTTGTTTGCATGGTGAATTCATTGCAGTGCAATTAGCCCTGTCAATTGAGGGGGTTATTTTTGGATTAATTTCGGGTTTGGGTCATTTTTACTTCACCTTATGGGTTTGAATTCTGGTTGTTTTGAGTTGAGCACATTTAGGTTTGAATGGGGTTAGGATATTACGAGTTGGGGTCATTTTGAGTTTAGGTTGGTTTTGGTTTGAGCCAATTCAAGTAGAAGAACCCAATGGTTGAAATTGGTACTTGGTAGCCGTGGACGATGTTGGTTGACATTGACAATCATCCATTGGGATCATTTCGAGTTATGATGTTGGGTAGCAGGTTGGATCGGGTAGTCTGGATTGTGTGTCATTTTGGGTTTTAAAATTTCTAGATTATTTCAGTTGGATCAATTCCAAATTTGGTTTAATTTCAGATTCAGGCCATTTCAGTTTCAGTTTGTTATGGGTTCGAAATCTGATTGTTTTGGATTGAGGTCATTCAAGTTTGGATTTTAGTTTTTTGGGTTAGGACATTACAGGTTGGGATCATTTCGAGTTATAGTATTTTGGGTTCAGGTTGCTTTTGGTTTGAGCCAATTTGGGTAACTTTGTGTGATGTTGGTTGACATTGACAGTCATCCATTCGGATAATGAATGTTCTTTTTTACAAGATTCAAAGGTGTTAGATGTCTTGTTGTGATACTGACTCTATTTGGATAACTTAAGGTAAAAGTACTATGGAGGCCCTTGTACTAGGAGTCAGATTGCATTTTGCCCATTCTAATTAGAAAATGAGCAAATTAGTCCTTGTATTCTAGATCAAAGAGCAAATTGGTCCTTCTGTTAAAAATTTCATCCATTTCCACTATTAAAAACTGGTCTTTGTACGTTGACATGAGGTACATGTGGCACATCATGTGTAATTGTGTGGTTATTCCGTCAGCGACTCTAGTTTTTAATAGTAAAAATGGATGAAAATTTTAAACGGAAAGGACTGGTATGCTCTTTGATTAATATCCAAGGACTAATTTGCTCATTTTTTAGTAAAGGAGACAAAATGCTATTTGACTCTTAGTACAGGAACTTCTATAATACTTTTACCGGTAACTTAATAGAAATCTCTCTGTCTAAGTTCTTACATTATCATATACAGTTTTGCTATTTTTCTATGATTATATGACTAACATTAATAGTATGACACTAGCTGATTTTACACTCCACTCGATACCGAAAGTGTTTCTTTCTGGTTATAGACATTCAACTTAACGAGGAGTGTCTATGAGGTGCAAGTCAACAAGGAGTGATGTGTCAGCTAAGGCAGATACACCTCTGATATAAGTACCTGTATCGCACTTTTAAGCATGTTACTGAGTCCTCAAACCTTTGAAATCCTTGCAGTCTAGTGTTCTCCTCCGTAATGGCTCGTGTACTAATTGTGAATGATGTAAATCAGGTCAAAGGGATGGCTTTCAACAAGGGAATTGCTTTAAGTCCCCGGGAAGAGAGAGATGACGCCGGTATGATTCTATTATTTCATAATCATTCACTATAGCTGAATTTGCACATACCATCTTTCTTTCTTTTGGCAGTTTCAAGTATCGAGCTTGCGTACTTGGCTCGATCCACGATCTCAAACCGAGGAATATAGGATAGGATTAATAGTTGAGCCTGGAGAAAATTTTACTCGTGTTTAGTCTTTTTTGGCCCTTCTTCCCCTCTTTTTTCCGAGTACAAAATTTTTTGATGGTTGAGAAGCAAGGGCTTATTCTCGAGTTTATTAGTTCAAGAATCTCGGAGAAACCTAAAGCATCAGCATGATTACATGTTCTGTTTATTTATTAGCAAGTTTTAGTAACTCAGTTTGTAGGCTTCAAACCTTTTAGGTACATTACTAATCTCCGAATCATATCAATGCAGATGAATTACGAATGGCCGTCAAAGAGATTTTATGTGACAGTGCTAAAGACCGGCAGCAGTATGAAGAGGCTTTGGTTGCCATTACGGTTGAAGAATCTTTGAAACGGTTAGTCTTCTTACAGATGATTCGTGGAATCTCTACTATTTTCAATTGATTCCTTAACATATCCCTGTGATGAAAATACATCTTCTGCAGTTACTGCCAACGCATTCAACGATCTGACTTCTGGGGAGGTGAATCGGAGCTCCTGGTTAGTGTTCTTTCAATGCATACTTATTAGACAATGAGTCATTAATGGGTTTGCAGGAGCTTCATCTGCCGTTTTCTCTTTGCACGTATTAGCAACAGTCTTTTGTCACTTTTTTGTTGAAAAAATTACGATGATTAATGGCCATGAATTTTCCCAGGTACTTTCAAGATTGTGTGGTCAGCCAATAGTTGTTTATATCCCCGAGCATGAGGTATGCTCGTCTCTTGGCTTGCTCATTGAAAATTTAGGCTGGTTTCAAATATGGTCTCCCCCGTTTTGGTAAAAGTACCATGGAAGCTCTTGTACTAGAAATTGAATTGCAATTTGCCCTCTTTACTCAAAAAATAGGCAAATTAGTCCCTGTTCATTAGATCAAATAGCAGACTGGTCGTTCTGTTAAAAGTTCCATCTATTTTTACTTTTAGAAATTGGTCCCATTTAACAGCAGAAATGAGTGAAATTTTTAACAGAAAACAGTTTGCTCATTGATTTAATATATGGGACTGATTTGCGCATTTTTTGAGTAAAGGATGCAAAATGTAGTCTGGCTCCTAGTATAGAGGCCTCCATGGTACTTTTATCCTCTTTTTGTGTTAAGCTGTGCGTGGTAGCACCTGCATTTCAAGTTTCATTTATGAATGAGTGCCAGGCTTCGATTTGTCTATACATTCACCGCAACCAATGTTATAAATTCCAAAGTTGTTTCATGCATCTATAAATGAAATTGAAACATTGCTTGAGCCAATGCGTGCACTTGAATAGTTTTTATCCTCTTAGTATGGTGCTTGCATTAATTTGTTTGATGTTTCCGCTATTGCAGCATAGAAAGGGTGGATGGGGCTTTATTCCCATTGCAGAATACGGATCCGAGTTCCGCAAGGGCTTCAGAAAAGGAAAACCGAAGAAAGTTGTGAGGCTACTTTATAGCGGCCGAAACCATTACGACCTACTCGTTTGAGAGTGTATCGTATCCACTTCAAATCGATGGATTGAAACACTGAATACCGCCCATTTTTTGTAAGGTTTACTAATGGATTTTAGCCGGTTGATTCTCCTACATATCTTTTACAGGCTGGAAGATTATGTTTGAACATCGAATGGATGAGTTTATAACTAAAGTTTAGATCTTTCAAGTATATGCATGCCAGAGTTCTATTTGATTTGATCCGATCCAATCCGATTTGATTGAATATAACTTTTGATCTTAATACTTGGAGTCAAAATTGGTCTAATTATGGTTTTAGTCTATTTACCATGTTTAAATTTTGGATATAATCTTTTAATTTGATCATTCTACTTGAAATTCAAATAGATAACACCATCAATTGCTTCATGGAATACTCTAAAAACAACATTAAGTTTTTGAACTATTTGAAATTTTTTATTTAAATTATTAGGTTGTTAAATTTTTTTTTAAAGTTAGGTTTGTAAACTTCAAGGATGATTTAATAATCAATACGCAAATCTATCCAAATGGTTTAGTGATCATTTTGTAATTTTTTTAAGTTGAGTGATCAAAATATAAATTTATTAATAGTTAGTGACACTGGATGTAATTTACCCTTGTTTTTATATTCACAAAACGACGAAAACTAAAACTAAAACCCCAGAAGGGATAGTAAGTGACGGTTTACACATGGGAATACTTACTTTACACGTGGTGAGTTTCCCCTAAATGCCAAGCCAAGCCAAGCCAAAAAAATCCCTTAATTCGAGAAAAAGTAAATGTACTAATAAATTATAAAAATAATTTTCCTCTTTTTCTTTATTTCATCATCTTCTTCGTACTTCCATTGCTTTAAGCCATAAATTAAAAAATAATTCAAAAATATCAACAAATAAGGGTTTCCCTTTAAGGAATTTTATTTTATTATTTAAATTCCAACTGAGTGGTTTTTGTGGGTAGTGGGCAATGGAAGGAGCAAGCAATGGCGGTATGTTGTACCACGAGGTACAAGAGTCGAAGCTGTGTGCCGTCCATTGCGTCAACACGGTGTTACAAGGACCCTTCTTCTCCGAATTCGATTTAGCGGCTTTAGCCTCCGATCTCGACTCCAAAGAGCGCCAGATGATGCTTCAAGGAACCACCACCGCAGCCGCCGGTGATTTCCTCTCTGAGGAATCCCACAATGTCTCTCTTGGTGGCGATTTTAGCATCCAGGTTTGCTTTTGTTTCTGAGATTGGATAAAATCTAGATTTAAGTGCCTAAATTTGGTTCCTTTGTTGAAAGATCGAATAAGAAAAGAATTCGAAAGGGCTTTACCCTTCTAATATCAAATTGAGTTGAAAGTTAAGTTCTTTTGGAGTATTGAGTAATTAGGGTTAGCAAGTTTGGAAACTGAATTGTTAGATTAGGCCATGAATAACTTGAATATTTGATATAGTGCCTTATTGAATGGTTGCACTAAGAGGTGTAAACCCAAACTGCCTGTTACTTTTCTTTCATGTATTAAAGTAGCTAATTTTGTCTTAATTCTATACTTGGGAGTAAGTTTATTGCAGCCTGTGTTGGTTGCATTGATAGGTTCGATCGGATTCGTTTTGGGTAAAATCGTATTAGCAAACATCCCCTAGAAGGGCATATATTCCCTGCATACATGCATCTTCTTATCATTCATTATCTAGTTCATTTGTTATGTAGATATAATTGCTGAAATTGCTAATCAAAACATTAGCCTTTCATGTTTGGCTTTTCCGTAGAAGCCCTTCTCGACTTTTGTTAAATAATACATCATGATCAGTGGTGATATCATCAACTTCGTGGTTATGATTGTTTCACTAAGAGCTGTAAACCTAAACTGTCTGTGTACTTTCATTATGTATTGAAGAAGCTAATTTTATCTTAAAGAAGCACCACAGAATGGAAATCAGATTGCAATTTATATGATACTATACGACTACGTGTTTCACTTGGAGCAAATTTGTTGTAGCTTTAGTTGACTGCATTGATATGTTTGATCTAGTTGGTTTTTGGTCATATCATGTTAGCGAATATTTCTTAGAAAGATTGTATGATTAGAGTAGAATTCATGTGTGCAATGTGTATAAAACTTGGAAATCTACATGCATATGTGGGATATGTATGTATCTTTATTTCACTCATTGTAGAATCCATTTGGTTATGTAGATATAACTGCTGAAAATCCTAATCAAAATATTATCCATGCATGTGTGGCTTTTCAATATAAGCCAAAATGGTTTCTTTGTAGTGTCCTTTGTAGTTTAGAAAGCAACACATAGGTTTCCAGGAAAGGCGGTAAGCATGATTTGTTGTCTGTTGCTTAAATACTCTTATACCGGGAATAATAATAAATAATGACAAAAAGCATTTTTAGAATTTTTTTTCATAGTGAAATAAATGAATGAGAATCTTGACATATATTATTTCTGGCATATTAGAATTCAGTTATAAATGTTGGTGGTTTATGTGATTATAAAAGGAAGTAATGTAGGATAAGGAATTACGGTTGAAATTTTGTTACGTTAGATCCGTCTATGGTATCCTCAATCTTAGGTTTGGTTTTACATACAAATGCTTTGTTATGTATATACCATGCATCGGATATGTGAATATATCAGGTGTTAGGACTTATGATTCCATATATAGATATATCAAGAATAGCACTAGCAATGTCAAACAATAAATGCTATTGGCTTCTTTACCAATAAGGAAGCTAGGAAGGTTCGGTGGACCACTACTCACCTTAGGTATTAGTTATTGGCGTGGTTTTGCTTTTTACTTTGTTTTATAAATCAAGACGGTTCAGTGGCCTTTCATGCGTGCGTAAATATGATTATCGATTAAATAATCTTATTATATGCAGGGTGACCATGATTTGGCACATAGAACTCAGTTAAGGTATCTTATCACCGTTGCATATGCTTTCGTTTTATCCCTCCCACTTACACACAAAAAAAAATTCTTTTTCTTCCCCTATTTAGTATCGAAAGGAATCATTTTGTTTCCTGTTTGTTGTTCAAACAAGTGCATGTATATGTCTGTTATATTTTTTAGACCACTAGCTTATAACATCTATGGCATTGTCTGATAATATCTGTTAGGTTTTGGAAAAAGCCTTGGAAGTCTGGGATTTGCAAGTTATTCCCCTTGATTGCCCCGTTGCCGAGCCTGCCCAAATCGATCCTGAGCTGGAAAATGCATTCATTTGTCATCTCCATGATCATTGGTTTTGCATCCGGAAAGTCAATGGAGAATGGTATAATTTCGACAGTCTTTATGCAGCCCCACAACACTTCTCGAAGTTTTATCTCTCAGCCTATCTTGACTCATTAAAAGGATCTGGCTGGAGCATTTTCCTGGTGAGGGGAAACTTTCCAAAAGAATGCCCCATATCTTCCTCTGAAGCCTCTAATGGTTACGGGCAGTGGCTATCCCCCGAGGACGCTGAAAGGATAACTAAATCATGCAACTTAACTCAAGTTCCTCCTCAAAGAAACAATATGTCTCCTCAACAACATACCGAGCGGTTGCCTTCATTGGCCGAGACTGATCTGCAAATGCTTTCAGATATGGAAGATGAAGACTTGAGGGCTGCAATCGCCGCTAGTTTGATGGATTCTTCTCCAGCCATGGCCAGCGGTGAGTCCAGCATCCCTAAAACTGAAAATAAAGATATCCCTGAAAAAACAGCATAAGAAGAAATTATATATATATTATACTGTGCAAGTGACAAAAATCCATGTCAGATTTTTGATGTTTTGAACCGACATTTTTGGCTCGAGGTTGTTGCATTGTCGCAGTATATACATTCATTACCACAGTTTTCTAGTCAAAATTTAACATTGTAGAAGGTACTTTTGTTTAGATGTGTCGTCTTAATTTTGCTGATATATAGTTTCTAGATCATCTCTGCTTCATGGTGTCTGTCTGTCATAGTTCTTTTTAGTTTCTTTTGGGTGCCATCGTTGGTTTCATCTAGAGATCGCAACGGGGTGGGGTGGGTTTTTGGCCGACCCGACCCGACCCGGCATACTCTCTATATAACCAAACTCCGGTCCTATCTGAAATTAAATATTAATTTATTTGCCTCGAAAAATGAAAGCTATATTGGATTCTTACCCAATATGTCATAATTTTTAATATTTTTAAATATTTTATCAAAAGAAAATAATTTTAAATTTTTTATGTTTATGTAATGATACTATTTAGGGTAAATTAATTTGTAGTCTCTTAATTGTGGTGTTTTTTTTCACTCAATTGTGAAAAGCTATAAAATAATTATTCAATTATGGGTTTTTTTTTAATTATTTAATTTTGTATTTTTGAATTTTTTTTCATTTTTAGGTTAGCAAGCTGGTAATTAAAAAAACATAGTTGATTATTTTGTAATTTTTCATTGAATGATTAAAAAAAAATTATAGTTGGGTGATTATAAATGTAGTTTACTTTACCATTAATTATTTTTTAAGTATAATGAAGCTTATCATAAATATTTAAACTAGTATTATACAAAAGGGTATTTTGTAATTATCTTGGGTTTTTCTTTATTCGATTCAATACAATTAATTGAAAAAATAAATCAGACTCGACCTCCTTATCGGATTAAGTCGCATCGAAAATTGTGGAGTTTTTGCCGTTTCTAATTTTATCCCCTGTAGAGAGAGAGAGATAGAGAGAGAGAGAGAGAGGGGCATGCATATAAATAGTCAGATATAATGATGACAAAATTAAGTTGAAAGGGTTTTGTGAACTAGTTATGGTGGTAGTGGTAAATGACATGCGACGATATTTAAGGTTTTATCAATATTAAAATTCAAATTTAAATTCATGCAATCTCTTTCTCATTTTTATAAAATGAGCTCTAAACAACGGAAAATTAATTAAAAAATTTCAGAAAATGTCATTTATTTCCCTTTTTGGATTGATTATAAAGAAGAACCCCAACAACTGTGAAAGAGTAACCCAGCATCCCCATTAATGAAACTGGATTCTTGAATATAATAATGGACACCACCACTGCAACTGCACCTTTTGCATTTCCCAGTACCTGAAATATTATTTCAAATACGTGAATATTTACTGCATAGAGTTATCGAGAGTTTGGGTGTCGGTAGACTTTAGGATAGCTGTTTTCTCCAAATTATCTATTATGATGGGTGTGACTACCATTTAACACTTAAATTGATGACTTGGTCAACGGAAGGACCAAATTGATTGATACATGTATTTTGAGGATTCAATTGGATTTTAGAGACTGATTTAGAATCTAGGCCCATAGTTTAGGGGGTGTTTGGTAAAGAAAACCCTGTTTTTTTATTGTACACGTTTTTGGGTAAATTTCGCTAAACATCCTCAAATCATGACTTAAATTTCAAATTGATCTTCAAATCTAAAATATTCAAGTGTCGTTATCGTTTCAATCAAATCTGGTCATCAGCTTAGACGTTTAAGTGCTAACTTGGTATGCCTCTCGTCTCATTCAAACTGGTATTTAACATCCAAACCAATGGAAAGATTTAATTGATACGACACAGATAAATTCTAGAGCTCGGAAACTAATTTAGAATGTGGATCGAGATTGACAATAAAAATGCGAGGCACAATTAACCCGAAGTTTTAAAAGATTATATACCTGGAGGGTCAAGGCGCTGGTGTGTTTAGTGACCAAAAAATTGGTCAAGTTGACAAAATAAGCAAGAGAAGAGTTGAAAAGCAGGTAATACACAACGATTGTATCTTTTCTTGCAAGAGATATGGTCATGGCTATCACATTTCTCTCCATCAATAACGTTGCAGGAAGCAGTATCACCACTGCTATTGGTGCCATGTACATCAACAAATTCATGGAGTTTAGCTTTTCCCTGCAACAATATAATATAAATTAATTGGATGAATGTTGAGAGTAGCTCAAATACGAATATCCAGATTAATGCAAATTCAACGATACAGGTACCATATAGGTTCATGTGGTAGAAGTCAGATTGCATTTTATCCACTTTATTTAAAAAATGGGTAAATTAGTTCCTACACATTAGGTCAAATTGTGAATTAGTCATTTCTGTTAATATTTCATCTATTTGTACTGTTAAAAGCTAACGTGCCTAATGAAAAAAACTAGACGATGACACATGGTGTGCCATGTGTATGTCAAGATGACGTACAAAGACTAGTTTTTAACAATAGAAATGGATAGAATTTTAACGAATGAATCAATTTGCTTTTTGATCTAACATATAGGGACTAACTTGCCTATTTTTAGAGTAGAGGGGGTAAAATGCAATTTAACTCCTATTATAAGGGCCTCATGATGCTTTTACCAAATTCGACATAATCTATCTTGACAAAAAAAGTCAACTCAGCAAATCTGATCTGGATTCGAAATAATTTGAACTCAAATTATTTAAACTTGAAACCTTGATGATAAATCCTTAAATGATCCAAACTGAAAAAAACCAGGGGCGTGGCTAGAGATGGGCAGGCGACGGCCTCACCCTCTAGTGGTATAATATTAATTTTAGTCCCTTTTAATAATAAAATGTTCTATTTAAGCTCTTTTTAAATGCATTTTTTACCTTTAGCCCCCAAACTTTTAAAATTTTATTTGGACTCCTTAATATAATATTCTTGGTTTTGCCCCTATGCTGAACAATCTAAATCGAAATAACCCAACCTGAAATTAACATGAACTTGAATCGACTCAAATCCAAAATGATCCGAATTATGCTAGTTATGGAAAAAAAAATTGATAAAAAAAAAGAGCTTACTCTTCTGATGACAGCAAAATAGCCTGAAGCACTGATTTAGAGGCTCTTGCAGCAGTAGCTGAAACACACATTAGAAATCCGAAAAGGTGGAAACTCGGTTCAGCCTACAACATACGAACACCTATATGTGAAATTGTGTTGAACAAATTACCATTTACCAAAGATTCTGACGCCAATTATACAAATTAGACCTGTCAAATTTTTATCTAAACCCAAAACCTAACTCGAGTAATCAAACTCAAATTCGTTTCAATCCGATTTCGATATAAACTCCACAATTTGAACCCGAGACGACTTAAACTTGAAAAGACTTAGCTAGAGTGACTAAAAACCAAACCATAACGGCTGAATTGCAAAAGTCCAAGCCACAAACTTGAATAGCCTAAACTTAAAACAACTCAAATAAGAGATTCATCTCGAATTGATCCGATTCAAATTGACTCGATCCAGACCAATCAGTCAAGCCAAATTACATGTCTAAATTCCAATTTTACTGAATTAATCTAAATCCCGTCCGAATCCAAAATTGATTGATCCGAAAGCATTAAAACTCTAATTGACCCAATCTATATTTATTCAATCCAAAACCAACCTGAACAAACGAATTACATGTTTAAAATCTCAATTATTCCAAAGCATTGGTAAAGCAAAATGATACAAAACCATAATAATTAAACTCAAAAACTCCGAACCACAAACTTGAATGTCCTCAACGTAAAACAATTCAAATCCAAAATTAACCCAAATTCCAAATTGGTCAACCCGAAAACATTAAAACTCGAATTGATTTGATCCAAAACTAATAAAGTTCAGAAATTGTTACCCCACTAGCAATGATAACTCCAGCAACAACAGGTACCAATGTCAAGTACGTAACCCAACTCTCCGTCTTCTTCATCATGACATAAGCGAAAACCGCCGTGAAAAACGGCGTGGTTGCGCCGATAGCCTGGTTAAACGACACCGGAAGGTAGCGTAATGAGACATTTCCGAGGACGACCGAGAGACAAAAAACCAAACTCAACCCAAAAATCTTTATAAACTGTTTCTTAGATCCAATGGCTTGCATGGGAACCACATTGAGCCATGCTATAGCTACGTAACTTAACAATGAAGAAGCAAGCATATGACACATGGTTAAGAAAATTGGGTATTTGAACCCACAGCTGGTAAGTAAGTATTTGTTTAAAAGCAAGACACCAATGTTGGAACCATACCATGAGAACACGATCCAGATCGTGGTCCATGGAATCATGCTCTTCATAGCTATGGTTTCAAGAGTTTTGTCTCTTCTTTTTTTTGTTGTTGTTTCAGAAAAAAAAGATGTTGGGAACTAATAAGGGGAGAGGTAACGTAGGGATTATGAGGAATTGTAGGATTGAAGGTGCCTAATGCGATGTGCATGGGGAAAAAAACGTTTGTTTTTTGGGGGAAGGGTTTGGATTAGCAGATTTTAATGATCATTAAATGTTTGGTTTTGGGGGTTGCTGTTGAATGATTATGAATATGGTGTCTTGTGTTTTCAGCTGTTGCAAACGTGATTCAATGTTGGTCGTGTATGTGTCGGGCAATTTTCAGTTTTAAAGACTTGTTTTTGGCTTTTTTAGCACTAATCCCATGCTGTCCCAGAAAGAGGTTTAGGCAAGATACATGATTCCCATAAATTTTGTAAAGAATGTCTGAAATTAAGTTATATATTTTTACGAGGGATAAAATATATTGTTATCCTTATATTAACTTATATTTTTATGGTTTTTAAAAGGATTAAATTCAAATTCTAATATTTTTTTAAACTAAATTATAATTTTAACATATGTTAGCTTAATATTTTATAAATATTTAGGGTCTAAAGAATTAATTTTTCATTTTAAGAGGGTTAGGGTATTTGTTAACCTCTCCTTTTGCCCCTATTTGTATATTTCCTTGTCATTCATTATGGTATGAATTTAAAAATTCGATTAGATTAATCCAAATTAAAATATAAATTATCTACTTGAATTCAAGTACGAACTCAAAACAATTAGAACAAATCTAAATCCAAATCCATCTTGAAATATTTATTGGCAAATTGAAATATACTCATTCGAAATTAAGGGGTTTGACCAATTCAATTAAAAAATAATAATTTCATACTTTAACTAATCAATTTCCTTAGATCTTATTTGATCTAATCGAATTGATTTAATATCAATCGGTTCAATAAGTTGATTGAACCAAATTAAATTGGGTTTAAATTTGGATTAAAAATTATATATTATAGAAATTAAAGGTCAATTAAATCGATTAGTTTTAATTATGAATTTTCATAATTGATTACCAACCAACGAAACCTACACTTGAAGCATCATAATCAACTAGACTAAACCAATTGTTTGAAAGCCATTTATTAAAGTCGGTTTGAATCAACTTTCGCTCACCTACTAAAATGACTCAACTCGAAATAATCTACGGATGGAAGTCACATATCAATGCAACACATTTTAATAAAAGTATTATAGAGGTCACTATACTAGAAATCGAATTGCATTTTTCTCTCTATACTCAAAAAATAAGTAAACTAATCTCTATACGTTAGATTAAAAAGTAAATTGCTCCTTATGTTAAAATTTTCTTTTATAATTATCTAATTATTTCATCAATCATGTTCATTTTTAATAATAAAAATGAATAAAATTTACACTTTTTAGTGACTAATTTGCTTATTTTTGAGTAAAATACAATCCGACTCCTAATAAAAAGACCCATCATATTACTGTTACCATCACATTCCTAAGCAACACAAATCTGCATAGTAACAACACAAATGGTGTTAACCATGAGGTGCGTTCTGGTGGTTACTCACCTTATTTCTTAATTGAGGTTGAGGGTGCAATCCCACTTATGAAAATGGAACACATTTCATGGTCAACCGTTTATTTATTTGGAGAGCACCCGCGGCAAAAAGATTAGTCACTACTACTGATGGACACCATGGTTTTGACAAAAAACAACACAAATGGTGTCTTCATTTTCTAGCTGTTTATGTATATAATATAACTAAACAATTTATTTATTCTTCTATAATTTCGATATCTGGCTCTGCTATGCATTACATGCCGTGTGATTTATCCTATAGAGCACAATCTGTTGCTAATTATATTCATACATGCATATGATTTATACTATTCCACTACAAAGGCACTCGAAGTACCTGTAAAATGTCGAATTGAACCAAAAAGTGATTTTGATGCACCGAAATGTCTTATCCTATAAACCCCGGTGACCACTGATTCTGGTATCCTCCAGTCAATGGTTGCATAACTTTCAGGACTTAGTTTTACAGGTCTTGACCACTTGAACTTTAAGCAAAAATCGTCATCGTCAAATGCCGGGATCCATGTCTTTTGATCTTGGAGAAGTTCGACCAATGCAAATGTGCCCTCAGTCATGAGGTCGTTCCTAGGACAAGCAGACCAGAAGGTGACTGAGATTGTATTGCCCCGTTTGAAAGTGGAATTAGCGATATCGTCTTTAACATCACCAAAATTCACACCAAGTGGGGTTGCATCAAGGACAACCGGTGTTAATAAGCTAATCTGCTTATCAAGAAGATCAGGTGGTTGCAGACCTGGTTCAACAGATCCACCACCGATAAGAGCTGTTGCAAGTTTCTTGAATTCCTGTATGTATGCGTTAAGCGTGTGCGCTCCATACAAAGTCGAGGCTCCCTAAAAATAAAAATTTCAATAAACAAGCAAAAAAAAGATAAAAGTTGGATTGCATTTTGTCCCCTTTATTAAAAAGCAAATTGATCCTTTGGTTAAATATTTCATCCATTTCTACTATTAAAAACTGATCTTTGTACATCAACATGAGGTACACATAACATGCTATGTGTCACTATCGAGTTATTCCATCAACCATACAGATTTTTAACAATATAAATGGATGGAATTTTTAGTAGGAATGACCAATTTGCTTTTTAATCTAAAATGCGGGGAGTAATTTGTCCATTTTTTTAGTATAGAGGCAAAATGCAATCTGACTCCTAATACAGAGACTTCCATGGTACTTTTACTGCAAAAAAACAAGCGTTACGAAGGACTGTTGTGAATGGAAGGATCGATAATGAGGAATGGGATAACACGAACCTCATATCTCTGCACTTGGTACTCCTCAAAAGTGGTAACATATTGTGAATAAGTATTTGTCAACCCTGCAATGACAATATGGACATTGCTGTCGAATTGCTTATTGCGACCGGAAGTAAGCACCGTCTTAACAGCGTCTCGGAGCCGCCTGCCAGCCATGGTTGTGAATTCTGCAAGAAATTATAACATTAAGAACATAGTTCAACATGCATCAAGACTTGAGCCATTATTAAAAAATCAAGAAGTTTTCAGAAATATAATTAAAAAATTGCTTCTACCTGCAGGTACACTGAGAATGACAAGTTGCCCTATCCGCAAAATTTGAACAGGAAGTATAGAAGGCTGGCATGAAATATTCAATATCAGGACAAAATTAAAATATTCACAAATTCTTGTCCCTAGGATTTAACAAAATATTCACATAGTTCATCTAAATACATCAATTGATACCTCAATATCTTGCAGTTCAAGCAATGTAGAGTGTTCGGTATGAAAACGGCATATATAAATTCATTCAATGGTGTAACCATTTTCACCGCATATATTAATTGAGCTCAAACTAAATACATACCGCCCAGTCATATGGTAGTTTCATTTCACCGGTATCAAGCAAAATAGGCTTAGGTTTCTGACAATCGATCTGTTCCTGACCCGGCGTTTTTAGTAAGTTCCTCACTAATTTCCAAAAGGCATTCCCCTGAAAACAGAACATAGTGATAGAATCATCAGAAAAACATGGCACTACGAAACACGTGTTAAAGTCCACAGCATCGGGTTTCAGTTCTCTTACCTGATCATCTCCTTGTCTGAAATCGAAAGCTCCGGGACCATCAGTTGTACCAGCAGCAAAACCAAATCCCATAGCAGCAGGGCATGTTTTGACCACCTCATTACCTCCTCCCGCTTTAGGAACTGAAACCTGAAGGTTCGAGAAATCTAGATAGGCATGTTGATACCCGACTTTTCCTTTCAAATTTTCGGTTGCCGTGTTAAAAAGTTTGACCGCTTTCTTGAATTGCTTTGTTCCGATAATCTCGGTACTCTTAAATTCATCAGGGTAGCTGCCAATACATGTTAACATTGTTCCATCAGAATCCTATCTCTAAACGAACTAAGAATACAAATGTAACACATAAACAAAGTACCCCGGGCCCCTGCCGTAACACAGTTCATTCTTCCCATTGCAGGTACTATGATTGAAATCACATGGCAGACCAGTGTCAATGCAAAATGCACCGAGCGTGTTCGGGCTGACATCACCGCAATTTGATTGACAGAATGCTGATACAAACTGAGGCCTATCTGCCTGCCTTAAGGAATTCCGGACCCTTCTTGCAACACTCAAAAATCTAGTAACGGGTCGTCCTTGAGAAGATTTAAATGAAGCAGCAAGTTCCATCAGCTCCTTACCTGTTTGAATCAAACACGGCACGTGCCGTATGTACTTTAGCCCTGAACATCATTTATGCATAACAAAAATTCTCAGTATAGCTTAAAGGCAAGATTCAGTTACGTTTTTCGTGAAAATTGGGGATGATGCTTGAAACTCTTCGAGGGGTTCTACCACTTGCAGAGCTGTTGAAAGACAGGCTATCATAATCTGTCATAAAACTAGTCTGTTCGAACCAATCTTCCATAAATCGAGCAGCAGCACCTTTATTATCACCGCTAATCAACGAATTCGTACGACTCATAGAAGTTCCATGGGTAGCAAACCAGTTAAAACTACCTATAGGACCCCATTCTTCATCAACAAACTTAATCAATGTCATATCTTTATCCACATTATACTTATATTTACTCCGTTCATTAGCGAGATTATTCAGATAAGCGCTCGGACTACGATTTATACCGGCATCCAAGAGTTCCTCTGTATCACACCATTAATCAATTTCAGTCATTTTTTCAAGATACAGCATTAAACCATAGGTAAACAAAATACTTACCTTTATTTATCAAAATCGAACCAGGACGGAGATTTTCATGAGCTTGTATAATACTTTTCTCAATACCATCAACAATAACATCAAACGATTGTCTTACAAATCCGAGAGACGTTACAATATACACAACGTATTGAAGATATCCACCAGGACCAGCATGAGTATGAATGCCACTAATGGCAACATTCTTCTCCGTATAAACCTCTCCATACCTAAACAAAAATGAAAGCTCGATTATCAGAAAATACACTTAACAACCTACTAAATCCTAAAGTTTGTGAGGCCATATGAGCATATACCTTGCTTTTAATCTCTCAAGTACTTTGATTGTAACAATCTGTGAAGCCATACAAGCATCAAGATTCACAAAAACAACACGATTCCCTTCCGGTTCAGCAACGATAAAGGTCCGGGCACGTAACCTAAAGTGAATACCGGAAGCAATTTGTTCCATATTTGCATAACCCATCATATTAACATCAGCAGCAGGTCCAGTTATGTCATAGCTTCCAAGGCCAATCAAATAATTGGAAGCTGATAAAGACCCTTCAATTTGCAGTAACAAAAACAAGAACCAAAGAACCCTAATTGGTCTCTCCATAAAGCAACAATCTTTACAAAGCATCTTCATAGCTTTAGCTTTATTTCATTCCTCACTAAAACATTAAAACAAACCAGTAAGGTACATATCTCAGATTCATACAGTAACGGATCTAACTTAGATCATACCATAGTTGAAAATAATCAAAATTTGGCAAAGAAAACTAAAGAACTAAGCAAATAGAATAATGGGTATGTACCTGAAGGGAAGAAGCAAGTTATCTTCTTTGGGTGTGAGCTCAAGTAAAGCTGGTTCTTTGGGTGTGAGCTCAACTAAAGCTGGATAATTGGATAGTTGAAAAACACTGCTAAAAGGAGACAAAAAGTGTATTATTATATTAATAAACTGAATGAAGTGGTGAAATGTATATAAACACCACTTCAATGGTGATTGGGGGCAAAGTGTTTATGGATTGGTGCGCCACTACCTAAGAGATGGGAGAATGGCGGACTGATATTGGGTTGGTCGAGGTTGGTAGTGACCATAATTGGCTGGATTTTCAATTTTTATATATTAATTTTTATCAATAAATAGTTTTTTATTTAGAATTTTTTATTATTTTAAAACTAATTATAAATTCACTTAAAGGCCCTTGATTTACTTTTTTTTTTTTTTCTCATTTTGATCCTAAATTATTTTTTATCAATATGGTACTTCAAGTATTAATACGATACAATTTTTAGTCCAAATTCTTAACTCTGATTTAAAAAAATTCAACCAATTAAATCATGCCACATGTAATTAACTTTTCATATAAAATAATTTTCTTAAATAAATATATATTTTAGCACATAACAATCCGCATGTCATTAACTTTTCACGTAACGTGTTATTTTCTCTCTAACCTCGTCCCTCGCCAACCGTGATTCATCACAAAGTTTCAGACCGTCTTAAATGCAATTGGAACATAACAATCCACCATGCTCCGCAATCCTCGACGCCCTCGCGAGCTAGCTTTGCGCTAGTTAGACCTCAAGTGAACATTTGCAGTATCAGCATGATCACTTGCACTGCACAATTGCAATTGAGAAACATGATAGTTGATTCTGATACCAATTAATACGAATTTTTTGAAAATCACACCTTAAAAATTAATTATTGAGATTAGAAAAGTTAAGTCTATATAAACTTCACTAAGAAATTATTTACTTTCTTATGTAAGATTAAAGTCAATTGGCACATAACATATAGTTGGTTTGGTTCTTTGTTATATTTCTAAAGTTAAGTTTGTAGATTTGAATCTTGCGTTGAATGAAATCCATGTTGTAATTCTTCGATTGATTTTGAACTCTTGATTTGATTATTCTTGCATGGATCTTCGTTCTGGTTTTTGTTTTTCTTTTGTTTTCCCTTGTTTAATTCTAATTCGGGTTCATGTGCTTCTTCTTTCTCTGTTTAATTCTTGTTGGTTGCAAAATTTTTGAAACCATTTTTTTATTTAATCACTTCTGGAAAATGAGAAGACAAGCTTGAATGTAGATTTGAATATGGACTACTAATTTACCACTTGACTTTTGAATTATTTTTGGAGCACAAGCCGTTTTTTAACTTTAATCTTTTCATGGAGCTTAAGAAAGAAGAAGATGGTGTTGATTACTAATCTACCACTTCACTGTTGAGTTATTTGCAGAACATATATTGAACAAGAAAATAATTCCTTCTGAAAAAAAAATTAACAAAACATAATTAAAATAGTTAATAATAAATAATTAACAAAAAGTTATAAATTCCTTCCATTTTTATAATTTATATATTTTTTGAATTTTTATATATTTATTCCTATTATTCTATTTTTTTTTAAAAGTCTATATATTTAATAAAAGAAAATGTATATTTTTTTACAATATAACATCACATGGCACCATGTGATTGACCTTTTTTTTTTTTTTAAACGTCTGCTAATGAAGACAAAAAACAAATTTAAATACTAAAATAAAGTCAAAACATGAATTCATCCTAAAATAAAATTTATTGACTTAATTTTACGTAATCACAGTTTTTTAATTTACAGTTGAAATATTTCAATTTTCCGATTATTGTTGGTAAAGTTGGGTGGAGTGTGATACGTGGGCGTAGGTTCCTGTCGGTGGGTGTAAATTGCAATGGACCCCTAATCACTAGAATGGCAATGCAACTGCAAGGCATTTCCAAATACCAACCACCTTATCCTCCATTTTTGTTATTCACAGCATGGTCATGATGGCAGAGCGTAATGAAGATTTAGAGAATTACGGTACTTTTAAAATGATAATTTTTTTTTTAATTTAATTTATAAAATTTGAAATTAATAATGGTCAAATTACATTTTAACTCCTCGTAAAATCATAAAAATTTGATTTAATTTTTTAAAAATTATAAAAATGTAAACTATTAAAATTATAAAATAGTATTTTTACTATTATAAAAATATATAATTTAATTTTGATTCCGCCCTCCCTGAAGGAAACTAAAATTTGGCACATTGTTGAAGCTGGCAGTGACATTGTTGATAGTCTTCGTAGCCTGCTTAAGTTTCCTCTCGGAAACATTGCACGACTGATCGGCAAACATCAAAGTTTAGAGCGAGCTGGTTGTTTTAATAGCCTGTATGACAGCGTAGAAACCCTCAGCCTAACCACCTTTCGTACCGATGCATGTAAGTCTATGCTGCTTAATCCGAGAAGCATTCATGGAAACAAGTACTCGAAGGAATTGAAGCTTTGGTTGACAACACATATTGCCTTGTTTTTTACAGTCTTGTTTTTTCTTTCACATACTCCCTCCTGCTGTGGAGTGTCTTCATGCACACCCTCCATCAACTCCTCCTTCAGCTTATCCAAGCTTGTTTGGGAGTTTTACAAGCGTGAGCTGCTGTTGCCTTACCTTGGAACTCCTCCTTCAGCTTATAGCTTGTTTGGAAGTCTCATAGAGTTGAGTTGCTGCTACCTTCTCAACAAGCAGCTTTTTGTCTTTCTTAACAAGTAACAGAAGCAAAAAACAAGTCCTCAAAGACTTAGGCTCATGATACCAATTGTTGGGTTTTTTTACAGCAGCAAAACAAAAAAGAAAAATGCAGAGTAAGGCAAGATGAAAGAAAAAAACGATATACTTGCTCCAAACGTGTAGCAAGGAAGCAATCAACTTTACAAAAATGATATGCTTGCTCATTCAATATGAAAACATTACATTGATAGTCAAAATACATCATCAAAAGAGGTTATAGGAACAATAGGGTATGAGGCTGATCTGCATTAACAAATTACATAAGAAAATGTTGCTAAGTCTAGTTAACTCTAAACACAAAATCAGCCTACATTGCAGACTACCCTTCCTTTGTTCTGCTACTCAATGTTGCATGTAATCCAACTTAAACAGATAGTACGGAGAGTACCAATAAAATCAGAGCCGGCTTCAGCAAGAACTACCCCGCTTCTTTCTTGGTCTATCAATAATTTGATCGAAATGATGTGCGAGATAGAAGCCATGGAGATAGAATAAAAAAACAAAACGAAGAACAAAATAAGATGGATGAAGTTTGGAGCACAGCAGAAATGAATCTAAAACCAGTCTATTTATTGAGTGAGTTCATAAAAGGGCAATTACTGCTTCAACACAATGTTTGATGTTCCCCATACTTAAACAGCCTTTAATTGAAAATACATGGAATTTAAGTTCAGCAAAACGTTTGGTGTTTCCTATACATGCTTTACTGGAGAAATTGTAAAGGCAAAGGTCATTGAAGATACATTAAGTATGTGTATGGCAACATCAAAGGTTTTCTCGAAGCTTTAGTGTGCGGGAATCTAAAACGAGATGGGATTAATTCTTCACAAGTATGATTTTAAGTTAAACCAGCTTGAGAAAACATGTATGGTGTTGATATTAAAACTATATTTGAGCCAAATGTATCTCGAATAGTGAGAAGCTAAAGTTCAGTTCAAAACTCATTAAATGGAATTTAGCCACAGCTTGGTCTAATAAAATTCTCTAATCTTGAGATTGCCTCGAAAAAAAAAAAACCCACTTGAATTGATTTGATTAAGTTTGTTTACACAATTAATATACTTAAACTCGAACCCATGCTTATTCCATACAAATTCTTTAGGATAAATCAAAATTTTTAATAAAATGGATTTAAAACTAAATTAAGCTCGCGAGCTACCCGAATCAAGTGTTAAAATACTTGAACTCATCAACAAGTGTTGGATTCAGTTGTAAGACACGTTACATGTTCAATCCTTAGAGGTGATATTGGTACGAGACCTTCAAACACATGTATTAAAACAAACATTGAGATAGGGGTGAAGCAAAAAAAAATTTCCGGTGGTGATATTAAGTTGTACATTTTCGGGAGAGTTAAAATGCAATTACACAATTTTAATAACTTATATCTTTATAAATTTTAAATGATTAAATCATTTTTTATTTTATTTTAAAAGTTAAATTTTAATTTTACTATTTATTAATTTAAAATATTGTTAAATTTAATGGGTCAAAAGTAAAATTTTACATTTTATGGAGTCAAGGCTTCCGCCATCCCCGCCGCTTGCATTGGAGAATACCTAAACAAAATACTTAAACTCTTCTCACTCGAGCTAGAACTCAGCTCGAGAATGATGAATCAAATTCAAACTATCTTTTCATTTCGAATTCAATAGCTTGCAAACATGAATATCTAGTCTTAGTCCCTTAATTGATACACCAGAAAGGTCTGAACTTGCCAATAACAGTCGGCTAGCCATGATCTGGGTTAGTTACGTTTTCACAACTCTAGCCTCTCCCCCTTAATTAGTCCATAATCATGCACATACTTCATTACCTGTTCAGTTCATTGACCTAAGTCTATAAATTATCATTTAAAATATGAATGGGGAACATCAAAGGTTTTCTTGAAGCTTTAATGGCCGTCTTATGCACTCACAAAATAAATAGAATGGTTTTAGTTTCATTTCAGCTGTGCTCCAAATTTCAACCATCTGAATTTGCTCTTGTTTTGAATCAATGGCTTCTAAATCACCCACGATTACAATCAAGCTTTTAATAGACCAGGAAAGCAACAAGGTAATTCTAGCTGAAGCTGTTCATGATTTTGTCGATACCCTTCGTAGTATTCTTATGTTTCCCCTCGGAAGCATCGCTCGACTTTTCGGCAAACATCAAATTCCAGAGCCTGGTTGCTTGATTAACTTATACAACAGCGTCGAAAAGCTAAGCCCGAGCAGCTTTCGAACACATGCATGTAAGCATATGCTGCTTTATCCAAGAACCATTCATGAAAACAAGTTGGAGAAAATGAAGCTTGACATGGGTGTTATTGAGCCTACTAAGTTTTTTGAGTCCGAAGATTCGAAGTGTAGTAAAATACTAGATGGATTTTCGTGTAACTACAAAACTGCAAAATGCAGTTGCGGAAAGTTGATGAACGTGGAATCTTTTTTTCTCGATATAGATGCAGGAAAAGATGAAAGTAAGAAAGAATTAATGTTTTTCATCACCGATGATTTAGCAGTGATGAAAGGTATGCTAGGTGAACTCATTCAATTCCTTCATAAGCTGGGAATCAAGGATTTTCATAAGATTAAAGAAGAAGTTCTGGAAATTGGTAGTATTATCCTTAACTCTTTACAACATTCATCCTTTCTATAATGTTTTAGTTTAATTATTATGTCTCTCACTACATAACTATTTTCAGATGTCTAGTCTTTTGAGCTATTCACTGGTCTCAAAGACTACTTTGACTGATGCTTTTCTGACAAAACAAGGAATTGTCAGCGGTGAACGATCCGTGACGGTAGCTCCAAATATGGAGGAGACAGTTGAAAATGATATCAAAACAAGTGTGAAGATAATGCTGAGGAAGTCTGATAGGAAAATATTATGCGCCGAAACAAATGAAGATTTTGTGGACCTCCTATTTAGCTTCCTCACCATACCTATTGGTTCTGTATTGGAACTCTTACAAGGTAGTAGTCTCACAATTGGATCCATCTCTAAATTGATTGATGATTTGAAAACTATATTCTCCATTACTGAGCCGAAGGATTCCCAGAAAGTATTTCTTCCACCATTTTATAGTTGCCCAAAGGAGCTTTCAAGTATCTATTCTCAAGAACCTCAATATTTTTGGTCTGAAAAAGGCATACCATTAAAGTTGTTGGACCCGAAGTCTCCATACCCGAACACGATAAACAGCTCAGGCTATGTCGAGAAGAACTCATCGTTTCTAGTAACAGATGATCTAGTTGTTAAATCACTATCCTCTGTTTCTATCATTTCTTTACTGAAGGAATTAGATATCCCACTTGATGATGTTGAACAGCAAATCGTTTGCATTGAACAGGTTGAAGTAAGTTGTTATCCTTTTGAGTTTTGATCAATTGATATGTTATAAAATTTCAATTTCAGTCATTACCTTATGTTCCCATTCTATAATCAATACGTTGTTGCAGGCAGCTGCTGTATTGAGGGCTTGTTTGTGTTCATCCTCCGCTTTGTCAGCTTTATTGAACTTTCATGTCAAGCATCCGAAGCAAGAGCCACTATAGGAAAGGCAACATCGTATTTTTGTTTCGGTATTAAGGATTTGGAATGGTTGTCGCCTTATATTCAACATCTTTAAACTTACTTTTGAGCAATGTTTAATTAACATCTGTAACATATTGCAACCCCTTGTCTCAACTTTTGTCTTTGCTTAATTGTATTGATATAAAGTCGATCAATGATACGGCTTAAGTTTCTTTAATTGGAGAGAATACAGTTATTCAATTATGATATCATAACAACAGTAACATCTTGATTTCAGTGATATCAGAAACAACAATTCGGGTCACATATGTATCTATATATGTGTATATATATATTTATCTTGAAAATGAGACCTAGAAAATACTAATAGTATGATATTTAAGAGATATGAGTTAGGTTGTATTAAATTTAATTTTTGGAAGCTACATATAGATCCAATTTACTAGAAGAAGGATTAAATTGTCAAAGTCAAATTCTATTCATGCGATATAGGAAATTATCATAGATAAAGACATAAAAGGGCTTGAGAGGCAAATGTACCAACTGAAAATTTGGTAGTGGAAGAGTTGGTAACCAAATTTAGATATTTAGGTGATTATATATTATTTTTAATTGATAATAACGATGATATTGGTAATGAAATGCAAGAAAGAGAATTTTATATTCATTTTCTCTTCTTCAACGTGAAAAAGGAAGGGGGAGACTCCATTGTTAAACAAAATTTCAGCTAGCTTTTTCTCTTTGATTTGGAGGAGAATTGATGTTTGTTTTTAATGGTTTTGTTGTATTTGAGCTCAAATCTACTTGATTTAGATGACCAAAGGATTTATTTGCAAGATTATTAAAGTTTTAGGGTTCTACATTTATGATTTTGACAAGTTTTTGGTTGCCATGAATGGATAAATAATGTTTAGGGTTAGGTATGTGTATTTATGAGTGAATTGTTGTGAATTTGAAAGTTAAGGACTAAAGTAGTAAATAGTAATAGCAAAAAGTGAGTTATTGTGAAAGATATGAAATTCTTGTTGTGATTGTGTATATATGAATTTACATTGGCATGAACTATTTGGTTTTCTCATGTATAGTGGGTTTTTGAGTAAACATGGTAATTATGCAAAAAAAAAAAAAAAAAATGTCACGCCATTGAAGAGAATTTTGTAAACTACCCCAAAAGAGGGTTATGAATATAAATTAATTATTGAAGTAGAATTTTGAATGCTAATAAGATGAAATTTGTGATTTAGATTAAGAATCGCAACGTGTGTAGGATATACGAGACAAGGGCAAAACTATCAACTAGTCTCGATTGGTGGAACTTCTTATCACATAAGTTTACTTAGTATATATATGTAAACTTGAGTAATATAAATACGTCAAAGTAATGAATAAGCTGACGAGTGTAAGTATATATGTAAGTTGACGAACGTAAACATGTGCAAGCTGACGAACGCAAACGCATATGTAAGCTGACGAGCGTAAACAGTTATAAGCTGGCGAGGGTAAAACGCAATGAATATGCATAATGATCATTCTATGATAAGCTAATGAAATACTACATGAATGAAATCTTGAATTCAATGAAAAATAAACGACATTGGGAATTTTTATAAAGGAATTGTTTTAGGCTTCGTAAAAACTATATCACATTTATTATACTTACTTATTTTATTCATTTTGTAGATTTTGAACTTTTGATTTCGTCGTGGGTTGGATCGCCGAAACAATGACACCTTTTTGCATCCATCTTCGATAGTTCTTGATATTCACTCTTAGTTAAACATGGCATTTACATAGGATGTCTCAATTTGATAACATAAATTAGGCTATGATTAAACTTATAACTCATATTCAACTTAATTCTTGAATTACCTTTTGTAGTAATGTAAGCATGTTATCTTAATGATTTTGATATGCGAAATCTATACTTACTGAAATATAAACTCTGGGTACTTGGTTGTATATGTAATTAAATGAATGCACATTTCATAATTGTAACACTCCTAGGTGCATTTTAAGCTATGGCAAAGTGTGGCATGATTTGTTGTGGCACTTAACTCGATAGGGGATGTTTTGAGATTGATTTATAGGTATACTAAAACTTGTACGGGTAGTAATCACACGACCGTGTAGAATTTTAAAAATCGGTGCAGTCTGTCACACTGCCTTATGATCCATTTTCATAGTCACACATGAACCCAATTTCCAGAACCTTTTCTTCAATGAGACTAATATTCTTTGAAACCGAGACTGCGAAGGGATTGAATAAAATCACCTGGTAAACCTTGCATTATTCTTAGATCATCAGTAATAAAAAATGTAGATTCTCCCGCAGTTTCATCTTTTACCACATTCTTTTTAACTCTAAGAGCAGCTTCTCCATTCATCAACTTCCCCCAACTGCACCTTGCAGTTCCGTAATAACTAAGCCAACCCTCCGGTTCTCCTCTGTCACAAACAAAATGCTGGATAGGCACTGTGAACCCCATGTTAAGCTTCAAGTTCTTGACCTTGTCTTCATGAATGCTTCTTGGATGAAGCAGCACTGACTTACAAGCATCAGTACGAAAGCTTTTGAGGCTGAGATTTTCTACACTCTCGTACAAGCTAGTCAAGCAACCGGGCCACAAACTTTCATGTTTACGAATAAGCTGAGCAATGTTCCCGAGGGGAAATGTAAAGATACTACGGAGAGTATCAATAAAATCAGTACCAGCTTCAGCAAGAACTACCCTGCTTCTTTCTTGGTCTATCAATAATTTGATTGAAATCATGGGTAAGTTAGAAGCCATGGAGATAGAATAAATAACAAAACAAGAACAAATTCAGATGGATGAAGTTTGGAGGATGGCAGAAAAGAATCTAAAACCAGTCTATTTATTGAGTGAGTTCATAAAAGGGTAATCACTGCTTCAACAAAATGTTTGGTGTTCCCCGTACTTAAAAAGCCTTTAATTGAAAATTCATGAAGTCTAAGGGCAACAAAACGTTTGGTGTTTCCCTTACGTACTTCAATAATAATGACCAAAAAATGTACATATAAACCTGCAAATGTATTTAGAATCCCCATAGCACTACCAAGACAACATTCTTCTCTGTGTAAACCTCACCATACCTAAACAAAGGAAAGCACTACCATTGAAAATCATGTTAGCAAGTGAAAAATCCCTTTGAGTTTCTGGGCAATTATGATTCTATATATGAATAACTGATGTGCTATACTGAAAATATGCGAGTTTACATTAATGAGAATGCTTCAATGCTGAAGATTATAATTGCTAAGGCAAAGTGTTACGGATTGGTTTTAAGAATGATTGATCATGCTGATGCTAATTGTAGGAAAAAAAATTTACCATTTCAATATTATATTGTTGTTATGTTTCATTCATGAATAATATGGTTCCGAGTACATAAAATAATAATATAGTTTTATGAGAGTTAAAATTTAATTTCGCAATTTTAATAGTTTGTATCTGTGTAATTTTTAAAGGGTTAAATAAAAATTTTATCATTTTTAAGAGTCGAAGTGTAACTATTTATTAAATTAAAATCATGCAAAATTTAATGGGCCAAAAATGAAATTTCACATTTTAAGGGAGTGGAACCATATCATTAACCCTTTGACAAGGGCACAGACACCTTGCACACACATGTACTCGAACTCGAGACCCCTAAGATGAACAACATCTTTTTTTTCACTGGAGCCACTTGTTGAGTTCATTAAAACAAAATACTTGAACTTTGCTCACTTGAGCTTGAGCTCAGCTCAAGAATGATGAATCAAATTCTTTTCATTTTTTTTTTCAATTCAAATTCGAATAGCTTACATCTCATTTTAGGCCCTTGATTGATAAGTAGATAGTCTGAACTTGCCAATAACACTCGGCTGGCCAGGATCTGGGTTATATATTTTTTTCACAACTCTAGGTACTCTCCCCTAGTCATTATTTAGGTAATTGGTCCATATACATGCACGTACTTCATTACCTGTTCAGCTCATTAACCTAAGTTTATAAATTATCATTTAAAATATGTATGGGGAACATCAAAGGTTTTCTTGAAGCTTTAATGGCGTCTTCACACAATAAATAGACTGGTTTTAGTTTCATTTCAGCTGTGATCCAAATCATCCATCCGAATTTGCACTTGTTTCGAATCAATGGCTTCTGAATCACCAACGATTTCAATCAAGCTTTTAATAGACCAGGAAAGAAACAAGGTAATTCTAGCTGAAGCTGGTAATAGTTTTGTCGATACCCTTCGAAGTATCCTTTTGTTTACCCTCGGAAGCATCGCTCGACTTTTCGGCAAACATCAAATTCCAGAGCCTGGTTGCTTGATTAACTTATACAACAGCGTCGAAAATCTAAACACGAACCCCTTTCGTACCCATGCATGTAAGCAGATGCTGCTTTATCCAAGAACCATTCATGAAAACAAGTTGGAGAAAATGAAGCTTGACATGGGTGTTATTGAGCCTACAAAGGTTTTTCTTTGCGAAAACTTCGAAGTGTTGGGAAATACTAGATACTGTTTTTAGTGTAACTACAAAACTGCAAAATGCTATTGCGGAAAGTTGATGAACAGGGATGCTTGTGAAAGGGAAATAGATGCAATAAAAGATGAAATTAAGGGAGTATCAATGTTTTTCATCACTGATGATTTAGGAGTGATGAAAGGTTTACCAGGTGATTTCATTCTATTCCTTCATAAGCTGGGAATCAAGAATTTTCACCAGATCAAAGAAGTTCTTGAAATGGATTCGTATGAGGTAGTATTCTCCTTAATACTTTACAACATTCATTCTTTCAATAATCTTTTAGTTCGATTATTATTTCTCTCATTGCATAACTATTTTTAGAAGTCTAATCTTTTGAGCTATTTACTGGTCTGAAAGACTGCTCTGACTGATGCATTTCTAAGAAAACAAGGAATTCTCAGTGGTGAAATGGAGAAGACAGCTGAAAATGATGTCAAAACAAGTGTGAGGATAATGCTGAGGAAGTCTGATAGGAAAATATTATGCGCTGAAACAAATGAAGATTTTGTGGACCTCCCGTTTAGCTTCCTCACCATACCTTGTGATTCTGTATTGGAACTTTTACAAGGTAGTAATCTCACAATTGGATCCATCTCTAAGTTGCTTCAAGATTTAAACACAATATTCTCCATTACCGAGCCAAAGAATTCCCAGAAATATGTTCTTCCACCATTTTATAGTTGCCCAAAGGAGTTTCGAAGTATCTGTTCTGAAAAGTTCTTTTTTTGCTGGACCCGAAGTCTCCAAACCCAAACATGAATAACAGTTCGGGATATGTCGAGAAGACCTTATAGTTTGTGGTAACAGATGATCTAGTAATTAAATCACTATCCTCTGTTTCTATTATTTCCTTACTGAAGGAATTAGATATCCCACTTGATGACGTTGAACTGCAAGTTATTAGCATTGGGCAGGCTGAAGTAAGTGATTTATCTTTTCTTGAGTTTTGGTTATCTTTGTGGATTCAAAATTTATAATGCCGTATGTTTTGGTACAGGCACTTGCTTTATTGAAGGCTTGTTTGTGTTCATCGTCACCTTTTTCAGTTTTCATGAACTATATTGTCAAGACACCAAAGCTTGAGCCATTACAGTGACATCAAAAGTAATTTGTCAAAACATTAGTTTCAAAGTATTGTTTGTTTAACAATCCACACATATTTCAACTCCTCGTCTCTTATGAAATTAAGGCTAAAACAGATCTTGACAACTATAATACACTACAACTCTATTAGCAACAATTAGATCATATTTCAAAATTGCTTGCATTCATGCTTTTAAGATCCAAAAATATACTGATATTTTATCAATAACAAAGATTCCACATTCAGAACTTAACAATATTGATTCCCTTAAGAAATACAAATAGTTACCAAAATCATCATAGATATAAAATATAGCTCTAAATTGAAATCCAGTCCATACTTGCACAACTCATCCTACCAACTTGTAATTCCTACCTAGCATCTGCAACACACAAAAGAAGAGCAAAATATTGGATGAATAAAAATCTAAGCGTATGCCCTGAATAGGAATAAAATCGAAACAAATTGAGTACACCCCACTAAACACAAGCCATGCACAATGACATACATTAAAGCATAAAGGCTATGAACTAATCAGTTAAGAAATTTCAATACAATGGTGTAAGGTATAATCTTACAGTTTCATTATAATAAGTTGGTTATTTTTCACTTTGAAATTGAAAATGGAATGTGAAGTTGATCTCAAGAAAACCCATTTTTCCTTAATCAAAGATTACAAGATGTGTCACTATATATATTGCATTAATATGCAGTTTTCAAACCGGCAGGAAGATGATAATAATACAGTTAACCAGTTGTTTCATAATTATATATATTGTAATACACACTCGTCAAGCTAACTTAAGAAACCAGGAATGCCGATTGTGGAATAAGGCTTATAATTCCAAGTCTAGTTTAAATTAGGATTCCAATAGGGACATACAAACTTACATTAACTGTTCAAAATTCCCACCATCACTACATTAATCTAGGAAAATCTAAGAGAAATCTCTGTAGTGTTTCCATCATCACATACAAGAAACAACGCATAGGAGTTTAACAACATCCACGAATGCTAACATGGTATAATGAATTCTCAGCTACACAGAGGCAAATGCTTTGAAATCTCACAAATACTCAGGGAATTAAAAGAATATGTTCAAATTAATTACCTTAAATGTTGCTGGGATACATGAAAACTCTAACTTTATCACCCTATTCAACCAAAAAGAAGACCAAAATCAGCAAAACCAAAGCAATACAAAAAAAATACCAAAAAGTAATTGGATGATTACAACTTTAATTACCATGGATTTAGGAGGGAGATTAGACTTGAACTTCGCACGAACAACACCACTATTACCATGAGGCCTGGTTACTTTACCCCAAATGCAACGATAATGTGACCCATCTTTCTTCACTTTAGCCTTGTAAATGTACGCCATTCGCTTCCCACAGTACCATCCCACTTCTTCCTTGGTGTTCACTCCTTCGATCTGAATCAGTGACGTATTTGGATACTGATTCGACTTCGACCTTTAATAAAATAAAAAATCCATTTTTGTAAACCAATTCAAAGACTCAATTACCAGCTCAAAATATCAAAAATGAGATTTTTTTTTTTTTTCATTTTTGTTACCTCTTGTAACCCAAAATGGTTCCACGAACATAGAGCCTACAAAATGATAATTAATAGACCAAATCAATGAAAGGTTTGGCTAAATTAATGAAAAATTACTTTGGAACTTGAGAGATTTAAGACCTGACGCGCTCTCCTTGGCGACCTTTCACCATTGTGAATCGAAGATGACACCTCTGCTGCCGCTTTACCTGCGAAAGAACAAAAACCCTAGTCAAGGGCGAAAAACAGGAATTTATAGTATGGGTTTTTGTTGGACGTGTGAGATTTGGGCCTTTTGAGTACCCATTCCAATGAGGCATTTTGGGTAAACTCCACCCAATGTCATTATACTATTAGTAAATTTATGTTTTGATCACTTAATTTTAAAAAATTACAAAATAATCATTAAACTATTTGAAAGTTTTCATTTAAGTCATTAGATTGTTAAGTCTTTTTTTTTTTTTTTTTTAAGTTCAGCCAGCAAGCTCCAAGTGATGCTTCAATGATCGGTACAATGGATCAGTACCCATCAATGAGTAGAAAAACATATCTTTGATCTAAGTTTATCTGAGTGTTTGAGATAGGAAAAGAAAGTTGTTTGAAGAGAAATGAGAGCTTTCGATTGGTGCAGGTGTTGCAAATAGAAAAAGCGACACAACAGTGATTTTAATAGCCACATTACTTAAATGACCAAAACATTAACTTACTAATAGCTTAGTGACTTTATGTGTAATTTACCTGATCCAAAACACTGTTTTCAACCTAAAAATCCAACCTAACTCAATTTATAATTTTATAAATATGTAGGGTTGACAAACCCAAACAACTTGATGAATTCCATACCATTACACTCCCAATTGGTAGATTTTTTTTTTTTAAATATGTGAATCCACAACGTGAAGCAAAACGATTATTATAGATATTTGCTTTTGTTCATTCCATTTTACTCTTATAATATATATTTGTATAATTAGTATATAGAAGCTGGGAAATTATTTTTCTAAAGACTATAGATGAATTATATTTTTGGAGGTGAAAATATAATTATAATTATAATATAAAATTTTAAGGATTAATTGACAAATCTATTAAAGGGTCGGGTTACTCGAAATAGATCCATTAACTTATTGGTCTTTTTCTTCGCTATACACAAGGGTTTACTTTTTCAAGCTGGCCCATTAGGGTTTCCGCTGTAATCACACCTCTATAAATAGCCACATTTTTCTTCTTTCCCAACCTCTCTTCTACCTGGGATGCAACCAGGCACCGAGTTTGGTCTTAATCAGAACTGGTTCTTCTAAAACAACAATTCAGCTCTCTGTTCTGAGATGATTGTTATGTTTTTCCATGGTTTTTCTTTTTCATTTTTGTTTCCAATGGTTAAAAAAGAAAAAAAAGAGCATCAGTGAGGAGCTTTTAAATTGTTATCCTTGCACTACGATTGTTCAGTGAAGAAACAACATGGGCATGTTCTCTCTGAGATGCTTCTTCTTCTTTTTCTTTTTTGGGTTTTATTTTCTGTGCACTAAAGATGTTAATTTTATTTATTTATGGATCCGTGATGCTATTTAACATACTGCGTTATCTATCTGAACTTTCCCTTTCAGAAGGGATTTGAAGATAACTTTTTTACTTGCTGAGATCCACTCCTATTCTTATGATAACATAAGAGAATCACAATTGATAATTTTACTAATTAAATTGGATTAAAGCTATATGATTTTGATTTTTTTTTAAAATTAAATTTTATTTACAATTTTGATCTTTTAATTTTCATAATTATAATTTAAAATAAAATATAATGATTAATTTAATTAGTGAACTCAATTAAAAATTTTATATTTTATATTTACCTGTAAATAGATTTATAGACATGTAATCAAAGTATATTTGCATATATAATTTATTACTTATAAATTAAAAATTAACTATAATTATGAATAAAAATATTAATAAATTAAAAACAATAAATCGAAACACACTAATCTACAACCTTGATTTAACTACTGTTTTTTTTTTCTTAAAATATATTTTAAAAAATCCTTCTTATTTAAAAATATTTAATTAATTATATCACTAAACAATGGTCTATCCTTTTTACCGCTAGTAAAATACATTTGCCCGGTAAACTTTTATACAATTGAAATTTAGTTTTTTATTTTTAATCTCAGTAATGTAATTTCTACTTTTTCTGATTTAATAATTGAAATTCAATAGAATTATTAATGGCAGTTTCAAAGATGTAGAATTTGGAGACAATGTTGACTTATTGAGAGATCTATAATTTTGGATAAATTTTTAAGTCAGAATGTAATGTGAAATATGATAATAAATTTTTAAGCTCGACCTAATTTAATAAAGGTAGACTTTAATTTGACTTTTTAAGTATGTTTACATTTGATTTTTTTAAATTAATAAATATTTTAAAAATAATAATACATTAAATGTATTAAAAATACTAATTTTTTTTTCTAATATATTAAAAATACTATCATAAATATAATAAATATTTTATTATATTAAAAACACAAATAATATAATAAATATTTTATTGTATTAAATAAACTTATTAAAAATTATATTTTTTATTGGATTATTTAGTTGGATAAAAAAAAATTTAGGTTTTGGATAATGATTTTAATTGTTATTGAATTAGTGATTACTATAAATATAAATATAATTAATATAATTTTTATAACATAATATATTTAGATTGAGCTAAGTTCGAGCTAAAAAAATTTTGCCCAAAGCTTAGCCTATATAAAAAGTAGGCATTGAATTTTACCCAGGCTTATTTCAAGTCTTATATTTTGTCTAAACTTTTTTTATTTATTTATTGATTTTTGGACCTAAATGGATAATTTGATTTGTGAGTAAATTTAATCTATAAATCGGGAAAAGTTTCTTATTAATTTTTTTATTTATTAAAAATTATCTTTTAATATTTTTTATTTTAATTTAGTTCAATTGTTAATATTGTTACCATGTTTTTTTTTCCTAAAATTTTAGTATGTTTATTAAATTGATAACCATTCATTTTTAAAGTTTATATAGTTGCATAAATGTGTTAATAGCAAATTTTGATGAAAAATATTAAAAATATTATATCATTATATTTAAAATTTTAAATTAAAATTTCTTAAGGTCCCTTAGAGGTGAACATCCCCTCTTTTTACATCTCTTTATGAGTTAAAATTTTTTGTTGGAATGAAATCCAGATCATTTCCATCACATCTAACTCCCGTGATGATATATAATAAAAATATATATATAATTTTTAAAAGTAAGATACATAAAAGCTTTTTTATTTTAACTATGAAATTAAAATATTTTTAAATCAATACGCCAAAATAAATAAATATATATATAAATTAAGGTAAGAGTGTAGTATGAAATATATTGCCTCAAAAATTTTAATCCTTTAAATTTTATAAATTTACAAATTAGTATATAAAAAGTTGTAATTTATCCTAAAAAATAAAATTTTAATTTAATATTTTAAAATTATAAAAAATATAAAGTATTAAAATAATTTTTGATAAAATTATATTTTAACTTTTATAAAATTATATAACTTAATTCTAAGCTTAAAAAAAAATTCTGACAAAAAATAATGTTTTATGGTCATTAAATTTCCTTTCAACGATCACTGTCGATACATAGAAGTTTATTAATAGCGATCCGCAAACCACATGAATCCCTCGATATGAACGACAGAACCAACCAAAATCAGCCTCTTCAATGCTTTCATATCTCTAGGTAAAATTATGGTTTTCATCCTTATACTATACTTAAATTCAGATTTAATTTTCTTTTACTCTTACTATTATTAATATTACACTTTAGTCCAAATTATTTACACCGTTAAACCATTTTCATTAGTATGCTGATGTGGAGTTCTTTTAAAAAACTCGAATTCAAAAAATGAAGTGATAATAATCAAAATAATTATTTTTACTAATTTATAATTAAAAAAACCTTTCAATTCAACCTCAAATTTTGATTTTTTTTTTTTCTATTTCACATAGGTTAATTAATGAAATTTTTAACAACGATAGTGATTTTAATTAAAACTTAACATTGATAATAATAAGAAGATAAAATTATATCAGATTAAAGAGAAAAGATTAAATCTCCAAATTATATATAGTGTAAGGATGAAAACATAATTTGACTTGTTTTTGGATTTATTTATTACCTATTTAATTCACAAAATTAATACGTAAAATGTGTGATACATGTGTGTATGTATTTTTGGGGTAAAAATGTGTATTTTTAATGGTTTTGGTATTATTATCTTCATTCATGTGAATTGTGATTTAGGGTATTACAAATTATCTACAAACATTTCATCTAATATTATAATATAGTATAACAATCTATCTTGTTGAATAATATATTTGATACTATATACATGTCCGTTTTACGTCCATATTCAGGGTTCGTGGTTGTTACATTAAGATTCGAATCCGCATTCTTCTTTTAAGAGTGCAATGTATCTTACCATTGCACCCAACCATTTATTGGTAAAATATATTGTTTTTTAATATATATATCGAACACAAAATCTGTGGGTAACCTACACTACAGGTCATTTTTTTTTGGTCACTCAATTATGAAAAATTTTAAATTAGTCACTCAACTAATCGAGATTATTTTTTTGGTGCATTTCCGTTAATTGCACTAACGAGGGGGATAGTGAGAGAGTTTTTTTTTTTAATTTTTTAAAATTAAAATTTCACTTATATAATTACACCAAATTAAAATTGGTATATAGAATTCATGTATAATTTTGAAATTTATATTATCCCTTCTAGAAACAAAAATAGTAGAAATTTCTTGAGGTCTTCTGTTTGGACTCGAAAACTTAAGCATGCAGCTTAATACACACGTCATTTAACTGTAGGGACTTGTTGAAGGAGACGAAGCCATTGCTTGCTCTATATATATACATAATAAAGATACCCTCTTGTTCTTCATCTCAACTCATTATCAACAATGGCTTTTCTCAAATTCCCCATCTTTCTCTTCATTTCTTCTCTTTTCCTCCATGCTTCTATGGGTAATACAAAATCTCAAAACCCTTCTTTATTTCCTTTCTATGATTAATCCATGGAGTTCCTTAAAACCCTGTTTTGGCTATTTGCTTACATGGTTTTTTGTTTTGATTTTGCAGCTGAGATCACTTGTGAAGATTTTCCCAAAGACGTGTGCGCCTTTTCAATAGCCTCATCGGGGAAAAGGTGTGTGTTGGAAACGGCGTCGGAGAAAGACGGCGACGTCGAGTATCAATGCCGGACATCGGAGGTTATGGTGGAGAGGATGGCGGATTATATAGAGAGTGATGAATGTGTTGCTGCTTGCGGCGTCGATCGAAACTCCATCGGCATATCATCGGATTCCCTTCTCGATCAACACTTCACGGCCAAGCTTTGTGCACCAGCTTGTTACCAAAACTGTCCCAACGTTATCGACCTTTACTTCAATTTGGCCGCCGGTGAAGGTATGTATCAATTTATTGCTCAACATGTTACGTAAAAAGCATATCAAAGGGCTCTTTGATTTATATTGTACGCTTTGGTTAATTTGCAGGTGTGTTTTTGCCTGATCTTTGTAACGCTCGATGGGCGAACCCACGGCGGAGCATGGTGGAGCTTATATTGAGCTCCGGTGCTGCTCCTGGCCCTGTTTCTAGCCAAGCAACCGGCTTATTTGCCGTTGAAGCCCCTGCCTCAGCTCCCATGTGATGATCCAAGTTTTTTTTTTTTTAAATACAATGGAAACCTATGTGATGATACAAGTTTTTTTTTTATTTTATATATATATTATATATATATAATGTAAACCTATGAAATAAGTGATAGACTGTAGTTAAAAAAATAAAGAAATTAGTTTTCATACGGATATTTTTATTAAAAATTTCATTTATTTTTATTGTTAAAAATTAACATGAATGATAAAATAATCAATTAATTACATACGATATGTTATGTGTACCTTATGTTGACACATAAAGATCAGTTTTTAACGGTAAAAATAAATGAAAATTTTAACAAATCAACCAATTTGCTCTTTTGATTTAACATACAAAGGCTAATTTACCCCTTTTTTTTAAGTAAAGTGAACAAAATACAATCCAACTCTTAATACAAAAATCTTTATGATACTTTTAACTTTTTTTTGACCACACGACTTGAAATTGTTCTTTTAAAAACCAAAAGTCTTTTATGATTTTGAAACCTTTAAGTATGTCTTAATAAATTCAAACCCAAAATTTTTTATATAAAAATGTGCATTTTACAAAATGATACCATTCCAAAAAAAAAAAAATTTATGCATTTTATAAATTCACACATATTTTTATAGAGTTTATTTTTTTAGTGTAAAATATAATATTTATCCGTTTAAATTAAATTATCATTTTTTAATAATTTTATTATAGGTTTTGATCATAATTTTTTTTTAAAATAATGCCTAAAACTATCATAGTTTCTCCCCAATCCATAAATAGGTAGATAATGTGCTTCAGCACATCCGAACTTACATATTTTTATATTGACAACAATATTCATATCAATCAAACTAAAATTTAATCGACAAAATTTCAATTCTTACACCTACTACGAAAACCATTTGATATTTATCAATCGTTTAATTATTATATTTATTGTGTTTATATAATATAATCATAATTTTAATCAAAATTACCAGATTTTATTTTTTATTTCTACAATGCAATTAGACCTATCGAGAGGTTGTATCTCGATTCGATAAAAAATTCACGTGTAAATTTAAATTTAATTTGATTCGATAATGTTTTTTAATACTTATTAACTATAAACTATTAAAATATATTTATATAAACATTTAATAAATTTTAATCCAAAAGTAACAGGATAAAACTTCTTGCAAGGGTAATAAAAGGTGGAAACAGAAGCAACAAAAACAACATACAGTCGAAACAACAATACAAAAGATAATTGGAAGTACCTCTTTTAACTCGTTCCCTGCTTAATCCCAATCGTTGCTAGACCCTCCTCCTTTGGTTCCGGTTAGCTCTCCTCCCACGCTTTTTGGTTTCACGACCAAGACGAGGGAAAAGCCTGGAGAAAGCACGACCGACACGCTCGAAATACCAGATCCTCCATCTCTTCCAATACATAAGAGGTACAATGATAATTCCCAACCCAAAGATAAATCCTATCTCCACACTTAAATGATGCCAGTGTATAATGCTCCCTGTCTCAGAATCTGAAGGGCTATCATTTTTAGTTGGTGGCAATCCACACAACGTCTCTAAAGGAGGTCCGCATAACCCATCATTGTTTGCAAATGAAGCTTTTGAAAACGATTGAAGCTGGGTGCCAGTTGGGATCTGTCCAACTAGCTTATTGTTCGAGACGTTAAGAAATGAAAGGAAATTGAGGTTTACAAGCTGCAATGGGATCCCACCACTTAAGTTATTACTTGAGAGGTCCAAGGACTCAAGCTGTCGCAGGTTCCCTAGAAATGATGGCATTGGCCCTGTGAAAGCATTATGTGAAAAGTTAAGGCCATAAAGTTCTTTGAATGTTCCAATGACTTCCGGTATTGGCCCTTCAAAGTTGTTACAAGAAATGTCAATGGTGATGAACACAGTTAGGATCTTCTCCAGCTCCCACTCTAAACCTTTGATGGTAACTGTTATTTCATCTTGATAGTGATTTAGATTGAATTGCAGAAATTGAAACTGAAGATATTTGACCTGTGATGGGGCTTCATCCTCAACAGCCTGCATAGCCTTCCAGGTCGCTAACCATGCTTGATTCAGTTTACCACTAAAATTATTGCATGCTAAGTCAAAAATCTGAAGCATTGGCCAGCCGGTATTGTTCTTGTGACAATGAATACTGCCGCTGAATTTGTTAGATCGTAAAACAAGAACACGCAACTTGGATATATTCTTCAAATGGCATGGGAAGCTGCCACTGATCTGATTGTTGCCAATGTCTACAACCTCCAGCCTTTTGCAATTTCCCAATGATTGTGGAACCTCTCCCTCCACTTGGTTTTGATTGAGATCTAGAGTTTGTAAACTACAGTTTTTCGGAAAAGTGTCAGAAATTTTGCCACCGAGATTGTTTCGCCTTAGATCCAGTACTCCAAGAGATGCACTCATTTGAGTCAGGCATTTAGGAATTGGCCCACTCAAGTGATTATCAGACATATCAAGTACTCTGAGATATAAACTACTGCATATCGACTTGGGAATACTCCCATTGAAATTATTGCCTGAGACAGAGAAGAAATAAGCAAACTGAAGAAAGTCACCGAGCTGAGCTGGTAAAACAGAGCTGAAATTGTTGTTTGAGTAATCCAAATAGGTGGCATTTGATGGAAAAATTTGGATTTGCCCTTGCAATTGATTGCCATGCAGGTCCAAAACACCGAGACGAGAATCTATATTCTTCAAAGATTTTCCAAATTCTACAAGGAGGTTCCGAGAAAGATTTAGGTAAGCAAGATACCTTGCTTTCCAAATCCAATTCGGTATTTTCCCTTGAATCTGGTTGTTTGAAAGGTCTAGATAGGATAATCTAGACTGATATGTCAAGAAATCGGGGAACTCCGTTAAGTTGCAAGATGTCAACTTCAATGTGGTGATGCTAGGGAAAGAAAGTGAGGAAACAGTAGTATCAGTGGCATCAATAGACAACCTGTTATATGAGAGATCAAGAGAGGAAAGATTCCTTAGGTTCTGAAGGGCACTCATCGGAATCAAACCACTGAAGTTGTTTGAAGAAAGTGATAGGAACTTCAAACCATGGAGTTCAAACACAGACATTGGGAGTTGCCCTTGTAACTTGTTGCTACTAAGATCAAGGGTGTCAAGCAATAAAGAGGCCTTACCATGAAGGTCACCAAGGTTACCCTTGAATTGGTTTTGAGAAAGGAAAAGTGTACGCAGTGATGGAATGCAAAACAAAGTAGGAGGAATGGTTCCACTTAACTTGTTGTTTTGTAAGTCAACACTCACTAGTTTAGAAAGGCCGGACCAGTTGGTGGAATCAATTGTGCCGTGTAACTGATTATAACCAAGGTGTAGGTGTGTAAGATTTCTGGCTGATGAGAATGATGGTATTGGACCAGAAAAACGGTTCAAGAAAAAATCCAGATACACAAGTTGGGTAAGTTTCTTCATTGTTTTGGGTATGGCTCCACTGAAATTGCAACTCGCAAGCTCTATTCTTGTCAATTGCTCAAGATTACCGATAGACTCTGGTACTTGCCCCCCGAAATTTGTGGCACTAAGTGCAAGAGTTCGAAGAGAAGCATTGAGAGGAAAATTTGGAAATGAACCGTCGAGTAATTTGTTGGTTGACAAATCAAGAATTTGCAATGTATGTATCTGGAAAATTTCTTCTGGCAGTCTTCCATGCAACCCAGTGGCACTAAGACGAAGGGAAGTCAAATTTCCAAATTCTGTAAAGAATTGTGGAACTGAAGCCGACAAATTGTTATAGTCCAAGCGAATTACCGAGAGAGATCGGAGATTGGAAAGTGAAGAATGTATAGGTCCTGAAAGATTACAGTTGGACATGCTCAATTCTTGCAACTCAGTCAGCGGCAATAAAGCCTTGCACCACTTGTTCCCCGTAGCTGATATATTTACTCCATCAAGATAGAGAAATCTCAGCCTCGTGAGATTTTGAACAAGCTTCTCTAGGTTTGGCTTCTCAAGTTTCAATGATCTTCCGAGAAGTGAAGATACAGATAAATCAAGAGTGACCAACCTTGTCAAGCGTGATATCTCTATTGGAATTTGCCCTCCAAAGCCAGCATTGGACAAGTTAAGATAACTCAAATTCTCCAGCTTATCAAACGCAGAAGGAAAAGCTGGCTTGAATTTGTTATGAGCCAAATTGAGCCTCTGAAGATGTTGAAGACGGAAAAAACTACTTGAATTGTCAATTGAACTTGAAATTGATCTGCTGTTCAAGTCAAGACCGATAACATGACCATCTCCATCGCAACTTACACCATCCCAGGAACAACAATCTGTGCTTTGATTCCATTTCACTGGCACCAGCTTTCCTGATGAAGTTTGGTCGTAGCTGAAGCTGCTTTCAAGTTGAAGCAACAACCGACTCTGATCACTCTGACATTGAGCCGAAACCAAAACCAGATCGACAATAAGCATAACCGATACAAAAGAATTCAAGAAAAGCAAGGAAAAGAGTGACATCCTCATTAGTATCAACAATGAGAGATATCAAGAAAACAAAGAGTTATGAAGAAGATAGCAATGGCACTAGGTTGAGGAAGGAGCAAGTGCACAACCACGAGTTTTCGGCATAACCTGCTTGAGTGGCAGCCGAATAAAAAACCAACCCTTTAAGCAAAATGTAGTATGAAGGAAGGTGGAAACTCTGAAAGTAGAGAAGAAGCAGAGAAATGGGATGGTAGGCAAAACTCAAAAGAAAGAACCGTCGGACCGTGTGTACATAGTTTTAGTTGTAGACTTTGGCTTGTCATATCAGTACATGACGCGTTGTTTCGTGGGATTTTCTTTAGCATTTATTTTGTTCAATAGACTTCGGCAGAAGTTTGTAGCTTCTTTTAGCGACTTTGAAAAATCATACCAAGACTTTGATTTGTGTTGACGCAAAACTGCCACCTATCCTTGAATTTAATATAATCGGACCATCCAGACTACTTTGAGGTTGGTTGAATCGGACCGGATCCGTTGATCGGATCGAGAACAGATTTGGATATTGGTTTAGAGAAAGATCTTGAACTGGTTGACCCGGGAGCAGATATAAATCAGTTGTACCGAGCAAAAAATTGGTTGAATCAAACGGTTGAACCAGATTTGTAATATTTTTTATTTTATGAATTTTTAATGATTTATTTAATATAACTAAATGGACCAAAAAATAGATGACTTGATCGGTTTGATCACCGGTTCGATCTTGAAAACTTTGCTATTTGCAGTTAATTATAATTTTAACAAACTATACAAATGATCACCCAACTATGTCCACGTTCCTATTTTCATTACCCAAATTTAAAATTTTTTTTTAATTTAGGCACTAATGTTTGAATTTGTTACTCTTTTAGTCACCTACCATTAAATTTATAATGAAAATCCTTTTTCCAACTATTATAATAACATACTTACTCCTCAATATTTACACATTCTATCAATTTGAACCTTAAACATTTGGCTTTTACAACAGAGGCACTCCATCTATTATTGTAAAAGACAAATAATCTTAAATTCTTTAATTAATCTTTTTTATTAAAACAGAGAAAAATAAAAAATCTTGTAAAAGATAGTACTCCGATCAACTGTAATATAATGATTAACAAAATAGAAGAACATTTTTTTAGTAAAAAAGAGGAAATTACAATCCTTTCAACTTTTCTTTTAATAGACACCTTAGTGCATCTAACCAAAATATCAAAATATAATAAGAATATTAATAACAATAAGATATCAAATCAATACATACAAAAAGTCTGAAATAAATAAATGGAAACAAAAGTATAAAAATTTAACAAGATTACGCTTAACAAATATTATCATTTTCAAGAATCGATCATTTTCTTTCAGTAATTAATCAATTGTTAAAAAATTTAACAATATTTGTTGAGCCAAGTGATAAAAAATTTAATATTTTTTAAATAAGATTTTGAATTTGAATTTTGTACACGATAAAATTAACACTAAAAAAACTCATCTCTTTTATAAGGATCTGACCCGATTTTACTCCAAATTTTGTTAGGAGTATGGGATAAGGAGTTGTAATAAAAAATATCTAACCTACAAGAAAAGCATTGGCTAGATTAAGTTAGAATTCACTTATTCAGTAAACATGTTCTTTTTTCCTCGTTGAATCATTTTAATGCTGATGACTATAATGGATTTACTTCATACAGTCATTGATATCAGAAGAGTTAAAACTGCAGTTATTACTTTAATCTTATTCATATAAATGGGATTCATCCTCCATAACTGGAGTTGAAGCTGATGAACATCCTGATATGAGAAAAAAAAAGAAGACATGATTTAGAATAAAAACCTTAGGATCAAATTAATTCTCTAATTGCAGACATATTAATTTCAGAGCTGTGTGCTTTTAGATGTGACCGCCACCACGGGTGTTATTGACTTGGAATATTGGATGCATGGAGCACATGCCATTGCAATGCAAACCAGCTGGCTCTCTCATAACTCCCTTCCTATTCGCATTACAATCTGAATTCCTATCTTCAACTTGAACCCTTCAATTCTACCTTTGAACTTTCACAGTGAAGACTTCGGAAATTTCCATGAAGTCTTCTCAACTTTTAGCCTGTCTGGTCTCTACATTATTCGACTATTTCTTTCATTTTGGTGCAATGCATGGGGGGCTTGATGGATCATGTCTTGTCCCTCTTCGTCTTTTTTCCTTGACCATAAGCTTTCTTTCTTCAATAATCTAATCCTGAACAAATTTCCTCCATGTAACACTACTTTGATTACCACAACTTTCCTTTAATGTTGGTTATAGAACCAAGTTTTGGGGTACAATAGACTTGAGTTAAGGAAATCGGTATCACCATTAAAAGGTTGGTTGAATTGATTCTATACACCTTTTTTCTCACTAATAATATGCCAAAACCATTGACTTCCAAGTCTTTCTTCCTATTTTTACCATTTCATTAAGATTAATTTTTAGTTTCTTAATGTTACTTCACACTACTACATGGTAACGGCACAAGAGTTAAACATGAATGCCCTACCTACTAGTTTACCCTTCATGCTTGTGCATATTTATGTTAGGTTAAAATATGTCATCGATTTTTGTATTCTTCACAAATTTGAAGATTTAATCATTGTACTTTTATTTTCAGAAATGGGATAAATATCAAATTTATACATGAACTTCGATTTAATGTGTAATTTGATACGTGAAACTCGAATTGTGGTTCATATATATATATATAACTTTAATTTTAATTCAATTATACATATTTAAAAAAATGAACACGTACATTTATTTTCATATTAGATCAATATTAACGTAAAATAATTGTTAGAATTTTACAAATGAATTTGTGGAAAAAAAATAAAAAAGTAAATGTCTTTTTTAAAGGAGTGATAATAAATCAAATACAACCAGTCACTCATTTTCTCCCGTCAGGCGGCATCCTTGAAAGGTTTTTCAACAGCCAATCAAAATGGAAAATTTCATTTTAGGTCCATGGATATTTTAAGTAATTATATTTTAGTCTGGTGCTATCAATATGTCAGATCGTACCGGCAGAACACTAGAGCAAATGCACTATTTTCATAATTAATTTGTTACCTATACCATTTTCGTAATTAATTATTTTTTTTTATGTTATTTGGGTAAAAAAACTGAAAATTAACAAAATCAACTTAGTAACGTTTGTTGGATCAAGTGGTAAAGAGTTGGATTTTTTTAAATTAACTTTTGAATTTGAGTTTTATAGATGATAAAATTAATTTTGAGAAAAACTTCTCCATTTTGGTGTGACACATGTGAGGCTTGATGTATCATGTTTTCTCTCTCTTTGTCTTTTTTCTTTTACCATAACCATTTTTTCAACGATCTATCATGAAATTTTTTTTTTTTTGTAATGCATGTAAATAGAAAGATGAATGAAAATTTTTGTATATTATAATGATTAACAAAATAAAAGCTTACGACTAATCAATTAACCAAACCCATATGATTTTTCTCAATTCGTTTTTATTTAACCAAATAAAAATAATCCTTCAACATAGTTTTAGTAAAAAAAGAAAATTACAATCCTTCGACTTTTCTTTTAATAGATAACTCAGGGTATTTGACCAAAATATCAAAATATAATAAAATTATTAAACCGATACATACTAAAAGTCTGAAATAAATGGAAAGAAAGTATAAAAATTTAACAAGATTAAACTTAACAAATACTGCTCTTTTTTCTTATAATTGCCTGAAAGTAACTAATCACTAGTTGTTGAGATAGAGAGTTTAATATTTTTTAAATAAGGTTTTGGTTTTAAATTTTATACATGCTAAAATTAATGTCGCTCTTTTGTAAGGGTCTAATTCGATTTTACTCTAAATTTAACGAGGATTCAATATGATTACGGGATAATAAATTTTCATAAAAAAAATATCAAGTTACAATGTAGCTGCACAATGAAAAGCATTGGCTGAATGTTGGGTTTTAATTCCTCACGAATTTTGATATCTTTTGTTTCGATGTAATGCCTAAAATAACTCGTAACCCCTCCGTAACCCTTAAATAAGAAGATAAATGCATTTTTTATGCTTTTGAACCCACGACTTTTTTCACTGACAACAATGACAATACTAACCAAGCTAAAACTCAATCGGCTAAATTTTGATATCTTAGTGGTAAAGAATGCATTTTCTTTTCCAAATTGAATCATTTTGATGCTGATGACTATAATGGAGTTTTCTTCATACAGTCATTGAAATTAGAAGATTGAATCGTTAATTACACCCGAAACATGGCCACCGGCCTCGCAAACGGCACCATCCCAAGAACAGCAATCCGAGGTTTGATTCCATTTCACCAGCTTTCCTAATGATCCTTCTCAATTCGAGCAACAACCGTCTTTTATTGTTTTGACATTGACCAGAAACTAAAACCAAGTTGCTGATGCTAAAGAAAATTGCAATAATAGCCACAGTACAGCAAAATGGTGTCTTCATTGTTATTCCTAAGAAGATTAATCCAAGTGAATGCAAGATATTACTTACTGGCCCACCTCTTAATCCATCAAAAAACCGTGAAAAAATGGTTTGAAGTCCGATTTATTTGTTTACTGATTGATTCAAGTTTAGGATCCGATGAGTTGGGTTTGATTTGAGATTGCAGGTTGAGACCATGTTTGAAAAATACAACTTTATGGTGTCTTCATTCAGATCCAGGCTTGAAATAGTACTAATATCATCATGATAATGTTTTTTTTTTTCTCTAGACAAATACGGAGTTGTAATTAGCTTATCTGATTTCAAGCCTGAATTGCGAATGGAACAAAAATTTTCCTGAACACTTCACTGCTTTTATGAGTGTAGTTCAATTTGAATGCCACTTGTTTGATTGCTGCTGCTGCTCATATTTTGCTGCTACTAACTGCGTGGATAATTTGGAAGTGTTCCTAAGTCGATAAAGTAACCAAGTTCCTGGTTACTGCCATTTAAACTTGATCATGGGTCAAGTCTGACTGAATCGATCTAAAATTTTAAGTTTGTTTTAAGATTCAGACTTGGATCAATTCAAAAAATGAGTTCAAAATTTTATTCGAATCTAACCCAAATTAAAAATATTAAATCCAAGCCCAATCCTTTCTAACTTCACTTTCCCACCTTTCAAAAGGCTTTCAATCTCTTTAGGAGGACTTAGCCTCATTCTTTGAGCTGATTCGGCTGAATAGAAGAAAAGAATACTCATTTATTGTTTTGGGCTAAAAAATCTTACTCGAGATCTGATCTGTTTAAAAAATGAATTTTATTTTTTGTCTAAACCCTCTCACTTTTCGGATGGACTTTTGGGCTTGAACAAGTGACCCAACCCATGATCAGATATTACCATCGACGGTTTGGTGCATTCCTAATTATGACAACTTCGGTTTTAAAAACCTTCTATTTGCATGAAGGACATATAGTTCCCAAAATAAAACACAAAATCATCATCATTAATTATTATCATTCATTAGCAATACCAACTTCTCACTTAACCAAATCAAACACAAAATAAAAGATAATTTCGTGTTGGCTTGATAATTAAAGTGTTCATCGTTTCAAGTGTGACTTGAGTTCGGATCGCGTTAGTTGTGTTGTTGTTACAATTTTATCCTCTTATTATAATTCACTAAAAAAGACAAAATAAAAGCATCAGGTAGTAATAAGACATATTGCATTTACCAAAGTATTTGGACGATCTATAGAATTCAAGTTTAAGAAACATAAATACCCAAGATCGAATTGAATTTTATTTTTTAGTTAATTTTTTTTTATGATATAAAATAAATATTTTATATTTAAAATAATGAAAATAATTTAAAAGTTCTTAAAAGGTTATTTTTTAACATTTATGAATTTTTTTTAAAAAAAATTTAACAAATAATATTCAAAAATCATAAAATAAAGCTCATTTTGTCATAATTCATTTAAAAAAATTTAAAACCAATAATTAATATGAAAAGATCAAAAATCAAATCGAACGGAATCGAATTATGATAAATAATTTAAAAGATCCAAAAATTTAATCGAGTTAAATAGATATCACTTTTACCCTAAAAAATTAATATTTATAAACCGTAAAATTAACATAAAATATACCTTAATTATATAAAAAATATATTGAGATGACGTTGGCAAATGCAATTATTCGCAGAATTTACTTGGAAGCTTCAAAAGACTCGGGTCATAGCGTACCAAAGACTCCAAATTTAGGAAGCAATTTGAAACTTCTTCCGCTTTTTGCCAATACTAATTAATTAATTAATATTAATAGCCTAGCATGACTATATGTATATAGGTGGCATTTACAGGTGACAACGACATTCAAAGTGTGCTGCTGAGGATGAACTTTCCAACAACTCTTCCAAGCTTTCATATTTATGGGTGAAATTCTCATAAAAGTCCCTGTATTACGAATTAAATTGTTTTTTATCTCCTTTACTAAAAAAGATAAATTAATTATTGCATATTAGATCAAAGAGTAAACCATGTCATTTCTGTTAAAAATTTCATATAATTTTATTATTAAAAGCTAGAATGAATAATAAAATAATCAAATATCTACACGTGATAGTACCTCATTTTAACGTATATGAATCAATTTTCAACTCTAGTAATGAATAAATTTTTTAACAAAATATCAATTTACTCTTTGATCTATCGCACAAGTACTAATTTACCCATTTTATAATAGATGAAGCGAAATATAATATGACTCATTATGCAAGGACTTCCATGATATTTTTACCCATATTTATTCTATATTTAACAGGAAACTTGACCTTGTCTTAAAGTCATTTTTTTTTCAATTTTTTTTGTAAATTGAAATTGTCCAAAAAGAAAAAAAAGCAAAGGACAAGTCAATGCTTCATAATTATTAATTGTAAAAGAAATTGACAAATATTATGTCAATAATTCATAAACGTGTCATACATGTATATGTGTAATGGCCTTATTATTACTCAAAAAAATGTTTTCTTATTATTACATTCAATTTTTGTGGTTTAGGGTATTAGAAATTATCTAGAAACATTTCATCTATACTATAACTTAGTATTTTTAACATTAAAATATCTTTCGAGTTTTTATATTTTTTATATATTTGAAATTTAATCTATTTATTTTAGTTTTATTATAATTTAGTTCCTTTATTTATTATATTTAAAAAAAATTTATTCAATTGTTAACACTGTTAAAATTATTTTATTAAATTCGACGATGTAATATTTGGAAATAATAAAAATATATAATGAGTAATCATGTAACAAAAGAAATAACATTGTAAAAGACTTAAATTTAATAATATTAACAATTGGACTTATGTTTTTTAAATTTAAAAAGTTGAGATACTAAATTTTAAATATACGATGAGTACAAGGACTTGAAGCACAATTTAACCAAAAACTATGAATATGTGTATTAGATGGAAGCATCTATTTTTTTTTTTTTTTAAATTATACAATATATAGCTATATTTTAACATATAAAATTATTTGATAACTTTTCAATACATACCATTCTCAAATAATAATAAAAAACCTTCTTGGTACATATATATGGAAAATTATCTTTTTCACTATTTTTTTTTTCGGTTTCTCGATATTTCATTAGAACGAGCCCAATAATTAATTCTTCGTATTTTGTAAGTTCATTAAGAGAGTAGATTATGACCACAAATTTTAAAGCTGTTTCATATCCAAGATAAAAATTGAACCCTCAACTACTAATTAAGATAAAAATTATCATCTCACTTAACTATCGGGATTCATTATTTTCATTTTTATTGGCGAATAAAAACTTTAAAGAAAATGCTTACCTTTGGTGTGCGTTTCTTTAAGCAGACCGAAGAATTTTGGGAATAGTAATATTAGTTGGAAAATATCTCCCACTGATATTAGGCATTGAGCCAATGGAGACATGTTGATTAAACTTTTCAAAGTTCAAACTTTAAAATTCTAGAAACAAAATTAAGAAATTTAATTAAGCAGCAAGGAAAATAAAACACGTTTTTTAATGTTTAGAAAATTTTGACTAACATCAAGTGGAAATTTTGTAAATTTTCTAATAATTTTTAAAAATTGGTTAGTTAAATTAATTTACTCTTTTGATGGGAATTAATTAGATTAAAATTAAATTTAAATATACATGTATTAACCAAGTATCCAAACTATAAGGTTGATAAAATGGACATGAAAAAAATATAAAAAAAAAAAATTACAATTGCTTCGGAAATCAAAATTTAATATAATTGGTTCATGCAATTAGGGACAAGCAACCGGCTTAATCCTCTTAAAAATGGTGAATTTGTCAAATTTCATGAAATTATAAATTAATATATAATGAAAAATTACACGCTTAAAATAAAAAATTGATAATTCATCTGATTGAATCAATTAAATAAAAAATCGATGATTTGATCAAAGGGCTTATCGATGTGATCCTTATAACATTGTTAAAATATGTCACAAGCCCCAAAACTCTTCAAAAATTTGAAATTTAATCCATGTGCTTTTATTTCTAGGAATTTAGTTCTTCTATTTTTCAGATTTCAAAATTTAAATTCAATTGTTAGCATTGTTAAAATCAAGTTCATTACAATGTCATTTTTTTTAGTTACATGGTTATCAAGTGAGTTTCTTTTTCTATTCCAAAATATCATACCAACGAATTTAAAAGTATTAAATATTGGACCTGAATTTTAAAACGTGAAGAAATAAAAGTAGAAGGACTAAATTCTAAACTGGTGAAGAGTAGAGGGACTAGTTAAAAAAACTAAAGAACTAACCAAAAAATTCAAATAAAGACCGGTAAACTTCCAAACGCGTCATTCAACTATGGAAAGTAGCTTAAGGAAACGAAGCTGGTGCTTTGCTTTCTCTATATATACATCACAAAGATGCCTTCCAGTTTCAATCATTGATTTCTCCATCTCAATTCAAACAAATCCATTTAACTTATTTGATCGAATTCATTATCAACAATGGCTTCTCTAAAATTCCCCATTTTTTTCTTCATTTCTTCTCTTCTCCTCCACTCTTCTCTAGGTATCTAAACATCAATCACCTTCTCCATTAGTTCATTTCCATCTTATGATCAATCCATGGAGCTTCTTAAAATCCTGTTTTGTTTATTTGATTTGATGGTTTTTTGTTGTTTTTTTGGCAGCTGAGATGATTTGTGAAGATTTGCGCAAAGACGTGTGCGCGTTTTCGATAGCCTCGTCGGGGAAAAGATGTGTGTTGGAAACGGCGGTGAAGAAAGACGGTGACGTCGAGTATCAATGCCGGACGTCGGAGGTTGTGGTGGAGAGGATGGCGGAGTATATCGAGACTGACGAATGTGTTGCTGCTTGCGGCGTCGATAGAAACTCCGTTGGCATTTCATCGGATTCTCTTCTCGATCAACAATTCACCGCCAAGCTTTGTACCCCTGCTTGTTACCAAAAGTGTCCCAACATTGTTGACCTTTACTTCAAGTTGGCCGCCGGTGAAGGTATGAATTTGCCACCTAAGTACTATTATTAAAATCGGACAGGTGGTGGAACCAATCAGATTATCAATTTTTGTTTCAGCAAATTTTTAACTTAGATTAACTGGTTTCAAATGGTTTGTTTAATCTCCAATTCAAAACCGATTTAATTTTTTGTTCAAACTAATATATCAACCAGGTTCTTAATTTAATCAGACCAACTAATTGAACTAGTTCGATTCTAACAACCATGATCTAAATTGATCAATTTTAAACTTAAATTTAATAATTTAATCTAATTAACTCAAATCCGAACTTGACTTTATTTGATTTGACATTAAAAAGATAACAATTCGAATAAATAACTTGAAATTATTTAACTTGATAATCCCAAATGGCTAAAACCGCTGTAGCCTAAGCAAAGAGACCATTGGCTCCCCTTGGCTAAATGGGTTCAATTTGAGTATAATTTTAATTACTTTGAAAAATTGATAATTTAGTTTAAACATTTTTAAAACAAGATTTTTAGCTTTAGTCCCTCGAATTTGTTTAATATTGTAAGCTTTGGTTTACAGGTGTATTTTTGCCTGATCTTTGCAACGCTCAGCGATCGAACCCACGGCGGAGCATGGTGGAGCTTATGTTGAGCTCCGGTGCTGCCCCTGGCCCTGTTTCTAGCCAAGCAACTGCAGTTGAAGCCCCTGCCCCAGCCCCCATGTGGTGATCTAAATAGCCTTTTTTTTTCTTTTTTACTTCAATAATATGGTTTCATCACAATTCACAATTACTTCATTTCCATATGTGAATTGGTTTTGAGGAATACTTGAGAGAGAGAGAGAATATATTTGTATTTTAGAATTTTCAAGGTGGGTTTATAATGATTGGATTGGACATTCATTTATTATAAATTTATTTTTTATTTTATTAACGGTTCTGACTCGACTCAATTCATTAATATTCGATTTATTTTAAAATTAAATTCAGTTAAATTAATTTTTAAAAATATTAAGTTCGAATTTTTCAAAAAAATTATAAAATATATTAGGGATGATAAGAAAACCAAATCCGATGGGTTTTGACCCGACATAATCTATTAAAATTTGATTTATTCTAAAATTGGATTATTGAAGGCTAAAGTTAATTCTTTAAAAAAAATTTAGGATCAAATTCATGTAAATTTTCTTTAGGATGGGGTTAGATCGAGGTCTAGGCATGATGGCACATCTTAAGTATTTTTAACAATGTATTTTTAAATTAGAAATAATTTTAAGTACCAAAATTTAAGGAAAATAAAATAAGTTAAATGTTCAATTTGTAATTGATATTATAATTATTTAACTTTATTTTTTATTTAATTAATATTTAGATACCATTTATACTTAAATATTGTAATTATTAAATATTATTTTTATCAAATTAATATTTAGATACTACTTTGCATTAGTTTATTAAATTAAAGTATTAAACTAAAAATATTATTAAATTTATCATAAAAAAAAACTATAAATTCTACAAAGGAAATCAAATTTAAAAAACTTAAAAAAACTTTGGGTAATACAAATTTGTCTATTTTATTAAACACTAGTTGTAATATTAAAATAAAAAATTTAAAACTTAAAGGGCCTTAAAAATAATTTTACAAAATTTAGAGGCTAAATATAAAATTTTCCTTTATTAAACACTAATTATAATAAAAATTTTAAAACTTAAAAAGGACTTTCAAAAATAATTTTACAAAATTTAAGGAGGATTGAAACACTTACCAACCCTCCTAAATTCACATATGATATTCGAATTGGTCAAGCAAACAAAAATCAAATTTGACATGTTCATTTGCGATCACTACTTACAAGTACATATACCATAAACACATGATTACATAATTTGGATTTCAATTAAAAAAATTTAAGTACTTGTATTTTTTTTTTTTGCCCTTCCAATTAAATTTGTTGATGAGTTTAGCTACTCAAAAATAAATTTCATGCTTAAGATTGAACACAATTTGACTCAATTTGATTTAAAATTTTATTTACATTATTCATAAATTTTAAATGTTTAAAAAATATTTTTATTAACATTTTTATAATTAAATTAAGAGGGTGATCCATACATGCAGACGACCAAGATTTAAATGATCAAGGTATCGCTTAGGATACATATCTCCTAGAGATGATTAACACTTGATTTTTTTCCGAGACTAGCTTTCTTTATAATATGCTTATGCTAGCTTTTAATGGTGCTAGTAGCTCATGTTTCAATAAGAGCTTATGCGTTGAAGCATCCATTGAATTAAGTGATTGTATATCCTAACTCGCAAGTATCATGAGATGAGACTTTAACTCAACACACCGTGCAATATTAGACATGAGACTTAAGGCATCATTTTTTAAGTTCAACCTTTCGAACAATTAACTATGACAAAAACACTCAAGAGAATGAATCGAATAAGAGAGTGTAGGAGAATGCTTGGGAAGTAAAATAAACTTAATGCAGTATTTACGAAGAAGGCCTTACAAAGGAAGAACTATAAGTATGCCTAAGTTTCCTAAACTCTCAACCTCACTTGGATGCTCTCTTGCTTGTTACAAATGAGCTAGATCCACCCTATTTATTGGCAACCCAACTTGATCCAATGGTTAATATTGCCCTTAGTGGATTGCTATGATCAATCCTAGTCCAAAATATCTTCTTAAGGCAGTTTAGGCCCATTTTTTGGGCCGGACTTGGACAAAATTTATTGGCAACCCAACTTGATCCAATGATTAATATGCCCCTAGTTTGACTATTATAATTCGGGTCGGGCTAGGATAAAATTTTAAGTCTATTTTTTGGATCGGGTCGGGCTCGGGCCTAACAATTGAACTTAAAATTTTATTAAAGCCCAGTCTAAAATCGGCCCGACCCAGTCCACGATCAGCTCTAATTCTAACGCCTTAGCAACCCGATTCTCCCTATCATATCGTTGCTAACGAGCTTGCTTGGTTCTAAAGGGTTCCAGGTGCTACCCTATTGTTCTGATTGCTCTTCCATGCTTTTAGAGACTTCTCTTATCTCTAGAAGCTTTGCCACCATTGTTGGAGGCTCGAATCTTTGATTTCTCGAAAGCCCCTTGTTGGAAAAATTTGGTTTAAAAAATTGTTTTCAGTCAAAGCAGAAATTTAAAAATTTTGAAAATCAAATTGATTTGTGATATTTATAGCAATCAATTTTTTCCCAAAAAGTACATATACTTGGTGCAAGACGAATATTGCTCGTTCCCAACATTCAACTGAACAGTCTTCACCGCTATACTTGTACCTTGAATTACGTTGAGTGTGAGTTTGAATAGCACCAAATACAGAACAAGAAACAATTAAATTACTTTCATTAGGAAAGTAATTCTCTCAAATAGAAACTAGTAGAAATTGCAATTCCCAAATAATAGAATTTATTCTTAAAAAATAAATTCCTACTATAGTTCTAGCAGAATAACAAAATATGAAACTTATATATCAAAACTTATGCCAATAATTATATTAGTGTCATCTATTTATAACGAGAGATAAAAAAATCTTGGTTGAATAAAAATAACACACATCATATTTATTTAATAGAAACACTTCCCTAGTCTAACTACGAGAGTAATGGGTGACACTCCCTAATAAATATTACTAGGGTTGTCGCCCCTCACTTATCATATGAGTGGATTGGATTTATCATGTATTAGATTTAATTATATGTGCTTTTTAGATTTTTGACTCAGTATTTTATAATTTAATGCAACTCAATATTTGTTTTCTATTTCTCAAACTAAATATTAATTAATTAAATTAACTTTTCAATTAAATAATTTTGTCAACTCAATTCTAATTCCGTTAATATCATGCCGATTTTATCGTAAAAAAATCTATGAAAAAATATATTTAGTTTTCATATTCAACTGATTCATAATGACTAACCAATTTAATTCTAATTTCAAACTAAATTATTTAATTATAATTAATTAAATAATAATTCAAAAATCTTAAATCAATTCTCAAATCATATTTATATTTAGTGAGAAAATGTATTCATTTGTGGACACAATTCATTTCTCTAACTTCATCATTTTCATTCATTTATGTTCATTAGGTTCTACAAGCAATTCATTTTTTTTATTTCAACGAGCTAGTGAAGAGATCGATCGAACATATGTATTTAGGGCTTAAATGATTTATAATTAAATTCTAACTTTTCGTCAATTGATTATAAACCCGTTAGTTACGAAACTATTCAATTATAGTATCATGATTGAACTCTCTCCAATTACATATCATTACAAAAGCTACGTAATCAATGTTCATCCAATGATCTTGTTATAAGTGTGTTACCCACAATTTCATTAATTTCTTTGGGATAAATATGTTCCCCAATATGATCATATTTTGTCTCATGGTAATCATTTCATCTTTTTTAATGAAAAGTAAATTACTATCAAATAGTAATTAAGTCATTTATTAGAAAGACAAATGACCTATGATCACGTTACTTTTCATTTATCATGTAATGTCGATGAGAGGATATTATTTACCCATTAGTTAGGGTATGAATTCCATTATTGCGAATGATACTACATACTGCAGAAGTTGTATACCCAACACATCAACTTTCGGTTACTTAACTATTTGAACTTAAGTTTTACTTATATCAACGTATATAAGTCACACATACATAGTCCATCATTAACTCAAAATTTAGGTATGTCATACTATGAACGTCATAAGTAAATAAATCCATAAATGAATCTAATATCTATTCTACTTGGGTCTTGTTTGATGTACTGTCAATCCAATCAATCACTTTCTATGTCCTATGAGACATCTACTTCGATACTTAAAAGAAAAATTATCTCCTCAATTGAACTTGATAGATAACATATTAATCTTTTAGTTTACTCATTTTCAATTAGATTAAAGACATGTTTAGGTTCATCTATTAATACAAAATATTTTTTCGTATTACGATTCGATCACGTAATACTACATAGTATGAATTAAACGCTAGATAATCAGTGAGTCAATATTTATTTCTATTTTATTTTGCGGGTAAAAATATTCAAGATAATAAACAAAAGGTATTAATGTAATTAATAAATATTTTAATAAATTATTTTATTCAAAAAATACAAATGTTCAAACCATAAATATTACACTTAAAGACATTAGATCAACACCCCTCTAGTGACTCGATCGGCCTTTTTGGCTCTCGTTGGCAATCACAATTGTCACCCGCGGTCTCAACACGTGGTCCATGACACATGCAAGATCCTCAAGTTTCTGTCGTTGCTCCTGCATTTCAGTCTCTTCAAATTGAAATAGTTGGACTCCAGCATACATTGGAGGGTCCCCAAGTTCTGATGGTTGCCGATGGCACTAAAAAGTCCTCCAGAACAGGACATTTTATCAATATTAGAGATGATGACCGGAGACGCTGATTTGAACACACACGGCAGAGGTCAAATGACCAATAATGCTAATGATTCTTTCTATAGGCAACCATCTTTAACAGCTAAAAGTCTCGAACAGACATTGAATAAACATGAATTATCGAAATCCCAGAATGAAGAAAATGAAGGAATAAATGCAAGAGTTTAAAGTAAACTATGGGAGTAAAAGAAAATTAAATTTTAAAAAAATAGAAAACCTATACAAAATGCTCAATTTTTGCTCTTTTTGGCTTCCAAGTTAGTGCCATCTTTGAGGTTCTCTTGGGCGTCACTTTCCATCCCTAGGTTAAACTGGCAAGCTGCTTGTAGATAGAACGCGGTCGGCCATTCTGGGGAAACCGCCTGTGCTTGCACAGCATCCCCAAGTGCCTCTTGTGGCTTATCATTCATCAAGTACGACAAGCAGCGTCTTGCATAGACAGTTGGCGACACCATAGTCCCGCCATCAATGAACTACATATGACAGACAAGGTCTTTGAGCCTATACATATATATTATGTTGATTATAACACACTATCTTTTTACGGAAAACACTAGCCAAGTGCTTCAACCCCACCTGAACCCCATTTCATGTTTCTCTGTTTTTGCATACCATGGTGTCTAATGTTTCAATATGGAGTCATATAGACTGTCTTGAACTCAGTATTATAGTCAAGAACCACAAACTATATAGATTTGGATGTGGTAAGCTTACCTGTGTGTAGTGATTGATTGCACTTGTGAATTCCTTAGCTCGAAAAGCGGTATCTCCATGTTTCTTAGAGTTCAAGGTGTCTTGCATTTGGCTGGTCCACATTTGGAAAGAAAGCTGACAGGGCAGGAAAAAAATGAGCAGAACTAAGTAGGCTGCAAATAATCAAAGGAAGTAATCCTTTGTGCTCATTTAAGTCACAAAATATGGATTTCACCAAACAATTGGGTATATAGAATTGTGCCTCCACTGGAAAATTTAGCAGTAAATGGTTATCAATCATTGACGATAGCGTTTCTTATATCTGTTATATTCTCAAATTCATACCCCGATACGAGCTTGTGACAGGCAGAAGCATGTTTATGTTTGCCATTAGTTAAATTTAAGATAACAACGAAGCTTTGCTTGCCACTAATCATTGGTTATGCTATAAATGACTTCCAGAACGACATGTTTCACGATTTGTGCAAATAGAATATCAAGGATGGAGTAGCGAACCTCGTTTGCGATACCCTCGTCATCTTTGTATCCCATTTTCTCCAATATTTCATGTATGGCAGTCAGATCAAACCTCAAGCAAGCCTCTCCAAAAGGAGTTAATGACAGTGGCTGTTTTGGAGAAGTGGTTCCTTGTGGAATACCCATCAAAACATATGATGGTACCTAGCAATACTCAATCTCATGAGATAAGTGCATGGTACACATAATAACAGCTAGAGATTATGAACTTCTCGTTGTCAATTCGATCTGCAATTTAAACGTACCTCTGCTTCCTTCTGAAGTGACACGAGAGATACAACAAGTGACTTCGTGTTTGGCCTCTCACGAGCTTCATACTGTAAACAACGAGAAGCTAACCGTACTAACTCTGCTCCATCATCATTAGAGAAATGACCCTCCAAAGCAGAATCCATCAACATGAGAAAATTCTTTCCACGAATCAAGTCAAGTGCCTACAAACAGTGCATTCACTTCAACACCATGCATTAATTCGAGTTCAACATCCTAAACAGCATCCAAATGTTGGCATCAAAAAGCTTTTAGAGGTAAAAGTAACATGGAGTCCTTATACTAGGAGTCAGATTGTATTTTGTCTCCTTTACTCAAAAAATAGGCAAATTAGTCTTTAAATGTTGGATTATAGAGCAAACTGATTCTTTTTGTTAAAAAATTCATTTATTTCTACTATTAACAACTAATGTACTTGACGGAATAACCAGACAGTTAAACATGGCATGCCACATGTATCTCATGCGGATGTACAAGGACCCATTTTTAGCAGTAGAAATGGATGAAATTTATAATAGAAGGATTAGTTTTTTTTTTTTTTGGTGGATAGGATTAGTTTATTCTTTAATCTAACATTCAAAGATCAATTTACCCATTCTTTAGTAGAAAAAGCAAAATGCAATCCACCTCCTAGTACAAGAGTTTTCATGGTACAAGAGTTTCCTATTAAGTTCATATGACCAAACTTTGTCTTGCTAAGAAAACTTCAATAACATAGAGAAGATCCTAAAAACAATAAAAATTCATTAAGAGACAATAATTTACATGGCTAGGAGGGATATGCTTGCCACTCATAAGATCTAACAGCAAGGTTCCAAAGCTATATACAACGCTTTCAGCCGTCACTCTACCTGCCAAAGAACATCCAAACTTTGAGCTAATATTCAAAGTAATCCATAAGGTAAAAGTACTAGGGATTGTATTTTGCCCCCTCTACTCAAAAAATGAGTAAATTAGTTCTTATACTTTAGACCAAATAGCAAATTGGTCTTTATATTAAAAATTTCATCCATTTTTATTGTTAAAAATTGGTCCTTGTATGTTAGAATAAGGTACACGTGGCAGTTTAGTTATTCTATCTACTATGCCAGTTTTTAATAGTAGAAATTGATGATTTTTTTAACAAAAATGATTAGTTTGCTATTTGATCTATCATATAGAGACTAAGTTATCCATTTTTTGGTAAAAAAGGCAAAATGTAATCCGACTCCTAATATAAGGTTATCTGTTATTCTTTTACCTAATCCATTACAGTTGAGGAACAAAAAATGAATTGTTTAGACAAATTTTAACCTGTTCTTAGATATTCTGGAGGTGTAAAAGCTAAGTTTGTACTATAACTCTTGCCATCTCTGCTATTCTTCATTAGGCCAAAGCAAGACAGCCTAGGATTACCATCCTGCCACATAAAACCCAATTCAGAACCTTCTTTTTAAGTAAAAATGGTAAAAAGGGTAATTTTTACGAGTAAAATCTTCATTAAATTTCACATTGTCAAACAAAATCCTGTAAGCATTAAGATCATGGTACAAAGCTCTTCCTTTACTGCTACAATACTCCAATGCTTGTGCCAAGTATAGCGCGACCCTTAACCTCATTGCCCATTTCATCGGCTGATTCTCCCCTAACAAATGCAACCCAGTACTTATTTTTACTTCATTCTCACAACGAAGACAAAATAAAGAAAAAAGGGTAGAAAGACCTCTCCAGTCCCCCTCAATTTTGAAATTGAGTAAATTGGTCCCTCTCAAAAGAATCAAAGCAATTTAATCCCTTTCATTTTCGAAAGTGAGCAACTAAGTACAATTAATCACCATGTTAATCTTGTCCATCAATTGTATATGATTTTGATAGGTATAAGAACAAATTTAACCTTCAAAGTTAACACATTCTGTCAATTAGGTCCTAATTTAACAAATTTATCCCACAACATTTGTGTAAATGTTGAGGCTGATTTTTTTAGAATTAATGATTAATTTTTCTTAGTTGATCACTTTCGAAATTGACAGGATTAAATTGCCACAATTTTTTTAAAGGAACCAATTCGCTCAATTTCGAAAGTGAAAAGGACCGGAGAGGTTTTTTAACCAAAAAACGGTATTAACGTACAGTGAAAAAGATGCTTAGCCAACGTTTCATTAGGCATAAACTCGGCGACCAACAATCTTTCCTCGCCTTCACAACAGCAACCAATCAGATTAGCCAACCGTTCACTCCTTAAACTCCCAACAGCTCTGGCTTCCTCCTAAAATCACACACAAATTTGAACATAAACTTCACTCAGTATTTTAAACAAACAGTTAGAAAACAAAATGAAAATGAGCAAATGGGATTGAATTAAACAGACGAGGAATTGACGAGGATCAGGCCAAGCGAACTTGTTGAAACGTTTAACGGCAACCCAAAGATCGTTTTTGAGGAGCTTCCCTTTGTAAACAACATTAGGAGCTTTTTCACCATGTTCAGATACTATGTTATCTGAAGAGAATCCATTTGTGGCAGCGTTCATTTGTTCTAAGCTGAACTCAGTGAAACCCGGCCATGTTAGCTTCTCACCTTTGCCTCCATTATCTACATTGAATTATAACATAAAGAAACATGACATTTTTTTTCCTAAACAGAGAAAGAGAAACAGAGAGGAAAAAAGGGTACCCAAATCGGAGGATTCAAGAACGGTAGCTTTAAGGTGAGATTGAAACCAACAGATAGAGAATTTAGAACAACGAGCACCCATTTTTTTTCTTTTTCAAGTCAAATCGGTAAAAAAAAATAGGGAAATCAATGGCTTGTTAAATGATCATACACCGTACATTGGTGCTAAAATCCCAAACTCTGATCGTTGTGAACCCAAAGTTCTGTTTTTCTTTTCTTTTCTTTTTTTCCTTTACTGGGTGTGCTGTGTTCAGCTTTTAGCCTTTAACACAACTTTTTCCCTCGCTCTGCAATAAAAAAATGCGACATTTTATTACTTACATTTCAGGGATAATACCAATTAATGCCCTCAAACTATCACTCAGATTTTAAATTGGTCCCTAAACTTCAGGCCGTTTTAATTAAGTTCTTGAAGTACTAGTATTAGATCCCTCGGGTTCTTCTTCCCACTTAATTGTCAACTTAGTAGTTAAATTCTAGTTCAAGTTACGAGAGTAATAGAGCAAACCCAACCTGAGCTTGAATATTGAAAAGTTTTAGCTGGACTCGAAATTCGAAGCTTGATATTCTATTCGAACTTGGTCGGACATCCATTTTCAAGCTTGAGGTCAAGTTGAGATATAATCGAGCTAACTCGGTTAAGTTTATTTATTAATTTTTGTATTTAAGCTCAAGCTCAAACTCGATTAAGCTCGTACGTAGTTAAGCTTGTGCTCTAATTAGGCTCAATAATTAAAATTAGAGTTACTAATATATATTAAGAGCAATAGCGTAATATAATAATATAAAATCTCTAAAATATATATTAAAATTGAAAAGGTTGATAAGTCTTGTGAATCGAGTATTATTAAGCTCAAATTTAGCTTAACCAATAACTCGAGTTCCTCGAGCTCCATCTTGGCTCAATAAATAAATAATCGAGTTCAAATTTTTCCGAGTGAAACTCGAGTAGCTTGTGAGCACCAATGTCTCAATTGACACCTCTAATTAAGATTTAATGTGAAACATATTTAAAACATGTGAATAAAATTGTAAATACATACCTACATAAATTATCGAATGGACAACTTAGACATAACGTGTTTACCCTAGATACTATTTTCTTTTTCTTTTTTTAACATGCCAGATACAATATATATACATATTTATAACATAATTCGCGTGTTCTAAATATGCTTCTTGTCATATTTAAGATGGCATTTAAGGTTTAAACTAATGGCTAAATTGATAAAATGGCTTGATTAATACAATATTAATATTTTAAAGATTCAATCAGAATATTTTGAAGTTCAATGACCAATTTAAAATCTAAGCATAATTAAAAGATGTCCATTAAAATGAACCCTATAATTTATTGAAATTTAGAATTTATCCAACCCCATTCCACAAAAGCTGCTTCCTTTTTCTTCAAATCTCATCATTTGATTTTCCTCCCCTCTGTGATTTGTATTACAGATAATGTCAAACAAATCAACGACAAGTAACGTGTTTCGTTCGCTCAAAAAGTCAAACAGATCAATGGCGTGGGAAAGCAGATTTTATGTGATTGTCTATCAGTTTGGTCTTAGATTTTGGTAAAGTTGCATTAACAATTTTTTTTTTATACATTTCTAAGCTCCAACTTACAATTTCTAAATTATTATTCCTTTAATTCAAAGATTACCTTTAATGATCTCATTTTGGGTTTAATTGTTATGTTAGTTCCTTTGTCATGTTAAAATTTGAATCATGATTTTTTTTTTGTTTCTCAATATATTTACCGGAGTGAGTTCAATAACTAATCTTCCGTATTTAGTAGGCCCATTAAAGGATAGATGTTGGCTACAAGTTTTAAAGTTACTCCTTATTCAGGGATAAGATCAAACCCTTGATCATTGATTAAGATAAGAGAGACTCTTATCATCTCACCTATCTCCTACGGTTGAATCGTGATCTTTTTAGTTGAATATATTTGATCTTTTGATAATATTATTAATAAGTATGTTGATTGAGTCTTATCTTGATCGGCATGGGCATCGTTGCTGATATAGGAAGACGTGAGTTCGAGTGCGTTAAAGCACATTATCCTCCTATTATGGATTGAGGAGGAGTTATGTATAGCTTTAGACATTGTGTCAAAAGAATAAATATGATCAGAACTTATAATAAAATTTTTCAAAAAAAAAAATAATAAAATGTCTAAATTGATTACACCAGTAATTACCATCTTTGTGATTTTGGAAAAAAAAAATTTATTTGGCCATGTGAAAATTCGATAAATCATATTCAATTATTAATAAATTTACATATTAAAGGATTAAAATCACCATTAAACCCTTATTTTACTAAGAATCTTGAGAGAGACGAATTCCACAGTTTTTTTCCTTTGGATTCACGCTTTTTTGTTTTTGTTGAAAATGTGGTACATAAAATTAAATTGGAAAATGCGAGTTCGGCATGAAACAAGAATCATGTTTTATGAGGAAAAAATTAATCTAAAAAATTATTTCTAAATATACAATTATCATAAAAAATATATATATATATATATATGTTTTAGGAATCCATTGACAAATTGAGTATCACTTCTTACGTGGGAAAAACATGTAATTTGATTTCTACGTTTGGAGAAATGTTCTTCGGAAAAAACAAAACAAATTCGGACAATTTCAAAAGTTGATAAGATAAACGTGAGATTAAATATATCAAAGTTGGTAACGGAGACAACAAAAATTGAAAAGTCGGGAGAAATAGAGATGAAGGAGAGAAGCTTACGTTATTGCTTAATTTCTCTGTTAGAAATTGTCAACACTGTTGAAGCTCACGTTCCTATTATGAAAACTTGAAAGTATGGAGTTTATTTCACTTTTTGAAAGAACATCTCTCTCAATCCGTTTATAACCATATGTAAACATGATTCATTGATTTAATTTTTGGGTCATAAAATAAGATGAAAATCCCAATGCTCGAATTTTAATTCAACTCTTAAACTAAAATATTGTTTCAATCAAACCATTCTATCTATGGTTGTAGCCCATCTGCCTTTATGTTATTGACAACCTCTTTAAAAGCTATAATTAATCGCCTCAATTTAAAATTTATTCCGAGACAGCAACTATAATGATAATGATAATAATAATCGAAAAATTAAAGGGAATCCATGTCTAAGAGGTGGTGACATAATTAACCAAGAGGACCCCTTTTTTATTTTTTTTATTTTGGCGGCAATGCATGCAAAAGGAGAAAGTGGTCGTTATTACATGCAACTATGATGAAAGTTTGCACCTCTATTTCGCTCGTAAATTAAACGGATGAAATGGGTTTTATGTCGATTGGGATCAGATCAATTTATATTTTTATATTTCTAAGGTCATTTCAGTTAGGGTTGAATAGACTTGAATTGTTAAACATATATGAACTAATTAAATTGAATTAAATCGATTTTCGAATTTATATATTGTTAAACATATATGAATTAATTAATTGAATTAAATCGATTTTCGAATTTATATCAAAATTAGCGAGACAGGAATGAGATAAACGGATCAATCTCTGAGAGTTTAAAATGCGGCAGCATTGCCTTTGAGGGCATCAAACATTTTAACCTTAGCTTGTAAGATTATGGAAGAAAAATGGGGCCTCTTTGCCCTCAATTTGTCGACATAGAGAATCCCACATCGGCAAGCAACATTAGCTGTCTGTTGTACAGCACACATACTTGAAAATTTGATTCCTTTAAAAATATATAATGATTGATGATATATTTTAAGTTCGCTCAATTATTTAATTTTATTTTATTTTTTTTGTCACAATAGTGACAACTTTTAAAATTAACATAATAACAACTTTAACTCTCAAAATTTATAAATTATGTCAAGTCTTGATTATAAAAAATATATTTAACCTTCAACATTTACACATTATATCAAATTTAATTAATAATTTATTTTTTAAGTGAAATAGTAAAAAAAATAAAAAAATATAAAAACTGCATAAAAGATCAAATTACATAATATGCAACATCTTTTAGGGTCTTCAGAATATGGCTTAATTTTTCCCGGGATATGTGTAGCTTAAAGCTCAAATTCATGTTTGATTCACTTTCTTTGTAAGCTTGCATATTAGTAAATTCCCACCAAGAAAAGAGAATCAAGACCCAGTATTTAGTCTCTATTGCAGAGTGAAATGCTGTTAAAAAAAACAGTGGAAGGTATATTAATTGGAACATGACAAGAAAAAGGGTTTCCCTACACAAGCAATAAAGACTAAGCAGCCTGGCTACGAAAACAAGCCCCTTTTCTTTTTTCCATGTGCATCATTGCACCATTCCAAGGTATTGAAAAAGGGTAAGCATTGTAGACAAATGGTGGCTCCAAGGTATTGAAATCACCCTAGCCATCTGAGTCACAGGAAACAGAGTTTTCAAAGCTTGGCCATAGGTCGTACCCCCTTCTGGGATTTCAGTTCTTTTAAGATTCAACCACTTCTCACCTGCAAATCCTGTATTGAGAGAGACAACAATTATGTTCCAATCATTCACATTGTTGACGGGTAAAAAATTCGTTTTAGTCAACTCTACTCTGCTAAAATTCGACATAATTCAATATTATAATTTGAACCTCTACTACTAATAGGTCACACGGTCAAGATAACGAGAAAATTCAATCGATAAATTTAGATATCAAATGAATGCTTAATGTTGTTTAAGAAAATTTTACTGTCATGACTTTAACAACAACTACCTACTAAAAAGTAAAAACATTACAAAAAAATAGAGGGACCAATTTATGCCAAAATAAAGTACAGGGACTAAATCTCAAATTTCACCATGTTAGATGGATTAAAACTGCAATTAGACCAAAAAAAAAAAAAAAAGAACCAATATTTCAAAAGCTACAATAAATGAAAAAAAAAAAAAAAAACTATCAACAAGAGAAGAAAGAACCAGCATGTACATGTTTGATGGCTAATGATAGCTGATGATGGTTTTAAACCAAGAAATAGCAAGTACTGTTTTTTTTTTCTTTTAAGATTTACAAATAAAGTTTACCATTTTTGGAAGAAGCCGAGCCTTTAAATCCAAGACCGATATGGTTCCAAAACAGTCCCCCATTACGGTGCACCATTCATTGCAGTATCGACCTGGTTTATATTGGCATCTTCCAGATTCTTGCCATTACTTTGAGATCTTGGCCTCTAAACAAATTTAGAAAACACTACCAATAAATACCAAGATATCCAAAGAGGGAAAAGAGTTAAACCGATAAAGTTACTGTACCCGATCAGCAGGGTTTACAGAATTCCCATTCAAAAGCTTGTGATTCTCTTCTTTGGTCCAATTATCTTTATCTTTGGTGCTCAATGGTAACAAAAGAAGCGAACTTCCATTAGTTCTGTCAGACAATTCTGCAGTAAAATGTTAGTGTTAGAACCCACTACCAAAATGCCATGACCGAAGTTAGATAAGATCGAAACATTTCTAACCTGGCAATTTCTTGTCTACGAAGAATACCACTAAATTAACAGTATACCTGCACAAAACCCCGCCAAATTAAAACAAAAATGAAGTTTAGTTATGTATAAATAAAAAAATTTGGGAGTTTGCTTCATTACCAAGCAACAGTTACGTCAACTGTGTAATGTTTGCGAGATGCTACAATCAAGAGACTTTGAATAATAGCTATCAACCAACCAAATTGCTTTATACATCTGCGATTGTACAAACGATATTGTTAGAAACCAATCAATTTGTTTACTCATATGTAATGTCTACAGAGCAAAGCTAGGATGATTCGTGCATTGATTATATACGAGAAAACCGATCAAACATACTTAGGGTACAAGCCATACTTAGGATGACTCGTCCATTGATTAAATACGAAAAAAGCCATGTTTCACCTTCGTGTGCCATATTTCTGATAGGTGAGAACAAAGACAAGGGTGAAGATCATGTGTGATGAAAAAATCAAGTCACCACAGCCGTACATTACACCTTGAGGAACTGCAAATTCGACAATCAAATTAGTATATACTTAAAGAACATATCTATGTTTTTAAAAACAATAAATCAAGAGTTCAACAAAAGAAGAATACATACAATTAATTACGAGGACTTCTAGCACACCATCCGGTTCCGGCAATCTAGCAAGCTTTGAACCCTGCAACAAACACAAGTTATTTACTAAAACGATAATACCAATCCGTTTTCATTTGTTACATTAACCCCCAGAGAACAAATATACCGGTCGGCAATGGTAATTTGGACCAGGAAGCTGAGTAGAATAGAAAGTGAAAATTCGGAGAGTCTGAGAAACCTGCAACAAATAAATAAATGACACAAACAACTATTAAGTAAAATTACAGAGGAAATGCCAAAGGTTTCTGATTTATCAAGATTTGCACCAAATTAGTATAGTTGAACAACTTCAGCATCAAGTTCAATTTTTATTGGACCGGCCATTGATAAAAAGGGTATGAATAGACAGGGATGAAGACAAAGGGGGGCAGGCAGTGGCCTTGGCCCCCAAAATGGTAGATTTGCCATTTAGTCCCTTAAATTTTTATGAAATTACATGTTAGTATAATGATAAATTTGTGCTTTGGCCCCCCAATAATTTGTGATTCATTTCTAGCCCCCCTAAAGCAATTTTCTGGCTTCATCCCTGTAGATAGAAACCTCTGGTCAAAGATTAAAAAAAGGTTCTGTACCAACAATGCTGAAGTTGATTCTCACTCAAACATGGTAACATACATCGGCGAAATATGAAAAATGAAGAACCTTAAAACTACTTTAGTAAAAGAACCTATGGTGGTGCATATCTCTGATCAGAACAAAAAGGAAAGATTAATGCATTAGCACTTACAACTAAATATGCTAGCACCCTGCACCAAATTTGAACCGTATAGAACTTTTTGACCTTGAAAACGAAAGGATGAAAAGTCCACTGCAAATAGCAATTCATGCGTTAGAAGTGGAAACAAAAACAATGTTACTCGAACTGGAACTAACGAGGAATATAACTTTACCAAGAAAAATGATAGAAAGACAAAGATGAACACTATCTCGCTAATGTAGGCTTTTTCTTGTCCAAGCTCCTAAATTTACAAGAAAATTAAGTATATGAAACTTGTACATCATGGAGATACAAGCAAAAGGGAAAAACGGAAAAAAACTTGTACTTACTGGAAGAAGAAAGAATCCGAGATCCTGTAGTGTCGGTCCAGGCCGGTGTAGATAATGAACTCCTCGGGCGGCTACACCGTGTATGTACTTCAGAGAGCAAAATGCACATTTCATTACCAAAATAAAAAGGCCAGAAAATGACCCCGAAATTCTTTCGAGAAAGAGAGTAAAAGTGACAACTTAAACCCTAATTCAAATGCTACATTTCAGTACCAAAACAGAAGGCCAGAAAATGAACATAATTAAGTATACTTGAACTTTGTAACACGTAAACACACCCTAAACAAACTTGAATGACCCAAAATTCTTTCGAGAAACAGCATAAAAGTAACACCTTAAACCCTAATTCAAATGCTACATTTCAATACCAAAACAAAAGGCACATAAACACACACTAAACAATCTCGAATGACCCAAAATTCTTTTGAGAAACATCATAAAAGTAACACCTTAAACCCTAATCCAAATGCTAGATTTCAGTACCAAATAGACCAGAAAATGACTATAATTAAGTATTACCTGAACTTTGCAACACATAAACACACATTAAACAATCTCAAATGACCCAAAATTCTTTCGAGAAACAGCATAAAAGTAACACCTTCAACCCTAATTCAAATGCTAAAACAATGCCATAAGCTTAGATTTCTCTAAGTATTACAATTCACTATTTACTAATCTCTTCATAAAATCAAGCATCTATTTAAAAAATTGCAGAAAATGAACCTGAAAAACGAAACCGGCAATAAGGTATTTCCAATTGTCTAGAAGAAGATTGCTCTCTGTACTTGTTTCTGCACAAATTCTCTTCCATAACTACAAATAATTTTTTTTTTTTAAATACCAAATTAAAAACCTTAAAAAGAACCTCATATAGAAAGAACAATAACTAACACAGAGACACCCACCTTTGAAGCTTCGCGACCAATGTAAAGCGTCATCTTTTAATCGTTTATCAATCAGTTCATAGTACTTCAAAACCACCCAGTTCTGATCAACATCATTTAAAAAATAAATTAAAGTCCTCAAGAAAATATTTTTTAAAATGGTTATCTTATGATTCTCTTTCTCTGCTTCCTTCAATGTAGCCGATTCTTGAAACGATCAAAGACTCGGCGATTTACGATCAGGAACAAAACCCAAAAGGAAGAACAGAGAAAGAGAATCAAAGGAATGGGAAATGGGTTGGTATTAAAGGTCTTTCTTCTCCTCGGGCTTTGATATAAATGAAATGGAAATTTTTTGTTTCTTTTTTTTCCATTTTTTTGCTAAAAATGGTAACAATTAAGAGAAAAATGGAACACATAAAACAGCGAGGGTAACACGGAGAAGCCGTTCAGAAGGTCAACCATTAGCCCAAACACCCGTCGCAGCTAGCAAGTTGTATTTAGAAACTATACTGTATTAAGCTTAGGGATGACTTTGTTAACTAATTAATATTTGGGGGTTAATTTAGGTGAATTCATTTAAGGCTTAAAATTTTTAAGACATCTCGGTTGCTTTTTTTAGTTTTGTTCTGTTGGATTTATTTTAGGTTTTTGTGGTTTTAGGGTGTAATGATTTCGACTTGGAGTTATTTTGGATTTGAATTGTTTCAATTTTATGTGGTTTCGAGTTTTGATAATTTTAGATTTTTTCTTTTTTTTTTTTGTTAAATTTAGTTGAGATGGGTGGATATGTGTCGATTAGTTGGACTTTTAGGGTCGGGACAAAATAGATAGGTCTAATGATGATAAAACTAGATTAGATGAGTAAAAAAACATACGCATGCATACATGTTGGTTATATTAAAACTCTCTGACCGAATTAATATTCAATAATTTAATTGGGAAATAAATAAAAAGTTTTTGTTTTTACAATGTTAATTATATTATTAAGAGGGTGTTTTATTTTTTTATTTTTTATATTTTATATAAAATCAGGAATTTAAACCCAGGACACTAATTTTTAAATTAAAACTCGGTTGAGAAATAATAAAAAAAACTTGTTATTTTAAAAGTAAGTTATATTGTTATGCTAGTGTTTTAATTGGGTTAAACTTGTTTAACGGTCTAACTATTTATTCAAACTCAAAATCTTGTCTTAAATTTGTGAGGGATTAAAATTTGAATAATAATATTAAATCGAAAAAATGGGTTTGGACAAAACAATTAAAACACATTTAGGATATAAGTCAAGTTTGAACTCCAACATTTAATGCTCGAACATGATTTGACTATAATTTTAATAAAAATATATAAATTTAATACATATTAAATTAAAAACTAACGTAACTTTTCAAAAAAAAAATCACGACATCATAGGTCTAAAAAAAGTTAAGGTTAATCATTTATAATATAAATGTACTTGAATAACTTTGAGACTCGCACTTTAAGTTGAATCAAACTTGGACAAATATGAATTATGTTAACATCATACTAGATTTTGTCGCACATATGATGTGGGTGAAATAAAATTTATGATGTTAAAAAAAATTAAAAATTATTTAATAATAAATATAGGTGAAATGGTAATAAATTTGTATTTTAGTACTATCGAACACATATTTAATCTTCGGATTTGTAATTTTTAATTCTTTTTATACAAATATGTTATAAAAGTATGAAAAGACAAAAGTGTTATATTATTATTAATTTAAAATAAGAGATATTTTATAATTTCATAATCGAATTGTGATCCGATTAAGTGTGTCGTCAACTCAATAAAATGCTTAAATATTATATATATGATAATGGAATAGGTTCAAAATAATAAAAAATATTAAAGTACTCTCAAATAATAGTATAGACATAAGCTTGATACGAATTGAATTTACTCGATCCATTAACACCTCTAAAGCTTATTGAAAGAGGCAGATCATAATGGTTTTTGAGAAAATTCGATTTCTCCCTTGAAATTTAAGAAAATTTTAATTAGACCTCCTCAATTTTTTTAAAAAAATTCTCATTTCTTTTGAAAATTTTAGTCAAGTTTATTTAATTTTAAAAAAATTCTCATTGATCTCACAAAATGTTAATTAAACCTTCAAAATTTAAAAAATCTCATTAAATTCCATAATTCTTTTTAAAAATTTCACTATGCTCTAGACCTGTTCATGATTCGGGCTACACGCCCATGCCTGAAGGTTCACTCGAAAATTTGAAAGAGTTTAGGAAAAAAATCGGGCCCAAAAAATGGATTTGGGTACAAAAATAAAGCCCGTTTAAAACATGGGTTGAGCTCGAGCTTGAACGTTCAAGCCTGAGCCCGACTCGACCCGACTCATTTTAGGTTTATAATATTTTATATTATGTAATTTAGAACATAATAAAAAATAAACCTATACTAAATATATAATACTACTATAATGTAAATATTAAAATAATATTGAGATGGCTATAAAAAAATTTCAATAAATAAAAAATATATAAAATTATTAAATATTAAAATAATATAATATAAATATTTAAAAAAATAAAAATTAATATATCCGGACCTAAAATGAACTTGGGTTAATCTTTTGCAAATATTGACGAATTTGAACAAAATTTTAAACACAGAATCAATTAAAATTTCGATAAATATAAAATATATTAATATTATGTTTAAGCTTAATCCAAACACGATTCGACTCGACCCATAAATACCTCTAATATGTGCTCAATTTATTGAAGATGGCATTTAATAAAGCCGAAATATTTTTCCTTAAAACAAAACTCAGAAGGCCAGAACAGAGTAGTAGGACTCAAAATAAAGCTAAAGTGTATAATTCTATATGGAAAAAGAGAGAATAGAATCTGAAAATCTCTGCTGTAGCAGTTCATTCGGTCCGTGTGAAATTGGAAACTGCCAGTTCCATGTTGGGATTGCTTTCAATTGAGTTTTTCAGGAGATTCCATTTCACTTCTCTTTAAAATCCCACCACACTTGTTTTCAAAATCCCATAAAAGAAAACCTAGTACGAAGATGGCGAACATGGTCGAAACCACGTCTGCTTGGAACACGACGGGCCTGCACGTTCACCGGAAATCGTTGCTACACACGAGTTTCTATTGGGGTCATAAATCCGAAATCCTTTTCTCAGGTTGGCCCGGTTGTAATTCCGGCATGTACGCATTAGCCTTGATCTTGGTTTTTGCACTAGCGATGGTCGTGGAATGGCTCTCTTATTGCAGCATCATCAAGCCCGGAGCTAATAAAGTCGCCGTCGGGTTCTTCCAGACTGGGATGCACACGGTGCGAGCCGGATTGAGTTACATGGTGATGTTGGCCGTCATGTCATTTAACGGCGGCGTTTTTCTTGCCGCCGTTTTCGGACATGCGATTGGGTTCTTAGTTTTCGGAAGTAAAGCTTTCAGAAAGGCTGAAAAAGTGCCCGACCTTCCTCCCAGGAAGTAGGGAAATGAAATGATGAGTTCATTTTCGAGTTTGATACAAATTTGTTCTGGATTTCAAGTATTGATTTGCTTGGATTTTCTTTTAATTTATATATTTTTTAATTTTTCATGTTTGTTTTATAATTTATATTTTGAATTCGTAATTACTCTTTCCATTAATGTTTTCAAAATTCGAGATTATTGGTCGATAGTTTCATCACTTTGATGAACAGTATAAGTTTCACTTTGAGTTGATAGATTTATGTATGGATTAAATGCATAAGATCTCTTAAATTTTGGGTTCTCCATTTGCATTTATTAAATAAAGTCTTGTTCTGTAAAATCAGCTTAGTCAGCTTTGAAATTAAATGTAGTATGTTGGTCTGATAGTTAAGATATTCATCCTTTCAAATGTGATATGAATTCGAATCGTACTAATCGCATTACTTTTAAAACTTTGTCATTCTCTTATAATTCATCTTAAAAAAAATGTGATTCAACATGTATAAATTAATAAATATTTTTTAACACATTAAATTTAAGCTGATTTTAAAGAAAAATTGAGGGCTACATTGAGATAAATACTTGACTAAAATGATATTTTAATTTAAGAATTTAATTGAAATGTTTCGAAATTTAGGATTAACATAAAAATTGCTTCATAGGTTGGGCCGGAGATGAAATTTCATAGGTTTAATTACGATTTTAATCTCTTTATCATTTAGAATAATTGAGCCCCTTTATTTTTTTTTATAATGTTATTAGTATATTCAATTTGGTATTTTAAGGTTGTGCCGCATCATTACTTACTTTTTTATTATTATAAAATTATAGTTTTTAAGTTATGACATGACACAATATTAAAGTATCACATCATCACATAAATCAAAAGCAGAAAAACTATCAAGTTCTAGAATTAACGTGGATAAAAAATAAGTTTAGAGACAAAACTGAAAAAAAGCCGCTAAGTTCAAGAGCTAAATGTTGCTTTACTCCCTTTTTTTTTATTATACCTTAAATAAGACATGTATTAGTAAAAGTACCGTGAAGGCACTTATACTAAAATTCAGATTGCATTTTGTCTCATCTACTGAAAAATATACAAGCTAATCTCTATACGTTACATCAAAGAATAAACTGATCCTTATATTAAAATTTCATCCATTTCAATTGTTCCATGTACGCCAATATGAGGTACACGTGACACGTCACATGTTATTATTTTGTTATGTCATCAACCATGCTAGTTTTCACTGATACAAATAAATGAAATTTTTAATAGAGAGAACCAATTTGTTATGTAATTTATCATACATGAATTGATTTGTCTTTTTCTCAATGAATGAGACAAATATAGAGATATTCTTTATATTTTAATCCTTTAATAGTTTTACTAAGACCCACAACAGCTATTTTTTTTTAGTCCCTCTAATGACTTTTCAAATTAGAAATCAACATCAACAAAATTCTAGGGGGGGAGCCTACAAAGCAAAAGCAAATGAAAAAATATTTTTTGTTGGACCAACCGCATTAACCAAAGAGAAGTGACCACAAGATTCTAAAGCCTTACAAGGAAAGTTAGAAAAAGGCCAAGTGGTGTATGTTAAACAAAGGGATTTTCTTAGATAAATAATTATGAGACCTTAAACTTCAAACTTCAATATCATTTTTCCCAATCATTCCCAGTGTTAGTTACGAGGAAAATTTGATTTGATTTTGTCTTAATTCTCAAATCAATCCTTAAAAGAAGATTTCCAACTTGGGTTTTCACTCTTTTTTTTTACAAGATACCGATAAAAAATCACATTAAACTATTAATATATTGTAATTCTTTTTGATATGGTGTTTAAATTACTTACAACCCTTTTTAATCCATAAAATAAAAAAATAATACGTTTCAGTGCACTCAAATTCACACTTTTTTACATTAACAATAATATTTATATCAATTAAACTAAAACTAATATGTAATTAAATTTAAATATTAAATTACACATCTTTTATAAAAGAAAACAAGATTTGACAATTTTGATTTGGTTTTGGAAAAGAAGATTCCTAGTTGTCAAATTTCAAATGCCAAAGACGGATATTTGCATGAATGACCATATAAAAGTGGAAAATAGCATACATAAGCATCATAAAGTGAATATTATTCTTACTTTATATGTTTTGAATTTTGAAATTATTTTTCTTTTTAAATTCAAGATGACCATGAAAAAGGGTTGTTAAGTAACTTCAATAACTGGCAATAAAGTAAAAAAAAAAAAAAAGTAATAAAAGATTGAAAGATTTAAACTTTAAAAATGGACGACATAATGGATAGGATCCGTCGGCTATACGAATTCCCATCTCCTTACTCTTTCATTGATTTTAAAAATCTAAAATAAATTCAAATTTGAAAACTTGGGAGATCTTAAGATGTTTGGGTCTAATTATTGTTTTAGTCCCTTGCTGAAATTTGCATTTAATCCTTTAATTTGGTATAATTTGGTTTTACTATTTTTATTATAATGTTATTAATAGATTCAAATCGATAATATTATTTGTCCCTAAAATGATGATGTGAATTTCTTTTTTCGAACAATTTTAGCATTCGATTGAAATGTAAATTTATTATTGGATAAACATTGTTAATTGAATTTAGCCCTAATTGTGTGATCGATTAGAATTTTTTTTTGAAGGATCGAAATCGAATTATAAATATTATAATAGTCAAAATACAATTTTATCATTGTATTAGCTTATAACTTTATAGCTTTTAAAATGACTAAATTAAAAATTTATCATTCTTAAAAGGGTTAAAATAAAATTTTACCATGTATTAACTTATAATTATACAAGTTTTAAAGGGACTAAAGCAGGGGCGAAACCAAAAAAAATTTTAGGGGGCCGAAATTAAAATTTATATTTTTTACGATAATAAAAATGCAAATTTATCATTTTAATAACCTATACCTTTATAATTTTTAAAGGATTAAATCAAATTTTTATCATTTTTTGGGAGGCCAAAATGCAATTTTACCATTAAAATTTTTAAAATTTAAAGAGCCTAAATGAAAATTTTCCATTTTAAAGAAGATCGAGCCCTTATCAACCCCCTAAGTTCGCCACTAGATTAAAGTACAAAATTTTCATTTTAGGAACTGAAGCCCTACCTGCCCTTGACATTAAACAAATGATAGTACCAATATGGAATTACTAATAACATTATAATATAGAAGACAAAATAACTATGTCAAATTAAGATAAAGAAATTATATCTAAAATTTTAGTATAATAGAAGGACTAAATCAAAAATTAGACCAATAGTTTTATCATGAGTTATCATGCCATAAGAGTACAAAGACTCCCAGTTTTTTGTCACAATATAAAGGAAAAATAAAACCCATACCAAAATTTTCTTCATTTATTTATTATTTATTGTTTTTAACTTCCAATCTGCCCCATTGAAGCAGACATGGTTACAACCTTATGGATGGATATTTCACCCACCAACAACAGATAGTTCCACCCAACACCACCGCCATCACCAACAACAGCATTACCAGTTCAAGCCTTGTTTGCCTTCACCAAAGCCTAAAGCTGACAGCTCTTGGGTTTCAAAATCTGTTACCAGCTTGCGTTGCAGAGACATAGACACAAGCAGCTCTTGCTTGCAGAGGCTAAAGCACAGTTGCAATAAAGCTGAAATGGAGGACTTGGTTGAAAAACCCGGAAGCTTTGTAGATAAAAATGAAAACTTTGTTGAAAATGGGGTGCAAATGGGTACATCTGCAGTGTTGCTTGAAGACAAGGGTTGTGAAAGTAATTCGAGTTCTGATATTTTGAGAGCAGAAACAAAGAGCAACAAAGAACACAGTGACAGTTGTTCCTGCTCCACTTCTAGTTGTAGTGAAGATGCAAAGGAGACCCCATTGGATGATACAAAATTAAAGAAACAAAGCTCCACAATTTCAGGTATTAAAGAGTGTATGTATGTATGTATGTATGTATGTATGTGTGTGTGTGTATATGTGTGGCTCTCATTTTACTTGCTTGAATCATTATGCTAATGTGTCTGGTTTTAATTGGTTTTTAGAGATTGAATTGATGAAGGAAAGATTTGCTAAATTGTTGCTTGGTGAAGATATGTCTGGTTGTGGAAATGGTGTTTGCACAGCTTTGGCTATTTCAAATGCCATCACCAACCTTTGTGGTATGCTATTGCTAACAATGGTTTCTTTCTTTGGGTAAATTAAGCTGGTAGTAACTCAATTATTAGTAAATTTATTTTCATGCCAGCACTTAAAATTGACATAATAGCAACTTTAACCCGTAATATTTATAAATTATGTCAACTTAGTCTTGATTCTAAAGAATTTTACACAATGTGTAAATGTTGAGGGTTAGATGTTTTAAAATCAAGACTAAATTGACACAATGTATAAATATTGAAGGTTAAAGTTGCTCTGATGCCAATTTTAAAAGTTGCCACCATTAGTCAATTGGTAATAAAAAAGAAAAAGTTGAATACTCGGACGACCATTTTGTAACTTTTCATCATAGTTAGGTGACTAAAAAAAAAAAATTACTAATAGTTGGGTGACTACTAAGGTAGTTTATCTTTTTTTAATCAAATTTTCAATATGAGCATTTGTTTTATGATTTGGTACTGACTGCTTTAACTTTGTAGCCACCTTATTTGGGCAAATGCGGAGGCTAGAACCGGTTCCGGCTGAGAAGAAGTCAATGTGGCGACGAGAGATCGAATGGCTTCTCTGTGTTAGTGATCACATTGTTGAATTGGTACCTTCATTTCAGACTTTTCCTGATGGAACTAAGCTTGAGGTAAAAGCTAGATAAGCGAAAATGTTTTTATTCAGTATAGATGCAATGCCTTGTTCCCCAAGCAATTCGAATGCCATTGACACCGAAATCATCTGTGATTTTCAGGTAATGACATGTAGGCCTCGATCGGATCTTTACGTTAACCTCCCTGCGTTGAGAAAATTGGACAACATGCTTCTTGTAAGATCATTTGATTCTCGTTTCGATGCAGTAGTGATTTGGTTTTATTGATATGAACAACATTATGGCAGGAAATATTGGATAGCTTTGTTGATACCGAGTTTTGGTATGTTGATCAAGGGATAGTAGCCCCGGAAGCTGATGGATTGATGAACTGTTTTGGAAAAGCCCTTCAACGACAAGAGGAAAAATGGTGGCTTCCCATACCTCGAGTACCTCCGGGTGGCCTCGATGATAGTTCACGAAAGCAATTACAACATAAACGGGATTGCACAAACCAGATACTAAAAGCTGCAATGGCTATCAACAACGTTACTCTTGCTGATATTGAAGTCCCCGAATCGTATTTGGAAGCACTTCCAAAGGTAATAAATTTTTGGGTTTACACTTTCTCAAGCATGTTAATTACTTGGTTGTTAAGTTTTCTTGTTCCGAATGTGTTTCAGAACAGTCGAGCCAGTTTAGGTGATGTCATTTATCGACATATTTCATCAGATATGTTTACACCCGAATGGCTTCTCGATTGCCTTAATTTGTCCTCCGAACATCAAGCTATAGAGATCGCCAACCGAGTGGAGGCCTCGATGTATTTATGGCGTAAAAGGCCTATCAACAATGCAGCCCGGTTGAGTTGGGAATTGGTCAAGGACTTGATAGCTGATGTAGACAAGAGAGACATACTCGCGGACCGAGCTGAGAGCCTCCTCCTTTGCTTGAAGCAAAGGTTCCCTGGTCTTCCTCAAACCACTTTAGACATGACCAAAATTCAATACAACAAGGTATGTTTTGATAAATCCCGATAACAACATTCGTTCTTACCAATGCTAGTACTTACAAGAAGTCGTTAACGGTGTTGATTAGGATGTTGGGAAATCGATTATAGAAAGCTACTCGAGAGTGTTGGAGAGCCTTGCGTATAACATTGTTGCACGTATCGACGATCTGCTCTACATAGATGACTTAACGAAACATTCGGAGCAATTCTCTTCGCTGTTACGAGCTGGTTTAATAGGTCCGAAGAGTGTTTCAAGCACTCCTTACAGAACAACATTTACCACCCCGAACTTTTCACCGGCACAGCTAGCTAGCCTCGCGAAGGGGGACAGATCATCATTTTTCGCAAGCAACAAAGTTGCACATCGCAGCACGGGTGCGAAGAAGGTCTTGACGGATTATCTTAGTATCGATTTAAGCACGGAAGGATCATGTTCGAGCACTTATCAAGAAACGTCAGTATCGTTTGAACATCGAAATGAGGAGCTGGGTCCGGAGAAAGAGCAGTGAGATTGCTTGCCGTGAAACCTGATTTTCGACAAAAACTGTTGTTTCAGTTGAATTTATTTGGTTGGAATAGGGATATGCTTGAGAATGTTTCAACATTCACACATTTGTGTAACTTGTATCGTTAGTAGATATTAAAAAATAAATAAAGAGGTAATATAATTTCTAAACTTGGTAACTAAGTTCAGTTTGGTATTTGTACTTTTTTTTTTAGTCCATTTTGACTTTTGAACTTGACAATTAAATTCATTTTGATCTCTGGACTAGAAAAATATAAAATTTGATGATGTAGTGTCACATCATCACTTAAAAAATTAAAAATTTAGATAAATTTTCACTTTTTCAAGTGATAATGTGGTTAAATTTCATAGTGTCATATTCGGTGTTTTAATAACTACACTGCATGGTTGAAGAGGTTAGACCATCGGTTCTCAATTCAAACAGTTTGGTAAGTTCGACTTTCGGGTGAACAATAATTAAATAAATAATTAAAAATTTATAAAAATCTAATAAAAATTTTATTAAACCGATTCAACTTGTTCAATTGTCGATTTTTGTCTTAATTTTTATTTTTACCAATTACAAGCAATTTTCGAGTCAATTGATTCAACCTTTTTGTTCTAACCATTATATCGATCAATTCTCGGTTGGTTTGTCTAATCCAGTCTTGCTCCAATAACATCGGTCATGTTATCAAATCTTGACAAAACCCAAGTTTAAGGACAAAAATGAATCTAGTTATCAAGTTCAAGAACCGAAGTGGACAAAAAATAGTATTCCCAAATTTAAGGGGTAAAAATTATATTATCCCAAAAATAAAATATCATAGCACAAAAACATGAGCGGCAGGATTCAAACCTACACGGGCAAAGCCCACATGATTTCTAGTCATGCCTGATAACCACTCCGGCACACCCACTCCAAATTGTTGAGAGAATTTTGCTAATTTTAATTTTTTGTATAATTTGTTTTGACTAGACTTGGATGAAATGAGGTAAAAGTACCGTGGAAACTCATGTACTAAGAGTCAAATTGTATTTTGCTCTATCTATTAAAAAAAGTGACTAAATTAATTCTATATGTTAGGTAAAAAAGCAAACCAATCATTCTATTAAAAAAATTCATCTATTTATACTGTTAAAAACTAATCTTTATACATCTACATTAGTTACACGTGGCACGCTACACGTCATTATTTGGTTATTCCGCTAACCACACTAGTTTTTAACAATACAAATGGATGAAAATTTTAAATTTACTCCTTGATTTAATATATAAGAACAAATTAACCCATTTTTATGTAGAGGGACAAAATGTAATCAAATTCCTCTCCATGATACTTTTACCATGAAATGATTTTTGGCAAGTAAACATCGATCGAATCAATAAAAATTCAAATTAAATGAATTTAGTTAGCACTTTATGATGAAATCAAATTAGATTGAGTTTGAGTTCAAATTAATTAGAATTAAATTTTAAAAATTGAGTAAAATTGAAAAGTTTAAATCTTATCATATGATATATTAGGTTAAATCAATGCCATAATTTTTTAAGACCCTATGATATGCCATCAATATTTGATTTATTATAAAGTAAAAATGATGTTTTATAAAATAATATCTCAAAAGCACTTGTTTAATATTTTTGCTAAATAAAGTAAAATATATGTATAACACAATTTTAAAATTGTTTACATTTTATAATCATAAGTCATTTTAATATTAATGAAGTAAATATTATTTTCCTAATATTATAAAAAAGTTAATGATGATGATGGAGAGGCTAAAAGAATTTACTTATAACATAGTTGTTAGTGGCACAGAAGGTAAAAGGTAAAAGGTAAAAGGTAAAAGGTTTGAATGAGAGATAAATAATAATACAAAGCTATTAGAATTTGGAGAGAATGTTGCAATACATTGAGATAAATGTTTTTATGTTTTGATTCTTATAACAAAATTTTAAAATTGTTATAATAATAAAATGTTAAGATGTACTATAAGTTCAAAAAAAATTCGTATTAGCACTAACGTTTTATATAATCAATTATAGATAATAAAAAAAAAAAAAGTTACCTGACGCAATAAGTAACTATCAAGAATCAAAATATTCTTTTAAAAAGATCACGAGTAACATAAGTTGCAAAGTTAACAAACTGATCACTAAATAAACAAATGCGCTAACATAACCTAAAAATAATATATAAATATTTTAATTACGACTCTTCTATGTTCTCTATATAGCTTATTCACATGCTTAAAAATCTCCTTACTTTATTCCTCCAATAAAGCTCTTTGCCCAAGCACAAATTCTGCTACCCTTCAACCTACATTTGTTTTTACAAGAACACCTACTTTCCAAACCCATCTCACTTTCCTCAAATATCTATTTCACTTTCATTTTATTCCATTGAAAATAATGCAACATATTAACTACTTATAGAATAATTTTGGCGTCTCTTGTCAACTTGTGGCTGTAGTTTAGTGGTAAGAATTCCACGTTGTGGCCGTGGAGACCTGGGCTCGAATCCCAGCAGCCACATTGAACATTTTTTTCTTTTATATGTTATAATTTTCTTAATTATAGCTTAGTTTATAAGTTACAAAACATTGTGGCTGTAGATTAGTGGTAAGAATTCCACGTTGTGGCCGGGGAGACCTGGGCTCGAATCCCAGCGGCCACATTAAATATTTTTCTTTAATATGTTTTGGTTATTTTAGCTATTAGTTCTTTTACTTTCAAATCTTATTAAATTGTGGCTGTAGTTTAGTGGTAAGAATTCCACGTTGTGGCCGTGGAGACCTGGGCTCGAATCCCAGCAGCCACATTAAATAATTTTTCTTTAATATGTTTGGTTATTTTATTTTTTTACTTTCAAATCTTATTAAATTGTGGCTGTAGTTTAGTGGTAAGAATTCCACGTTGTGGCCGTGGAGACCTGGGCTCGAATCCCAGCAGCCACATTTGACCTTTTTTCTTTAATTTTAGGTATTAGTCCCTTTACTTTTCAAATTTTAATATTTTAGTTCTCACAATAATTGTTATTCATTAAGGTTTGTTATTTCTAAAATCTGAGGTGGAAAATATATTATATGTGTAATGTTATATCAGCTAATCATTTTCATTCATTACTCACTAAAAATTTAGCTAATAGATTAACAATTGAAGAATAGGCACTAAACATAGTACAAGATTAGTAAATAAATTAAATCAAATTGATTAATTTCTTCTGTTTGGTTAGGACTAGAATTTCAAATTCGAAAATTATAGGGATTAAAAGCGATCAAATTAAAGTATATGGACTAAAGATACAATTTCCAAAACATATAGGGACTAATAGAAGAATTTAACCATATATTTTTGCTGCAAACGACCTCGTTTATAAGCCAACCCTGAACTGTCGCCCAGTTTTATTTAAAACACTGCCAATACTTGCGTGTTTCTGGTACTGTGAGTGACCATTTGGGAATTTTCAGATTCGTCGTTTTTTCATTACCTTTTAAGCTCTCATCGTAAGTGTTCTAAATTCTGCCATTAAATCTGTTCTCTTTTTAGCTACTAATATTTCATAATCACTGAGTATTAACTTTTAGCATTGAATTCTTGGTTCCATTATGGTGTTGTTCAAGAGAAAGATTTAATCTTCTTTTCCTGCTGATCATACATAACTGATCTGTTATTGCTTCTTAAGAAATTTTAGTTCGTGGTTTACTTTTTGTTTGAGCTTCCGGTTTTATGCTTTGATCGGAATAGTGGATGTGTTGGCCTAGGAATGAGAACAGTTCGGATATCTGCAATTTTCGTGAACTTCATATTCGAATTCGATTTTGAATTTGAATCTGAGTGTGCAAATCTGCTTTAAAACCTAAATCCTTATTTTTCCGTATTAAATTTGAACATTACTATCTGAAAATTAATTAAATTATCGATCGAATATCCAAATCCGTTAAATATATGAAGTTAGCGAGTCTAGAAAGTTTTTAGAATAAAATTTTAAAATGTAAGGTGGATATGGATTTAGATATCTGAATTTGTTATCTATAAAAGTAAAGCAGATTCGGATCGGTAATATTCGCAGCTGCTTCGAATCCTATGCAGATAGTAATTAAATATCCAAATCCAAATATTACTTGAATATGTAGAAAGCAAGTCAGATATTCACAAATATTCGATTCCACACCATTGATTGTCATCTCTAGGTTGGCCTCACTATGTTCCAACGAAGTTTTGAATTTGAGTGTGTGGCAGTTTAACTCATCATTTGGGTTTTAACTCAAGAGTTGGAAGCAGTCATTATTTGGTTAAGTGTGTTAGTACTGTTTTTACCAGAGTAGTTTAATTGTATAATTAGTTTTAATGTTGTGATTGGGAAATTTTCTGTTTCTAGTATGCCTTTCTGGTTAGTGATATAGAAAAGAGTAAAGTGTTATTCACAAACTTCTGTTTTTATTTCTGGTTGTTGGTGTTTTCTTTCTTTACTCCATTTGGCTGCAAGATATGCCCTATGAAATGAGGAAGATTATGTTCTGAAACTGATTTATCCTGTTATTGTTGCTTGTAATGTTTCAGATGATTGACGATCAAGACCTTGGTTTCTTCGCAAGTTTCCTTGGAATCTTCATCTTTGTTCTGGTTATAGCGTATCATTTCGTGATGGCGGACCCGAAATATGAAAACTATTGAAGATTTTGCATTTTTTAAAAAGTGTCTACAATGGACATTTAGATGATTAGCTATTGTAGACCAACTTGTTTTGGAATAGAGACAAATCCTTGTTGTTGAAAACCTTTGACAAATTGTTGCTATAAATGTCATCTTATTGTTGAAATTTGTTTGAGAAATATTTTTATTCTTTACATTCATAAGTGCTTTAGCAGCAACTAGTGGAAATGATTTCCCTACACAAATACTTTAAACGTATAGCAGCACCGTGTTGTGTTGGAGCTGAAAGAGGGGGTGACATTTCAACGGAGGATAGTCAATCACTTGATTCATACTATCCCGAATACAGCCTTGCAGGATCGGATAAGTCTCAAAAGAATTTTTGCAAATTGCATTGAAACCTCCTTGATAGGTATATACATAGGCTTTGAAAAAGCCTAGTTCCCGTATTCACTTTTGTTGTCTCTTTTATCTACTTGCAGAGGAAAAAGAAATTGAACCAGAGGTTGCCAACAGCTGGGTCACCGTTAAGGCTTCCTTGTATAGCTTGCAATTTGACGGGTTTCGTGTGAGTTTGTATTTTTATAATGTGGCATGAAGCTTAGATAACAGTTCAGGAAAATTTACATGCCTTGTTGGATTCTCCCATTTCAGTAGTTCAGCTATTTCTTTCTCTGTTTCTGTGGCTTCTCTCTTTAAATCATTAAGACAGTAGCCTAGGCTGCTTAGACATAGAACCATTTGGCTCTTAAGCATATCTTCGACTTCATTATGCTCGGTCTTATCTGCCACTCTGATTGTATGCTGAAGAAAAGACTTTCCGATCTCAGAAATGCTGGTTTCTTCATACCCCAATCGTGTAGAGACATCTGCATTTGGTGATTTTCCCAACTCAAGGTCTTGGGATACACTTTCCATTTGCAACTGTTTTTCAATCTCTGCCAGAGACTTAACTAGTAACACCTTATCCAGGCATTTTGATAAAGAGCCTGTTTTGTCCATGAGATGTTCTAGGACATTCTTTATCTGTTCTTGGATCTCCTCCCAAGTGACTCCCAGCATCTGGGATGCTGCTGAGAGAAATCCAATTAGATGGGTAGTAAAGTGTAGCAAATCTGTCATTTTGCAAATAGATATTAGAAGCTTATTGTAGCAACCACAATGAAACGGCAGGAACCAGAAATTCGGCTCCAATTCAGCTTCTGCAATGAAATTCTCCAGTTCCCTGACATGATATTTCAGCTTATTCTGCTTTTCTCGCATTAGTTCTCTCGAATTTTCTTTTCGATCAGTTTGAAGACTCATTACCTTAAAGCAATCTTGAAGTGCTCTTAAGGTCCTTGAGAGTTCTGTTTTTGCTAGTGTTGCAGATCTTGAAGGATGGAACAGAATCTCCACTGTGACGAAACATATTAATCCGATGGTAGCTTCTGCAATTCTAGCAATTGCAAATTCACTCGGAGTGCCGTAGTTTTTCCTTCCCAATATCAGCGATGCCCCTATAACCGCTGCAATCCCGCCAGCTTGGCCATACATGCGACTATGTCTCAGAAAACTGGTGAAAATGATCCAAGGAAGTAGAAGTAAGAACCTTAAATTTGTAAGCTTGTTAAAGATAAAGCAGCATAGTATTCCATATACTGATCCCATGGCTGTCCCCTGCGCTCGGGCGTTAGCCACCATAAATTTTGCTTGTCTCTCTGTTACGAAACTAATGGCAATTGTTAGTCCCGACCAGTATCCGTTCTCTTTGTTATATATCAAACCGAATAGCACAGCGAGACCTAGAGAAAGTGAGCACTTGATTGCGAAAACTAAGTTTTCCTTGCAGAAACTCTGCATCTGTTTCATTCTACTTTTTCCTTGCTTCTTTGGCTGACTTGATTCTTGTATTTTAGCTTCCTGTCCGTTCTTTAAAATGCAAGCAGGACCGTCCTGTAGGAGTTCCATACAGTACAAGAAGAAGAAGGATGACAGATCTTCATGGTTTGTTGAAATGGCTTTTTGGGTCCACAAAGATCTGTCTGTATTTTCTCCCTTCATATCTGGAGTTGTTGCTGCATCAAAAGGCACGGAACGCATAGCTTGCTCAAGTTTTAGAGCAATCTGTTTCTTTTCAATTTGTAGAACATCTACTAGCTCTTCATCCATCATCCTGACGGGGAAGGAAGTGCAAGTGGTTAAGGCCCATTCCATCCCTTGAATCGGCATATCCATTTCTTGCAGTTTCTCTCCAGGATCCGAGCGCTTTGATTTCAAGAATCTCAACCAAGGTTTCTCCCAGAGCATGCCTTCCTGTTTACAGAAAACACCTCGTCAATGTTACTTTTCAAACAAAAGCTCAGACAGAGATTAAAAAAGGTTAGCTCTTTAACTGCTTTTTCACTTGCATGTTTATCTTTGATACTTCCAATTAGCTTGGCTCCTGCTTTAGAGAGTAACCTTGCATCTGTTATTAAATTATGTGCTGCCATGTCGCCTTTTGCACAAAAAGCTTCCACTAAGAGATTAAACCTGTTTGAAGCATTCTCCGCATAGAATCTGCATATCTTTCTTACCTGTACATCCATATTTAGACCTGTCAGTTCTAACTTGAACCCAAAAACTCGACCCAATTAATCCAAATCTAAGCCTGATATAACCATAGAAAGTCAACAATACAATTCTGTCTATACCAAACCTAAAATGACCCAAAACAGAAATGACTTGAACTGGAAATGGCCTGAAGAAGTAACTTGAAATAGCTCGAACCCAAGATGACCCAATCCAAAAAAGACGACTGGCAAACTCAAATGATTCAACCCCAAATTGACCCAAAGTCAAACAAACTGAAACCAACATGTCCCAAAAATTTTAAAAACTGGAATGACTGATCTAAAATAAACTTGACCTGTCCAATTGATAGGGCTATTCATAGTATTAGACTATATTCAGTTAAATTAGATACCCTGATTGAACTAAAGGCAATGTTGAATATTAAAACGAATAAGATTCATGAAAAGGGCTTAATCCTTCTTTAGGTAACTGATTAATTCCTAATATAGTCACTGGCTAACATGCCAAAGTGTGTTACCGAAGGGAGTTGAAGACACTTGATAAGTAAAATATCAGTTCAACTTTGAGCATGAAAGTTCAGTGATACCATTAAACCAAATGTGAGCAAACAATAGTCTAACAAAAAGAATATAAATATTTGTCAAAAAAAGAATATAGAAAGATGTGTTAATTGCGCTGATCAGGTTAGTTTTGGATTTGATCAATTTAGGTTTTAAAATTTTCGGATTATTTTGTGTTCAGGTCAGTTTTGGATTTGGTGTGTTTCGGGTTTGAGTTATTTTGAGCTTGGGTCATTTTGACCCCAAATTTTTTGGTTCTGGGTCATTTGGGTTTGCTAATTAAGTTTTTCAGGTCGGGTAATTTCAGATTTGGGTCATTTCAGGTTGTCATTCAGATTAGACACTCAAGCTTGGCGCATTTCAAGTTCTAGTTGGACAGATTCAAGTTGTTGGCTTTTTATGATTAAATCTGATTGGGTTGAGTTTTCAGATTTGGGCCGAAATTGAATGGTCTACATATGGATATACTCTTCCCTTACGGAAGTATTAAGAATCTGATGCTTCATATTTTTCTCTTCTTCTGCTTCCCTGTTTATGCATTATGAAGGACCATGCTTTTCGATGTACCTTAACTTTCATGCTCTTAGTTTTAACAAAGAAAAGAACTTAACGTAATCCTCATCGTCATCTTGTTGATAGAAGGAAAATGATTGGATATTTGACGAAAAGGTTTATTGGCATCTATTGTAGTGTTTTACTGCACTAGGTGAGGATGAGCAACCATGAAACTTGACCCTAAACATTGCACTATTTTGTTATGCTTATGGCAATACATAAATCTTGATGCAAAATAGATGCAGGTCCATGCAAAACAAATCCAGCTCAGTACTTACCTCACGGTAGGCTAAGTGAGGGTACGGAAACAGCATGGCTAGAATAGATGCCATGGCGCCAAGAGCTGTGCTTGCTGCGACATGAATCGGATGAATGATAATTCCAGTTTTTGCACCTTGAACAGCCGCACCTACATAAATAATCACAGTCTGACCAAAGGCAATTCTCTTAGCCGTCAAATGCGTAGAACCAGGTAACGCGATCAGGAATGAAATAAGTGCCACTGCTAAAGCAGCTAGTCCACAGTTGAACCTAGATGGTCCGATCAACCGGAGAATCAACATAGAAGGCAGTATTACTTGAATGCTGGCACATAGAACATGCCAACAACCTCGCAGGGCATCACCAAGTGTAGCATCCGAGACTATTAAGATAGTTGTAACATAGGAAAACGCAGGAAATGTTACGGTATTCCGGACGGATTCTGGCCCGTAGAGGGTAGTGCAACCGACTATGGAACAAGCTAGCACAGTCCGGAAAGCAGATCCTAGGTGTAAACGCCATGGAGCTTGTGAGATATCCATTGGTGCTTTCGGTATGTAATTTAGGTCTGTCGAGAGTCGAGATCGGTTGACAAGAGGCTTTATAGGAGAACAAAGACACACATGGTGGTATGCAAGCCTGGGAAGATTAATGGAAGGATTATGATGTATTTTACATTATTGGAGTGAAAATACTTGAGCAGGCAGGAATTTTTTTTGGCAATCATAAAGGTGATTCGTTGTACTTTTTGTATTCTTTTTAACTTAGCCATCGAAAGTCATCGTCAGTTTAAGCAAAACTTGGGAGATTCTGCATGGATTATGGTTAAAAAATATTGCTAATCTTTCCTTTTTTTGGGCGTAAACTCCATGTATATTCCGAGTTACATTGAACTCGAGACTAACTTTTATTGGACCAGGAGCATTTACGGTAAAATCTTGGAATTACGGTAAAAGTATCATGAAAGCTAGTATTTTTACTCATAAAATAGATAAATTAGTTCACGTACGTCAGATCAAAGAGCAAATCAATTTTTTTATGGTTAAAAACTAGCATGGCTTACTGAATAATACGTGATATACAACATGTATTTCATTCTGACTTACATAGACCATTTTTTAACAATATTAATTTACTCTTTAATCTAATATATAGAGATTAATTTATTCATTTTTTCAATAAAAAACGATAAAGTGCAATCCGAATCATAATACAAAAAACTTCATGATCCTTTTGCTTCTATAATTCATTGGATTTCTGCTCTTTATTCCTTTAAACTTTTTACTACCGAATATAGAAATCCGGAATTGTCACTGTTCTACTTGTTTTTGTCCTACATTCCAAAATCCCACATTTTTTGGAACATTTTTCCACAATATTTTCCATTTTCCATATTAGATTTTTATATTGGATTTTTAGGTGGAGTTTTTAACTCTATAAAGCAGAGTATAAATCAATAATTGATGACGGACATATGTTTGACTCATTTTTAATTTGTTCCGTTTCTTGGCCAAATCATTTTTAATTTGTTTAATGAATAATTATTTCATTCTTTGGTGATTAAATATTTAATTAATATTTAAAAAATTAAATATAAAATAAATGAGACACATAATATTTTTTTTATTTTACCTACATGTTTGTTTTTTAAATTCATTTGTCAAGGTTTTTTAAGCTTCATTGTCAGATTTTTTTTGGTAATAATCTTTTTTGAACAATCTATTATAGGAGAGTAATGCGTTTTAGCTCACTCAAATTTACATATTCTTATAATAATAAAAATGTCAATTCCACTCGAGTAAAACTCAATCTACTCTGATAATAAGTTTTTAGTATTTAAGAACCCAACAAGTGGCTCCAGTAAAAAAGAGGATATTGTTCATTTTAGGGATCTTGGATTCGAGCGCTTGTGTGTGCATTGTCAAAAAGTTAAGAAAGTATGAACAGATACTACCACGTAATCACACCAGTATATTCAAAAAAAAAATTAGTGTTTAATATATAGAGTTTCTATATGAGATATGCAAATATTTTCTGTTCACCCTATTATTTTTAAGGTGAGTTACATTTAAGGTCATTAAATTATTAGTAAGTTTATGTTTTAGTTACTCAATTTTAAAAAGCTATAAAATTATTGTTAAACTATTCAAAAGTTTTCATTTAAGTGATTGGATTGTTAAAATAGTTGTTGTTTGGCCTTTTTTATTTGCATTTTTTCCACCAATCGAGAGCTCTCATTCCTCTTCTCTTTTATAATTCAGTTTTTTTATGAAACAATTTTAAACATAACGAATCTGCAAATCAAGATCCAAACAAATTTTTTTTTTTTTGGTTTCTGACATTTACTGTCAAATTGACTTGAATTTAAAGTATGTTTTTCTGCTCGTTGATGGGTATCGATCTATTGTACTGATTATCTAATCGTTGCATGAAGCTCGTTGATCGAATTTAAAAAACTTTCGAATAGTTTAGGAAACATTTTATAACCTTTTAAAGTTAAGTGATTAAAACGTACACTTACTAATAATTTAATAATTCTGGGTAGTTTACTCCTATTTTTATAAACTTCAATATCATTTTGGATTAAAATGCACAAATCAAAACAAAATTCAAGTTGTTTGATGTTATTTATTTGCCCTAATTCTTAGGTTATAAACGACACTTCCACAGAATCTTTCAAGATCGGAAGAACACGATTTTCCAATCATCATTTTGCATTTGGAATAAGTTCCTCCTTTCCCTTCCATCCCACATGTTGAAACGGATGCAATTGAGGGAGTTCTGAAAGAGACCAGAACCAGAATCAACAAGTTGTAATCCAACGACCCCCAATAAGTCGAAATAATTTAGCGTTATTCTATGATTTTGATTCTTTTACGAAACCGTCCTCCTAACCCTTATCGCAGCTCTGCTGGTTCATATCTGAAAGATGAGCGGTCACATTCAGGCCACATCTTCTACGTCCTTGTTATAGGATACATGATGGAATGTGACATCAAAATTTTCCAGGAAAATTTTGTATCCTCCTTAGAAATTAACCAATTTCCCATCACCCAATTTTTGTTCTGCAGTTCAAAAATTACTGTATCATAAATTGTATTTATTAGATTTGTAAATTTTCATAATGGAGTGATCATTTTATAATTTTTTATCGTTGGCTGATAAAAAAAGAAATTTATTAATAGTTAGATGACTACTAATATAATTTATCTTTATTAGATTTGTAAATTGGATGCTCAATCAATTTGGGTCAAGTCAGTTCGAGTTTTAAAATTGTTGACAATTGGTTGATTTTTTCGGGAGAAGTTTTCTAATTGGGTCAAGTCAGTTCGAGTTTTAAAATTGTTGACAATTGGTTGATTTTTTCGGGAGAAGTTTTCTAAGTGTTTACCACCTTTCCCAACAAGTAACTTATATGCCATAGGTTAGGGATTCAAACCCCACCAAGGGCGGGACGGTCACATCTCCTTGGTGGATAGAGGTACACCCATGTACGGTCGAGACGCTCGGCTTTATGAACCAAGACCTCAAAGCGGTCGCTCTTAGCAAAGCATGGGAGACAAAACCTTCTCGAGAGGACAATACCTTCAGTTCTTAAGGGATTAAGTCGGCTTCCTAGCAGACGACACTTTGAAGACTTTCCGCTCAAAAATTAGTCATTTTCGATTCAGATTGTTTTGAATTCGAGTCATTTGTGATTACCAATTGACATTTTCTTAATCAAGTCATCTTGAATTTCTTACCTTGATCATTTCGAATTAAATTATTTTTTATTTAAATTAATTGCGAATACGATTTTGGTACATAATTGATGAGTCCACTATTAATATACGCCATTCGCATTAAGTTTTTTAATAAGTGGAGTCCAAGATCTCCCTCTTCCTTACGGTAAAGGAAACTGGGAAAGCAGAGTGTGATATATATGGTTGCCATTGATACAAACAGCTTAGTGTGGTTCCACTTGCAATGGCAATCTAATTCGTGGCTTAAGCTATCAATTTTGCATTGACAAAGTCCATTCTCCAAGCTTAGTCACTCTCCATCTAGTCTCTTTAATGCAAAAGCAAACTTGGCATTTCGCTTTTAAAGTCTTTTGCTAAATGCAATGATTTCGTTTGAATCTTGTTATGTTACCCACTATTACCAACCCATTATTCGATTGGGTCTTGACCCATATTTCACTTGGTTCGTATTTTGAGTTCGCACATGAGGTACTCGCGCCCTTTTATGAGACCGCAAGATGTGTGAACAGATGCGGGTTTGACTACTATGTGGGCGAACTCACATCTAGAAAACACGTTGTTAACTCTAGAATAGAGTATGTGCTGACATGAATGGAGACCTACCTACGACGTCACATCCATAAACAGTAACCATATAATATAAATACACAACTTAACCCTTTTGAAGAAGACTCGCTCTAAAATACTCAACAAATCCTATACTCAAATTGAGGATTTAGTTTTTAAATTTTAATTTGATATAATTTTTTTCAAAATAAATTCTACGTGGAATTATTTTTTAAAAGCTCGCAACTCGAAATATTTTTCATACAAAATCTATATCTACTCATAATCCCTCTCAATAGTTAAATTAAAAGGAAAATGGGCTTAATCATGCTTGAATCCATATATTTTTAGTTGTTGCAATGGCAACGGTGTCAATTAAGTTAAGGTTAAATCAGTTGGAACTCTAAATTCTTGATGTCATTCAAAATGAAATATCAAATTTGATACATGAACTTTGATTTGGTGAAATTACACATGAAACTTGAATTGTGATTCATATATATACATGAAACTTTGATTTTGATTCAATTATACACATTTAAAGAAATAGATACATAAATTTATTTTCATAGTAGATTAATATAATTGTTTGTGTATACAATATATCAACGTAAAATTATGCTAATTCGACAATATTGTTAGTGATTTGTGAAATTTAATCAAATTAAAATTTTATGTATAAAATTGCACAAAACCAGATTTCATATATTTTTGAACAATTTTATTATAAGTTCTGATCATATTGGCTTTTTTGACACAATACCTAAAATGACCTATAACCCTTTCCCAATCGATAAATAGAAGGATAATGCGCTTCAACGTATTCTAATTCACGTCTTTTTGTACTAACAATAAGATCGATATCAATCGAATTAAAATTTAATCGAAATATAATACGTGAATAGAAACTATATATAATTTTTTTCAATTTTGCTATAAACCAACAACAATAATGATTAGCCAAACATAAGAGGCAGTGCATTAATTGGACTATAAATAAGAGTTGATGGGAATACAAGAATTAGATGGGACAAAATTAAATTTGAATTTGGATTTCAGTCCTGAAAATGAAAGCATACATTATTGCCTTATAGATTGTAGCCATTCATATCACTTGCATTTTAAGCCTCAAATTTGATACACAAATAGGTGATGTACCCAATATATTTCCAATGTAATCTTCAATGAATTATATAATAAGAAAGCAAAATATAGCTTCCCAACTTGTTATATCCGATAATTTTAGATATGATTCATTTTTATCTTTTTTTGTTTCGTTATATTATACAATTTGGCATCATTGATAAAATATGAAAAAAAATATAATCAGATAGTGGCCGTCAAAAGAATCTTATAAACATATAAGAGCACATAAAATTCATAGTGAAACTTTCGTTTTCTTTTTTAACAAGCAAGTTAGCTCGCAATATGTTAACATCATTGTTGTTGCAACATTTAGAAGATATAAATTCAAACGCACTTAAGCATATTATATTTTCACTTTAAAGATTGGAGGTTGTAGATAAGTTATGAATCGTATAAAAAAAAGTTATCTAGAAAAGGAGAAGAAAATTCATATTTCAATTTTGGATGCACTTGCTTTGGTAAAGTTTGGGTATTAAAAGAGATAAAAAGGGCTATTTAGGAAAATTACTTTTTTTTTTCTTTGGATAAGGAATTAAAGAAAAAAGCAAATCAATGTGCTCAAAATAAAGAAATTATTTTATGAACCATTCCCACCCCATTATCTATGATCTCTTCTCAATTATATAAGAACATTTCAATAAATTTTTTATTGTCATTGACACATAATTTTAGTAATTTGTTTCACCTTGAATCCAAAACAAGTTCGGGGTTTGAGGTTTAAGTTTAGAGTTCGAGGTTTAGGGTAAAAATTTACACCTCAATAAATTACTGAAATATCATTAAATAATTGAAAAGAGACCCTGAATGATGTGGTAGGAAGAGTATATAAAATAATTTTTGGTTCAAAATATTATAAATTCATAAAATTTTACACTTCAATAATTAGTTTTATGTAGGTTTTAACACCTTCATGAAATAATATTATGTTGAAATTATTTCCCATCTTGTATTTATGTCGTGTTTCAATTTATTTAATATTTTGTATATTTATCATAGTGATTCAATTAATAAAAAAAAATTGTGTTTATGTTATTTTCAATTTACTTTATATTTTGCATAGTTAATTATAGTGATTGAACGTGTAACGAAAATTGTATATTTATATTGTGTTTGTGTTATGTTTGCTATTTCAAATATTTATATAAAAGTTTACATGTTAATATTTCATGTTATGTAAATTTTGATACATTCGTATATTTTATTATTTTCTATGTAATGATATAATTTTATTATATTAATTTTTTATTAAAATTTTTATTTTAAATTATATCACATAAAATCTGATGTGTCATTTAACAATTAAATTAACGATTTTAATAATGAAAGAATTTAATTGTTATAACCTCGATAATTTAAAGATGCAATAAACATAATTTGAAATCTAGAAACCAATTTAGAATGAATATCATAATTTGTATAATTTTATCATAGTAATTCATTACACTAAATACATTTATTTTATAATTTAATCATTAAGCCAATTATACATTAATATGAACATCATATTAAATCCTGTATGTTGACTTGATGGTCAAGATGTTCACCGTTTCAAATATGATCTAGATTTAAATCGCACTACAATTAGAGTTTTACCTTCTTCTTATAATTAAAAAAAAAGAAAAAAGAAGGGTATAAACATCATATTCAATTAAGAATTAAATCTGTTTTTGCAAAGCATAGAGAGCTTGGCATATTCTCTAAATCTTGACCCCAAATCTTTAGTATATGACTTAAGCTTATTGTAGGGCAACCCACCATTCAAAGCCCATTTGATACTTCAAACAAAGTTTTTCAAACATACTTTATTGATTGAACCTAAATGGGCCTTGTTGGGGAATGAGTTTGATTCAAATGCTATTACAATTTGCATATGGAGAGGGAAATGATATATTCATGAACAAGGGCATCCAAGTTGACAAGTTAATGCATAATTTAACTTTGGCAGATATGTGAATTCCATTCTTTCAACTTGCAACAATTAGGGACAGACCTCTTGACACCATTCAGTCATAACTAGAATCATCATTAACCATAAGACTATGAATAGAGGACAGATAATTTAGTTTACATGTGACAGTATCGTCATATTTTATGTCCACATGGTTAAAGGTTCCTTTGGATGGATATTTATCTTCAATGCGGTGCGTTAGTTTACCTCATACTACAGTTTCTAATCTAATCGTCATCGTTATTTGTACACTAACTGCAAATAAACACACCGCCCATCCAAAGAGACTCTAAGACAATCTACAACTTTATTTGTCGAAAGGGCTATGTAAGAAAAAAAAAACCAATGAATAAAATAAAACATCCAAACTTTTGGCCTCTAACAACAATTAACCCAAGACGAATCAAGACCATCAAAATGAAGTTTATTAACAATCGAGACAGCACCACTCTCAAGCATGACATGATGGAAGCCCATGGAATGTGCCAAATGCAACCCAACTATAACTGCTTGAGCCTCCGCTCAAACAGGTTCCATGCACTCCACCACCCTTTGCGCACATCCACCACGCACAAAACACCCGAGTCTCTAGTTTAAGTGTTGTTACGGTGATCGGCTGTTTGGTCGTGGAACATCTGATCATCGATCCCTTTTCTATTCTGGGCGTTGTCCATAGGATGAGGTCTGGCCGATTTAATAAAATTTATCCTTTGCCTAGGATGGTTATATCCTTCGAGTCTCATGGGGCTCGATTCTCTTAGTCTTCGGTGACTTTGATCTGTCGAGTCTTGTCGGGATTTCGACATTGTTATCTTCATCATTGGCTTTTCGGGTCGATTAGTCAATGGAATTGGGGGACCCGTGAGGTAGACGAGGTCATACGCATTTATACAGCTCCCACTCCTAAATCCACTATTAGAAAGGTTAATCAATACTCGTTTGGTGGCCTATAGTCATGTTTTTTTTTTCTTGTTTCTGTTCCCGATTGGGTCGGGATTTAGTAATGGTTTGATCTTGAACCTCCCCTCTTTTCAATGAAATGAGATATTCTATATGAAAAAAGAAAACGAGAAAGAGTAGACTCATTTATCAAGTGTATAATATATATATATATATATAGAGAGAGTTAGTATTTGGTATATTGACAGTATATACTACTAGAAAATTTAGTGACTAATATTGTAGATATCGCGGAGGTTTGTGCCATTTTGGATGGATTATTGTTGGCTTGGTCTTTGGATTATAAGAAGATAATAGTGGAAAGTGACAATGAGGGAATTGTAAAGCAGCTGCTGTCGAGTGGAAGGACCGAAGTGGGCATGTTTAGGCAGATTGCTGAGCTTTGCCGTCGAGAGTGGACTGTTAAACTCCAACATGTTTATCGTGAAGCAAATACAGTAGCTGACTTCTTGGCAAAATCAGCCCATTCGAATGGAGACGTTCTTCGAACCTTCGCTGCAGGATGTGGAGTTCTTTGGATGCAAGATTTAGTTGGTTTACATACCACAATTTAATCTGATATTTTATTTATTTTATTCCCAAAAACACAAATTAAGTATTTTATTCATTGTATTTTTTAATTTTTAATTTTACAACTTTACGCATTGTTATATCACTTCCGCAAGCCTTACTCGTGTCCAAACCAAGCGAATCCCACAATTCTACATGTGTCCCTATTAGGTGAACCTCACACTTAGTGGACTCCAAACACCAGATAACTCCGCAACTCAAAGGACTTTTGCACAAGATTATTTCCACTGGGAACATACAGAATTTTAAGCTCATTAATTATACATTCATCCTAAAATTTGGCATCACCAACCTAAAATATCACATTGTTGCCTTTGCAAGAAGACAAAATGTGACTTGGCTGCCAACAAGATTTAGGCACGTGACAACCCTGTCTCCCATATATATGTTCACCCACGACACTAAAAAGATCATTGAACATAACATTTAGTGCTATGACTACATTTCTCTCTACTTTTCGTAAACTATTCTCCTAACCCTTCTTCATCCTTGAATGTAACAGCTTTGTATCCTACTAGGGTGAACTGTCTCCCATATATAAGTTATATATTTTTTATAAGAGATAAAATGAAATTTCACCATTGTATTGTTTTATATTTTTATGGTTTTCAAAAGGACTAAAATAAAATGCTAACATTTTTGGGGCTAAACTATAATTTTATTAAATATCAACTTATAATTTTTTTAAAACCTAAAGAAGGAATTTTCCATTTTAAGGGGCCCTCCCTTCGCTCCTGACCATCACCATTTATTCCTCCTAACCAATGCCATATGTCAACACACATAATATAAGTATTCAACCAAATGTATTGAACTGCTATAATTTATATTATAAATGAAATTTTAAAATTCGAAAAAGTAAAATGATTAAAATTAATCAATTAAAAAATATAAGTATTAAATTTGACCAAATTAAAAAATAAGGACTAATACTATAAGTTTGGCTTAGTACAGGGACTATTGTGTAATTTGACCAATATAATCAATTTCATTTGTGCATCTAGGCATTTGCTTAAGTGTCCTTTTACGTCTTTTCACTATCCAACTTGCGCGTTACACGAGCCCAACACAGACAATGGAAAAGACCAAAAAGGTCTTCGAGTTTTCACTTTTTATTTTTCCTTGCATAGAATGAATCTACCTAGATGGTGACGGTCCAATGAGAAACAGCCGTAACAAGATTCTTCTCATGCACCCTTTTTTTCGGCCAAACAGAAACGTTAGATTTCAAACCTACGGTCCACATCCCATCAAACATCTGTCCCTGAATGACGTGGTGACGAATTATTGGTTAATTTTGAAAAAATTATGTAATCGAGTTCAACCATCTCAAACTTAGTTCAAAATAAAATCAAATTATTTAAATTCTAACTCACTGTAATCTATAGTAAATTAATTTTTATACGTTAAATTAAAAAATAAATTAATTTTTTTATTAAAAATTTTATTAATTTATACGATTAAAAATTAATATTGTTGATCGAATAACTATATAGTAACACATGACGTGTTACGGGTATTTCATTTTGATGCATAAGATAAATTTTTATTGTTAAAAACTATTGAAATTTTTATCATAAAAACTAATTTATTTTTTATGTAACTTACATGAATTGATTTAATTATTTTTTGAGTAAAAAAAATAAAATATAATTCAAGACTCCAAATACAAAAACTTTCATAGTAATTTTACCCAATTCAAACCTATTTTATATAACTATTATATCTATTCATGAGTTAGATGTTTGCTCAGCAAATCTTGAGTCGAGATTGAATAATAATTTTTTCTTATAAATATTAATATAAAGTTATATGTTGGTATTATTTGTAAACAATGATATTAGTTCTTTTAGCGGATTGGATCGAATAAAACTTAAGTCCAAATTTAACTTTTAAAAAAGTTAAATACTGGTTTAGCGCGAGCTATGAACACGTGAGTGAAAATGATCGATTTAGACATGAAAGGCTAAAAAGAATCTGGAACCGTTAAAACAATTTCCGACATCCGACGGTTCCTAAACTCCAGGGATTAGAACATTCTAGAAATCATTTTTCTTTTAAAAAAACTCTATATAAACCAACTCTTTGCTTCGTATGCTTCAAACTTGAAACCCTAGCCGTTCGCAGCTGTTTCTCAGTTTTCGTTCTTTTTCTTCTTTGTTCTTTACGTTCTTTTCGTATACACAACAAATAGTTAGTAATGGCCGGTAAAGGAGAAGGTCCGGCTATTGGTATCGATCTCGGTACAACTTATTCTTGCGTTGGTGTTTGGCAACATGACCGTGTTGAAATCATCGCTAACGATCAAGGTAACAGAACGACGCCGTCTTATGTTGGTTTTACTGATACCGAGCGTTTGATCGGAGATGCAGCAAAGAACCAGGTTGCAATGAACCCGATTAACACCGTGTTCGGTAAGCTTCGACTCTGTTTTGTAACTTTGCTTTATTTTGAAGTTTGAATCTCGTATTTGATTGGATCTGAATTTGCATAGTTTCGATCTATGCTGAGGTTAGTTGTTTTGCTTAAAAATACGGATCTGAAGTTTATTAGCTAAGATTGCAAAGATTTACGTAGGAAGAACAGATTTAACTTGTTTTTAGATTCTAGTTCGAAGCTTGAACGGTACCGCTTTTTGAATCTTTATGTGAACTGTTAGCTATTTGATGAGTTATAAAAAAAAATACAGAACTGAAGTTTACAAGCTAAGTTCCTATGACTAGCGTAGGAAGAACAGCTTTAGCTTGTTTTTGGATTATAGTTCGAAGCTGAATCGTACTGGTTTCTGAATATTTATGTGAACTGTAGCTATTTGATGGATTGCAAAAAATACAGATCTGAAGTTTACTAGCTAAGTTTGCTAAGATTTACGTAGGGAGAAAAACTTTAGATTGTTTTTAGATTCTAGTTCGAAGCTGAATCGTACTGGTTTTTGAATCTTTATGTGAACTGTAGCTATTTGATGAATTACAAAAAAATACAGATCTGAAGTTTACGAGCTAAGTTTGCTAAGATTTACGTAGGAAGAACAACTTTAGCTTGTTTTTAGATCCTAGTTCGAAGCTGAATTGTATTGTTGCTTGAATCTTTAGGTGAACTGATAGCTATTTGTTGAATTAAACTTTGGCTTGTTTATTAGATTTGTTATTGCGTAGTTTTTGCTCTAGTCTTAGTTTTATTTGACCTTCGGCTCTTAAAAAGTCTTAAAACAGAGCTGTTAAGTGTTAATGGTCGATGCTTACTGGTTCTAATATGTTAATTCATAATCTAGTTTTATGGTATCATTGACATGTATGAAACTACATTAGATTATAGTTTTTATTTATGATAACTACAATATAAACTAGTACAATCAACCGTCACTAATTTCACTAGTTATATTATGTATGTTTGGACTCTTCATTTTATTAAAAGAAGTAATATGAAAATTGAGAATATGACCTTCAAATATCAGTAAAACCAATGTTTACACTCCAAATAACATGATAAAAAAATTTTATGCTTATTCTTTCGTGTTTAGTCACTTGTTTTTCTTGTTGTATTGTTCATTGTTTTTGTTTAATGTAAACTAATGTGCTTTCATCATCTACAGATGCTAAGAGGTTGATTGGTCGTAGATTCACTGATTCTTCAGTTCAAAGTGATATCAAATTGTGGCCATTCAAGGTTATAGCAGGACCTGGTGACAAGCCAATGATTGTCGTCAATTACAAGGGCGAGGATAAGCAATTTGCTGCTGAGGAAATCTCTTCTATGGTCCTTATTAAGATGCGTGAAATCGCTGAGGCTTACCTTGGTTCGACAGTTAAGAATGCCGTGGTTACCGTCCCTGCATACTTCAATGACTCTCAGCGTCAAGCAACAAAAGATGCTGGTGTCATTGCCGGACTCAATGTCATGCGAATCATTAATGAACCAACGGCTGCAGCCATTGCTTATGGTCTTGACAAGAAGGCAAGCAGTGTTGGTGAAAAGAATGTCTTGATCTTTGATCTCGGTGGCGGTACTTTTGACGTCTCCCTTCTCACCATTGAAGAAGGTATCTTTGAAGTGAAGGCCACTGCTGGAGACACTCACCTCGGAGGCGAAGATTTTGATAACCGAATGGTGAACCATTTTGTGCAAGAGTTCAAGAGAAAGAACAAGAAAGACATTAGCGGTAACCCTAGAGCTCTTAGGAGGTTGAGGACTTCTTGCGAGAGGGCGAAAAGAACTCTTTCATCCACCGCTCAAACCACCATTGAAATAGATTCATTGTACGAAGGTATCGACTTTTACTCAACCATAACTCGAGCCAGATTTGAGGAACTCAACATGGATCTATTCCGAAAGTGTATGGAACCAGTTGAGAAATGCTTAAGGGATGCCAAGATGGACAAGAGCACTGTCCATGATGTCGTCCTCGTTGGTGGTTCCACTAGAATTCCCAAAGTTCAACAACTATTACAAGATTTCTTCAATGGTAAAGAGCTTTGCAAAAGCATCAACCCCGACGAAGCCGTCGCTTATGGTGCTGCAGTCCAAGCCGCAATCTTAAGCGGCGAAGGCAATGAAAAGGTACAAGACCTCTTGCTTTTAGATGTCACCCCGTTATCCAACGGATTAGAAACCGCCGGCGGTGTAATGACTGTTTTGATCCCAAGAAACACAACTATCCCCACCAAGAAAGAACAAGTCTTTTCAACATTCTCCGATAACCAACCCGGTGTATTGATCCAAGTATACGAAGGTGAACGAACAAGAACAAGAGATAACAACTTATTAGGCAAATTTGAACTCTCCGGCATCCCACCAGCTCCACGAGGTGTCCCGCAAATCACCGTGTGCTTCGATATTGATGCCAACGGCATCCTAAACGTCTCAGCCGAAGACAAAACAACCGGTCAAAAGAACAAAATCACCATCACGAACGATAAAGGAAGACTTTCGAAAGAAGAGATAGAAAAGATGGTTCAAGAAGCTGAGAAATACAAATCTGAAGACGAAGAACACAAGAAGAAAGTGGAAGCAAAGAACGCATTGGAGAATTACGCTTACAACATGAGAAACACAGTGAAAGATGAAAAGATCGGTTCAAAGCTTTCACCAGATGATAAGAAAAAGATTGAAGATGCTATTGAAGAAGCTATTCAATGGTTGGATAGTAACCAGTTGGCTGAAGCTGATGAATTTGAAGATAAAATGAAGGAATTGGAGAGTGTCTGTAACCCGATCATTGCTAAAATGTACCAAGGTGCTGGTGGTGATATGGGTGGTAGTATGGATGAGGATGCTCCGCCGTCTGGTGGAAGCGGTGCTGGCCCTAAGATTGAGGAAGTTGACTAAGTAATTGGTCTATGTTCCATTTTAAATTAGATTCGCTTAAGATACAGTCTATGGCTTGAAGTTCGTAACTTTTCTTTTTATATTGGTGTTTGGATTTTTCGAAGATGCAATTATTTTACTTTTTAATAATATTTATTATTTAGATGCAAATATATTTTAATTTTAAAATTTATCAAGTCATATAATATTTTTAATATTTTTATTATTATAATTAAAAAAAAAGGGTTTTGAAATTAATACTCTCTAGATTGATTTTAGGGAGCAAAGCTCCCTCTCTTGAAGTAAAATTTCTAAACCTCTTCTCTCTCCAAATCGAAGCTATAGGTTCAAGTAAGGATTACCTAGTATTTTGTAGGTATATATTTTTGAATTTCTGTTATAATAAAGAAAGTGTGTAATTGCCTCTGTAATCCTATTATTATCATGAGTTGGTTTCTCTCCATTTTAGGCTACTGATAAATATTTCGGTTGAGTTTGATAATTTTTGTAGTAGTGTATCTAATACATTGCTCTCTACCAGATACAAAAATGTTGCTCTCATTAATTTTGTCCCCCTTACTGTTCACAAAAAATCCCATGCAACCTAACCTCATTTTGAAGGCGTTCGTAAGAATCATCATCGTATGAATACCCTAACCTCCACCGTTAAATTCCCAACCAGGTTCACAATAACAAAAATACGCAACTGTAAGTAGATCCAACCAACAGTGAAGGAGACTAGTAGTTAGGGTCTCTATGGCTACCTCATGTACTTGGCCACCTACATAAGCTTATTTGGGGTCTGTTTCCAAATTACCCCCCCCCCCCATCTTGCCATCTTCTCTTGAACAAACAACATGAAATCATATATATACACACGTAAACAAATATTAAAATTTTAGAGATAAAAAGAATGGTTCTCCGACCTTTCTTGGTTTTGTCCATCCAATCCCCCAAAAAATAGAGTCCTTGAAAGTGCAACGCACTAAAAAAGTCATTTTATTAATAAAATTTAAAAAATTAAATCACTAATTTAAACAGTTAAATTATCTGCCGGAAAAAAATTTTAATTACTCAAAATAGACATTTTTAATTCAGGAAAATATGCCATTTTTTGAATAGAGTATGGTAAAATACATCCAGTTCGACGTATTTTCTGTACAGTTAGTGTGAAAACGAACTCGATTGAATGCGATTTTATTTAAAATTATCGAAAAACACATTCAATTAGACGTGCTTTCACACTCTTTTAAAAAAATATTTATCGAAACTTCAAAAAATTTGATATTTTTACCAGTTAATATATTTTCTGACAACTTTGACTAATTTAACCAATTTAAACAACCAACTTCAAAAACCAATTTTAAAATACCCAAATCCCAAAATCCAAATAAAAATACCCAGATTTAAAAACCCAATTCAATTTCATTCAAGAACCCAAATTCTGAAAACCTAACTCTAACTACCTAATTTCAAAAGCCTAAACAGTCACCCCAAGTTGTTTTCAGGAACAATCACACCCAACTTCAACCAAAAAACCTTAAACTTTCATTTTAATAACCCTAAACAAAATCTACAATATCATCAACAAAAACAAAAACAAAAACAAAAACAAACCCATAGGATATACTGAAAATTAAGATAAAAATACTGAAGTGACGTGTTCTTGCTAAAAAGAGATACAAATGATATAGTATCTTAATTTTATACAACCTTTTCTCATAATCTATAATAACTTTAAAAGAAGTCGAATAAAAGTTTAAAATAATTTCAAACAAATAAAAAAAAAAAAACCATTGAAATGAAATTCCAAAAATCCCAGAGTTTCAAACTAAAGATTTAGAAAAATATCATTTAATAAATTGAAGCCCTAAATCGACTAAAGAATTAAAGAGATTTTCAATTTTAATCTTCACACTAGTTTAATTAAAGTAATTAAAAAAATTACACACATAAAAAATATTAAAATTATACATAAACTTTGATACAATATGTAATATCATACATTGACTTTAATTTTACACGATTTTACATAAAAATTTGATTTTATTTAATTTTTGCAAATAGTTAACAATATTATTGAATTAGTATCATTTTACATTGATATAATGCATACACAAACAATTATATTAATCCAATATGAAAATAAATATACGTATTTAGTTTTTTAAATGTGTACAATTGAATCGAAATCAAAATTTTATATATACATATGAACTAGAATTCAATTTTCGTGTGTATAACTGCACCAAATTAAATTTACGTATCAAATTACACATTAAACTGAAATTCATGTATAAATTTGATATTATCCCAAAATATTCTTCCGTAATTGATAGCAACTGCTCCTTATCAAGAATTCGTAAGCAATGATGATTCAAAAGGGGGACAAGTGGTCCAACCCCACTTTACAATTCGGTCCTTTTTTGAGGATTTTTTTGGACGCACCATCTTCACTCTTCCTTATCACTTTGTGTCGGCACGCAACGATTTTATACCTGAAATATATGGCTAATATACTTAAGAGGTCTTTCTATTATAAGAATTTGGTTAAATTAGTCTCTTTATTTTTAAGTGGATCGATTTAATCTCTACTATTAAAAAAATAAGATAAGACCAAATTGAAATCGGATTTATATTTACTATTTAAAACCTATCGTTTATTGTTTAACAAAGTTAATATTTTTAAAGTTTTTATGTTCTGTTAATAAAATCTTTTGTTTGAAATTTAGTTTCATTTGAAAAATAATAATTTTCAGGATATTTTTTATAAATAAATGTTAACTTTGTTATAATTTGAACTTATTTGATTCTTTTTAATAGTATAGGGACTAAATTGATTCAATTCCTATAATACAAAGACCTCATGGGTATTTAACCCCTAAAAGTACAAATAATCTTCTCTCCTGACTGTAACCGACATAAATAAGAACCTGTTTGAGCCATAGACGTCGTATGCGTGTATGTTTTTTCTAGCCAAACATGGGGCAAATTTTATTATTAATCCTTATACTTTTCAAGTTTTTAAAATTCAGTCTTATCTCAGATAATAATAGTTAAATCCACTAGGTTCAATTTTGTTACTAATTTTGTACTTTGTAGGTTTAGTTTTTGTTCTTCAATTTGATCATTGTTAGAAGAGATGACAGGGAAACGGGCTGGTAGCGGTTTTGGCCCTTCCCTAAAAATAAAAAATTCCAGTTCAGTCTCATTAGAAATAATAAAATTACATTTTGACCCTTCAAAATATGAAAAAATATACATTTAGTCCCTTAAAAATGATGAAATTATAAATTAATACATAATAAAATTACATTGACCTCACAAAAATTTTATAATTCAATTCCGTCCCCTAAAAGATTTTTGGTTTCACCCCTAATTTTTAAAAAAAAATTAAAGATTTTAAGCCAAAACTAAAACTTCACAATTAAAAAATATAAGGATTGAACTTCGTGTGTTGGTCAAAATGTTTATCGCATCAAATGTGACCTGAGTTCGAGTTGTGCTAATTGTATATAATTCACCCAAAAATATAAGGACTAAAAAATAATAAAATTAAAATATAAGAAGTAAATCCTAATAAATTAGCTTTGACAAATGGCAGATATAGATAAGATGATACCTATAACACGGCACTGAGCCGCGTTAAATGATAAAAAAGTATACTACTTTTTTAGATGCCATACGTTACCTTATAGCCACGCTTCAGCATCAACCCCACGGTCTAATCCCACCCCAGTTCCAGATAAGAAATTTTTGAAACTTGTGCTTATAAGATTTTTTTTTTTAATTATTTTCTTCGTTCACACCACCCGTTCAAACGTAAACTTTTTTTTTTTAATAATTTACGACTAAACCCAACCTCTCGTACTTACAACATAATATTTTTGCTATTGGATCAAGTGATTATTAGCAACTAAAACGTAAATTTATTAATAGTTTAATGACATCGAGTTTCCCTTAGTTTTGAAACTTGATAACCTTTTTCAATTCTTTTTTTTTTTTAATATACTGATGTGATTACATGATAATATTTGTTCATATTTTCTTAACCTTTTGACAACGCACACACAAGCGCTCGAACTCGGGATCCCTAAGATGAGCAACATCCTTTTTTTCACTGGAACCACTTGTTGGATTCAACCTTTTTCAATTATAATTCTTATGCTGACGTGGTATTATGATATTGTATCATATCATCATATTAAAAAAAAAAAAATTATAACGTGATATAATCTCAAAGTATTACGTAATCGCATGGATCAAAACATGTAAAAATTACCAAGTTCAAAAACAAATATGAACCGAAAGAATAAATTTAAATATAAATCAATCAAAACCAAAACTAAAACTAAAATCAATAGAAAGAAAGAAAAAAAAAAAAAATCATCCCGTACAGCTACACTGCTCACGTTAAAGTCTACCAAAGTGTCAATTTAAGATAAGCTAAGTTAAAGAGACGCCATACTTGACCTTAGCTTAGGTTTGCCCTCAAATTCCTACGAGTCGTTAGCCAGTGGCTCTATCATCAATAATAGAATGTGGACTAATTCCCCACCCACCTACCAGACATACTTTACCTTCTTTATTATTACTCTCTCTTTTCACCCAATTTATCTATCACTTACATCTTTCTTTTTATAATATATAAAAGGTATAATGGTTTGTTTGATACTTCAACACTATAAAAAAAAAATTATTATTTTAGCCCTTTAATTAATTTTTTTTTATCTTTTTTAACTTTTAAATTATTTTTTTTTGTCAAATCATCTCAAAATAGATGGAAAATTTAATGTTTTGTAACTTTATTGATGTGGAACATATGTGGATGACACAATAGCATTTAATTAATCTTTTTGAAATCTTGAAAATTCAAAAAAATATAAATTGAAAATCATTAAAGTTATTTAAAATATATAAATAAATATAAAAATATTTTTAAAATTTTAAAAATTAATTAAATGCTCATCCACACAACAATCCATGTGTATATCATGTCAGTAAAGTTAAGAAACGTTAATATTTTTCATCTATTTAGGGTGATTTGATAAAAAAATACAAGTTTAAGGGCTAAAAGAAATAAAAAAAATTAAATAGAAGGTTAAAATAAAATTTTATAAAGTTAGGGAGCAAAAAAGTTATTATGCCTACATAAAATAAAAAGTTGTTAGGTGTCACCACTTTATATGTTTTCATTGGTCTTAAACAGTAATTTTGCCCATTTCCATCGCATTAGGTGGCAGTTGGACTTGGTCTTGTGTCATTGATATAGAATTTTTAAACTAATTATGACAATGAAATTTTGATATAATTAATAAACGATAAGGTCTCAAGTTTTAAATATTTTTGTTTGACTTTAACTATGTATAAATCATACACGAGTTCTGTTTAGATTTAATTTAATTTTTTTGGTAAAATAAAAACAATACCAAGTGATTACAATCTTAAAGAATTATTAACGTAGAGAAACAATATTACGTTCAGCTATCAGTAGAGTCCTTACTGAATCAAAAGACTCTTAAAATAATTGTACATTACTCAATTTACTTGAAGCTATTTATGATCATATGATCAATTTTTTTGATACATATAATAAATTGTCTATGAAAAATTACACAGATCAATTTCGAGTTCTTGAAACGTTAATGATTTATATTTTTAAAATGACTTGAATATCATTAATGATTTAATTCTTGCCATATTTTAATAACAACTAAATTTCTTTTGTATAAGTGATGAGTCAAATATTTAATCACTAAATTTGATATCTTTTCTAATTTAGTTATTAAATTTTTGTCCATCTTAATCTCTGCACTTGATACTTTTTCTTAATTTTGATTTTTACGATGATGTGATGTTTTAAAATTATAACATATCATCACTTAATTATTTTATGAAAATATAATATTTTTATGTAATAATGTGACACAATATCGTTCACCATATCATCATATGAAATGGACCAAAATATAATTTACGTGTTAATAAAAGGACTCACCAAGTAATTCAACAATTTCTACCTTTTCATTAAGTTCAATAAATGTCTGAAACTACAAGACACAGGTTTAAAATATATTTTATTAATGACTAAATATAATCAAATATGTCTGAAAAATCAAATTCTAATTACAGTCAAATAAGGACCACTAAAAAGAAACATATACATTAGTAGGGCAAAAATTGTAAAAATATAAAATGTAAGACCCATATTTTTGTTTTCATAGATTACATTGTATGGTACAAAAGTCAGTAAAAACAGTGCAGCACCAACCATAGCAACTACCCTTTTATAATTCATGTCAACATGAGATCATTCCCCACATGTTTAGGCCGAAGACAAACCCGGATTTCGTGTTCTTCGGGTACCATCTGTAGTTTCGGAACCATAATCTCAAGCACGGAACCTGGCCCGTCATGATATGCTTCTATGTCTGCATCTTCGGGGATTCGGGTTGACAATGGGATTTCTCTAACGAATTCACCGGGAGGGCAATGCTCGGGAGCAGGATCTGTAAGCTTGAAAGTCCGGTTGTGTCGTTTGATGAACGGCATACCCGATGTGCTCAAACAAGATAGTTTTATAATACCATGAGTGAGTGTGTTCCTCCATGAGACCTTTACCCTTTGAAGATCAACAAAAGGCAAGCTGATAATGATCAAGTAACCAGCTTCGTCCTCGTAGATGGCTTTCGCAGCGGTAACAGGACCGTAAGCATTTTTCATTACCCCGCTGAAGTCGTTTAACCAGTGTGGTTCACTAGGATGAATTTCCATGTCTGGGATTCGGTCAGAAGGAGGAATGACAGGCAAAAAGCAATCATCGTCTTTCCTCCTCTTGTTGCTCACAAGTGACAAGTCTGTGCCATCACCGTACGTATGGCTAGATGATTGAGTAGATAAATTGAGTCCAGACCCATTGAGCAGTTTCCTCGAGTGAGAATTTGGTATGTTCTTTATTATATGAGGTCTCTCGAGCTCAAAATCAGTGTTCGGGAGGTTTCTCCATGAACTAAAATCACTAGCTTGGGGTGGAATAGTGAAGTTTAAATCCCTTCCGGTAAGTTCAATCCATTTCTTCCGATCTTCTTCACTGAGAGCCATGAGATTCGGTGATGGAACAAGTTCAATCCCGTGCACACACTGAGGGTTCGACAATCCTCTATAATGCTTCCGTTGCATCCTATGGGAACGGATAAATCCCTTATCAACACTTAAAGGAAAAGGACGTTCCCCTTGGCGAGAATGCCCATTCATGTAGCTTCGAAGTTGCATTTTACCCAATGCATTCTCAGGTTTCTCCTTGAAAACCCACATATACATATTCTCCATGTCGTGTTGAACCATGAAAACATCCAACATAAGATCTGATTTATCGAAACCAGAAACACCATTGCTATCTCGAACGATCTTAGCCTTGGATTTCTCATTCAAAGCGGGCTTGAAGTAAAAGCTAAAGAACAACCAAGCACCCCATATACTATCTACCCGCTTAGCGCATTTCCGTCCGGCTTTTGAGACTGGAAGGTAGCTCTCGGTTTCATAAGCTTGTGAACACAGCCCAACATCTAGAATATCACACTGATCGGAATTCCACTGCTGCTGTGGCGGAGGGCTACGCTCAGCAGATAACGGCAAATTAATATCCGGTGGCCGGGACAGAACCAATTGCCTATTCTTGTCTAAATCAAACTCGTCGTAAGCGCTTGAATCCATAGATAAAAGAGTTGAAGGATGATGATTCTCCATTGAGAAAGTTGTAAGGAGAGAAGCTCCCATTTCAGCTTATGCAATTGGAGATTGTAATAATTGCTGCTTGTGGATTGAATTTTTCCATTTACCCCAAAACCACCCCCCCCAAAAAATTCAATAAATTATCAATCACCACATGATTTTCCCCTCAATCAAAACCCTAGAATTTTATAAAAAACAAAAATAAAAATGAAACAACAATCCCCAGAAAAACCCACAGAAATCAACAACTTTATTTAAATCAAATTCAATAAACCCCAACTTATTAACAATATAACAAACAAATTGAAAAATATAAATAATTTTACCCTAAATTCTAACACAGTAAATTTCCCCTAAAAAGCTGCTAAAGAAAGAACCCTAAAATCTACAGAAACTGAATCAAAAGCATAAATTCCATAAAAAAAACAAAAAACCCAATTCTTATTTTTGCTTTACATAAACAAAAAGAAACAAATTACATCTTAATTATTAAAAAAAAAAAAAAAAAGACCCAACTTCAACAAAGCAAAATTAAAAAAAAAAAAAAAAAAAGAAGAGAGAAATTTCAAATTTTCTAGAAGAGAAATGAAGGGATCTTCAAAGGTTACCTCATGGGATAAGCATCGAGGAATCGAGATGAAGAAGGACCTTCATGAACAATTATAATGCTCAGCTCCACTAAATCATCATCATCCCCAACCTTACCCACCATTTTCCCCCCTTTCCTTTCTCTCGTCAACTTTTTTTTTTTTAAATTTATTTTCTTGTTTATATTATTATACGTTTATATGCTTTCCCCCCCTTCTGTTCCTTTCATTTACTTGCTTTGTTTTGTGGCCATTAAAGAGGAAACAGAGAAGAAAATAGAAAAGAAAAAACAGAGGAAAATGAAAATAAAACAGTGGAAGAGATAATGAGGAGAGAGATAATTGAAAGGTAAGCCACCGTCTCATTATACAGAGGTTTATATCGTTCGTAAAAGCCTACACTGAATATCACCGATTTTGATTATCACTTTTCCTTTGCGCCACTTTTCTCAATACTCCACCGTTTCGTTATTGGGTAAAATACACCTAAAGTTTTAAACTATTAATAAATTTACGTTTTAGTTACTTGCTTCAAAAAGTTATAAAATGATAATTGAACTATTCGAAGTTTTTTTTTAAGTTACTAGATTATTAAAATTGTTATTGTATGACTTTTTCTATTCGTATTGCCTGCACCAATCGAAAGCTCTTATTCTTCTTCTCTTCTACAATTTTGTTTTTTCTATAAAAGAGCTTTGAATGTCACAAATTTGAAAACTAAAATCCAAATAACTTTTTCTTTGGTCCTCGACATTGACTGTCAAATCTGCTTAGATCTAAGTATGTTCTTCTCGTTAATGGATAACGCTTCATTGTATCGATTATCGAATCGTTGCTTGAAACTCGCTAGCTAGATTTTAAAAAAAAAAAAAACTTAACAGTGTAGTGACTTAATCAATGACTTAAATGATTTTTTTGAATAGTTTAGTGACCAATTTGTAACTTTTTGAAGTTTGAGTAACCAAAACATTAACTTATTAACAGTTTAGTGATCTTGGGTGTAATTTACTCATAATTATTTTATAACGATGTGGTGTGTTCTTAGTTTTTGTTGGGTTAATATTCTAGTTGAAACTTGAGTTTAGTTTCAATGTTCAATTTGGTACTTATCCTAATTTGATATTTAAGTTTTCCTTTTTTTTTTGGTGGATCATATTTAAGTTTGATTTAATGATCTCTTTGGTACCGAATTTTTTTTAAAAATTGATTCTTAAACATTTTTTGTCAAAATTAAATATAAAAAATTTAGCTTTAACATTCAATTTAGTGCTTCAATTTTTTTTTTATATCCTAATTAACAATAAAACAATATTTATACCTCCAAACAATAACAATAAAATAGTAGAATACAATAGTGAAATGATAATAAAACAGTAAAAAATAGCAACAAAACAATAGTTTTTTTTTAACAAATTTGGGCCGAGTCGGGTTAAAAAACCTTACCCGAGACTCGACCTATTTTCTAAATGAGTCTTATTTTTTATCCAAACCCATTTTTCGAATATATATTTTTTACCAAATACTTTCACTTTTCAAATGAGCTTTCGAGTTGGGTCGAGTGTCCTAATCCATGTACAACTTTAATTCTACCACATCATCACAAAATATTTTATAAAAACATAACTTTTTATGTAATGATATAGCACAATATTACATGGGACTGGTCAGGTGTCAACATGAGATCATTCCCTACATGTTTAGACCGAAGACAAACCCGGATTTCATGTTCTTCGGGAACCATTCGTAGTTTCGGAACCATAATCTCGAGAACAGAACCCGGGCCATCATGATATGCTTCTATGTAGGCGTCTTCGGGGATTCGAGTTGACAATGGGATTTCTCTAACGAATTCACCGAGAGGGCAATGCTCGGGAGCGGGATCCGTAAGCTTGAAAGTCCGGTTGTGTCGTTTGATGAACGACATACCTGATGTGCTCACACAAGATAGTTTTATAATACCATGAGTGAGTGTGTTCCTCCATGAGACCTTTACCCTTTGAAGATCAACAAAAGGCAAGCTGATAATGATCAAGTAACTGGCTTCGTCCTCGTAGATGGCTTTCGCAGCAGTAACAGGACCATAAGTGTTTCTCATTACCCCGCAGAAGTCATTTAACCGGTGAGGTTCACTAGGATGAATTTCCATGTCTGGGATTCGGTCGGACGGAGGAATGACCGGAAAATAGCAATCATCGTCTTTCCTCCTTTTGTTGCTCACAAGTGATAAGTCAGTGCCATCGCTGTACATATGGCTCGATGATTGAGTAGATAAGTTGAGTATGCTCTTTATTATCGGAGGTCTCTCGAGCTCAAAATCAGTGTTCGGGAGGTTTCTCCATGAACTAAAATCACTAGCTTCGGGTAGAATAGTGAAGTTTAAATCCCTTCCGGTAAGCTCAATCCATTTCTTCTGATCTTCCTCGCCGAGAGCCATGAGACTCGGTGATGGAACAAGTTCGATCCCATGCACACACTGAGGGTTCGACAATCCTCTATAATGCTTCCGTTGCATCCTATGGGAACGGATAAAACCCTTATCGACACTAAAGGGGAAAGGGCGTTCCCCCTGACAAGAGTGCCCGTTCATGTAACTTCGAAGCTGCATTTTACCCAACGCATTCTCGGGTTTCTCCTTGAAAACCCACATATACATATTCTCCATGTCGTGCTGAACCATGAAAACATCCAACTTAAGATCCGATTTATCGAAACCAGAAACACCATTGCTATCTCGAACGATCTTAGCCTTGGATTTCTCATTCAAAGCAGGTTTGAAGTAAAAGTTAAAGAACAACCAAGCACCCCATAAACTATCTACCCGCTTAGCGCATTTCCTTCCGGCTTTCGAGACTGGAAGGTAGCTCTCGGATTCATAAGCTTGTGAACACAGCCCAACATCAAGAATATCGCACTGATCGGAGTTCCATGGCTGCTGCGGCGGAGGGCTATGCTCGGCAGATAATGGCAAATTGATATCCGGTGGCAGGGACAGAACCGATTGCTGATTCTTTTCTAAATCGAACTCGCAATGAGCACTCGAATCCATAGATGAAAGAGTTGAAGGATGATGATTCTCCATTGAGAAAGTTGTAAAGACAGAAGCTCCCATTTCAGCTTATGCAATTGGAGATTGTAACTCTAGTGAATTGAATTTTTCCATTTACCCCCAAAAAGAGGGCCAAAAATTCAAAAAATCATCAATCACCACACGATTTCCCCTCAATCAAAACCCTAGAATTTTATCAAAAAAAAAAAAAAACATAAAACAACAATCCCCAGAAAAATCAAATTCAATAAACCCCAACTTATTAACAATATAACAGACAAATTGTAAAATGTAATATTTCCCCTAAATTCTAACACAAAATCTATTGAAAATTTGCCTAAAAAGCTGCTAAAGGAAGAACCCTAAAGTCTCCAGAAACCGAATCAAAAGCATAAATTCCATAAAAAAACAAAAAACCTAATTCTTATTTTCACTTTACATAAACAGAAAGAAACAAATTACATCTTAAGAATTAAAAAAAAAAAATCCAACTTTGAGAAAGCAAAAGAACAAAAAGAGAGAAATTTCAAATTTTCTAGAAGAAAAGTGAATGGATCTTCAAAGATTACCTCATGGGATAAGCATCGAGGATTCGAGTTCTAGAAGGACCTTCATGAACGATTATAATGCTCAGCCCCACTAAAACATCATCATCCCCAACCTTACCCACCTTTTTTTTCCACTTCTTTTCTCTCTTCAACTTTTTTTTTAATTTTATTTCCTTGTTTATATTATTATACGTTTATATGGTTTTTTTTTCCCTATTGTTCCTTTCATTTATTTCATTTGTTTTGTGGCCATTAAAGAGAAAACAGAGAAGAAAGTAGAAGAAGAAAACAGAGGAAACAGAAAAAAATTTGAACGAGACAAATAAGAAGAGAGGTTTAATTCGTTAGTAAAAAGCCGACACTGGAGATCACCGATATTGGTTATAGCCGTTAATTAACGGTAACGGTTGACTTTTCTCTCGCGCCACATTTTTCAATACTCCACCGTTTTGATTATTGTGTAAATTAGATATGAGAATTCGATCGAGTCGAGTTAAAAAATTTCGAATTAATTGAGTTGACGAATCTTATTTTAGCAATCGAACTTAATTTGAATTTTTTCGAATCGAGTCAAATCAAGTCGAGTTAACGGATAATATTATTTATACTCAATATTGTGTTTACATGGACCAATTATTTAACTAAGAGACGAAATTCAAGATTATTTAACTACATAAACAATATAATGATTTTACATTTTAACTTAATGAGTAAACATTTATCAAAACGACGTAGTTTTGCCTTTAAACTTAATGATTTTGACTTTTGACTTTTAAAAAGTAAACATTTATCAAAATGACATAATTTTACCTTTTCTTATTCGGATTTTCGAATAACTCAAATTGTGTAATTTATATTCGAGTTAAACAGAAAAACTTAATTTTTTATTCGAGATGATCCGAATAACTTGATTAACTCAAATAACTTGAACTGTTTAATTCAAAATTTTAATTATTTTTTGAGTTTTTCAAATCGAATCGGATTTTGCTCACCTCTAGTGTAAACTACGAAAGTTATTAAACTTTTAGTAAGTTTACGTTTTAATTATTCAATTTAAAAAAAATTACAAAATAGTCGTTGAACTATTTAAAAATTTTTATTTAAATCATTGGGTTATTAAAATGATTGTTGTATGGTATTCTTTGTTCGTATTATTTGCAAACAATCGAAAGTTCTCTTTTTTTTTTTCTATTTCAAGTTTAATTTTTCTTTGTGAAACAGCTTTGAATGTCATAAAATTGCGAACCAAAATCCAAATAACTTTTTTCTCTACTCTCCAACATTGATCGTTAGATCGATTTGGATTTAAGATTTCTTTTACTTGTTGATGGGTAGTGATCTACTATACCGATAGTCGAATCGTCGCATAAAAAGCTTGCTAGGTGGACTTCAAAAAAAAGTTTAACAACCCAATGACTTAAATAAATTTTTTTGAATAATTTAGTGATTATTTTGTAACTTTTTGAATTTGAGTGATCAAAACGTAAACTTACTAATTATTTAATGACCTTGGGTGTAGTTTATCCAATTATTTTATAATGATGTGATGTATTTTTAGTTTTTAATTAGGTTGATATACTATTTGGAACTAGAATTTTGCTTCAATGTTAAAGTTGATACTTGAGTATTTTTTTGTGCCAATTTAATGTTTACTTTAGCATCGATTTTTTTAATTAAATACTTGAATATTTTTTATTAAAATTAAGTATTTAAAATTGATTTCAATAATTAATTTAATATTTAATTATTTTTTATGCTAATTCACACGTGCCCTAATTATAGTACCAAATGGATGATAGTGGTGAAAATTTGACACCCATCTATTCTTATTTAAAGACTTTTTCATTGGTTTTTGGAATTTAGAATTTTCCTCAGACAAACTACTACAACATCGTTAAATGTTATAAAAAGACAAGCATGAAAAGCAAAACTATTTCGATGGGAATTGATAACTATTTAATGAATGGGTTAATTGTCATAATAAATATTCCAAATTAATATTATGAAAGTGGAATTCCATGATTTCTCACCATTATTCATTAATCAATATTAGAAAACATGATCAGTGATAGATTAATGATTTATTAACTTAATTAAATAACTAATTATATATAGAGAGAGATATAGACATAGATAGATAGATAACTTTTAGTGGGAAAGAGAGAAGGAACATTATTTTTCGTTCTCTTTCTCTCCAAACCGTAGCAAAATAAAAAAAAAGAATTTGCATTCGGTCCAAATTAATCAACCTTGATGACTTTTATGGAATTTTGATCATCTAAGCTTAACAATTCATGCACATGTGTTACATTTCTTATTAATTGTTGAGTTTTAATTAAGTTGCCATTAATGATATGGAGGAAATTAAATTTTATAGAGATTGATTCATGAATAACAAGTTGTTAGAAAATTATGTAATGGATTGAAAGTTAGAGGTCCTTAGTAAAGAAATATGAAATTGGTTTTCGATTCGATAAAAGAAACAAAAAAATTACAAGTATTTTTTATATTAGGGCTTATAGGGACCAAATCAAATGAAATGCGTTCATATTTGATAATTGTTAAAATTTGCTTTGATTAAGAAACTTATATCATTTTATATTCATGTTATTGGATGTAGCTAAGATCAAGAGTGAATAACTGATGGTCTAATTCTTCCCCCGGGCCTTTTATTCTTTAAACTTTTGATATTTAGTCTAAATTTAATTGCATGAATTTAATCCTTGTTTGCTAATTGACGTTAATGTTAAATTCATGAAATTAAAAGTGGACTAAATTTCAAAAGTTTAAAGAATACAAGGGGTGGAGGAAGAATTAAACCATAACTGATCCTAAAACTTGTAGATTTTGGTTTCCTAAGATTCAAAAATGGTAACTGCGAAAGCAAGAACATTGACAGAAAAAATAGGGGAGATAATGAGGAACCCTACCTTTTGATCAAATCTTGCGCGCGAATTTCTTCACCAATTTTCAATGAACTAACGAACCTCAGTTGGACCTTTTTTTGGATTTCCATTTTCAATGATCGAATTTCTTCAACGCCATTTTTTTTCCCAAACGCTGAAACGGAGAACCGATCTCTTCATCTCCGTCACTGACTTCGCGGATCACATCGAAATCATCGTTAAGATAAATGGCTTTGTTTCTCCAGCTGCCTCCGTTAGAGTTCCTCGAATCCTCTTCCACGAACACCTTAAGTTCATCAACAGGCCACTCAAATCCCTTAAATTTCGTCTCCAATTTGGCCTTCTTTGAACGGCTTATCTTGGACGAGATCGCTGCTAGAATGACCGGATCTAAATAATCTTCCAGCCTTTTTTTAACCGTTCTTCCGCTCTTTTTCGAATTCACTTTCAATGCCGAAGAGTTTGAACCTTCCCTGCAAAAAAAAAAAAAGAGAGAGAGAGAGGAAATTTTGCAATTAAATCAAACGGGAAATTCAAAGCCGCTTTGGATAAGCGGAGAGGTAAGAGAAAGTACGGCTGAGAATGAAGCGAGGCAGGGCGGAGGAGGCGTTTTTGGATATCTTCTACGGTGGCGAGAGGACTGGAATCTTCAAGCCTCATGTTCTCTGTCATACTTTTCGCGCCTTAAATTCAAACCAGTTAATCGTTTACAAACACTAGGTTTTTCTAAGTAGCATCAGGTTTGTAATTTTGGTTAAAATATGGTACAAGTCCCTGTATTTTTTTACATTTGAAATTCAACCTCTCTACTTTTATTTTTAAGAATTTAATACATTTATTTTTCAAATTTAAAAATTCAGGTTTTATTGTTAATACGATCAAAACTCTTCCATTAAATACGCTAACATGACATTTTAAACTAAAAAAAAACTGTTGAAGCTCAATTTTGATCGGGCCCAATATTTGGATTAAAAATTAAAATTTTAGATTTTAAATTTTAATTCATTTTAATTTTAAATTTATTGTAAATTTAAGCTTATTTGGAATTTAAATTTAAATTTATTTTGAAATAAAAATTTAAATTTAAAAGTTTAATTGAATATCCAAATTACAAACAATTCAAACCCAAACTTAAAGGTCCAAATTACAAAGTTCTAAACCCATATCCCAAGCCCAGTTACAAACATAAATCCTAGCCCAAATGACCCAAAATTGTACAAGAAGCCTTTCAGGTCTGCTACCACCACTTGGACTATTGATGCCTTCATTTCAACCAACCAAAGCACGCGACTTCAGCATCCACATCATGACACACGAACCAAGATACCCGCCCCGAGGTCTGCCACCGTTGCTGCCACCATATGAAGACCTACAAAAGAAAAGACAAAAGCAAAAGCAAGAAGAGAGCAAACAAAAATATTATTTTGTAATATATTTCGACTATAAGAGCCATTTCTAAGAATTTTTAAAGGGAGGGGGGGATTTTGGAAGCAAAAAGAAACAATCAGAAAATCAATAATGATAGTATTTTTTGTTCACTATTATTTTTTTGGTTCCAAAACACAAGCAGAGGAAGCAATAAGAATACCAAACCAGATTCAAATTACTCAACTTTCCGTTCTCAAGGTATATTTTAAATAAACATTAATATATTTATTTATCATACATTTATTATTTCTTTCAAATTTCGAAGCATCTTTTATTTAAACATATATTAATATATTTACTTATTATATATTATATACTCATATTCATTTATTGTCCATTTATTATTTCTATGAAATTTGAAAAATTTATAATAAATAAATAAATAAAAAAGAATTTGAGGATTTATACCTAGACCCAAGCCATCATCGGCGATGCCGCAAACGAAGTCGTTCCAAAAGTGTCTGTGTTCGTACAAGGCTTCGATAAGGAGGGTTTCTTTTTCTCATCAATTAAAAAAATAAAAAAGGAAATAATAAGAAACAAACTAAGAAAAAAAATGTGGTACTCTAAAAAATCATATGTTGCAACTTTATATTTATAGATCTGTAAATCTAGTTTTTTGTTTAAAAATGAAAAATAAAAAATATACAAAACATGGCTTTTTATATCAAGATCTGGAAATTTGATTTTAAATCTAGTTTGTAAATTATAATAAAAAAATCAAAAGCTTGTAAATCAGTTTCGATTTGAGAATATTTTTAGTGTTATTTCAAATATTCAAAGTTAGATCGGGTTGATTTGAACCCCGATCTATGTTTTCTGAAAAATGAACACACACACACACAAAAAAGAAACTTTCGGCTTACGTGCCACCATACACGACAACGCATGGATGATCTGAGGCGACGGAAGACAACGGGTCATGAAGGAATCCCATTGGAGAATAGGGTAAGCCCTTCGAGCATTTCAGAGAAAATTTTGGGCGGGGGGGGGGGGGAGTGTTTTTAGTTTTAAATACATGAAAGAATGATTTTTTTGGCCAAAAAAAATGACTTAAATACTTGCCTGCGATGTGGCTTAAGAGAGGAGAGTTTTGTGTCAGCAAAAGGTTTATTTGCTTCCAGTCCTTCTATTCTTCCATCATTTTTTTTTAATCTTCTATTTATTTTTTTAACTATTTTTTGAATTTGCCTCTTTAATTTTATTTTATTTATAGTTTGATCCCTCAAATGTGGATTTCCATGAGAGTGGCACATGTTCCCATCCTTGGAAAATTGTCAGTTTGACCCATAATTCTCCAAAAATTACAATTTTAACCTTAAACTTTTTAAAATTCCATTTTAACCTTGAATTTTCAAAAAATTACATTTTACACCCAAATTTTTCCAAAATTCCATTTTTGACCTTAAATTTTTCAAAAATTACATTTTACCCTCGAACTTTTCAAAATCCCATTTTTTACCTCAAATTTTCTAAAAATTACATTTTACCCTTAAACTTTCCAAAATCCCATTTTTTACCCTTAAATTTCCAAAATTACATTTTTACCCCCGAACTTTCCAAAATTCCATTTTTGACCTCAAAATTTCAAAAAATTACATTTTTGCCCCTGAACTTCCAAAAATTACTATTTTACTCCTAAATGTCTAAAAATACCTTTTTTTGATTCCAAGCCTTCCAAAAATTACCATTTTACCCTCGAATGTCTAAAAATTCCCTTTTAAACCTCGAACCTTCTAAAAATTACCATTTTGTTCCTGAAGCATCCAAAATTACCGTTTTACCCCTGGGCATCCAAAAATCACATTTTTACTCTATTTACTTTGCTTTCCTTTCTCTTCAATGTTTATATTTAGTTTTTGATTATATGCTTTCGTATTTCGTATTTTTTGATTTTTGTATATCATTTATCGACCTAATCATTTTCGTTTTGTGTTATTTAATCTCCATTATTAACTATTCATTTATATCTAAATTTTCACATTTGTTTTCAAAATTATTTTAAAACGAGGCAATATCATTTTCGTGTGAAAACTTCGAGAAATCATGCCCTAACGTGTCGGGTGTGATTTTTTTCGTATAACTTACAGGAATCAAATATCCTCCCCCAAGCTTTTAATGCTTGTTAACTTCGAGATTTCGAGAACGTCGTGCCCTAATGTGTTGGTCACGACTTCAATTCTCCACGAAAATCGAAGCAAACGGGCATCCTTTCTTCAAATCTTCTTAAGTCATGTGTCCGAGGATTGTATTTTAAACTCAATACGAAATTTCAAGTTTTCAAATACATATATATATAAATAATTTTAAAGCAAAACGAGACAATATCTTTTCGTGTGAAAACCTTGAAAAACCATGGCCTAACGTGCTGGGTGCAATTTTCGTATAATTCACGCAATCGAATATCCTCTTTAAAATCTTTCAAAACGTCTTTCAATTTTGAAAATCCGAGAACGCAGTGCCCTAATGTGTTGGACACGATTTCCAATTCTCATAGAAATTCGAAACACGAGGACGGATTTCCTCCAAAAGGGTTTTCTTTGAAATCTTTCAAAGTTTTCCAAAGACAAAGATCGTATTTTAAGTTCTACTCGAGTTTTCAAATGTTTTAACAAACTAAGACTCGAAAGTAATCAATGTGGTACCAATTTTGGGCGTATGAGGGTGCTAATCCTTCCTCATGCGTAACCGACTCCCAAACTTGTTTTTTTAGATTTCAAAGACTTATACATTTTCCAAAATGGATTTTAAACGTTTTGTGGTGATCCAATCACACCAGATAAAAGATTGGTGACGACTCCCATTTTCCAATTTTAAAATAATTTTTGAAACTCATTTAAAAAACGTTTCGATAGCTTGGCGACTCCATTGGGGATTTTAAAAATAAAAAGAGAGTCAAGCCAAAAGTTGGTTATTTTCGGGGCTTTTTGTTAAAAATTTTAAACATTGGTTTTGTTTAATATACGATCCTTGTATGCATTGGTTACTACACCTTTTAAGTGAAAGTGAGAAGCTACTCCTTCATGAGGTTTTCACCTCCGTGCAGGATAGTGAATCGTTTTCGAGATTACATTTATACCTATGTGTTCGTGAACTTTTCACTTCTGTGCAAACATATGGGAAATGTGTCCCCCTAAACTGAACTCATCCATATGAACCTATAATGGGTAAGGATTGAGGAATCTGCCGGTTTAGGTACCCCAACTCTAGAACTTGAACCACATATAGTAAATCCTAGTTGCTTACCTTAGGATAGAACTACACCAAACTATTAGCAGCCTCTCAAGTTTAGGTTCTCTGTTATATATCCGTACTTTGTTATCATACTTATGTTCTTTTGCTTTTTAATTATTGCTTGTATTGTATCTTCATACAAGGAAAAGTTTGGCTTTAAGCTCAATTACTAAATAGAAATTGGTCATAAGAAAAGGAGTTCCTTGATAAGGTGGACAATATGGTCGCGCGCATATGGTCAAAAAGAAAGACGAAAAAAGCCAATGATTAGCCAGCCGAGTAAGACGAAAACAATGACCGCACAACGAACCAAACTTTAACCCAACTACGAAAAGTGACTGGTCACTTAATCATTTAAGTTGACATTTTGGACCAAAAATCAAGGACGAACCAGGGCGAAATCGGATGATGTCCTACGAATATTAAAAGCCTCCGAACATTAAGACACGATCATATGCGTATCTATCTTATGTAAAGGAATTTGTTTTCTAGTAAAGTTTTCTAATAGAATTGAGTTATGAGTCAATGCTTTTCTTATGCATACATGCATTCATAAACAATACGTTTTATTAACTTGCACATAATTCCATGAGAGCCTACCTTAAGTAGAATTGTGCCAAGCCTTCAGTGGTTGCACGAAGAAGGTAAGAGACACAATTACATTATTGTTTCTTTGCTTTTAATTGCAATTTATTCCAAGTTTTATTCCTGTATTAATTGCACTAACTTATTCATTTTGAATCTATTTGCATTGCACCTTAATTCAAAAAATGTGTTGATTCCTGTTCTATTGCTAAATAGAGAACTGGTCATCAGAGAACAGATTCCTTGATACAATAGAAATCAACGTGGCCGTGCATATATGGTCAAAGAAAAACAACAACGCAAAAGTGACAACCTAGAAAAGAGACACATATCAGAGTTTTGGGATTACACCCAAATAAATGAAACTCATAACAGTTTGCAAGAGTTAAATGAAGTATCGAAGACAAAGCAAGGCAGATGTCCTATCACAAATATGTTGGTTTACACGTAAGGAATAAGCATCAATTCTGAACTCTCACTTAGTATTAGAGTCTAACTTCTAATGGTTTCACATTTGGAAAAGACGACATGATACCCACGATAGAAGCGTAAATCGCTTTACCTTTTTGCCCAAGGATTCAAAACAATAAAGTCTACTTTGAATATGGTGATAACTCTTACCTACTTAAGGTTAAAGTAGAGATACGCCTTTTTCGAGTCCTAACACTGTGTTGGGATTCAACTTAGTTGCTTCACCTGCAGAAACATGGACATACTGTAGAAGAATACACTACATTACTCCATTGCCCAATAACTCAAGTTGATAAGGCCGACTCTAAAGGAGCGAGCATGAGATTGCAGCTTTGATCAAGGAGAAAGGGGATAACAAGTGTATTGCTTTGAAAACCCCACAAGATATAGTACACTCAAACGTAAGAAAGAATGTCGACATCTTTGCTTCAAACACGAATGACTTAGTCATCTTCCCTAAAGTGTTGGGGCACATAGGAGGCGCGATTGCAGATTTGTTTGGCTAATTTGACAAGAGAATCACCCATGTTCTAGCAATCTTAGCCATAAAAAAACTGTCGAAGAAAGGGAAAAGAAGGTGTATTGGTGCAAATTTTTGTTAGTACGGTCTCGTGGTCGTTTTTTTAGGTCTCTTGTCAGAGGACTATTCTCCATCAAAAGAATTTATGGCTATCCAAAGACAAAATGATATCGCTAAAGAAAATTAAAAATAAGCAAGGAATGACTTCAAAGCTCTTAAGGGCAAGTTTGAGATGGGAACCATGTCGCAAGCAATATTTAACTAAAGTGTAAGAAATGACTAACCACTTGTAGACTTTAGTCATTCAAGACCAACACTTTGAATTTGAAATCAGGGTCAAACTGGAACAAAAATTAACTTGGAAGATTAGGTCTTTAAGCATTAAGGCACGACCATACATGTATCTGCCTTATGTATAGAAATTTGTTTTCTAGTAAAGTTGTTTAATGGAATAGAATCAAGAATCAATGCTTTGTTTTTCATCATTCATTTGCTTTACACTTCGTGTATTAATTTTTAATAAGATCCCATATACCCGAAACATTCTTGTGTGAAAAAGTTACCAACCCTAATTGAAAATTGAGAGAAAACTTGATAAGTCAAGATAGGGAATGTTAAAAATTTGGGCAAAAGTCATATGGAAAGTGAAACCCATCGAGAGTTCATCCCTACGCCCTAAGAAGTATTTTGGACAGCTAGACTGTGGAGGAGCTTCTTGTAATTTTTAGGACTTTTCCAGGAAAATATTCAGAATACACTTATCACTTTAAGCCCGAGAGTAATAGGGATCCTTTTATAAAGGGCACATGAACTCCATCTGTTATTTCAATAAAAATGATGCATTGTTTTGTCCCATTTGGCAAATACCTTACCATTCTTCTCATTTGTTCATATCACAATTAACCATTCTTTGATTCAATTTTTCTTTGAATCTCATTTTGTTTCTATGTTGTGTCCCTTAATATCAAGCATATGAGCGACAAGCTGTTGACTTGGAAACCTTTTTGAGAAGGACATGTGTCTAGAAAAACTTCAAAACTTAGAAAATAATAAAGAATGTAACTTGTCTCCTGATCTGCTACGGATGGTTGAGCAAGACATGAAACGAATGTCACCTAGGAGAGTTGTGATATCAAGAAAATATGAAGCGTGTATCTTTGCAGAAATAGTGCGAGCTACTTCAAGAATCCAAAGGTCTTTGCATGGTCCTATCAAAGCATAATTGGGTTAAGAAATTGGTGTCGCGACACACAGGCTCTCATAAAAGAGGAATGCAATCCAATTTAACAAAAATCTCAAAAGTTGAGGCTCGATGTGTTATCAAAATTAAACAAAAAAAAAGAGAAAAAAAAAGTCAAGAAAAAAAGCCTGCAAAAGGCATCTTGAAATCCAAAAAAATAAAATAAAAATGAAAATGAAAAATCAATCCAAAAAAAAAATCTTCTTCACCTCTTCACGTCATAGCTTCTTTTTATGTCGGGCACGGACGTCATCGAGCCAAATTCATCAAAAGCTTCCAAGGGACATCTATTCATTACTTCACCAAATGGGTAGAAATTGCTTCTTATGACAATTAACGTTTAAATGGATTATATGTTGATTTGGAATGCCAAAAAGGATCGTATCTAACGATGACTTGAATTAGGATGACAGCACGATAGCAAAGGTTTACAGACAATTCAAGAACAAGTATCACGACTCAGCACCACATCGCCAAAAAGAATGGGGCATTGGAGGTGACCGATAAGAACATCAAAAATTCATTATGAAGTAGCAAGGCCCTACAAAGATGAGCAAGAGAAGTTATCATTTGCTTTCTTGAACATCAACCAAGATTTTGCTTAGGCAACACCTTTCCCGATGATTTACGAAATAGAAGCATTCTCAACCATTGGAGTCGAGTTTTCTTTCCTTACAGATTTTGTTAGAACTGATGAAACAAATTAGATCCAATCTAGGTACAGTCAGCTAAACTTGACTGAAGAAAAGACATTAAGGCTATCTGTCATGATCAGATGATAAGGGCTTACAACAAAAGAAGATCCACCCTAGAGAATTCTACGAGAGAACTCTGGTTTTGAAAAAGATCCTGGTTACAAAAGACTTCCAAGAAAAATGGATGTCGAATTTGAAAAGGTCCAGTGAGATAAAGAAAGTTTTGGGAAGAAGCTTTGATCTTGATCAAAATAAACGGTGAAGACTTGCCAATCTCATGAGCTCAGATTTTACCCAAAAAAAAAAATGAGGAAAAAAGAAAAAAGAAAAAGAAAAAGGAGAGTTCGAGGTCGAGGTGAAAACCCGTAAAGGGCACTTTGAAACATAAGGAGATTTGAGAGGAGAGGTCGAGGTCGAGGTGAAAACCCGTAAAGGGCACTTTGAAACATAAGGAGATTTGAGTTGAAAACCTAAAAGGGCGGCACAATTTTGAATAAAAGAAAGAGGCATGAAGTGGCCTTCTCTCTAAAAAGTAGCAAGGTGGAGAAACTTTACACCATGAGGCATTGACAAAGTACTTTAAGTTTCATGGACACATGTCAAGCTCAGAATGGTCCTCGCCAAGTTTGCTCATTGAAGCTCATACTTTGATATCTGGGCACCTAACTCCATTCTTTGTTCACCTTATATTTTGCAACATTTGACCAATACAGGTCATTTTTAATCCTTTTTTATGAGCTTTGCCTCAATGAAATTCAATTTTATTCGTCTTGCGATCATGTCCAAACATTTCTGCATCAAAATAGTGATTAATAAACCATTGACCTTTTCATTCATATAAGCTTTACCTTCAATCAAATTCAATTTCATCCATCTCACAACTATGTTCAAGCACGTTTGCATTGAAATAACAGCCAATGAACTAATAATTCTTAATCTTTTCATTCACTCGAGCTTTGCCTCCAATAAAATTCAATTTTATCCACCTTACAACCTTATGCAATAATTTTTGCATTGAAATAACGGTTAGTGGTCTAAACGATATAAGGAATAAAATGATTTATGCATATTCTTTTGAAAATTTTCTAAATAATACAGGGACCTGAAACAGGACCACTAGTTGGAAATAACACAAATACGATGGATAGAACGGTTTTGAAACAAATAGTTCAATGTATGACCACCTCTTTAGGTTTCATGTCAAGGATACCATACCAAAAGAAAAAACATGACAACACATCAGTGATAGGACTTAGATAAACGATGAACAATGTCGGCTAAGGACTAAAAATAAAATCATTTCTCAAAAATGACATTTTGCATTCATCATTCATACCCGTCTATTTAGGAGCATTTGACTCGTCCTGATCATGACATCCTAAACAATCTAGCCTACATAGAGGCCCATTAAAGTATATTCTACAGGTTTCATTACCACGAAGATGAAGGGAAAGGTCGAGGCTGTAACGGCAGATCGGGTACCTTAACAGATATTATGAGAAAGATTTAAGTCGTAATGGCGAATCTAATACCACAAAGATTTGAAGGGAAAGGTTTAAGTCGCAACGACGAACATTGTACCTTAGAAGCATGAAGGGAAAGATTTAAACTGTAACGGCGAATCCAGTACCACGAAGATATGGAGGGAAAGGTTTAAGTCGCAACGACAAACCTTGTACCTCAGAAGCATGAAGGGAAAGATTTAAGCAGCAACGGCGAATCTAGTACCACAAGGATATAAAAGGGAAAGGTTTAAGTCGCAACGGCGAACCTTGTACCTCAGAAGCATGAAGGGAAAGATTTAAGCCGCAACGACGAATCCAGTACCACGAAGATATAGAGGGAAATGTTTAATTCGCAACGACGAACCTTGTACCTCAGAAGCATGAAGGGAAAGATTTAAGCCGTAACGGAGAATCCAGTACCACGAAGATTTGGAGGGAAAGGTTTAAGTCGCAACGACGAACCTTGTACCTCAGAAGCATGAAGGGAGAGATTTAAGCCGCAACGGTAAATCCAGTACCACGAGGATATGAAGAGAAAGGTTTAAGTCGCAACGACAAACCTTGTACCTCGGAAGCATGAAAGGAAAGATTTAAGCCGCAACGGCGAATCCAATACCACGAAGATATTGAGGGAAAGGTTTAAGTCGTAATGACGAACCTTGTACCTCAGAAGCATGAAGGGAGAGATTTAAGCCGCAACGGTAAATCCAGTACCACGAGGATATGAAGAGAAAGGTTTAAGTCGCAATGCCGAACCTTGTACCTCGGAAGCATGAAAGGAAATATTTAAGCCGCAACGGCGAATCCAGTACCTCAAGGATATAAAAGGGAAAGGTTTAAGTCGTAACAGTGAACCTTGTACCTCAAAAGCATAAAGGGAAAGATTTAAGCCGCAACGACGAATCTAGTACCATGAAGATATGGAGGGAAAGGTTACAACCGCAACAGCGAACCTTGTACCTTAGAAACATGACGAGAAAGATCGAACCCATGATGGTGAAACTTCTACCTCGAAGTCATAGTGGATCAGATCAAAACTACAAATAACAAATTTTTATCTCTCTCAAGTTATAATAAGAGCAAGATGAAGCTTCGACATCAAATCCTATCTTCCTGAAGTTGCAGCGAAGTTGGATTAAAACTACAGTAGCGGATCTCAATCTCCTTGAAATTGAAGTGGAATGGAGTGAAGTTACATCACCATCCACCAATCTCTTACACTGAGCTTGGGGCAGATTGCAACCATTCAATCTCTTACCCCGAGCCTGGGGTAGATCACCATTAGCCAATCTCCTACCCCGAGCCTGAGGTAGATTGCAACCATTCGGTCTCTTACCTCAAGCTTGAGGCAGATCACTATTAGTCAATCTCTTACCCCGAGCTTGGGGTAAATTGCAGTCATTCAATCTCTTACCCCGAGTCTAGGGCAGATCATCATCAACCAATCTCCTAGCTCGAGTCTGGGGCAGATTGCAGTTATCCAAAACAACGAGGCGGCCATTTTCCTGATGAGATACAGAGAAGTATACCAACTCGAGGCTCAAAGTGAGTAAATCTTCGAACCCCAGCTTTTTGATGAGATATTGAGAAGCATGTCGAAGAAATAAAATGGTTAGCTTCCTGATGAGATACTGAGAAGTGGACCAAATTCGTCTTTCTAATGAGATACAAAGAAGCAGATTGTAATAAGCAATGAGGTCGTCTTCTTGATGAGACACTAAGAAGTAGACCAAATCAATGATACCAAACCATTGGAATTACAAGCGAATCAAATGAAGCTACAACAACAAATTTTGTCTTTTTGAAATTGCCTCTAGGCAACTTGGAATCATAACACCGAAGACAGAGAAGCAAATGCAGCAAGTTTGAACGATCGATAAAGTGAAGGGCGGACCAGTTGAAGAAAGAGCGTCAAAGAAAAGAGAACCTGACAAAATTGGGCCTCCTTTTGGCCTTTGCTTCGTTCCTGTTACACAACAACAAGCAAAGAGGGGCAGCTGTTGAAGCCCAATATTGATCGGGCCCAATATTTGGATCAAAAATTAAAATTTTAGATTTTAAATCTTAATTCATTTTAATTTTAGATTTATTGTAAATTTAAGCTTATTTGGAGTTTAAATTTATTTTGAAATAAAAATTTAAATTTAAAAGTTTAATTGAATGTCTAAATTACAAACAATTCAATACCAAACTTAAAGGTCCAAATTACAAAGTTCTAAGCCCATATCCTAAGCTCAATTACAAACATAAATCCTAGCCCAAATGACCCAAAATTGTACAAGAAGCCTTCCGGGTCTGCTGCCACCACTTGTACTGTTGACGCCTTCATTTCAGCCAACCAGAGCACGCCACATCAGCATCCACGTCATGGCACACGAACCAAGACACCCGCCCCGAGGTCTGCCACCGCTGCTGCCACCATATGAAGATCTATAAAAGAAAAGACAGAAGCAGAAGTAAGAAGAGAGCAAACAAAAATATTATTTTGTAATATATTTCGGCTATAAGAGCCGTTTCCAAGAATTTGTAAAGGGGGGGATTTTGGAAGCAAAAAGAAACACTCAGAAAATCAATAAATATAGTATTTTTGTTCTCTATTATTTTTTTGGTTCCAAAACACAGGCAGAGGAAGCAATAAGAATACCAAATCAGATTCAAAGTACTCAACTTTCCGTTCTCAAGGTATATTTTAAATAAACATTAATATATTTATTTATCATCCATTTATTATTTCTTTCAAATTTCGAAGCATCTTTTATTTAAACATATATTAATATATTTACTTATTATATATTATATACTCATATTCATTTATTGTCCACTTATTATTTCTATGAAATTTGAAAAGTTTATAATAAATAAATAAATAAAAAATAATTTGAGGTTTTGTACCTGGACCCGAGCCATCACTGGCGATGCCGCGAACGGAGTCGTTCCGAAAGTGTCTGTGTTCGTACAAGGCTTCGATAAGGGGGTTTCTTTTTCTCATCGATTCAAAAAAAAAAAAGGAAATAATAAGAAACGAACTAAGAAAAAAATATGTGGTACTGGTCTAAAAAGATCATATATTGCAACTTTATATTTATAGATCTGTAGATATAGTTTTTTGTTTAAAAATGAAAAATAAAAAATATACAAAACGTGGCTTTTTATATCAAGATTTGGAAATTTGATTTTAAATCTAATTTGTAAATTATAAAAAAAAAAAATCAAAAGCTTGTAAATCAGTTTTAATTTGAGAATATTTTTAGTGTTATTTCAAAGATTCAAAGTTAGATCGGGTTGATTTGAACTCCTATCTATGTCTTCTGAAAAAGGAACACACACAAAAAAAGAAACTTTCGGCTTACCTGCCACCATACACGGCGACGCGTGGACGATCTGAGGTGATGGAAGACAACGGGTCACGAAGGAATCCCATCGGAGAAGAGGGTAAGCCCTTCGGGCATTTTAGAGAAAAATGAGGGGGGGGGGGGAGTTTTTTTGTTTTAAATACATGAAAGAATGATTTTTTTTAGCCAAAAGAATGGCTTTAATACTTGCTTGCAATGTGGCTTAAGAGAGGAGAGTTTTGTGTCAGCAAAAGGTTTATTTGCCTCCACAATCCTTCTGTTCTTCCATCATTTTCGATTTAATCCTCTATTTATTTTTTTAACTATTTTCGAATTTGCATCTTTAATTTTATTTTATTTATAGTTTGATCCCTCAAATGTGGATTTCCATAAGAGTGACACATGTTCTCATCCTTGGGAAATTGTTAGTTTGACCCATAATTCTCCAAAAATTATATTTTTACCCCTGAACATTTCAAAATTCCATTTTAACCTCAAATTTTCCAAAAATTACATTTTACACCAAAAATTTCCAAAATTCCATTTTTGACACTGAATTTTCCAAAAATTACATTTTTACCCTCGAACTTTCTAAAATCTCATTTTTAACCTCGAGTTTTCAAAAAATACATTTTTGCCACCAAACTTTTCAAAATTTCATTTTTGACCCCAAATTTTCCAAAAATTACATTTTTTTCCACGAACTTTCAAAAATTACAATTTTACCCCCGAATGTCTAAAAATACCATTTTTTATCCCGAGCCTTCCAAAAATTTCCATTTTACCCCCGAATATCTAAAAATTCCTTTTTAAACCTCGAACCTTCCAAAAATTACCATTTTATTCCTAAAGCATCCAAAATTACCGATTTACCCCTGGGCATCAAAAAATCACATTTTTTACTCTATTTACTTTGCTTTTCTTTCTCTTCAATGTTTATATTTAGTTTTTGATTATATGCTTTCGTATTTTGTATTTTTTTTATTTTTGTATATCATTTATCTACCTAATCATTTTCGTTTCGTGTTATTTAATCTCTATTATTAACTGTTCATTCATATATAAATTTTCACATTTGTTTTCAAAATTATTTTAAAACCGAGGCAATGTCTTTTTCGTGTGAAAACTTTGGGAAATCATGTCCTAACGTGTCGGGTGTGATTTTTTTTTCGTATAACTCGCACGAATCGAATATCCTCTTCCAAGTTTTTAATACTTGTTAACTTCGAGATTCCGGGAACGTCGTGCCCTAACGTGTTGGTCATGACTTCAATTCTCTACGAAAATCGAAGCAAACGGGCATCCTTTCTTCAAATCTTCTTAAGTCATGTGTCCGAGGATTGTATTTTAAACTCAATACGAAATTTCAAGTTTTCAAATACATATATATATATATAATTTAAAGTAAAATGAGGCAATATTTTCTCGTGTGATATCCTTGAAAAACCATGCCCTAACGTTCTGGGTACGATTTTCGTATAATTCACGCAATCGAATATCCTCTTTAAAATCTTTCAAAACGTCCTTCAATTTTGAAAATCTGAAAATGCAGTGCCCTAAAGTGTTGGACACGATTTCCAATTCTCATAGAAATTCGAAACACGAGGACAGATTTCCTCCAAAGACAAAGATCGTATTTTAAATTCTACTCGAGTTTTCAAATGTTTTAACAAATCAAGACTCGAAAGTAATCAATGTGGTACCAATTTTGGGCGTATGAGGGTGTTAATCCTTCCTCATGCGTAACCGACTCTCGAACCTGTTTTCTGGATTTCAAAGACTTACATATTTTCCAAAACGGATTTTAAACGTTTTGTGGTGATCCAATCACACCAGATAAAAGATTGGTGGCGACTCCCATTTTCCAATTTTAAAATAATTTTCGAAACTCATTTCTAAAACATTTCGACAAAAACCTATTTGATAACCATGTAACAAAAAAATGACATTATAATAAAATTGAATTTAATAGAAGAATTTTAACGGTGTTAATAATTGGACTTGTATTTTTTAAAATTTGAAAAATGAAGAGATTAAATTCCGTGAAATAAAAGTAAAAAGATTAAATTTCAAATGTAAAAAAAGTACAAAGACTTCGAGTATATTTTAATCATTTATACGTTATCTAATGTATATTATATGCAAATTAAATATGTAATTCTATAATATAAGTACTAAAAAAATTGTTGATTATGTTTAGAATTTCATCATAAAATCAATAATTATAAAAAACATATTTTTACAATAAAAAATAATATGGATGAGATTGAAATTTGGATTAGTTGTTACAAATATAAGTAGTTCTAGACAACATTTGATGGTCATATTTTATGTTGAGCTGGATTTAATCAACTATATTATATATTGGTGACATGCATGATCCAACCAACCCAACCTAGCCCATAGAAACCATTACTATAAAATAGAGATGTTTAAGTTCGGTTGGTCCGATCAATTTAACTCATTTTGGACCAAATTTGGGTTGACTCATTTTACTTGTTGGAGCCTAATTTGTCTGGGCCCAATCTTGAAACCAACTTGAATCCAATTGTGAATTGTTTTTAAATTTTAATTTATTTTAAGTTTAAATTTATTTTAAATTTAAACTTACTTTGGGTTTAAATTTATTTTAAAATTTAAATTTACTTTAAATTAAAATTAAAAAACTCCAAAATACAAGCCCAATTGGGCCTAATTGAATGTCCAATTACATACACTTAAAAGTCCAACTAAAGGCCAAAACCTAAATGGCCCAAACTTTTACAACCCAAAATGACCTTCCTAAACAGAAGCCCAAATTTGCTACCAAGTTGCACTGCTGTTGCCCTCATTTCAACCACTCAGGACATGCCACGTTTGCACCAAATTGCACCACCTCCATCTTCAACTTGCACTGCCACCGTCACTGCTACAGCCTTCACAATCGACTTGCAAAAAGGGAGAGAAGACAAGCATTTAGTTAGAAGAAACAAAATAAAATCATTGTAAATATTTGCTATAAAGCCAGAATTGAAAACCATTGTAAGGTTACTGACTTTTGTTTTATTGAAACATTACAAAGCAATAAGAGATTATCCTTTCAAAGCAATACACCCAAAGTACTCTAAAAAACCAGAAACAAGAAGCAGTAATACTTAACAGATAACATTCGGGCAAATACCAAGCAACAACAGTAAATTCAAGACCCCAAGCATTGAAATCAACCAGGTACCATTCAATGTATGTTTAATTGCCGTTTATGTTTCCAATTTCTAAACCCATCAGTTTCAAAGTATGCATGAATACATGCATTTAATACCCCTGTTAATATTTATTGTTTTAAAAAAAAACGTATTTATGAATATCATTAATAATAATTATAATAATAATAATAATAAAAATATCATAATAATGATAATATTAATAATATTATTAATAATAAATAAAAAAGAGAATTTTAAAAGGTTTAGGGTACGTTCCTTTGGTTGTGCCACCACCACCATCGCTGAAGCCGATCGAAATCTTCCCTAAGCCGTCGTTGTCACCATAAGTTTCGAACCTGATGGAGAAAAAACAGTATTAATAAATGAATACTTTGAAAGATTCAAACAGAAGAAAAATGGATGATTTTAAAAGAAGTTCTAGATCTAGATCAAAGTTTTCTTAATAATAATAATAATAATAATAATAAACAGATTTCAATTTTTTTATAAAAAAAACTAACTAAATAGACCCGAAAGAATATCAGAAAAGGAATTTTCTCAAAATGTTTTTAAAGATCCGGGTTCGATCTAGTTAGATCTGAACCCAGATCTGCGTCTTTCATAAAGAAAGCAAGGAAAGTTGAAGTTTTTACCTTCAAGCCGTCGTGGGAGGCGGCGCGTGGCATTGAACGATGAAAGGAGGCGATGGACGACGTGCTGCGCGCAACGATCAGCGACAAGCCAGCGCGCGACGGTAGTGCGTGGCAGCAACGGTAACGGCCTAATGTTTGGTCGGCCATGGGATTTTTTTGAGAGAAAAGGGAAAAGAAGAAAATTGTTTTTGAAAGGAAATGAAAAAATGAGTTTTTCTTTTTTCCAAAATATGGTTTATATAGCGTATAGAAACGATGCCGTTTAGGGGAGGAGTCAAAATACCCAAAACGTCACCGTTTTAAGGTATGACCCATGATTCGACCTGACTTGACCCGACCCGTTTCAAGGATCCGCGTGTTTTTAAAAAATGGTATATTTCTGCATTTGATCTTTTATTTTTAATTTTCAATCAGGTCCTTTTGTATTTTTAATTAATTGTAAATTTACCCAATAATTTTTAATGCTTTTCAATTTAATCCATTAACTTTTTGAAAGCCCAGGAAGCTTCCACGTATCCTTAATTTGGCTTATTTATGCAATTGATCCTTCCCCTTTTATTTTCGTTCAAATTTTGCCCTTAAATCAAGTTTTGTTTTATTACAAAATTGGCCCAAAAATTTTAAATGATTTTCAAATTAGTCCTTTGACTTCAGGATGCATGGGAGGCTGCCACGTGTCACTTGTTTTTGGTTTTATTACCCTAAAGGTCCCTAAATAGTCCAAAAATTACATTTTACCCCCTAACTTTTCAAAATTCTATTTTTGACCTCGATTTTTTCAAAAATTATATTTTTACCTCGAACTTTCCAAAATTCCATTTTTGACCCTAATTTTTCCAAAAATTATATTTTTACCCCTAAACTTTTCAAAATTTCATTTTTGACCTCTATTTTTCAAAAATTACATTTTTATCCTTAAACTTCCAAAAATTCCATTTTTAACCCCGATTTTTCCAAAAATTACCATTTTACCCTCGAATATCTAAAAATTCCATTTTGACCCCGAACTTTCCCAAAATTACCATTCCCCTTAAGTGACGAAAATTATCATTTTGCCCCCTGAGTATAAAAAAAATCTCGTTTTCAACTCGGATTGTTTTATTTTTCTTCCTCTTCAATATTTGTATTTAAATTTTAATTATTATGCCTTCGTATTTTGTATTTTTTATTTTTGTATATCATTTATCTGCCTAATTATTTTGCTTTGTGTTATTTAATAGTCATTATTAATTGCTCATTCATATTAAACTCACATATTTGTTTTCAAAATTATCTTCATAAAAACTTTAAAATCAAGGCAATATTATTTTATTTCGAGTTTTGAAAATTTGTGCCTTAACTTACTAAGCGCGATTTTTCTTCAAATCGGAATAATTGAATACCCTTAAAATCGAGGCAATGTTTCTTTATCTCGAACTCTGAAAATTGGTACCTTAACTTACGAGGTGCGACTTTTCTTCAAATCGAGATAATCGAACATCCTTTTCCAAAGTTTAAAAAGTTTACAACAAAGGAAAGCTCGTTATTTCTGGATCTCGAAATGTTAGGTTCTAACTTACTGGACGTGACTTTCTTTCTCGATCACCTTGAAATAGTGGGACTTCCAAACAAAAATCGGTTTCTTTTAAGCATAACTCATGCATTTAAGGATTGTATTTTAAACTTTATTCGAGTTTTCAAAATTTTACAAACAAAACCCTAAGATAATTAAAGTGGTACCAATTTTGGGCAAATGAGGGTGCTAACCCTTCCTCATGCGTAACCGACTCCCGAACTTGTTTTCTGGTTTGCGAAGACCAAAATATTTTTCAAAACGGATTTTTAACGCTTTGTGATGATCTAATCACACCATATAAAAAGATTGGTGGTGACTCCCATTTTCCAATTTTAAAATAATTTTCGAAACACGTTTTCAAAAAAATGGTTTCGACATTACTATTTAAAAATAAGGTAGTCTATGAAGCTTTGGCTTAATGACAAAGTTGAAACTTTGAGAACTTTGAAATTTCAAGTTTGATTAGACTATGTATAGATCATGTACGAGTTATTACTACAAATTTATTTTAGTTTAAGTCACACCACGTGTGAACCCTATATAAGTATATTTCAGATACTAATCCAATTTTAATTTATAATGTTAATTTTAATTATAGTTATTAAATGTATTGGTTGTGATTGATTTTACCAATCATTTCTATAAATAAAGAATTATTACAAATGACGATAAAAGTACGATGAAAACCTTATAGTAGGAGTCAAATTCCATCCTACTCTCTCTATTAAAAAATATGGGCAAAATGAATTTTTGTACGTTAAACCAAAGAGAAAACTAATCTTTCTGATTAAAAAATCATTCATTTCTACCGTTAAGTGATGATGCATTATTGTTTGGTTGTTTGAATTAGTCCCTCCATATTAAAATTTTCATTCATTTCATTGTTTATTAAAAATTCCATCCATTTCTTCTGTTAACAATTCCATCTATTTTGCTTGAATAAGTTCTTTCTTATCAACTTAAGATACATGTGACACATCAAATGTCATTGTATAACTGTTTCATCAATCACGTCAGCACTTAATAATAAAAATATTTAGGATTTTCACCAGAAAGACCAGTATGTATAATGAATTTACTCTTTTTTTAGTGAAAAAAGAAGCAAAATGCAATCTATTTTCCGCGTCCATAGTACTTTTACATAAGTACATTCGATTAATTTCTTTCAAAAGATTAAATTTTACATTAAAGAAAAACCAAATTTGCAATGTAATTCAACTCTGTCATGCAAAAAAAAAAAGTTAGATTAAAAGAAAATAAAAAGAAAAAAGCAAATTTGTTTTTCGAGACTTTGATATATATATGATTATACAATTTTAGAGGCGACTAACTCTACGTGGTAACCCGAAATTTTGGTAAATCCTTATTTCGCCACTCAACGTGGCCGTCACAATCACTAGTCCCCAGGCTGCCGCATTTTGCCCGTTACAGCTGACATTGATCCACGACCAAGACGACGATCCTATCAAAGAAGATATGGATGGTGAATCACCGTATCTTATTGAACCCGAATCCCGTTTTGAACCTGAAGAGTTCAAGTTGCTAGCACCGGAAAGAGTGGAAGACCTTGACATCGATGATGTTGATGATGAATCATCATTTGAGACAGAACTACTTCGACTCGAAGCCGAAGCAGTCGAAGACCTCGACACCGAATCGGCCGTCTCACTATCTTCATCGGGCATCGTTATAATTTTGTCTACATGGTGGTTGCTCTTCTTTTTCGGAAGTGGCGGTAAGGGCAAATTTCTCTTGTTGTGATCATTTTTAGTCGGGGATTCGCCATTCGCAACTCCTTGTGAACTTTTGGAGTTCCGTTTCAAATGCGATGATCCTGTCATTGATGGGGGCTCGATTTTGTTTGTGCCTGGCCATGTGATTGCTACTGAAACGTCTTTGCATGGGAAATATTCGTGGCCTCGTGCAGTGATCACTGATCGTTTTCCGATGCCGATGTTCCGAGGCTCTTCGGTTCTCCATATGAAAACTTGAGAATCTTCACTTGCACTTATCACATATGTTCCGTCGGATGTAAACGTAGCTGCAATTTGACTGTTTGTATTTTTAAACCCTGACATAGAAAAAATTTGTTCAACTTATATGATTCAACTATTAGACCAACCGATTTTTCGATCCATTTGGTTGAATCAACTAGTTTGATCTTATGTTTACAATCATGGTAAGTATAATTAACCAAAATAAACTCGTAGAATTATGTTACTTGGAGTCGCATATGTATTCAACATAAGGATAACAATAGAGCACGGTGAGAGCGAGTACACAATACGGAATAAACCTATATGAAGTATATAAATTTGTAGTGTGGCACGAGTTTTGTTACCCTAGTCCAATATTGGTCAATGTTTTTGGAATCAACCTGGTGGTTGGTCATACCATCAATTCTCGATCCAATCAGACCGTCCGATTTAAATCTATTAAATTATAAAATAACTATAAATATTAAAAATATATATAAAACTTGATTCAACCATTAATTTAATCGGGTTTTTTAACCTAATCTATACCAATTCACAGATAAACCAATTTTTTTTACCTTTTTTCAAACCAATACCCCAAGTCATCGTAGCTAATTTAGAAACATTGACATTGCTAAGTTGAAATTTTTTATTTCAAAATTTTCATACATGTAACCCATATTCCGATACAACATTGTATAAATAGTGATAGGGTACCTTTAAATTTATAAAAGACTTCGGGACCGTCCAAAACTCGTACTCGGGAATCGGCAGAAGTGACGAGCAATTCAGTTGGATTAATCGGACAATACTGTTGATATTAAAAACAATTATGCACCAAATATAAATTCTAAAAAAAATGAGTGGAAGTTAGGGAATGAAATTACTTGAAGACCAGTGATCTTTTTAGCATTGCCTTTCTTCTTGTTTTGAGTGGTGATCTGATCTAATTGAGTTAATCTGCAATCTAAATCATCAATTTATTTAATGATGAGAAAAAAATAAATTTTAATTCTAATTAAAAGCTATTTATGAATATAATGGATTAAAAAGAAAATCGGAGCAAACCATACCCTCAGTACTGTATAGTCGACAACTGCCTTTATGTGTACCAATTACGGCTCCCTTCATTAACGGAAAACATATTTATGGTTTAGAATGTCAACCTTTCACAAAACCTCAATTTCATACATACATACATACATACATACATACATGTATTGTGAGTGGAGCAAATAGAGTTGTCGGTTAAGTCTCAACTCAATTGGTATAGACGTTATTGTCAATGTAAAAGGACATGCGTTGAAACGCACTATCTTTCTGTTTACGGGTTGGAAGGGACTAGTTAAATTAATACACTAATATTTTAAGAAAAATGGAAAATACCTGACCATCAGGAGTGTAACAGACAGCAGTAACCATATCATTAATGTCAGTCCAATCAACAACTTGCCTCTTTGGTATGTTCCAAATCCTAACTTTTGTATCAAGTGACCCACTTATGAAATAATCATCATCCATTGGATTGAAATGTATGCATGTTACTGCCAAATTAAACTAAATTAAATTAAATTAAAAGGGACTGATTTGTGATTTGATAAATTTTGAAGTTAAAAAAAAAAATCTTACCATAATCATTGTGGGCAAATAATTTTAGACAGCTCTTGGTATCCAAATCCCATAATCTTACGGTTTTGTCCATAGAAGACGAAAGCAATTGCTGCAAATTAATCAAATATTCGAAATATTAAGCTCGGAAAAAATGCGATCCGATTTTTAATTTTCTTTTATTAATTTCATAAAGTTTTAAAAATTAATTAAATTTCCAAATATTTTAAATTCTCATTAAACTTCCTTCAAAACTTAATCTCAGTGATCTACCACTTGGTTAATTTTATAATATGTTTATTTTCTTATATTTCTCTCTCTATATTATGTATTTATATCATATCAAAATTAAATATGTAATATTATAATGTAAATATAAAAAAATATATTTTTAAATTATTTAATTAAAAATATAAAAATATTAAATATAAACTTGACCCGACCTAAGACACACACATATATATATATATACACATGTTACAAAACATGGTAAAAGTATCATGTAAATCTCTATATTAGGAGACGGATTATATATGTTAGATAAAAAAATAAATTAATTTTTTATTAAAAATTACATTCATTTCTATTATTAAAAACTGATCTTTACGTGTCAACTTAAGGTATACATAACATGTAACGTGTCATTATATAATTATTTCGTCAACCAAATCAATTTATAACCGTACGAGTCAATAATTTTTTTTATCAAAAAGATCTAATTTATACTTTTATCTAACTTATAGAGACTGGTTTAAAAGAATGGTTAGAATCATACCTGGGATCTAGACCAAGACAAGTCCAAAACATCATCCAAATGTCCTTTGAAAGAACAAATCGGTTTATCCGACAATGAAAACACAGTTTCCGGCACATGAACATAGTTAGGAACTTGATTCCCTTTTTTACTACTCGACGATCCTTTTCCCTTCTTCTTTTTATCTTCCGGCGACGAACACCCTTCAGGATTCGGCGTCACTTCACATTCTTGTACTTCCCATACATATATCATCGTATCTTCACCGGCACTAGCCAAAAACCTGGCGTTGGTACTGAATTTTATACTCCAAATCGACCCTTCATGAGCTTGAATCTCTTGACATAAATGTAAAGCACTCAATTCCTTATACGATTTCCCCGTTTGTCGAACTTTCACCCATTGATTATTATTATTACTATTGCCGTTGTTCTTCTTTTGATCGACATTAAATAAACTTTGTTCCTTCTCTTTTTCACCTCTCAACGTCATCGAAGTTGCCACCCCTTTTATGCTTTTCAGCACGGCGGCGCCACGCTTTTTGCTTACTTTCAAGCTCTTTGACAAATAAGAGTTGAGTTTCCGGTCGCTGCCATGTTGGTTTGTTACCATACGGTTAACATTTTCATCACGGCTCATTAAATCTTTAACCACCGGCGAATACCCTACCGATTTCTCGAATTCATCCATTGTTAATTGTTTTCCAGTTTGGATATCGCTCAACTTGTTCCACATTCCGTCTTGATCGAACTCGTTGACTATGAATTCTTTCCCGTTATCCAAATTCTTGATTAAGAAAAATGCTTCGAAATTGTTGTTCGAAAAAGCCGACGTTAAACCGTCGTTTTGCTTCGTTGAAGTGTTGTTATTGTTTTTGTTGTGGTTGCTACCGCTACTCGCCACGGGGGTAGCATCTTTAGGTGAAGCTTTCCTAGCAGTTGCTTCTTTCTTAGGATGCGATGTTGCTATGGGTGTTGACATTAATGACAAAGTTCTCCTCAAACTTTGTTTTGATACCGAACCGAGTAATTGTTCTTTTCGTTTCTTTTCAATCGAAAGCAACTCGATTTCGCCGTAGGATCGAGATCCACCCACCAACAACGGAGAACGCGGCATGCTTTTTTTCGAATCACCTTTTTTGTTTTTCTCATCTTTAGAATCAGTTGAAACTGTAGTTGTAACTTTGGGTGGTGGTGGTGGTGGTGGTGTCGTCCGAACCGAGCCATTAAGTAACTCATTGGTTTCTAAATGTTTGAAGCTTAAAAGGTCTTTGTTAGAGGTTAAGCCCATCCCTTGAAATAGTTGTTGTCTACGGTGCTTTATGGACCCGGGTGATGACTTCCATATATCGTAGTTAGGCAAAATTGGTGCCACGATTGGTGGTGTCACTGGCGACATTGGTGCCACGATTGGTGGTGTCACTGTCGTCACTGCCGTTGCACGATGGATGGGTGATCCATTCGAGAACGAAAGTCGACAATCATCGAAATCATCACTATCTTCATCGACCAAATCTCGAGGCACGGCGGAAGATACTCGATTATTAGGTTCAAAGAACTCGTCGTTATCGTCACCTAAGCCATCCCAATTCATGGTCATGGTTTTTCTTCGCTCTAATTTGCGAGGCTCCATTTTGGATCATTTGATAAAAAAAATATAATTTTTTTTCAACGACAATAACAACAATTAAAAAAAGTTATCACTTTTGAGGTTGAAACATAGTTTTTTGGTTCAACAATTCTTTGTTTTTGTTTCTTTTCCCTTTCGTTTCTTTTGTTTTCTTGGGAAAGTGTTTGGGAAGAAAACTGGAAGGAAAATTGAAGGATGGAAGAGAGGAAAAGGAGGGAAATTATCGTTAATGAAAAGGAAATTGACCATCAAATAGGGTCGTTTAGTTTCGATATTTTTAATGTTGGTTTAATTTTGTCTTTGATCCTTGTATCTTTTTAATTTTTATAATTTAGTTCTTTTGCTTTTAATAGTCCTTGTTGTTTGGTTTAAAAATTAAAGTCTTGTTGATAATATCGTTGATGAACTTTTGTTAAATATGGATATGTGGTACTCTAATATTCGGAAGTCTGGTTGACAATACATATACAAATTTAAATAAAGTCGATTAACAGTGTTATCAATTATATTTTTTTATTCTAACAAATATTGAGTGCAGTGGTAAGACACATTACACTCCTAAGAGGAAGCAGCACTATTAGGAGGGGTGATCATGAACCTTGATCATGGATTATAAAACAAACATGAAGAAGTAAAAAAAAAAAGATTCGTTTACACAATGCCTAAAGTACCCATGACCCCTAATCTCTAAAGTGGAGAATATTATGCAATTAATTGCATTGAAATCCACATCCTCTTAATTATTGCAACAACAATGATACTCAACCGAATTAAAATTCAGTCGGTTCAATTAGACTTTAATTTTTTAAATTAGACAAGCGAAGGACTAGACTTTAGAAATTAAAAGCAAAGGGACTAAATTTTATGAACTAAATAATATAGGGATTGATGATAAATTAGACCTTTTAAATATTATATATCGGTTTGCTTGATTGTGCTACCCCATGATTTCGCCACATATATTTTCTAGCTTACATCATTTGTATATGAATATTAAAAGATCATGGACTCCCACTTACCTTGTTTGATTCAATTCTGATTTGATCAATTCAACTCTATTGCTTTTCTTTTCTTTTTCCCATTATTTTAAATTCATAATCAAAACAAGATTGATTTTTGCCTTTTTTTTCCATTATCTTTTATTTTTTAAGGTATTTATCAGAGCAAGTCCAGTAATTAATTATTCGTATTCTATAAATCTATTAAGGGATAGATGCTGATCACTAGTTTTAAAGCTACTCTATACCCAAAGCGAGAATCGAACTCTCGATTATTAATTAAAATAAAAAAGATACTTACCATCTCATTTAATTACCTTAATTTTTTTCTCTCATTATTTTAAATGTAAAATCAAATCAAGATTGTTTTTATTAATTTGGGTTTGATTAAGGGTTGGGGTTTTTTTATATTGATTGACCCAAAAAAGGGAGTTGGGATTGGTAGGCCATAATGGAAAGGGATTTGGAAGTGAAATTCAGAAAATAATCATTAGGCTTCTTTTTTAAATGTTTAGACTTTGGGGTTTGAGTTGAAAAGGAGAAAATGATATTGTAATTGGGTATAATTTTGGAAAACCAACTATTGAAGATTTAGATTTTTAGATGTGGTGGGTTGGAGTTGATTTAGATGCATAATATTTTTCTTCACGTAAATGTAATTGGGTGTAGCATTTACAAACAAAATGTACGGATTAGAAGTGATCATGAATTGAGTTGGATCTCAATAAAATTTTAGGTTTATTTTTTGGTCTCAACCTTCATTCAACCCGAAAAATAGGTTTAAAATTTTGTCTAAGTCTGATCTGAATAAAAATGTTAAAACTCAAGCTCGATTTGACCCGCCCATATTAATTTTTTTATATTATAATTTTTATATAAAAATAAATTTTAAAATATAATACATCAAATAACACTAAGATAAGTGTAACTTAGTAACCAAAGACCTCTAAAATAGTAGCAAAATTAACAATAAAATAAGAGTTATACAATATCCAAACAATAACAATAAAATAATAATAATATAATAACGAAACGATACCAAAGCAGCAACAAAAACAGTGAAAACAATAACAAAAAGCAACAAGTTTTTTTTTTTTTTTTGCAAATTCGGGCTAGATCTAAGCCAAAAAAAAAAAGCTTACCAAAGACCCAACATCATTTTTTTTTTGGCAAAGCTCATTTTTCAAACTTATATTTTTACTCAAACCCTCTCACTTTTTGGACGAGCACCCGGTCCCATCCATAATTAAGTCTAGTATGGATATATCTACAGTATACACCACGCTAGATCTAAAAAGAACTATCTTTAACCTCCTACTCTCCAAATGTTTGAACTTGAATTGGTTTAATAATGAACAACATAACTCTTGATTATGAGGCCAAATATGAAAGTTGAATGTAATTAATTAAAAAAATTAAAGATTTTTAGATTGAGAATTCTAAATGGATTTAAATGTTTTTTTCGGGGTAATAATCTTACATCAACAAAATTAAAACTTACATTCAACTAAATTTATAAACTTGATAGGAAAGTTAACAACTTTAATATATACACGTACCAATATCATTTTTCTTGGTTTGAAATTCATGCCTTTCTTAATTCTTCTTTTCCCATACATTTAACTTTATAATAACTTCAATTAATAAGGTTTTGCTTATACCCAATTCCTCCATCATCATGATTTTCTTGAAAATAAACCAAGAAAATTAATTCCCAAAACAAGAACCATGATCATCTTGTAAATGTTCTTACCATATATGGATAAACAAAAAACAAAAAATCATTGATTATAATCTTCTTTACGAGCTTTCTTGACCTTGCGGTGTATATCAGCAAGAACATCACTAGGGAACAAAGACTCCACCTCTTTGTCAAAGTCGATTTTCAGCAGGTTCCTATCACCACCTGATGATGGCGGCGATGATGGTTTCCTTTTATTTGATGAGAGTGGCTTTGGTTTCCTTGGTGCTGGTGGACATTGGTTCATCACTGGGATTTTATGATCCAATGATGCTGGAGTCTTAAACCCATCATCATCACCATCATCATCATTTGCCTTCAGTTCTCCCAATGATATAATCTTCTTCTTCTCCGTCTTCTTCTTCTTCTTCTTGTCTTGAAACTCCAATGAGTTCCTTTCATCTTCATCTTCATCATCACCATCACCATCATCATCATTTGCCTTCAATTCCCCCAATGATACCATCATCACCATCTTCTTCTCGTTGTCGTCTTGAAACTCCAATGAGCTGGTCCTTTCATCTTCATCATCATCTTTAACGACGACAAGCTTTGAACTTGACATTTGGGTTTTGTTTTTTGTTTTGTTTTTTTTGGATATAGAGATTCAAAACAAAAGAATGGTGGAATGTAATCATCAAATCACTGTCTTTTTTTCTACATTTTTGGTGAGGGCTTTAAGATAGTTTTTAGATTTGTGTGCATTGGATCCTTGAAAAAGCCTATCATAATATTTTTTCACCAACTACCCTCTTTGAGGCTTTGATGTTATGTATGTGCACGTGGTTTGCTATGCATTAGGGGCTAATTGGTAGTTTTCATATGATTTTCAAACCACTTCCCATGAAATATTATATTATTAGGGTTAATTAGATTGAAAGTCCTCCAATTATGTGTCAGATTTTGAAATGGTTTCAGATTTTAAAATTTTTTAATTGAGTCCCTAATGTAGTAATATCATGTTAATGAGATTTTTTCATTAGTCTAATTGCTAGCTTGAACGTTAAATGTAAGCTCAAATCTAACTAAAAGAGTGTATGTCATGGTCCACTAGTGAATAAGGCACCCCATGGGGAGGCCACCAAGTGCAAATAAAGGCCACTAAGAGTGCAGACGATGGCTGCCAAAGGTCTAGATAGGCCTCCTCAGGTGCTACAAGCCTAGAATGTGTCTAGTTAGAGAAGGAAGAGCTCGGCAGGTCTTGGAACATGACAACCATCTTTAGAATGTGTCAGAGGAGTTCAGAAGACTCAGAAGAAACCAAAACCTTATGGAATTGGGTCCAAATTATTCATATAGTAGGAACACATGCGTCTAAAATTTGACCCACACATTTTAAATATACCAAATGTCAAATTTAAACTAGCATTTTATGTTCAAGCTGACAGAAAAACGTATCGATAATTTCAAAACTTAATCAGAGCGCTCTGAAGTTTGAAGACTAACTCAAAATCTGAACTATAATACGAGGATTATGATGCAATTAACCCTATTATTTGTGAAACTTGCGTGCATTGTTTATCTTTGCTAAGGGGGGTATCAACTAACTTTGACTTTGCATTACTTTCTTACTACCCAACCATCCTTTTATTATTATTTTTTTTTGGTTTTGAACTAATTAAAATTGAATTTTGTTCATTGCAAATGGAATATTATGAATCACTTATCAACACTCGTGTGGTATGAGACTATGTTTTAATAAAATGAAGCTTACATTTGAGTCAAACCAAAAACTTAATACACGGCAATTTCTTCACCTACTCTACATGGCTTATGCGATTAGCGGTGAAATCAAAAATTTTTTAGACAGAATTAAATTATATTTATACGATAGTAAAAATGTAATTTTATCATTTTAATAATTTATATTTTTATAAATTTCAAAGGATTCAATTAAATTTTTATCATTTTTGAAGGATCAAAGTACAATTTTATCATTATTAATTTAAAATTTTATAAATTATAAAGAATTTAAATTAAAAATTTACTATTAAAATACTCATCTTTGATTTTTTTTTTTTTGGGTCCTTTAAGCTCTAGGGAAAGAAGGGAACTCTATATTGAGTGCTTGAATTTGCTTTAGATTTAGGATTAAGCAAATAAAATTAGTTTAAAACAAGATTGTTAGTGCAATATTGGTGGAACTGGAAATATTATTTACGGGTTATTTTTATAATAATTTTTTAGAAAGTCAAAATACATATTTATCATTATATTAATTTGTAATTGCATAAATTAAAAAAAATTAATAAGATAATTTTATCATGTCGGGGGCCAAAGTCACTGTTTGCCCCAGATATTGCTCCCAAAATTGATAAATTTATCATTTAATTCCTTTAAAATTTACGAAATGATAAATTAATAATTTATTATGATTCATCTCTGATCCCTTTAAGGTAATTTTTTACTTTACCTCTGATGTATTTCAATGTAATATATATATAATCTAATTTCTATTTCTTAATAATAAATTATATATGCATGGTTTAAATTTAAAATTAATAATTAGATTTAATAACATAATTTAGTGATTACATTTTGTTTTCAAATGTAATCATATAAAAATAAAAAATTATTAAATTGTTTTAAAATTTAAAAAATATATTCTATTAATCAATATGAATTGATACGCACTTATATAAATTAATATTAACAGAAACAATCAAAATACACTAAAATTTTGATTAAAACGAAATTTAAGTTATGTGATGTTAATTTAAGGTCAAAATTATATGACCAACTCCAATAAATAAATTAGGGAGTGACAATTTATAAATTGTAAAATTAATAGTAAATTTATTTATTTAAATAAATATAATTATGTGTTTATAATAATGCATGTGAAACTTAATTGTAGATGGTCGTGTAAGTCCATACAATCATATAATATGGCAACAACCAAAATAAGTAGACATTAATAAGAAAATAATTAAGACCCCAGAGATTGTAAAGACCAAAGACCCGGATTAGGGTCCTGACCGGTCCTGCTGTCCTCCTAGCATTTCAAGCAATATAGCCTTTAGTTTGAAAAGCAAATATGTTAGAGCGAATTAAAAAACGCATTGGCTCGAAATTTAAAGATAATATTATTAAAAGAGATAATTACGATTTAAAAAAAAATAATTTTGATAATAAAATCAGGGGCAAATAGAGACATTGATGCTCTAAAATAGGAAATTTTTGTTTAAGACCCCTAAAATTTATACAATTATAAGTTAATATATGATAAAATTTTGATTTACTCTTAGGAGGAATCTAGAATTTTTTTTTTTTTAGTTCCTGAATTCTGAAAAGGCTAATTAGATTTGCTTTTTTTATTTTTAAATTTTGAGAAAGCCAAAGCATAATTTTATCATATATAAATTTATAATTTAATAATTTATATGGGAAAATGCTATTTTTCATTTTGGGACCAATATCCTTACCCACCTCTCTTGTATTCGCTCCTATTTAATCCTATTATAAAAAAAATGAGATAATATAGCGGTAAAATTACAATTTAATAGTTATAAAAATATACAATTTAATCTCGATCTTCTATAAAAATTTCTGAACTCACCCCAATATAAAACTAATATAAAAAAAAAAACCTATTTTTGAGCAGACGGATGGTGGTAGTATGTTAATGAAATTGCAGATATAATGAATGAGGTGATTGTGGGTTTTTGGCAGTGACACAAAGATAATAGATTTATGCTTTAATTTTGCAATGATTACCCGTTTTGGCAAGATGGGTTCACTTTCCATAACTTTGGTTGCAGTAGAGTAGATGATATCTAAGGCTTATTGTGGGGGGAATTAGTAGCTCAGGTTTTCCCACTCTGAAAATGGAATTGAAAGAGTTTTGGTAGCTCTTTCATTCTCAACTAACAACTATCACCAGCCCCCATATTTGTTATTATCAATTTTAATGCACACATTTTGTTGTTTTAACCCTGTTGATGTAGAGTTATCAATGGTAGAGTTGAAAAATGAGGAAAAGAGTCTTTTGGTCCAACTGTCGAGAGGAAGAAGATAATGAAGGTGGACTCTATTTTTTAGTACTATTTGTAAACCCAAAAAAACTAACTCGAATAGTAAGTTTATTGGCCGAAGTGAATTCATTTATGCTTGAGACTAGGGTTAAGGGTGAAAATAGAAATTTTTTTTGTGGGGGGTCAAGATTAAATTGTATATTTTTATGAGAGTTAAAGTACAATTTTATAATTTTAATATCTTATATCTTTATAATTTTATCTTTTTTGAAGGGTTTAAAGTATAATTTTACTATTTACTAAATTAAAATCATGTAAAATTTAAAGAACCAAAAGTGTAATTTTATCATTTACTAATTTTCTCCTCCACTGACACCACCCCTAATCAAGGTTCAATGGTAGTGTAGTGTGTGTGTGTGTGCATGTGTGGTGGTGAGAGTTTGAACTTGTATTTTATAAAAATTTTGATCAATTGAGGGTCGTTAAATTTATTAATTGAGTTTTTGTGAATAATATGTGAAAATAAAAAACATACATAACATTACACACGTGATAATATATTTGACACGTAAAATTTTAAAAAAAATAGAACTTAATGAATTTAATAGTTATCATTTGGTTAGGACTAAAATTTTCAAATTCTAAAATTACGAGGACTGAAAATAACCAAATTAAAGTACATATATTAAATCCACAACTTACGCAAAGTACAAAGTCTAATAGTAAAAATTAATCAAAAAAAATTCAACCCGCAAAAAATAAAAAGAATATCTTTTCAAAACTCTTTTGAGATGATAGATCAAAGAAATCTCACTCTCTACCATCAATGTTAGATGCAATGCTAAGGTACATTGTACTTTAAAAAAGAGAATACAAATTCGAATAATGAAAACGATATTATTAAGAGGAATAACTACGAACCTTAAACATAAAACTATAATTTAGTCTCAAATTAAATATAATATACAAATAAAAATCACATTTTGCATTAATTTTAAAATACTTGACATAGATCTAAAATTAAGATACGTGATTAGAGGATGTGTACATATTTGTTGGGTTTTAGGTAAATGTTAATTGCAACTAGTTTAGTAATGTCTGTTTTTAGCAGGTAATTTAATGATCTGATGCAGAAACTATATTGCATAAACCACATGGCTAATGATATTGACCCCATTGCTAACCATCATGCATCTGTCCTATAAATGCCCACAAAAAAACCTCCACTTCAAGTTTAATAATATAAGGCTGCCATTTGGTACCCATGACCCATTTATCTATATTTTTGGACTACCTTTGAGATATGGGTTTAATTTCTTTTTTCCATGTGAATATGCTTTATTTTATTCAACCTTTATGTGTGTTTTGAGATTTTTTTTTTTTTTAAATAAAAATAAATTATAACTAAATTAGGTGAGTGTAGGTCATCTCAGAATAATCATCAGTAATCGGAGAATTTTATTTGATGGTTGCATAAAGATATACCAACCCATTGATCTTGAGAATGCCATTAAAGCTAACCCATCAGCCATTTTGTTATCCTCCTTGAAAGTACGTGTAACTTTAACCATACAAGAAAGTTGTAATAGATTTTTAATGGCTCGTGTCATGGTTGAAAAATGTTGATCAACTACCTTTGCTTGAATCACTTGAATAGCTTCAGTACTATCCGTTTCAAGAATCAATCGTTTCAGTCCGAGATTCCAGACTACTTGGAGACCTTCTAGTGCACTTCAAAGTTCAACATCGAGAACTGAACAATGACGAATATTCCTTGAGAAACCAGCAATACACATCCCATGCTGGTCACAGATTAATGCACTTGTTGAAGCATTTCCAGATCCCTTACAGACGACACCATTAGTATTGAATTGAAAATTGAACCAATAGTTAAATTTAGGTGTAATTGTAATCAAGAATGGGGAGAATTATGTGAGTAAATTATTTATGATTTTTTAATTTTTTAAAATTCAAATGACTTAGAACTTCATTCGTTTAATTTGAATTTGAACTTAATTCAATCTTATTTGAAAATCAACTTGTAAACGTTCAATCCGAACTTAAAAAATACTTGAATTTAAAATGGTTCGAACTTGAAATAATCCTAAATGAACTGGATTAACATTTCAAACCTAAATAAACTCCAAAATAATCGAAACTGAAATTAACCGAATCCAAAATAACCTAAATCCAAAAATTTTAAAACCCCAATTGACCTGGTCTCTAACCTGCCAAATTAACAAGTCTATAAGTACGCACGTAGAACTCATCCATGAATAAGGTAATTCATATGTATGAATGTGTATTATACAATGAAGAAACAATGAAAGGGAGCTTAGATCCGGAGGCGAATCTAGAAAGAGCAAGTAGGAGTCGGGGCTTTTCCTCTAATTTTATAAGAAATTAATATATAATAAATAAATTATAAATTAATATAAAAATAAATTTACATTTTAATCTAAAAACTCGATAATAGTCATATACTAAATACCTTGCTATGATTAAAATATGACCGAGCTGAAAGAAAGTTGTCACCTTCATCAATTTCATACATAATATACTAATATCGTTAATTATTGTTGTTAAAAGTGACAATCGTGATTTTTTTTAAGCAACCTTATACATTTGATTGACATGAAGAGATGAAACTAAGAATTTTGATTGGGATGGTCGAGATAAAATTACAAGTTTCAAGGGTTCTAGATAATAATTTTATGCTAAAAGAGCTTAAATTGAATTTTAAATTTTCAAATACGAAAAAAATGCAATTTTATCATATGGATCAAAAGGCCCAAGCCCTCCAATCTTATTAGATCCATTCTTGTGGCATATAAATTTATTATTGATTGATCATGATTAATCAAATTTACAAATAATTTTAATTATACGATCGAACAATAAAAAAAATTCACATAATTACTTAAAAACAACCTCCATTATTAATTTTAAAATCGAACCTATGATCAAATAAATCAAATCACTGATTTCTTATTCAACGATTCAACCGTTTATTCAATGATAACTAAATAAAAAATCATAAAAATGTAAAAAAATAAAAATAAAAAATTTAAACTGGTTCATCAATTGTTTTCTTTTTTATTGTCTTGATTTATGGTTTTTTACCATTTCATAAGCGATTTGTTGTATATCACAAGTGATTGGAAAGAGTAAAAATAGTTTTTTTTAAGCATTTGGATCAAGTTCGAATTTTAAAATTATCATTATAAAAAAGGTTTTACCTAAATATCATCTCAACCTGAATAGATCTATCCTCAAACGATAAAACAAACAAGGACACTTGTAATTATACCAAAAGAAAAACTAAATTATACCTAATTATAATGGAGAGATACAATAAATCAAATCAATGTTTATGAATAATTTTGAGATTTTTCCTAAAAAAATGTTTCAGACAATCACTTTTAACACAACCACCTTCATTAATTTTAACCAATATTTTAAAAACCAAATCAATTATCGAACCAATCAAACCATTAACTCTTAATTCAATCGATTTGATTATCGATTCAAAAATAATTAAATAAATAATAAAAATTTAAAATTTATAAACTAATTTAACATACACAATGTTTAAAACTACCCATAACTTTTTCTCAATCTATAAATAGACTGATAATGTATTTCAACGTACTCGAATTCATATCCTCTTATATTAACGATAATACTCATATTAATCGAATTAAAATTCGAAATATAAAATCACATATTTTAATTCACTAATAACATATTTTTAAAAAATAAATAAATTAACCTAATTAAAGTGGTGAGACTGAATCTCGAGAACGTAAAAGATTTAGATCTCAAATCTTAATATAAGATGATGTTGTCCACTATGGTATGTCAGAATTGCGAGCACACACACCCAACGCAAACCCTGTTAGGCAATCATGATTTGCACTTCTAAAGAAGATTTTGATGACATTTTATTATTCTTATTATGTTCTGTTTTTTCGATGTATGTCAACTTGATATGAAGTTTTGAAAACAATGATGGTGGCGTGGGGGACCATTTAGATTCCAAATTCCAGGTAGGTCACCATTGAAAAGCAGTCGACTTCATGGTGAATCATAGAACGCTGTAATTACGGTCATTTTGTATTTTATTTGGGAGTTTTTATTCAAGATTTTGAATTATTTAAATTTTTTTATTTAAATTATTAGATTATTAATATTTTTAATTTTCGTAAATAAGTTTTAAACGATGATATAATAATTGGTACGGTGGATATACTTATCGAAGAGTAAAAGAGCATACCTTATATTCAAGTTGATATGACATTCAACGTCGGAGATCAAAGGACAAAGTTATTTGAATTTTGATTTGTAGTTTCGTGACGTTTAAAGTTATTTCATGAAAAAAAAACTGACCTGTAGAAGAGAAGGAAAATAAAACTTTACAGACATTGTGAATAGAAAAAATCATATAGCATTGATTTTAACAGCCTAGTAATTTAAATAAAAACTTTCGATTAGTTCACTAATCAAATTGTAATTCTTTTAGTTAAATGACCAAAGTAAAAATTTACCAATAATTAGTAACTAATAAAGCAATTTACCCTTTTCTTTAGCTTTTACCCATTAAGATGATACTTATATCACAACTCTTTCACTATTTAAAAATTATAAATATATTTTTTTACATCTAAATAAAAATATAATACCATTTAAAATTTATAAAAACATGACATTGTATCTATTTTTTTAACTTAATAATTTTCCTGATTTATGATAATTAAATTGTTGGGGGGTGAGAGGATAGCCCAGCATTAATGAAGATTAAAAATCTGCTTAAACAATACACCTAACTCCAAATAAAACCTGCAAATTTAATTTGAAATAGAAAGATAAAAACAACTCTTACAAAAAGGAAAAAAAATACAAACAATTAATAATTATTTTACCTATTCTTCTTGCCTCGATCGGTATAAATATTATTATCAATACAAGAGGACGTAGGTTCAAGTGCGCTGAAACGCATTATTCTCCTATTTATGGGTTGAGAGAGGTGATATTTTCTCAAAAAAAAAAATGATCAGAACCTATAATGATATTATTAAAAAGAGAACAAATATTTTATCAAAATTCTTAAGCATTAAAAAAAATTATATTGTTATATTTATAAACTTTTAGTATAGTCGAAACAATCTGCATGTATTCATTTTTGTAAATATTTTTTAAATTTATAAATATAATCACAATTATAAATATAACACATGATCGAACTAATAAATGATTTGAATCAAAATAAATCTAAAAAAATCCACAAGTAATAAAATTTAAACTAGAATAAAATTCATTGAGAAATCATACACAATTTAGATTGCTTAGAACTCAAATTCGAAATCTCAAAATTTCCAAAACCGAAACCTCATTAAAAAATTAGTAAATTAAATTAAATTAAAATGAATTATTAAATATATTAAAGATCTAAATATAAATTTAAGGAAAATATTTAGTACACTATCAATGAAGTTTTTATATTCCACAAATAGGATCAAAGAGTTGATAATTGTTTTATAAAGATATAATAAAATATTAAAAAAATACATATTTAAAAAAAAATGCTTCAACTTTTTAAAATTATTTATAAAATAAAAAATACATTATCAATGTATCAAATATTGTTTAATATATACACACATTAATTATGTTTGATACTATATTTATATTAAATATATTATAGTTATCTTGTCTAAAATAGACCTATCAATTTTGATGTGAAGTAGAAAATTTAACTCCGATTCGAATTAGTTCCAACTTGATTTCATAACAAATAGTTAACAACCCAACTTTCTTAAACTAAATGTTTTTGGAACTAAAACAGTGGTTGAATTGATTAGATTATTGATTCATGAATCGATTGGTTTCAATAAAACAATAACTAAAAATTTAAAGAAATTAAAAAATAATAAAATAATAAAATCTAGTTCAATAATCAATTCAACCGATTTTTAGTTGGTTCAATTAATTCTTATAAATTCACGAATCAATCGATTTTTTTTCTTATTCTGAATCAATGTATCAATCGATCTTAAAACCACCAACTAAAACTAAATCTGAGGTGTCATAAACCCAAACTAACTCTATCACAAAAATTGACCAAAAAACTTTTTAAACCCAAAATATTCAAATTTAACTTTTTTTTAACAAATAACCTAAAATTATTTAAACTAAAACTAACGAAACCTTGGATTCAACCAAACCCATAATACTTAAACTCGAAAATCCCAAACCTTAAACTAAAATAAATTAAATCCAAAGCACTTTAAATCTAAAATCACTTAAACCCGTCATTGATTCAAATTAAAAAGATAAATTTTAAAACTACATGTGAATTTTAATTAAATTTGTAATATTATATATGGACTTTGATTTTGTGCAATTTTATATATGATATTTTGATTTGATTAAAATTTAATAAATAACTAAAATCATTATTGATATAATATCATTTTACGTTTGCATATTACATACACAAATAACTATATTTATTCAATATAAAAATAAATTAAATGCATACAACTCCAAAATCAAAGCTTAATGTGTATAATTGTACAAAACCAAACTTCATGTATGAAATAACAAATTAAATAAAGGGTCAAATTACTATTTGGGGTTTGAACTTTGGAACTTTTCTCACATTGGGGCTTGAATTTTTTTTTTTAAATTAGTCTCTGAACTTGATAATTATTCTTATATTGAGTCAAGAACTTGTCATTTATTCCTATATCTAGGCTTGAACTCTAAAGTTTTCAAGGGCCAACTTAAATAAAAAAATTTAAACTCCAATGTGAGAATTATTGCCAAGTTCATGTCCTAACTTCAATAAAAAGAAGTTGAGACCCCAAAAAAATATTTAACCCTTAAATCAAAGTTAATGTATATTTATTCCAATTAAAAATAAGTCGATTCAGATTCCCCAATTGGAACCATTATTATAGCAACTGATGGCGGGTAATCTACATGATAGATTGTAGCTGTAGCAGATAACAAACGAATTCATTCAATCCACGTGTCGATCAATGAATGGCCCCATTTGTAAATTAAGTAAATACCAATGAAAATTCCGTCATATAAGTATCCCATTTTTTTTGCTTTATTCTTCCCCATTATTTTTTTGAAAACAAAACGCCAGGCTCTAAACGCGGGTGGCAGTTAAAGAAAATAACCTCAAATAACGTGAAATCTCTCAACACAATTCTCTTTTGAAGGTTAAATCTTCAATCGAATCTTAGGTTCTTCTTTTTTCGATTTTTGATTTCGGTATTCGTTTGATTAATTTTTCAGGTGTTTTTTGGTAATGTTTTTGTTTTGGAGCTTGTGATTTTCTCTTGATCTGTCATTTTCTTATGATGAATCGTTTTTTGTAATATATGAATTTTTTCCCTGTTAACTGTGAGAATCTAGAGATTTATAAGCAATATATATCCAAAATGTAATTGATCTTACACTACGTTTTTGTTTGATTCGTTTGCCTTTTGATCCAACCCGTTTTTTAGTTTCTTCTGGAAATTTTAGTTGTGTTTATGCATGGCAATGGATAATGTGGATTATTTTAATTATATTCGGTAATGTTTTTGTTTTGGATCTTGTCATTTTGTCTTGATTCGTCATTTCTTATGTTAAATCATTTTTTTTTTGGAATAATTGAGATTTCTTTCCTATTAACTGTGATTGATCTTACACTGATTTTTTTTCTTTTTTCGTTTTTGTTTGATTCGTTTGCCTTTTGATCCAATCTGTTTTTTTTAGTTTATACTGGAAATGTTGGTTGAGTTTATGCATTGCAATGGATAATGTGGATAAGTATAATATATAGATTCGATATTTTAATTATTATCCGTAAAGCATTTGGAAAGAATGCAAATATTTATTGCTCAAATCCGCTCTACTTTTGCCGATTCCGGTTCAGATTCATATATTGATTATCTGAATTCTGTTTATTGTGGATCCAGTTTAGTTTCTTAAGGAAATGTTGGTTGAGTTTATGCATGGCAATGGATAATGCAGATTCGTATGATATATAGATTCGATATTTTAATTATTATCCATAATGCATTCGGAACGAGTGTAGATATTTATTGTTCAAATTCGCTCTACTTTTGCAGATTACCAGTTATGATTCGATTATCTGAATTCTGTTTATTATTGTGGATCCGGTTTTTAATATCCGCTTTATTTTTTAATTTTTTATTTAAATTTTCTTAGACTTACTAAATTCAGATTTGAACTGATTTAATACAGATAATAAATATATTCGGATTTAAAGCAGATTTGCTCACTCAGATTTTACAAAAATTGCAAATATCCGAACCTTAGTTGAGTTGTCGGATGTGAGAGTATTAAGTATATTGTTAAGATGTTTGCTTTCAGACGAATCTACAATTTTGTTAGATATGGCTTTTAATTATTTAGGATTTCGTGACTTGGTACTGAAGTTATGTTATTATTAATGTTTCAGATTGTAGAAGATGGCTGAGGGTGAGGATATTCAACCCCTTGTCTGCGATAATGGAACTGGAATGGTGAAGGTACAAAGCTTGATTCCTTATCATTATTTAAATGCCATTTTGAGTATTAAGTTTAGAGCTTTAGTTTAACTTTTGTTTTGAGAATTGTTACGTAGGCTGGATTTGCTGGTGATGATGCTCCAAGGGCGGTGTTTCCTAGCATTGTCGGTCGTCCACGTCATACTGGGGTGATGGTTGGTATGGGACAGAAAGATGCGTATGTAGGCGATGAGGCTCAATCAAAACGTGGGATTTTAACTCTAAAGTACCCAATCGAGCATGGCATTGTCAATAATTGGGATGACATGGAGAAAATTTGGCATCATACATTTTACAATGAACTACGTGTTGCTCCGGAAGAGCATCCTATTCTCCTCACTGAAGCCCCTCTTAACCCGAAGGCCAATCGTGAGAAGATGACCCAAATCATGTTTGAAACCTTCAATGCACCTGCTATGTATGTTGCCATTCAGGCTGTTCTTTCCCTTTATGCTAGTGGTCGAACAACTGGTAAGCCATTCATTTTTTTGTCCAAGTTATTATATGTTTTGATTTGTCTCCCGATGTTTTGTGTCGTTTGGAATCTCATTGAAGAAAGATCACCTTCCTGCAATGCTTTGTTTCTCAGTTTCATGATTCTTTGCTTGTTTTAATTCCGAAATATTCATTTTTAGTCGTTGAGGAGCCTGATATATAAGGACAATTTTGTGTTATCATAGACAGAGGTCTTTTTATAGTTATGTTTGGTTGGTTGTACTTAATTGCGTAATGCAGAGGTGTGTGAGATTTTTTATGTGTGTGTTTGGTGCAGGTATTGTGCTTGATTCCGGAGATGGTGTTAGCCACACTGTCCCTATTTACGAAGGATATGCTCTTCCACATGCAATCTTACGTCTCGATCTTGCTGGTCGTGACCTCACCGATGCCCTGATGAAGATTTTAACTGAACGTGGTTACTCATTCACCACCACTGCTGAACGAGAAATTGTGAGGGATGTGAAGGAAAAGTTGTCTTACATTGCTCTCGACTTCGAACAAGAACTAGAAACCGCCAAGACCAGTTCCTCTGTTGAGAAAAGCTATGAGTTACCTGATGGTCAAGTGATCACCATCGGTGCCGAACGGTTTCGATGCCCTGAAGTTCTTTTCCAACCATCCATGATCGGTATGGAAGCGGCTGGTATCCACGAAACAACTTACAACTCCATAATGAAGTGCGATGTTGATATCAGAAAGGATTTATATGGCAACATCGTGCTTAGTGGTGGCACTACTATGTTCCCTGGTATCGCGGATCGAATGAGCAAAGAGATCACAGCATTGGCTCCTAGTAGCATGAAGATTAAGGTAGTTGCACCACCTGAGAGGAAGTATAGTGTCTGGATTGGTGGTTCCATATTAGCTTCCCTCAGCACTTTCCAACAGGTAAGTTCATCACACATACATTTTCGTATTAGTTCATTTTACGAACCATTTCTTAAAACAGGACCGTTTAATTGCAGATGTGGATTGCAAAAGCTGAATATGATGAATCTGGCCCTTCAATTGTGCATAGGAAATGCTTTTAAAGCACAAGCAAAGAAGAGATAGGCTAAGCCTCAAGAACTGCTCTGTCTAAGGTTTCTTGCAATTCCATATTTTGGTTTCATTTTCTGCTTTTTTTTTTTGGTTCCATCATTTTGTCGTTTGGACAATAATCTTGAAACAATTGATGATTGTTGGAATATTTATCTTTTCAGTAGTTATCATCTGTTTTTATTTTTGGTAGCGAAAGATAATTGCCTAAGAAATTTGTTGGCTGGTTTGGTTATTCATGTTATTATCTTTATATGGTGTTTTAATAATCAAATCATAGTTGAATCAGTCAAATAATTGATTCTTGATTTAATCGGTTTAATTATTAGACCAACAATAATTAAATAAATAATTAAAAATTCATAAATAAAAAAAAATATTAAACTAATTCAACCTTTTCAACTACTGGTTTTTGTACTAGATTCTGATTCAATCGGATCAACCCTTTATTTGAATTAGTATATTGGTCAATTCTCAATCCAATTGGTTCAATTGATCAATCCAATTGGTTCAATTGATCAATCCAATCATGTTTTAAGAACATTGATCACATTATCAAAACTTGACTAGATCTAAGTCAAAGAACTAGAATGAATCTTGTTGTCTAATTCAAATATCAAAATGAACTAAAAAAATACAGATATCAAAATGAACTTAATTGTTAAATGATAAAAAAAATTATGCTATCCTCTTTATAAGTAAACACTAAAAATTATTTTTAAGAAATTTCCGATAGAAATGTAGTGATTTTTGTTTTATGACTTGTGAAATCATTTTCATTTTCAACATAAATGATATTCATCATATTAAAATAAGAGATTAAGTAATGGGTATTAAAAATTTATCATATTACATATTTTTAAATATATTTTTGTAAAATTTTTTAATTATATTTTAAATTAAATAATAAAAATGGTTAAATTTTAATTTTTGTATTTCTATCTTGGAATTGGATTCTTATACATTAATTTAACATAATTTTTGTCTTTTATTATTGTTAAGGTCATGTTTTAGCCTATACAAATACTATTAAAAGTTATATTTAGTTGGGTGATGTGAACATTATAAAAATGAATTATTATAATATAGTCACCAATTAGTTAAGTCAATCGATTCGAACTTAAATTTATCGATCTATTGAATTTATTTAACATCGATTGATTAAGTTAGTTAATCAAAAACTTTTATTATAATTTTTTCATTATTGATATATTTTTTAAATTTTTATAATTTAATATAAATTTAAATATTGAATTGAATTTAAATTATATATTATATTTATTAAAAATAATATTATTAAGCTAAGTTGATAGTTTTGGTTATGGAATTCAATTGAATTCAATCATCAATAATCAATTTAAATTTATATCAAATTAATTAAAATAACTGACTTAATTGCAACTAATAAATTAAATGTGTAGATTAAATCGATTTTAATTTATTTTTATTCACTTGTAATTATGATTATCAAAATAATTATTTTTCAAAAGTTTATTTTTTTTCCAATCTTACAAGTTAAGTATAGTTAGATGAGTGACGAAAACTATAAATTTGACTTGAATTGAAGTAAAATATTTTAAAAAAGGAAAGACAAAAATAGTATTTAAAGCTAAAACGACATCATTTTAAACCATTTGTCTTATCCGAATTTGGTTGTTGGTAATCCATGGTTAAACATACCTTAAGTCCTTAAATCTTACAAAATTTTGAAATTTAGTCTCTTTACTTTTTAGATTTTAAAAATCAGATCATAAAGTTTTTTGTTAAATTTATTAGTGTGATATTTTGGAATAGAAAAAAAATTTACACACTTAATTGGTAGCCATGTAATTAAAAAATGACGTTAAAATTAATCTAAATTTAATAAAAAAAATTAATAGTGTTAATAGGCGAACATAAATTTTAAAATATAAAAAGTGAAAAGACTAAATTCCTCAAAATAAAAAGTATAAGGACTAAATTCCAAATTTTTAAATAGTAAAGGAACTTGTGGCATATTTTAATCAAACTAAAATGACGTCGCTTTACGCCATTGTCTTTTTCCGATATGGTGGTTGGTAATCCATGGTTAAAACATGCCACAAGTCATTCTACTTTTCTAAAATTTGAAATTTAGTCCCTAATCTTTTCAGATTTCAAAATTTAAATCTAACCGTTAACCCTATTAAAGTTTTTTTTTTTGTTAAAATTTTTGGTGTAATATTTTGAAATAAAAAAATACTCACATGGTATCCATGTAATTAAAAAAATGGCATTGTAAATAACTTGAAATTAACAAAAAATAATAACAGTGTTAACATTTAGACCTAAATTTTGGAATCTGAAAAGTAGAGAGATTAAATTCTTAAAAATAAAAGTATAGGGATTAAATTCTAAATTTTTGAAAAGTATAAAAACTTATGACATATTTTAACCAAATTAAGACGACGTCACTTTAGACCATTTGCCATTTCTCAATTTGGTGGTCGGTAATCCATTTCTAATTTAAAAGAATCATTACACCATTATTTTTAGTTGCATGCTATCAAGTTAGATTCAAAATGTCACATCAAAAAAAATTAAAATAAAATTGATAGTGTTAATTGTTGAACTTAATTTTAAAATTTGGAGACTAAATTCTTATAAATAAAAGTATATGGATTACATTGAAAATTTGGAAAGAATATAGGAACCTAATCATATTTTAACCTAAAGATAGTATTCAAAACTAAAACGGCGTCGCTTTACACCATCCGCTTTGGTGTTGGTAATCCGTTTCTAGATTTAAAAGAAAGAAAATCCAGTGTTGCTTTTTATCCAATTTTTTTACAAATGGCAAATACTGGTTTTCGCGCCTTTAGTTGGCGGAGAAAGTGGGTGAAAAGGGATTGGGCCATCGCAACCACCGTAATCACCGTCATCATCGCCGCCATCATCATTGTCATCCTCTTTTTCACTGTCTTCTCCGATTCTCGTAACAGCAAAACTTCCTCGCCTACTTTTGCTCCTCCTTCCGCCGGCGATTTCGTTCCGTTGACTTTGCTTCAAAGTGCCAAAGCTACAGGCGCCTGTACTGGATTCCACCTCCACCTTCTTCTCTAAAATTCAACTTTTTTTTTTAAAATTGTGTTATCATATATTTAAATTAAGTAATTAACTTTTCTTTATGTTTTCAGTTTGCTTAGATGGAAGTTTACCTGGATATCATTTCCAGAAAGGCTTTGGATCTGGTTCTAGCAATTGGCTTCTCCACATTGAGGTAAATTCTCTACTTTTCTTTCAAATTTCAATAATGAACATGAATTAAAATCCGAGCCAATTCAATAGGATTGTAAATGCCATCAATTCAACTCAAATTCGAATTTACTCCAACTTAAAATGATTTACATTCGAATAATTTGAATATGAAGTGATTCAAGCTAAAATAGTGTAAATAAGTAACTCAAGATTAAGGGCGAGATTGATTCCATTCAATCAAAATTTTTGAATTTTCTTTTTTTGACTCATCTAAAATAGTTGGATTTAGTTTTCGATTTTTTAATATTAAATTTTTATTTTGGATTTTTTGACTTATTTTGAGAAAAATGAATTTATTTCAAGTTTTTAAATATTATTTAGTAAATTTTCAAAAAAAATGATAAATATTTCTAAAAAATAAATAAAAATTAATAACATTTATATGCTATTTAAAAAAATAAATTTTATATAAAAACCTTTAAGTTTATTTTCAATATTTGAAATATGAAATATTTATTTTTTGGTAAATAAAATATTTATTTCTAAATAATAAAAATAAATTTAATTATAAATTAAATAAAAATATAATACAATTCAGTTTGCATAATAGTGATTTTTTAATTTGTATTTGATAAACCGTCTAAGCTTTGGGTCAGCTTTTTGAAAAATATTTTTAAAAAATAATTAATAACTTTTATATACTATATATATATTTTTTAAATTTATTTTTTCTATTTTAAATATAAAATATTTATTTTTTATCATAAAACTTAAAATTAATTTTAATCCAAAATCAAAATCATCCGATCCCAAAACTAACTTCAATTAAAATAACTCAGAAAATTCAAAATCTAAACTCCCTCAATCCAAATGTTCCAAATCAAAACCAACTCACTACTAATTCAGTTACACTTGAATTTTTTCTTTTTAACAATAATTTGACTTATTGTTTCTAAAATTTTCTATTTATTGAGTATAGGGTGGAGGTTGGTGTAATTCAATAGAATCCTGTAATAGTCGAAAAGGAACATCTTTAGGTTCATCAAATTACATGGAACATCAAGTTCAATTTGCTGGGATTTTAAGCCAAGACCCCTCTCAAAATCCAGGTTTTTAATGTTTTTTTTTTTTTTTTTAATTTTTGCTTCATTATTTTCCTTTTTATTGAAATTTTGTTGTTCAAAGAATATACTTTCAGCATGAGTACACTTTTTTTTTTCCCCTTTTATAGATTTTTATAATTGGAACAAAGTTAAGCTACGTTATTGTGATGGTGCATCTTTTGCCGGCCACCCTGAAAGTGAGTTCAAGGTAAAAATTGTCAGTCATTTAAGAATTAAGATTGGTCTTTTTTTTGGCATTAAAATGATAATGAGATTATATTAGATAAAAACTCCATGAACGCTCTTGTACTAAGAGGTGGATTGCATTTTGCTCCATCTTTTTAAAAATTGGGCAAATTAGTTTCTGTACATGATAAAAAAAGCAAACTGATTATTCTGTTAAAAATTTCATTCCTAGTCTTTGTACCACAGCATGAAGTACACGTGGCATGCCACATGTAAATGTCTGGTTATTTCGTCTACCACATCCGTTTTTAACAATAGAAATGGATAAAAATTTTAACTGAAATGATGGTTTGCTCTTTGGTCCAATTTACCAAGACTAGTTTGTCCATTTTTTGATTGAAGGGGTAAAATGCAATATGACTTCTAATACAAGGACCGCCGTGGTACTTTTACCAATTGCACTGTCATTTATTCATGTTTTTGTTGTTGTTTTTGATAGAATGGAACAAAACTTTTCTTTAGAGGCCAACTAATTTGGGAAGCAATGATGAATGAACTCTTATCACTTGGCTTATCTAAGGCAAAAGAGGTATTAGAGATTCATATTAAATGGTGAAATTGTTAATTAAGTATTTTTGTAATGCAATCCCTTCTGTTACAAGGTAATGGATTTTATGAATTTGCAGGCACTTCTTACAGGATGTTCTGCTGGGGGGTTAGCAACTTTTATACACTGTGATGACTTTCGAGATCATCTGCCAAAGGAAGCTACCGTTAAGTGTCTTGCAGATGCAGGTTATTTCCTTGATGAGTACGTTCTTTTTGGTACAAATCAATGCCTTTTTAAATTATAGAATTGTGCATGTTTCTATGTATCTAATATTTGTATGTATTAACAACCATGTATTGCAACTAAATTATAACTATCTAGTTTCTCCATTGCAGGCTAGATATTCTTGGATATCGCACCATGCTTGCTTTCTATCGCGATGTTGTCCAACTTCAGGTTTTTCAGTTTCCATATATATATGATGGTATTTAATTTCTTACCACGGATTGTTATATCATTTGTTTTTGGTCATTTTGACTGTTGTCTACAAAAATTTAAGGTGGTTTAGTGTACATTCCCTTGGGTTAGACCTGTTAATTAGGCAGATCAAGTTGGTTTGAATCGAGTCAATTTAGATTGGATCAATTGTCTATTTGGATTGGATTAATTGTTGTTTTAAAATTTCGGAATATTTCGATTCAGGTTAGTTTCTTGTTTTGATTGTTTCCACTTCAGCCATTTTAAGCGATTGCTTCTGCTTCAGCCATTTTAGGCTTAAGTCATTCAAGTTTTTTTATATTGGGTCATTTCGGGATTTGGTCACCTCTAGTTTGGTTGTTTCCGGTTCAAGTAGTTTTGGATTTGATTCAATTCGGGTTTTCGTTGAATGAATTTGGGTTATTGACTTGTCACATTGGGTTAGATCGAATTTTGGTTCAAGTTTGTTGGATCTAGCTTTTATGTCCGGTTAGAATTGACAAGGCTACCTTTGGTCCTTCTATTCACTGTTTTCAAAACTATACCAAACCGGTTAGATTAGGAGCTGGTCGACATACTGATCCAGAATAAGGGGTTGGATTAGTTTACCCACGAATTGGTTGAACTGGCTATTGAACCATTTTTTTTAATGTCTTGACTCTGTAAACCGATGAGACCGAGAATAGGTGATAAGAAACTATTTGATCACCGATCCAATTACTTGACCCTTGTAAAAGTTGTTAATATCTGGCCTGCCTGCATCTCAGAGCGTAGCAAAAAGCTTGCAGCAGGATTGTGTTGGAAGAATGGAACCGGTTAAGGCAGGTTCTTGCTTTATATATGTTCATTTTTTTCTCCTTTGATGTTCAAAGTTCAACAAATTTACTAACATTACCTCCCATAATCTACTGTTTGCTTCCATTTTTCAGTGTATCTTCCCTCAAGAAATTATCAAAAATGTTAAAACCCCATTTTTTGTTGTCAATCCAGCTTATGATTCTTGGCAGGTACCTTCTTGTTTGCTAACTATTTAGTGCTACTTTCCTTTCCAATTATATGTTCTAACACTGACATAATCTTTAGATAGAAAATATCTTAGTCCCTGTTGGATCAGATCCCCAAGGCTATTGGAGCAGTTGCAGATTAAGCATTAAGAAGTGTGATGCTACACAAATCAAAAGACTACAAGGTGGATGGATATGTAATACTTTTAGGACCATATTAGGAGTCTGATTGCTTTTTGCTCCTACTCAAAAAATGGATAAATTAGTTCATGTATGCTAGATTAAAGACCAAATTGGTCCTTTCTGTTAAAAAATTATTCACTTGTACTGTTAAAAATAGAGACCAGATTTAACAGTAAAAATGAATGAAATTTTTAACAAAATGACTAGTTTACTCTTTATCTAATATGCAGGGGTTAATTTGCCTATTTTTTTGAATAGTGGGGGAAAATGTAATTTGATTGTTAGTATAGGGACCTCTGATACTTTTACCCTTGCTGTGAATATTTCCAAGCACTGATGCAACTCTAATGTTGTGGCCTTGCTTCTCTCATTTAGGTTACCGTGATGCAATGCTCAAGGCACTAAGCATGTTTCAAACAAACGAGGAAGGGGGTATGTTTATAAATTCTTGCTTTTCTCATTGCCAGACATCATATTCTGCATGGCATTCACCCAATTCTCCAAGAATCGACAATAAGGTAAGTTAATGTTTTACCATGTACTGTATTATGGAGCATCAAATGGTAGTGTTGTCATATTTGCTCTTCACTCGGATATCAAAACAGACCATTGCCGAGTCAGTGGGTGATTGGTACTTCAATCGGAAAGTATCGAAGCTTATCGACTGCCCTTATCCATGCAATCCCACTTGCAATAACGATGACTACACGTGAGTTTTTTAAACAACATATCTAGCGACTAGCATTAGTTTTTTTTTTTTTTTCTTCCAGTAGACCCCAGTTTTAAACTTACCCTGTTGGATATTATAGCATTTGTTTTTTCATTTCTAAGAATCGATATCATTGTTCATAGTTGATTTCAGGTTGTCCGTTCTATCTGCTGCTCTATGAATGGATTCCATGTTTGATCGACTTTTCAATACCCCTGGCAAGTTCGTTATGCTCACTCTGTGTTCTTTATTTTAAATAACATTGATGTACACTTTGTATATCATCCTCTAATTGGTAATTTCAAAAAGCTTTAAAATCTTTCATTCAAATTGCATTTAATCTATAATTTATAATCTGTTGATTCGAGTCGATTCTATGATTATAAGCTCATTCCATACCGGACCAGATCGGAATAGGGCTATATACATTCTTATTTCACAATTGCTCTTTGTGGCATGTCTATAATTAGTATCTCTAGAGTAAACTTTGATAGCAAATATTGTGGTCTACAGCAACCTGCAAGATATTGTTTGTTTTGGTTAATTGGGTTTTGGTTTGCTTTTTGAAAAGATAGCCTTGCAAGTTAAAAATAATGGGAATATTTATATATTCAGTTGAATTTAATAGATGTGATATTCATGTGTCTTTGGTTCAGCGAGTTATATTAGACCTTTCATGAGTTGGGTTATTCTTTTGAGTGAGGTTAAAGAGTGACCTCGTATTGATCTATGCTTGATTAGATTTCAGCCATGCTTGTCTAGCTCAGTCGGTAGAGCATAAGGCTCTTAACCTTGTGGTTGTGGGTTTGAGCCCCACGTACAGAATCGATGCTTACTCCAAATACAAACATCTTATTGCCAAAAAAAAACCCTTAATTTTTAAGTTTTTTGTTTGTTTGTTTTGAGTTTTATAATTTGCTCATAAATAGAGGTGAGTAAAATTCGATTCGATTCGAAAAATTCGATAAAAAAAAAAATCAAATTTTGAATTAAATAGTTTGAGTTATTCGGATCAACTCGAACAAAAAAATCAAAATTTTCTGTTTAACTCGAATATGAATTACACAATTCGAGTTATCCGAAAATCCGAATAAGAAAAGATAAAACTATGTCGTTTTGATAAATGTTTACTCGTTAACCTTACTTATGTAGTTAAGCTTATACTTTATCTACTAGTTAAATAATCCGTCAATGTAAATGTAACATCGAGTATAAATAATATGATTCGTTAACTTGACTCAACTCAAAATTTTTTGACTCGATTTGAAAAATTTTCAAATTAAGTTCGATTGTTAAAATAGAATTCGTTAACTCAACTAACTCAAAAAATTTTAATTCGACTCGATCGAATGCTCACCCTTACTCATAAGCCTCTAAGCTAATGAAGGAGTGCCTCTTGATTCTCTCATGAAAAATCATAAAAGATTAACAATGGGAAGTAGTCTTTTTGTTGCTTTCATACTTCCCAATATCAAAAAGATTATATTCTCAATTCCACCGCAATCGGACTCGGTTCATTTTGGAACCATCAAAACAACAAGCAATTTCCAATTGCTACTTATTCGTTTAATAATGAACTAATTTTGATTAATGAAGTTCATTAAATGATAACACTGACTTTTTTTTATAAAGTTACTACTTCAGATAAATATTAAATTATACATAAATTTTGATTCAATGTATTTGAAATATGATCTGTCAAAAAAATATATTTAATATATGAACTTTGTATTCAGTGTAATTATACATATAAAATTTTGATTGTGATTCAAATATATACATAAAATTTCAATCATACACTTTTTAAAAAATAAAGAAATTTATTTATTTTTATATTGGATAAGTATACTTATTTGGGTATGCAATATGTAGATGTAAAATGATGGTATATTGATAATAATGTTATCTGTTTGTGAAAATTATATCAAAATTTATGTATTAAATTACATATCGAATTAAACTATAGTTTAATTTTACCCATAATTCATTCTTAACTTTTAAATTGGAGAAAGAATTTGTTTAATTGCGTTTGAATCCACGCCCTCTTAGTGGCTGCAATAGCAACAATACAATTAAAGTGATGACATTGATTGACAAAAATTATCTTGTAAATTTATTACCAAATTGAATTTTCGTGTGAATTTAATTATGTGATCGAATAAGCGTTAAACAAATTTATAACCTATTAATTACGTTATCAAAATGAACAAATTAATAATATTATAAAAGTAAAAATATCAAATTAAAGTAGAAAAATTAAATTGCCTATCTCAATATATTAGTACTAAATCGAATTAAACCTTGATAATCACTTGTTTAGAACAGTTCATGGATCACTTAAAGGCTGTTAGTGCTATGATGAATGCTGTTATGGGGGAAAAAAGTTTTGATTTGAAGAAAAGTGTAAAAATTCTCAACCATCCTTTTTAGCCACAAGTGGAGCAGAAAAAGTAATTTCATTCATTACTTCTCAATTTTTCTAAGAAAAAGTTTTTTCCTTCTTTCTTTTTTTTTTTTTGGTTACTTAAAATCAATAATTTATTCATCTCAAATGGAGAATATTTACTATTTGGTTATGCTTTTCTTTATCATGTTCGTTATTTTTAACTCATTATTCAGTTACACGATTGAAATCGATTTGGTCTCTTTTACTCTAACAATGATAGACTGCATAGTTCGTCAATATGTGTTCGTATGTGATAGGTTTGTACCGTTACAAAAGCTTACACATGACGGGTTCGCATCATCGTGCAAACGAATCCACATTTAGAGAACACGCGTTTATATTAGAATAGGATACATGTTGATATGTATGAAGCCCTAAGACATCACATCTAAAAACTGTATCATATAAATAAAGAAAATTAACTTCTTTAGGAGATGAACAAACAAAAACACTCAACAATTTCTCTCAAAACTAAAACAAAGGAATTTGTGAAGATTAATGTCCATTGTTCAAAGGTAAAGAAAAAAGTAGTATACCTTTACAATTTGATTAGAAACGAGAGGAGAAAAAGAAGAATATGGTTTTCTTTGAGACCTATGAATATTGTTGTAGATAGGGTTGACCCTGTAAAAAGGGTATACCACTTAATGGGTCCAAATAGGAAATTTTGTGATGGGGTATGAAAATAAAATTAAAAAATTGGAGGGTTAAAGCTAAAAATTGTGTATTAAAATAGCTTAAATTAAGTTTTTTATTTTTGAAGGAGATTAAAAATGATTAAATTAAATTAAATTATTAATATTTGTAAGAGATCACCATCCAAAGTATCACATAGATAATAAAAAGTCCAAAAACTCGTTAGTCAACTTCGTCACATAGATAATACAACAAATGGGATCTCCATAAATTCAACATTAAGTATTGCTCTTCAATGATAAGAATTTGGACCAACAAGTGTTAGGTTTATTGTTAATATACATTTCATTTTTTTTTAATTACAATAATAGGATAAAGTCTAAATAATTAATATGATTAATGCGACTCGAATCCAGATTATATTTGGAGAGATGAACATCATTAATCATCAGGCTATTACATGGGATTCAATATACATTGTATTTTTAAATAGAAAATATATATTCGAAATTTAGAGACAATATTATTAATAGGACCACTTACGATCTATAAACATGAACTGTAAAACAAAAATGGAAGATACCAAAAAAAAGTTTGATAACCCTTAAATAAGATCTTAAATTTGAGTGTTGTAAATGAGAAAACAACGCTCACAAAACTTTACCCCATATATAAAAATTCAAATTATTCAATTATAAATGGGATGAATATAAAAATTATATATGAATTTTGATCAAATATGAAATGTTATACATGAATTTTAATTTCGTAGGCTCTTATATAAATATAAAATTTTAATTTGATTCAATTTTTTACAAGCCATTTACAACATTATCGAATTAGCATAATTTTTCATTGATATATTGGATACACAAATAATTATATTATTCCAATATGAAAATAAATAAATATATTCATTTATTTAAATGTGTACAATTGAATCAAATCAAAAAAATTTTTTTGGTGAAAAAATAAATATCAATCCAAATTACATAGTAGTATCAAGGACGAAGCCAAGAAAAATTAGGAGGGCCGAAATTAAATTATTTATATATTTATAACTTTTAAAATATTAAATCAAATTCTTATCATTTTTAAGAGAACTAAAGTACAATTTTACCATTATTTATTTAAAATTTTTAAAAATTTAAAGAGCTAAAATGACAAATAAGGGTTTTTTTTATTAAAATAATACAAAAAAATATTATATACCAAAATAATATATTCTCCTCATTATTTACCAAAATGGTACATTTGAGGGAGTGGTGCCATTTGGGTAGGTGGCACTACTGTTCATTCTGACATAAAAATAATTTTATTAATATTAAATAAATAAAAAATTATTTAAATAATAAATTAAAAAAAATACTGATATGAGTTTAAGTCAAACCCGATATTTAAATACGGGTTTGGTATTTTTAGGTGGTGTCTACCTGATAAGCGGCACCAATGGTGCCTACCTACCAAGTGGCATCTGGTCCCAATGCTCCTGCCGTGTGCTGCCCCTGCTCCCGTGTGCTGAGCTGCTACCTGCATGAAAGAAAGGAAAGGTAAGATATATGGGGACCTTAAAATGATCCCCAAACACACAACACACACAACACTTGAAGCAAAGAAAGAAAAGGAGGGAAAGAGGGTGGAACAGCAGCAACAAAGAGAGAAGGGAAGGAGAGAAAAGAAGGAAAAAAGTATGTTGTTTATGGGTTGATTATTATTTAATTTTTTGTATTATTCTTATAAAAAATTCATTTAAATGTTATTTAAATTTAAATATTATTTAATCATGTAAAAAATTTAAATTAAACTAAACTTATATCCTAAACAAAAACATATTGTTAATGTTCTTAATATTTGTATTATAAATAATATTTAACAAGTTAACAACCTCTTAAAATAATCGCAATTGTAAATATAAAAATTTGCATTTGATCTCATATATAAACAACAAAATTCTATCTCATTCTCCATTTTTCATATAGCATTCATCAAGTAGGTAATCGAATTAATAATTCTATTATGGTTGCCTTGAAGAGAAAATTAATTGAGGAGGTAGATTGTGATAATTTTGACAGTTTTTTTTAACATATTTTTATTAAAACAATATATAAATATATTGTGATGCTTACATAAAATTTTGTTAACTTTGATTTATTATTTTGATATAATAATATTTAGAAATAAGTATATATTTAAATAAATGAAAAATATGTTTCTACTATATTAAAATTTTAAAAAAATATTTTTGAATATTAAAAAATTGAAATAAAACATATTTTTAAATTTTTAAAATGAAAAATTAAAGGAAAAAAATAAAAAAATATTAGTAATTATTTTAATATTTTTAAAAAAGAAACATCAAAATGTGGTTAATTACCCTTCGTGGTAATTATTTTTTAAAAAGTAAAAAAGAAAGAAATATAAATGTAGTAAATATTTTAATATTTTTTTCATCAAACAAAACTCTTATATTCGATATTTATATTTTAATAAATTACGAAATAATTTTTTAATATAAATTTAACACTTAATCCGCAAAATGTAAGAGTAAATTTAATACTTAAAATTTTAATTTATCAAAGTAATCAATATGTAATTATTTGTTTTTATATATATTAAGAATTTTAATTACTTCTAGTTAAAAATTGTATTAATTACTTCTGACAGATTGATAATCTTAATTTTTTTATTGCAGATATGAATATAGATTCGTTAATTAAGGATGATGACCACATATTGGCATCTGTATATGTACAGATAATAAATTGTTATTTGTAACAGTATGAAAAGTTTATTTAATTTACGATATTAAACTAAGTTATATTAACTATATCGGTAATTTAATAGTCTCAGGATGTGTACCGGAAATTAAGGGCTCGCGTGAATGGGATAAATTATGAATCGGACGAACGCATCATACCATACTTGATTGCAATTGGATTTGGAGCTACTTCACTGATCTGAACATTCGATTTGCGTTACGACTTAATTTTCGCTTTGGTCGAGCGGTGGCGGCCAGAAACCCACACGTTTCACTTACCATGTGGTGAGTGCACCATCACACTAAAGGATGTTGCACTGCAGCTTGGGCTTACAATTGACGGGATGCCCGTTACGAGGTCATTGACAGTATTTGACCCGACGACCCTTTGTGAAAGCTTATTGGGAGTCTCACCCGGTGATGGTGAATCGAGATTCACGGGATTGAAGTTCACAAGGTTAAGAGAAAGATTCCACCATCTACCAGCCGATGTCACCGAATTTGATGTGATGTGTGTCGTTCAGGCTTATATATTGCACCTTATAGGGGGTGTATTGATGCCGACGGCAAATGGAAATAGAGTGCACATCATGTACTTGCCCTTATTGATCGATTTTAATGAAACGAGTCAATATAGTTGGGGCTCGGCAGTACTAGCGATGCTGTATCGTGAACTTTGTCGATGCACAAAGCCTACTACCGTTGACATTTGCGGGTGTCTAATATTGTTACAATCGTGGGCCCTATATCGGATGCTTTTCTTGGCTAATATCAAACACCTGCCATACGTTTTCCCACTTGTGAACAGGTGATAACATCTAATCTTTGTCCACAATTATTTGATTTTTTTGTATGTAAATTTGATGTAATAAGTTGTTTTTCGTAGATGGCGTGGGAATCCGAATATAGGAAAGTCATTCACGATTCCAATATATCGGAAGATGATCGAGACACATGCAGGGTAGATGGTAAATTATTCATGACATGCAATTACATGAATATTCATTTATTAATATTAATTAAGTCGTCTTACTATAACAATGTTATTTAAATTTACAGTTCCTTTGGATGCCCTTTTCAGTCCCTGAGGTGGTGATTACTATTCCCAATTTTGCCCGCAACCACTCACACTTGTGGTGCATTGACGCGCTAGTTATGTGCTTTCAGACAGTTGAGTGATACCACGGGGATAGAGTACTTTGACAATTCGGGTACATACAAACCATCCCGAGAGACCCAATTGATTTAGGAGATATTCATGGTATCGATAAGAAGGGGAGATTAGGAATGGACTGAGGGTAAGTGAACAAAAGATACGTTACAGTGTGGGCAAGACGGACGGAGCGGATACCTCAACGTGACATAGATCACGGTTTCACTTTTGAGGTATCCGTAGAGTATAGACAATGGTATTTCCAGACGGAGAAACCATATATATATGGTGGGTAAACAATGTTAGTCCCCCCGTTCATGCTACCACATGGGCCTGAGCCGTAGCACTATTCGAAGCCTACGCTCGAGTCGGAGCGTAACACTGAGCCGACACCTGAGTCGTATCATCCAGGGTGATTAGGGAATGCATATAATACGAGTTGGTCAGCACACGAGTATCATTCAGAGTTTCTCGGGTCCAGCACCGATGAGCAGGATCCGAGATCATCTTTGATGTTTGATATCTTCAGCCCGATACCACCACAGTTCTCGACTCCTTTCAGCCCGTTGCAGTACTTTACTCCTCCTCGCCCATTTCTGCTGCAGAACTTTAATCATGGCTCATCATCATCAATGACACTCGAATGTGCGGAAAACAATGACATTGAACGTCGCGAGCACCAACAACGTGCTTGTCGACCACCACAACGTTTTACTCCTAGAACCACACCATTGAACCATCAAATGCGATGAGATGGGCCTTAGAATTAAATATGTTTATGTTCTTATTTATGTTTATGTATGCAAATATTTTGTATTTCCTTTTTCTACACAACAACTACTTATGATCGTTTAATGTCATTTGCTAAACCTCATTAAATAAATTCAAACATAAAAATTATTAAATAAATTTAAATTTAAACAAAATTAATTCCAAATTCAATCATAAACTTAATTAATTCCAACAAAAAAATGACCAATAAAAATAGCTTAAGCCGGGCCTGATCCGGATGACTGACCAATATGGTAAGTTCGTTTGGGGCAATTACGTCGAATATGCCCAGCTAACCTACATATTCCACATAGCATGCTGCCGTCTATTTTCTCCATAATGTCCATTTCATTGAGGATTCTGGAAACATTCGGACGACCTTTCGGATTCCTTCGCAAATCTCTGTTCGGTATAAGCTCGAAAGTCATCGGAGGCACCTCCCATGTGGACAAGTCAGGCAGGACAGGGAACTCGTTTTCCAAATATGTAACGTGCGCTGGAGAGTGTAAACGGGGTCGATGAACTGTTCAACATTGAGCGACACTTTATCACAAGCTGCAACGACATGCGCACATGGATAACGAAGTGTATCGAACCTCCTACAATCGCAGTGTCTGTTCTGCAAATCAACCTTGTATGACCTAGGTGGGATACCAGGTTTTCGCTCTATTGTCTCTGTAACTTGAAATCATTGAAATTGTCATGAATATATTTCAACGTTCATCGTCCTCGCTCTCTGACGGTTTGCATCCATTTCATTCCTGACTGTTTCGACAAAAACATGTCCGGCGTTTAGCTGGTCGATTTGTCGCGTCCCCATTACTGGCATCAAAGTAGCCTACCTGTAGAACGTAGCCGAGAACACGGATGAAATCAATAGATGTCGTATTCTCTTGAACACGCCATTAACCGACTCTGCCAGGTTGGTCGTCATTTGACCATATCGATACCCGTCATCAAAACTTTGAGCCCATTACCACGGCTCCATGGTACCCAACCACTCTCGCAACGGCTTGTTCGTTTCACTTTCCATGTCACACTCAAGTTTGGTCATTTTTTGTCGGAATCGGTGTGGCTCTAACTCGTACGCTATAGGAATATTAAGAAAACATAAGTTATGCTCTCGAATTAAAACATAAAAAAATATAACTTAAAACAAAATTTCTTTATCCGTTCTCACCAGTCGTCTTCACCAGTCTGCATTCTTATATTCTTTTTGAAAGTTGGCCGCAATGTGTCAGCTACAATAAACCGATCTCCATGGTACACCGATACGTCTAATGACCGCAATAATCCCCTTCCCTCCATCAGAGATGATGCAAATATTATCGTTATGAACAACGTACCTCCGCAGGTTCGTAAAAAAGAATTCCCATTATTCCATATATTTTTTGTCCACAATAGCAAATGCTATCGGAAGCACGTTCTGGTTCCCGAATTGAGCCACCGCAATTAGTAGAATCTGCGTATATTTCCCGTATAGCCAGGTTCCATCTACCTAGATAATAACTTACAGTGAAGAAATGCTCTAACACATGGATCAAAAGTCCAAAATATATACTGGAAAATTCTTCTTCCCGGTTGTAAGTTATTATTCGGACCATATTAAGGCCGTGTCACTAACTCAATCGTAATCTCGGGTACGTATTATCGTATTGCGGCTATCCACCATTGCAGCTCATTGTACAATGCATCCCAATGACCGAACAACTGTTTCATTGCCATCTGTTTCACAATCCATGCTTTTCGATATGAAATTCGATGGAATTGTGCTTGCATCTCGACAATCAGTGTAGAAACTTTGATGGTCGAATCGTCCTTCACCATTAGCATGATATGTTTGCAGATAGTTCTGGAATCGAGTTTCCGGTGATCTTCTGACAAACGTCTTGAACTGCATGTGTGAGGCCCAACAAATTTTCTTATCTCCCACTTTTACGACTTCTGGATAAATGCAGCTCGTACCCGTCAATTGCAGCCTTCTGTCCAACACTCTCCAATATATAATGTCGGTTTAGACACGATGAATTTGTAGTCAACTGACAAATTCATGCTATACCGCTTAATGGCAAATACGCACTCTTCCTTCGAGTCAAACCTTTAACCCACGAACAACTGTTCAGGTTCTGGTGTAAGTGTCAATCGGTAAGCAGACATTATATCAGGGTACTTTTCGAAATCGACTGCATATACCGCATCAGGGTCTATAAGTGACATGTGTGTCCCAGCAGGATAATTGTGCATCACAATACGTCGACCATCTGGGACCTCGTTATTCAGGCCTTCTTCATCGATATCATCCGGGACTCGTCCATGTCGGGATCACTATCAATATCGTCCTCATGATCAGAAGGATCACTACTATCATATCCATCATCACCATCCGCATCATTATCGGGTACAACATTAAGATCGATATTAATCCCACCGATTTCGCGAGCTACAGATTGATTATCAACGTAGGATGTCGGAGCCATCATACTTAATGGAGTGGGATCTTCAGCTTTCTCAACATCAGTTAGCTCAGCAAATAACTGAATCGGTGCATTTTCATTACTCTGATTCCCACAATAAAGAGCGATCGTCTCAACATCTTCATCGTCTACGAGTTCCATCTCAGTAAATTTGATAGGATCTGTTGAAACTGGAAACTTATAGAAAAATTTTGAGATCCTTCTCCCACAACGTCTAGTAATTCTTTCACTAATCTTTGCCTTCATATTATCCACCGAGACATTTTTATTAAATCTCATTGCTAGTTGTTGACGACATTCAAATACACATCCAATTGTTGTTGTCAAAATTTTCCCATCGAAATAAACGTATACAAAAAATTGATTTTCCATCTGTTAAAAGAAATAAATAAGATTTTTCACACAAATAATATAAAAAAATTATTTATTATAAATAAATAGAATTACAGTTAAAATTTTCTGCTAACCTTCTGTTTCTTTTTCTTCTTCAAAACTTTTGCTTCCTTTCCTTCTTCAAAAATTTGCTGTTAAAATTTGCTTCTTTCACTCAATAATTTGTGTTTAAATTGATCTGATGAGGGGTTTAAATAATTTTGACAAAAGCACCACTAATGCCGCTTACCCAGTAGGCACCATTGGTGTCACCTACCCTAAAGGTACCACTTATCAAATTTTAATTTTATTTGATTTAATTTTCTTTTTTAATATAAAAATATATAAAATTAAAAAAATTAGCACCACTCACCTAGGTATTCTATTTTGGTAAATATGGAGAGTATTATTTTGATAAATAAAATTTTTTATATTATTTATTTAAAAAAATTTGAGTTAATCTTATTCAATATTTAATTTAATTTTTCAATTTTATATTAATATTTTCTACAATTCTTCTAAAAAATATTTTTTTATTTTTAATTTTTTATAATTTGAATGGATTAAAATATATATATTTATATTATCTAAGTTATTAATTTTATATTTTATATTTTATTTTGGTGTATAATTTTATTTTATTTTTTGTATTATTTATGTCAAAAACACTAAAAATTCGGATAAAAAATACAATGTGAGATTGATGTACGCTGCCAGGTAGGCACATTTGGTGCTGCCTGGCAGGTAGGCACCACTAGTGCCGCCTGTCAGGTAGGGCATCTTGTGGTGCCCGCCTACAGATAGGCACCACCCCTTGTACCACTTTCGTATTTAAATACCGGGTTTATACTTTATCGGGTGTACCAGATATTGTTTAATATTAAACAATTCTTGTGTCAGACATGAACAGTGGTGCCGTCTATCCAAATGGCACCACTCCCCCCAGTGTACCATTTTGGTAAATAATAGGGAGAATATATTATTTTGGTATATAATATTTTTTTGTATTATTTTAATAAAAAAACCCGACAAATAATCATTTTAAAGGGGTTGGGCCCCTGCCACCCCTAAAATCGCTAATGAGTAGTATCATGATAAGGAAAAGCTTCTTTAAAATTATTTAATTCCAACACGTTTCAAACCACTGTAGGTGAAATTTCAAACACTTGCAATTCGTCATTTCCGATTAAAGCTTATTTTGCCAAAAATCCACAACTTAATTTTGTTTTCTCGAAATATATCGTAAAAATCACTAAATTTCTTAAATTAAAATTATTTGAATTTGTCTAATAAATACTGAATTTTAAACAGTAAATTTATATAAATTTAATATTTATCCTATTCCAAATTTAACCAAAAAACAAATTGAATAGCCATAAATTCAGCATGCATAGAAATTAAATCTTATCAATTATAATTATCATTTATTGAGTAGTAATAAGTTCATTGATTCTTAAATAATATTTTAAATGTTTTTATTATTTATATTCATTTTATGATTTATTTTTATGAGTATTTAATTATTTTTTTCAATAATGTTATTTCTAAAATTTTAGTTTGCATTTCTCGTTAAAAATATAATATACCTTAACATTACAGTTAATTTTGATAAAATTTTATCCTCTATTTAAGTATCCAATCATATTAATTTCAAATTTAATTCATATTTAATGTATACACAAAATCCAAAAATTTTCATGCTAAAAATAAAAAAATTTATTTTATACTCTTCCTATCATATCATCAATGATTTATTTTTAATTATTTAATGACATTTCAATATTTTTTTCATGTCATTAATATATAATTTTGATAATTTTTATCTTGATTTTGAACTTTGAAACTTCAACTTTGAATTTCAAACCTAATTTAAGATATAAATCTAAGATTCAATTTGAAGTAAAAAAAATCAAAATTATATATCAAATATATATAAGATATCATTAAATAATTAAAAATAAACTATCAATAATATGATAAAAAGAATTTATAAAATAATTTCTCTAAAAATAATTATCAATTCATTAATATCTCATTGATGACCAGTAAAATTGGGACTCCTTGTTTCAACTTCAACAATGAAATGACATAAATGTGACATGAAAATGGTGACAAGTGGTTGGACCAAAAAGAATAGAATAATACATCAATCTTTCCAATCTCATTAAATTAAAATTGGCCCCATGCCTATTATAATAATAAAAAATCTAACTCAATCACTCAAGTCACATCATCACCGTCCAATTTGACACCTTGAAATGAAAACCGACTTATATCCAACGGTGGTAATTCAGGTCGAGGAAGAAGAAGAAGAACCCTGAAAACACTGGAGTTATCCACCCTAGAATCAGCATGACGTAAGATCATGAAACGTGGATGGTTGACATCGCTAGTTCCCCTCCCCTTAGTTCTATAAATATCATAGACTCTTAGTAGCAATTCATTCAGATTGAATTGTTGTTTTGATTTTTGTATCAAAAATCGCCCTTTAGTGTTTTTCTAATTCCATCAGTGAAGTGAAGAAGAATGTCTTGCTGTGGTGGAAACTGCGGTTGCGGCTCCGGTTGCAAGTGCGGCAGCGGGTAGTTAAATCATCCCCTCCCTTCTCCGGCCATGAATTTTTACCATTTTTCTCTTCTTTTTTTTTTTTTTTTTTTTGCGTTTTAAATTGACCTTAAAATCATTTTTTCTATTTAAGGGTATCTGCAAAATCATTTATTTTTCTCACTTTTTATTGAAATGAATTAAAAATCTCTTCTTTTTTTTTCATTAAAGGGTATCTTCAAAATCATTTATTTTTATCTTTTTTGTTCCTAATTTAATGTTTTTTTTTTTGGTATGATCTTGTAGTTGCAAGAAGTACGCAGAGATGAACTTTGCTGAGCACACCACAACTGAGACACTTGTTCTTGGCGTGGCACCCGAGAAAGTGTACGTATCAAAAGGATCAAATTGAACACTAATTTCATTGAAAAATTTCGATTTTTTAAGGTTCTGAACTATGTTTTCTATGACGCATGCAGGCATTTTGATGGAGCTGAAATGGAAACTGGGGCTGAAAATGGCTGCAAATGTGGAGATAACTGCACTTGCAACCCTTGCAATTGTAAATGAAAAAAAGCTAAGCATATTATGGAAGCTGATCTAAATAATATATGATGTATTCGGGTTTTTATTATTAGAATAAAGCAGCCATGGCTCATTAGGTGTTGTGCTTGTTGCATCCATGGTTGCTTGGTCTGTGTGTGTATATACACACACATATATATATTACTATAGCGAAATGAAAGCTTTGTTGTGTTACTGCCATGTTATATAACTGAAAGGAAGCTCTATTTGGATTTTGCTTACAATATTTTTTATTTTTTATTTTTTATTTTCATCTTTTAATGCCATTTGGTTTGGAAAGGTTAATTAATTTGTTATTTTATATTTTTAGTGTATTTAAATTTATTAAGTTACACTTTTTAATATTATAAATGATTAAATTATCAACATATTTGAAAAAGGAATTTGAGTAACTCAACTAAAGAATATAAATGAAATTTACAACTTTACCACGTAATTAAAATTGGATAAATCTAAATATTAAAGATAAATTTTAATTTAACGTGTAATTTGATAATAAATTATAATATTATTTAAATGTACGTATGAAATTTAAATTTTATTTTAATTGTGTATTTAAAAATAAATATTTTATTTTATTTTAAAATTACATAAATATAATTATTTAGATGTATAGTATACAAATATTAAATAGTTTATATCAATAATTATATTATTGTGAAAAATAAATTAAATCGAAAATTTATAACTGACCAACTCATAGTTTATATATAACTTTGTCTCTGATTAAATTGATTAATTTGAAATTTTTAAATTAAAATTCGTCTTTGAATTAAAATATAAAGAGTAAAGGTTAAATATAAATGGGCTAATTTTTTGAAAACGGAAAAAGTGATGGGATTTTTGGATGCATAAATCAAAAAGGTCCCAAACAATTCGAATCCGAAATTTAAAGTAAGAAGATTATTAAAATTATTTATTAATTATATAAAAAAATTATTGAAATATTTTTAAATAGTTAAAAGGGGTTATGGATGATGTGGTACAAGAATACATGCATTTTCTACAACCAGAGTGGATCCTGTTGAACAGAAAAAGCTTAGAGACATTCATGGAAGTGAGACCAAAGCGCATTTATAAACACAAGATAAGAGCTGCTGTCTAGTGAAAATGCTGAACTATTTACAATATGTTTATATATAATATAATATATGCCTGTAACTTGAGAAAGATTTATGGCTCTACTTGTCAGAGATGAAAAGAAAAAACATAAAAAGTTATAGAAGAAAACAAACTGTTTTCTCATAGTGTTGTCTCGTTTGAAACCGGTACCCCATCTAAAGTCTCAATATGCTCAATTAAAGACTTGTCGGTCAAGGCATTGGACTCTACGTGCCAGGGGTTCTTCCATTTAACTGTCTAACAACAGAATATGAAACAAGAGAACAGCAGAATCAGCCATATCTAACACCTGCCAGAAAAAAATAAAACGAACGAAATTGGTTGAGACATGAAGACAGTCCTAGACCTTTTTAACCAGACAAGGTACTAAAATGTCTATACCTTATGGTCGTTAATATGAAAGGTACACAAGGATAACAGTGCTCTCACCCACCACCTTAAACATGAAACCAAACTAAACCGCGAATAAGGTATCAACGGTAGTTTGACCGAGAACCTTTGAACTGCGATCAAGGCCATGAGAAGCAACCTATTGAGAGAATATAGTATTATGAACATCAGAAAATGAAAACCTTTGTTTTCATGAACAAAGCAAAAAAAAAAAAAAAACAATTTGGATATCACCATGTTAGTTAGAGCAGCATAGCGCTCCTCGTTCAAGTAGAGCGGTTTTCCTCTACGCATTTCGATATCCTGAAATAAGGAAATGATGCAGAGAATCAAGTAGACTAGCCTTTAGTAACCAATCATGTTGTAGCATTGAATTGTAACCAAAGAAGAATTAAAGTGGTTCCTTCGTTGATGAATAATGGGGTGGTAGGTCAGGAGATATTATGCATTCCCTTCCCTTAGGAATCAAGAAAACCTTTGCGGTGAGACCAAATACCTTGCCTCTTCACTGACTACGAACTCTGTCAATGAAAGGGAAATAATTTACCTCTTCACCAAATGCATCCAAATAAGGAGATGGCCAACGAGCTTGACGGGCACATCTTTGTAGTAAGATTGTTGTTCTCTATTACAACAACAAAGACTATTAGCCTTTTTCATGAAATATTTTTGAAGAAAAAACTAGGAGATTGATACCTTTATCAACAGAAATACACCAATACCAGCTCCACAGGACTTTGCATGAGATTTGCATCCACTCTCCCTAGTTACGAAAATCATGAAGAACAAAGAAATTAGTACTTTAGACTTGGTAACGAAGCTTAATAATAAGAATACAAGAGAATCAAGAATAAATGCAGAGATTAAAGCATAAAAAGGGAACAAGCGATGTTGATCATTAACCTGCAGCATGGTTTCCAGCTTGAAGAGCATAATCTACCACACAACAGGCATAACGCAGGCTCGTCAACAACAATATTGCAGTCGGGGCAACACTGACTTATATAACTGTTGAAAGACACATTTTTTCTCATGAATGAAAATATTTTTGAAAGTGGACCGATATCAACATGTATAAGGTCAAATTTTGTAACAAACCTTAGGAATAGGTCTTCATAAACATGAGGCAGGCTCAGCAACTTAAAAGGAACTGCAGGATTACAGTTGAAAACATTTTGGACACTACTGGTTCTATATACCTTGTGGAAATGACGAAACCATTTTAATGCAAATGATCGTGAGACTTCATCATCGAGAATAACATCTATAGGAGGAATCTTAAACATCTTCTCCAGTTTTTGTACTTCATTGAGCTCCGTTGAAGTAATTTTAGTTGCATCCATCATATGAGATGGCTGCCACATGTTATCACTATCACAGAATGGTGATCGAACAGAAGATTTAAGCATCTTCCACAACAATGCACACCTCCGCAAGTAAGGGAAACTCGATCTTCTAATAATATCTTTAATATCACAAGAAAGTTCGACTTCATTTGATACGAAATACCAGCTAGCCCAATCAGATTCTCCAAGAATGTTACAGATATCAGTAATTAGGCAATGATGGGAACTTAGCTCATTGACATTATAACCTTGTATCCGACATGTAATTATAGCCTGAAAATCAGCATTTCACATTCACAAATTTTGTTGCATTGCAAAATTAAGTGACTAATAGTTTCATTCATAGAAAATATCAGCTTTGACTTTAAAACCTAAAATAAAACATCTTCTATGATTTGCATAAAGCAATAGAAATATCTGCCTAAAGTTTGGACGTTTCAAAGTTTTCACAATTTTCCATTTGACCGTAAACATTGGCAATAACCAAATCAACTTGTTCATAACCCCCCCCCCCCCAAAAAAAAAAAAAAACCACACGCACCCACACAAATATACTTAAAAGACCGAGGTAGCCTATGTTAAGAGAAATAGTGGCAAACCTGAATCACGGAAACAACATAGAAGACATGCACAAGGGATAACACGGACTCCTCACATGATAGAAATGGGAATGGAAGAGAGAAGAGAACCCACATCAATGATGAGAAAGGGTCGTGAGCAAGAACAGAATCAGCTGCCCGATTCCAAAACTGAATACCAGGATTTAATGCTTCCTTATCATCAGGTTTCAAGATACGAAGGAGATTGTCTGTCAACACTTACAATCATGAGTAAACATTTAAAAAAAAAAGAATCCAAAACTAGGAACTTATCTGCTACTTGATTACTGTATATAAACTAAAATGCCAAAATTAATAACATCCCACCCTTCACATATGTATATAATAATGCTGCTCTTCATTAAATTAGTTCAAAGAAATGTTCTCTCCCTTTCACTGTACCTCCATCCTCCTTTATTTTGGTTAAGTAGAGAAAAGTTGGTTTATTAGCGTGAGTGGAAAATTTTACCAATTTATTTCCCGAACAATCAAAACACCATAGTAAATTCTTCATAGGGAGTTTATTGGGAACTTACTTGGATAACCATGATTTCTATATTTAAAATATATCTACACCTCTAGAATTTACTAGACATCCTGCATGAATCTAGTGCCAAATTTCTAGTGAATTTCAAAGGTAAAAATACCATGGAAGCCCCTGTACTAGGTGTGAGATTGCATTTTGCCCCCACTAAAAGAATGGGCAAATTAGTCCCTACACATTAAATAAAAAAGCAAACTAGTCTTTTCTATTAAAAAATTCATCCTTTTCTACTATTAAAAACTGTCATAGCTGTCAGAATAACCATACAATGACACGTGGTGTACTATGCGTACCTGATGCTGATGTATAGAGACCAATTTTTAATAGTAGAAATGGATGAAATTTTTAACAGAATGATCAATTTACTCTTTAATCCAACATATACGGATTAATTTAACCATTTTTTGAGTAGAGGGGGCAATACACAATCCGACTCCTGATACAAGGCCTCCATGACACTTTTACTGAATTTCAAAGCAATAAATAGAGAAAATTGTACCTTCCACTTTATGTCGGGTGCTGTGGTAATCAGATAAAATCCCATTGCAAATAGACTGTGCAAACAGTTGAAGAGCTCTAAATCTTTGAAGAGCATGAAGAGAATTAGTATTGCTCAGGTTCTGGACAACTCTTAGCAACAAGGAAAAGATAAATTCACTAGAAGATTTAAATTCCTTATACAGAGAAGTAAGCGTATAATTTGTGGCCATAGAAGTCTTTAAATCACGAGCAGCAACTTCTGTTGACATAAGAGAATACTTGAGAATATCCCATATGATTATAGTGTGACTTAACCTTAAAGATCCAAAGAACATCTCCTGTTTTTTTGAAAAGTTCATTTTAAACAGCGCTCGAGATATAGGTTCAAGATCCTGACTAATACTTTCTGTTCTTTGACAAGAAAGAGCTTTAACGAAATCAGGCCTCCCAACCACATTTGCCGCAGTTTTTAGAAGAGATAACCCTTGCTGAAGCATAAGGGAACAGATTTCTTCATTTGATGCAGATGGAGAACCTAGAGCAGGCAGTGGATCAACAGTTACACTCACAGCCTGCCTTCTGGTCTTTCCATTAACTGCAGGCAAGATAGCATTCGCTAGTTGTCGACACACTGGACAAAGAAACTCCCCCTGACAAGGAAAACAAGTACCAGATAGACATCAAATGTAAGATAAGGATTTTGCAAAAAAGAAAAGCCAATTTCAAGTAAGCTTGTACCTTATCAAGGTCTATAATAAGTGCCCCCTCAAAGAAACTTCTTCGGGCATATCTATGACCACAGAACAAGAAGATATCTTAAACACTTTCAAGAAAGAGCGCTTCTATGCAGGCACATGCATGGACAAACCTATAACACCTATTTAAAGTTACCAAGTTAAAAGGCATTTGTGTGAGACTTTTGGTTCCTTGTACAATGAAATTATGTATAATTTTCTTTTAAAACAATCCAAACCGTACACTCAAAATTCTTCAAGGTTTTTCAGGGATCACTGTTACAGCACTAAATGTTATAAAAGGCATTCACTGAAACATGATATTTATTTACATAGAAAAATAATAATTTCAGCAAACCTTATATCTTTATATGCTTCCTACCATGGTTTGTCAAGCATTTTCAAGTCATAACATACAGTCTTCATTGCTAATAACTAATACACCCAAAGAAAACCCATAGAAGTTTGAGATTTAGTTTTTAATAAAATAATTTACATGAAATTTTCATTAATTAATTTACAATATAAAATTATCAAAAGGATGTATACTTAAGTAATTTTTTTTTTTTAATTTCCACTTTATCCTAAAATCAAAGTTGTGAAGAAACTAAAGTCATATTAATATACGGTGGCAAAATGCAACATCGAAATAGTGTCATCTTTTCCCTCAACCCCTAAAAGAAATAAGCAAATATAATAAGAATGAAAATGAATTCCCTTTTAGAAGACTTACCTTTCCTTCAGTGATGATAAATAGCTATCAAGACAATCCTGATGTACAGCATGTCCACATGAAGAAAGATGAATTCCATCACAATCTAACATGCCAAGTCCATCACAAACAAAAGGCATTGAGACAGATTCTGTCAACTCTCTATCACCATTACGGTTCTCAAAACCCAAAGAGTTTTCACTTGTCTTGCTTGAAAGAGAAGCAATGTATTTCCCAGGTCTGTGACAGTCAGCATCCCTGCTGCTTACCGGAGAACCTCCACTGGCAGAGGATCCATCATCCTTTTTAAGGCTTGAGCTTAATGAAGTGTCACACATTTCTTTACGAATACGTATGCACATATCTTCTTCTAGTGTCTCCAAATTATATTCACTATTGTCCCTCATGTAACTAGATGAGAAAGGTGCTTGAGTGCTCCTCAGTGAAGGAAATCGTGACTTTATCAACTCGAGAATGACATTTACTTCACCACATTGTTCTTGCTCATTATCACCAGACTCAACAACCAGATTTTCAGTCAACTGCATTGGTGGAGAAGACAACCTGGAACTGCTGGAAGAGCCATTTGATCCAGATTGATCAGTCACTCTGTTTGTGGGAATAGAACCTTGCTTCTTGTCTGACAATCGATCTCCAGAAGGACGACCTTTATCAACAAAACTCAAAATCCTAGATTTCTTTTTCCAAGGAAGAACAATTAGTTAGTTCTTGAAAAAAAATACATTTGTCTCAGGTGACAGTAACCTAAAGACTAATCACTTACCTGGAGAAGAATCAAGAAAGAAACAGGATTTTTGGAAGTCGGATCATGGCAAAGAGAGCAACTTTGTAGCACAGCACCTTCCATTTCATGTTCAGAAGCAGAATTGGACAATTCTGCTTCGGAATTTGAATCATAATCAGCATCTGAAGTGATGCTTGACAGAAATTTGGATTGCTCAGCTTTTATTTTAGCCTGCATGGAAAATGAAAGTATAAAGAAAACAATTCAAACCAACAAACTATTACACCAGATGATGTTCCATTATAGTTCAACTTCCCATACCATTTACAATTACGATATTATGCACTGAATTTGATTATAGAAATTAACAGCATTTCTCTTTTGAAGAACATAATATCTTTAACTTTTATTCTTAGCATAAATTCACACAACTCCAGTGCAAAACCTCACCATTATGGCCGCTTGTCTTTCACGAGCTTTCGCCTTATGCATATTAGATGTACTGTCAGTAGTAGGAATAGGTTTTGACATACAGCTGACCACTTCGGGTGCAAGTAGTTGCAGTTTGGTAAAGCAGTGGGAATCAACTTCAGCAAACTTCTTCAATAAGCTCTCAATCAGAGGAGAAAAACTAGAATTGCTAGAATCAAAATAGCTATTTCGATTCACTTGCTGATGCATTCTCATTAAAGCAACAAGAAGTGATAACAAACTTTGTTTGCTGGCAGCATAGTTCAAAGATTCACCAATTTCCTCAACAGCAAAAGCTGGCGTAGAATTTGAATCTTCAAAAAGACATTCCACATCAGTTGCTCCATTCTGCTGCAAATAAATGTCTAATGCTAGTGAAAGTAAGTGCAGTGCTCTCATAAGGATACCATCAGAAGCACGTGATTCAGTGCTTTTATCAGTGAAAACAAAATAAAATAACACTGCACGAATAATCTTAAGTGTCACTCTGCATGTAGCAATTCTAGCAACTCCCTCAAGAGGAGGATATATTTTTGTCCACCTAGGCAGCTGAGTAGTTATTGCAGAGACACCACAAAAACGGAAGTATCTTTCTTCTGCAACTTGCAAATCCCTCGAGCTCCAACGAGGATGGTACAAATCCAGCTCCTTCCAATACACCCTACGCAATGAATACATTCCCTGACACATCGACGTTAAGAAATATTAATTAATCAAAACTTGTGCTCAACCCATTAATATTGAAAGAACATTTCAGAACACAAACTCCAACCTGATTTAAGTCTGATGGTTTAGCGTATGCAGCAATTTTGTCTAAAATTTCTTGAAGCTGATCAAACTTAGAGAGCTCACAAGGTACAGATTTCAGTAGTTGACTGTGAGTGGCATCTCCAATTGCTAACTTAAAAATGAACTCTCTTTTCAGACTGTCAGCTATACCGCGTCCACTGAATCGCCTTTCTTGTAAAATTTGCATGATCAGAGTGAGCATTTCCTTAACAAGAACTGGCTCATACCTGAAAGCACCCATTGAGCCCAGTAATAGTGTTGCATTACAACAAATAAGAATTCAGAAACTTATAATCTTAAGTGTGTATGGTGGTCATGGGAGTTTGAGTGCATGTGCCATTTTTACTACTCCAATTTTGCTGTCCAAAGCACAAAAGAACAAAGCAAAAAGCTTGGTCCAAACTAGCAAAAGGTATTTCCATTATGATTAACAAGGTCCATAACATTTGCTTGAAAACACAATGAACCCTGCTATTGCATATTCCAGCAGACACATTTCTGATCATTTATGGAATCTGTACAAAGGAACCAAAGGACATTAAAAGCATTTCAATGGTACAAAGTAGAAGTTAAGGGGATAAACGCATACTCATTTGATCTTTCAAGATTTAGAGAAAGGTAGTTTAATAGCCCAAATCGTTCTAAAATTCTCGTAACATAGAGATCAGGAGGAGCTAGTGCAGCACAGCATTGAAGCAAAAATAGATCAAGCTCCAAACCTTGTTCAGACCTGCAAGTAAAGGACATCAGAAAGAACTTGACAACTAAAAAATGGAAACTTGGAGGGGACCTTTTTCTGCCTAACTATATTCAACTTATAAAGCACAATTGACCAACCAGCGAGAAGAGCAATACCACTTGTAAGATACTAGTCCAGCATCCCCATTCTTCAGCCACATTCCAGATAAAACTTGAGAACAAAACACCCTGATCCGCAAGGGATGCTCCATAACTGAGGCAGAGAACCCAAAAGGATGGCAGCCCACAAAGATGTGGCCAAAGAAATCTGCATAAGTTGGTGACAACAAACTTGGAGAACAAGAAGAATTTGTTACATTTGGCATTACAGATTCACCATAACACGATTTTAATGCCTTCTGCAGAAGCAAGGAAAGTAATCGATGTAATGGTATGTGAACAGATATCTCTTGCGAACTGACATCATAAATAATATCAGGCCATTCAGACAGACTCAAAACAGGTAGAACAGCTAGACCCGTGCCAGTGCCTGTCTCCATCTCCATGTCATCACTTGATAGATGTCCATTATATACAGGTGAAGAAGATTCTGAGCAATGATTTTCACTTGAACCAGTTAGTTTACCAAAATATTTGCCTCCTCTAATTTCATATTGAGTTCTTTTTTTTGCTAAAAGATTCCTATCAGAAATGCCATTACTATTAGGAGAAGATATACTCTGAAGAGCTGCACAGATACCGTCATCGACTTCCAACCAAGTCTCCAAAACCCTTAAGCACTCCTTTATTAACCAGATAGCAGAGGAAGGTACTGAAAGATGAGATATGGAATAAGATTCAACTTCAGTAACCTTTGACATACTCCTTCCTGTTAAACTACAAACAGAACTTTCTTGGGATAGCCTTCGTACTTTTGCATGCCTTACACCGTCTCCATCGTCCATATCTTGCTTAAAAGTATAAGGAAGAACATTTGTTCCTTCACTTACAGCAACAGAAAATGCTCCATCCACCAAAGGGGAATGAATATTGGCAATAAAACTGCCTAAAACAAAAGGCAAATGCATGGAATCATTTTCTTCTTCTATATGGAGGTTAGTTTCCCTCTTTATAAGGTTTATCCCTTGCACAAAAGCTAAAAGCTTTAGCCAAGTTCTTACAATGTCCTGTTGCTCATGGGTTGCATATTTGGAGACTACATCATGGCTCATAACAAACCGAATATGTTCAACTACAAGGTAAGCGGTATAATACAAACTTCCCAACTTAGTAACCTGCAAAAGAACAAAACACAAGTAATTTTACACAGACCGTAAAAATTTGAACATGTTACTGTTCTCATTACTTCAACTCGAATGACAGAAAATGAGAACAAACTCCATTTCTACTAGGCTCTCTTCCTTATTTTTGAGTAATCCATTCTACATTTATATAGCATTCGTTACTTAAGTTGATTACCAATCCCTTTGAATAAAAGTGACCAAGTTGACCGCATATCCATATTACCCCAGTTGATTAAACAGCATCAAGTATGGTCAAAAGAATAGCAAATATTTATATTATTACCTTCAAATGGCCATCTTCCTGAGAACAAGAAATAAAAATTTCGCCCAGGCATTTCAGTAGCACACCTAGTAGGTCCATCTCCTTCACAAGACGAGCAGTTAGGGTTGGCACTGTGAATATTTGGGCAGAGAAACTTGAGATTAGAGGGTACTTGCTCTTGAGAATGCTACCACTGCCATCTTTTATGGCTTCATTTATAACAGTAGGGTAATAGCTTAAAAATACTTTAGAAAATTCATTTTTGAATATAGGCTCTGCGAGCAATTTCAGCAGCAGTTCATGGAGTTTCTTCACAACACCGTCACCTATAAACCTCTCAGCTCTGATCAGAATACCCAATAAACCATCTAAAGAAATCATCCTCTTAGACACAAAACTCAGCAAACTCTCACTATTATTGCAAAAGTCTAAAAGCATCTCAACAACTATGTAAGTTAGCTCATTAGCAGCTTTCCCCTGCTCAGTGCCACTATCACTCTCTCTCATTTTCCCTTCAAAGATACCTTCAGCTAAGAATAGCTTGTTTCTCCAAAAAATAAAGAGTACATCAAGCACCGGCCCAACTGAATCCGCTATAGTCTCAGGAAGCTGTTGAATCTGTTCAGCACCTTTATGCTTCGAGCAAAAACCCACGTGTTTCCATGCTGTTTCATCCCCACAATCACAACAACCACCTACCGTTTTAAAAATAGAAAAATCATGACCCTTATGATTTCCATTCTGAAAACAAGGGACACAAATAGCACAAGTTGGATCAACCTCACATGTTCGGCACCTATACGCAATGTCATCCGTTCCCCAAACCGCAGCACAAACACCTCGTTGATCGACACTCAAATTCGCTAGGCTTCTCAAAGCATTCACAGGCTCACCCCGAAACATCAACCACTGTAACCAAACCAAACTCTCACGAAACCAGTTTTCCACAGGCCATTTCTTAGACTTTAGCCTAGCACCTTGTATAGACTCTACCGTTTCTTCATCAGTAGGGAAGATTGCGAAAACTATCTCTGATGACAACCCAGTATCACTAACGAAATCGACTATCCCTTCATAATGCCTATCCAAGTACTCCACTGGAATCCCTAAAGCTGCTAACCTCTGATCATAAATATAAACACAACCCTTTTTTCATCAGATACTAGTACTTCAATATCAAGCAATACAAATACAAATGCTAATACAATATAATCATAAAGCTTCAATATTTCACATTCAACCGAATTAAATAATAAAAAATTAAGTAAACAGATTAATACAAAGAACATACCTGTAGGACTCGATCATGGGGTTCAATTGTAGGCGATTCCATGTTATGACAGTAAAATTTTAATCAAATTTGTAACTTTCAAAGAAAACCCGAATTACCCGAGTCCTAAATCATTCTAAATTCCCCGCCTTTTCACTGGTCGACGACGGTGTAGTGGACCAAATAGACCTTCAGTTATTTTTCTTTCTCAACAATTTGTATCTTTTTTTTTTGGCAAAAAAAATTTTGTAATTTTTTTTATTATTAAAAATGGTGACTTTACTCAAAAAACTTAAGCCACGTTGCAGATTTTTATTTGTACGATGAAAATAGACTTTGTTATAGTGATAAGATTTGCTTGGAATGTTTTTTATTATATATGTATGCCAGTGGATATATACTATTCATGAATCGAATCGGATTGGATTGTATTAGATTCGAGTAAAATTTAAGTATGATATTGATATAATTATGTTGGTCTAAATTTGATATAACTCGAAATTTGAATTTAAAATTTTGTTCAAATTTATTTATATTTGTAAAATATTAATTTAAGTTTATTTTAAGCAAGCATATATTATTTTTTAATTTTTTTTAAATATAATTATTTTATTTTATTTTAATATTTAATATTTTTATATATTTTTTTTTATTAAAATTTTTTATATAGACATCTTAATAATTTTTTTTTAATATTTACATTAGAGTAATAGTATATATTTAGTATAGATTTACTTTTTTAATGTATTCTAAATTACATAATATAAAATATTATAAACTTAAAATGGGTCGTGTCAAGTCGGATCGGACTCGGTCCTTGAATGTTCAAATGGGGCTAATTTTTTGTTTAAACCCATTTTTCGGGTCAAATATTTTTTCCCAAACCCTCTTAAATTTTAGGCAAACCTCCAGGCCTGGGCAGATAACCCAGCTTATGAACAAGTCTAGGTGGAAACTACAAATTTAGAGTATAAATATTTGTTTAAAAATAAAATACAATAAATAATAAAATATATGGGTTAAAACTAATTAATAATAACTCATGAAATATATAAGTTATTAAAATAAAAAAAATTACATTAAATTATTTATCATAGTGTTGTAATCAATATTAAGTCAGTCTTGAGTTAACTTGTGAGACCAGCTCACTCAAATACTTTATTAATACTAGAAATTTTATCACACGTGTATGCATGTGGAAACCACAAGTTTAGAACACAAATAATGAAATGTATGGTTTGAAACTTATTAATAATAATACATGAAATATGCACATTATTAAAATAAAAAAATTAGATTAAATTTTTTATCATGACGTTGTTATCAATCTTGAGTTAACTTGTGATACCAACCCAATCAAATATATTATTAATATATATATATAATTAATGGAGACAATAAAATGTGTGTGCATAATAAAATTAAAATGTATAAAAGTATTAAAAACAAAATTTAGCTGAGTGGTAAATTAGAAGTTTTATTAGTGCAATTGGTGTGGGTTAAAATCTCATCAAATGATTTTTTTTATTTTTTTAAGTGAAAAGTATTAAAATACCCTTAAAAATATTTCTTATTTTAATTATGAAAGGGTACAATCATAACTTTCTAATCGAATTGGTGACCTCATTGAGGGTGACACCAACTCAATCAAAAATTTTATTAATAGTATAGATTTTGATGATTTTTTTTGTTCGTTTTTTATTAAACTAATCATAATTTACAAAAATCAATCCGACTGAATTAGAGCTCAATAATTGATTTAACTGAACCAACTTTACGTCGGTCGATTGATCGACTTTAGTTATTAGACTTGAATAATATATTTTATTTTATATATTTTAAATAATTAAAAATATATTAAATTAAGACAGTTTTTTTTAGCTGATTTGAAATTTTAAAAATTGATACTTGACTGAAAATTGAACCCATAGTTGAAAAAGTGCCCAAACTGAAATCGACTAAACAAATTGGGTCGGTTTAGTCAATTTTCTCAATTCTAATTGAAAATTTCTCTCCCACCTATTTGGCATTTAGATTACATTGTTCAAAACTAGATGTATTTAAGAATCTAGTTATCCGCCCAAGCCCAATGACAGACCTGAAATTAGAAGAGTTTGAGTAAAAATTTATGAATTTGAGTAAAAAAAATAAATTCATTTAAAATATGAAGTGGACTCGAATTAAAACGTTCAAGGCTTGAGTTAGATTGACCTATTTTTAAATTTGTGATATATTATATTATTTTTATATATTATATCATTTATAATAACTAAACATTAAATCTATATTTATAACAACTAAGCTTGGGAGAGATGGACTTCTAGATTGAATAAAATCAGAAAATTAATCAAAATAAATTAATTAGAATCGATTACTTTCATAATTCAAAAGAAATAAATAAGAAACAAAATTCAAGATGCATTGTGGAATGAAAGAACAAAATTATTGAAGATAGATGAATGATGATGAACGACAAGATAGATGACCTAATCCCCTAGGATGTTTGGATTTAATTAGACCCTTACGTGAGTTAGATTATTCGTTTAGGTCTGAAAGTTTGTCCAAAAAAATTAGATTGAAAAAATGAGTTTGGACAAAAAAAAATTAGGTCCGTTTAAAATATGGATCGAGCTCAAGCTTGAACATTTAAGACTTGAGCCTGGCCCGACTCAACCCAATCCGTTTTTGAGTTTATAATACTTTATATTATGTTATTTTTATATATTATATAAATTAGAATACATTAAAAGAATATAAATATACTAAATGTATAATACTAATATGATGTAAAACATTAAAATAATATTAACATAACTATATAAAAAAATTTAATAAATAAAAAATATATAAAATTATCAAATATTAAAATAATATAATATAAATATTTTTAAAAAGATTAAAAATACTATGAACGAATTTAAATTTATCACAATGTTATTAATAAACCTATTTATAATAAACTAAATCGCCATTGTATCATTAATGGAACCACACATTTGGCAAATGATAAGTATTACTCATAATATATCATAAATTAAACTTCAAAAAAGAATGGATCGAGCTCAAGCTTGAACATTTAAGACTTGAGCCTGGCCCGACTCAACCCAATCCGTTTTTGAGTTTATAATACTTTATATTATGTTATTTTTATATATTATATAAATTAGAATACATTAAAAGAATATAAATATACTAAATGTATAATACTAATATGATGTAAAACATTAAAATAATATTAACATAACTATATAAAAAATTTTAATAAATAAAAAATATATAAAATTATCAAATATTAAAATAATATAATATAAATATTTTTAAAAAGATTAAAAATACTATGAACGAATTTAAATTTATCACAATGTTATTAATAAACCTATTTATAATAAACTAAATCGCCATTGTATCATTAATGGAACCACACATTTGGCAAATGATAAGTATTACTCATAATATATCATAAATCAAACTTCAAAAAAGATTTGAAATCAATCCAAAGCTTAAAAGATTGTAAGTTCCATTTTCAACTTTTACATAAAATTTTATTTGCACGGGTTTTATTAAAACAATCATAACTAAATTTTTAGATCTGTTTTGACATATTTTAAATTGATATGTAACTAAATCTTTAAAAAGCTTAAAAATAACTAAATCTCATCTTAGACAAATATTCTAAACTTAAGAAACAATAGTTTCGATGAATTTAATTTAATAAACTTCACTCCATCTATGCATGTACCATGATTTGCTATAGACTCGAGCAAAACTAAGACGTTGTGAACTTTAAAGAAAATTAGCCATAAACAACACAAATACAACACAAATTTTTTTTATTTCGAAAATGCCTCTTAAGTTGGATAAAAGGGGAAATTAACAAAGGAGAAAAAATAAAACATCGACACAAATGTCGATGCCGATTGTTTGTCCGCCTGACAAGGAAGAAAGAAAAAAAAAAAGGGAAAGGGAGGGGGTCAAAAGTTTAGGTTGGCGTGGGGAACAAAAATGTATAAGAGAAGAAAGACTGATGGTGGTGGAGAAAGAGGTGAAATTATTGTCACAGGTGTGCTAATAGTTTCACCGCTGGTGGGGGAGACGACTAAAAGAAAAGCAAAAGGAGGACAAGGAAAAAGGAACGAAAAGGAGTGGAGAAGTAGGAGAGAGGGGAGGGCTGTGGTGGGTGGTCGACAAGTGACCCTAATGCCACCACATGAATGGTAAAAAATGGCTATAAATGAGCAGAGTGTTGTCTATTTTAAATTTGAGTCTAGTCTTATTTAGACCAAAGTTGATATTTAGATAAAGCGATTTTAATAATGATAATTCCAGAATTTGAATTTGATCAAGATGAAATTTACTTTCACTTTTTCCAGTAATCTGTAGTAAAAAAATTTAAAATTCGATACTTGTAAAACTTAAAATTAATATTTTTTAATTTGAGCCTTTTTAGCTTTTTGGTATAGGAATAAGTTTTCATTTTTGAGACCTTCCAAAAATTAACAACTCAATTTAAATCTTTTGAACCCTTTAATTAAATGAATAAAAAATTATATTTTTAACCCTCTTGAAAATTAAAATATTGACTGAGTAAATTATTAAATTAGTAACTTTTTTTTGCCTTAAATTACATTTTGATCACTTATATTTGAAATGTTATGTTTTAGTCACTTGTGTTATTACTTTGTTACAAAATGGTCATTCTGCCGTTAAGATTTATTACCTCCCAAATGACAGTCCGACGTGGTAATGAAAATGAGTTTTAAATGCCAACATGAATGTCTAGTTGGCATGAGAAAAGTTAATTTTGTGTTCTATTTTCATAAAAAAAAAATTAATTTTTCTCATCCCAGCTGGACACCTTCCTTGGTATTTTAATTCCATTTTAACTGTTACATCAGACTGTTGTTTAGGAGGTAACATATCTTAACTATAAAATGATCATTTCGTAACAAAACGATAAGATAAGTGACTAAAATGTAACATTTCAAACGTAAATAATTAAAATATAATTTGAGATAAATAAAAAGAATTATTTTGATAGATTACCCAATTTAATTTTATGAAAAAAAAAAAGAGGGAAAAAAAAACCCACCACACAACATCAATAATATCTAAAGTAAATCAAGCGGCGAAGACAAGGGTGACTTTAGAACGAGTTAAATGGTGGACTTGACTAATCATTTGAGAATAATCAAGAGGAAAAAGTCTTCTAATTTTATGGAAAAGCAGCCTTCAACCATATACAAATTCTGGTTGGTTGGCTAAGCCGTAGAAGAGCGACTGTTCATAATGGAAGAAAGAACCCATTTTTTTATTGTACTTTTTTGGCTTTGCTCATTTTTATTAATTCTCCTCTTATTACTAAGCTAAACCATCTTCCCAAAATTGAAAAAAAAGAGTATCTTGCAACCCCAGTCACCACCTAGCTTTGATTTTTCTGAACAAGCAAGTTAAGTTTTTTTTTTTGCCCCCCCCCCCTTTTCTGGGTTTTTCTCTCCTTCTGTATTGATGGGAGCTTGTTGGAGCAATCAAATAAAGTCTATCTGTTCTTCAGTCACAGGTGAGTTGGATGAATGTTTGTAATTTGCTTAACGCTTTGAACCTTTTGTTTTTGTTCATTAAAGAGTTGATCTTTGCATTGCATGCATGAAATTTGAGCTTTAATGTGAAATTTACAATTGTTTGTAGTTAATTCAAGTAGTGAGAGCAGAAATGACAAAAATTTTAGTGGCTCAAGCAGTAAGGTTTCTTCAGCTTGTACAATACCACAACAACCTTCAAGGAGTGAAGGTGAAATTTTGCAATCTTCAAATTTAAAGAGTTTCACTTTCATTGATCTTAGGACATCTACCAGAAATTTCAGATCAGATAGTGTATTAGGACAAGGTGGATTTGGTTCTGTTTACAAAGGATGGGTTGATGAACATTCATTTACAGCTACCAAGCCTGGTTCTGGTATTATTATTGCTGTTAAGAGGCTCAATCAAGTTGGTTTCCAAGGTCACAAGGAATGGCTGGTTAGTGCCCTACATATATGTGTATATATGTATATGTATGTATATATTAAAGCAGTCTATTTGGGTAAAAGTACCGTGGAGGCTTTGTGCTAGAAGCTAAAAGATAGATAAATTAGCCCTTTTACGATTAAAAACTGGCATACCTGAAGAAATATTTAGAAAGTGACACGTGTTATGTCACTTGTACCTCATTTTAACGTGTAGGAACCAGTTTTTAATGGTGAAAATAGATGAAATTTTTAATAAGACCTATTTGCTCTTTAATCTAACATATAGAGATTAATTTACTCATTTTTTAGTAAAGAGAACAAAATGTAATCCGACTCTTAGTATAAAGATTTTCATGCTACTTTTACCTCTATTTGGGGTGAGAGCACCATAGAGTCCCTTATTCTAGGATTCAAATTACATTGTCTCTTTTACTAAAAATGGGCAAATTAATCATTATACGTTAGATAAAAAAGCAAATTGGTCTTTTCTATTAAAAATTCAATCTGTTTGTATTGTTAAAATTTGGCATGGTTGATGGAGTAATCAGACAATGTCACGTGTACGTCATGCTGACGTATGGGGATCAATTTTCAATAAAAGGACTAGTTTGCTCTTTGATATAACATACAAGGATTAATTTGTCCAGCTTTTAAATAAAGAGGACAAAATGCAATTTGACTCCTAGTATAGGGATCTCCATGGTACTTTGGTCTATTTGGTTAAAATGTGTTCATAATTATAATAGTTTTAGATATGGTAAAATGATAATGGTGAGAACATCATTTGATTTTCTGGTATATTTTGGTAATACAGGCTGAAATCAACTATCTTGGACAATTATATCACCCTAACCTTGTGAAATTGATTGGTTACTGTTTAGAAGACGAGCATCGGCTTCTCGTTTATGAGTTCATGCAACGGGGTAGCTTGGAAAATCATTTATTCAGAAGTGAGTTTCATTTTGTTGATGAAAACATTCATATAAATATCTGCAATCTAATGTTTTGTCTGATTTTAATTTCGAAACAGGAGGGCTGCACTTTCAGCCACTTTCTTGGGGTATACGGATGAAGGTCGCACTCGGTGCTGCCAAAGGATTAGCCTTTCTTCACAATGCCAAAACACAAGTCATATACCGCGATTTTAAAACGTCAAATATCTTGCTTGATTCGGTATGTAGCTTAGCATAGTGAAAATATTGGAATTTTATTCATTCTACTTATGTGCTGCTATATATATTGTTGCTATATTACGATATTCGCAGGATTACAATGCAAAACTCTCGGATTTCGGGTTAGCTAGGGATGGACCAACTGGTGATAGGAGCCATGTTTCTACTAGGGTCATGGGAACCCACGGTTATGCCGCCCCGGAGTATCTAGCCACAGGTATTGCTCCCTGCTCTGTTTTCTTTTGTAAATACTTTGTACACATTAATCCGGTTCGATTTTGTTTTCGACCTGCAACTTGTCTACCTATATTACTCAAACTCGGGTGTTAGTCAGGGCGTAGACAAGGGGGCCAGAATGGTAAAATTGCCTTGTAGTTCCTTCAAAATTAAAAAAAAAAAAAATACAAGATAGTTTAATGGTAAATTTGCACTTTGGCTACCCAAAAATTTATGATTCATTTCTGACTCCCCCTAAAGCGATTTTCTAGTTTCGCCCTTAGTGTGAGTGTCAGATATGAGTATATATCCGATATGGGTATTTTCAGAGTTCTTAGAGGGTCATATCTTTCATATCAATGTCTACCTATTTGTCGGGTACGGGTACTTGAGGAAAAGAGTCTGAGTAAAATAGCATTCGTAGCTATTTGTTTCTCATTTCATTTTGCTATTTGTTAGTAAATCATATGAATTGAGCTGATATATCATATACTCAGTATCGAAATTGATATCAACATTTTTTTTCTATTGTAAAGGTCACTTGACTGCGAAGAGCGACATATACAGCTTCGGAGTTGTTCTTCTGGAAATAATATGTGGCCGACGAGCTATCGACAAGAACAAGCCGTCTGGTGAACACAATCTAGTAGAATGGGCAAAACCTTACCTGACCACCAAGCGTAAAATATTCCACGTACTCGATACCCGTCTCCAGGGCCAATATTCATTGAACCGAGTCCAAAAGGCGGCTAACCTTGCACTTCATTGCTTAGCCGAAGAACCTAAAAAAAGGCCAAGCATGGATGAAGTTGTAAAAAGGCTCGAGCAGCTTTAGGAGCCAGGAGGTACACTGGGAAATGCCATGTAAACGCCGGTAAACCAACCACTATTCCCTTTGCCTTTGCCGCCTCGTGTGTAAATGAAAATCTTTCGATGCAGCAGTGATATCATTACTGATTTGAACATCCACGAGAATGGTTTTTCGAATTTAAGCGCGAGGATACGAGAGCATGCATGAAAATTTGCTGGTTTTTAGTATAGATATCATACCATAATGATTGTAAAAGTGAAGAACATATGTTCAATTTTATATGGAAAATGCTTTGTATGTTGACGTAATTAAGCACATATTGGACCCTGTCATAGATTAGTGAGCTGCATGTGTGTGTATGTTGATTTGATATTTTAGAACATATACATTGAAATTATGTTCATAAATAAGTTACAAATATATTTTATAGTATTGAATTAAAAAATCATTAGTAAAAAATCAAGGGGGAAGTCAATTTTATTATTGTATTGACTTATATTTTTATCCTTTTTAAAAAGATTAGATTAGAATTTTATTATTTTTAAGGGACGAGTTATAATTTCACCATATATTAACTTAAAATTTTTGGATGGTCTTAAACATAATTTTTTAATTTTTAGGGGTGAGGGTCTTGCCCCCTTCACTTTATCCATGTAAAAATTATTAAAAAACTGTTTTGTTATGGTATTCACTACTATCGATCTGCTATTTGATTATTAGATTGGGTCTCGATTAGTAGCTTACGTGATTCGCACATTGAGTTCACACATATAGTGTTTGTGTCCATGAATGGGTTCGGATAATGTGGGTTCACACCAATATGTAGGCAAATTCACACATAGAAAACACGTGTTAACCTTATAATAGAGTACGTGCCGGTATGTATGTGGACTTACCTACGACATGATATCCATGAACAATAACCGTATCATATAAATAGATAATTTAATCCTTTTGAAAGACACTCACAAAAAAAATACTCAACAAGTTTAATCGTCGGTTTAATCAATTTATGAAAATAATCGAATTAATCTCTTACTTCAAATTGATATTTTATTAGATTTTTTATATAACCTATCCCATTTTGAAAATAATTCATTTGATTCATTGCCTGTAGAAAAGTACTTAGACAGCTAAAGCTAAAGATATAAAATAAAAAGCGAAAACGTGTGTGAGGAAAACATCTATGTCTCTCAATCAATTCTTTGATTAGTATTTGTGTTTAGCCCATTACAAGACCTGGTCAAATAATTGTTTGATTTTCAATTTGGTTTTATTAGTAAATTGACCTTTAAAATTATACTCTAATTCCAAATTAGTCTTTAAAGTTTTTCAACTGTAAACTATAAATTTTATTTAAATTTACCCCCAAAATGATATCAATTAATAATAACATGACACATGATACATTCATATCGGAAGTTGTACACTTTTTGGGTAAAATACGACAAAATTGATAGTTTTAGGAATCATTTCTAACCAAATAAAAACATAAGGACCAATATAGAAATTGAAGAATAGTTTTGGGGTCAATTTACTAATAAAGCACATCTTTCTTTGGATCAACAAGTGAATTATTTTATTTGTAAGGTGAATTTACTTGAGAGATCCCTCTAAAATCGAATTAGTCTCTCTATTATTAAATGGATCAATTTTTGGTCCAACGCTATAAAAAAAGAATCAAATAAGACCAAATTGGAATATAGTTAACATTTACTGTTTCATAGAGTTAATATTTTTAAAGTTTTTATGGTTCTGTAACTTAATCTTTTTGTTTGGAATTGAACTACAATTGAAAAAATAACTTTCAAGATACTTTTTATACAACAAATATTAACTCTGTTACAATTTGAACTTATTTGATTCTTTTTAGTATAGGGATTAAATTGATCTATTTTAATAATACAAGGACCTTTTAACTACTTTAACCTTATTTTTTAAGATTTTTTCTAGATCTTTTTTGTCGTGATTTAAAAGGAGAGGAGAGGGGAGGGTTGGCAAAAGTTTGAATGTTGGAGCTAATATATTTCATATAAGAATATTTGGATGTGTAATAATTATTTTATATTTCATCATAATGCATCAAGATAGATTCTCGTGTATGAGGATGTTAGATATTTAAAAGAGAATATTTATAAATTTGATAAATTATCATTATATTACAAATTTTCTCAACTTTAAAGAGAGATAATAAATAGTTAGATAAATAATTATAATTATGTGGTCAATATTTATGATTCTCACTAATATTGTGTGCATAAAAAGTTGGAATTATTTGTCAGACATATTAGGCGATGATATTAAGGGATTACATATAATAACTAACATATACCAACTAAAATTTTCCGTGTGATTGTATCTTATAAAGATAATGTGATAGAGAAATAAGTCTAGGTCATGTTAGACACATGGTGAACCAATTGGTTCCATAAAATGAAAGTTTTCTTTAAAAAAAAGTAGCAAATAACGAAGGTGGTCATATGTTAATGGAGGCAGATATTCGTAAAGAAATCCAAAACGTATCACTTGATAAAATTTCAAAAAAAGTTCAAGTACTTAAAATTATGAATATAATGAGATATTTTAATCAATTATGTCACAACAAAAAAATATACCCAAAAAAAAAAAATTATTGGCAACGATACTATACATAGAGCACTTCAATTTACGAAAAAGTGAAGATGTTAAATGAAAATATATTTAAAAATATTGAGATAGAAACGATTTGCTAAAATAAATAGACGCAAGTCTCAGCACTTGGAATGTGTAAAGCCATTGGGGTCCAAGTTAATATTATAGCACAGAAGAATCGACTCATAAATATATTAAAAAAAATGAAATTTTGTCTCAGATCGAGCATTCAACAAAAAACAAATGGTCATACAATGATGTTATAAAGGATTATTAAGCACCTAAATAATGTGAGGGTTTTTTTTATTAGAATATTTTTTTCTCCGCTGAATTTTTTCTATTAAAGTTTTAACGAGGCATATTTATTATTCATTAATCAAGGAAATGAAATGAAGAATTTGTATTTTGCCTTTCTATTATATTATTTTTTCGATAAAAAAATATTATATTATCTCTTTCTCTTGATCTTTCATTTGATAATTAATAAAAAAAATTTATTTAAATAATCAATTTTTAATAATAATTATTGATAAACTAATAAAAATATAAACAATCTTATTAGTTAAGTTATGATTGTGTTGACAAAATTAAGATTTTAGAATGCATGCTCATGTTTAAGAGTATTCATAATTTTAGAGAGTGATTTTTTATTTTATTTTTAAAAAAATCTAAATTACATATATAATATTGGTAAAATTAGCCAAATTAAAAAAAAAACATTAATTGATAAGATATGTCGATTTTTTTTAAATTTACGGAAATAGATCGTTTTGAGAGTGTGTGTGAAAGCGCGTCCAGTTAAACAAGCTTTCTTGCTGATATTTCGGGGAAAGCGCACTCAATTGGACGCAATTTCCGATAATTACAAAGAAAACGTGTTTAATTGAGCACATTTTACTTGACATGTTAGCAAGAAAACTTATCTAATTAGACGCGTTTTCCTGTCAACTGTGAAGAAAGCACGCCCACATTTTTTCTAAAAAGCATGTTTCCTTAAATTTTAAAAAAAATAGCCTATTTTACCAATTAACTTTTTTTTCCGAAATATTCAATTGATTTAACCTATAATATTTATACAACCCTACTAATATATTACTTTTATTTTTAAAATTTTTGGCTTATTTGTATTTTTTTTTCAATTGAGTTAGTATTCAATTAACTCGTGACATCAACTCAATCATAATTTTAAAAACAACATACATAAAACTTACGATCAGATCGAATTCAAGTCGATTTTATCCACACAAATTTCTATTTTCTCTCTAAAAAAAATTGTTATTTTCAAGCTTTAAAGTAATTTACTTCCATTTCATCAAAATAAAGAAAATCCAATTTTTTTGCAAATTGCTATTCAACAGGCAAAATATTCTATTCTATTCTATGGCAATTCTCCAACGCAAATTTGTAGAATTTTGCCAATTCTCCATTGGTTTTAACTTTGCATGCAAAGTATGACAGTGATAAATGCTATATTGGATTCACAAATATCAAGCAAAAGATAATGATCATTTTTTGGTACATATTCCATTTCCATTACCACCTCTTTGTCTCTACAAATCTCCCCAATTGTTTATATATATACGGGTTAGTATTTAGTATACTGACAATATATTTTTTATTTCACAAATAATCTTGAAAAATTAATATGTATTTTTTTTAAAAATATTTTACTATTTGCCAACCTCTTAACACTGCTTGTGAAGTCTAAAAACTTTACTGACAGTGTATCAAATAATTTCCACACAAACTCTTTTTTTTTATATATATTTTTAGGATCTTAAGCGAAATAATAAATTGAGACCCTAGGCGTAATACAATAAAATAATATATTTTCTATCGCTCAAAGGTGAAGATTTTTTTTCTCACGTAAAAATTTGAAAAAAATTATTTTTTGGAATTCCTTTCAACCCTGATCCTTAGGGCCGTGCCTTTTTTCATATATATATTAGACGTACGAGACTTTAGCAATATTGACAAAGGTTGAAGTCTTGGCTCATTGAATATCTAATTTTGAGTTCCATCATGCTCAATAACCATGGGCGATTTTATATTCTAATTATTTATTCATTTGTGCTCGAAAATGTTTTTATAATTGTATTATATTTGTACTTATAAACTCTCATTTATATATATATATATATATATATATATATATATGTGTGTGTGTTTCATACTTTGTGAGTAAAAAATTTTGAGGCGTCAAGTGTTGATATTTTGGCTATATGGAAAAGCATACGTAAAAAAAAAGGATGGCATAATCCAATGGCATCGTTTAAAGAGGATTGAACCTATTAGAGATTGTAAAGTGGCAAGTATGAAGCATCCATTTGTTCCACCTATTGCATTTTTCACAATATTTTTTTTAGGTTTTCTTCTTACCCTCTCCTTTTGATGATATAATACATTAATTTCTTTTATTATGCTTAAATTTGGGATTGGTTTTTGTAATTTAATTTGATATAATTTACTTCTTCTATCCAAATAGTTAGCACTATTAACTATTCCACTTAAATTACTGATATATATATATTTTTTAAAAACACATTTTCAATTCATCGTGTTGACATAATTTTTTAGGAGTGTTAGAAAGGAAGTCATTTAAAACAAGGTTTAATATAATATTTGGTATCTGAACTTGACATTTTTTTTTAATTTTGTACTTAAACTATTTTTTGGTCCAATTTGATACCCAAACTTGACACTTTTTCCTAATTTCGTACCTAAACTTAATACTTTTTCTTAAGTTGGTGCTTAAACTTTTTGGGGGCCTAATTTGGTATCTGAACTTGACTCTTTTTCCTAATTTAGTACTTAATCTTTTTTTTGTTCGATTTGGTATTTGTCAAACATTTTACAATGTACTCCAATATACTAACGATGTTTTTTTTTTTAAGCAACAAAAATAATCAATGTATGACCAACATGTGACAGATGATATGACTTTTTTTTTTTGCATTTTTATATGCTCAATTACTTTTAGTTTTATTTATTTAATTATTTTATTAATTGAAAATAATGAATTTCTTTTAATTTGGGGTTTTAAATTTTTTTCTTATTTAATATTAATTTGTTTAGAATAGCTCAATATCTGTTTTTTAACATGAATTTCCTCTAATACTAGCAATATTTTTGTAGCATAACAAAAAAAAAAAATTAACACCGTTAGTGTTTTGCATAATTTATATAACATTTAATAAATTTAGGTACCAAATTGAACCTAAAAAAAAGCTTAGGTTCTAAATTAGGAAAAAGGCCAAATTCAAGTATCAAATTAGACCAAAAAAAGTTTAGATATCAAATTAAAAAAAATTTATTAAATTCAATTACCAAATATTATATTAAGCAAAAAAAAACTATTTCAACATTTTAATTAGAACAGTTAACAATTTGAACCAAACAATTATATTATGAAAGCAAAAATGTCATATTAAAGTATAATGTTAAATCCTAATTTAAATATTATAAAATGACTAAAATCATAATTTGACCCTATTTTTTTTTCATAAAAAGTATTTATCTTTAACGCTATCTAATACGAACATATATAAAAATTCGTATCAAAATATATATTCATATTCATCACTCATGTAATAATATTAATTTGTAATTTATTGAACAAGAGTTCTACCCAAAGGCGTAACTAGGAATTGGTAGGAGTCTCGCTTCTTCTAAAATGAATTTTTTTCATTTAAACAATTTAAAAAATTTTAAATTTAAGATTAAAAATAATAAAAATATAATTTAATCTCTTAAAAATTATAAACAAATAAATTATTAAAATAATACAAATATATTTTAATTTTAACTCCTAAATTTTTTTTTAACTTCACCCGTAATTGTACCAATATCTTCAAATATTGGAATCTTAACAATGGCCTATCTCCACCGGCCTATTGCTGTCCTAAAAGGACATACACTACTATTCACTTTAAATAAATTGAATTTCAATTTTTACATAAAAAGTTATCTTTTATTTTTTAAAAACATCTTTTAGTCACTGTTCACTAGAGTTGGGTTGGGATGTTAGTACATAGCTACAATTTAGTGATGGTGAGTGAATTTTGTTATAATTAATGTCGAGGAATGATCGTAAAATAATAAAAAGTAAAATTAAAAATACATAGATTTATAAGGAAAATTTTTATTGAAAAAATCACGAGAGAAGAGAAAAAATTCATTATGTTGAAAAACACACTATACAAAAGGAGCTCGACTATATCCATTTAAGGGTTAAACAACCCTGTTATAATCAATGTCTAATGGAAGAAACATAGTCTTATACGGATCCAACTTGTGCGACATGATCCCCTATTTTGCCTCTCTATTTTATTCATTTAATAAGTGACGAAATTCAGATCACACAACTCTAACAGATTTTTTCATTAATTTTGTAACTTTTTTTAATGGGTACTCTTTTAGTACTAGCAGTAGATGTCAATTTTCGTAGTTGATATTAAATCATTTAAGTTTTGTTTCGATTAAAATTTAAATGTATTTCAATCTATTCAACTTATATAGTATTAATAGTATGGGTTTAGATGTCAAATCATTTAAGTTCTATTTTAATTAAAATTTGGGTGTGTTTCAATTGATATAGTATTGATACTACAAGTCTATGTGTACTGTTTTGATCTAAAATCAGTATCAAATCATTTAAGTTCTGTTTCAATTGAAATTTTGAGATATTGATATTGATTTGTACGGATTGATACAAAATTTCGGTATTTCTTTAAGAATAAAATATATCATTAAATTAAATTATTTAATTTAATTAATAATTTAAAATTATATATATGTGCATAAACATGTCTTTATGTATGGAATTGAGGTATATTAGTCATTTACATCGAATCTGTACAATTGGATCTACTTTAGAATTTGTATATTTTTTTGTTCACATTAATCACAGAATTTGATAATTTTTTTCTCAACTTGAATTGATGTGAAATCATGAAATTGTGTCATATCATCACTCGAAGATTTTTTTTAAGTTTTAGGCAATATGTGGCACAATCTTAAATTACCATGTTATTGCACTTTAATGAAATTCAAATTCAAGGACTAAATTGAGAAGGTTTTATCAAAATGAATTTAATTGTCAAATTTAGGGACCAAAAATTAAATTATCACAAAAGAAAATAATAGTTGAAATGGGCTTTTTTCTTCACTTCTAGAACTGGAATTTGATGCCCCATCAGAAAAGGCCCACATTGTAAATAACTTGCAAATTGCCATGGGACAAAACAAAACAAATGCTCTTTTATTACATCATAGAGATTTTGTTTTGGCATGATATTACATCATAGAGATTGAAAGACGTCAATTCTATGAACAAGTTGAGAACTTGAAAGAAAGTTCAAGAATTTGAATCCCCAAAAAAGAAAGAAAGAAAGAATGTTTTAAGAGATCTTTTAGTCATTTGAAATGATAAAAAGATAATTATGCCGGTTGAGTGTTAGTTCGATCAGTATTGATATTGTTACCAGTGCAGGAATATGTGAGTTCAAGTACTTTGAAGTGCATTATTCTCCTATTTAAAGGTTGGGAGGAATTATGAATAGTTCTAGGAATTATATAAGAGCATATACGATAAGAACTTGTAATGAGATTAATGTTAAAAAAAATACTATACGTAGATAAAAGAGAAATAAGTCTCCATCTTAATCTTAAAAAAATAAATATACGACTAACACGATTCTAATCTAGATTATATTTGAAACAGTGAACACCATTGACCATCAAATCATTATATAAAAATTTTCGAGTTTATCTTTTATAATAAAATAAAACTCCATTAGTTTTTAATTTCGATTAATCAAACTCAATTTTCAGAATCAAATCGAAATTGACATATTCAATATGAAATATTAAAATTGGAACAAGAGTCACATTTATTATAGTAAAAACTACACAATACATTTATTTATATAGTAGAAAACTACAGTATCATAGTAACAGTAAAAATGTAAAATTACTACATGACCAAAGAGGTGCGGGCTACATTTTAAGCCGCTTCAGCCCCCTTTTACGACTTTTTTACCACTCACTGGGTTTTTTACTATTACCACCCAACTGCCGTACCCCCAAGGCCTAAGCTTAGGTAAAAAACAAAAATTACCACACCTAATTTCACTTCAATCACTTTTGTATCTATCACCGTAAAATCCTAACAAAAAGGTAAAAACCCACAATTTTTACCTCAACCTTAACTTTTACCACCGCTTCAGACTTTCCCGGGAAAATGAAGGACAATTGAAGGGCCGGGAACAACAGATTAAAAAAAAAGAGGGGAAAAGGATAGGGTAGCTGTCTGTGACGGGTCTGTTATTTAATAACGGAAATTCTTTCCTGTGAAGGTTTGACCAAACTGCCAATTAGCTGGTGCCACGTTCCAAGAGGTGGAAGTTCGTTTGTCACCGCCTTTGACACGAAACGACAGCGCTTGGCCGACCAAAACGACGTTAGATTGCCAGTTTTGACCCCAGTTCCGGCTCATGCTGGTCCAACCGGTATTGGTTCCTTTAATGCTCACCTTCACGATATCTCCTGCACCCGCGACGTTGGTGATTAAAACCAAGTTGAAGTAACGGAATCCGTTGATAGTGAATCGTATTCCCCCTTGCTTTTGGCACGGCACTCTGTAAAAAAATTAAAATTAAGGGTAATTTATGGATATTAAGAAAGTTTTTGGATTAATTTCAATAAACATCCTCTAACTATTACTCAAATTTCAAATCAATCCCTAAATTAGTATTCTTTTATAATTTGATCCATGTATTTTAGTTAGATTTAAGCTATGATTTAATGACCAAACTTATAGTTAAGCTAACAAAAGGATATAATTGTTATGATACTTAATTAGAATGTTTTGAAATTTAGAAATAAATTTAATATCTCAATCAAGGACGTATGATGAAATTAACCCAAACGTTTATGACCCTTCGGGCGAGTGACGGAAGCCACAGCGGGGGATGGCGTAGATTTTGTCTTTTAGTTCCATGAAATTACATTTTTGCCCTTGAGCGCTTTTCTACGGGAATCAGGTAAGCATTAAAGGCAAGGGTGGTTTGGTCATATTATGGATCACCGCAAAACCGTTGGTTTAAAAATGGGTAAAGGACGGAAAAAGGGCGATTCCTTTGAGCCCCCTATTTGCTTTCCCGAGACAGTGACGGAAAAAAGGCATAAAAACTTGCTTTTTGACAACCATACAAGAAAACAAAGGGTTAATTGCATCATTTTCTTTAAATTTTAAAATGTTTCCAATTAAGTCCATAAAGGATAAGTGTCGTATTAATCTGGTCTTCCTGTTAAGATAACCACCACCTTTAAAGCTAAAGTACCCCTATAAAATACAGGGATCAAATAATAAATATGTTTATACCTACTGCATGAACTTTGGATATGACATGTTAAAAAAATAATTTATAACACTATATATATATTTATAATTTGATCCATATGTATTAAATGTACTCATTAATTCTTTGAAAATTCAATTAGAATATTTTAAAATAAAGAGAGATCCACTTATATCAGTGTAAAACTAATTGATATTTTAATAATCCGATCATTGAATTTATCAATATTATACTTGTCATGTATATAAAATTTTGAAACGATGTGATATATTTATCATATCAATATTAAATATATATATATATGGTTATAAATTTTTTTTACGTAAAACAAATAGTTAAAAAAATTTAAAACTCTGCTAGTTTTACCCGGTGTAAGTAGATCCTCTTTTAAAATATATACCAAATTGAAATTTCAAGGATAGTTTGAGTACTTTTAGTGACATTAACCGGAAATAGAAAATCAACTTAAGAGATAGCAAGAATTAAATTAACCCAAAACGAGAGAGATTTTAGCGACTCACCGTCGGAAAGAAACAGGGACAATACCGGAACGGTACTCGGCGATCTTGAGGAACATAGGCATAGCAAGGTCAAAATGAGGCCGTGGCGGGTTACACCAACCACCATTATCGCTCGGAAGAGCGAAATTAGGGGGGCAAAAATTAGTGGCGGTGATGAAAATAGAAGGGCTACCAGGATGACACCACCTCGGGTCATTAGCACATTTGATCTCAAAACAAGCACCGCAACTAAGGCCATTGTTAAACAATGCGGTGCTTAGAGCCGCCGTGTTGACACCGTAGCCTTGGCTGTATAAATTCCCATACCCACACGCACCACCTGAATAAAAAAGGTAGTGAAATTTGAACAGCGAATAGAAATGGATTTTTTGTTTAATGAAGTAAAATTACTTACCCATTGTGCCAGAAGCATCACTGCCGCCATAGAAAGTGGCATGAGCAGTTTCCCAGGATCCACCGGTGTAAACACCGGGGATTCTTGCGTTAACTAATACGAAAATGGAGAAAAATGAAGCTAAATGAAGCACGGTAAAGGAAGAAGATGAAGCAGCGGTAGCCATTGTTTTTTGTTTGTATAAAAGAGGAATAGAAATGTTTTTGGGACGAATGAAATGTGAGGAAGAAGGCGAGGAGTACAGGGTACTTATTGAGAAGCTAAGGGAATCACAATTCAGTGATCCACAAGTTTTAAAATATAAAAAGATAATAAATTTTATTAAATTTGGAGTCTACCTAAATTAAATGTTTTAAGGAGTAGTAATGTGAATGTTTTTGGATTATAAAATTTGTTTCATTCGATTCAATTGATTTGTATTAGTTCGTACAACAATTAATTTTTTTTTTAATTTTCTTCAAATTAATACTTTAATTGATCTAATTTAGTTCAAATAAAATTCATACAACTCAAACTCAGTATTATTACAAATTTTATTTGATTTAGGCTTGTATTATCTATTTGTACTATATTTAATCGAATCCTGATCTTAGAATCATGAACTTCGAACTTCAAATAATAAATCTCGAATTCGAATCTTAAATCTTGAATCTCAAATTCAAAACCTTAACATTAAACATTAAACCCTGAGCTTGTGATTTGAGGTTCAAGACTTAGGTTCGAGGGTTAGGATTTAGGGTTTTAGGATCGAGATTCAAGATTCAAGGTAAAAAAATTTATTAAAATTATGTTCCAATGACATGAAAAAAATTGTTGAAATGCCATTAAATAATTGAAAAGGAACATGAACGATGTGATGGGAAGGATCCATAAAATAATTTCTCGATTTTAATGGTATTAATTTTATATTTTTTATATTTTTTTTCCAAGTGTCATATAATTTAATAATGAAGTGTAAACTTTTAGGGTTATAATTCTAAGTATCTTTCAGCCAAGTATTGATGGTTAGGATTTTTTAGTGTTTTTTTTCCTTTAAAAATTCACATTAAACCTTTTTCTTTTGAGCATCTTTTCAATTTGCATATTTCTTCTTTTTGTTGAGGAATTTTCTTGACACTATTGAGAAGTTACATTTTTAAGATTTCTTTTTGATATTGTGAAGGATTTTTTTTCTATGATCTTTATTCTTCACTTCTTATTTGGGACGATTTCATTGACTATATTCCACAAAGATGAAAAGTTAAATGTAGACAAATAGCATCTCCATTTATTTTTTATTTGAAAAATCTCTGTACTAAAAGTTAGATTAGATTGTTGATTAAGTTAGCTTGATTTGTATTGGTATTGTTATCAGTACAGGAAGACGTGGAGTTGAGTGTGTTGAAATACATTATCCTCCTATCTACTAAAGAGCAAATCGATATTTTTTTATTAAAAATTGGTGTAGTTGAGGGAATAACTATACAAGTACACATGGCGTGGCATGCCACATGTACCTCATGGTGACGTATATGGACCCGTTTTTAACAGTAGAAATGAATTAAAGTTTTAACAGAAGAACTATTTTGCTCTATAATATAATGTATATAAACTAATTTGTCCATCTTTTTTGTAAATGGATAAAATACAATACGATTTCTACACTATTTTTTTCCGAAACCGAAGTATCCATTGCCAACCACAATAACTGCTCTCTTAGCTACAGAAGCTTTTCGAAAAGTAAAATGATTGACAGTGAAATGTGCTCCATTCTCATAAGCAAACATGACTACAATTTTTTTTTATGAAGCTCAATCCTTCCGCGGAAGGCATTTTTATTAATAATTTTTTTCATTCACTTTATCGTTATAAATATCTTTAAATCTAAACACACATCTAACCATTAATTTTACTTTCACTGTTACAATATTTGATCTTATTGCGATAATAGTTAATTTCACTTTCAACGTTATTTTTAATTTAACTAAAATCAATTTTTCTGTCCATCCAAATAAACCCGAATGAATATCACCTATTCATGACTTATGATGGCTACATTTTGTGAACGAGGATTAAACTTACATAAAATAGTGATGGACAAAAATATAATGTTAAAAAAAAAGCATGTCAATTTATAGTTGAGATGTAATAACTTCGTAGGGTTAATATTTTTTTTTGAGATAATTCCTATCGAGGTATATTAATAAGGTATTTTCGTTATTAAAATTGTTAAATAAAACATCGGATCTAATCTGATGTAATTTAAAATGAAAAAAATTAAAGAAAATTGAATATCTTAAAAAATAGATATTGTAAAAATCTTAATTTTGAGATTTTTGAAATTATTACAGAAGTTATTGTTCACTCCCTTTTTTTTTTTGGGTTTTTACTTTATGTTTAGTTTTTAATTTTAAAAGTTACGTGACAATTTTTTTTTTTTTCATTTTAAATTCCGTCTATAAGATTTTATTTGTCATTTAATGATTAAATTAATGATTTAATAATGAAATGACTTGATTGTTATAACATCGATAGTTTATAGATGAAATTAGAGTATTTTAAAATTAGTGATGATCTAAATTTGCATTTATTTATTTATTTATTACAAGTTAAAAATGACACTAAAAAATCGTGATTTTTATGTGTGAGAGGAAGTATCTATATCCAACAAATTAAATTAAATTTTTGTCTCATACTATCACTATAATATCTAATCTTATTATCACTATTATTTTTACAGTAACTAAGTAAATATGTCGCTGATCCAAACTCACTATTAATATTATATTGAAATAAAAAAAATTAAATTTCATAGTAATGTTGGGATGATGTACTCCATGATACACTAGATTATTATCTCAAATTAATACACAAACAGTATACTTTTTCTTGTCGGTGACAATAAATGCTATATAAAAACATATAAAATGTTCATAAATTAAAAAAAAAATTCAAGTATTTGTTTTACTATATTACCTGTCAAATCATTTCCTTAAGCTCTTATTAAGGCTAAAATCAAGTAATATTAATTAAAATTAAATACAAATGTGTGTGTCTGTCAGCCATAAGTGAGGGATTAAAAAAGAATATTATAAATAATTATTCAACATTAATTAATGATTAATGAAATTAAGTTTCTTCCGTACCACATGATGGTACAGAGAGTATTTCTAAATTAAATACATTAATTATATGGATAATATTATTAGTAGAATAAAAAAATATGATTATGATATTGATTAAGTCTTAGTTCGATTGACATGAATATTATTGTCAATACAAGTGGAGTTGTGTTCGAGTGTACTGAAACATATCATTCTCCAATTTATAAGTTGAGAAGAGGTTATATGTAATTTTAGACATTGCGTAAAAAAAAAACATGTCACGTCCTATAATGAGATTATTAAAAAATATATATGATTATGATATATATATATTTATCTATTCTTTTTTATGCAATGTCTAAAATTATCCGTAACTTCTCCCTAACTTTTAAATAGGATGATAATATGTTTCAGTGTATTCATACCCATATCCTTTTATACTAATAACAATATCGATGCTAGTTGCGTTATCAACATTTATAACTTATTTTACAAATTGCATATCATGACCAAAAATATTTTTCTATAAAGGAATTGAAAAATAATAATAATTTGGATAAGACTAAAAGCATTGTGTGTGTACAAGCATGTGCGTGGATCCTTATCAAGGGGACAATGCTCACTATCCCAAATACATTGAGACTTTGTTCATAAACTTGTCTTGTTTACATTTATCTTAAGTTATTTTTCTATTGTATCGAAATTATTTAATTTGAATGGTTAATACATATTAAAAAACTAAATATTAGGATTCGTTTTTATTTATTAAATTGATATATTGTTGAAAATATATTATTGCAAAATGAAATAGTTGACACTGATAGAATAGATAAATTGAGTGTAAATAAATAAAATAATCATTGTGTCGTGGAAGAATCATTATTTTAAAAGTAAATTTATCCTGATTGGTGTAATTGTGTAGTGAATGTCGCATTCCAAGGTTAACACAAAACTTCAATATTGGTAAATCCAAATAAAAAAAGTGGAATACAAATGGTATTGCTATTCTCATAAGTGTTTGGAAAAGTAGATTGGAAGCTAGAGCTGAAAATTTGGTCGGAAACTTGATCGAGAAAGTTTTTTGAACAGAAAACAGAGGAGCTAAGAAAAACAGAGAAGAGATTGTTGTTTGATTGTTGTTGCGTAAAATGAGAAAAATGACCTACTATTTATATTGTTTTCTGAAGGGGCAAAATAATAAAAGCAGTAGTGTCAGTTTCCAAAATAGTAGAGAATTTTCCTCAACTAAAAAAATATTTTTGATAAAAATAATAGAAATTTTATTAACAAAGAAACATGTTTGTGTGAACACGAACACAAATAAGGCCAGGCGACGACAGCGAGCATGTGTTGGGCCTTTAATTCCAATTACTCGATAATAATAAGAGACGAGACTATATATAAATCTTTTTACAAGTCTTTTCTCAACCAATGTAAAATTACTCACTTTGCATTAAAATTTGATTCGCAAGAGTGTGTGAGTGGTAGTGATTTGCTTCTGCTAATAGTGTGCTCGAGTTGTACTTAAAAATATCTTATGACAATGTTTTAAAGAAAAATACATAGATAAAAAGGGACTTATTTGAACAAAATGTATAAATTTTAATATATTATCAATCTAAAATTTACCCTACCTAAGGCCCAGGAGATCTCTTCATCCTTTGTGATCTTCCTCTTTCTTTGCATCCACTTTGATTCACCAAATTTTATGGGCCATTGGGTCCACCCCAAAACCGACACTTATTTGCCTATTTATTTTTTTCTTCAAGCACAATAAATTTCTATTAAATTTGCAATTAAATAATTAGGTTAAACTTAGAGTCTAGTTTTTAGACACCTATAAATAGTTAAATAGATTAGATCATTAATTTTTTATTTGATCGATTCGATTTAATTAAATAAGTTATTAAAATATTTATAACAATTTAAAAATAAAATATATATTAGAAAAATAATGAAAACATATTCGACTAGTTTTTAGTTCTAGGGTCAACTGATCTAACGACTCTCTTTAGATTGGTATCCTGATCATGCTTGATCCAACCAATCCAATTCAATAAGTTCTAGCATCACGGATATGATATAAAAAATAACAAAAATATTAAGTAATATTATATAGTAAAATGGTACAATTATTTTTTAGTCATTCCTAAAAGTGGATAATTTAATTTAGTTTATTTCTAACCCCTTTGTTAGAATGAAAAATTGTCATTTTTGGCATCTCTTAAAAATTAATGATTCAATTTAAGCATATTTAACACAATTTTTTGCTTTTGACACGCAAACTTTTCTAATTTTACCTCAATCCCTAATACATAATTATTGATTTCGTCCGTACTTTAGAATATTGACAAGCTTGAGCTCAGCTCGAGATATAATCAAGCTACTCAAGCTTGAGCTTGAGCTTGAGCTTGATTAAATTTGTTTACCAATTTTTGAACTCAAGCTCAACTCATTAATTAAGCTTAGAGTTAATAATATATATTAAGGGCAATAACATAATTTGATAATATAAAAATATGAAAAGCTCGATAAAGCTCGTAAGCCATTCGAGTCAAGTATTAATAAGCTCGTATTTAGCTCGATCGATAGCTCGAACTCGACTCAATGATTACTAAATCGAGTTTAATTTTTTTAGTCGAACTCAAATAGCTTGCGAGTACCAATGTCTTATTTATATCCCTACACCTATGCATAGCCTAGACGACATGCTTGGCCTAAGTTTAGACAAAGATTTTTTTATCCTTAGATCGGCCAACTCGATCGGTCCTAATATTTGGAGAATTGGACAAAAATATTAAACCTAAAAATTGATTTGGGCAAAAAACATTAATCCGTTTAATATACGGATTGGGTTTGAGCTCCAACATTCAAGGCTTGAGTTCGATGAAGCTTATTTTCAATTTTATAATATTTTATTTTATTTAAATATATTATAATTTATATCATATAAAATATGTTAAATTATTTATGTTTACAATTTTAATAGAAGAAAAAAATATAAAAAATATTAAATATCAACTAAAAAGCATATTTTTAAAAAAATAAAAAATACTATGAACGGATCTAAACAGATTTGAATTAAACATTTACAAATATAAATGAATTTGGACAAAATTTGAAGTTCATTTACAAATATAATGTTGATATCAGACAACCACCTAGCTTGGCCCGTTAACATTTATACTCCATTTTTGTTTTATGATCTATTGAAACTAATCCTTTCGGGATTTGTGGTAACCTTTCTCAACAATATTATTTTTAAGATTTGAATACATATTTTTCAAATGGGAGTGGAATGTACCTTACCATTATAGTTAACATTAATTGGTTAGAAAAATTATTTTAGATCAAGTTTAATATACAATAACACCATGAAGATCAATTTACCTAACAATTGTAGTAAGGGACTTCGTAATATATATATTTTGAAAAATTTTATTATAAATTTTAATCTCTTGACATGAAACTTAAAACTACCCTAAATTCCTCCCAACCTATAAAATAAGAAGATAATGCGTCTCAACGTATTCGAACCTATTTCCTCATACATTGATAATAATACTCATATCAATCGAATTAAAACACAATCAATGAAATTCCGTATTATATAAACATATTAAAAAATGAATGGCTATTAAACATGGTGGTACTGTTGAAATTTCGTACATGAAATTAATGCAGTGTAGAGCTAGAAAGTTCCACGTTTTTGGCATAAAAAAGTTAGGTGCATTGCGGAGAGAACATAAGACTGGATCTGAGATTTGGTGATGCCGGCAAAAAGGTATGTGGTGGTATTTGCGGTGGTGGAGCAAAGTTACATTTACTTGGCTGCCGAGTTAAAAATTTCATCCATTCTACTGTTAACAATTTCTTCGTGTGCTTTAGTATGATGTACACGTGACATGTCATATATTATTATTTGGTTATTCTGTCATCCAGAAGCTAAAATTTAATGGTTATTATAATTATTATAAAGAATTAAATTTATTCATGTCAATTGAGTTTTAACTCGATTGATATGAATATTATTGTCAATACGGGAAGATGTGAGTTCGAGCGCGTTGAAACGTATTATCCTCTAATTTATGAATTGAAGAGGGATTATGAATAATTTTAAGTATTGTATTAAGAAAACCAAATATAATCAGAATTTATAATCAAATTGTTAAAAAAAATTGAATTCATCCATTGATATGTTCTAACTAACATTCTCAACATTCACAAGATGTTCATCTAATATTAGTCAAGGAAACGTGTTAGGTGCTAGAAGAATTTGAAAAACATTCAGACAACAAACACACAAAATCTGTCGTGAAAATTTATTAATTCTAGTGTTAATTTTCGCTCACATTTTAAATTAATCCTCAAACTTTAAAATGTTTAAATTGAATAATTAAAGCATAAGTATCGCATCAGTAAGTTTACTCGTCTTCTTAATCATTATATTTAGTGTTAAATATCAACTCAAATATAAGATGAGATATTTTAAAATCAGTGGCTCAAATTATAAATGTGTTAGATCTGACGCATTAAGAAAAATAATTTTTTTAAATATTACTGACACTATATTTTTTAACACGTCAATTTCAAGTTTTCCATGCAATAAATACATATGCATTTATGATTTAATTCACGTGTTTTAAATATGCTTCGTACCACCCTATTAAAACTAGCTGATCGATATCGATTACTTTGATTGTACTCACGAGTATATTAAGCTAATCCCATGGTTTTTTAATGAACATTGGAGAAATTTTTTTCAATTCTTATTTTATATATAATAGTACATCTACATTATTTGAATTTTGAACAAGGAATGTAGACTACATTTTCTTTTTCCACTAAACATAAACGTAGGATCTAAGCTGTCACCGGTGTCTCGACGGCGAGTTGGCCGGCATAACTAACGTCGGATTTGACATCAGTTTCCCATAGCTCCGGTAATGCCTGCTTGATATTATGAATGCTTTCCAATGCACAATCAGCACCTTTTGGACTCTGGGAAGTGCCAACCTGCAAACAGATCAGCTATTCATATACATTCCAAGCAAAAAATATTGTTAATTGAGACACCGAAACACTTTCCATGGACTTACCAACACAGTGTGTAGACCGACACGTTTTCCGGCTTGGAGGTTACGGACGCTATCGTCAAAGAACAACTGAAAACGGGCGGAATCCGTTAGTTGACCGTAACACCTTCGAAGAATAGAGTACACAAAAGAGTAAATTCATAACATAAATCTTACTGTTCTTTGAGGATTGATTTTGGCAATCTTGAGAGCAAGTTCAATGGCACTATCTTGTGGTTTGCAAACAATGGGTGTTTTAGGCAATGTTGCACCTGGCTTTGGGTCGGCAAAATGACCGATTATGTCGAAAATCTCCGGGGTTTTAGCAACACCAGCCGTGGCGGAAACTGATCCCAAGAACTCGACGTCGTCCTCGTCATCAGAGACCATGTTCTTATGGGTAGGATTGAGGGTTTCAAAGCAAATAATCCCTTCAAAACAGTCTTCTAATCCGAGTTTTCTAAGAGCTTTAATTGCATGGACCCTATCAGCATTTGTGAAGATCTATATTGAACAACACACATATCAATTGGACAATACCATCAAAATAGGGTCAATATATGCTTTATTGGGCATAGCCCATTACTTACAATTTTTCTAATAGGCAAAGTCAATAATAGGCTCCTCAATTGAGGGTCTGGTTTTAAGTTTTCATAAGGAAGCCCTCCATGGACATAGCTATGGTAATCATCATAGTCAAAGTCATAACCAACAGCCTGCAAAGGAGAAATAAAAAAGAGGTAACCCCAATTGAATTTATAGCTTTTACGTAATGAGAAAAGAAATTGATGTTGAAAATATACCCTAAGGCCAGCCATTGTTGTCCCATAATTCTTATACAAGTAGTTGGACAATTCAACAATTTTCTCCTTTCCAATCCCCAGCTTTTCAACCATGTAATCTGTAATTAAAAATAAAAAATGGGTTATTTTTGCACATGATAGCGACATATTCACAGCACACACTATGTCCAGGGGCGAAGGGAGGGGCAGGTAGGAGCCCTGACCCCCCTAAAATGAAAAATTGTGTTTTTAGCTCTTGAAGTTCTAGTTTTTTTATTTACTCCTCCTAATAACTACAAATATATATGTCAACATATTTCCGACTTTGCCTCAGATTAGGTTCAAAGGGAGCTGTTCAAATAAAGTTCTAACATTTGCTCTCTTGGAGGCTCAAACCCGGATGAGCTTTATAGATGAACGATTTTTGACCACCAGATCAAATACGGAAATACAATTTGGGTTTAGTTTACAAAAGAAGAAAAGAGTTAGATGATACAATCACAAAGATCACAATGGTAAAAGATCCTTTACCTTTAATGTTGTTTCCACATGCTTTAGCAAGACCAGAGCTCAAGGGATAAAGGGTATCATCAAGATCTGCAAATTCCAATTGAAAAAAGGGTTTCATTTTATCATTTAAAACCCTTTTAGTTCATATATTAATTAATTAACCATTTTTCTTTTTCTCAATTAGCTTACCAAAGAGAAGGCAATCATATTTAGGCCTTGGAGATGGTCCATATATGTCCTCATATGCCATTTTTTTTTCTCTCTTTTGATCAATAGACCTTCAATCACCATTGAAATTAGGTTAGCATCATAGTCCAAAAATGTTATTATATAGCTTATTTAAAAAAAAAAAAAAACTCAAATGGTACACTTTTTAAGAAGTTGGAATGGAAAAATGATAATTTTAAAAAAAAATGTATTAAAAGATGGTGAAAATTAAACTAAGAAAAAACTCAAATTTGATGCTTTGTGTTGGCCTACGGGTAGACGGTTCATCGTTTCAAGCGTGGTTTAAGTTCAAATAATGTTATTGATTATAATTCAAAAAAAATAAAATTCTTTCCACCATGAAAGAAAATATCAGAACTTTTTTAGCTTAAAAAAGTGCATCATGTCAAGGTGGCACTTTTCATTTCAATATGGTAGGAAAAGAACCATGAAAGAAATGGTACCCAAAAGAAAATATTTTTATAAAAACCCCAAAGGAAAAGCTTTGACAAAGAAAAGAAAAATGCAAGAAAATTTAAGGTTGTACTAAGAAAATAAAAACCATACCAATTGCAAAAAACAGGGCAAAGCCAACAAAAGGAAGTGTCTTTAAAGAACAAAAAAGAAACAGAGGATTTTGCTAATGCTCGATAGGAAGAACAGAGGGCCAAGGAGGAGGAAGAACAGAGATAGAGGTGGGTTTTTTATAGGCAAAAATGGTGGGTTTGTTTGTAATTACAAAAAAAGACATTTTTTTCCCATTAAGTTGTTAGAGTAATCACATTTAACTTGTGTCTTTTTCTTGTACTGTTCAATGTGTATGAGAAAGTCAGAAAGTCAGAAAGTAACCTAGAAAAAGATAACTTTCTTTAAAGGTTTAAATTTTGATTTTAGTCCCTTTATTACATTGAAAGTTGAGAATTGATCCTTTTGTATTAATTTGGTATAATATAATCCTTCGGTTTTATAATGTTATCAGGGGTGAAGCCAGAAAAAAATTTAGGGGAGAGGGGACAGAATTAAATTATAAACTTTTAAGAGGTTAAAATGTAATTTTATCATGTATGAACTTAAGATTTCATCATTTTTTAAGGGACTAAATAGAATTGCTTTTGTTTTGAGGGATCAAAGTATAGTTTTATTATATATTAACTTCTAATTTTAAATTCTTGAGGGGACTAAAAGGCCAACTTTTCGTTGAGGGGAATAAGGCAAAGCAAATCAGTTCTTGTATATTAGATTAAAAGGTAAATTGGTCTTTTCTTATTAAAAATTTCATCCGTTTCTATTGTTAAAAATTGGTGTGACTAATAAAATAACCAGATAGTTACACATGGTGTGCCATGTGTATCTTATTCTGGCATACGAGAACCAATTTTCAACTGTAAAAATTAATGAAATTTTTAACAAAATGATCAACTTACTCTTTGATCCAACGTACAGGAATTAATCCGTCAATTTTTTGAGTAGTGGAGGCAAAATGCAATTTGACTCTTAGTATAAGAGCCTCGACTGTACTTTTACCGAGGATGACTAAATTATGTTAAATTAAAACAGGGAAATTAAATCTCAAACTTCAAAATAGTAAAAGGACTAAAACAAAAATTAAACCTTTTTAAGAAAAAAAGAAGAAGGTAAAACCAAGTTAGCTGTCTGAATAAGACTCTCAATGAACTTTTACATTCCCTGTTTTGTCCCTAATTTTCCAATTGTCGAAACTTTAGGCCATTTGTTTATTATTAATTTATTACAACAAAAACCTATATTTGTCCTAATCTGAAGCAAAATTTAATGTAATTTGGTGAACTGTAAACTGTTCTTTGGCTTCTTGGAATCAGTTTGGCACAAAATATTGGATGCAAATAGATGCTTACCCTTAAAAAACAGATAATTCTTTTCATTTTTTTAATAAATATAAAATTTAAAGATACCATTTTTTTAATTTGTAGTCTAAACCTCAATTATCAATCTAAACAACATATAATATTTGGGTATGCGATTCAATTCTCATTTTGCGTATGGAACAGTTTTAAAATTCGTGGTCAATATCTATCTTTAATGGACCTACAGAATATGGAGGATTAAATATTTTTTTTTTAATTTTTAGGCTAAATCTCAATTATCTATGTAAACAACATATAATATCTTGGTATGGGTTCGATCCTCGTTCTCGATATGGAGTAGTTTTATAATTCGTGGTTAGTCTCTATCCTTTATTGGGCTTATAGAATGCAGATGATTAGATCTTTTTTATTTTATTTTGTAGACTAAATCTCAATTATCAATGTAAACGACATATAATATTTGGATATGGGTTCGTTCCTTGCTCTGGGTATGAAGTAGTTTTTTTTTTAATATATTGGTGTGATTACATGGTAGTATCTGTCCATACGTTCTTAATCCTTTGACAACGCACACACACCTTGCACATACAGGTGTTCGAACCCGAGACCCCTAGGATGAACAACATTTTCTTTTCCACTAGAGTCACTTGTTGGGTTCAAGTAGTTTTAAAATTCATGGTTAGTATCTACCCTTAATAGGCCTATATAATGTGGAGGATTAGTTACTCGGCTTGCTCCAACAGATATTTTGAGAAATAAAAAAAATATAATACCAATTTAGAGTTGAAGCTAAGATAAATCCTCTTTCTTTGCTATCTTTCTTTGTGGTGTATTTTAGAGAGATACTCTGATTTCGATTAATTTAAAGTTGATTTGAGTCGAATTCTTAGAATAGATAAACTGTTTTGATATTGTCTTCATCTACAAAGTTTGTATTCAAAATCTTACTAATAAATATTGAATTTTTTTGTGATTCCAACCAATAAACGTTGGTATCCATGCGTTAGGTAGGTTTGAACTATGAAGGATGTACTTTAATCATATTTAGGATAATTTGATTTTAGTCCTTGTATTTTGCTAGAACTTGGAATTTGCTTCCTTTTGTTTTAATTTGACACAATTTGATCTCTCAACTTTAATATCAACGTTCATTCGCAAAACTTGTACTTCTAATCATGGTCTTACTCCTTGTATTATGCTGAAATTAGAAATTTAGCCCCTTTAATTTGGCATAATTTGCTCTCTCTATTTTAGTAACATTTTTTTCCAACTACAAAACTCATACTTGTGGCATTACTTAAGGGGTATCAACCTCCTCTTCACTCAACCTAATAATGTTGCTATGGAGGATGTACTTTAATCAGATTTGGTCTAATTATGGTTTTAGTCCCTATATTTTTCTAAAATTTGACATTTAATTCCTTCACTTTAATTTAACCTAATTTGATCTATTGGCTTTAATAACATTATTAGTAAATCTAAATCGATAACACTATGAAGCGCTACTCTTAAAGTGATCACATGAATTTTCATGAATCTTTTAACACTTATACCATTATAAAAATAGAGTGATCAATTATACCAAATTAAAAAACAAAAAATAAATCTCAAATTTCAGCATAATAAAAAAAACCCAAGTTATAATTAGACCATCATATTTGTATAAAAAAAATTTAGTCGAGTTAAAGAATTTCAACATAATTCTAAAGGTTTTCTTTTTCTTTAAAAGTGGTTTATTATACTTGGGGATTCAAAGTAAATATATTCAAAAAAACTTGAAAGGGATCATACATTGAACTCAAATTCATGAATGTATATAATTTGAATTTAAATTTTGTTGAGTGATTTTAGTGGGTATCACTTTCAAAAGGGTTAGATTATCTATTTATATGATACAGTTGTTGTTCATGGATAGCACGTCATAGATAATTCTCCATACATATCAACACGTATTCTATTCTAAAATTAATACGTGTTTTTTAAATTCGAGTTCGTCCGTAACAAGATTTGATCATAAAATATCTATGCAGATTCTTTTATTTTATCAATAATGGAGGGAGAAGTACATGGGGTACAGTCTGTCGTTATAATTTATCGTTTATTGGACAAGTGGTTGTACAATGCAAAAAGAATTATGTCACGTGTTTCCTTTGGGTATAAAAAAAAATACTAGGTGTGAACATAGGTGGGTTTTTCTTTACTTCTTTAAATTGATTTCGAAGTAAGGTATATTTAATTTTTTTATATTATAATATTTAATAATAATATTATTATTATTTTTATATTAATTGTACAGAAACGTATCGTCCATTCAAAAAGAATTTTAATGTATTTTAAGCTTTATTTAATTATTATTTTAAAATTGATTGAATTTAATAAAATTAAAATAAACTATATTTTTTCAAAGTATTAAACTTTGACTATAACCTCATATTATAAGAAAATAAAATATGGAGATGACAAGTGTTGATTTACAAATTGATTTTTGAAGTAAAAGGTAGATTAGGAAGGAATATCTAGACATGTGATTGCAGCACATTACTCCACAATGAATCAATCATTGAGGATTGATGTGTTTGCATCAATCAATATATATATATTTTTAAGTTACAATAGTTGGAGTTATTAAGTTTTTGTTCGATTAATATCGATATTATTATCAATGTAAGAGGACGTAAGTTCGAGAATGTTAAAACATATTATCTCCTTATTTAAGAGTTGAAAAAGAATTATGAATAGTTTTAAATATTGTATTAAAAATTTGAATTTAAATGCTCCATATCTTTAAACCAGAGGCATATATAAGGAGGTAAGCAATGACTTTGATTCTAAAAAATGGTAAATTTGTACTTTTAAAAAATTAAATTCATAATGACCCATGATGAGCAATTTTTATTTTGGGGTTCACACTAGTTTCTTTATAGCAACCAAGACATCATTAGTAATAATATGTATATATATGTCATTTTCTATATAATTGAAGACAAAAGACAACAAAATCATGTCTTTTAGCCTTTTATAATAATCAACATATATAGATAGAATATTACCTTTCTTATGAAAATGAACATAATTCTCATTAGGAGAGATTTTGATGATTTGATGAAGCAATGTCTGGAATAAGGTTTTATGAGTGGAGTTTGAAAAGTAAAAATATATTTATTTAAATTTTTAATCTAATTTGAAATTTTTTTACGGATCTCATAGTATTTTACAACATAATAAAATACATTATAATTTGATCCGTAATTCAGTTCGAACCCTCTTAAATATATTTCTAAAGACCCTTTTTGGGGGAAGAGATTCTCCACACAATCTTGATTTTTATTTTTCTTCTTCAGCAGATAATCTTCTTCCTTCCTACTCTCGAACCTTTTTTAACACCACATTGTTCCTTTCTTTTTTACATTCGTTGACATTGTGTATCAATAGAACTAATATTTTGACTTACGAATTAGTTTAGCTTAGATTATGAATAAGAAATTTTTACAATTTTGGGTTTGGGAAAAGAAATAAATGATGACATGCATCATTAAAAATGTTTCCTAGATGGGAATTTGTTGAAAAAAGAAGGAAAAAAAAATGGGGTTATAATGTAGATGTGTGTGTGTGGTGCTAAATGCTTCCATTGATGTAAGTGAAAAGGACAAACCCTAACTATAAAAAGGAAAAGGACTAGTAACCCTAATGAAAACCAAAGACATAAAAGTTGGCCATATTTAATCTAGTAAGGATAAAAATCAGAAGACTTTTAAACAACGGGCAATGTACAAGAAAGTAGATAGAAAAAAGGAGAGGCTAAAAACCAAGAAGCGTGTATACTAAAATTCATTGCAAAGGATGGCGATACAGCGAGACGGATCGAAATTATTTTATCTATTTATATGAATGTTAGTAAACTAATTAAAGGATAAAAGTGTAAATTTACAGGAGATCAAAATGGAATTTTACCATATGAACAAAAGGAGACCGAGGTCTTTGCCTTCTCCTTGGACACACCCTTGATCAGGTTGGTTTTGGATTCGATCAATCTAGATTAGGTTAATTTGTGTTTTATAATTTTGGATTCGAGTCATTTTGTAGTTAGGATCATTTCTAGTTTGAATCATCCCTGTAACATCCGTGTTCTTGAACCGGATTTGAGTGATAAAATAGAATTGAGAATTAGAAATGTTTAGTTGAAGTAAGGAAGGTTAGAAAATTTTAAGGATTAAATAGTAAAGGAGAGAAAATATGGGGGACTAAATAGCGAATTATCCAAATTGAATTTTGAGTCATCATGGGAATTATATTGATTGAGGAGGGGTAAAAGAGTAATTTTTTTGAGAATATTTTTGGAGGCAAAGTTTTGGGCCAAAGTGTAAAGTTGGAAGGTCTAAGGACTAAAAGTGCAATTTTTCCATCTTTATTAAGTGAGATTTCTAGAGAATTTGAGAAAGGTTAAAAAATCAATTAAAAGGCAAAAATATCAGCTCTTTTCATAGTTCAACCGTTCATGCCATTCTCTCTTCCATCCAACTTTTGATTTTATTCCAAATAGGTCCTTCCATCATTTTTAAGCCCTCCAAGCTCCAAAATCTCCTATTTTCTTTGAAATTTTTGAAAGAAAAGTATATAAGGGGGTTAGTAGACACCTCAAACTTCTTATAGAATTCATTTTGAGGTGTTAGAGAGCATAGGGACTAAATTGAGAAATTTTGAATTCAAGGGTTAAGGTAAGAAATGGTTAAATTCTCATGACATACATGTATTTTACTGTTATTTAGCTTCAAAAATATTGAATTATAGCTTATAGCTTATATGTGTTTATGTGAAATTGAAGAGAAAGAGAAGAGAGGCAAGGATCAAATTGAAGAGAAAGGAAAAGAGAAGAGAAAAGAGTGAAAAGAGAAAGAAATCAGCCTTTTTGTTGTAAGTACTACAAGAATTTTGAATTATAGTTTAATTTCTCTAATGGTATGTGAATTATTAGCATAAAAATTGTTATATAGGTACATAATTTGAATGTTTACAATGATAAAATGAAGGAATTAATGTGTGATTTAGTAAAATAGTTTGGACAGAACAGAGGATTAACTTCAAAAATTCACTGAAAATTGTATATAATGAATTAAGGGTCGAATTATATATGTAATTAAAGATTACTGAGTTTTGTTTCATATGGAAGAAACAGTGAAAGAAAAGGAATTGTATATTTCGAGATATACTAGTTTTTGTATAACAAGGTCAGAGTAGGTTCGAGTTCCCCTGTTGTGACTTTGAAAAATCATAGAAAAATATATAAAAATTATTAGAGATTGAAATTTATATGGATGAATCCTTAATGAGTCTGTTTTCAATAGAAACAGACGGGAATATCAATTGATCTCTGTACTAAAAGATAGATAATTTTTAGTGAAGAAAGGTCGAAATTGTCAGGCAGCAGCGAAGGGGTAAATTGAAAGAATTTACTGTAAAAATTGGATAAATTAAAAATTCTGGAAATTTTCTGGTAAAAATATGATTGAGTCTAGTTTCAGAAACATCAAGCGGATTATAATTTCAAATTCTGTAGCTCGAGATATAAATAATTTAGTGACTGTGATGCAAGTGAACAGCTTTGAAAATATAAATGTGAAGTATTTGATGATGTATTTATGTGAGATATATTATTTATGAGAAATGATGCTAATTGAGATTGTGTCCAAATAGACAAATTAGAATCATTGTGATATTAGTGACATGCCATTAAGGAACACTAGCGCGCTCTCTGTTTAGCACGTCTCATGCTCTCTGTTATTAGCACTGTGTGCTCTCTGATTAGCACTTTGTGTGCTCTCTGATTAGCACTTTGTGTGCTCTCTGATTAGTACTTTGTGTACTCTATGTTTAGCACTGTGTGTGCTCTCTGTTGCCCAGCACTTATGTGCTCTCTGTTAGTACTTTGGTACTCTGTTTGTTCCGTATATCCTAACGGTTCTATGAAAGTTTACTATGGGCTAAGCTACAGATAGTGGATAAAAATGTAAATTGTGTCATTGTGGTAAGTTACAGGTTGCATGTAAGTAAGGCAATAAGTTTATATGCATGAGTACTGAAATGATCATTTATTACTTTTTTAGTGCTTACTAAGCCTTCACCGACTTAACGTGTTTATTTTAACGCATAGGTACAAAAGCTATGAGAAGTTGAAGTCAAGCTAAGGGACCTCTCATCACATCACATCACTATTGGAAGACTTCAGTTTAGGTACATTACTTTTGGTAAAAATGACATGTACAAATGGTAATATTATGTGTCTCCAATGGGTGGTTATAAATGTTGTTTTGAATTACTACGAGTTGACGAATTGAAATGATGTATTTTGAATAAAATAACTTAAAACACATCGTTTGGAAAAAAAATTTATTATACTCGTGTTAAAATCTCCGATACTGTATGTAATACTTCTATGCCGGGTTTTTATTCATGTGAACCGGGTATAGGGGTGTTACAATCCCGGCCTTCTAGATTTAAGTGTTCAACTTTTCATAACCAAATCAAGTTGATCGGATTGGGTTTTTCAATTTAGATAAAAATTATCATGTTTAAATATAAACTTTTATTAAAAAAATTACTTTCACATTCAAAATATATTATTATTGTTATAATAAACGTAGATAATAATAGTAGAATGATCGCAAAACAATAAGAAATAAAAATAAGAACACAGATTTAATGTGAAAAATCTTTATTGGGAAAAATCATGGGCAAAGGAAGAAAAATTCAATATGTTGAAAAACACACGATACAAGAGGAGTTCAACTACATTTATTTAATGGTTAATAAATCCTATTATAATCAATGTCAAATAGAAGTATAGTCCTATACGAATTCAACTTGTGTGACATGGTCCGTACCACGAGGTCGGACACCTCTAGTTGTAAACCCAATCTAGTTTGTTGCTTAATGGGGATCTGTGACAGGCGATAGCCTCGATCTTCGTCCCCACAAATCATCTTATTTTACCTCTCTATTTTATTTCTTTAACAAATGACGGGATTCGAGTCACACAACCCTAACAATTAAGAAATTCGTAAAACATATTAGATTTAACCATATGAACAAAGGAAGACCATGACATTGGCCTCATCCTTAATCAAGTTGGTTTTGGGTTCTATCAACGTGGATTGGATTAATTCATGTTTTACAACTTTCAAGTTATTTTAATTCAAGTCAATTTAGAGTTAGCTTCATTTTTTGTGCATTTCGGGTTCAAGATTTAAATATCAAATTTCATTATTCGAAATGAGATTAAATTTTACCATCCTAATTTAATCTTTGGGACCTTTAGATTCATATAGAAAAAGATACTTACGTAATTGACAAAAACACCAGTCAAAATCTAACTTTTCTCCCTCAATTATTTCATCCAAGGATGGCCATGAATATGACTTGATTGAAAATTTTTAAAATTTAGTATACTATGAACAAAAGGGGATATTATTATTAAGGGCTCTTAGCTTTTAGCTACCATTAGGTAAGGTTTGGTTTGATTGAGAAAAGTACAGCAATGGAGAGATCATAATATATAAATATTTATTATAATTATTAATTAAAGCAAATGATGTAAACCTCTTTAAATTAGTCAACAATAGATATGACAATAATTCCAATGGATAAAAAATATCTTTTCACAACTATTTGATGTTGACACAAATATTCACAGCAATTATATCAACTGAATATTGATAACAAATAATCATTTAAATTTAAATTCAAATTCACCTATGTTAAAATAAATATATTATCGATTGAATTTTAAATCGATTAGTATAGACATTATTATTAATACAGAAAAACGTAAGTTTGAGTGTGCTGAAATATATTATCCTCTTATTTATGGGTTAAAGAGGAGTTATGAGTAATTCTAAGTATTGTGTCAAACAGAGTAGATATAATTAAAATTTATAATGAGATTGTTTAACAAAAATAGATATATTAACCCGGCTTGTTTCAAGATAATTTAGGTTGGGTCAATTTGAAATCTAGCCGCTTCAAATTATTTCGGGTTAGTTTATTTTTGATTATTTATTCAAATCATTCTGGGTACAAATCATTCTTAAATTCGAATGACAGATTTAATATGTTGACTTTTATGATAAACTTAAAATAGAACGAGTTCAAAATTTTTAGGTTTGAATTAGAATTGATTTCTAAAATTTTTTAATATCCGATGATCACATTAAATTTCAATTAAATTCGAAATTAAGCTGAATTCAACCTCTCAATGAAATAAACCTTTTAGATGCTAAACTCGTGAGGGAGGGGGGTGATGAGAAAATAGGGTTTTGGGGTTATATATAATTATATGCAAAATTGGATGACAACTAGCAAATGAGATGAGTGGTGCATTATTTGGCTGCTGCTTTCTGAACCTTCTGACTTTATGACCCCAAACCCTTCATTTTTAAAGAGAAAAAATCTTGCAACCTTTGACTTTGATTTACTTTATTTTTTTTTGTATGATTGCCTTTTGCCACGAGGGTTAAAATGAAAATAAAATAAATAAGCAAAAACCATCTAATGTTGGACGGTAGCTCAAGTCACCGACCTTCATTTGAACTAGTTTTCAACCCAATATTATCATGCTTGAGTTTGAAAATACGGTGCAATATATTTATTTTATTTTTGTCTCGTGTTATAGTACTGTTATAATATTTAATTTTATTATTATTGTTATTTTTACACTAATTATAAATAAACACACAGTTTATCTAAATTATACTAAAATAAATAACATAAACATAACAAATAGATTCCTATTCTTGAAGTTTAATAATTCATGTGGGTTCCATTATCAACTATTATTATATGAGGTCTAAGTGTATTCAAGTTTAAATTTAGATATATTTCGATTGTATCCATCATCATAATTATTCATACTTTAAATATAATTATTGTGGCACAAAAAACCATATGATTTGGCTTATTGAGTCTTAGCTCAATTGGTATAAGTATTGTTGTCAATGCAGGAGGACGTAGGTTTGAGTGCATTGAAGCGTATTATCTTTATATTTATGAAATAGATATGATCAGAATATGTAATGAGATTATTAAAAAAAAAAACCCAACACGGTTGGTCTAATTGTAAACAAATTATATTGTACAAATCTTTTTGGGGTGAAAACTTTTTTATTTATTTATTTAGTACTCACCTTGTCTTTGTTTATTAAAAATAAATGTTAAATCTTTACTTAAAATAAATTATTAAGAACACAACACAGTTCCAAAAAGAGACAACCTTACTAAATTTGATCCACCAATTATCATTAAGGCAAGTACGTTTAGTTTAAAGGTTAGGCTGCTTAAGGAACTAAACTAAACTAAACTAAACAACAAAATTAATTAAAAAAAAAGGACAAATAGTAGTGTTTGGGGGTAATTGCATGCAACTATTAAAGGTATCCATAGTGGGCAATTACATACAAAATTGGTTCTAAGAGTTCGGGAATTAAGCAATCGTGAGTAGATGGTAAGTTTTGAATAGATATTAAGAGAGACGAATTATGCTGCTCACATGTTGGTTGGAATGATGGGGAATTCTCCGGTTAACATTCAGATTTTTTATATAACTTCCTCTTTGATCCTTCACCAGTTAATGATTGATAGCATGTCTGTTGTTTTTAATCCAGCTGCAAACTATTAGTTGAATAATTTATTTATTTTATTATCCAAAAAAAATCCCAATAACAATAAGTATATATATCATAATTAATAAACACTAAATTAAATGATTAAACAATAATTAATTAAATTTAAACCAACTCATCAGAATAAATATACATCAAATTCATTATCATAGGGTTTCAACTTAAAACCTCAAAATTCTCCTCTCTTTACATTATTAAAAACCTATTGTGGGTGAAAATTTTTTTTGGGTAGAAAATATGTTTATAAATAATTTATGTAAAATTCAAATGAATCTTTAGTTGAAATGGTAAAGTTAAAACTCTGAAAATCATAATGTTTTAAGTTTAGATATCATCATTGGTAGTATTTTTATTGATTTCGCATAAAATATAAAAAGATAAAAATATCTTCGTAACAATATAATTAACTTTGTGAAATAAGATTTTTTAATCTTTAATTGAATCGGTATTCAGTTGACTTGTGATACACCTATGATTAGATAAAACTTTCAAACTTATCCATATTTGCAAAAGAATAACCCAATCCCATTTTAGACCTTTCCATATTAATTTTTTATTTTTTAAAAATATTTATATTATACTATTTAATAATTTCATATATTTTTTTATGTTACAAACACATTAGTTTAGTCATTTAATCATTACCAAGTTGTTCACATATATAAATATATCCCACACTTGAATTTAACCAATTTAGGATCTAAGCTTTCCATTTTATCAACATAATTCACAAGTGACTTACTTTGAACATTAATTTCTCATTCATCACTCAATCATTTTGAGCATATGATATACCGTTGTAAAGGTCTCATGGAGTAGAATGTAAAACCATAATTTTATGATTCATATCCCCACCTTTACCAATAGAGAATATGCCTCAAAATTTCCAAAAAATCTATTTTTCTCAGCATTTTATTTATTGAAAAATTTTATATAATCATTTTAACATTTACATTAGAGTAGTATTATATATTTATTTTTTAATGTGTTCTAAATTACATAATGTAAAGTATTATAAACTTAAAATGGGTCGAGCCCGACTCATATTTCAAACGAGCCTAATTTTTTTTTCTCAAGCCCATTTTTTAGGCCTAATATTATTGCTTAAACCCTCCCAAATTTCAAACTGACCTTCGAATCTAGGCGGATAACTCGGCTCATAAACAGATCTAACTATGATGTGGGTAAAATTTAACATATACATATATAATTTTATAACTCAATTAAGATCCGATCCATGCAGTCGCTATAAATGATTGGAGATGGACTGAATTATTAGTCCTGCTGGAGAGCATGGTATGATGTAGCAATTGCTTTTCCATCAAAGGAGGCAATTGATTAATGTGTTTTGGTCCTTTTAAGAATTAGTTGTATAGCTTTCTTTATATATCAAGCCTTTTCCATGCTGTCAAGCAAAATTAGAAAGAATTTTGTCAACCTTTTCAGTCCCTGTAAGCCCACAAACGCCACAAAACCATCCCATTATCATATACCCCTCATGAAATGTATGTGTATTATTATTTTGGGAGTTCTATCTAAAGTATAAATGTCCAAAGAAGACAATTAGTACACACTCTCCACCATCTTGGTTATAGCTTCGATTTAAAGCATTAAAGTTTTCAGCAACCTTCCATGGTGTCACATGCCAAGACTTCAGAGTCTTATGCGCTAGCTGTAATATGTTGTATTATTTGTCGGTTATAAGTTTATTTATAATTAAAGAAATAATCGAAATATCAAAATTTGTTATGTAATTCGAAAGTATTTTTTATTTATACGAGAACCATGCATTATGAACTAATGGTCTAAGTTATTATTTAAGATCAACTCACTTATTAAATTATAATTTCGCTCTTAATAGCAAGAAAACAAAAAAAAAAAATAAGTTGTCAAAAGACTAATGGAAAGGACACAAATGATTGACGTGATCAGATCCTCACTCAGAGCAAATAGACGAAGAGGAGTCGATCCCAAGGCTCAAGGCTAAGGGATTGACATGTGAAAAGTACGTAAGAATAAGGTAAGCATAAAAGGACATGAGATGATATCTTCCTATTCAGGTTCACCTTATTATCTTAACTGCACTATTTTCTTTGAGTCCCAAATTGACTTAAGCTTTAGACAACGACCAAAGAATCAACTCCAACACCCTCATAACTCATCATTTATACCTTTTGCAGATGTCGCCATCTTACAACTCTTTGATCAGCTCAAATTCACACCGATCCAAAAAAAGAAGAAGAAGACATTTAACATGCACAACAAAAGACCTGACAATATTTCCTTTAATCTAGTGTTTTTTTGGGCCAACTTTCCTTTTGTCTACTTTAATTGATTGGTTTTCTTAATTTTAAATTGTATTTCAAATTCCTATTATATTGTATTTATATTAGGAGTCAGATAACATTTCGCTTCCCTACACAAAAAGAAAATAAATAATTAGTTCTTGTACGTTAGATCAAAGATTAAATTGGTGCTTTTGTAAAAAAATTTCATCTATTTCTATTGTTAAAACTTGTCCATGTACAACAACATGAGATATAAGTGACATACCACGTGCAAATATCAAATTATCTAACGTTTATTCCAATTTTTAACTGTAACAAAAGATAAAATTTTAACAAATAAAACTAATTTTAACAGTTAAAAAAAAAAACCAAAATAAAAACGATATACAACCCAAATTACAGCACGTATTAGAGAATACAATGCATTTATTAAACATACCAAACATGCTATGTTAATTATGTTTATATCCAAAATTGACATGTTTAAAATGGTTGAATCGTATGAATGTTGCTTAGCTTATTTGGAGTTTTTCAATCATTGTGCATTAATCATGCACAAATGTTGATATAATAACAACAAACTCTCAACACAATTTTGGCCACATACCAATTTCAAATACACATTAACATGCTTTTCGATAAGTTCATTCTAAAAATGAAAACATCTCAGTAATGGTAAAAATCTTTCATTTTCAGATTAGACATTCTGTTCTTAGTTCTGTTTACAGCTTAAGAGTTCAGTTTGGATAAGTGAGGGAGGCTGAATGAGCAAATTGTTGTGAAAAAGAAAAACCCTTGTATTTTAGAGAACCAGACATATCTGTTCAAGAACTATGCTGGAACTACCTCAGGTTCCAAGGGTGTCGAACCATTATCATCCACTGTTGCACTCTGTCGATGTGTCCTTGGATGCTTTATCTTCTTCTTGGAACCCTTGCTTGAACCTATCATAATTAGTGGGTTCACTCGACTTAAACGGCCGTTCACCAAGTACTCGGACAAGTCCTCTTGGTGAAGGACCTCTTTCTCTAGAAGCAATTCTGCAATCTGAGCTACCTGTTCCTTGTGCTGCTCTATCTGCTGCACTGTTCGCTCGTATGCCTTGCGTACCCACTCTCTAACTTCGGAGTCTGATGATTGCACCGGTCGTGCTGCTATAAGGCATGGTCTTCTCGAATGCATAGTCGATATGAGGGAAAGAAAGAAGACCAACCTTGTCACTGAAACCATAGACTGCTACTTGGGCATAAGTCAGCTTGGTTACTTTCTCTAAGTCGTTCTGAGCTCCGGTTGATATCTTCCCCATTCAAACCTAGTCCCCATAAAATATGCATGACATGGTTTAAAATATATCATGCGAAACAGATAAGAATGGCCTTGAAATGTGCAAAATGTTGGTATCTTCTTACCACGAAACGATAGCAGTCATCAGGCATAAATACCAGCTAGGACTTCATCTCAATTTGAGATACAAACATATCAGAGATATCCATGAGACATGTAATCCATTGCAGGATATCAAACCCAAACCTAAACCCGAAAACATGTTGTACACACTTGCATGAGATACGTTGTCAATTTTGATGTGTTGTACAAACATATCAAACTTGAGTGCCAAACCAAAATGACAATCAGAAATGATCTGAACTGAACTCAAAATTATCCAAATAAAAAATGAACTAAACATGAGAAACTCAAACTCTAACTGACCCAAACCCCAAATGGCCTAAATATTTTAAAACCTGTATTGACCCGGCCCAGATTGATCAGGTTCAAAACCAACTCGACCCGCCCAATTAACAGGTCTACCTGATACTAAAGGCTTCTGTTTCAACCTAGAAACTATATGTTCAAGCACCAAGTAGACCTTCGTAATTCAAGTTAGGTACAACAAGCGTCTGATATTGCTGAAAATCAGATTTCTAAGTTCTAAAGAAGACTTTGTTCACCAGTTCAGGAAGACATTATTGAGATAGGAAAAGATGAGCATTGAGAAGGTGTTCTGAAATCTCACCTGCTCAGCAGCTCTACCACCTAGTGCCATGCAAGTCAAATCAAAGAGCTGCTCTTTGGTCATCAGAAGATTTTCATTGGGAATATACTGAGCAAATCCCAGTGTTGCAGTACCACGAGGAACAATTGTTACTTTAAGCAATGGTTCTGCATGTTCCAAGAACCAACCAGCAACAGCATGGCCTGATTCATGGTTAGCAACAGTTCGCCTCTCCAACTTGCTTATAACCTGCATGCCACAAAAATTTTAAACAAGACAAACCTTCATTGCACACTGGAAGCTGGAACAAGTCTGGACAAAAAAATCTGTAGATCATAGATCTCTGAGACGCTAAAACCGGAGATAAAACAGAGAAAAAAGAAGAAGACATTTTATAGCAGAAACCAGGTTTTGAATTTTAGAAATTCAAATCACTCATCTACATACATACATCTCCAGTATCATAACCAGCCACAGAGATTGAATAGACATCCCAATAATATAATGCCGTGCGAAAGTAAACAAAAGAGGCAGATGATGAGGAACAACATACCTTGTTCTTCTTCTCTAAACCACCTATTACTGTGTCTATAGCCCCCTCAAAATGTTCCATGGTTATCACTGCACTTTCATTCCTTGCAGCAATCAAGGCTGCTTCATTGCAAACATTCGCAATTTCAGCTCCAGCAAAACCAGGGGTTAGAGCAGCAAGTCGCTGAGAGTAATATGATGGCTTACTCTTGCCGGCCCAATTCCAACAAACATTTCAATAAAATCTGATCCACACATAGAGAGGAGAGATTCACCAGCAGTTGCCTTTGCAAGAAGTGTCTTCCCTGTGCCAGGAGGACCAACAAGAAGAGCACCTCTGGGAATCTTAGCTCCTAATTCCTCGTATTCTTTGGGTTCTTTAAGAAGTGCACAAACTCCATAATTTCTTGCTTTGCCTCATCACATCCAGCAACATCTTTGAAGAAGACCTGAGATAGCAATAAAACCATTGCAGTAATTATCATGATGTTGACCTTTAAATCTCACTTCATGTATATATGTATGATAACAGCATTGAAAAGTTCAAAAGAAAACATCTAATGATGGTTTACCTTGTCCTTTGCATTCTTGTCCGTTTTGGTTATTTGAGCCTTTCCCATAGTGTATCGTTTCCCACGACCACCAGCTCCGAAAGCACTTTGCAGTTTTCTCCACATAAACCATGCACGCCCTAAGATCAAGAGTGTGACCCACAACAATGCCAACACTAAGTACACGCGCACCTGACTTGCATAGATTACAGGAACATGATTATGAGGATCTATCCCCAACGCTTCTTGGGCTTCCTCTAACTTCTCCTCAAAAGATTCAACACTCCCAATGTTAAAGTAGTACTTATATTGACTTGTCTTTGTTCTGACAGGGTCTCCATTCATTGGAGCTTCTACATGATCATCAGTTGTCTGATTTGCGTTGCGTGGTGAGCTCCTCACATACACTTTTGCAACCGATTTATTTGAAACGACAATTTTGTCCCACATGCCAGGTTCCAGGAGTTTGTCTTTGAACTCTTGGAAACTAATCTGAAGAAACCAAACAGATTAAACGAAAACTGAAAAGAAAGAACTGGAAATTACAACAGTTGCAAGGAAAAAAACGATAAGGTTTGCTTTTCGAATCACAAAGAAGCTTAAACATAGTCTAAAGGCATTAAATTTATTTTTCCCCTGATAGAGGTTCCTTGTTTTGCCCAATATATCCCATAAAACTCACAATAGGCAATCGACTTCAACATACAGTTTATAGTTCTGGTTTCATCGCTTTGTCTACTTGAACTTTAGTTTCTTACACGGTTATGAATAACATTCTTGAACAAGATAAGGGATATGCATAAACCGATCAGCCTAAGTCCAAAAAATTGCACTAAGACCAACTGGAACAAGAACCATGAAGATCATCAATATACTATATCCTTCAATATAATAACTCATCTAAATTCATGTTTAGTAACGTCATAACAAGAACAATGAAATGATAGCTCAGGTTATCATCAAGGCGGTCCCTTGTAACATGCAATATCTCGTTTTAAAACCAGTCTAAGTAATTTCTAAAGTCATGGGAATAATAGCTGCTAACCTCCTGCTGTTCACGAGGACCCGATAACGACCAGTACGTAATCCCAAAGTGGTAACGACGATTACATCCCAACAAAAGAAAAAGCGGTACCAAACTCGCTGCTTACCAGCACCTGAATCCTCTGGAGAATAACACATACACCAAAAGAGCTGGAATTAGTCAACTGCATTTGCCAATAAACCTTTTACTAGTCTCAATACTTCAACTAAATCAGAACTTAAAAGACGTACCTACCCTTAGATCCAGATTTCTGTTCGCTAGCCTTGGGAATATCTTTCTTGTTCTTGGGAAAGTGGTTTTCGTAATCTACAATAATTCAATTTAAAAAAATCAATAAAATGTCAAACATTTATACAATAAGCATAAAAAAAGCTGCTCACTTCTTTTCTTAGGCCCTTGACTGGAAAAAAAACCGCCTGATCCTAGGGTTTGCAAGAATGGAATCCAAATTCGAGAACCGTGTATTGGTACTAAACTGCTTCCCAACTCCAGCCGGTGAGAAATAACCCCGTACAAGCCCTAACCCTTGATTAACTCGTGAAATGTTCTACGAAACGTGCAATCGTGTTATGGAACAAAGTGGTGCAGTGAAGCAACGGTCTAGTTTTTTGAAATTCTGTTAGTTTCCGTTAATTGTTTTATTTTTGAGTTAGTGGAAACGCTGCGTTTCGCTTTTGCTAAACGGTGCGTAGAAGGAAAGTCTGAAACGAGTTGTTTTGAGTTAAATCGTGGTATGAAATGACGGTCAGTATTTTTCTGATTCATCTCTCATCTTCTTCCTCTCAACTTCTTTAGTTCTCTTCTTCTCCACTGTGAAAATCCTCTTTTCTTATCCCTTCTCTATCAATTTGTTTCATTATAAAACAGTAAAAAGAAAGCATTAAAAATTCAAAAAAAAAAAAAAAAGAAAACAGAGAAGGAGAAGAATATTATTACTGTTCGGAAATTAGAGCGGGAGAGAGAGCGGCCGATTCTGGAGAGAATCATTGTGAAAGTACCAACGATGTTCACAAGAACCGCTTCAAAAACAAAAAAGTTAATTAACACTCAAAGGTTGAATTTTTTTTTATTTTCTGGGTCCTGTTTGGTTGATGAGAAAATTCATATTTTTTCCTTTTCTGTAATATGATTTTGAGTTTATTTTTTTTGAGGTTGAAGAAAACGAGGAAATGCGAAAAGTGCGGGATTTTTAACAGAGTCCTGTTATGGAGCTGCTTACTATTTTGCCTTGTTGATTGAAGTGTTAGCAAGGTGATATCAATTCGGCTCTGATCAATTTTGAATTGCACTTTCGATTTTGCAATTCAAACTAAAATCGAAGACAATTGAATTTCATTAGCTTTCTTTGAAAGTTTCACTAATATACAGACAATACATTCAAATTTAAATAACTATAATCAACCGCGAACTCGGAATTTTTTTTGGAGAGTCGAATTTGAATTATAATTTTTTGAGAGCTATAAAATTTTAATTTTGTCATTACTATTTTCATTGGATTAAATTAGGGATGAACAAAATCTGTTTCTATTCAAAAAACTTGATAAATTTTGAAATTTAAATTAAATATTTCGAGTTATTCGGATAAACTCGAATAAAAAATCAAAATTTTTAATTTAACTCGAATAAAAACCCATCATTTTTTGAGCCATTTTCATGTGCCCATTTATTGGATTGTTATTAAAAAAAAAAAAAGGTACCAATGAGAAATAATTCCTAAAATGTTGGTATCTTTTAGTTGTAATTGCATTTTAAGGCCATTATGCTATACTAATTCGTTTTTGGGTCAAAATAAAATTTTTGAAGTTCAAGGGAAAAGATAAAAAATATTTTTAAAAAATCAAGTTAAATACCTTATAATTAAAAAGGACTGAAATTGATATTATACACTTTGACTGAGGGGCTAAGGTCATTAGCTACGTACTTTATATGATCTAAAAACAATAGATATATTAAAAAAAAAAAAAAAAAAAAAAAAAAAAAACTCTCTACATTCTTTGTTTTCGCTTAAAATCTAAATAAGTTTAAATTAATCAATTATAAATAAAGATTGGTTTAGATAAAATTTAAAACCTATATTTCAGGTTGAGTCTGACTTGAACAAATACATATAGTAATAATATCATACATAAATCCGATCTAAACCCGACCCCACTAACCTCTACCTAAAGGTTGTTTAGTTCTTCGAAGTGTGAGTCTTAGATTATATTTTTATGTTTGTGATTGGATCCACAACTCCTTATTGGGACCAAGAATTGTATAGTACAAACCAAATGGGTTAATAACATTGTTCTGTAACTTGGGTATTTGAGGATCTTCAAACTGTTGTTACTTTTAGGTACAATCAAGGACTTCAATGAATAGAATTCAAAGAATAAAGGATTATTTGGTTAAAAAAAATACAAGAGCTTATTTGAATTAGATATGTTCAAGGGTCGGTCCAGATAGATTCATATTGTGCTTATGTATGTCTTTAGCATGTTCCATTTTTACTTAAGTTCAACCCGACCCAAAGTATAGACATCAAATTTTGGTTAAATCTAAACGAGTTTAAGTTTTTGATTAACACAATTTATCGAACCTAATATTTTTGTCCAGGTTTTGAGACCCAAAAGTTTAATATTATTAAATCGCACTAATTTATAAATCAAGTTATAAAAATAACATAAAAAGATATTTTAAAATTTATATAATATTAAATTATGAATATATCAATATTTACATAAATATAATATTTTAAATATATTAATAAATTGTGATAAAGGGATAATGGAGGAGAGAATTAATTCTGTTGGACACAAGAAATTTGAAAGCCTTTTTTTTTTTTTTTACGGTTGCATAGCAATTCATTATGAGTTAACAATTTAAATCATTTAAATTCGACTTACTTGTTAAGTCCTGAGAATGAGGAAACAAAAAATTGAACTTTCAAAGGACTAATGGTAAGGAAACAAAGGTTTGGCGTCACAAAAGGCTAACACCAAACAGAAGACTGACATGACCAGATCCTCACACAGAACAAATAGACGAAGAGAATGAGGCGATCCCAAGGCTCAAGGCTAAAGGACCGGCACATGAGAGATAAGAGCGAGATAAGCATAAAAGGACAAGAGGTGAGATCTTCCTATTCCTGTTCACCTTATTATTTTAACATTTCTATTTTCTTTGAATCCCAAATTGAGTTAAGCATTGGATAACAATCGGAGTATCAACTCCAATACCCTTGCAACATAACTCACCTTCTGTACATGTTGCCATCTTCCAACTCTTTGATCAACCCAAATCCACACCGATCCAAAAAAGACGATTAATATGCATATCAAAAGACAGTGATAATTAATATTTCCTTCAACCTAGTTTTTTCTTCTTCTTTTCTTTTATCTATAGTTCAATTGATTAGTTTTCTAAATTTTATTTGTATTTCAAATTCATTTATATTAAGAGTCAAATTATATTTCACTTCCTCTATTATAAAGTAAGCAAATTAATTCTTATGCATTAGATCAAACAATAAACCGATGCTTTTGTTAAAAACTTTATACATTTCTACTGCTGAAACTTATCCCTGTACAACAAGATGTGGTACAAGTGGCATACCTCATACAACTGTCAAATTATTTGAGGGTAAAAATTGGATAAAATCTTTAACAGTAAAAAATGCATCATACAATTAAACTCTTGGTACAGAAACTTCCATGAGACTTTTGAAACCAAAATTGACACGTGTAATCCTAACTCACCTAATCCACACGTCTAAACGTTTCAATCATATGAATGCATGTTAATCATGTACAAATATTAATATAATAACTACAAATTCTCAAAACAATTTTGGCCACATAGCAACTTCAAATACATATTAACATGCTTTTCAATATCAAGAATCAATAAGTTAATTCTAAACAACGAAAACATCTCAGTTATGTTAAAAATCTTTCATTTTCAAATTAGACATTCTGTTTTTAGTTCTTTTTACAGCTTAAGAGTTCAGTTTGGATAAGTTGGGGAAGCAAAATGAGCAAATTATTGAGAAAAAAAAATACCCTTATATTTTAGAAAACCAGAAATATATGTTCAAAAACTATGCCGGTACTACCTCAGGTTCCAAGGGTGTTGAACCATTATCATCCACAGTCTTGCTCTCTGTTGATGTGCCCTTGGCTGCTTTATCTTCTTCTTGGAACCCTTTCTTAAACCTATCATAATTAGTGGGTTCACTCGACTTAAACGGCCGTTCACCAAGTACTTGGACCAAGTCCTCTTGGTGAAGGACCTCTTTCTCTAGAAGCAATTCTGCAATCTGAGCTACGTGTTCCTTGTGCTCCTCTACCAGCTGCACTGTTCGCTCGTATGCCTTGCCTACCCACTCTCTAACTTCAGAGTCGATGATTGCACCGGTCTTGCTGCTATAAGGCTTGGTCATCTCGAATGCATCTTCCCTTTGAGGGAAAGAAAGAAGACCAACCTTGTCACTGAAACCATAGACTGCTACTTGGGCATAAGTCATCTTGGTTACTTTCTCTAAGTCGTTCTGAGCTCCAGTTGATATCTTCCCCAATAGAACCTAGTCCCCAAAAATTATGCATGACATGGTTAAAAATATACATGCGAAACAGATAAAGAATGGCATTGAAATGTGCAAAATGTTGGCTTCTTCTTACAACTAAACGAAAGCAGTCATCAGATATAAATACCATATAGGATTTCATCTCAATTTGAGAGACAAACATATCAGAGACATGCATGAGATATGTAATCCATTGCAGGATATCAAACCCGAAAACATGTCCTACATACTTGCATGAGATACATTGTCAATTTTGATATGTTATACAAACATATCAAACCTGAGTGCCAAACCAAAATGACAACCTGAAATGATCTGAACTCAAAATTATCCAAATAAAAAATGACCTAAGCATGAGACACTCAAACTCTAACTGACCCAAACCCCAAATGGCCAAAAGATTTTAAAACCTGTATTTACCCAGCCCAGATTGATCAGGTCCATAACCAACTTGACCCGCCCAATTAACAGGTCTACCTGATACTAAAGGCTTATGTTTCAACCTAGGAACTATATGTTAAAGCACCAAGGAGGCCTTCGTAATTCAAGTTAGATAGAACAACCATCTGATATTGCTGAATGTCAGATTTCTAAGTTCTAAAGAAGTCTTTGTTCACCAGTTCAGGAAGACATTATTGAGATGGGAAAAGATGAGCATTGAGAAGGAATTAGAAATCTCACCTGCTCAGCAGCTCGACCACCTAGTGTCATGCAAGTCACATCAAGGAGCTGCTCTTTGGTCATCAAAAGATTTTCATTGGGAACATACTGAGCAAATCCCAGTGCTGCAGTACCACGAGGAACAATTGTTACTTTAAGCAATGGTTCTGCATGTTCCAAGAACCAACCAACAACAGCATGGCCTGATTCATGGTAAGCAACAGTTCGCCTCTCCAACTTGCTTATAACCTGCATCCCAGAACAAAAATTTTAAATAAGACAAACCTTTGTTGCACACTGGAAGCTGGAACTAGTAGGGACAAAAAATATCTATAGATCATAGATCTTTGAAACGCTAAAGCTGGAGATAAAACAGAGAACAGAAAGACATTTTATAGCAGAAACCGGATTTTGAAATTTGGAAATTCAAATCACTCATCTACATACATCTCCAGTACCATAGCCAGCCACAGAGATTGAATAGAAATCCCAATGATATAATGCAGTGCAAAAGTAAACAAAACAGGCAGATGATGTGGAACAACATACCTTATTCTTCTTCTCTAAACCACCTATTACTCTGTCTATAGCTCCCTCAAAATGTTCCATGGTTATCACTGCACTTTCATTCCTTGCAGCAATCAAGGCTGCTTCATTGCAAACATTCGCAATGTCAGCTCCAGCAAAACCTGGGGTTAGAGCAGCAAGTCGCTGAGAGTAATATGATGGCTCATTATCAAGTTTTAGTTTCTTCAAGTATATTTGGAAGATCTGGTCACGACCCTTAATGTCAGGTTTGTCTATTGTAATTTGACGATCAAACCGACCAGGTCTTAGCAGAGCTCTATCTAAAATGTCAGGCCTATTTGTACCAGCAAGCACAACAACTCCAGAAGTTGTTCCAAACCCATCCATTTCTACTAGCAACTGATTAAGTGTACTTTCCCGCTCATCATTGCCACCAGAAAAGCCTCCACGACCCCTAGCTCTACCTATTGCATCAATTTCATCAATGAATACAATACTAGGAGCACACTGCCTAGCCTCTTGAAATAAGCTTCTCACTCTTGACGGCCCAACTCCAACAAACATTTCCATAAAATCTGATCCAGACATAGTGAGGAAAGGCACACCAGATTCACCAGCAGTTGCCTTTGCAAGAAGTGTCTTCCCTGTGCCAGGAGGACCAACAAGAAGAGCACCTCTGGGAATCTTAGCTCCTAATTCCTCGTATTTCTTTGGGTTCTTTAAGAAGTGCACAAACTCCATAATTTCTTGCTTTGCCTCATCACATCCAGCAACATCTTTGAAGAAGACCTGAGATAGCAAGAAAACCATTGCAGTAATTATCATGATGTTGACCTTTAAATCTCACTTCATGTATATATGTATGATAACAGCATTGAAAAGTTCAAAAGAAAACATCTAATGATGGTTTACCTTGTCCTTTGCATTCTTGTCCATTTTGGTTATTTGAGCCTTTCCCATATTGAATAGTCCACGACCACCTCGTCCCCCAGGACCACCAACTCCAAATCCACTTTGCATTTTTCTCCCCATAAACCATAAGGACCCTAAGATCAAGAGTGTGGGTCCAAAGCGCATCAACTCCTGGAACCAGTTCACCTCACTTACATAGGTTACAGGAACATGATTATGAGGATCTATCCCCAACGCTTCTTGGGCTTCCTCTAACTTCTCCTCAAAAGATTCAACACTCCCTATGTTAAAGTAGTACTTATATTGACTTGTCTTTGTTCTGGCAGGGGCTCCATTCATTGGAGCTTCTACAGCATCACCAGTGGTCAGATTTGCGTTGCGTGGTGAGCTCCTCACATACACTTTTGCAACCGATTTATTTGAAACAACAATTTTGTCCACCATGCCAGGTTCCAGGAGTTTGTTTTTGAACTCTTGGAAACTAATCTGAAGAAAACACCAAACAGCTTAAAGGAAAACTGTAAAGAAGGAACTGGAAATTACAATAGTTGCAAGGAAAAAAAGGATAAGGCTTCGCTTTTGGAATCAGAAAGAAGCTTAAACATAATCTAAAGGCATTAAATTTCTTTTTCCCTGATAGAGGTTCCATGTTTTGCCCAATATAGCCCATAAAACACACAAAAGGTAATCGACTTCAACATACAGTTTCTAGTTCTGGTTTCATCCACTTTGTTTACTTGAACTTTAGTTTCTTACATGGTTATGAATAACATTCTTGAACAATATAAGGGATATGCATAAAGGGATCAGCCTAAGTCCAAAAAGTTGACCTAAGACCAACTGGAACAAGAACCATGAAGATTATTAGTATACTATATCCTTCAATATAATAACTCATCTAAATTCATGTTTAGTAACTTCATAACAAGAACAATGAAATGATAGCTCAAGTTTTAGCATGCTATAAAAAAAATTTATCAAGGCGTCCTTTGTAACATGCAATATCTCGTTTTAAAACCAGTCTAAGTAATTTCTGAAGTCATGGGATAATAGCTGCTAACCTCCTGCTGTTCACGAGGACCTGATAACGATGAGTACGTAATCCCAACCAACAATAAAGTGGTAACAATATTCTGCACCAACCTTTGAATGTTCTGGGAATTCCCAGGCTCACCAGCACCTGAATCCTCTGGTGAAGAATCACACATATAAAAAAATATATATTATATAAATACAAAAAGAGCTCGAATTTGTTAACAGCATTTACCAATAAACCTTTTACTAGTCTCAATATTTCAACTAAATCAGACAAAAATAGTTCCCCTACTATCAAAGTTCTAATTAACCCCTAATCAGAACTTAAAAGACGTACCTTTGGATCCAGATTTCCGTTCACCAGCCCTAGGAGCATCTTTCTTGTTCTTGGGAAAGTAATTTTCATAATCTACAACAATGCAATTAAAAAAATCAATAAAAATGTCAAATAATTATACAATAAGCATAGAAACAATAACAATTATAAATTAATTCACTTCTTTTCTTAGGCCCTTCACTGGAAAAAAACCGCCTGATCCTAGGGTTTGCAAGAATGGAATCCAAATTCGACAACCGTGTATTGGTACTAAGCTGCTTCGCAACTCCAGCCGGTGAGAAATAACCCCGTACAAGCCCTAACCCTAGATTATCGCGTGAAATGCAACTATTTGCTACAGGACTTGGCACATTCGATTCATTTGTTAACAGTTTCCTCGATATAACATTCTACAAAACGAGCAATCGTTTCATTATAAAACAATAAAAATAAAGCATTAATATTTTTTTAAAAAAAAAGTGAAAACAGAACACAGGGAAGGAGAAGAATATTATTACTGTCCGGAAATTAGAGCGAGAAGAGCGGGAGAGAGAGCGGCCGATTCTGGAGAAAATCATCGTGAAAGTACCAACGGTGTTCACATGAACCGATTCAAAAACATAAAAGTTAATTAGCACTCAAAAGTTGATTTTTTTTTTTTTTTTTTTTTTACTTTCTGGGTTCTGTTTGGTTGATGAGAAAATTTTTCTATTTTTGTTGAGTTTGAAGAAGGGAAGAAAACAGAGATGAGGGAATAGTGTGGGATTTTTAACAGAGTCCGGTTATTGAGCTGCTTGCTTTTTATGACTGAATTTACCCTTTTAGCCTTACTGATTGAAGGGTTAGCAAGGGTGATATGGATTAGGGATTGATTTTGAAGAAAAATTTGCACTTTCGATTTTACAATTCTAACTAAAATAGAAAAGAATATCGAAAATAATTTAATCAAATTTCATTAGTTTTTTGAAGGGTTTAAATTTCAATTATAATTTTTTAGATTTAAAATTTTAATTTCATCCTTGTATTAATGTAAAGTTCTATAATTTTTAATGGATTAAACTATAATTTATTTTTGTTTTTGGAAAGAGCAAATTTTTTTAAATTTTAGTTAAAATACAATCTGACCATTAGATTAACTAAAAGTTTTACATACACCCAAAAGATTAAAGGGATAATTTTTTTATTTTTAAAAGAGTCAAAGTAAAATGAACAAATAATTAAACAAAATCAAACTAATAAAAAAAATTTGCAAATATCACATAAAGCATAATCACGGGGTGGGAGGAAGACCCACACATTGCAATTGCTTGTGACTCAAATTTAGAACTTCAAAATTGAGAGATTTAGTTTTTGTTAATAATACCAATATTTGGTTAGTTAAATCATAGTTTTTTTTTTTGAATATTAATATCATTATAGATTCTTATCATATCTATTTTTTTATAGAACTACTCATAATCCTTTGTCAACTTTTGAATAGAAAGATAATGCGTTTTAATGCACTCGAACTCACATCCTCCTAAACCGACAACAATGCCGATGCCAATCGAATTATTTTATAAGGTTATGAAAATATAAAAATAAATACTCTTATTTTGAATAATTGTAATTTGACAAGGTTGGTTTTGTCATTTCAAGTGTGAGTTTGAGGGTTTTTTATTTGTGGTAAAAGGCTAATACACAACTCTTTCTTGGGATCCACTAAAAAAATAAACCAAATGGGTCAATTTTTGGATTCTTTTTAAAGTTTTTCGTTTTTGCCCCATTTTCCCTTTTAAACCCATAATTATTTGGGCCATTTTCATGTGCCCATTTATTGGATTGTTATTAAAAAAAAGTACCAATGAGAAATAATTCCTAAAATGTTGGTATCTTTTTTAAAGTTTGAGGGAAAAGATAAAAAAGTAGTTTACAAAGAAATTAAATTAAATAAGGACTGAAATTGATATTATACACTTTAACTAAGGGACTAAGGTCAGTATCTATCCATCTAGCTACATACTTTATAGATATATTAAAATTTAATTAAGTTTGAATTAACAATTTACAAATAAGCATTCGTTTAGATAAAATTTAAAACATATATTAAAATCTAATTGTTTAATAGTATCGTTGGAAGTTTAAAGTTCTTGACTATCACGTGATCAGACATCATGTATGCAATGAAGATAGTTAGCAGATACATGGAGAAGCCAAAACAAAATCACTTGATTGCAGCAAAGAAAATTTTGAGATACATCGAAGGTATTATAGATCATGGTTTATTTTATACACACTCACAGAGTTCAAAATTGGTTGGTTATTCAGATAGTGATTATGGTGATGACTTGGATGATCGTAAAAGCACATCTGGATATTTATTCCATATTGGCTCTACGACATTCTCATGGTCATCGAAAAAGCAACAAACAATAGTCCTCCCAACGTGTGAAGCAGAATACATGGCTATTGCAACATGCACGTGTCAAGCAATTTGGTTGAAGAATATTTTGGGTGAATTATCTATTATACAAGAAGGTCCAATCACAATTTATGTTGATAACAAGTCCACAATATCTCTGGCAAAGAATCCGGTGTCTCATAGTTAAAGCAAGCATATCGATACAAAGTATCATTTTATCTGAGAGCAATTGAAGAATAAAAATGTGGAATTAATTTACTGCAAAACATAAGATCAATTGACAGACATTTTTATGAAGCGATTGAAAGTGAACGTGTTTCATAAACTTAAAAAAAAAAAACTTGAAATGAAAGCTAGATTTGAGTGAGAGTATTCAAATTGATTTACAACTCTATGTAAACATGGCTTTGAAATTGAATTGCAAAGTGGCCCTGCAACTTTGCAAATTGACCTGTGCAATGGATAAGCACCATCATTCATGATATACTTGGAAGGATAAGTAACCATTGAGGTGGTAAATTATGTTTATATATATATATATATATATATATATATATATATTCGTGTATTAGTGTGTGTTGTGAAATGTGAGTGAGCCTTAAGAGAAAAAAAGAAAGAAAATGTTGTGAGTGAAGAGAGAAAAAATGAAAACTAGCAGCAGCTAGTATATAAAGAAAACAAGAACAACAACAGAGTTTGTATTTGTACGGCTGTTTATTTGTGTATAATAAAATTAGTATAGCAGCTACTTTTTTGCTCTAATCTTCGACATCGACCATCAAATTAACTTGAATCTAAAATATGTTCTTTTATTCGTCGATGTGTATTGATCATCATACTGATCGTCGAATTGTCACTTGAAATTAGCTAGATAAACTTTAAAAAAAAAACTTAATAACTCAAGAGGATTTGACCATTGAATTAATTATTTTGCAAATACTCAAAAGGATCAAAAGGATAATATTTTATTTTTTACTTTTTGCAAATACTCTTTATTGTGTACTATAAACCAAATGGGTTAAATTTTGGGGGATTTTTTTAAGTCTTTTTTCTATTTGGGCCATTTCAAACGTTGTTATCTCCAAACATTTGTTTAGATTCTAAATTAATCCATAAACTTTAAAATATTCTAATTAAATATTTAAAATACCAAAGTTTTTATTTTATTTTGACATATCAAGCTTTCTTGATTATAAAATATTTAATCTAAATTTCGAACTATATGATCAAAACTATTTGAACATATCAATTTTAAAAAAAAATCTGAAATTGAATACTGATAGTCTAATATCCTAATAACATTGTTTTGTAACCTGGGTATTTGAGATTCTTCAAATTATTGTTACTTTTAGGTACAATCAAGGACCTCAATGAATAGAAACCAAAGAATAAAGGCTTATTTGGTTAAAAAAAAGAAGAAGCATAAGAGCTTACTTGAATTAGAAGTGTTCAAGGGTTAGGTCAGGATAGATTCATACCGTGCTTATGTATGCCTGTAGCATGTTCCATTCTTACTTAAGTTCAACCCGACTCAAAATATAGATATCAAATTTTACCCCGACCTACATTTTAAATTAAGCTCCAACGTGAAACTCATTACCAAGTTTAGGTCTCAAACAGTAATTTAACCCTAATGTTAATAACAAGTGAGTTAAAAGTTTTTTTAGGTTTGGCCAATCAAATTTGTTCATTGTGCAAGCAATTGAAACTCTTTGATCACGACCCTTAATTTCACCTCACTATCAATCTACTAATACAATCTAAGTTATCTTAGGATATGTGTTGATAATTGATATAAAAATTATATATATATATATATTCAAATGATTATAGTGTAATTCACGAATTCAAATATCCGATACAAATACTTGAAAAAAAAGTATGCATTTTTAAAGAGTAAACTACACCTAAGGTAATTAAATTATTAGTAAGTTTACATTTTGGTCACTCAACATCAAAAAGTTACAAAATGGTCACTATACTATCCAAAGGTTTTCATTTAATTCACTAAACTATTCGAGAGGTTTTATTTAATTCATTGAACTATTAATTTAAAAAAAAAAAAAGTTTATCTAACCCGCTCCATACGACAATTTGATGATTAATATGGTGGATTAGTATTTATCAACAAGTAGAACATACCCTAGGTCCAAGTCAATCTGACAATTCAATGTCGAAGATCGAATAAGAAAATTGTTTGGATTTCGATTTGCAGATTCATGACGTTCAAAGCTTTTTCATAAAAAAAAAATTGAACTTTAGAAGAGAAGGGGAATGAGAGCTTTTGATTGGTGTAGATGGTGCACATAGAGAAGGTCATACAACAACGATTTTAACAATCTAGTTATTTAAATAAAAACTTTCGAATAGTTTTGTGACCATTTTGTAACTTTTTGAAGTTGAATGACCAAAATGTAGATTACTAATAGTTTAGTGACCTTGAGTCTAATTTACCCTTTTAAAAAGATATCATGTGCCATGGATGATGGAACATCGTAGTCTCCAAACGAGTTGGTCGAAAGGAACATTTGCCAATGAAACTGACACATCGAACTGATATGTCTTATGGTCTGTTTTGTTTCAAATTTTTAGGGCTTGATTTTCTTTTTTTTTGAAGAATTTTTAGGGCATGGTTTTCAACATACCTTTTTTTTATAATTTTATTTTTTTTGGATTATTCGAATGATTTTATGTTTGGATTGTTTTGGATTAAGGTCATTTAGGGCTCGTATCATTCAAGTTTGTCAATATGATTTTTCATTTCGGGTCATCTTGAGTTCATGTATTTTCAGATTATTTCTTTACATTACTTCAACTTCAAGTCATCCGGGGTTCATGTTATGTGTGGTAAAATCGTTTTCGAATTTGGGTTAGATGAATTTGAGTTAATAATTTTTTATTGTCAAATCAGATTGTGTTGGTTTGTATTCAAGTTAATCGGGTTATGCCTTTGTATTACTAGATATATATCAATATTGGGTGGATTGGGTTGGATAAATTTGGGTTTACTTGATTCGAGTTTTAAAGCTTTTGACTCATTTCAAGTTCGAGTTGCTTTGGGTTTGTATCATTCAAGTTTGTCAATATGATCCTTCAGATCAGATCATCTTGAGTTCAGGTCATTTAGGATTATCTCTTTATATCATTTAGGGTTCAAGTCATTTTCGAGTTTGAGTTGAATAGATTTAAGTTATTAACTTCTTGTTGTCAAACCGAATTGAACTGGAATTTGATTCAAGTAATCAGGTTAAGTTTTCGAGATCATATAAAAATTGATAATTCCATATCCAGGGGTGGATCGTAATGGAGGCCCCCAATTTTTTTAAAATTCTCACCATGCTTTTTGTTTTTGAAAATTTTAATTAAGTTCTCCAATTTTTTTTATTTTTATTTTTGGAAATTCTCATTAATTTCACTGACATTTTTAAAAATTTTAAATGGAGCCAAATTTATTAAAGAAATTTCATTAAACTCGTAAAATTAAAAAAAAATAATTAGATCCCCAAACATAATCCCAAGATCCGCCACCGGTTATGTCCAACATATTTCGGATCATGTTACCCTTCTAACTACATTAAAAAGATTATTCCAATGAAGTTGATGTTTAGCAATATAATTAAACAAAAGCCTGCTTTACATGGAAATCATTTAATAATAAGGTGAGAATATAATTTTGCCTTAGTTTGGAAGCCAAAATAGTTAAGGTCGGTCCAATTTGAGGGTCTAAAAGAGAAATTTAGAAACAAAGGGAAGTAGTAGGAAATAACTTCAAAATACCGTAACAAAGGGCACCTATACCATTGCTTGTTAATGTCATGGTTGAATTTCCATTAATTTCTAGAACTTACTTTGGTTATTATTTTCGTTAATTAATGAAATTGGTAGCTTTCAGGTTTCATATTTATGCATTAAAAGCTTTGAAAAAAATGCAAAACTCTTGTCTGAAGTGAATCGGATTGGTTGGTTGGACCAATTAAATCGAGAATCGATTGGGGTATTAGTTTGGAGAAAAACATTAGATTAATTGACTTAAAAATAGGTATGGATTGGTTGAAGTAGACAAAAAGCCCATTTTTATGAAATTTTAATGATTTATTTACTCGAACCAAACAAACCGATCAAATTAGTTGAACTGGTTGGATCGATGACCTAACCAGTTCGACCACCCGTTTGATTCTGAAAATTGAGAAAATATTACATGTTTAACTATACCCATACATCTTTATTACTTAAGTGTAGAACTAGGTTTTAGGGGTTAAAATTGAATTTTAATTTTTCAAGGGGTCAAATATAATTTTTAGCATTATATTAATTATTTCAAAATTTAGAAAGAAATTAAATTGAAAATTTATCATTTCAAAGGACTAAAGTGCAAAATTATAATTTAAATTTTTTTTTAAAGGGATTGAAATGAAAAATTTTCACCAACGCTTGCGGTCCCTGTGAAGAACTTTCTGATATTACATTATGCAGGATTTGAGTTTCAGTTAAATTCTTAACATCTGGAATACTTAAAACAAGAAGAAAAATGATGAATTTTTTTAATAATCTCGTTATAAGTTCTGATCATATCTGTTTTTTTTTGACACAATGCCTAGAATTACCTATAGTCTTTTCCCAACCCGTAAATAAAAGGATAATGCATTTCAACACACTCGAACTCACGTCCTCTTACATTGACAACAATGAGCATGTTAATCGAGTTAAGACTCGATCGACTTTAAACCTTAATACTTATCAAAATAATAACGAGTATTCAACCAATTGAACCAATCTACATTTTCAGTTACCGCCTTAATTAATGTGTTAAGTAAAAAAGTCACCATAATAAAAGGTTGAAGAGAAAATTCTTACTTCATCAACACTCTAAAATTCAGCTCGACCAACAACAAAGCCGACCAATTTTTGTCTTTCCAGTGGTCAATCTTAAACTCATCAATCATTAATATCTATATATATACATATATTTGGCCCTTTTTATTACACATTTGCGGCTGTTTCTTCACCAAATAATCTGCTGAACCAAAAATGGCAACAACTTCACATCTTTCTTCAATGGCGATGCTTTTTACTTCATTCTTTGTTGTATTTATGGGAAATGCAGAAGGGGAAACTAGGCACTATACATTCAATGTATGTATATATACATGTATGTACGTATGTATAACTATTTTTGAATTTGAAGCTGATTTTTTTTTTGAATGATTAAGATTCGATATAATAATGTTACGAGATTGTATCATACGAGGATCATTCTGAGTGTGAACCGACGGTACCCAAGACCACCGTTAGTGGCTCGAGAAGGTGATCAAGTCATTGTTAAAGTGGTTAACCATGTTACGAACAATGTTAGCATTCACTAGTATGTAACCTTTCATATTATCATATATATATATAGTGGTGTTTATAGCTCAACTAAATCAATTCCATGTATAATATTAATATACATAATTATTCAAATTTATTGAGTCGAAACATTAGAGACAACTGTCTATGCCCTTTTATTCAAGCTCATTTTTTATACAAAATATTTTTATTCAAGTCTTCTTAAATTTCAGACCGATTTTTAAGTTTAGACGATTAAATTGATGGGTTTTAAATATTGATTTGTACTATTTGTACTATTTTATTATATGGAAACAGGCATGGAATTCGACAACTTACGGCAGAATGGTCAGATGGACCTTCATAGGTAACACAATGTCCAATTCAAACAAATCAATCATACACATACAATTTCACAATCATAGGACAAAGAGGAACTCTCTTATGGCTTGCTCACATTTCATGGTTAAGAGCAACAATCCATGGACCTATTATCATCCTCCCAAAGCTCAATCAACCTTACCCATTTCAAAAACCCCACAAAGAAGTCACCATCATACTAGGTAGGCCGAAAAGAAGATAAATTTGCATATTAAGAGTCCTTTTGGATGCAAAGTACATTTATCTATAATTAATGTAAAAATAATTATGATAGTGATATTAAATACCGTAGCATGAGACCAAAAAAAAAGTTAAACGTACCGTACTGAAGATAAATGTCCATCCAAAGACCCAAAAGCGATATATATATATATATATATATATATATATATATGTATGTATATATATATATGTATGTATGAATTTGAGGTTTCAGGAGAGTGGTTCAATGTAGACCCGGAAGCTATAATTAGCCAAGCACTCAAAACAGGAGGTGGACCCAATGTTTCAGATGCTTATACTATCAATGGCCTCCCTGGGCTACTCTACAATTGTTCTTCTAAAGGTATAAGTTTAATGCATTATAAGTTTTGTTGATACATAGATGGGATGGTGCCAGAGATGATCGGTTCACCCCAGGATGGAGAGTCGTTAAGATAGACAGTTAGAGTAATGGTTGTGAAGAAAAAAAAAAAAAAAAGAGATTTAGGTTTGGAAGAAAGATGAATATAGCGGGTAACCTAGTGCTCCTCACCTTATATAAGTTGATTGTTATTATCCCGAGGTGTTATGTGTTGAGTTGGTATTGGTGGATTAGAGGCATGTGGCATGACATCATAGGTTTAGGTAGGGACGAAGTTAGAAAATATTTTTAGGGTAAAATTAAATTATATATTTTTACGAGAGTAAAAATGTAAATTTATCGTTTTAATAATTTATATCTTTTCAATTTTTAAAGGATTAAATTAAAATTTTACTATTTTAAGGAGGGGCTAAAGTGAAAAATTTACTATATACTAACTTAAAATATGATAAATTTTAAAGGGTCGAAAATTGATTTTCCCATTCTCCCTCTAGCACTGCCCTTGGGTATAAGTTTGGACGGCGCTCGGATGTGTTTGGGATCGTGTTAAATGGGTCGTGGTGGTTGAGACCTGATGTGACGATTAATGAATGGGTCCGCCTACCAATGGGTGAAGGGAAAGGGGCAGGCAGCCCCAAAAATGGTAAATTAGCTTTATAGTCGCTTTAGTTTTTATAAAATCACAAGTTAGTATAATGGGAAAATTTCATTTTGACTCCCCACAATTTGTTATTCATTTTTGGCTCCAAAGCAATATTCTAGCTTCGTCTCTGTCAATCAAATTGCTAGCCGAGGGATCTCCCTGAGAAGCCTTAGATGAGAGTGATATCTCGAAATTGCTCAGAGTCCTAGCTAGGTTTAGCAAGTTTATAACAACATTTAAGGTGAATTTGTAAGCTGTTTAACATGATTGTGTCTACATAATCATTTGCAGATACATACAAGCTAAAAGTGAAGCCAGGGAAAACATATCTCTTACGACTAATCAACGCTGCACTCAACGACGAGCTCTTCTTCACCATAGCCAACCACACATTAATGGCAGTCGAAGGCGACGCGATATACACAAAGCCGTTCGACACCGATAAACTCCTAATCACCCCGGGCCAAACCACAAACGTTCTATTAAAAACCAAACCTGAATAACCCAATGCCACATTCCTCATGGCCGCTAGACCATACTTCTCCGGTCAAGGCACATTTGATAACTCCACCACTATGGGCATCCTTGAGTATGAACACCCATTGGAAAAACCATCCAAGAACCTCACTTTGATTCAACCAAATCTCCCACAAATTAACGACACACAATTTGTTTCGAATTTCACAATGAAATTTCGTAGCTTAGCCAATGATGAATTCCCTACAAACGTACCTAAAACAGTGGACAAGAGGTTTTTTTTCACTGTTGGACTTGGGACAAGTCCTTGTCCTAAGAACACAACTTGTCAAGGTCCTACCAATTCAACTAAGTTTGCAGCTTCGGTTAACAATGTGTCGTTTACGTTACCATCGGTGGCAATTCTTCAAGCTTATTATTTTGGACAATCGAATGGTGCTTACACGACGGATTTTCCGGTGGAACCGATGGTACCATTTAATTATACAGGGATTGCACCGAATAATACGAACGTGATCAATGGGACTCGTACGATGGTGTTGCCGTTTAATACGAGTGTGGAGCTAGTGATGCAGGATACAAGCATTCTTGGTGCTGAGAGTCATCCATTGCATCTTCATGGTTTCAATTTCTCTGTTGTTGGACAAGGGTTTGGGAACTTTGATCCGGTTAAGGATCTGGCGAACCCGATGGAACGGAATACGGCCAGTGTGCCTTCCGGTGGTTGGATAGCCATTCGGTTCTTTACAGACAACCCAGGTAAATAACTTGTTTTCGAATCAATTCAAGTTTTAAATTTTGTGTTATTTGTTTAGGGGCAATTTTTCGTTTAAATTATTTCGAGATTGAATCAATTTTAGGTCTAGGTTATTTCAAATTTGGGTCATTCACGCTTTTTTTTAGGGCTAATCATTATATGGTTCGATTATTTTAGGCTACTTGTTTGATTTATTTTGAATTACTTGTTGAGTTTTTTGAATTCGGATCAATTTCAATTTTATGTTGGACAAGTTTGAATTATTGACTTATTTAAGTTTTTATGATCAAATCAAGTCATGTCGGGTTTTAGGTTTGAGTTGAATAGTTCAAATTTGAGTTTGGATCGTTTCATATCCTGATAGTTTTGACTTTAATCATTTGGGTTTGAAACTTGAATTTTTGAGTTGGGTCATTACGGGTTCAAATATTGCAAGTTCTAATATTTTGAGTTCTAGTCATTTCAGGTTTAAATTATTATGAATTCGAGTAAATTTGAGTTCAAGTTGAATTGATTTGAGTTATTAACATTTTATAATTAAATCGAGTTGGATTAAATTTGAGTTCAGAGAGGGGCCGACTCAAAGGGCATGCAATGGCCTTGCCCCTCAATAGAAATGATAAATTAGCTATATAGTCCCTTCAAATATTATGAAATTATAAGTTTAATATAATGATAAATTACACTTTTAACTCTCTAAAATTTTATTATTCATTTCTAATCCCTTAAAATATTTTTCTAGCTTTACCTCTAAGTCTATGTACATAATTTCATGAATATGCAAAAATTTGTTGCTTCTTTTCTTCTGATTTGTGGAATCATGTTAAAAACTATAAACAGGGGTGTGGTTCATGCACTGTCACTTAGATGTTCATACAAGCTGGGGACTGAAAATGGCATGGATAGTCTTGGACGGTCCGGAACCGAATCAGAAGCTGCAACCACCACCGTCCGATCTTCCACGGTGTTGATATTGAGTAATCGTTACTGATCTTCCGCAACATCGATTCCATGCTACCATTCCGAACCGCTCTATAGCTATACAAAGCAACCATGTCATTCCCTTTTTGGTCATCGTTTTTGAGTTGCCTACATTTCTTCATTGTAACTTCAATTTCATGCCATTGTGGCATTGAGTCTATCGATTAGGTTGTTTTGTTATGTTTTGAGGGCATAAACCAGCAGTTGAGGTGTAAACATCTGATGGGTTTGTCTGGTTTAATTTTAATAATGTTTTGTTTGTAATAATTAAGTTTAAGCTGCTATCACTAATTGTTTGCTGCAAATAAAAGTTATGCAATTAGCTACAAGTTTCATGCTCGACTGTTAAAATTACTGCTATATGATCTTTTTTAATCATATTGCCTATATAAATCGAAAGCTCTCATTTCACTTCACTTTTATAATTCAATTTTTTTCATAAAACAATTTTTAATATCATAAATTTGTAAATCAAAATTCAAATAACTTTTTTTTTTTAATCTTCTACACCGACCGTCAAATTGTATTGGATTTAAGGTATATTTTTTTACTCACTGATGAGTATTAATCTATCGTACCAACCATCAAATCCTTAATTGAAATTCACTAACCAAACAAGTAACCTAAAATGAGTTGACATAAAATAACCTAAACAAGTAATCCAAAATAACCCAACTCGAAAAACCAGAGTGAATGATAAAGAAGACCCAACTGAAAAACTTGAATAACCCGAACCCAAAATGACTCGTGAATTGAATAGATAAGAAGAGCAATTCTATTGAGAAAAAAAAAAACACCTTAAGAAACTTTTATTAGTGTTAAAAAAGGATTTTACAGTTCTTTTACATGATTGATACACTTTGTTGGCTGTTGATTTGCATATGATAATGCCTTCTTTATGAACAAGGTGTCAAATTACAAAACCTACCATTAAACCACCTACACAAACCATAAGCTCCAAAAAGGGTAAAGGGTAAGAGAAGGGAAAAACCAAAACAAAAAGAAGAGTAAAACCCCACCAAATCCTATTTCTAAATTTAGTACTGCTTTGCCTGGTTTAACTGTCAACTTACAAGGGACCCCTTTTTCGCATCCTCGAACGGTAATGATCTTTTTCGCAAGGTGACGGCATCTGTGTGGTAGGATAACTTAAAAAGGGTATCATATGGTAAGCATTTATCGATCCCTCGAGCATCGAAAAATTTGCCATTGCCAAGGCAATGTAAAGGAAAAAAAAACGAAGTGATATGTCATTTTGATGTTGATGAAGTAGATACTCTATCGTAAGCGGTTCGAAAACGAAGACCGTTACCTATGTGTCTTGAAAATGGGCATATCCAGCAGAAGATACTTGGACCCAATACCTTAAATAATTCAGATGGCAACAGATGAAAATATGAGCTACAACTATAAAAATTAATGAGAAGACGGAATAAGGCAACGAATGAACCAAGTTAATGGATATTACCGTTGTTAGATTTTCGTAGGTACCAAGATCATATGGATGCTTATAGACTGTCCCTCCTTTCTCCGCGAACCACATTGCTCTCACCCCTTCGTGATACTGCCGATTTAATTTAAAAAAAATCAAGGAAAAGTAAGAAAATGGTAAAAGTATCATGGAGGCCCCTGTACCGAGGGTCGGATTGCATTTTACTTTCTATATTAAAAAAATTAGCAAATTAGCCCTGTACATTAAATTAAAGAGCAAACTGGTCATTCTATTAAAAATTTCATCCATTTCTAAGGTTAAAAATTGATCCATGTACATCGGCATTAGGTACACGTAGCATGCTACATGTCACTGTTTGGTTATTCTATCAGCCAGGCCAGATTTTGACAGTACAAATGGATGAAATTTTTAACAAAAAAGACCAATTTGCCCTTTAATCTAATGTACAAGGACTAATTTGCCCATTTTTTGAGTAGAGGAGGCAAAATGCAATCTGACTCCTAGTATAAGGGTTTCCATGATACTTTTACCATAAACAAATCATTCTAAATGTGAAAGGCAAGTAGCAATGAACAAAATACAGAATAAATGTTTTTAATTACCTCAATTGTGGTCTTATTTTGCAAAATAAGGTAGATATGCCAACCCAAGAGAACACTTAAAGCTACACTTAAGGGGACTAGCAACAGTCCAGAAATAACCTGAAAATGATAAGCGATAAGCATTACATGAATACGGTAAATTCTAGCCCTAAAAGGTCGGTAACAGTTGACATTACATATGCGACTCTGAAAGTATCTGCACTGTGCTGCTTATCATTCTGGGAATCGTTCGTTAGGCTCCCCACTAGTAAAATCTGAAATTTAAGAGAACCAAAATGAGAAAAGGACCAAACAGTTTTGATCAAAGGGGAAATAAAAATGTTTATTTCGATATGACATACCAGGGAATAGATGCAAGCAATCACAGCATATACAACGAAGACGAAGAAAACCTTGTAGTTGGCATGGCCAACACAATTATTTATCCAATTGCAATGGTGATCCTTATAAATCAAGAAGAGCAGTTTTAGCACATTATTATCGACGGCATTTGATACATGAAAGAACGACAAAATAGATTTGCACATACCATTCTCAGAATGCATCTTTTGCAAACACGACAGTGATGTGCACGAGGAGGCTTAAAACAAGAACACTTTTGGCAAAATCTCAAGTCCCCTCCCTAGAAAAACATCCTGAACAAAGGTCACAACCTAGAAATAGATGGATCAAGATAAAAGCTATGCAATAAAAACATAAGTCTATTGACCTCCCAAACACGACAAAATAAATTGTTTTGGTTCCAAGTTATTGTTAAAATGTGAGATCAAACGTGATGCAAAATTACGTCAACATATGCTTTTAAGTTATCCATTTCGACAAATTAGGAATTACAACATGACAGAAGATGACAATTGTTCCCCAGATTATGACAATAAAAGTACCGGTAGTTAGTGGAGAATCAATGACAACCAGAGCGTCAACATTACACAAAGGATGCAGCGCCAGAATAACATTCTCGTTTATGATTAACGATGAAATAACACATAACAGAATTCATTACGACAATAGATCAAATGTACAAACATGCGACGATGACATCACTTAACTATGAATACAGTGCAGCTAAAGGGCATTAATTTTACAATGCTTTTTCTAAACACACTAATGAACCGATTATTTTTACTGGATTTTCCGAATAGATCATCAATTCATCATAGATTAGAACAGCCTCTTGACTATGCATTTTGTTCATCTAATTTTTGTTGGCATCTCTGACACAGTATGAAGAATAAATTAATTATACAGATCCAAAATTTCAAAACTTCCACCAAATCCATAATTCAACCCCTAAAGATCTTTTTTTTCCTCCCCATATGCAAAAATTGCTAATTTGCATGCAATAATCGAGAAAAATGCAAGAACCCCAACATTAATCTCTTCATTTCTAACAAACCCAAATTGGATAAATTAATATTTTCATTAAAAAATTCAAAATTCATCCAAATTATTACAAAAAAAAAACAAAAATCAAACCTTAGCAGACAATCTTTCCTTTTTTTTAAGCGTACCTTGCGTTTGATCTCATGGATAGGAACTTCAGGATCTTCAATGTCGGGCATGAAAGCAGACGGGACCCGACCCGGATCCGCAACGATGGCATAGGCGTAATTTAAGACACACATGAAGGCAACACCGGTAAAAGCGACGGCGTTCATGATACCAGGTGAGGTCATTAGACCAAACCAACGATCAATGAAAACGAAGACCGTACAAAAGTAAATGAAAACGATGGCCGATACGACAACGGTTACAGAAAAGCTGAAGCCTCGCTTCATGGCTTTTCGATGTAAATTCTTTTATATAAGTAATGTTCGGACCGATTGGCGGAAACGCCGGCGTGACAAACGACGGCGTCTCCGGTGGTGATGGTGGTGGTGAATTTCGAGGTGGATCTTTTTCCCCTTTTTTTTAAAAAAAGAATTGGATTTTTTCGGTTTGCGGGGAAATTTTGGAGCTTTAATTTGGAGCGGTCTCTAGATGGTGCGAAATGCTGTGCCATTGAAGTGTTCTTTCTTCTTTTTTTACACAAATGGCACTTTCAACTCTTTTGAATTTCAAATTGGCCCCTGTTAGAATTTTGTTTATACATTTTGATACGTTTGAATCTGTAATTCTCGGTTTAATCACTTAAAATTTAAAAATAATTAACCAAATATAATTTAAAATGTATAAAAAAATTTTAAAAAATAAGATTTAGATAAGAAATTTTATCTTAAAAAATTCATAGATAAAAATAAACTATAAACATAATGAAAAAAATCCAAAATTTTGTTAAAATAATAATAAATCCATTTTTTTTTTCAATTTTTAAGTTTTTTATCCGTTCAAGATAATTCGGGTATCTCTGATTATATGTTATTGCTTAAATTAAACTTAAATCTGCTCTTTTCTATAAATGGTCTTACGCTTTTCAAAAAGGAAAGATAATTTATAGTAAAATTGTTTATTTTTCATTCATCAATAAATTATTTTTCGTTGAATAAATTTTTTCGAGATAAGTATAAGAAAATATTAAAAAAAACATTTTTTCTAAATCATTTTTTGAAAAAAAAAACTTGGATTTTAAACTTGAGATTATAGTTTGATAGATAGGATACTAATAAATTTATTATTATATTAATTTGTAATTGTTAATGAATTAATTATAATATTTTAAAATTTGGGACCAATTTGAAATCGAGATTATATTTTGATGACCACAAAACACAATTAACCCTTACTTACACATTATCATGTCATTAGTGGAAACTATAATTCAAGGAATGCATGTAATTACTTTTGTTTACTTCAGATTACATTTAATCACTTATGTTTGAAATTTTATGTTTTTAGTAATTTACGTTATCGTGTTGTAACATTTTAGTCATTGAGCCGTTAATTGCCATTAACGGTATAACGAGAAGCTACCGTGGCACGTTAAATCATTATTTTAAACGAAAATTTCAAGTTAAATTATACAATTGGTCACTATATTTTTTCATTTTGAGCAATTTTATTTTTTTTTCTTTTATATTCTCTTTTAACTTTTCTTTTTCTTTTTTTTTTCATTCTCTTTTGTTTCTTCTTCTATTTTCCTCCCTTCTCCATTTCTCTTAAGATAATTTTTCTATGTTTTCCATTTTATTTGTTAAAACATCAATGCATATAAGTTAAGCTCTTTTAGTTTGGCATTTTTTGTTTCTTGTTTTTCGGAATCACGAGAAGGGAGTTCGGTCCTTGTCTGGATGCAAAGGGTAAGAATTATGGTTGATGTGGCAAGGGGCTTGTAATATTTGCATCAAAAGGTTCAACCTTCGATTATCCACAGAGATATCAAATCTAGCAATGTCCTTCTTTTTGAAGACTTCAAAGAGAAGACTATTGATTTTAAACTCTTAAACTAAGCTCTCGACATGGCTGCTCGTCTTCATTCTACTCGTGTTTTGGGAACCTTTGGCTATCATGTGCTTGACTATGCTATCTTAAGCTGCTTTATATCATTGCTCATTTTTTTTGAACCAACCATTCATTGTCAGTTGCTGACATAAATAATTGAAGGGAGGAAAACTGAAGGAGAAGTAGAAGAGAATGGAAAAAAAAAAGTTAAAAGAACATGAAATAAAAAATTTAAATTACTCAAAACAAAAAAATATAATGATTAATTGTATAATTTAACCTAAAATTTTCATTTAAAATGATAATTTAATGTGTCACATTAGTTTTCCGTTACATTGTTAATGACAATTAACGACTCAGTGATTAAAATGTTACAACACGATAACATAAGTGACTAAATCGTAACATTTCAACACATAAGTGACTATAATGTAATTCGAGGTAAAAGAAAATAATTATTTTAATAGTTTACCCGAAAATAAATGAAGATAATTACAATTTAGTACATGTAATTAATCATGGCAGCTTTGATATATATTCATGTTTTGTCGGCAATTTACGGATTGGGATTTGCAAATTTTTTTAGCAAAATCCTATATAAAGATACTTGTTAATCAAGGCAAAATGAATGATGTTGAATCGGTTGTTCCTGTTGGAATCTAACTATTTTTTATGTTGAATCGGTATTCAATAGTCACATTAAATTTCAATAAAATTTTAAATTAAATTGGGTCGAATTTTTAAGTTGAGATTAAACTCTTTCAATGATGTGTTTTTTAAAAATATTTCTCAAAATAAATACTTATATTTCAAAAAATATTTTTTGGGGAGTTACTCCGATAAGTATGGGTGTTGAGCTTAGGAAAAATACAAATGAAATCCATTAGTAGCACCTTGTTCATGGGTCAAGTTGGGTTGAGTTTAAGCATAATATTAATATAATTTATGCTTGTTTAAGTCCAGTTCGACCCGAAATATGGATCTAAAATTTTATCCAAATCCGTTCATATTTGTAAAAAAACTAATTCAAGCCCAATTTAGGCCCATCCATATTATTTTTTATTTTTTAAAAAATTATTTATATTATATTTTTTAATATTTCATAATTTTATACATTTTTTTATTTATTCAAATTTTTTATATAGTCATCTTAACATTATTATTATTTTTTTTTTTTTTGAATAAACTAGTGTGATTATATAATAGTATCTGTTTATCTTAACATTATTTTGATATTTACGTTAGAGTACTATTATATATTTAGTATATGTTTATTTTTTTAATGTGTTCTAAATTACATAATATATAAAAATAACATAATATAAAGTATTATAAACTTAAAAATGGGTTGGGCTCAAGCCTTGAATGTTCAAGTCCGAGCCCGACCCATATTTTAAATGGGCTTAAATTTTTTGCCCAAATACATTTTTCGGGCTTAATATTTTTGTCCAAACCCTCACAAATTTTGAGCGGATCTTCGAATTTAAACCGATAGTCCAACCCGTGAACAGATCTAATAACTCGACACCTATCTCTTTCATTTCGACAAAAAAAAACTTTTTGAAAAATATTGAATGTCAATGAGAAGTTCGAAGATATTTATTCAATGGTGCAGATAAATGAGAATAAGTTTATGGAAGTTTATTGATTCATAATAGTTTCAACTATTGGTAGTAGAAAAACAACTCGTTAAGGATTTATTTAAGCACCACGTAAATAATTGGATGAAAATGTAATTACACTCTATAAAAAATTATAATTCTATCTTGTAAATCCTAAAAGAGATTTTGTTGATCTAACTATCAATACCAAAATTACAACCCTAACATGTGAGCTACCAAAATGAAGTCCCTCCATGGCCAATAATGATGAACTTGTATACATAGGGTTGCCTTGTTTGAATTGGGTACATATATGTATAGGTCCATCTTTACATTTTACATCTTAAAAAAACTAAAATAGTGTTATTGAATCAACACCCAAGAGTTGGCCCAAACCTCTTCAATGTCTTAAATAGGGGTGAGCATTCAATCGAATCGAGTCAAAAAATTTTGAGTTAATCGAGTTGACGAATCTTATTTTAGGACTCAATTTAAAAAATTTTCAAAATCAAATTGAATCGAGTAAAAAAAATTTTCGAGTCAAGTCGAGTCTAGTTCACAAATCCTAATATTTATACTCAATGTTGCATTTGCATGAATTAATTATTTAACTAGTAGATGAATTACAAGATTATTTAACTACATCAATAATATAATGATTTCGTCTTTTAATTTAATGAGTAAACATTTATTAAAACGACGTAGTTTTGCCTTTTCTTATTCGAATTTTCTTATAACTCGAATTGTGTAATTCACATTCGAGTTAAACTGAAAATTTTGATTTTTTATTCGAGTTGATCCGAATAATTCGATTAACTCGAACTATTTAATTTAAAATCTGAAATTTTTATCGTGTTTTTCAAATCGAATCGAGTTTTGCTCACCTCTAATCTTAAACCCTAAAAATAATTTATATAACCTCATTTGAAAAGGGTTAATATATACCATAAGTCCCTGTGCTCTTTGTAAAAAAATATGGAATATAATTAGATTGTTTGATAAAGGATAATATAATATTAAATGAAATTAAATAAACCATGAATTTATTCTCTATTCAGTGATAAATATGTCCGTATCTACTTATCATTTTCTACATTTTTTTTTGTAGAAAAAAAATTCTATCTTTTAATTTTCATTGTGGGTTATCAAATGTGTTTAAAAAAATTAAGTTGCTAAAATATTAATTTTCAGTTGATTAAATTTTTTCAACACTTTATCAAACAAGGCCTTAGTTTCTTTACATTTTCATATTTCAAAATTCAGGTCCAACTGTTAATACTGTTAAAATTATTTTGTTAAATCCAAGTTCATAACAATATCATTTTTTTAGTTATATTGTTACCAAGTGAGTATTTTTTATTTTAAAATGTCGCACAAACAAATTTAGTAAACAAAATTCAACAATATTAACAATGGAGATTTGGTTTGAAATCTAAAAAATAAAAGAACTAAATTGTTAAAAGTAAAAGTATAATGATTAAATTTCGAATTTGTGTAGGGTAGAAAGCGTATTTTGAACTTTGAAAAAGCAGTTTAAATCAATTTCTTTATTATTGCCTCTTTCTTTTGATTTACTATGCTTTTTGGTACAAAATAAATATATATGGTCCCTCCAAAGCATAACATTGTCAACCTTCTCATTAATTTTAGCCAAATACAACCAAAACTCTGCTACCATTTCAGTTTGAATTCAATTTCATCCCTCATTAATACCATCATATGTGAGAATTGAAAATTTTTCATTGAAAAATGATGCTATAACATGTGAAATATCTGCCATTTTTGTTTCCTTTGGTTTACATTTTCCACATTTTGCATACTATAGTACAAGCTCAGCCTTGAATATATATATATATATATAGAGTAGGAAAATGATTGTATGAAACAATGATATTATTAATTTCTAATAGTTTAATGCTTACATCATCAATTTCATCTTTAAATTTCAAGATTTTTATTTGAATTTGATTTTTTTTTTCTGGGTAAAAATGCTAAAATTTAGGATGAAAATGTTAATGGGGTATTAAATTATTAAAAAAGAGATACAGATAAAATTGCGTCACTGTTTCATATTGGAAATGGACATTATCACTGTTCCATACAATCTTTTCCCTGTAAAATAATCTATTTTCTCAAAGAGAAACAAAACTAGTACCACCATTACCATTTTGATCTGTGAATGAATACGAACTAATATTATCAAATGTTGAGGACATGAACGAATGCACAAAAGTGTCAAACCCTTCCCCAACTCCCCCATATATCGTCGATGGTTTCAAAACTTCTGGTAAATCAGCTTCTCCGTCGAGATATCTCACAACTTGCCTCATATTAGGTCGAGCCATAGGAGCATCATTTGAGCAAATTAGGCCTAGTTTAAGCACCAACAACATTTCATCTTCTTTATACTTGCCATTAAGCCTAATGTCTACCACATCGTAGAGCCTCCCTTGTGTAAACTTCTTCCAAACCCAATCAATCAACACTAAATCCTCTTGCGATACGTTTGACTCGATGGGTCTCCGCCCGCACACAACCTCGAGCAAAAAAGCACCAAAAGCATAAGCATCGGAGCTCGTTGTGGCCTTTCCCGTTTTAGGTAACTCCGGTGCCAGATACCCTAATGTACCAACGACCCTAGTTGTCCCTGGATTTGAACCGTGTTCATACAGTTTTGCCAACCCGAAATCTCCTAACTTTGCATTCAATTCATCATCTAACAACACATTACTAGCTTTAACATCTCTATGAATCACAATTTGTTCATACCCTTCATGTAAATAAAGAAGCCCTGAAGCAACACCCTTTATAATATTCATTCTTTGTTCCCAATTAAGTACTATTTTAGGGTCATCAAACAAGAACTTATCCAAGCTACCATTAGCCATGTAATCATAAACAAGAAGAAGGTCACCTCTTCTCCTACACCATCCCAGCAATTGAACCAAGTTCCGATGTCGGAATCTGCCGATACTAGCGATCTCCGACATGAACTCGCGTAACCCTTGTTTTGATTCATGAGAGACTCTCTTGACAGCAACTTGGGTTTTAGAATCCTTAAGATTTCCTTTGTAAACTTTGCCAAAACCACCATGACCAAGTAAAGCTTTGTCACAAAAACCCTTGGTTGCTCTTTTGAGATCATGGTAGGCATATCTTTGTGGCCCAATTTCCAATTCCCAATCTTCAATCACATCAGCATTCTTGATCTTCATAAAGATATAAACAGCAATGGATAAAGCTGTTATTACAAGAACAACAGATGAAACCGAGACACCAACTGTTAAAGCTGTTTGTTTTTCCGGTGGTCGGGGAAGTGAAGGTAATGAAGATAGATCAAGAGCTTGAGCTTCTCCATTGATTTTAAAGCTCCAACCTAGAATATAATGGGAACTAGCAAGTAAACCAGTTGAAGCTGAGAACCCAACATACATGAACTCTTGGAGAAAAGGTGAAAGATCTACCTTAAACGACAAGATCGGGAAACTGGGTTTTTTGGAACTCGATGAAATCGTTACATTAACAAGTTTTTCAACTGAGTCATACTCGATCCAAACTAGAATCGTTTCCCCACTCTTGAGACTAACATTTTGCTTCACCAAACCAACCCCATCGATGTAATAGCCAGCAGGAACCGAAGCAGTTGAGTTCAAGCTGTTTATGTCGATTCCAACATGGTTGTCGTTGATGTCTTGGAACTCAAAATCTTGAACCGTGTCGAACTCAACCGCAACGAGATAATCCGACGAGTTTCCCACATTGGTAGCATTGAGGATCCCTAAGTACTGACTAGGAAGTGCTTTGAGGTCTTCAGAAGCGGCGATTGTGAAAGCCAAGCCATGGCCACCGAGCTTTGGGTACTCAGGGACTATGGCCATTGCAAAGGTGGTTGAAAAGGAGAAAGCCTGGCCATTTCTGGAGTTTTTGAATCTAAATGGTGAGCTATAAAAGGCATGACCCTGTAAACGAGTGGTGTCGTTTGTTAATTTTAGAATGCCATTGGCTTGAATCTCTGCAATTCCTGTTAGCGTTAAGTTGGTGATGAGATTTGGGGATTTGAAACCTGGGAAGAAGAGAGTATCAGTGGGTTGGGAAGAAGAAGAAGAAGAGATTAAAAGGGGGATGAGAGTAAGAAAAAAGGGGAGGAAACAAAGCATTTTTTAAAGATAAATGGAGAGTGAAATCTAAAGGAATGCTGTGTGAGATTTGAAGGAAGTGTGAGCATTTTTCTTTGGGGGTCTTTTTGTCGAGAGAGAGACAAGGGTTGGTGGAATACTAGGAGGGAAATGACAAAGATTTTTTTTTTTTTCATCTTAAAATAATTAATTACGAATGGTATTGAAAATAGATTAATTACAAAAATAGGTTTTTATCATCATGTTTGTCGTTTCACATATTGATGACATCAGATTAAAATATAACGACTTAAAATACTTAAATTATTTAGGTTCGGAAGACCCTTGTCAAGGTTCAAGGTTTTAAGTTAAAAAAATCAAGTGATATTTTAACGGCATGAAGAAAGATGTTAAAATGACACTAAATAAATAGAGAGGGATACAAGATAACATAACGTTCCTATAAATTTCCCGAGATTTTATAGAAAAATTCATTTTAGACATTAAATTATTCATGGGTTTTTACCTAAATAAGATAAAAAAAAAATATGGACTAATATGAGATAGACAGATCATTATTTACAAAATTAAGTAAAAGAAACCGTCCACCGTCGATGCCACTTGAGTAATCGGCGACACCAATTTCTTTTACCATCAAGCAATTATTAGTTTAAAAAAAGAATAACCTTTTTATGGTGTCGCCTGAACAATCAACGACACTGATATTAATTACTAAAAAAAAATAAAAATATGTATATCGAATATGTATACGATCTTTCAATTCACATCCTCTCGTTGCACAATGCTGGTTCAATTATTCAACCTTCTCTTCCCTTGGCTAAAGTAAATAATTTTCTATGTTTAAAAAAAAAAATTATCAAACAAAATAGGTACCGATATAAAAGAAAATTAAAGTTATTTTTGTAGTTGAAGTTTTTAGAAGAACAACGTACCTGCCTTATATAAATGGCTGCCATTGATGTAAAATCCAAAAGAAAACCTTAAAGATTGTCACTGAGAAATACAAGAAAAGAAGAAGAGAGAGGAAGAAACAGAGAGATTCTACAAATAAATAGAGAAAACTCGTATACATTATTTTTGAGAAATTGATATCAATGCCGCCGATTGCTCAGACGACACTATAAAAATATTATTTTTAAAAAAATTAATCATTGCTTGGTGAGAGGGAAAGTGTCGTCGATTGTTCAGGCAGCATGAATGATAGACTATACCTTTTACGTAATTTTGTAAATAACGATCTACCTATTCAATATCAGTAAATATTTATTTTTTATATTATTAAGGTAAAAAAATCCCACATTAATGGAGTGGACTTGGTCATGCCATGCCATCCCAAACCAGACTCGAATAGTCTGAACTGTTGACGAGAAAAGTAAAGAATGGTTCATAGCTTCATAGAGTGGACTTGGTCATCCAATACAAGTGATGACTACTTTCCAACGAGATAAAAATTGGTTGCGATTATCCAAATTTGAGAATTATTGTGTGTAATTATATTTGTAATTTTTTAATTTTATTATGTGTTTTTGTAATGTTATTCAATGTCGAAAATATTTGTTAGTTGTTTATGAAAATTAAATTAAATAGAAGTTTGGATAAATCATATTAGTAGTCATTCAACTATTAGTAAATTTTTTTTATTATTCAATTATGAAAAATTACAAAACAGTCACTCAATTATTCAAAATTATCTTTTTTGGTCATTCAATTATATTGGATTTTTGGATGTTTTCATTTTTATGTTACTTCGTTGATGATAAAGAGAAAAAATTAAATAATTGAATGATCATTTTGTAATTGTTCATAGTTGGTTGATCAAAAAAATACTAATACTTAAGTAATTTATAGTGCAATTTACCGTAAAAGTTCTCATGTATAGAATTGTGCCAAATCAATGTTGATATTTATTGAATTAGAATTTATTTTATATAATATTTACTTATACCCATAACTCTTTTAATATTTACATAGAAAAAATATATTTAAACACACTTGAACTTCCGTCTTTTTAAATGTTAGAACTTCAAAACTCACTACGCGTCCAAAATCTTTTGTTCTTCTTGACGTCTATTGTTTTTACACAAAATTTTTTTATTCTTAAAAAGAAACAGTTTAAAGAAATTCAAGTGTCCGAAATAAATTTCTAGATTTGTGAATCTATTGACATCAAATTTGTAAAAAGAAACAAAATTTTCCTGGCAATTAGGTTAGGTATAATGAAAAAAACAAGGAAAAGTCTAGGGCAGGAGAGGTTAGAGCCTTTGCCCTCTTATTAAATGTAATAATAACAATTTTAGTCCTTTCTAGTTACAAAATTTTCAATTTAAACCTTTTTTAAGCAAAATTTTTACTTTTTAACTCTTCAAATTGTTAAAATTTTATTCGAGACTCAATATTGAATTTGCCTTCACCCTTGTTACTTACTCAATTGATTGAGACAGAATTAAATTTTGATAATCAAATTCAAATATAATCATAATTCTTAGTCAAAACTTTGAAATTTTGAGGGCTGAAATAAAACGTTCTTGTTGATGCTGTCTTTCAACAGTTAAACGTAATGTCAATTAAAAGGACAGCACGTGATTAAGGTTATTTAGACAGATTTCTTTATTCAAAATTGAAGGCTTAAAAGGACAAATGATATTATTATCACTACCGTGCTTTGTTTCTTGCTTTTCAATTACAAGACATCTTAAAGGTAAATATTTTGATGATTTAATTTAAAAAAATTACAAAATAATTATTAAATTATTTAAAAAATTTTATTTAAGTCACATAAATTGTTGCTATATGTCTTTCTCTTTGTTTGTACTACATGCACCAATAAAAAGTTTTCATTCCATTTCTTTTCTACATTTCAATTTATTTTCATTAAATAGTTTTGAATGTCACGTATCTACGAATCAAGATTCAAACAATTTTCTTTTTCGATCTTTAACATTGTTCGTCAAATTGACTTGGATCTAAAATATGTAATTCTACTCATCAATGGGTATTTATCCACTGTACTGATCATCGAATCATCGGTTGGAGTTCATTGGTCAGATTTTTAAAAAAAATTTATTTTGCACCCCAATAACTTAAATGAAAACTTTCAAATAATTCATTAACCATTTTATAACTTTTTAAAATTAAATGATTAAAATATAAACTCGTTTTTAATGACATTGTGCATAATTTAGCCTACATTTTAATGGGATAAGTAGTACCAATAATACTCTAAACATCTTTTATAATTTAGGTGAGGAATGGGACAAGAAAGCCAATATATATATATATAGGTAAAAATTAGATTTGATGGCTTAAGAAAGGTTAAAAATTGTATTTATCTTCGTATTTTATGAAAGTTATGAATTTAGTTTTTGTACTTTAATTTTTATCAATTTTAGCTCCTATATTCGAATTTCAAAATTTTAACTTTGACCCAAACAATAGTAGTTAAATTTAATTACTAGTCATGTATTATGCATATTTAGCCCATATTCTCCAACTGAATCATTTTAACATTCTTATAATTTTCAAATTTTGAAATTTCAGTCTTGACGCGAATGACAGTTGTTAATCCAAGAATTAAATTTCTAGTGAGTAATTTGTAAAAAATAGTAAGCTGACATGGTATTACACATACAGATTTTGGAAAATAGCGAAATTTAACCGTTATCATTTAGTAAGGACTAAAATTATAAAAATTGAAAAGTACAAGGACAAAAAATGACCAAATTAAAGTATAGAGACTAAATAAATAACTTTCGCAAAGTACAAAAACTAATAGTAAAATTTAACTTCTAAATAATAAATAAAGCACAACATATTGTTTTGTAAGAACTCTTGCTATATATTTTCGATACAATATCATCTTAAGCTCACATATCCACACGTGCGCAAACTACACTACCACATCAGCTAACTTGTGAATCGAACTTTGATCTCGAGTACAGATGAAGTCTCTTTCAATTGATAAAGCTAGCTCTCGAGTCCATCTTCGTATGAATTTGCATTTGTGCATGAAAGGAGTATCATTGACAATATCATACTTGCCAAGCTTGGGATATGGAAGATCGACCTTGTCTTCAAGATGTGCCTTGTAAATTAAAAACATTGGTCTCATTAATTAGTTTAATCACTAGATGAAGCAACCCTAAATCATAAGAAGAAACTTTCCCTAAATTGGCTTTAAATTAAGTTGAAATTTTCACACATAAAATATTGGAAAGCAAATAGTTGGAGCAATGCATGGGCACTCACACAAATGATCACGTGTTTCATATTTAAAACATCACCTTGGGCCATGTGGGAACTAAAGAAATGAGCCATGGGGTTGCTACTCCAAAATTCCCATAATGAGCTGAGATTTATGCATCCACTTGGGCTTAATATCATTTTACGTTTTTATCATTCAACTTCAAACAGTTACAAAATAATCATTGAATTATTCGAAAGTTTTTATTTAAGTCACTGGCTTGTTAAGTTTTTTTTTTTAAAGTCGGGTTAGCGAGCTCTAAGCAACAATTCATCAATTGGTACAATGGATCAATACCCATTGACGAGTAGAAGAACATACATTAGATCAAAATCAATCTAATTCACAGATTCGTGATGTTTAAAGTTGTTTCATGAAAATAAACTGAACTATATAAGAGAAGGGAAGGAGAGCTTTTGATTGGTGCAAACACTGTAAAAAGATAAGGCCATATATCAACGATTTTAACAGCCTAGTGGCTTAAATGAAAACTTTTGAATATTTCAGTGACCGTTTTGTAACTTTTTGAAGTTGAATAACCAAAACATAAAGTTATTAAAATGTAATAATAATATTATTTTTTGCCTAGTTTTATTACTAGTGTAATAATATGGGAAAATATTTATTTAATACATAAGTGTTACAATAGTTAAACAATAAAATACAAATTTGAACTTGAAATCCAAAAGATGAGTAAAACACTCCTGTGAAAAAATAGACTTCTTCGAAATAAGAAAAATAAATTCCTACTATTTTCAAAAACAAGTCACGTGAGTGACTCGCTAAATTATCAATTAAAATTAGTTTATTGCTAATTCATATACTAAAACATAATGAAAAAATAACTCCTATCAAACCTAGCATTTTTGTGCTAAAATGACATGAAAATCAAAACCCAACATTTTTAAAACACAATCATCACTATTTTTTTTCATAGTCACTTTTAAAGGTGTAAATGAGACACTGATGCTCACAAATTACTCGAGTTTGATTAAAAGAAATTTGAACTCGATTTGATAATTATCAAGTGAAGCTCAAATTTGAGCAACTCGAGCTATTGATTGAGCAGAATTCAAGCTTATTAATATTTGGCTCGAATGGCTCATGAGTCTTTCATTTTTAAAATATTATTAAACTACATTTTTGCTATTAATATATGTTATTAACTTTAAGTTTAATTATTAAGCTGAGCTAAAGCTTGAATACTTACAGGCTTAATTGAGCTGAGTTGGAGTTCGAGCATGAGTATGAAAATGATAAACGAACTTAATCAAACTTGAGTTCGAGCTCAAGTAGTTAGATTATATCCTATGTTGCTCCATTGTTTAAAGACTTTCATATCTTCCAATAACGATCATGTTAGCAAATGCCACCTCTTTTTCTTCGATTCTCATATCTATATATACAACTCAACCCTACCAAAATGTCCACAATGGCAGCCTCCGTTCTCTCCAAATCCGAGAAATGCAGTGTTTGCAGCAACAAAACCGTCGGCTTCGCGTCCAAGTTTCGTTGCTCTAAGTTCCTCTCTTGTTGCCACTGCAATGTATCATGCGCCACCGGAGCCAACCATTCGAATATCTCTTCCAATGCTGCTTTCCACCCTTCGGCTACACCTTGCTGCCCTTCACGGGCTTCAGCATCTTTGTGCCAATGGCTCTTAAGTTTACCTCTCAACATTTGCTTCAAATTCATCGGTAACATCTCGAACATGTACTCCCTAGCATCGTTGGTGATCATCTTCGAGGAATAAAAATAGGCTTCCGCCATGATTATTACGTTAGCGTAACGAAGAGCAAGCCCCGCCGCTCCCACCGTGTTATCCGATGCCGATTGGACAAGCATTCGGTTCTTTTCGATGTTTACATCCATGTATTTGGTTTTGGTGATGAATTTATCGATTTTTGTGATGGATGAAAGGCGAAAAATTATGCCTTTAGATGATTTGGGGTTTGAATTATAATGTAGCCTATTGAAACTTCGGTTCTTGGTGGTGATACAAGGAAGGGTTGGAACAAACGGTTCGAAAACGGTACATATTCTAACGAAAATGACCGATACAATTTGTGCCATTAGTGCAATAATTTTATCGAATGTTTGATTCCAAAGAGAAATCTTTCGGAAATGAAGAACTTGCTTTCTTCGTAAAGACATTTCTTCGTTGAAATAATCAATTTTGGACCCACTATTTCGTCTCCATTTCTTCCTTTTGGAGATCTCCATTTCATCGAGGCCTACCAAAGATGCATATAAAACAGATGTCGAACATGCATATTTCTCCATTTGATCTATGGTTTTCACAACATGTTCGGTGTTGAAATCGAGGGTTCTTGCATCAATGATCCCTTGTTTCATGTTATGATAAGCGATGTCGAACCTGTTGAGTTCGACATCAATACATTTCTTGCCCAAACGAGAGACAATAGTGGCTGCTTGGTTGAGATTTTCGAGCATCTCTTCACATGCAAGGCTAAGGAGATAGGTTTCGTCATTGGAGTTCAAAGTAACAACGCCTGGGGATTTCATGATACCATTACGAAGTCTATGCAATTCATCGTCCGACAATGATTTGTAAAGGGCGACAAGACGGACCATACATTTGGCTGTCTCGAAAGCTAAGATTTGAAGCGTCGGAGAACAGGATGATGATGATGATGATGATGATGATAATGGTGATGACGATGACGACGATTTTGTGTGGCGAGAAACATGGGATTTGTTTGAAGCTTTATTTACACCTGCAGGTCGCCACGCCATGGATGAACAACACGACCAGAATGTTATTGTTTTGTTTTTGTTTTGGGGATCCCAACATTGGAATCCGTTTGGTTTGGTTTAGGGTTTTAAGGATAAAATTATTTGGAGATGATTTGAGGAGATGATAGAGATTTAGGGACATTTCTAAGCTTTTTCATTGCCTTCCCAGACATGGAAAATTAGAAACATAAATCATGGGTCTTTTTTATTATTATTTTGATTTGTTTTCTTTAGAGGAGAAACATAGAAGGGAGGGAAAATTACGAAAGACAATGGGTATATTATGAAGATTTATTGAATTGCTTGAATAAAATAATTAATTGATAAACATGAAATTAAAGTCTAATAATAATACATCTGTCCATGGGTCGGGCCGAAGGTTCGTCAAAAAAATGAGAGGATTTAAGTAAAAATATAAACTCAAAAAATAAGTTTGGATAAAAAGTTAATGCCTATTTAGAAAATGGACTGAGCCTTGGATAAAGCTATTTTTGCTCGGGTCCGGCTTGAATTTGTTTTCTTATTATTTTCTCACTGTTTTGTTACTATTTTCTTCTTGTTATTTTTTTTACTATTTATTGTCATTTCACTGTTATATTGTTATGTTTGGATATTGTATAAGTTTTATTTTGTTGTTAGCTTTGCTACTATTTAGAGTATTTTCTTGTTAAATTGCACTATTTTTAGTGTTATTTAAATATAAAGATTTTTTAAATTTTATTTTTAATTTGTTGGAAAACATTTATTTAATATTTTTAATGTTTTTAATGTATTCTATATATTTTAAAATTATATAAAAAGTTTAATATTGGTGGGCCGGGCCGGACCGGACTCAAACTTATAAAATAGACTTAAAATTTTATCAGGGTCTCATCTGACCCATGAACAGATCTACATTTTAATCATTTATGATGATTTTTTTAGATAATTATTTTTTAAATAAGGTTTGTAATAGCTTTGTATACATTTTAAGTATAGCTTTTCATGGGCCAGACTATTACAAGAGAAATTAAGACACTACCATGTTTTGTTTTAAAAGAAACGTTATAAAGACCCATGTCAGTGTTACATCCCCGTTTGAGTTTCTTCTTTTAATTTGTAAGGTAGTGGACAAAATAATTATTCTAATTTTAATAATATAATTTCAATAACATTTATAATAATTTTGATACTATTTGATATTGTGGGGATTGACCCGTATAAACAACGAACAAGAAAAATAGGGAATAACAAACACAAATAATTTACGTGAAAAACTCTTCTAAAGAGGATAAAAACTACGGATAAAGGAGGCTTCGACTTTTCATTAAATGAGTAAACAAACGAGAGTACAATAGGAAGAAAATAAACCTAAATGTATAACATGTACATTACCCAAAACCCCGAATACAAAGCACAAAATCCCAAAAAGCAAACCGATAAACAAAACCACGAAACTCTCACCAAAACTCATATGCGACTACATCTTATCGCTCCTAAAAAAAACCTTTTCTAGTTCGCATGTCAAAACAAAAACAAAAATATACTTTATATAATTTAGGTCAAATTATGATTTTGATACTATTTGCCTTGAATATGTGATATGTCTGAAAATAAGGTTGTTGGATTCTTTTTTGAAAATTTTTTCTGGAAAGCTTACATTTATCTATAATTCTTTCTTACTTTTAAATTGGGGAAAAATACACTTAAATACGTTGGAACTCTCATTTTTCTAATTGTCATAATAGCAATGGTGCAATTAAACTAAAGCCCGATCAATATAATTTTGTTGAGAATAGGACTAAACTATGTATAAAAACAATCTTTCATTAGAAATGGTAACTTAGAGATACGTTGTTCATACAAACTTTATCATAATGAGCTTCTACTTTGAACTTCAATTTTATTGAAATCAATCATTATAAATATCGAATTAAATAATTGAATTAAATTAAAATTAAACTAATTAAATAATTGGCACATACATAATTTTTACAAGAGTAGCACTTCAATTTGGACACTCAAAATCGAATTATAAATATGCAAAATGCAATTTTATGATCATTTGAATTAACGCTCAATTGACATTATTAATATTGCAATACGTGAAAGAACATGAGCTTAAATACATTTAACATGTATTATCCTCTGATTTAAAAATTTTGGGAGGAAGATTTAATGAGTCAGGACTAGTGTTAAGAATTGTATTTATAAAAAAGCAACTTTATGCATAAATCACCTGTCATACTCTTATGAGCTTGGGGTGGGGGAGGGGCAATGCTAACTTCATGAAAATCCTACATGCATGCATGTATGTATGTTGAATATAAGGTCAAAACTATGAATATGTTTTGCCTTCATTATCACTAGAACACATTATTAGAAATCGTATAGTATTTTTAAATAATCTCATTATAGGTTCTGATTATATCTGCTCTTTTTGACATAATGCTTAGAACTACTCATAGCCTCTCTCCAACCCACAAATAGAAAGATAATGTGCTTCAGCGCACTCGAACCCGCGTCTTTTTGCATTGACAATAATGCCTATACCAATCGAGTTAAGATTCAATCGGTTAATTCATATAGAATTTATCTATATTGTATAATTCTTACAACATATCATGCATGTTTTTGCCTGAATTCTTTTTGAGAATAAAATTTTTAGCTTGTAAAATTCCCAGCATATGAAGTGAACAAAATACAGGGATCAAATTATGATAAAAACTAAATATATAAGCTTCATGAACAAAATCCAAATTTGAATCTTCATAATTCACAAGATAAATAGAAAATAGAGAAAGCTAAAAGAAGACAAACCTTATTATTATTTGGATGTCAATCAAGCATCATCATCGATCGAAAAGAGCTTTTCAATTGATGCAAGGATTGTCGGATTATGCCCGCGATAAGATATTATCCATATCATAGATAAAGACGCTCATGAGGCTCGAGAGTCGGGTCCTAACCGTAGCTCAAGATCCAATTCCACCTGAGATGACGAACCATGACTCGATCCCGAATTCTCTCCAACACCGTCTTTTCCCTTGGGGCTGGCACCGGAACCATTATCATCCCTAGAAGCTTTTTTCTCTCCACTAGATTCTGATATGATTCCCGAAACTAGAGGACGATCTTGAACTTGAACTCGATCAAGTGTTACATCCGAAGAAAGTACGTTTTCTTCGAAAGATTCCCTAAGTTTAGCCCTATCTTTCCTATGGATGTTCATATGACCACCAAGAGCTTGAGCAGTCGAGAACCCTTTTTTGCAGAAAGAACATGTGTAAGACTTTGAATGAATTGAGACATCTTCTTCTTCTAGGGACCAAATTGTTTGGTCTGATTTTTCAAGTTTTGGGTGTTTTGTCTCCATTTCTAAAGCTTGAAAACAAGAGAGGAAGAGATGAAAGAGAGTCAACTTGTAGGTTTATTTGTAATGTTTTTAATTAAGTACTTAAAAGGGTGTACTCCTTACATGCATGAACATTGAACAACATTAGTTTTATTTTGGATATGTCTGAATAAACATCCTCATTGACCAAAAATACCTGTCATGTTTTATGACTAATACATGGATTTATATTTAAATGATCTATATATGAATTGATTAGTGCTGGTAGTGAGTCCAACATTTATAATTTTATAAAATTCAAATATGTAATTTTACTTTGATATAACGATAAATTTAGTCATAAATATTTACATTTTCTATCAGCTCTTTTTATTTTTTTGAGCTAAATTTAGCCATTACCCTTTAAAAAATAATCAAATTGTTTTTTGGTTGAAACCAGGGTCCTCACTGTCGGTAGTCGTGATTATTCCCTTCGCCATGGTTGCTCTCTGAAAAGGTAAACGGCTAGTCATAAAATGTGTTCCATTTTTATGAGCGGGGATCAAACATGAATCAAAGTGCTTTTCTTTAATAGAAATGTTGACTAAAATATTAATTTTTTAACAATGTTGACATGATAACCGGTGTGGAAATCCATATGCACTTCATGCTGACAATGTGCTATTCAAATAATTTAAAAATTATAAAAAAAAAATTCAAGATTATAAAAATTATAAAAAGTTTATAAAAATTCTAAAACAAATAAAGTACACGTGAATTCCTATGTAAGTTTTCATGTTTAAAAAATTAACATTTTAATCAGTCTTTCCATTAAAATAAATCAATTCGACTCTTTTTAAAAAATTAGATGATCAAATTTGATTTTTTTTTAAAGGTTGAGAATTAAATTTAATTTCAAATTAACTGTTGAAGCTTTATATCTGTATTAACAATGCCATCCGAGGTGTGTTTAGCTCTATATGTTTTTTTGTATGTTTATGTTTGCTCTGCGGTTCATATTTTGAATTCGTGATTGTTTTTGTAATAATGTTATCTTTAAAATTTAAATATATATATTTTTTCTCTTCTAAACTTTTTAAAAATTTTTGTTTTGTTTATTTTGTAAATGAATGAATAAAATTTCAAAAATTAAATATTTTATTTAGAAAATCACACGATAAAAATGTTCAATTAGGCTACGTGGAATAATTAGTATGCTTAATTTTTTGGTTGATCAATCATTCAAATTGACCTAACTAATTATGATATTCTATATGTATGTATAATTAATATATGATTTAATGGACGATAAACACTGTTCACCCTCTACTCTAAGGGATATATATAATAACTATATACCAACCATGAAGTTGGGCACATCCTAGAACTACATTAATTAAATCCTTTTCTTTGGGTTAATTTTATATTAATATAAGTACCTATTTCATTAGGACATTAATATTGACACAAATTGGTCGTTTGAGTCTTAGTTCAATTGACATAAGTATTGTTGTCAATGCAGGAGGACATGGGTTCGAGTGTGCTGAAACGCATTATCTTCATATTTATGGATTGAAAAGGGACTATCGATAGTTTTGGTCATTATATAAAAAAGAACAAATATAATCAAAACCTATAATGAGATTGTTCAATTGATCCGATGTAAGGACAAGTGGAAAGGTGTAAGATTAAATGTGGTTGGAAGCATGATCGAGCTATGGGGGCTCTCCTATGGAGAAGGAAAAGAAAAAGGTGGAAGAGGAGACTCATTGTTCTCAGAATTAAATCAACTGATCAAATTAAAAATTGGTTAGATTATTGATTCAAAATAAGAGGTTAGATCGATCCACCCGTAAATCAATTCAACCGAAAGAATTTTTTCCTCAATTCTAACTAATTAGTTAAAAATAAATTTATTTAGAGGTTATTTGGTCCAACACCAACTTTAAATATGATATTTTTATTAATTAGTGGATACACTGGTTTTAACTAAAGTTGAATTGGCCTCAACAACTATTCCCTTCTAACCTTTAAGTTTTGCCTGACCAAGATTCATAAACATTGACTTTTAATTATAATTAATTGCCCCTTACAATTTTAAAATTTTTTAATTAAGTGTGCAGCCGTCAATACATTAAGAACGTGCCATGTCATATATAATACAACATTTTAAATTTAAGCAAACCCAATTATTGGTCAAGGATGTTGTTTGTAAAGCATCCTTTGTTGCCTTGTTATTAAAGAAGCACCGCGAATCAACTTCTCCCAAATGTATCTGATGGTGGTTTTGCATATTTGTCGCTAGGCACTCCAGTAGACCTCCTGAATAAAACAAACAGATCTTATCAGTTGGGACTGTAAGCTCCCAGATATCTCTAGCTGCAAGACAATCTCTTAAAACTTGCAGCACATCTTCCAACTCGTAATAACAGAATCCACGAGAACTATCCAGACCAATATGCCTCCTTACTCTTTCCACATTTGTAAGAAGTCGTTGACAGGCGAGCCATATGAAGTATCTAACCCTCTGGGCCCCTAAAATTTCTATCCATACTAAGAGTCGGATTGTATTTTGTTTCATTTATTTAGAAAATGAGTAAATTAGTCTCTATACGTTAGATCAAATAGCAAATAAGTCCTTTCTATTAAATATTCCATCCATTTTTACGGTAAAAATTTGGTGTAGCTCACGAAATAACCAAACAGTTATCTTACACGTGACACGTGCTGACATACAAAGACTAATTTTTTACCGTAGAAATTGATGAAATTTTTAACATGAGGACCAGTTTATTCTTTGATCTATCGTACGGAGATAAATTTGTTTATTTTTTTAATGTGCTAATTGTATTAATTTATGAATTTAGTGGAGGCCTTTAATAAAGTCTCTGCTCGCAATTTATTGATAGTATATAAATTTATACATTGATTGTGTGTCAAATACAAACTCTTAAGAACCCAACAAGCGATTTTAGTGGGAAAAAAAGATGTTGTTCATTCTAGGGATCCTGAGTTCGAGTGTTTATATGTGCAAGGTGTATGTGCGTTGTTAAATGGTTAAAAAAATATAAACAAATATTATCATGTAATCGCACCAGTATATTAAAAAAAAAATACAAACTCTTAATTTATATTAAAATTTGCTTGAAATAGGGTTTCTTTGACGCTGTAAAAGCTGCATCAGAGGCCAGAAAATATCCAATCTATGAAAGCTCCTTGAAGCCTGCAAAATGGGAAATTACGAATGGTAATATATGCTCTGACAGATTTTCAACTCCTTAAAAAGATTAAATCTTTAATCTGTCATTCTTTCAAAGTCGACGAATTCTTCAACATGTCCAGTATTGTCCTAGATCTGAATTTTGTTTCTTAATTCCATCTAGAACACAAGACGAAAGCAAAATTCACAGAGCGGGAATGTTTCAAAGGTAGCACACTGTCACATTTGTAGCATTTATGCCCTTAGATGCCATTTAGGACTTGGGTTCAAATCTTACCAATAGTAAATACGCACCATTTCCTTAGTTAGTAACCGTGCATCACGTATGACTCAATCTGATGAGGCACTCTCATTCCGTGAACCTTGCATCCGACTTAAGCTCTTGACCAATGGCAAACTTGGTGTTAAGTTCTTCTTTTTTTTTTTTTTTTTTGAGGGGCTAATTAAAATTTCAAAAAATTAAAGGGTTCAATTAAAACTTAAAAAACTTTTAGAGGGCTTAATAAGAATTTCCAGAAGTTTTGAAAGGCCTAATTAAAATTTTCATAAATTTTGAAGGGCTTAACAACAATTTTGCAAAATTTTGGGCAGCCAATGCCCCCTTAGCTCCCATGAAGATCCGCCAATGCTCTCGATGAAATGTAGAGACAAAACCTTAACTTAGAACAATACCAGACATGTTGAGGAGTCTGTTAGCTTCAAATAGACGACACTTCAAATATTTCTCTCGAAAGAATCGAAAATCCCTCAGAAAGAACTATATATCTTATATACCTCAACAATGAAATGGGCCCATTTATTGTTTGAATAACTCTCCATTACACCCTTCAAGATTGTTAGATTAAAACTTCGGATCGCTTGAGCTATCTCTAGAAATAGACCACGTTCATTGCAAAGCATCTGCTGCAGATAGTATTTAGCGATTAATAGCTAGTGTGTACATATGTGTATGTATATATATATTCATGTTATGATACCCAAAGCATACCTCTATTATTAAGTGGCCTGGATATGGAAGATCTTCCACAACAATGGGGCATACATTCGGTTCATCTCCGATCTCAAAACCCCAGCTTATTTATGATCTGATATTCTTACGACTGGTCACCTGTAAGTTCAAACTCATTACAGTTGGCTTAGTTTAGTATTGTTGCTGCTATAAGAAAGTACAATGGCAAAGCTAGAGAAACAAACACGAGCCGGACATACCTCTGCGCCCATTGCTGCAATTTCTCGACTTGGTTGGTCACTCTCCTTAAATACACCATGTGTTTAATGGTTTGATCCAAGAGACCATCAATGCTATACTGAATTTAGCAAACAAGTAACATTGATTACTTTGACAAAGCATATAAGAAACATAAATTCAAAGCTAGCACTGACCTTAGCACCATTTGGAACAAGTTCTCGAAGCTCTTTAAGCCGATCTCGGATCAACTGTCTATCCCTTGGCCTAGCCTTTGGGTTGTTACCCGGTTTAGCCCTCCTTACATTGATGCTGGACTGCTTTGGTCCCTTTTGAGGTTGAGAAGATGTAGGAAGTTGTGTATTTGATCGATTAGGCATATCGAAAGAACCGTCGTAAACATGACCAACCACAGCTTCCAACAGGTAATCTGGTTCACTGCCTTTGGCTAACATCGAGCCCGGCTCGAGGCCGCTAAAAAGGTCCTCATTCTCCCACAAACATTCATTGCTTTGTGTTCGAAAAGGTGGTCCTAGTAGTGCTTTATGTAATTCACAACCTTTGGGAAAGCTAAAGAAACTGGCATTGTCGACATTGATCCTATTTTCACATTCAATGTCCAGAATCTTAAATATGTTCCGGGAACGTGGAACGTGTAGCGGTTGACAATGTCGACCGTGTTTGGATCTACGGAGTTCAATAGGTTCATCGATGCAATGGTTGAAGACTCTTCTAAGTTCTCTGGGAGACCTGATGGTGGTGACGAAGGCAACCCCGTGTGAATGCTGTTACATGTAAATCTATCTTTGATGTATGCTGTAATGGACGAATCTTCAGCAACCTGATTCGATAAGATTCACATGTTTGCGACTATTCAATTCGATTTGATCATAAAAAGTTTTAAATAATTTAAACAAAATATTATCTGAATCTAGAATGATCAAAATCTGAAATGAACTAAATAATCAATCTAAAATGATCAAAATCAAGTTTCAAACTCAAAATGACCCGACCCAAAATTTTTCATTTTTAGCCCCTTAGCATCTGACACACTTACTAAAGACAAGAGAAAGACTTTTTTTTTTTTTTAATAATCTCAAAGTTCAGATCATATCGGTTCTTTTTGCTACAATGTCTAAAACACTCATAATTTCTCCCCAACTCATAGACAATAATTCTCATGGCAATCGAACTAAAACTGAATCGACGACAAAAGAACTTGAAAATTTTACAATATCAAAGATTTTATTTCAAACAAGAACACTATTATAGCAACAATAAGACCAGTTCAAACCAAAAAAACACCATCTCCAATGAAGCAAGTTGCACTACTCCATGTGGAAGCACAGGTATCAACACAATTGTCTGTGGATCATCACAAATAATTAACATATAATCATCCATTTTAAAGATCAACATGTGGTAAATCTACCATCAACATGAATTGTACCCAAGATGATATTACCTTAATTCCTAATGCAAATTGAAATAGCCATTCCTCTGGACACTAGCAATTGAAAAAACAACACTCATTGTAAGCTTGGTGAGAGTATTTTATTCATCCGACACTTGCAATATCACAACATCATATGTAGAAACTTACCTCATCAACCATCTTCCAATTAGCTTTGCTAGTGAAAATGTCATTATAGGAAACCCAATAATGCTTCCCTGTATGTGCTACTTTACCCACAACCCTGTGGAGACACTATGTCAAGTCAAGTTAGATGGGTCAATTCAAAGTTTGGATTCTTCGAGTTAAGTCATTACAATTTTAAATAATTTTTTATTATGATGTTCAAATCATTTAGAATTATTTATTTAGATCAGATTTTTTCGAGATAGGGTCAATTTGTGTTTGGTTTCATTTATGTTCGAGTTCAACTGATTCACATAATTAATTTTGCTTGAGTTCTCAAATTCGAATCAGAATCGATGGTACCCTTTTCCCAATGTGTACTTCAAATGAGACATATGAGCCACCACCAAGTCCATGCTTTCCATTGGTATGGGATAAACACAATATTCATCTTCCCACGTCAAAACTCCTGAATCACCGGTACCACATCGGGAAATGCTTGATTATTTCTGGTAATAAAAGATTTATTGGCAGGTTATTGATTAAATGGCATATTATTCGTTTTAGTCCCTCCCTTTTATCAAGCATTTAATTTAAGCTTTTTGAAATTTTTTTACATTCAACCCCGAAATTTTAAATATTTATTTTGACCCCAACAATGAATTCCTAGTTTCACCTTATTAACAATATTTAACAGTGTTATCAATTTGAATCTATTCATAATATCATAAAAATAAAAAGATTAAATCATATCAAATCAAAGTAAAATTGATTAAATCTCGAAATATACCATAATGGGATTAAAATCATAATTAAATCAAAGACAACCAAATACAAAGATTAGTGAAACCATAAACTTTAACGATAGCAACTACCTATTTTATTAATTTAGATTTACCAATAACATTATAAAAATATGTAATTGCCTATTGATCAGATATTCATCTATTCCGAAAGTAGTATATGTTCAAACCATCATTGTATAAAAAAAAAATTGAGATTCAGCCATAAGAAAAGATAATTCAAAGGAGAAACTTACATGGAGCTCTTGTGCCCAAGCTTCCAAAGTAGAGCATATTTCCATGGTGAATTGGTGCAAAAACTCTTCAACAACTGCCTTAAACCAGTGGCAGCCATTTTTCAACACAACAGCAGCAGCAGCTACAACTACAACAACAAAACACAGAGATATCTCTCACTACAAACAATCAAACAACACAAAACTCCAAACCCATCTCCAGTTTTTGCATATTCAAACGAACAGTGCATTAAAAACCCAAACTTTCAAAGCAAAAGATGGAGCTTGAAAACTTAAAACATGGAAGCTAGAACAAGAGGAAAAAGGGAGCTTTGTGATAAGGGATAGTAGAAGAAAGAGATGTTGAAATCCATTGGATTTCATTGATTGAAACTGTTTTTCTTTTAATAGTGCTACAAGTGGTCGTATTCCAGAGCTTGACTTCAAATTATTTTAGGTTACAAGCATTCAAGTTTGAGGTTGTTGCTTGTATTATTTCGGGTTCAGATGGATGCAATATTTTTATCATATCGACTTAGAATATTGTATATACTAATATATTTAACAGCTAAAATTAAAAGAAAAAGAATGAAATTTTTTTTAATTTATTCCAATTTTGAAGAATTATTTTACGGACTTTTCTCATTACATCATCAATTATTCTTTTTTAATTATTTAATGATATTTCAGTAATTTTTTTCATATCATTTATACATAATTTTGATAATTTTTTATCCTGAATCCCGAACTCGAACTTGAAGCCCTAAATCTTGAACCTTAAATTTTAAACTCAAAACCTCAAACCCTAAATCTTAAATTTCGAGTTTGGGGTTCGAGTTCAAGTTTAAAATTCAAGATTCAATATTCAGGATAAAAAAAATTACCAAAACTATGCATCAATAACATGAAAAAATTTATTGAAATTTCATTAAATAATTAAAAAGAAATCATGGATAATATAATAGTAAGGGTTTATAAAATATATATTTTTTAATTTCGACATGTGTTATTTATATGAGTAAAAGATAATATATAATAGTTAAATTATTAAAATATTAACAATAAAAATATAAAATTATGTAAAATCATGTATATAATATCAATATAAGTGGTGGTTGAAAAAAAATAGTTGATAAGTGGACGAGAATTAATGTGACTTTGTCATCTCGTAAGATAACATATATACTTATATTTATATTAATATTACACCTAGTAGATATTAAATATGGCGTGAATGAAGATGACCTGCTGGAGTTGGATACATTGGACATGTGTTTATTTGTCAATATATCTTGTATAAATACGTGTCAGGTTCGGATTTTAGTTCAGTCCGATACAATTTATTTTTTAAGTTTGTAATGTTTTATATTATGTGATTTATAACACATTAAAGATTAAGATGATTATATATAATATTTTAATAAATAAAAGCATATAAAATTATTAAAAATAATATAAATATATTTTTAAGTTTTTAAATAATATGACTTAATTTAAAATTAGCTTGAGTTAACTATTTACAAATACGAGAAATTAGGATAAAATTTTAAATCATATTTCAAACCAAACTTAAGTAAGCATAAAGTGTGTATCATATCTAGACTCAATTCGGCCCATAAAACCTCTACTTCTCGTAGTATTACTATATTAAATTTCCTCTTGATTTTACCTTCCTTCTTCAACACATGACAAAATCATCTTCTACGACTCTCAGCACAATCATGCAAATTGTCTTCAATCGGTAATCATAGTTATTTATCAACAATTCTCGAAATTAAGTGATCATGTACTTCAGAGACGAATTTAGGGGAATTGGAAAGGGTCTCGATTTCCTTAAAATAAAAAATTCTTTATTTAAGTCTTTTAGAAATTTTAAAATTTTAAATTAGTAAAGATAAAATTACACTTTTAACTCCTCTTAAAAATTATAAAAATTTAATTTAATCCTTTAAAAATTATAAAAATATAAAAATTAAAATTTAATTTCCATCCATCTAAAAAAAATTCTAACTTTCTAAATAAAATACACGGATGAAATTTAAACTAAAATAAATTTAGACAAAACTAAATTCAAATTTGAGTAAACAAATTTTAATATCATTGATTTTGGCTAGATGTTTTTATAAATTGAGACAAGACAAATAGGTTTTTTTTTATTATTAGACATGACACAGTTTTTTAAAAATTTTAGTCATTGACAAGACAAATAGATTTAAATTGTTGTTTTGGAGGTTAAATATATTTTTATACAACAAGTTAATGTTATTTAATAATTAAATTGCAGTCTAAAGTTGACATTCTTTTTTTAATAAAAAATAAAATAATGCCGACATACTTAATTTCCATACCTTAACTATAATATAAAGATTTTTGTTAAATTAACATAATGTATAATCTTTTTCTCTTTAAAAAATAATGTATAATATTAGAGTACTAAAATTAATTTTTATATCTACAATTTTTAATTTAAAATAATTATAAAAATTAAGTTTGTAATCTTGAATAGTTATTATTGAAATATTTCAATTGTATTAAAATTGTTAAAGTTGTGCGATTCGAATTCCGTGAGCTATATTTTTTTTATTAAACATTGATTATAACAAGATTATTTAACCCTTAAGTAGATGTAGTCGAACTCCTTTTGTATTATGTATTTTTCAATATAGTGAATTTCTCCTTTACCTATAATTTTTCCCGATAAAGTTTTTTCATTTAAAATCTGCATGTTCTTATTTTTCTTTCTTATTATTTTGCGATCATTCCTATAACTATTATCAATGTTGATTATAACAAAAATTAAGTTAAAATTAATTAATAGTAATCATGTATATTATTTTGAAGGATTCGAAGTTTGATCTTATCCGGTAAGGAGGCAGCTATCAATGAGGAGAAGTTCATAATTTGAAACGGTGTTAATCCGACAATGGACGACGCAGATCAGAGTTGTGAACTCGAAAGCATTGCTTTGACTTTTGTGGAAAATTTGAATTGGGGAATGGCAAGATAGAAAGATGAAGGGAAAGAAGAGAAAAAAAAAAAAAAAAAAGAAGATCAAAGATTATTTCAAATTAATTTCTTTAAAATAGAGTTGTTATAATAGAAGGGAAATAAATTATGTAACGTGCATATATAGGGACCACAGCCTTTTCTCATCACGATGTCAATTCTATTTCGTCAGAAATGAGGGGCACACTTCACATAAACACTTCAAAAAATAAATAGAAAAATATAATTGCACCAATTGTCGCAATATAAGCTTGTGTAGTGTGTACCTTGTTATATTAAATATATTCTATTTTGTGTTGACAATCTTTTGATCCAACATTTGTGGTCTTTAGAGATTAATAATAACTCATCTATAATGTTCAATTGTGCAAAATCAAATCAAAAAATGTTAGATTAGAGTCTTTTAATGCAATATAAGTTCCATTGTTTAGCAATTGATCAAGTTATCTTTATAATATCTTGAAGATTTTAATCTTTACGAGAATAATTGAAAATGGGAGAATATGATTGTAATTGATTAGTATAATAGCAAGCCATAACTCTAATATATGACCATCTTGTAGTATGTAAAACTAAGTAGAGAGAGCAGTTATCATTGTGCATATAGGAATGGGTTCTTTTTTGTGAATTACAAGAGAAGGGTAAAGCCCTAACAGCAATGCGATTAGCACGATTCGAACTCAAATTATACTTGAAATAGTGAACATCCTAACCATCAGACCAACGCATAAGATTTTGAGTGGTTTTGTAAGTAAACTCGAGTCACTTGATTTATAACTAAGCTTCCAAGAAAAAAATTATAAGTGTGAAATTATAGCACGGTGAATCATAGCTTATACTTATGGAATTATTGTGAATTAACTCTCTTGACACATCCTTATAGTCATAAAAGAAATTATAATGAATTAGGTCTCTCGACAAATCCTTATATAATTTATTTATTTTCTTGCATAACTAATTAATTAATTTGTGATTGTAAACTTCATAAGTCGGGTTTTTTACCCAAATATTACAAAAAAAATAATTAATAACCAAAATGGTACCCCCAAATTATTATTTACCAAAATGTTATGTTTAGTTAAGTGGAGGGTCTCTAAGTGGCGGCACTAAGGGATATTTTTGACACGTGTTTTTTTAAATTTTTTTTATTTTTTTTATATATTTAAAAATAAAAATATATATTATTTTATTAGTGGAGGGACTTAAAGTGGCGGCACTCAGGGGTTTTTTTCAGAAAAATACGACAAAAAAATACCTGACACCCAGTGGAGGAACACAAAGTGGCGGCACCAATGGAGGGTTATCAAGTGGCGGAACTAAGAGGTGTTTTGCCACTTGGCAGCACCCCATTGTGTCGTGTGTGTGTGTTTATTTTATTTTATTTGTGAAAATAAATTTGAGCTGTTGGGAATTTTTAAGGTTTGTGATAAAAATTAAATGAAATAAATTTTTTGTTATAAAATAGGAAAGGGGGGAGCAAATAAACGGGAAAGAAAGAAAGGAAATAAAGAAAGAAAGGAAGAAGGAGAGGAAAGAAAGAAGAAGGAAAGAAATGTAATGTGTTTAATTTTAATTTTATTTTAGTATGATATCTTTTTAAAATCGTATTTTATTTATTAAATTTTATTTAATTTTTAACAGATTTATTGAAGATGAATAATCAATTTTTTGTATGCATTTATTTTGATGGAGTAATTTTGAGAACATCGGTTGGATGTATATTTGATTGTCGGGAACAAATAGCAATGAGATTTCGTCGAAATATCTCGGTTGATGATATGAAAGCAAGGATTAGTGCAAAAATTTTTAGACGTTGTGGGAGAAGGATCTCGAAACTTTTCTACAAGTTTCCAATTTCGATAGATCCCATCAAATTCACCGAGATGGAACTTGTAGACGATGACGACGTGGAGACAATGATCGCTCTTTATTGTTCGAATCAAAGTGACCCAAATGCACCGGTTCAATTGTTTGTTGAGTTAGTTGATGTGGAACCTGTACAAAATGAATATCCAACTCCATTAGAAAATGAAGATTCAACTCTGTGTATGGTGGTTCCAGTATCGTACATTGAAAGTCAATCAATCGTACGTGGGCTAGACATCGATCTTAATGCTGCTGCGCCCGAGAATAATGCAAATCAAGATGATGGATATGATAGTAGTATTCCTTCTGATAATGAAGTCGATGTTGATAGTGATCCGGATGTGGATGAGGTCCCAGATGATATTGACAATGAAGGGGCGAATGACGATGAAAATCCAGTCGGAAATCTAGTTACACATATTGTGATGCACAATAATCCTCCTGGGGCACACATGTCGCTTATAAACCCCGATGCGACACATGCCGAGTTCGCGGAATACCTTGAAATAATACCTGCTCACCGATTGGCCGTAGCAGCAGATTGTGAAGAGTTGTTTATGGGCCAAAATTTTGAATCCAAGGAAGAGTGCATATTTGCTATTAAGCGATATAGCATGAATGTGTCGATAGACTACAAAGTCGCAGTGTCTAAACCGACATTGTATATTGGAGAGTGCTGAAAGTCGACGGAAGGTTGCAAGTGGCTGGTGCGAGCTACATTTATCCAGAAGTCGCAGATGTGGGAGATAAGAAAAATTGATGGGCCTCACACATGCAGTTTAACACGTTTGTCAAAAGATCACCGGAAACTTGATTCCAGAATCATCTGCACACATATCATGCCAATGGTTAATGACGACCCGACCATCAAGGTTTCTATATTGATTGTGGACATGCAATCACGATTCCATTATCGAGTTTCATATCAAAAAGCATGGATTGCGAAACAGATGGCAATGGAACAATTGTTCGGTGATTGAGATGCATCATACAATGAGCTACAATAATGGATAGGCGCAATGCGACAGTACGTACCAGAGACTGCGATTGAGTTGGTGACACGACCTTATTATGGCTCAGATAACAACATGCAACTGGGAAGAAGAATTTTTCAGTATATATTTTGGACGTTTGATCCCTGCGTTCGAGCATTTCCTCACTGCAAGCCATTTGTCCAGGTAGATGGAACGTGGTTATACGGGAAATATACGCAAATCCTACTAATTACGGTGGCTCAAGACGGGAATCAAAACGTGCTCCCAATAGCATTCGCTATTGTGGACAAAGAAGACATGGAATCTTGGGAATTCTTCTTGAAAAACCTGCGGAGGCATGTGATTCATAACGATAATATTTGCATCATCTCTGATAGAGGGAAGGGTATTATTGCGGACATTAGGCGTACTGGTGTACCATGGAAATCAGTTTACTGCAACCGACACATTGCGGCTAACTTCTAACGAGAATATAAGAATGCAGACTGGCGGCGACAACTTGTGAAAATGGGTAAAAAAATTAAGTTCTAAATTATATTTTTAAGGTTTTAATTTTAGACTGTAACTTATGTTTTCTTAATATTCCTACAGCGTACGAGCTAGAGCCACACCGATTCCGGCAAAGAATGAGCTGAGCGTGACATGAAATGTTAAACGAACAAGCCTCTACGCGAGTGGTTGGGTACCATGGAGCCGTGGCAATGGTCTCAAAATTTTGATGAGGGGTATCGATATGGTCAAATGACGACCAACCTGGCAGAATCGATTAACGGCGTGTTCAAGAGAATACGACATATTTCGATTTCATCCATGTTCTCCGCTACGTTCTATAGGCTAGCTACCTTGATGCCAGTAATGGGGATGCGACAAATCGATCAAATGAATGCCGGTCACGTGTTTGTCGAAGTTGTCAGGAATACAATAGATGCAAACCGTCAGAGTGCGAGGAAGATGAACGTTGAAATATATTCACGATAGTTTCAACGATTTCAAGTTACTGAGACCATTGGGCGTCGACCTGGTATCCCACCTAGGTCATACGAGGTTGATCTCCAAAACAGACATTGCGATTGCAGGAGGTTCGATACACTTCGTTATCCCTGTACGCATGTCGTTGCAGCTTTTGCTAAAGTGTCGCTTAATGTTGAATAGTTCATCGACCCCGTTTACACTCTCCATCGTACGTTACGTATTTGGGAAAATGAGTTCCCTGTCCTGCCTGACTTGTCCACATGGGAGGTACCTCCGATGACTTTTGAGCTTATCCCGAACAAAGGTTTACGAAGGAATCCGAAAGGTCGTCCTCATATTACCAAAATCCGCAACGAAATGGACATTATGGAGAAAACAGACGGCGGCAAGCTGTGTGGACTGTGTAAGCTAGCTGGGGGGTCAACGAACCTATCATGTTGGTCAGTCATCTGGATCGAGTAGGGCCTAAATCCGGTTCATCATCATATACATCTTACTTTTATTTTTACATTAATTTTCAAAGTTGTCCACTTGCATCACAATCACTAAATTATTTATATCTTGAGGTAAAGAATTCAAAATTATAATCCGTTTGATGTTTCTGAAATTAGACTCAAATATCTTTTTACCATAAAAATTATCTATCTTACAATTTTTCATCTCTCAAATTCTTAAAAAATATCTCACTTAATAAAAATGGTAAAATTACGCTTTAAGTCCCTAAGCCTTTCAACTTTACGATTTAAGGTTTCAAGTCTAAGGTTTATAATTTAGGTTTTAGGATTTAATATTATGAAATTTAAATAAATGATTAAACAGGTTAAAATATATGTACATTATGGAGAAAAAATTCATCATTATAATTTATCAACAGTCAAATTTAAACACTATTAGATACAACCCTAGTATCCATGATTAGATGGTGTGGTTCTCGGGGTATATCTTCATGGTGGCCGACGTTTACGTCGAGGTTGCTCGTCAAGTTCATCATCATCATTAGGGTCCATTTGCCCTGGAGGAGTAGAGTATTGCCCGGGAGGAATAAAGTATCGCGATGGCTCGTCAAACTCAGCCTGATATCCTTCCCTTGAGTATTACGGTGGCTTGTCAAATTGAGGCTGATATCCTTGGCTTGAGTATTGTGGTGGCTCGTTAAACTGAGGCTGATATCCTTGGCTTGATGAGCTATGCATATGTGATGATCCCGTAAAATCAGGACGATAAGAATCATCGTCATTCAATGCCTCTTCATCCTCCTCTTCTTGTTGCTTTAGCACTGGCTGTGGCTCTGGGGCAGGAGCTACATGATAGAGACGATCTTGTCGAGACATGTGTGGGGGAATTATCGTCGATAAAGCACCAATCAAATATGGTTTCCCAAACTCAATGAACCACTGCATGTACTGCACCGATGGTTGTAAATCCGAAGTGTACTCCATTGGAGGTCCTCGCATCATTCGGTTGTTCCACACATAAACATATTGTCCATGCACACTCCCCTCATCACAATTTGCTTTCCCCTTCTTATCCATCCCATGGATAGACCCTAATTGGAATGGCGACTGCGGGATAGGTTGTTTACAATCAAACTGCCGGAGTACTTGATCCCCGGCATACCACTCCACTATTTTAAAATTGATTATCGGTGCGTTAATGCACCATTGGTCTGAGTGGAGGAATGTCGAGGCGGGAATAACAGCGGTAATTTTTGGCTGTATATATGGGGTCCAGATGAACTGCACAATTAATAACATGTCAAGATATTAATAATATTAAAGCAATATAATTTAGTAACATGTAACCATATTAACATGAGTCATGTAATATAATTTAACATGTTAATGAATAACATACCCCTTCCCCAGCATATTGCTCTAGCATCAAACGATACATGGGAACTGTGTACTGCCTCCCGATCCCCGGTTTTGTTTTTCATCTAAGAAAACAAAAAATAACTTGTTAGAATAATATAATTAATAAAATATGTCAAATAATTAAAATTTAGGGTATATGGTAATCACCTGTTAACGAGTGGAAAAACATATGTTTGGTGCCTAACGGATGCCAAGAATGGCATCTGATATAGTGCCCAAGATTGCAATAGCACTAGGCATCCACCTATATCCCGAGAAGAAGGGTTTGTGGCGCGACAAAGTTCTCGATATAGCATGGCAAGCACCGCAGATCCCAAACTATATTCATGAATCTTTCGTAAATCTCTTAGTAAAGGCAAATACATCAAGTGGAGCTTATTGTTATTTGCGTCCGGCATGAGTATGCCCCCTATCATTAGCAAAATATAGGCTCGAACGACCCAAGAAACCTCCATCTCAGTTGCGTGTTCGGGTAAGTGCTGAAAATTGCTCTTCAACCATGTAAATAACAATGACGTGAAGTCATTGTTATTACTAGGTGAGCGACCTAGTAACTGGATGCAAATCGTTGTCGGCTCTTGAAACGAACTAATACCGGTGACTGGTACACCATTGATTGGTAGCCCTAGTTGGACCGCAACATCCTCCAATGTCACAGTGCACTCCCCACAAGGCAGATGAAATGTGTGGGTCTCCGGGCGTCAACGCTCCACCAATGCACTGATTAAATCATATCTTAACTCAAATTTTTGGATCAATGCCGCTAATCCAAATCCGGCATCCCGCAAGTACGGAAGCAGACGTTCATGAAGGGGAAATCTAAGGCCCTGTGCACGACCCCTCAATGAACGATACGCGAGCTCTTCCTGTTAATTTACAAAAATAGTTAGTATAACCAAAATTAATTTTGTAAACAAATAATAATATCGTGAATGACATAATGAACAAATAATAATTTTTTTACATTCATATTGCCTTGGTGTGTATCCGCATTCATTGATTTCGCTATGTGAGGACGTTCCGAGTTAATTAATGAAGTCATTCTGCAACTTGAAAAAAAAATTATCAATTAGTTCAATACATAAGTTTATCAATATAATACAAAAATAATAATTAAATATCAAAATGTGTTATTTACTAAAATTGTACAAAATATATATTTATAAACCAAAATAGTATCCACACACCATTATTTACTAAAATGGTACAAAATAATTTATTTTGTACCATTTTGGTAAATAATATGATGGAGATATTATTTTCATAATTAATTATTTTTTATATTATATTTTGGTAAATAATATGATGAGGATATTATTTTGATAATTAATTATTTTTTATATTATATTTTGGTAATTAATTAGCTAGGTTTAACTTTTTGTGAATTATTAAAACTCTCTTATTTTTATAAAATAATAAATTTTTTAATTTCATACTTGTAACTAATTTTAATTATAACTTAAAAATGGATTATTGTTTATTTTATTAAACACTTGTAATAGTTTTCTTTCACATTTTATTAAACAATCTTATGACTTGTATAATAAAGTTACTAACTAACAAAATTTAAACATTATTAAATTTTAAATCAATAAATATGAACAATATTTTTTACTTACTACTACTAACAACAAAATAAAATTACTAACTAGCAAAATTAAATTAAAGTAAATTAATAATAACATAATAACAAACTTACATTTCTTCTTCTCCTCTTAATTTACTCACCAACTATAACAACATTAAATAACAAATCAATTAAAAATTAAATTAAAGAAAACAAAAAACTTAAAATAATCAAATTAACTAACAAATTAAAATATTTTAAAATTAATCATACTTAAAATATTAACTAAATTTACATTTCTTTCACGCCTCTTAATTTACTTTTTTAATCAACCTATAAAACAAATAAAATTATAATAACAAATCAAACACATTACCACTACTAATTAACAAATTAAAATATTTTAAAATTAAATTTAAAAATAAACACATTACCTTTTTTTTTCCATCTCCTTCTTCCCCTTCTTCTCCTTCTTCCTTCTTTCTTTCTTTCTTTCTTTTTTTTCTTTCTTTTTTCCTTCAATTTTCGTTGGTCCCCCCTCCCACCTATTTTATAACAAAAAAATTTATTTTATTTAATTTTTATCACCTATCAAAAATCTCCAACCACTCAAATTAATTTTCACCTCTTAAAAAACCCACACAAACACACACAAGGCACAATGGGGTGCTGCCAAGTGGCAAAACACCCCTTAGTGCCGCCACTTGATAACCCTCCATTGGTGCCGCCACTTTGTGTTCCTCCACTAGGTGTCAGGTATTTTTTTATCGTATTTTTCTAAAAAAAAAACCCTTGAGTGTCACCACTTTAAATCCCTCCACTAATAAAATAATATTTTTTTATTTTTAAATATATAAAAATAATAATAAAATTTTAAAAAAAACACGTGTCAAAAATACTTCTTAATGTTGCCACTTATAGTTCCTCCACTTAACTAAACATACAATTTTGATAAATAATAATTTGGAAATACCATTTTGTTTATTAATTATTTTTTTTTGTAATATTTGGGTGAAAAACCCTTATAAGTCCTAAGGAAAAATAATATAAAAAAGCAAAGAAGGTGACAATGTGACGCAAGCTTCTCAAGCTTTGCTCTCTTATCACCTAACCCTTTTATAAAGTAAAGGGCGCACCTTGTTTTTTCCTTCATTCATCTTAGGTTTATTTTATGTTTGTATTTTTTTTAATCCATTTTATTATTTAAATTTAATAATTTGGTCCATTTTGGTTCTTCAATTTAAAAAATATAGAATTTTGATGATGTAATATTTTGAGATTATATCATATCATCATTTAAAAATAAAAAAAAATTATATAAATTTCAACTAATGATATGATACAATCTCAAAGTGTCATATTCAATGTTTTAACAATCAGATTGAACATGTTCGACCATTGGACTAATAATAATTAATTAAAAATTCATAAAAATATAAAAAAAAATCTATAAAAAATTAAAAATTAAAAAATTATTTAATCGGTTCAAACTATTCAACTATCGATTTTTTTTTAAAATTTTCAATTTTTATCATTTTCAAGTAATTTTTGATTCAATTGATTCAACTGCTTTATTTAAACCGTTTATATCAATTAATTATTAATTTAACATCGATCGCATTAAATTTAAAGACCTCAATAGATCTAATTACGAAGTTTAGGATAAAACATTATATTGTCTCTTTTATTTATTAGATAAGATTAATTTCCAACCGTCTGATGACGCAAACAATGACTTCATCCACACTAAAAGACAATGGAGTTGGTATCAACTTTTAATTTTAATAATTAGATTTAATTAATTTAGATTTTAAATATTTCAAATTTTGATTTCTTCCATTTAAATTTTTTTTTTTATGAATTATAATAAGAAAATAAAACCCGACAATAATACGATTTAAATTCAGACTACATTTAAAATAATGAATATTTTAATTATCAATTTAAAATTCGGATTCAATTTAAAAGAATTTTAGATGTAAGGGTGTAAGAAAATGGAGTCATATCTTATTCCTATGTGCCAACCCAAAGTATTGATTTGGCAAATTTTCAATTACTATTTAAATCATATGATATTGAAATACACCTAATAGAAGTCAACAATTTGAAGATATGGATGAGAGGAATTTTAATGCATTTCCTTATTTGGGTTTTTACTCTTATCTATACATCTTTCATTAATTTCCTTCTAAGAATTTAGATTTAATTATTATCAAATTATACTTGAGTTACAATTCGATTGGTATAGGTATTATTATTAATACGGGAGGACATGAGTTTAAGTGCACTGAAACGCATTATTCTCTTATTTATGAGGTAGGAGGGGTTATGGATAATTTTAAATATTGTGTCAAAAAATATATATATGATCATAACCTAACTCATCATACTTAACTAGATAATTAGTGTTGTTAGTTGTTTTGATTAACTAATAATATTATAAAATTAGAGGGATTAAATTTTATAAAATTTAAAGGCATAATGATAGACTTAGTCCTGAACGTTTACATTTTTTTATCAATTTGGTCTTTATTCTTTTTTTTTTAGTAAAAAATGACCATCAATCTTTTAGAAAGTGCCGAATTTTTTTTTTAATAGAAATATTAATTAAAACGTTAAATTTTTAAACATTATAACATGTATGGCAATCTACAAGTACTTCATGATATTTTTTTACTTTTTATTAACTATTTATATATATTAAATATTTTAGCTTTTTTAATTTATTTATTGATGTAACATATATAACAAATGGTATCATGTCAACATGAAATACATTTTAACTGCCATATAAGTTGTCATGTCAATATTGTTAAAATTTTAATATTATAATCTATATTTTCATTAAAAACCAATTTGTCTCTTTTTGAATGATTGACGGTCAAATTTTACTAAAATAATTAGGGGTGAGCAAAACTCAATTCGAATCAGAAAATTCGAAAAAAATTTCGAATTTCGAATTTCGAATTATTCGAATCGAGTTATTCAAGTTAAATGAATCAAGTTGAATATTTTTCAAATTTCGAGTTCGAATCGAGTTGAATTTTCGAATTTGAATAACTCGAATAAACCGAATAGAACTATATTATTTTTAATTTTAAATTTATATTATCCAGATCCAAATATTTTTACTTTATCCCATCTTTCCCCAAAGCTCAAACCTTTTACCTTACCCAATTTTTTTCCCTAAAAATTAAAACTCATCCATAAACTAAACCCAAATATTTTTAATTTTTTACCTTTTATCTTATCCAAATATTTTTAATTTATTACCTTTTACCTTACCCAGATGTTGTTTACTTGTACTTTTGCTTATGTTTTTTTTATTATAATCTTATTGTGTTGTTATTGTTTACTTGAACTTTTTTCACTTATTTATTTCAATTTTTCGTTGTATAATCATGTTTAAAAATAGAGTTAAGATGATGAAATAAGATTCAAAAACTCGATTAATTTAAAAATTATCCATTCGATTCGATCGATTTGATCAAATGCTCACCTCTAAAAATAACAAAAAATAAACTGACAAAAAGATATAAACATTAAAAACTAAATTTATCGATATACTTAAAATATAAATATAAAAACTAAATTCCAAATTTTAATACACTAAAAAAAATCAAAACTAGAATTTCATCAATCCATATTTTTCAATCAAAGATGATATTTGGGAAATAAAATTGGTTGAAGAAAATACAAAAGATCAATTAGACATTGCCTTATGGGGACTATCAAGTTATATAGTAGACAAGGAATTTGCCATACATGGTTAAACCCAAATTCTTAATATCTTTATTTTTTATTTTTTTATTTTTTTAAGGTATCTATCGAAGTAAATTTAGTAATTAATCATTTACATTTTGTAGATTCAATATGGGGTAGATGTTAGCCACGAATTTAAAAATTGCTCCTTATTCAAAATGAGAATCAAACTTTTAACCATTAGTTAAGATAAGAAAAACCATTATCATCTTACTTAATTCTTATATATATATATATATTTTTTTTTTGTATTTGGTATCCTTAAAAAGTTTAATTATTCCCTAGTTCCACCCTCTCTTCGAACTTCTGAAATTTAGTTCATTTGCTTTTAGTCTTAAGAATTTAAATTTTTATTTATTTGATTTAAAAGTTAAAGTTCGACCATGTTAATTGACTTCCATTATAAATTGGACTTTAATTTTAAAACCAAACAAACAGAGGGATTGAATTCTTTGAATTAAAAGTAAAAGGATTAATTTTGAAAAGGTATAATGATAAAATTAACTCTCAATGTTTATATATATATTTTTATCAATTTGGCCCTTATTCTTTTTTTTTTAACTAGATTTGACTATTAACCTTTTAAAAAGAGTCAGTTTGTTTTTTTTTTAGCGACGTTGGAATGACAATCTGTGTGGCAGTCCATGTGTATTTCATGTTGATATGGTATTACTTGTTTTATATATCACCTCAACAAATAATTTACAAATTATAAAAATATTCAAAAAAGACAAAATTCATAAAAAAAAAATAATTAAAAAATAGCATAAAGTAACGTGGATTGTAATCAAATTTAAAAATCAAAAGAATACAATATCTAGAACTATCTATAGCACTCCCTAATCCATAAATAGAAGGATAATGCGCTTTAACGCACTCAAATCCACATTCTTCTGTATTGACAATGATACTCTATCAATCGAACTAAAACTTAATTGAATATATATATATATATATATATATATATAAAGATTTGTGTAGCTACCACATATTTTTTAGAATTTATTTATTTATTCAAAATAAACCAGCACATATGATAATGATATGATTTCTTCTGGGATTGGGATATATATATTATATGCTAAACCAATAATTTTTCCAAGATCTCAATACAATTGGCCAAATGATGTGCCACCAACTTAATTTAATTAAATAAATTACTCTAAAACCATCTTCAAACAAACATATAGTGTTAAAAAACAAAGGGACACTGTTAGTTATAATGGCCGGTTGCAAATAGAGACTAAATTGTGAACACGTAAATAGTTATGTATTTATAATTTAATCTATGTTTTTCTAACCAATATTTAACATTTAAGTTTACGATTAAGCTAATGAAAAGTTCCGATTGATACAATATCGATACTTTAAGGGTTCAATTAAAATGTTTGAAAATTTAGGGACCAATTTAAAATCAACACTTAATATTTGCTTAATTGGTGACTTGAAAGGAAGGACCTCCTCCCGTTTTGTATTTATTATAGTTTAGCCATTCCTTTCAAAGACAGAGAATCCAACCCATTACTCCACGTCACCAACCTTCCTTTATTAAAAAACAATCTCCCCCCCATACATTCCTTCCTTCAAAGCTCAAATCATAATCCAATTTCAGACCAAACCCCAAATCTCTCTCTTTGTCTGTCGGATATTTCCAATGGAGGGTCTTATTCCTTTTGTTTATAGAGCAATCATCCAATACAAAAATGGAAGACAAGGCCATCGTGTTTTAGCAACATGGTTCAATGACTCACCTTCAGCTTCTTACATGAGACTCCCAACTGGTGATTCTGGTCGGTTTCAAACATCTGATACACAACAACTGTTTCGATCAGATTATGTCAATTTTTCAACCTCCTCACCTGTTTCTTCTCCCATCACCACCACCACTTCCTCTTCACCTCTCTGCCGTCGTTTCATCACCTCTCGCCGTGTCGTTTCATAATCATTACATTGAATGCAGTGACATGTCTGAAGGAAGCTGAAGGTGTGCCACTTACATATCATGTTTTCTTTTTCTTTTTTATCAATTTTGTTGAGGGGAGATCAATCTCGGTGGAGGTATTGTGTCTGGAGTGTCTATGCTTGATTTTATCTTCTGTTTACACGGAACTCATTATGTGAACCTGATAAAATCGAACATAATCACCTCAAACACAATACATCTACAATTTGAAGGTCTAGACGACCTTCCTTCGACAAGCTTATTAATAAGTCATTTGTGTTGTGAACAAAAAGTTTAAAGGATGTATAGGGACACGACCAAAGGGGATTGATCCCTATCAACTTTCTGTTCTTGTTATAGTGTAAAGAAATGTAATAGAATTGTGATGTTTGATAAAAATGTTCTTTTATTAAATGCTTTGTAAAGACAAAGAAGGGGCTCCTTGTTATGTTATGTTAATTGTTGGATTAAATGTGGTGATTAAGAATAATTTGTGTTTGGGGATGTTTTTTTGTTCCTTTGAATTGTTGTGAAAACGGGTGTGTGGTTTTTGGAGTTATTGTTTAATAATAAATTTTTTTTTTTTTTATTAGTAGTAGTAGTAGTAGTATAATTTCAAACCCCATCCCTCTATTTTACAAAATTGAGAGGTTAATCCCTCCGTTTTAAATTGTCAAAAGCGTGTTTGTATTTTATGAAAATTGAGAAGCTAATCCAACAGGGTACATAATATTATTAAACCTTGCTATTAAATTGTTGACATAGAAATAAACTAAAAGCAATTTATAAGCATGGAATTAGTAAAAATGTAACAATTTAGTCATTTATATACAAGTTAATGTGTTTATAAATAGCTAAACTAATCTCTCAATTTTCATAAAATATGAGGATCAAATTCTAATAAATTGAAGTAGGAAGACTAATTTATCAATTTTTATTAAGTAAAAGGATGAAAAATCAAAATTAGACCTTTTTCAATATGTCAAATAAGAACAGCCGGCTGCAATGTATCTGAATATGTTTTATTGTTATGCAAGATTTCAACACATAAATTTAAAAAAAAAAAACTGATTGTCCAATAAACTCACAACTTTGATAGTTCTGTTAGCTTATTTCAGTTTCTGGTGTAATTTTTCGAATTCGAGTTTGACATTTAGGACTAAATTATAATTATGTCCTTTTTCTCTTACTCTCAAATGGTAGGACTAAATTGCTTCGAAAAAAAAACATTTAAAAAAATGAAATGTTTGGTATTGAGATAGTTAGGCAGTCATTTTCTTAAACATGGATAAGTTTTAAAAAAAACATTTAAAAAATAGTGTCTGCAAAAGACTTTTAACTTCGAAAGAAGTAACGTGAAACATTTTCAAACAAGTTATCTACAAAATTGGTTAGAATTTTATTGTCAACTCTAAAGAAATAATTATTTAACATCTAAATATAAGTAATTATTAGAAATATTGAAATAGTCAACCTTTTTCTCTAATACTAACTAAAGATGAAATATTGAAATATTGGTCAGAATTTGGTAGTAATGCAACTCCGTTGTCACTATTTTCAAAATCAGATATTGGTCAGAATTTGGTAGTAATGCAACTCCGTTGTCACTATTTTCAAAATCAGATATTGGTCAGAATTTGGTAGTAATGCAACTCCGTTGTCACTATTTTCAAAATCAGAATGGATCGACTGGATCAGAAATTAATTACGGTATCGATCTAGAATAAGAGATTAAAGTGATTAATTCGTGAATCGGTTGAATCGATTTGTTTTATTTTTTCATAATTTATTCAATTGAACCAATCAGACTGAAAACCAACGATTTGATCGATTTGACCATCGATCCAATTTTGATAACCTTGAGTCAAATCTCTAAATGGAATAAGCTCGACTCAAAACCTTACTTAACATCCATAATCTTACAATAATCAAAGGGTTAAGAAAACATGTCCTTTTAAATCTATATTGCAGTCTGAAGGGGAAGATCTTTGTGAGTGTAAATAACCCCTTTGTCACCATTTACCACCTGCCCACTGCCTCTCAAAACCCTATAAAAAAACACGATAAAAGAAAATACGAGAGATGATCAATTTCCATCATAAAAAATCATTCTAAATTGAATTAATAAATTATGCAAGTTAAATGTGTCGCATACCATCGAGTTGTTAACAATCCTTCGACTCCGACCGGACCACGGGCATGAATCCTACTGGTACTTATTCCAACCTGTAATCCAAAAACCAGAACATCAATCAACAATGTTGTGTAACATTAAGAACTTGGAAAGATTAAATACCTCAGCACCGAGTCCGAATCGTGCTCCGTCACAAAACCGAGTGCTTGCATTATGAAATACAGCAGCACTGTAACAATTAACAGATGTTTAACTAGTAACCCGAACGATAAAAACGAAATTTCTAGACTCTGAAACCCGAACCTGTCGACTCCATGTAAGAAAATTTCAGCAACTTCATGATTTTCAGTAATGATGCAATCAGTGTGAGAACTGCAAAGAGAAGTAAGTTTAATCGTACTACCAAGCTGAAGAAAAACGAATTCGAGTTCAGATATTCATGACATGCCTTCCGTGTTGATGTATATGATTGATAGCAGCTCGGACATCGTCCACGATCTCGATCGTGCAAGCCATCGAGTTGTATTCATGATGAAATGAATGAGTCTCCGGTATGTTTAACAATGAACTTGCTCTCGGTCCACCGTAAAGTATAACACCTTCGTGTTGGAGACCCGAAACGAGTTCATTGAGCAAACCGTTACTCGATAAATCCTTGTGTAGTAGAAGAGTTTCCTGAAAACCGATGGGAACCGAATAAACCTATCAATTGAACGGGTTAAGTTGATTCTGGGTTGGATCAATATGGGTTTCGAGTTTAAAATTCTCGGGTCATTTCAGTTTCGGGTCGGATCATTTGGATTGAAATGAAATTTTACCATAGCATTACATGCTGCAGGATAATCTATCTTAGCATCACGAACAATCTGTTTAGCCATATCCACCTTAGCAGATTTGTCCACATAAACATGGCAAATTCCATCTATACACAAACGTCCAAATATCAATACATACATACATATATACATACATACGTTTTTTTCTTACCAGCATGACCAAGAACAGGGATTTTGGTCGAATTCTTAATTTGAGTAACAAGTTTATTGCTGCCTCTGGGGATGACAAGATCTATCACATCGTCAAGCTGTGCCAAAATACATCACATCATCACATCAAATTCTTAAAGTCGGAGCCTCCATGGTACTTGTATATATATATAACAAAGAACTTATATCAACTCAAAATCGTACGAATCACCTTAAGTAAATTGGGAATATCCTCTCTTGAAGCCACTAGTCCAATGAGTTTTTCTCCGATCTTTTCCGGGATGGCCGAAGTAATCACCTAAGAAACAAAAGCGATAAGGCAACAAGGGTTATGATCTCATATAAAAAGAAAAAGCTACCCAAACCCAAGTCCGGGTTTGAGTTAATCGGATTGATTTCTCGAGAACATGGGGGAAACGAACCTTGTGCAAGATTGCATTAGACCTCTTAGCTTCTTTGCCACCTTTGAGCAATAGGCCATTCCCACTTCTAATGGCTAATGAAGCTATCTGTTGAACATCAAATTGTAATCTCAACAAACCCTTACATGCTAAAACGATACCAGATCGATACGACTTAAGGTCAATTCTCCGATTACCTGAACAAGAGCATCAGGTCGAGACTCGAATACAACCAACAGTACACCGAGAGGAGAAGATGTTTTCTCCAAGATGAGTCCATCTGCAAGCTGGGACAAAGGCAGTCGAAAGAGTCAAATTAAGGACATATATCGATGCATTCCTTAAACGTTTTTCGACGATTTTGTAACCTCTGTTCTCTTTAAAACTCGGCCGATAGGATCTTCCATGTCAGCAAGTACACGAATCGATTTTGCAAGACCGGATATCTGTAAAAACGAAATAAGTCGAATGAAACTCGTGCTAAAAGATTTAATGTGACCCCAAAATCAACAAATGCTTGCCTTTCCGGGTTTCAACGACAAACGAGATATCAATGACTTCTCGTATCCATCATTCTGAGCAGCAGTAACATCAGCTTCGTTTTCAATCTTAATTAGACTCTCATTAGCCTCGAGGGCATCGGCAATGTTGAGCAAAATCTTCCTCCGATCGTCAGAGTTCATTTTCTGAAGTCGTCTCGAACATTCCCGTGCTGCAACCGCCATCTCATGTGCACCGAGTTCTTTAACCAAAGTCCATAAATGTGCATCTCGATGAAACAGAGTCCCAACACGCTTTCCTTGAAGTACCTTTATAATGTTATCAGTGGCATAGCCACTTTCAAAAACAAAGTAACATCAAAATAAAGAGAGGAGACACCGACATAACCTATTTACGGAGTTCGGTTCTGGAACATACCTCGTAATAACAGAAGGAATACCGGCATAAGCTGCACAGACAGCTGCATTAACCTTTGCAGTCATACCACCCCTACCAAGCCTAGACTTATCTCCAAAAGTAATTTCACATTGATGTTTCTCTTTTATATATGTATGAATCAGTTTCGAGTTCGGGTCACTCGGAGGTCTGCTGTAAAGCCCCTCAACGTCGCTCAGCATAACAAGGAGATCGGCTTTTAGTTCCATAGCTAAAAGACCAGCAAGACTATCATTGTCCCAAAATATACCCGAAGAATCCTTAAAAACAAACAAACAGGTTACTAATTTCAACTTGAATCTAACATGAAACATATTTAAAATTTGATCCACGGGATACCTCGTAAGGCGCTCTTCGAGCACTGACTGCATCATTCTCATTAAAAATAGGGATTACTTTCAAAGACAACAAATATTTCACTGTTTCAGACAACTGTTTTCTGAAACTAGTGTTCCTAAATTCAGTGTCGGTCACAAGATATTGTGAAGAAGTAACATCAAGCTGCATAAAGAAGTATAGGGATTAATTTACTTAGTTCTTGAGTAGTGGGGGAAAATGCAATTTGATTCCTAATACAGGTACTACTATGATACTTTTACCATTGTCGGACTAATCAATTTACGATTAAACCGATTGGACCGGTTCGATTATAGGCAAGACAAACTAACCTGGCTAAACAAGGTGTCATATAGAGCCATTAAACTGCTTTGCCCAACAGCTGCACAAGCTTTGCCATCAAGTTCAAATTGTGCATTTTGAAGCTCAGCCAAGCTAATATACAAATAAAAAAGGGACTAAATTGTTTAATTTATGAAAAAAATGGGCATTTAAGAAATTGATTGATAAATGATAATCTTACCTGCTGTTGACCAATTTTCTATACCTAAGCCTTTGAAGTCCAAGACCAACAGCACCTGAAGTGACCAACACTATCTCATAACCTTGAGAATTTAGTTCCTTGAGCTGCAAATAACCAATTCAATAAAAAAAGACGTAAAAAATCTCATGCTTCACCAACAAGCTATTGGTCCCAATAAAAAAATAGGGTAAATTACCCTAATAGTCATTCAATTATTAGTAAATATTTTTGTCACCTGACCATAAAAAGTTATAAAATAATCACTCAACTATTCAATTTTATCTTTTTTTGTCACTGTTTCGCTAACAGTGGCATCTTTTAAAATTGACGAAATAGCAATTTTAACCCTCAACATATATTATGTCAAATTACTCTTAATTTAAAAAAATCTAACCCTCAACATTTACCCATTTTGTAATTTGATCATTTTTTCAATTTTTTCTTTTTTTTTTGTGATATTTTCACTTAAAAAGCTAAAAAACAAAATTATCAATTAAATTTGATTGAAAACACCCAAAAATCCAAGATAATTATTTTGATATTTTCTCATTCTTTTAAAATTAACCCTCAAAATCTCAAAAAAAAAATGCAACATTTAAATGGTAAAGGTTAAATTTTTTTAAAAATTGAGGTTAAATTGACATAATTTATAAATATTGAGAGTTAAGAGTAGCATTATACCATTTTTAAAAGTTGTCACCAGAGCAGCTAAAAAAATCAAATTAAATACTTGGATAATCATTTTATATGATCAAAAAATAAATTTACTAATAGTTGGGTCACTCCTAGTGTAGTTCACCCAAAAAAAATATCCCATGTTTCCCATTATGCCCTCGTCTTCTTCAATTATTTACCTGCTCACATAAAGCACCGACTCTACCCACCGCTAATCTTCCATCAGCTCGAGTCACCACAGCTGTTCCTACCTTTTCGGGTTTTTTCAATAAAAAACCCAGAAATCAAAATTAGTTTTTATTAATTAAAAATTAATTTAAAAAATGAGACAGAAACCTTAACAATGAGACGCTTGACATTTGTGACAAAAGCACGAGAAGGATCCATGGAGGCAAGTGAGTGAGTCTAGCTGAGTCGAGTTGATCAACTCAGAGCTTTCAGTTCTTCTATTTGGGATTGGGAGTTTCAGTGTACAACAGTGGAAGAGAGATGGGTCTTGGAGAAGAAGATGAATGAAGGCAACGTTTTGCCACCTTCTATAAATAGGGTTGTTTTCGAAAAGAAAAAAAAAAGCGAAAATACAATTAAAAATTAAAATTATTATTTATAAATGCGACATAGTATAATAGTGTCATATCAACATAATATACACATGAACTGTCATACAATATATCAAATCAAAATTGTTAAAAAAATTAATGTTTTAGTTGATATTTTAATTTTTTTTTTAAATAATTTAATTATTTTTTAAAAAAATTAATAGTTAAATTTATTTAAAATAATAATAAAGATCAAATTGATAAAAAAATATAAAAGTTAAGGCTCAACTTATCATTATGCCTACAAATAAATATTTGAGCTATTGAAAAATCAAATCAAATCAAATCATTTGATACGAAGTATAAACAAATTAAGAGCTGAAATAATTTAGATCAAACTTCACTCGCAATAATAACACATATTGGAGTTGAAACACATATAACAATTACGCATAATAAGATTCGAATTATTAAAATATTATTTTCTTAAAAGAAATTAGTTAGGGTGATAAAAGAAATTAAAGCTAATGTGTGGTTTTAAAAATTGAAATGAAATGTCGATTGAGTCTTAATTTGATTGGTATAGGTATTATTGTCAATGTAAGAGAATATGGTTTCGAGTACATTGAAACGCATTATCCTCTTATTTATGGATTGGTAAGGGGTTATGAATAATTTTAAGTATTGTGTCAAAAAAAAAAGAAAAACTAAATCAAATTTATCAAAGATAATAAAATCGGATCCAGATTCATTTTATTATTTTATAAAAATAATTTCTGATTCAATCAATTTAATCGATTTAACTTGTATAACACCCCTAAATACAAGCATAACTTAGGGCGAGTCGCTAACGTTGGTGATCAATAAAAATCATACCCAATGATTAAGTGAGAGAAATACAACCAATCGACACGTAGTGCAACATGACAATAAAACTTATCGTCATTTATACCAATTGTAAAATTATGTGTGGTTTTGGTTTATTTACAAATTGAGACTTTAATTTGTCAAAAAATGGTTATAGTGTTTTATGAAAATCGAGAAGTTGAGTTAATTGGGTAATAGCTTTAAAACTATCGATTTAAAAATCAATCATTCAACAATTTATATGCAATAAATTAGTAGAAATTTGTCATTCAAGTTTGTGTATTTACTAAAACCCAGATTAATTTCACGATTATCATAAAGTACGATGGTCAAATTCTAATAAATTATAATGTGAAGAGTATAGCTTCTTGGTTTCATATCAAAATTTTTTTTTACATAATACTTAAAATTACTCAAAACTTCTCCTTAATCCAATCTTTAAATAAAAAAATAATGTATTTCAATACACTCGAATCCACGTCCTTTGTAATATGATAGCATTGTTGAATAATAGGTACAAATATTGTATAAAAGAAGGATATTAGGACTAAATCTATCCAAACATCAGAAAAGCTTCAGCACTGTAATGAAGTTTCCCCCACTTGAAAATTTCCCAGAGATACAAAACATCTTTTCTAAAACATGTATTTTCTTTTGTCGGAAAAATGAGATGTCGTGGCAGTTCAAGATTCACATGAGATCTTGATGTTTTGCAATGGAAATGACGGGTTTTCCTTTCAGTCCCTCAATCTTGTTTCAGTTGTTCACGAATCTGCTCAGCCTTCCATATTTTATTTCTATTTTGTTGTTTACCATATTATTTTATTACTGTAATCTATATTCAATGTGGTTCAACTGTAAATAAATCCAAATGTTTTAATCATTTAATTTTAAAAATTACAAAATAATCATTAAATTATTTAAAAAAAATTATTTAAGTTACACTTAGCTATTAAAACTGCATTGTTTTATGGCCTTTTTTATTTGCACCGCTTATACATTTTTTTTTTTTTACAATTCAATTTTTTCATGAAACAACTTTAAACGTCATAAATATTCGAACCAAAATAAAAAAAAATTTTATTCTCCGATATCTGACACTGACCATTAAATCGATTTAGATTTAAAGTATATTTTTCTACTCGTCGATCGATGCTGATCCATTATATCAATCATCGAATTGTCGTTTGGAGCTCAATAAATGGATTTTTTTAAAAACAAATTCAATAGCAAAGTGACTTAAATAAAAACTTTCAAATAATTCATTACGTAACTTTTTGTAATTAAAAGTTTAATGACTTTGAGTATAATTTACTTATTTTTCATTATTAAAATTTAATTTAATTTTCTTGTTTATATACATATTTATCTATAATAAATTACTACCATTAAAATTTATCATACATAATTTTAATTTATTTTTTCTTAAAAAGAAATGTTTTCTCATCCACATAGTGGTGATAAAAATTCTAATTTTCTAATACTTTTGAAAAGGCTTAATATAAGCTTTAGTATTTTAGTTTTACACTATTTTTTAATTTGGTACTTTAGATTTTTTTTTTGTCTAGTTTGGTATCTAAACTTTTTAAACATTATACAAATTACTCCAATATGCTAATAATATTATTTTTTTAATGAAGTAACAAAAATAATCAATGTATAACCAATATGTGAAAGATGACATACAATTTTTTTTTATATACTTTAAATGTTCAATTACTTCTAGTTTAATTTATATATTTTATTTTTTTAAAATTTGACATAATAAATTTCTTTTATTTTTTATTTTTAACTCTTGTTTTTTTCTTCAACATTCATTCATTAGGGTTTTTGTTAGAGATTGTGTGACCAAAATCCTGTCACTTGTCAAAAAAATAAAATACAAAGATAAAATAAGGAGATCTGTGAGGGTGAAGGTCCGAGGGGTTGTGATTGAGTACGAACCGTACAGCACAAGTTGAATCTGTATAAAACTATACTTTTTTTATTTGACTTTGATTAAAATAAGGTTTTTCAATCTTTAAATAGATGTAGTCGAAACTTCTTTTGTATTATTTGTTTTTCAACAGTAGTGATTTTCTTTTCCTCTACCCGTGATTTTTATTGCAAGAGTTTTTCAAGTAAAATATATGTGTTTTTTTATTTTTTTTTCTTATTGTTTTGAGATCGTTTTACCACCATTATTGACGTTTATTATAACAAGTTTCTTCAAAAAATGACAACGTTTTTTGTGGAATTAAGAGCTTTGTTAAAATTATGCCATACTTTAAGCATGCAATCTCTCTTAAATCATTCATGCAATTAACAATTAAAGTAATCTCGATCTCTATAAAAAATAAAATTGGAACATATTATTTAACGAAATCGAAAAACACTCCAAATTAATGTAATCATTTTACCATTAAATTCCATTTCATCTATCATATATCGATCACATATTAATACAAAAAGGCCTTATGTAAGATATAATATGAAAGGTTAGCAACTTAGCATGATGTAATTTTAGAACAAGTTTTGAACGTGTTTCACAATAATGCAATTTTAGGGCAATTTTGCCTCTTGTCTTTTATAATATAGATGTTTTTCGAGGTGTTTGATTCCATTACATTGTTGATTCACAGTTGTTGCAGATTTATTAAGCAATCTACTTGTTACAATGTATTATTAAATTATTAATAAGTTTACATTTCGGACATTTAATTTTAAAAAGATATAAAATAGTCATTAAAATTTTCGAAAATTTTTAAAAAATTTTATTTAAGTTATTGAACTATTCAAAAGTTTTTTTTATCTAAGTCATTAAATTATTAAATTTTTTAAAAAATTTAACTAGCATTCTCTAAACAACGATTTAACAATCGATATAATGAATCAGTACCTTTCAACAAATAAATTCCTTACTAATGATCAGTAAATCTAAGAAGAAAGATAAAAAAATTGTTTTTAATGACGGGTGTACTTGTGATTATGTCATGTCAACGGGAATCACTATTTCATGGACAATATTTGCTCAAATTTCATAATCTTAATAGTTAGTTTTGAGAATAGATTTGAAATCGTTAAATTAGTTATGTTAAATCGGTTAACTTATCGATTTAGTTTTAATTAGATAAATTAATATAAGATTTATAAAAATTTTAAAAAATATATTAAAAACTATAAAATTTTGATTTAATCATCATTTCAATATTTTCTTTTCTCTGAATTAATGTATCAATCAATTTTTAATTTAATTAATCTAATCCATCAGTTCAATGTTAAATTCATTTAATCACAAAAACAAGGATTTTATATTAATAGAATAAAATAAAAGAATTAAATTATAAAATTTTGACAGCGATACATAATTTTTCTATCAAATTTGTAGTATAGTAATATTAAAGGGTAATTTACATTTTGGGTCATTGAACTTAGTATCAATATTTTATGTAGGTCATCAACTTTTAATTTTATCAAATTACATCACTGTATTTTTATTATTCCAAACTTATTTAATGCTATTCTCGACAAATAATTTCAAAACAAAATCTCACTCCACATGCATGTCTGACTTATTTTTTAAAACGAAGCTAACTAAGATTTTATCATTAATGTTTTTGGAATCGGATTGGTGATTAAACTGATCAAATTATCGGTTTTTGGTTTGATTGGTCAATCAATTCAAAACAATTAAATTTTTAAAAATGAAAAAAAAATTATTCAACCAATTTTTTAGCTCAATTCAACCGGTACTTACAAATTTACAGATCAACCGATTTTTTACATCTAACTGGACATGCATTGCATTTAATCCGGTTCAAACATTCGAAGAATTTTGTGCTAAGTCATTTTACATAAGTGACATAATTTGTTAATTCCATAAGTTTAGTGATGCAATTTCATATGATTAAAAGTTTGAATGACACTTAATGCTAAATTTATGGACCCAAAATGTAAATTACCCCAAATATTAAAATATCAAAAACTCTAATATAAAAATCCTTATTAAACAAATATGTATTTGATGTCACACTATTGTCATCCATGCAACACATATGACATTGTTAGCATTAAATCCATAATTAAACTGATTAAATTATTGATTTGATCTATTTAATTAAAAAAAATTCAATCATCGATTCAATTAAATTTTTAATTAATTTAATCAAATTTTAACGATTTACAATTCCAACAATTCATTGTCGGTTCTAAGTTGATATCTAAATTAAATCTAATTCATCAATTCAATTCGATTAAAAAAATACAGTGGACAACGACATTATATCTGTCTGTCAGGCTCAAGAGTCGTGTTTGACCAAAGTGTAGCATGTAATGACAAGTTATCTACCTTAATTATTGCATCATTCGACTGTGATTGTTCTAAGCAGATAGCAGTGCCAATTGGCGTCATTGTTGTGGAGAAACTGCTGGAAATGGGTCTATACCAGACACGTAGGGTTAGTGAACCAATTGATTAAATTAAAAATCGATGGGAAGATAAATTTGAATAAATAAATTAGAACGAAAAATTAAATAGAGATAAAAAAATCGATTGAATTAATTAAATCAAGTTTTATATATTCTTTTATTTATATGATTTTTAAACAATGTATTTAATTAAAATTAAATTCACGAATCGAGTAAAAATAATAATAATTTGATTAATTCGATTCTTAATCCATTTAAAAAAACATTGGATAGATGATAACTTGCCCCCACATCCCAATTTCACCACAAATTTCATCAATGCTTGATTTATATCGATTTAATTATTAATATATACTGTAGCTAATATTGGTATATAAATTTGAGAGAGATAATTATAAGATTAAATTTATATTTTTAATTAAAATATATTATAAACTTGAAAATAAATCGGTCCAAACTAGATTCAAGGTTTAAATGTTACGTTCAAAGCTTTATCCATATTTTAAACGAATTTTTTTTTATTTAAATCCATTTTTCAAATCTAATATTTTCATCTTTGCTTTATGGGTAGGGTTTGCAATCAAAACTCGATACTTCCTTTACACTCAAGGGCCAATCTTTGTATAACCTAAGGAAACTTTTGCATGCCTCCATTGAGTTATTGGAGGTGAAAGGGAAGAAGAGAGATGGAGTTTTAAGGTTTCTCTCGCTTTGAGCATAATGGATTCCAAACAAAAGACTCACACGACGAGCTATTAGTTTTGTGGTAGAGCATATCTTTGATAATTGCATCTTTATGCTCGGGTTGTGAGGACTTTTTGCCATATTAATAGTTCAATATGCTCTGAGACAAAATTAAAGGTGTTGGAAAGTGTTTTGCTGCCCTTAATATATCAATCATCGAAGACATATTAGCTTGATGTACTTCTCTTGTTCGAACCGAGTTTGAAACCAAACTTTTGAGATGATAAATGGGATTTTTTTTCAAAATTTTATTTTTGAAAGTAATCTATAAATAGGGAATGGAAATAAATTGAAGAAACGTAGTATTTGCAAATGCAAAAGAAGTCTAATTAGAATTTGAAGCCCAATTCAATGGATCCTGAAAGGGGTACTATTTAATCTTCTTCGGCATATCCCACATCGGTAAATATAGGAGGATAATAGTTTAGATATGTGTAATTTTTGAAATATTCGAATTTAAAATTTGAGCCGATTTATTATATTTATTAAATTAGAGTATTATTATTCGAATTTGGATTAAATAATTTTTTGTAATTTTTTATATTTAAATCTATTAAATATTCGAGTTTAGTGATTTAAATAATTTTTAAATTAACATTTTAAAATTAAAGCAGATAATAAATTTGGATTTGAAGATCATAAAAATAAAACAAATTCAAATAGTAAATATTTAAGTCTATATTCCTTATGTCGATTGAGTTTTAGTTTGAGTAATATTAGTATTGTTGTTAGTGCAGGAGAACGTGGGTTCGAGTATTTTGAAATGCATTATCCTCTTGTTTAAAGGTTTGGATGGGTTTATGAGTAGTTCTAAATATTGCATAAAAAAAAACAGATATGATAATAACTTATAATGAGATTAATGTTATTATTCGCAAAGTATATTATATTTTTTATGAAACATCTTAAAGGTGCTCATGGTTCAAGCCTAAGCATGGTACTAACATACTTTATGCTTGTCCAAACCTGGGCCGAACCAAAATATGATCTAAAATTTTGCCCAATCCTACTGATAATTGCAAAAGATTAAATCAAGTTCATTTTAGGTCCGCCCATATTATTTTTTAATTTTAAAAAAAAATATTTATTTTAATATTTAATAATTTTATTCATTTGTTATTTATTGAAATTTTTTATATAGTATCTTAACATTATTTTAATTTTTACATTAGAGTTATATTATATATTTAGTATATATATATTTTTAATATGTTCTAAATTACATAATATACAAAAATAACATAATATAAAGATATTATAAACTTAAAAACGGACCGGACCAAGCTTTCAATGTTAAAGCCCAAACTCAATTCATATTTTAAACGGGCCAAATTTTTTTCTTAAATTATTCTAAATTTCGAACAGATTTTTGAACCTGAATGGGTAACCCGACCCATTAACAGGTATAGTTTGAGATGATACTCTAAAGAAAGGAATAATAGCTGCTTTCACACTGATTCTCAAGTCATAAAAAATAAAAGTAAATTCTTAAAGTTCTAAGGCAGAGAACAGTTTAGAACAGAAAAATGAAATTTACAAAAAAGAATTCTAAATTGATTGAATTCATAATTTACATGAAAACTCTATAAACCATACCATTTGAAAATATATTATCACCAAAAATTGACACAAGTTGTATATAAACCAGACATTGTTCATTAAGATGGGAAAACCAGCAGCAGCATTGCCATCAAACACTGAGGTATTCACCGTCACAAGAACAGCCACCGTTGCTGCTGCTTTCGTTACCGTGTCGGCGTCGACGTTGTGTGTTGAGACAACAGCAAAGGAGACCGACCAATAACATGAAAACCCAAGCTGATGCTATAGCTTGTGCCCATTTCAAGTAATGCTCCATTTTTGTAGGGTTTTTCTCCTTTTTCTTTACTCCAACTTTGATACTTGTCTTTTTCTTTTGGTCATTTATCTCATAAACTTGACTACAAGTTACCTTTATATCTTATATCCTCTTAAAATGTTAATGATATATAACATATAAATGTACAGTGTATATATGCATGCATATATCTAATGTTCGATAAAAGTATTATTAGGAGTCAAATTGCATTTTGTTTTTTTTACTAAAAAAATGAGTAAATTAATCCCAGTATTACAAATCCAAGAGTATAGTGTTAAAAAATTCATCCATTTGTATTGTTAAAAGTTGGCATGATTGGTGGAACAACCAAACAATGGCACATGGAGTGCCATGTGTACCTCATGCTTATGTATAGATACTAGACCTGTTCATTGGTTAGACTTCCAGTCAAAACCCAAAGGCTCACCCAAAATTTTAGAGAGTTTGTGCAAAAAATTGGACTCGTTTAAAATATAGATTGAGCTCAGGCTCGAACACTCAAGCCCAAGTCCTGAATTAGCCCAACTCTTCTTTTTTTTAAGTTTGTAATGTTTTATATTATGTAATTTATAATACATAAAATTTAAATCTATATGTAAACATTAAAAAAATGCTAAGATGATTATATATAAAATTTTAATAAATAAAATATATAATATTATTAAATATTAAATTAAAAATAATATAAATATATTTTAAAATTTTAAAAATATGAGTTGACCTAAAATAGACTTGGGTTAGCTATTTACAAATATGGGCAAACTTGGCAAAATTTTTAACAGACGAGCCAATTTGCATTTTGACCTAATATACAAAGATTAATTTTTTTCATTTTTTTTAATAAAAAGGACAAAAATATAATCTAACTATTAATATGAGGGCCTCTATGGTATTTTTACCGTAATAATCCCAGGCCCAAAAAGAAACTCGGACCACCATAAAACCAAAATGCCAAGCCCAAAAAATCCAACTGCAAATAAGGGAAAATAGCCAATGTCTGAGCCCGGGTTCGAACCGGGGACCTCTAGTGTGTGAGACTAGCGTAATAACCGACTACACCACCCAGACAACTCTGGTTATAGATCAAACTAAATTTAATTGTTAGAAGACCTAAACACAAAATAAAACCTTAATAGAAAAAGGGTAAATATATATTTTGGTACCTACTTCTTTTAGTTCAATTAGGTACTTGAACATTGCTTTAAGGTTCAATTTGATACCTAAAGTTTATTTTAATCCAATTAGGTACTTGAACTTAGTTTGTTTGTTCTGTATGTACAAAGACAGTATCCTTAAATTAAGGAACGAGGTGTACCAATGAACTATTGATCGGCACACTGAAAAGTGTGTGTTGAAGTTGACAAATTTATCAAGCCCGCAACCAACAGAATTTGCCCTACCTGCCCAGTATCCAAGCACTTCTTCATGTCAGTTTGGGGGTGGTGCCAATCCTTTGAACTCACCAATACGTGGAAGGAGCATATTAGAGTGTGTGTGTGTTGGAGCTGCCAAACTGGTCAAGCTTTGACCTACTTATCAAATAGGCTAAATCTGCCGTATCTACCTACTATCCAAGCACTTTCTTATATCAATTTGGGGATGGTGTTGGTCTTTCAAACTCAACTTGTTCCCTAATTAGGAACCCATAGTGTTGAGTTTAAGTTTACCAGTTTTTCGGGCTTCAATTATCGAGTTAGATGAGTGGAGGTAATGGTCTTCAAATTTCAACTGGTTCCTTGAATTTCGTGTATTGACCTGATAATTAAAATATTCATCGTCTTGAATATAATTTAATTTCTAATCGCACTAATCTCGTTGCTAATAAAATTTTGCCCTCTTCTTATAATTTAATCCAACCTCAACTTGCGAAATAAAAATTTGACACACAAAGCACCAAATCTTTCACTTAAAAAAAAATCAAATATTAACCCTAAACACACACGTGTTGAGTTACCCAAAAAAAACCCTAAACACACACGTGTGTTAACGTCCCACCGTATGTACAGGTGAACAGCCTCAATAACTCTTCACTAACTCAACTCTGGGAATCAAATAATCAAAAGGAATCTTATACGTCTCTTATCTTACAAAACGCTCACCGCTCAAACTTACGCGCCGCCGCGTCTCAGCGTCTCCGCCAAAGCTTTCATTTTCACAGCCGCTTAAACAAAGGGTTTGTTTCTTCTTAAAAGCTGCTAACTCTTTTTTCCTTATTGTAAGCTTAAGCTCTCTTTGGGGTTGTAATAAAGTTGCAGCTTTTTGCAGTCTCAACAATTTGTCGACACAAAAAAATGTCGGGTTTTGGATTGTCACATTCGGTGAATGTTAAGAACGATGTTGTTTTAAGGAATTTATGGAGTCTAGATTTGAGCTTTTTTAAAAATGGTGGTAAAAGATTTGTTTTGTCAATGAAGAAGAGACAAAGGGTAGTGATTTTAAGCTTAGCTCAACGGCCTGAGGCGGAGGCGGAGATGCAAGCTGGTGCGGCGATGAGTATAGTAACTAAGGGAAGTAGTGAGAGTAGTATTAGGAAAGAAGAAGTTAGGATTTTTGGGGAAGCTAAAATTGATGAAGGAAATGGTGGGGGTTCTTTTTATGGGAATGGTGGCAATGGTGGCGGTGGTGGAGGATACGGCGGTGGTGGTGGCGGTGATGGTGAAAAGGGTGATCCTGAAGAAGAAGAATTTGGACCATTAATGAAGTTTGAGGATGTAATGAAGGAGACAAATGCTAGAGGAGCTACTCTTCCTTCAGACATGATGGAGGCTGCAAAGACTGTTGGGATTCGTAAATTGCTTCTTCTTCGATATTTAGATTTGCAGGTAATGGATTGACTGTAATGAAAGTTTGAATATTTTTGTGATTCGATTGTGTTTGATGATGTTGTCAACTTGTTGTTATTACAGGGATCAAGTTGGCCTTTAGGATTTGCAATGAGGTCATGGGGAATGCTTCGAAACCGAATGTTAGCCGACCCATCTTTTCTTTTCAAAATCGGAACTGAGGTTTGTTCAATGAATCCGTTTTTATACTTGCATTGTTCAATGATCGAAACTGGATGGTGATTTTGCATTCCTTTATCGTAACACAGATAGTGATCGATTCGTGTTGTGCTACCCTCGCTGAAGTTCAAAAGAGGGGAAAGGATTTTTGGGCAGAATTCGAGTTGTATGTTGCCGATCTTTTAGTCGGAGTGGTAGTGAACATTGCTTTAGTTGGTATGTTAGCACCTTATGCACGTATAGGACAACCATCTATATCGAAAGGATTCCTTGGACGCATCCAAAATGCTTATAATGCTCTCCCTAGCAGGTTATCATAAATTTCTTCGATATAGATTCAGCATGATGTGCTTATTTTATTATGTACTTCTGATATTTGCGGTCCTGTACAGTGTGTTTGAAGCGGAAAGGCCACGTTGTAGATTTTCGGTAAACCAGAGAATCGGTACATACTTTTATAAGGTAAAAAGTTTATTTATAGGCTGAATAACTTAATAGCTTTGTCTTCGCTGGACGGATGTTAATATGATGAAAAAGAATTTCAGGGAGTATTGTATGGAACGGTTGGATTTGCATGTGGTATTATCGGCCAAGGAATTGCGAATTTGATAATGACTGCCAAGAGGTAAATGCATCCTTATTTATCACTTTGCCGACTTCGACTTATTCAGTTATGTGTGTGCATGTACAAGATCTTAAACCGTATGGGAAAATGATGGTTTCTCATTAAACAAATTGTGGTTCTTTCGATGTGCATGTCATTTTCTTGAACATTCTCGTTTCTCACCGAATGTTTTTTCCGTCTTTTAGGAGCATGAAAAAATCGGAAGAGGACATACCTGTGCCACCTCTTATAAAGAGTGCAGCTCTCTGGGGTATGTATGCCTTCACTTCTCGAATTCTAATCTTTACAATTCATGGAATTGTTGCAATAACATGATCGAAAAAAATCGAGTTAATGACCTTGATAAAAGTACCATGGAGGCCTCTATATTAGGAATTAGATTGCATTTTACTCCCTCTACTAAAAAATTAGGTGAAATTAGTCATTGTACTGTAGATCAGAGAGCAAACTAGTCCTTTCGGTTATTTATAGGGACTAATTTGCTATTTTTTAAGTAGAGGAAGCAAAAAGCATGGTAGTTTTACCTAATGACCTTGTATAAAGTTCCTTTACGTTGTTTCCGTAATTGTGATTAATCATTCATCTTGAATTTCGCAGGTGTTTTTCTCGCGGTCTCATCTAATACTCGATACCAAATCATCAACGGATTGGAACGGTTGGTGGAGACGTCACCTTTGGCCAAACAAGTCCCACCCGTTGCAATGGCGTTCACCGTCGGCGTGCGGTTTGCCAATAACATATACGGCGGGATGCAATTTGTAGATTGGGCTAGATTGAGTGGTGTGCAATAAACTGCAAACATGGTTTTCATGTACTTTAGCTATAAATATCCCCTATTTAACAAGGTAATTTTTTTTATAATATGTCAGTATCCGAGTTTTCATGCGATAAGTACTTACATGTTTAAAGTTTGATCCATAAGTTTTAAATAAATTCCATGTTAGACCAAGTCTGGTAGCTTTAGTTTCATGTCGATTGGCGGTGCTTAGATTTCCGATATGTTCTTGGGTCAATACCTTATGCTCCTCTTCGGGTCGATCTCGTCCTTACTGGTAAAATAATATGTGTGTGTATGTGTGTGTGTATAGATAATGTTGGCTCTTGGATGGTAATGAAATTTATGTATGATTCAATTAGGGGATGATGATCTTCACCCTTACGGCAATAGTGCCAAAATTAAGGCCACCAACATGTATTGGCCAAATCAACTGTATAGACCTGAAGTTATGGCAGTTAAGTATCCTTTATGCCGGTTTAATATTGATGGCCATCGGTGCAGGCGGGATTAGACCTTGCAATATTGTGTTCAGGGCAAATCAGTTCGATGCGACGATGAAGAAAGGAAGATCGCAACTTGAGAGTTTTTTCAATTGGTGGTACTTTTCGTTTATGTTTGCTTTTGTGTTAGCATTAACGACTGTTGTTTATATTCAGACTTCCAATTGCTTCTCTTTTGGTATCCATTGTGATTTTTGTAATCGGTCATCATGCCTACATAATAATGAAGCCTCAAGGGATTGTTTACGTGGACTTGGTTAAAGTGATCAGATATTCGAGAATAAAGCTGTTTGATGAAAAAAAAAAAAGAAACTGAACTATAGAAAAGAAAGAGAATGAGAGTTTTTGAGCGGTGAAGGCGGTACGAACAAGGAATGTTATATAACAACGATTTTATAACATTTTAAAGTTGAATGATCAAAACATGAACTTACTAATAATTTAATAACTTTAGGTGTAATTTATCCTTTCTTTTTAACACGTAGCTATATTTAACATACACTTGAATTCAAATACCTATCACTCTTCGTACCGAAACATAGACACCCTAATTTTTGACCACCCACCAAAAGAAAATGAAAGAATAAGGTTGGATCATAACATTTCACAATGCAAACAAAAATCTCAGTCCTTAAACAAAAATATCAGCATGTAACACCCAATTTCTACCTCTCATTCATTTCACAGTTGCACTATATAATGGTAATTAGCTTAGAACCTTCTTCTATTCATCGACTATATACATAGTTTTCATAAAAGGATGCTTTAAGGAGAAGCCGTCGTGCGTGAGAGTGATATGCCAATGGAGATGCAGAGCCGAGTAATGGAGTTAGCATATCAGGCACTTGACCTCCATGAGGTCTCGGATTGCCAATCCATAGCTCGGTATATCAAACAGGTCTGCTTTTAGTCTCGGAGCCTTCTATTTATAAGTAGCACAAATCTCTAAAATCAATAGTATAGTCATTGTTTCATCCAAGTAGGCCTGTCAATTCGAGTTGGATTGGGATGCAGTTCAGTCAGTCTCGCCGAATCAATTCAAGTTTTAAAATTTGGGTCAATAGAGGTTGTATATTGAGTTTATTTTGGTGGGTTATTTTGGGTGTTTCCATTTCAAGTTTGGTATAGGAGTTCAATTACTTGTCGGGTAGTGGTAAAGTCAAAAAAAATTTTTGGGAGGACATAATTAAATTGTATATTTTACGATTATAAAAATGCAATTTCATCATTTTAATGGTCTATATTTTTATAATTTTTAAAGGATAAAACTAATTTTTTATTATTTTGAGGGGTACAGAGTGTAATTTTACCATTACTAATTCAAAATTTTATAAATTATAAAGGGTCTAAATGAAAAAATTTTCATTTTAGGGGCAGAATTAAATTGTATATTTTTATGATAGTAAAAATGCAAGTTCACCACTTTAATAGTCTATATATTTATATTTTTTAAAAGATTAAATCAAATTTTTATTATTTTTAGAGGACTAAAGTGTAACTTACCATTACTAATTTAAAATTTTATAAATTATAAAAAGTTTAAACGAAAAAAAAAATCATTTTAAAGGCTCTGCCCCCCTTGGCTCTGCCTCTATTGTTGGGTTCATCTGGCATAAATTATTCTAGGTCATTTTGAGATCTAAGTTGATTTTTTTTTTTTTTTTTTTATGGTTAATCGGGCAGAACCAATTTAGATTGGGTTAATTTGTGTTTTAAAATTTTTGGGTTTATTCTAGTTTGAGTTGTTTCGAGTTTTAGTTATTTGGAGTTCGAATATTTAAGTTTAAAGTTATTTTTAGTTCAGATTGGATAAGTTTAAATTAATCTTTTTATAGTCAAGCTAGATAGAATCTAGGGATGGCAACAAAAAAAAACCTTAAAATCTACGATGTTCGACCTATCTTGACCCTATAGTGTCGAGTTTTTTTTTTTTGAAAATCGAATTGGTATAAGATTAATTGAATCATCTCAACATTTACTACTTCAAATTTGTTCAACAATTTATGCAGAAATTTGATGAAGCATATGGGACATCATGGCATTGTGTGGTAGGCAAAGACTTTGGGTGTTGCATTTCACATCTATGTGGAACCTTCATCTTCTTCCATGTTGAAATAATGGAGTTTCTCATCTTTAAAGATGGCAAGGACTTAAATGAAACCAAGGAAGAAGCCATTGGAGTGATGCACAAAAACCCAGAAAATTAAACCATCATTTAATAACAACATCATGAATAATTGTTACAAAAAGGGCATTATTTTAGCAACAAAAATTTTGCATGTTGAAGATTTTTCAATATAGTGTAACCATGGTTTATATTACAGGTTAACTTTTGCTATTCTTCCCAGTACTTTGTGAAAGTTATGGATTTAGTCCTTATACTTTAATTTGATCATTTTTAATTTTTATAGTTTTCAAAATTTAAAATTTCAATCCTCGCCAGATAATAACTATTAAATTAATCCAGTAATATTATTTCCAAAATCTAATGCAACAAATATATTATCATACTCAACTTCTTATTAAAAATTCAGTTAATCAATTAACGAATATCATTTGTGTCGAGATTGAAATTTCAAAATTCGAAATTAAAGAATATAAACTAAATCTACAACTATATACAGAGTACATGACTATCATTTGTGTCAAGATTTAATTGTTACTTTTTAGGTCAAGACTAAAATTTTTATGTTTAAAAAATACAATGGACTAAAGTTGATCAATTTAAAAAATATAAAAACTAAAATTGATCAAATTAAAATATATAAACTAAATTGATATTAGATGGATTTTTTTTTGTGAATTACAAGAGGATGGTAAAATACTAACAGCAACGCGATTAGCGCGAGTCGAACCTAGACCCCATCTGATGCGATGAACATCCTGACCATCAAACTAACACACGGAATTTTATATTACATGTTTATTTAAGTGTGAATTCTGATGAATAATACGTTTACTTACAATTAATGTAAAAATAATAGTAACAATAAAATTAAATACAGTAACGATATTATAATAAAAAAATAAAAAATAAAACTAAATTCACTACATCTTCTCTCCAAACCCATATTTAGCTTGTTGATTCTCTACATATATATCAAACCAATCGTACACAACACAGTGGGGGATGGTTGCCATCCACTAGAATTTCATTCTGTTGAATTTAATGTCATTTCAAATGTCATCTATGATTAATGTGATCGATCAATGTCAGGCGGAAATGAAACATGTGTCTGCATTTTTATCACTTATTTTCTTTTTATTTGAAGTAGCATGCATCATCAATGGAATCTTTGAACATTCTTCTTTTTCTTTTGTTTCACCTACACTTGAGAATAAATCCATGGTTACTTTACAGTTGGATTCAAATTCATTTAAAATCGATTTAAATTCTTTTTAAAAATGTAAATTTAAAATAATTCCGACAAATAATTTAAAATATTCTCTTTCGTTATACAATACGTCGATAATGATAATAGAAATAATCGTAAAACAATAAAAAAAAAAGAAAAATAACAACACGTAGATTTTAGTGAAAAACTCTTGTCAAGAAAAATCATCGGCAGAAGAGAGGAGAAATTGATTAATGTTTAAAAATAACAATACAAGGGGTTTTCGATTACGCTTATTTTAAGGGTTAAACAACCTTGTTATAATCAATGTCTGATAGAAGAAGTATAACCATACACAGATTTAACTTGTGCGTACCGTAAAAATTAAAATCGAATCAAATGAAATTCGAATCAAAATGTACGAATCTAGACCCAAAATCAATAAACACAAGCTCAAGCCCAAGCCCCGGCCCACCTAGCATAAAAATGTTCAATCAATGAGTAGCTAGCCAATCACTAAGAGACCTAGAAAGGAATAGTTTCCCGTAGTAGGAACTTTTCCTTGACAGGGCATCCTCTTCGTGCCTTCATGAAACAAGATTACTAAAATTTGTTAAATAAAATAAAACTCGTCAATTCAAGATTAGCGATGAGAAAAAACAACGATGAGCAAGTATTACAATACTTATAAATATGCTCAGCTAAGTTTTTCTTCAATATCTTACTAACTCAAACGTCAAAAACCACTCTCAAAGATATCATTTTCCTACACTCTTTAATCGATTTTCTATCTTACACAAATCAAAAAGTTCTAACACTCAAACGACCCAAAATCAAAACACTTTAAACTCCAACAATCATCATTCATTATTGCCTAATCTTTTTACTGACATACAAATCTTTGGACAGCTTTCCTAACCCACTTTTTATTGGGTAATTTACTTTTTTCTTTTTTCACTTTACTAAGCTTTGGATTAATTGCATAGATAAACATTGATAGGATGCCTAACCTAACTGCTAGATTTACATCTATGCTACCATCATTATAATCATCTAGAAAGTATAAAAAAAAAAAAAAAAAAATCTTTTACCTATGTTTTTTATAGATAAAAAAGTAAATTAATTACAAATTATCTGCAGTACAAGTAATCACATGCTGAGCATCTATGCCTAACTACTTCACCAATATACTTGGAGTCTCTTGAAACATCTTAAGACTGTAAAAAAGATTTCTTATCGAACCAGTAAATCCATGCCCAAATTCCTTCTATACATGATTTTTTAAACTCAAACGTAAACCCACATCACCAAAAAAAACTTAGGGAAAAGTATGCACCTCTCCAGATTTGTACTTTTATTATAGGGATCAGATCAAATTAATCCCTCTAATTAAATGGATTGATTTAGTTTCTGTACTATTAATAACAATCAAATAATGTGTATAAAAATTATCTTGAATTTTTTTAATTGCAATTCAATTCCAAAACAAAAAATTTCATTTACAGAACCATAAAAACTTTAAAAACATCAACTTTGTTAAACATTAAATAATATTTTTCACATAATAAATGTTAACTCTATTATAATTTGATATTTTTATTTTTATTTTTTTCAATAGTACAGGAACTAAATTGATTCATTCAATAGTTAAGGGACTAAATCGATCATTTCTCTCATAGAGAGACCTACCTCTGAAGATATTCACCTTTTTTCTCTCTCAATTTCTCAAGTGTGAACTACAAAGTGAAAACCCTTTCACTACTGCCCTCTTTTTCCCTCTACCTCTTTAGGGGGGAAAAAAGAAAGAAAGCACTTTCACTAACCAGTAGATCATCACCTGCCATCCATGCAACTACATGATTGTCTTCCCTTCAATCTAAAATTTTATTCAAGACCCTAATTTTAGATACATTTTTCAGGGTTAAAGTAGGTAGGAGGTCCATGTATAATAGGGACTATAATGAATTAGTCTTTTTATTATTAAGTAGATAAATTTGGTCCCTATATTATTAAGAAAATCAAACGAGTTCAAATTGTATCAGAGTTAACATTTATTGTATGAAAATCTCTTCTTCTTTTTTTCTAACTGCAATTAAATTTTAAACAAAAGATTTCCTTTACAAAACTATACAAATTTTGAAAATACTAACCCTATTAAATAGTAAATATTAAATCTATTCCAGTTTAACCTTATTTGATTTTTTTTTAATAATATATAAATTAAATTGATATATTTAAATTATAGAGGGACTAATTTGATCAGGTCCTTATAACAAAGGGACCTCTCGGATACATTCACCCATTTTTAGCCTCTTTTTTTCTTTTCCTATTTGTTCTATACATCTAAGATTTATTTACTTGGCAAAGATTTAGAATTAAGAACCAAAGGGAAAGCTAGAAATTTTTTGGTGGCAAAACTAAATTAAATTGACTCATTTAACAATAGACTAATTCAATCCAATTCTTATAATATAAGGACCTCCAAAGTAATTTAACCAATTTATTACGTAATCATCCAATCAATCGCAAAACATACGAAGTTCACCATGATTAATCTCTGATTTTTAACACAAATTCAAACTCATACGATCAGATTGTTTAATGGTGCACTTTGAATCTTAAAGCAAACTTATGCTTATTCTAAGGCAAGCATGATTTCATGGCATCGAAATATTTAATTTTTTCATCATATAAATTATAAATTTACATAACCCTAATCATGCTTTTCAGCTTCCCACTGATTATAAAAATATATGGCTCATCTACATGGAACCCTTTGTTAGTATATTAATAACTCTATTCAATTGAATAATAATGACCAGAAAAAGCCCTTTTTTTTTTTGTTTGTTTGCTTATAACATTTTTTTTAACCCACAAAATCATGCAAAAGCTGCCCTCCGGCAACATCCCTTCCGAAATGCCGACCACCAATATCGTAATCCTCACTGTTTACCTCTAGGCCAAGACCGAAACGATGAGCCGTGTTCATGGGAAAGGACTCCGATATTCCGATACTGTTGTTCTGATGAAGACCAAGTGTTAAGGAAACACTGCTGCTATACGGATGGGTAGAAAAGCAGTTGTAAGAGGTTGACATGTTCGGCTGTTCATTTCCCACAGGTACATTGGGAAGTTCATTTCTAGTACGTTTTGTTGGGGTATTGTCTTCAACCCTTAGGGTTGAAGTCGATGGGTTTTCATCGCCTGACTTGTTGGCATTTCTCTCGTCCTTTTGCCGTGTTTCGAGCATGTGTATTTCTTCCACCATTGGTTTCCAAAGCCGGACTCTTGCATTGATAAACCAATTCGAGACCTATTCCATATAGGTATGCTTTTCCGTGTTAAATCGAAAGCCAGTCCTGGTTACTCTAAAAGAAATAGAAACGACAATAAACCGCACACCTGGTTACGTGAAAGACCGGTTTGTTTCGCCAACATTAGCTTGTCCGTGTCGGTCGGATAACTGAAACATAGATAGCATTAACCGTCAACACCCTAATGCATACTAAACGGTTTATCCATACGGAAAATTTTAAAGTACTTACGGGTGTAGGAAGTGTTCAAATAGCCATGCTCTAAGTACGGTCACTGCACGTTCAGGAAGGCCTCGTTGAGGACGCCAAACTGGTTGGTTTTGAAGGAACCCGGAGTTTTGAACAGCTCGGTTATAAAAGCTTCCATCAACGTTTCCGAACCTCGGACCTTCATTTTTCCCAGGGCTTACCTGAGCATGAGCTTTATTAGTAAACTGATGCTGTTCGGTGATGGCGTTCTTCAAGTACCTGAAATGTTTAGACATAGATTTCATAGCCAAGTTCGCAAATGGAGCTGCATTCCCTAGTCCTGCGACACATTCGAACGACGCAACAACGGATTGCATCTGTTGATAGTATTGCTTGTACCTCTTGTAAACCTAAATAACGATAAACACTGTTAGCAAGTCATAAAGCAATGCAATGATGCCATATACTTCGATAAATCGAACTCGGAAATTACTAACAGTAAGGAACACAAATTTAACCTATATGAAGTGAAGAGCAATATGTTGGAGACTACTAGAAACTATAGTTACCCCCATTTAGTTCAAGTCAAGCAATATATAGGAGACTACTAGAAACTACTCGGCTTATGATCTCTTTATTTGCATTTCCACCATGAAACACCGAAATATTTCAGAAAAACGAAGGAATGCATCAAGCTTATTCATCACCATATTGTCTTTTAAGCTACCTTGATAGTAAACAAAAACCAAATTAAACCGTGCAACATATTTAGTTACCCACTTATACGAGTGAAGAGCAACACATAGGAGAGTACATTGACCTTATCAATATTGTCCTGTAAGCTACCTTGATAGTAAACAAGAACCAAAGGGACAACCTATTATGTTCGCGTTATCGGTTACACGAAAGCGTCATTTTCGATCTTTTATCGTTACCGAAAACAATTTTTTAAAAAGAAATCTACAGAAACTAAGGTTACAAGCAGACACGCACACTAAAGCTTTAAAGGACAATAATTCAAAGGACATTATAACCCAACATGGTATACCCCATTGGGGAATTCATGATTAATCCCCTTTTATGGTATAAACAATGAAAAATCCCAGAACGAAAAACAGTACATCCTGAATGAAACCCATCTTTATACCATCCGAAAAGGAGATAAATAATCATTCCCAGTCCCATTTTCGATCAAGACCACCGGTGAAGTTACAGCTTCATTAGGCACGTTAAGCCCTTAAATTTGGGCAACATTGGTGAATATATTCCATCCTATACATTTTCTGTGATCATCAAGGCAAAGGCTTTCATTTTTAAAAAATTGGTGAACATGGGGTATAATTTAGTACCAATTATGCATGCAAAAAAGAAACATGAGTTGCATGATGGCTTCCAAGACCCTAATGGCTGACCCAATGAAGATTTAATGACATAAATTCAAAGAAAAGTATACCAAAGAAGGGAAGCAAACCTCGTCGAGAATTGAAATTAGTGTTGATTTTTTCCTTTGACCATCACCACCGCCGCTATCTCCACCGTCAAGGGGGTTAGTATGGGGATTTTGAAATGGAGGAAGCTCCATGAGAGAAGCTTTTTCAGTGTAAATTCCCTTACCAACATCACAAAGCTCTTCTAATAACTGTTGTGCAGGCCTTAAAAACCTTGAACCTTTCAAAATGGAAGCATAGCCAGTGAAAGGACCGAGTGGGACTGAGTTCGATGTTGAACCATTAGCACCACTGAAAATGGCTGGAACCATATCAGTATAGATACCAGAGTTTTGGTGGGTATAACGAGAAGATAATGAAAGAGATAAAGGTTCTGGCTTATACACCACCACTCCGCCCCCGTTATTATTATCGTAAGACAGGTTTTGCGGGGTATAAAGAAACTGGTTGTTGCTGCTGTTGTTGTTCATATCATTAATGGAGCTAGGGTTCAAGTGATCCAAAGAAGGAGAAGAGTTGAAAATCCCACCAACAAAGCCTGTGAAGTTCACACCATCTTTTGTACCCGACGGAGGAGGATGGTGATATTCATGGCTACCGGCGGCGGCGGCGCAAGTTAGAAAATCGGAAGAAAGGAAAGAAGGGTCATAAAAAGGGAGTAAACCCGAACAACCCGAAAGAGAAACACCCGTTGTTGGCTCATTTTGAACCATGATTCTTAGCTTATCTCTTCTGCTTTGTTGTGGGACATGGTAGGGCTCAAAACCCTCCGCCATAGCCCCAAAAAAAGAAGCAAAAAAAATTACACAACACCAACCTCTCTATAAGCTAAAACCTAAATAACAGTGAAAGTGAAAAGCTTTATTTGATTAATTTAAACGATGAAATGATTGTAATCTTCTGAAACTGGGAAAATATAAAAATGGCAGAGAAAAGAGAGAGAGAAGTGGCGCAAGTTAGCAGAGTATGATACGTTCAAGGAACTGAGATTTTTGGGGTATCAATGCACGTTTGTCACTCTGACGAATCTTTTTCTATTTATTTTATTACACATAAATATATAAAAACATAATCTAATAATGCCTGTCACTCACTTTCAAACTAAAACAAACACTCAAACTCAAAAAAACAAAATCTTTATTACTGTTTTCTTATGGCCAATGACTAAGAGGGAAATATGGTGGTAGTGATAATAGGGATGGAGAAAGGAAAGATGACTGGTTTTTTGCTGTGCTAATTGAAACTAAACTGTGTTGCAGATTTTTCTGACTGGTTTTTGTTGAAAGGGGTTTTGTCCTTTTTTTTATTAAAAAAAAAAATATTTCTGGGAATTATTGTTTTGATTGGGCAAACTAGAATTGATAGTTGGTAGGGTCTGATCGGATCGGATTTTAATAAATTTTTAAATTTAATTGTTAAGTTTAAGCTCGGCTCAATTTAAAATATAAATTTAAATTTTATTTAAATTCGATTTGAATTATAAAAGTTAAATCTGAATTCGATCAGGTTCGATCCATATTAATTTTTTTAAATTATTTTATTATATACAATAAATTAAAAAAATATATAATATATCAAATAAACTTAAAAATATTAAAAAATAAATTAATTAAAAATACATTAAAAAATTTTATATTAAGATAATTGTAAATAAAATAGTAGAAAAATTAACTATAAAATATAAGTTCTACAATATTAAAATTATATTAAAAAAGCGAAACAATAATAAAAACGCATAAAAATAGCATCAAAACAATCAAAATAACAACCAAAACAACAACAACAAAAAAAAAAGCAAAACAAAAAAAAAAAAGCAAAACAACAAAAATAACAGCAAAAATAGCAACAAAAACAGCAACAAAAATAACAACATCAAAACAGTAAAAAAATCACCAAAACAGTAACTAAAACAGTAAAAAAATCAAATCAGTAAAAAACAATACTAATACAGCAAAAAACAGTAACCAAAACAATAAAATAACAACACCAAAACAACAATATAATTTTTTTATTAAAAAATATTAATTTATTCGGGTCGGGTTGGGCCTAAGCTCAAGCTAAAAAACTCTTACCCGAGGCCTGGCCCGTTTAGAAAATGAGTCTCACTTTTTGTCTAAGTCCATTTTTCGAACTTATATTTTTGTCCAAACCCTTTCATTTTTTAGGCGGGCCTTCGGGTCGGATCAGGTCGGGTCGGATGGCCTGACCCATGATCAAGTCTAGGACAAACTATGCATAATTTTAATAAATGATTGGTAAATTTACATTTTAATCACTTAATTTAAAAAAATAATAAAATGATCATTAAATTATTTAGAAACCAAATTTGATTGAAAATATATAAAATATGAAAACACCCAAAAGTTCAATATAATTATTCTCATCTTTTCTCTTTTTTTTTTTAATTAACCCTCAATATTATAAAGAAAAGTAAAAACTATAAAAAAATAAATTATACAATGTGTAAATAATTTTAAAATTAAGATTAAATTAACATAATTTATAAATGTTGAGAGTTAAAGTTGTTATTATGTCAGTTTTAAAAGTTACTACCTTTAACCAGTTGATTATTTTATAACTTTTCATAATTGATTAATTAAAAAAATTACTAATAATTGGGTGGCTTTTAAATAAAATAAAATTTTATGTAATATAAATTACAAAAAGTATAAAATAGATTGGGCTTGACTCAAGCTTTGATTGTTGGAACCCAAGCTCGACTCATCTTTTAAATGTATTCTTTTTGTGTTTTTTTTGCTTGAGCTCATTTGTTAGACTTTATATTTTTATTAAAACTCTCTCATATTTTGAACAAATTAACTTGGCTTTTGAACAAATCTAATCACAACTTATATATATATACCATCATTGATTGGTTTGACTGTTAATCGACATTGACATGGTTGACAAAAAGTAACGAGAAGCTAATACATGGTAAGCCATGTCTTTTTCAATCCATGAATAAAAGGATAATGCATTTCAAAGAACTCAGACTCACGTTCTCATAACATTGACAACAATATCCATGTCAATTGAACTAAGAGTCGACAAAGTAAATTGAACTTATTCTTAGCGATTTGTTATTTTTAATTCTATTTAATTGAAATTTTTTATCAAATAATTTTTAAAAATATATTACTAAATATATTAATTTATCATTAGTTGATTTTTTTTTCAATAGTAAATCAAATAGAGTTAGCAAAAGAAATTAAGAAAGAAATATAATATATGCTTTATATTTGTATAAAATCTATGATGAGAAGTATTATGGGTTAGGCTTTACCTTGGGTTTAGATTTTTAAACCTCGAGTCGGCTTGGTGCAACCTATTTTATTGTTCAAAATTAATAAAAATATTAAAAAATAATTTTATGTTAACATTTATATATTTTATAATTAGATTTAAATAAAAATATTTTTAAATAATAAAACGAGCATTGTATAATTAAATTTAAATAAAAATATTTTTTAAGTAATAAAATGAGTAATTTATGCGAGTTGAATCGAGTCTGGTACGTGTTCGAGTCAAAAAAAAATTTTAGAATCAAATCTTAGCCCGGCCCATGAACTTCTACTTGGGCAAAATTTAAAACATGCTTAAATTAACTATTCATAAACATAAATATATTACCACAAAATTTAAAACTCATATTAAATTTGGATAAATATAAATTATGTTAGGATAAATTATACTAGTAATCACTTAACTATTGGTAATTTTTCTTTTTTGTTACTCAATTATGAAAAGTTACAAAATGATCACTTAACTATTCGATTTTCTTTTCGGTCACCAATTATTAAATGGGTAATGAAAAAATGATGTGGCAACTTTTAAAATTGGTATAACAGTAACTTTAACCCATAATATTTATACATTATGTCAATTTAATCTTGATCCTAAAAATTTAACCTTCAACGTTTACACATTGTGTAATTTTTTCAAATTTTTTTTGTAACCCTTTCAGTTAAAAAGCTAAAAAATAAAAATAAATTGTCAATCAAATTTGATCGAAAACAACAAAAAAATTCAAGATAATAATTTTTATGTTTTATGATCCTTTTAAAATTAACTATTAATGTCATAAATAAAATTAAAATTAAAATTACATAACTTTTAAATGTCGAGGGTTATTTTTTTAAATAATATTAAATCAACACAATGTATAAATGATGAAAGTTAAAATTGTTATTATATAAAATTTAAGGTTAAATTGTGTATGTATGTCGTTTTTTTTTTAGTTCGCCAAATAAGTTTTTTTTCAAGATTTAGAAAAATAAGTCGATTTTGAAAAAAGTGTGAAAACTCGTCCAATTGGACAACCTTTTCTACCAACAGTGCAAAAAATATGTCTTCATATTCTCTCTCCAAAATCAACTTATCTCTCGAAGTCTTAAAACGACATATTTGACCAATTAAATAACAATATATATAACTAATTTAGCCCAATTTTAAATGTTGCCAAATTATTTTCCAATTAAGAATTTAACTGTTACTGTTAAAAAAATTCGAATAATCGGATGATAAGAAAGAAAAACTTGAATAATTAAGTGGTTTTATGTGAAGAAAAAAGAAATTTAATATTACCCATTTATGAATGATTTAATTGGAAATTTAATCTGATTGGACCCATCACCACTTTTACTTGTTTTATATAATGTTTTATTCAGAATTACAGAAACAATGGAAGGCTGAATTTAGGGTTCTCAACACTCGTCGCTTTTATCCATTGCCCAATGCTTCCCACTGGGATTCCATTCTCGTTTTCCGAGGTTTTACACCTTTTATCCCTGATTTCAATCACATAAATTCCTACTAAAAAAATCGATTAAATCTTAATTCGATTATATGATATTATTATTAATATAAAAAAATACGAGCTGAAAAGTATTAAATTAATCTTCCCTAGTAAGCCATTTAGAGAAAGGAGACCACCAAACCAAATGGCCCTAGCAAACTTACAGCTAATGAAGAGATGTTCTATTGATTCAGAGGACATGTCACACAAAAGGCACTCTATCATGAAATTAATCTCTCTATTAAAAAAAATAAGTAAATTAATCTTTTTATATTAGATTAAAGAGTAGATTGGTTTTTCCGTTAAAATTTTATCAATTTTAACTATTAAAAACTAATCCATGTACACTAGAATAAGGTATATGTGGCATGCCACATGTCACTTCTGGTTATTCCGTCAACCATTCTATTTTTTAATCGTACAAACTTTTAACCGAAATGATTGATTTGTTTTTTGATTTAACGTACATAGTTTAATTTATCCATTTTTTAGTAGACGAGGCAAAGTGAAATTTGACTCATAGTATAGGAACCTCCATGGTAATTTTATCTATTTTATTCTCATGAATGAAGATCGAACTTCTAATCCTATGATTGAGAGATAAGATGAACAATTACCACGTCACATTTGTGGTGGAGAGATTGAAATTATTTAATAAAAAAAGGTTAAATCACTATAAGAGATTTGAATTTACAATTATTTTCACATTAGAGTAAATTTAACAATTATTTTTATATTGAGCATGAATTTTAGGGTTTTTAATGATTAATTTAAACAAAAAATAAAGTTTAAACCTCAATACGAAAACAACTGTCAAATTTAGAATCTAATTTAAAAAAGAATTAAATCCAATGAGATAAAAAAATATTAAGTTCAAGCGCCAAAAATAATTTAACCAGACTAAATTGTGCATATATATATATATATATATATATATATATTTTTTTTTTTTTTCAAGATTTAAGAAAATAGGTCGATTTTAGAGAGACAAAGCATGACGCATCCAACTGAAAGCGTTTTCTGAACATTCCAAAAAAAACACATCCAGTTGAATGCATTTTCCCTAACATATTAGTAAAAGCACGTTCAACTGAACGTGATTTCCTGTCAATTGTACAAAAAACTCGTCTAACTAGATAATATTTTCTATCAATAGTGTATACTCTCTCTCTTCAAAAACGATTTAATTTTCTTAAATCTTAAAAAAAAATCTATTTGATGAATTAAAAAAAGAATGGATAATTTGACCATTTAACCCTTAAAAAATTGGGAAAAAAATGACTGTAATGGCGTCAGCAGTTGCGTTAAGAGTAGGATGGATTCCTTGTTTGAGCATTGAAAGTAGTTTGTGTGTGTATATGAGCATTGAGCAAAGAAAATCCTTTGTTCAAAATTCCAAAGAAAAATTGAACAACAAAAAGGAACACTCTTACAGTACTGCAAAACGACACTAACTTTTCTCCCTCGAAGTTAGGGTTTCAAACCTACTGTTACTGTCACAGTATATACTGTTTGGCGGCCTCCATTACTGTAATAAAAAAAGGGTCTATTGGTTACTTACGTTTTCTAGAAAATCCAGACACTGGCTTTGTCCAATGAAAAACCCAACTTAAACTTGCTCTGGGGTTTTTTTTTTGCTTGTAAGAAACCACGTTTTGGACTCTCCTTTGTGGAAGTAGTACGAGTACGATGTTTTACGTTAAAACTTATATAACCCTTTAATTAACTTTGAAGTAATTTACACTTAAAAAGGCATTAAATTATTGCTTCCCTTAATTAATTTCAAGTGACGATTTCATAATCGATACAGTAAATTAGTATTCATCAACGAGTAAAATTAGAAGTGATTATGAGTTCGGGCTAAAATATGATATTAACATATTTTATGTTTATCCAAATTTGATCTGACCTGAAATATAATACTAAAATTTTACCCAAACTTATTAATATTTACAAAAAAATTAACTTAAATCCATGTGTTCATATTGTTTTTTAAATTTTTTTAAAATTATTTATTTTATTTTAATATTTAATTATTTTATATATTTTTATTTACTAAAATTTTTATATAGCTTAAATTTATTTTAATATTTATATTAGAATAGTATTAACTTAAAATTTTTTATGTATTCACATTACATTTATTAAAATGGTTTGGTATTTGATTTGAGTCCAATCATCACTTAAATACAAAGTGGTCTGTTTGGATTTTGGGTTTACAAGTTAAAACATTCACAATTATTCGATTTGATCCAAATCAATTTTTTTATTTGATTAAAAATTATTTCTAATTTTAAAATCGGAGTAGATATAGGTTGAGACTTAACATAACCGTCATCGTTACTAATGTAACAACGAGAAATATATTCGGGTATTGCTATTGTCAAATATAATTCATTATAATCCATTTGTTTTAGTTAATGGACTTAACAACTATTTTCATGTAACGCTAAAAGAAAAGTTATATTGTTTTAGTTAATAGACTTAACAATTAACGCTTGAGTGAATATTTAAATTTCAAAATTCAAAAAGCAAAAAGATTAAAAATATCAAATTATAAAACACATAATAATTCCACAACTTACAGGACCAATAGCGGGTTTTGACCTAACAACTTTAATTGATATCATTTGATTCAATATTAAAATTTCAAAATTCGATAATAGAGGCTAAATCCATAACTTAAGGGACCATCAACAAACTTTGAATTAACAGATATAACAACAATCATTTAATGTAAGTTTGGATGGACGGTACGATGCAGTTTACTTTTGTCTCACACTATAATATCGTTATGATATCTAATTTCATTGCCATTACTGTTTTTACATTAACTACCTTCCATTCAAATCTACCTTTAATTCATGATTGAAATTTCGAAATCCAAAAATTATATGGTAAATTAAATCTTATTTATAATATAATCACGATAAACATTGAATCTGGATTTGGAATTTTGCGGTTGGCATTAATTGTAGGTCTCAAACCCCAGATCACAAAAATATGAAACTTCGAAAAGTTTTTAAAACAAAAAACATTGTTGAACTTTGTGACCTTTGGCATTTGGGATCATGATTATGATCCAAATAGTCTTTTTTCAAACTTTTTTTTTTTCTTTTTTTGCTGTAACATGAATTGGGCATCCAGCTCACTGATTTTGCAAGCCACTTCATTCTTCAAAACTTCACTTCAAACTGTTCCTTGGGTCATCTTTTGTCTCTCAGAGACAGCTTCTTTGTTTCATGACATGTTTGATTTTATTTGAACTCATTGGCGATCGAGGGGAACTCAGACAAGACGTAATCTGTATGTTTTAGCTTTGACATTAGCAGTGAAATAATGGGTTAATTTCTTTGGAAGGTCCCTGTGTTATAGGTTTAAGAGCAAAGTACTAAAAAAAAAAAAAAAAAAGTGAAAGGAAAGTTAAAAGAAAATGGATAAAATTGCTCAAAAAGAAAAATAGTAACTAGTTTTCATATTTGACTTAAAATTTTCATTTGACACGTGCGATTTCAACTTGTCATTATATTATTAATAGCAAGTAACAATTAATTAGTGACTAAAATATGATAAACTAATAATGTTAGGGACCCTATCATAATTTTAGATTTGAAATTTGTAGTTTAGAATGAAAAAATATTAAAGGTTAAAATCTGTTTTTTAGATTAAAAAATGCGAGTTTAATTGTTAATATCGTTAAAATTCTTTTGTTAAATTCAAATTAATTATTATCTCATTTATTTAGTTACATGATTACTAAATAATTTTTTTAAAACTGCCGCATCAATAAATTTAATAAAAAAAATTAACAATAATAACGATTAAATCTAAATTTTAAAATATGAAAGACAAAAAGACTAATTTATTGTAAATAAAAGTGCAGGGACTATATTTCAAGTTTAAGAAGCATAGAGACTTATATCATTTTTTAACCATAATAAATTATGCTAAGAGTGAAAGTTCACTATGAAAATAGTGAAAAAAATAGGAGGTTAAAAATATGCCTATAGTTATTGTACTTTTCAAAAATTAGGAATTTAGTCTTACTTATTAAATTTCAAAATTCAAATCCAACTGTTAATTTGTTAATTTTAAAATATACTCATAACCAGATCGATGGTTAAACAAGTTAAACAGTCGATTCCTAATTCAACCGTTAGACCAACAATAATTAAAAATTCATATAAAAAATTTAAAATATAAAATGTATTAGATTGGTTCAACTTGTTCAACTGTTGATTTTATCTCGATTTTTCATTTTTATTGATTTCAAACAGTTTTCGAGTCAATCAGTTCAACCCATTTGTTCAGACCGTTATATCGATCTATTCTCAATCTATCTGATCTATTCATGTTCCAGTTATATTGATCACATCATCAAATCTCGACAGAATTCAAGTCAAATACCAAAATGAATCTCGTTACCAAATTCAAAAATAAAAAATTATATCAACATTTGTATAATCTATATATATTTTATATCCGTTTTACTGTGTATAAAAACTCGAGATTTGTCACAAATTAAATGATAGAAAGATGGCATACACAAACATATTACAAGTTGTAAATGTCAAATTAATGCGTTTGTAAGATGGCCCATAAAAGAGATTAAATAATTGAAGTGCAAGCTGTAAGCACTAAATGAATATAACTAAGAAAAAGACAAGACAAGCCAAGTGTGTGTTTGAAAAACATTTATGACTGTTTCCAGTCAAATTGTGTAAGGGGAAAGTGTTGCAATTATCTTCAATTATGGTTCTAAATCAAACTTCTTAAAGCGATTTCAACCCTTTATCCTCACCGACTTAATATTAACTAAATAATTATTGATTAATCCGAATCCATCTATTCGTATTTGGTTCAAATAATTGAAAAATAAATCATTTCCATTTCTTGCAATGACTTGTTAGTTCGGAAAAATCAAATTTTACTCTCGAATTAATTTGTAACTTTAAAATAAAGGGATTAAACTTACGTTTTACTATTTTTAAGGGCAACCATCATTTGTTTATGATTCCATTAAAACATTAATTTTCGATTAAGTCTTAATTCAATTGGTGTGGATATTATTGTTAATGTAGGAGAATATAAGTTCAAGTACGTTAAAGTGCATTATCTGCCTATTTATGGGTTGGGAAGGAGCTATGAGTAATTTTTTGTATTGTGTCAAAAAAAGCATATATGATTAGAACTTATAATGAGATTGTTAAAAAAACACTAACATTATAATTCCTAAATCATAGTTGAAGTATCGAAAATTTTAAATTGAACTACAAAGGCATATATTAAAAATATAAATTCAAGAAAAGATACATATAAAGGTTAATATCATCTAACTAATTAAAAATCACTTCAAACAATAAACACATTAACAAAATCCACTATCGGAAACTAAAATTAACTATATAATAAATATCTAATTAAAAGTCATAGTTGAAGTATCGATTGGCATAAATATTGTTGCCTATGTAAGAGGACATAAGTTATGGATAGTTCTAGACATTGCGTCAAAAATAATAAATATAATCAGAATCTATAATAAAATTTAAAAAAAAAAAAACTTAAAATTATAAATATACATATGAAATTATTAATAACGAATTCAATTTAAGGGTTTTATTTGGATTTTAAGCCATATTTTTATGTTGGATTTGGGCCAGATTCTTATTTTTGGGTTTATTATTTGAGCCAAGTTTAATGGGTTTGGGATAGTAAATATAACAAATCACATTTACTCGTTTTTTATCGGTTCAACCGATTTCAAATCTCGATTAATGACGATTTTGAACGGTTTGCTCAAAAGTAGGTTCAATACCCTTGTTTGAACACTTGTTGATTGCGTATTATCTATAAATAGGAGGATAATGTGTTTTAGCGCACTCGAACTCACATCCTCTTGCACTGGTAACAATGTCTATCCCAATCAAGCTAAGACTCAATCACCATTAATTTTAAATTAAAATTATAAAAAATAATCTGAATATCTAATTATGCGATTAAATTTATTTCAAATAATTAAAAGAAAAAGAAATACCGAAATCAAATTATTTTAAATCATTAAGGTTTCTCCAAAAGTATTTTTACTTGTAGTTAAAATTAAGGGTATTTATGAATAAGAAAACAAAATAGAACTTATTTAATTAAAAATAAAAATATAAGGACTTATTTAAAAAGTATACTAATTTAATGATTGTTTTAGCACATTAGCCATTTTTAATTTATATAAAAAATTTCATCTACCTAACCCAATCTATCTAGTTGGTCCTAGTAGGTTTGGACTTGTCCACTATTAGCCTTCTTTAGGTTGGGTTTTTCAACTGACCCATGTGGCCATGAAAGACTGGAACTGGCCACCCTTGATCAGCTTGGCTACTTTAGGCTTATGACAAGTTTTGAGTCCAAACAAGATGTTCATGGGTAGGGTCGGATGATTATGGATGGTAATAGAGCGGTGGCGAGATGGATGTTACTAAATTCATCACTGTTTCATAGTTGGTACACTCTACTCCATCACCCGTCCCGCTCTGCTATGGATGTATAATATTGAAAATCACTATCACCTCAATGGATATTAGATGCATTCATACTCACCCTACTCCGTTCCACTTTAATTTATTTTTTGAACTTATCTTTAATATTTCCAATCTTTTTAAAATCTAGTAAATATTTAAACATAAAATATATAAAATTTATTCTATGATACTTTATTACATTTTACCCTATTAATAGTTATATATATACAAAAATAAACTAGTAATTTCATATAATGGAGAGAGATAGGACAGGGCAAGCAATTACCATAATCATTTTATAGTATTGTCCAAAAGAAAAAAAAAATCCATAATGCTTCCTCTCACATCCACTTCTCGAAAAAAAGTTACCTCATTTAAAGCAGATCAATTCGGAATCCATCGAACAATTCGGGTTTTATCATCCCTACGAACGATTCTATAGTATTAACACAATCTATCTTCACTCTAGCTCAACCTACTAAAAATATATATCAATTTTTGCTTAAACTACCTCAACCAAAATGATTCGAATCAATGAAATACAATTTGATATGAATAGGTAAATTTTGATTTGATTTAATTTGATTCAATCGGACAAAACACTCCCATTCTATGAATCTCACCTCCAATTTAATCTCTTTACAAAGTTGAAAGACAAAAATCTCAATTAAACCTAAAGGTAATACCAACTTATTAAAAAAAAACCCATCAATTAAAAAAAAAACACTTCACAAACTTCTCAAAATAAAATCAAACTCCCCACAATTCCATCCCCTTTTCCTACAAAACCATGTCCACTCAAACCCTATCCCTGCCATAAATATGATTCCCACACCTGTTACTTTTACATATATATACATATACATATACATATACATATATGTATATTGTAATATTACCAATCATTATCACTCATTTTTGCTTCGCTTTCACGACTCAAAATAAAATCAAACTCCCCTCAATTCCATCCCCTTTTCCTACAAAACCATGTCCACTCAAACCCTATCCCTGCCATAAATATGATTCCCACACCTGTTACTTTTACATATATATACACATACATATACATATACATATATGTATATTGTAATATTACCAATCATTCTCACTCATTTTTGCTTCGCTTTCACGACTCAAAATAAAGTTCACCTACATCATAGTGTCTTTACGTACCTTTTTCTTTTTCCCCATTGTATAAAAATTGTTATTCAATAAAAAGTTATTGGAATAAAAGTCTTGTGTTCTTTTTTTCTTTCTTTTAAAAAAAAAAAAAAAAAACTATGGGTGTGATCGGAGAATAAAAAAAAACCAACATGATGTACCAAAATATTCTTTTAAAAAAAAAATTATAATTGATTTATCAACTTTGGGTTTAGTTTAATTAATGCATACTAACACGTATTTAACATGATGACCCTGATTTTCATCGTTCTAGATGTGATTTGGATTCTAGTTGTGGTAGTCGCGTTGCTATTAGAATTTTACCATCCTCTTGTAATTTACCGTATATATATATGGTATGATCTATAGGAAGCCTTAAATATCGTATTGTTTCTATGTTTTACTGATATAACATGACGTATGTGATAATATACTTGCTGCATCATATCTTGAAAATAATAAAATTTTAAAAATATATTAAAACTTGAAGAGATGGCCATTAGGCATTAGCTACCTGTTAAGGATTTTTAATTGAATAGAGACAATTATGAACCCTAACAATGAGTACACCTAATTAGGCACAAGGGGTTGTCACCGACAGCAGCCATACGTAAGGATAAGGTAGTCTTAATTGGCTAGAAACTAGCCTGTTTGTCATTTGGGCGCTTTCTTCTTCTAAAATGACCCAAAGAATCAAACAAGAATACATTATGTTTATATTACAACATCCATGGAACATTGTATGTTAAAAGTTCCATGTGAAATAAATGGAAACAACAAAAACTCTATTGTCACCATCCTTGTCTACTTGAAGATGACATATTAATTAATTTGTGTATGCAATGCAACGATCAAGAAAAATAATTAAGAGATTGAAAATATCAACATACAAATTTAACGTGAAAAAACTTATCAAAAGAAGATAAAAAATCACGGATAAAATGAAATTTCACTACAATAATAAAAGAGTACAAGAGAAGGAGAAAATCAAAATTCTCGAAACCTCAAAAAAAAAAACCCTTCAAAAAAAAAAAAAAGAATTCTCTCAATCTAAATATTTCTGTTGTTGAATCTAAAACCTAAAGTAACTAAAGTCTATCCATAAACTGAAATTCATAACATTTATGATTAGAATAACCTTGGTTAATTAGAGTTTAAGTGTGAAATATAAAACAAAGTTTAACTGAAAGAAAAAAGTCGAGAAACTTAAGGAATACATCGTCATGTTGTGACGAAAAAGGATCACATTGTCGGGACGAGGACTTTTTTCTTGTTATGAAGTCGATTGCTCATCTAGATGAAGAGCTTCTTCTCGTTACGACGTTACATACTGTTTAGTCGAAATGCAAGGTATACTTCCACAAATTCTAACCTTGGGTCATCTCAAAAAATTGTTTTAGAGGGTCAAAGATGAATCATAAATTATTAAATGGGTCAAAGTACAATTTTATCATTATACTAACTTATAATTTCATAAAAATTTAACGAGAAAAATGTCAAATCTACCATTTTTGGGGACCAAGGCCATTTGTGCCGGTATGCAAAGTCTCTAATCTCTCAAAAATATTAAATTACAGTTTGATCCCTTAAGAAATTATAATATTGTAAGTTAAAATAATGATTAAACTGCATTTTAACCCTTGAAATTTATAATTCAATCCTGACCCTCCCAAAATTTTTTGACTCCCTATACTTCTAAATATTCGCCAAATATAAAAAAAAAAATAATCATACTTGTATTAATACATATTTATATCTAACATCACTCATATCTAAGTATGACTAATAATAAAAATCCACTTCTCCAAACTTTTAAATCCAACTAATAATAAATTTACATGTTAGCATATTGGAAGGTGCAAGTAAGACCTATGCTCCTTCAAAATACAATATCAAGACTCGAACTTTGAATCTTTTACTGGCAGAGAAATTCTCTCTACCATTTTGTCTCTCCTTCGAGCCTAACGATGGGAGTAGTGAGTGGTTTGATTTTGGTGGTACTGACCAGGTGGTCAAGTGGTGATCTACGGTTCCTTTTGATTGTGCAGCTAGAGTTAATGTGGGTTTATTACAAATTCAATGTAAACGATAACAGTAAATGTATGTGAGTCAAATATTAAATAAATTATAAATAAACTAAATGATTAAATAAAGTTATAATTAATAAATAAAAAATTAAAAAATTTAAATAAAAATTATTTTAACCTTAATTATATATGTCAAATTCTCATATTAAATCTCAAATTTAAATATAGTTTATAATTTCAGACATTTCAAAGCTTAACTCAGCTTTATTCTAAACAAATCTATGACCCCACATTTGCATACTTTTAAGGAACTACTTTTACACCTTTGAATTCAGTGAACCATAACTCACAAAGCTTCCAATTAAGTAGTATTTTTCCCTAAATTAGCTGAATATAAAAAAAAATTAATTGATTAAAATGTTTTTTTTTTAAATTGAGGAAAATAGATTGTTTTAAATATATATATATATATATAAACGTATTCAGTTAGACAAATTTTACTACTGATATTTCAAAAAAAACACGTCCAATTAAATATATTTTCTCTATAATTATAAAAAAAACATTCAACTTAACATTTTTTTAGGCTCTCTCTAAAAATAATCTATTCCTCTAAATTTCAAAAAAAAAAAATCAATTCTTTTCTCAAATTATCCTACGATCATTTTGATTCTTTTATAATCAACGGCTTAGATTTACTCATTTATCTTTATTTTCTGCATTAAAAGTAGTGTCTTTTTGTTACTCTTTCATCTTCGATTGTCTCTCTTTTCTTTGTAATGGAGATCTCTTTCTCTTCTCATTCATGGCTGCTGAGAATCTTAATTTTCATTACTCTATCAACAGTCCACGCTCAGCTTCCTGGCGCGTGGGAACTACTCGTCTCAGACGCCGGAGTAGCTTCCATGCATACGGCGGTGACACGTTTCAACACGGTTGTTCTTTTAGACAGAACCAACATCGGTCCGTCGAGAAAAATGCTACCGAAGGGACACTGTCGTTACGACCGACACGACGTCGTTCTAAAAAAGGATTGTTACGCTCACTCCGTCGTGCTCGATTTACAAACAAATGAAATCCGACCGTTGATGATCCTCACCGACACGTGGTGCTCATCGGGACAGTTCTTACCCGATGGGACGCTTTTGCAAACCGGAGGAGATTTAGACGGGTTTAAAAAGATACGAAAATTCGAACCGTGTGAAGCGGACCGATTTTGTGATTGGGTTGAGCTTAAAGACGTGGAGTTGATAGACGGAAGGTGGTATGCAACGAACCAGATATTACCGGACGGAACGGTGATTATCGTCGGCGGGAGAGGAACAAACACCGTCGAATATTACCCACCGAGAAAAACCCAAAACGGCGCCGTCGAACTGAAGTTCTTAGCTGAAGTAGAAGATAATCAAATGGATAATTTATACCCTTACGTCCATCTTCTTCCCAATAGTCACCTTTTCATTTTCGCTAATAACAAAGCTGTAATGTACGATCATGAAGATAACAAAGTAATTCATGAATACCCAGAATTATTAGGTGGTCCCCGGAATTACCCATCGGCAGGATCATCGGTAATGTTAGCACTCGACGGCGATTTTAAAACGGCGGTGATTGTTATCTGCGGCGGAGCTGAATATGGAGCTTTCATAGAAAGGAGTACCGACACACCGGCTCACGGTAGTTGTGGTCGTATTATTGCGACGGATCCGAACCCGGTTTGGGAAATGGAAGATATGCCATTCGGGCGGGTTATGGGAGATATGGTAATGCTTCCTACAGGTGATGTATTGATCATTAATGGAGCTCAATCGGGTACCCAAGGTTTCGAAATGGGTTCAAACCCGTGTTTGAATCCGGTTCTTTACCGACCCGATCAACCTATCGGTTTACGGTTTATGACTTTGAACCCGGGTACGGTTCCTCGAATGTATCATTCAACTGCTAATCTGTTACCTGACGGTCGGGTTTTATTAGCGGGTAGTAACCCGCATTATTTGTATAATTTCGCCGCCGAATTCCCAACGGAGTTAAGGCTTGAAGCATTTTCGCCGGAGTATTTATCTTTGGATCGGGCTAATATCCGACCCGTAATTGAAGGGATACCCGAAACCGTACGTTACGGTGAGGCGTTTGACGTTTTTGTGACGGTGCCGTTGCCGGTTGTTGGCGTTGTGGACGTTAATTTTGGGAATGCGCCATTTGCTACACATTCGTTTTCACAGGGTCAACGGTTGGTCAAACTTACCGTTACACCTTCGGTTCCGGTTGACGGTCGGTATAGGATTAAGTGTACGGCGCCACCTAATGGAGCGGTTGCTCCGCCGGGTTATTATATGGCTTTTGCAGTTAACCAAGGCGTGCCAAGTGTCGCACGTTGGGTTCATTTGGTTCCTTAATTTGTTTAATTTTTTAAAAACATTTTTTTTTCTTATTGGTTAGAAAAATCATGACCAATATTGCAAAAAATCTTGCAATTTTATTAACTTTTTTCTCTATATTGAAATTTTCAATTAATTTAAATTCAACAAAAAATCAATTAATAATTTTGAATAATCTTATTATATGTTCTGGTCATATATGTTTTTTTCGACACAATGCTTAGAACTACTTATAATCTCTCCTGTAGGAGGATAATGCGCTTAAACACACTCAAACTCACGTTCTCTTGCAATGACAACAATACTTATGTCAATCGAATTAAGACTCAATCAACTAAAATAGAGTTATTAATTTAATAGAATTTTAAGCATATTAATTATCACTTAATTAATATTAGAGTTAATTATATTAATTAATTATTGTTTTGAATTATATTACTTTGCATTAATTACCTAAAGTAAAATTATATTATATGTTGGATATTTTAAAAATGCTTTAATTATAATTTGAAAAATTTTTATTATAATATTTGAATTATTAAATTAAAATATTTTAAATATATTGAGTACTTTAATTAATAAATATTATTTTACTTTAAAATTCGAATTTACATTCTCTATTTGATAATACAATGTATCTTACTATTATATTCAACATTTATTGGTGGGATTAACTTTTTATGATTGTTGGTATTTTTTCATAATTTTTCCAACATCATAATTGAATAATTTCTTTTCACTTTATTAATTTTATACATATTTTTCAGTTTGTCACCTACTTTTTTGTTAAAATTATTTATATTTGTATTAATATTTATTAGTTTTTTAAAAATAATTATGGGTGTTTTTATAAATAAAAGATAATCATTAGTTAATTTTTTACATTTTTATATTATTTTTATTGGATTGGGTAGGATTAGTGAAGAATAAAGAGTAAAGTTTAAGTTATTTGAATTATGAGCTTAATAAAGTAGATTTATTAAATATTAATCACTTTTGAAGATCTATTATATTATACTTTTTTTATTAAAAAAATGGTTTTTTTTTAATAATTTTATCATATCTGCTCTTTTTGATATAATGTCTAAAACTACTCATAGCCTCTAAATCCATAAATAAGAAAATAATATACTTCAATATACTCGAACTCGAACCATCTTGCATTGGCAAAAATACTTATGTCAATCAAACTAAGATTAAATTTATAAAAATTGAATTACATTTAACTATTAAAGGAAATTGGAAATGCCCTTTTGCTAGGTTTATTTTGGGAAATGGTCCCTACATTTTGCAAAAGACACCACCCTCCCAACTTGTTAGTTGGCCACTGATAATGTTTCAAAAAGAGCACTTAGCTTAGCTTAACTTAGACATTTTGTAGGACAAAGATTAGTCATTAAATCTATATTTGATAGTCATGAAAATGACTTCTCTACTCATTTTCTTTTAGGACAAAAGAATTGCAATTTGAGTTTAAATTTAGGGTAAAATATTTATTTAGTCACTCGAGTTTACCCATATTTTTTTATTTTGATCACTTACTTCAAAAATTTGTTATTTTAGTCACTCTCGTTAAATAAGTTGTTAATTTTAGTCACTTTACTGTTAAAATAGGTTTGATCACCAAACAAAATGCTGAAATGGCTTGGTATAATAATAAAATTAGCCCTTAATGTTTACTCATTTTATTAATTTTATCGTAATTTTGAAAAAATAACAAATTTAACCTTTAATATTTACACATTATACCAATTTGATCATGATTTTAAATCCCAGTATCAGGGGAAGAAGGTTATATATTTAGTAGTTTATAAAAAAATAAAAAATAAAGTTGAAGCCTTCGTATTAAAGTCCTTGAGGTTGGCCTTCAGGTCTCCAAGGCTGATATATGTTGAGTACTTTGCTTTGCACCATTATTATTTTTTTTATAATTTTTTGAGTATTTTATATATTTTAATTGTAATTTATATATTTTTTAATTTTTAAAATCATGACCAAATTGGCATGATGTGTAAATATTAAAGGTTAAATTTGTTTTTTTTTTTAAATTAGGATTATATTAATAAAAAGAGTAAACATTAAGGGCTAATTTTGTTATTATATCAGACCATATCAACATTATGCTTGGTAATCAAACCCCTTGTAACGGTAGAGTGACTAAAATTGACAACTTATGTAACATAAGTGACTAAAATTGATACCTTATCTAACATGAGTGATTAAAATAACAATTTTTTTTAAATGAGTGATCGAAATAAGAACGCAGATAAACTTGGGTGACTAACTAGGAAGTTTACCCTTAAATTTATTGGCAATGGTTTGTTCCACGTAGTTATGAAAAGTTACAAAATAATCATTCAATTATTTGATTTTTTCTTTTTTGGTCATCGACGGTTAAATGAATGATGGAAAGATGACGTCACACTTTTAAAATTGACATAATGATAACTTTAACCCTCAACAATTATATATTATTTTAATTTAATCTTGATTCTAAAAAAAAAACTCTCAACATTTACACATTGTGTAATTTGATTATTATTTTTTTCCAATTTTGATTTTCTTTCTGACCCTTTCACCTATAAAGCTAAAAAAAAAAATAAAAAAAATCAAATCTATCAACTAAATTTGATCGAAAACATACCAAAAATGGAAACACTCAAAAATCCAAAATAATAATTTTAATCTTTTCTCATTCTTTTAAAGTTAACCCTCAATATCACGAATAAAAGTAAAACTTCCAAAAAGAGATCAAATTACACAATGTGTAAATATTGAGGATTAATTTTTTTGAAATCAAAACTAAATTGATGCAATGTATAAATGTTAAGGATGAAAATTATTATTATGTCAAATTTAAAATCTGTCAAGTTATTTTTCTAATAATAATTTAAAAAATCTTATTAATTATTACAATAATAATAATATCAACCGAACTAAAACTTAATCGTTGGTGTATATAAATTGCAGGTGTAAATGAGCAAGTTGTTGGGCCATTGGGACTTGACCAACACCGTGCAAAGAGCTGGCAGAGGATCTTCAGCAAATAATTATGGATTAGCAACCTAATGCAAGCTCATAAGCTGACATTACCAGCCTTTTTCCAAATATATCTCTACTTCTAAATCTTTCTCTCCAAGATAGTGGAAACCCCATGCTAAGTTTTTGGAGCATCCTACCGCTAAGTCAGGCTCAAGTTCCAAGTTGAAATTTATTTTGTTTAAGTTAACTGCATTGGACTATCTTTTGGTTTTCAATATCTGTACTAATTTGTAAGTTTATTTAGGAGTAGATGTTGATTATTACTTTTAAAATTATTGTATACTCTGAGCGAGAATCAAACTATTAATCATTAGTTAAGGTAGATGAGACACTTATCATTTCATTTAACTCTCGTGGTTGCGTTAGATCATTTTTAAGGTTGGCTATTTAACACGCTTGTAGTCAATATATAACTATACAAAGATTTAATTGCATCAAATCTCTTTAAACTATGATTTTCGTTCTAAATTATTATTCAAACATTGAAATATTCTAATTACATCTCCAAATTATTGATGTTATGTTTATAAGGTCTTTTCGTTATTAAAATCATTAATTTAACCATTAAATGATACGTCAGATCTTATGTGATATAATTTAAAATAAAAAAAAAACTGAAAAAGAAATTAGTATGGTAAAAATGGACGTTGTAAAACTCTCGGTCTTGAGGTTCTCAAAGTTTTTATTTTATTTTATTTTATTTAAATTTTCTTGATTCTCTCTTTCTTTCGATTTCACTTTATTTTTAATTTTAAAAGTTATGAGATGACATTTTATTTTTTTAAATTTTCATTTTAAATTTACGTATCATTTAAGGATTAAATTAATAATTTTAATAATGAAAAGACCTGATTGATATAATATCAAGATTTTAATTAAAATTTGGGATGAATTAAAACCGATGGCAATAACTCCTAGACAAATTCGAGCAATATTGATTAACCTAATGACTCCTTTCTCTCCACCACAACGTATATAGTAAGTGATTTTTTTTGTACAAAAAATAAAAAAAAAGACTACGACTAAATCATCGTGTAATTTTTGAAAGATTTTATCCGGATGTTGTAGATGAACACTCTTACCTCGATATCTTAAAAATTATTACAGTAATATCATCAGCAATTCGATTATTCTCTCGAAACACATGCGTTGCTGAACCGTAAAATAAATAGAGAGATACTGTTCCCTTAGATTGAAGTCTTGGTTGCATTTTCTTAATATCCTAATCCATGCACGTAACGTGTATTTTTCTCAACAGAGATTAAAGAAACCGTGATAATTAATGCTTGGAATCCTGCAACAGGAAGCTTCATCAGATCCCATGGATGATGCATTTTAATTAACTCAAGCTGTTCTCCACTTGTGTGTGTAAATATATACACCCAAATCTACCCTCAAAGGGCCAAAACCAGACCCTAAAAAATGGCTTGGTCTTTTCTTCTTTGCTTGGTGTTGTTCAATGCTTCCATTGCAGTGGCCACTATTGAAAATGGTGAAACCAAGCTCCATCCACCAGCATCAACACCCACGATAAGGAGACTTGGAAAGCATGAACCATCAGTTTCTAGCCCATCACAAGCGCCGCCCCATAGTGGCGGAGTAAGCCCCTCCACCACCATTGAAGCAAACAATGGAGAAAACATGGGTGGTTTTGAAGGACAAGCCGCCGCTCACCTTCAAAAACATCAACATCATTCCATGGACAAATCCATCGCCGGCGGTGGTGTGATCCTCGGAGGTCTTGCCACCACTTTCTTGGTGGCGGTTTTTTGCTATGTAAGAGCCACCGGAAGACACAAATCAGAGATTCATCAAAGTGAAATCACTGAGTGAATTATATATAGGGAGATTTGTTTATACTATTAATATTATAACGATTTAAGAATGAATTTATCTATATAATAGTATTTATTATGTATATAAATTTTTGAATCAATTCAATCTCTTTATTATATGATTTAAAATATTATATATATTAATATTTATTGGTTGTAATTTTTTTTTTTTTATATAAATCAAATAGTTTAATTTACATCAAATTTTAAAATCAAAACTTACACTTTCAAGTGGTTGAGAGTAATTGGGATTTTAAAATTATAAGATTATTTTGATTTGGATATGGATCATTTAAGTTTGGGGCTTAAATTTTTCGGATTGATCATATGAGGTTCAAATGATTTTGAGTGAGTCATTTTAAGTTATTTGTTCGAACTATTTTTGGTTCGGGTTAATTTTCAATTTGAGTTAATCTGAATATGAATTGAAATGGTTTATGATAAAATCAAATTAAATTGATCTGGATTTTGATTGATTGGGTTAGATCCCCGAGTTTAGATTGTAATTGATTGATTTAACCAATTTTATGATTAAGTTAGGCAAAATTGAAAAATAAATAGATCCAAAACGGTTAAAGTTCTATTATATCATGACACACTCATTATGTAGGGGAAATCAAAATTACGTAACGAATATATTCATAAAAAATGATATAAATAATGAATCAGACTTTGGTTAAAAATGTTGAAATATAAATATTCAAAACTTTAGAGGCTTGGATTAAAATTCTATTATAGGGGTATATTTTTTTTATTTTTTAGCATCCTTAAAATAATAAAATTTACCTTGTAAAATAAGTGTATTTTCGTCATTACTGAATTAAGTTGACGTCCAATTGACTTGTGACATTAATTTAATTAAATGTTTAATATATAGTAAGTATATATTAAAGTATTATTGATAATTTTATATTAATAAATATTTTTTTAGAATTTAAAATTATGTAGTTGTGTAGTTACAACTTATACTACTGAACACAGTATAAAATTTATAATATAATTCTTGAGAATTAAAATTCCTTATAATTAGAAAAGGGTGTAGTAATTATAATTTTATCCAATTATTTTATAGTGTCCAAATGCACCCAAGCGGATTTTAGAAAAATTAGATAAATTTATATGAAATTTACATATCATAATTATTGAGATGTCAGAAAATAATTGATAAAAACTCATATAAACTCGAAAATTACTTAAAAAAATGGAAAATTCTACTATATGTTTCGAAAAAAGGGTAAACTACATCTAAAGTTACTAAGCTATCAATAAGTTTACGTTTTAGTCTTTCAACTTCAAAAAGTTACAAAATGGTCATTGAATTATTTAAAACTTTTCATTTAAGTCATTGGGTTGCTAAAATCGTTGTTGTATGGTCTTATCTCTTTGCACTGTCTGGAACAATTGAAAGTTATCCTTCCCATTCTCTTCTACAATTTAATTTTTTTTATGAAACAACTTTGAACGTCAAAAAATTGGGAATCAAAATCCAAACAGTTTTCTTCTACGATCTACAACATTGACTGTTAGATCGACTTGGATCTAAGGTATGTTCTTCTACTCGTCGATGAATACTGATTCGCTGTACCTATTGTTGAGTCATCGCTTGGAGCTCGCTAGTCGAAATTTTTTGAAATTTATCAGCCTAGTGACTTAAATAAAAACTTTTGGATACTTCAATGATTTAAATGAAAACTTTCGAATAGTTATGTGACCATTTTATAATTTTTTGAAATTATGTGACCAAAATGTAAACTTTTTAATAGTTTAATAGCATTGAGTGCAGTTTATCAAAAATATAACCCAAACCACAACCCAATTAACCCTAAACCTCAAATAACTAAAATTCAAGCCCAAATCCACAGCTTTAGCTGACCTTTCATATATCTGCTTGCAGCATAAGTTAACTTGACTATAGAACCTCCTCGAACTCTCAAAAATCTCGAACCTTTCACTATTCTACAAAGTCATTTGATCGCTTATCAGACACCCAAATTTTGTAATCGATCAAAAAACAATATTTGTTCTTCAATATGTCGAACGAGAGATCAGTAATGGCAGTCATTAGAGCGGCGAGACCTTCCTTTAGAAACGACACCGACAAGATCGCTTTTGCCGTTCACGCCGCTTTTCTTTCATCGGGTTTTGTCCTCACCGCCGTCGGTCCTAACGCTTTACCCGAAAACGTTATCTCCTCGCCATCTACTGGTATTCCTCATCTTTTCTCCTCTTGATTGTTGCTATATATTTCTTTCATTTTCCTGAGAAAATGGTTTTTTCTTCTTTTGAAGATGAAGTGGGAATCGATAATTGGAACCAATTTGAGGATCATTACGCGTTTGTTTATGCAAATCCTGAGAAAGGGTCGAAAAAAGTGTTGGTTAAATGTCTTTATATGAATGGGAAATTACTTGTTGATGCTTTAGCTCATGGCAGTTCCCAGCCTGTTCATCTTGAAATAGAGTAATTTATCTTTTCCCTTTTTTTTTGTTTTTTTTTTGTTTCTATTTTAGTTGAATTTTTGCGTAAATTGTTTAAATTTAATGTTTTTTTTTTGGGATTTATATGGTTATTTTCAGTATTAATAACTATGTTGGGGAGAATGGAAATGGAAATTACTCTGCACAGTACAAGAATTTAGATAAATTGGTGAGTAATTTGGATAAAGAAGTTATATCCAAGTTATATGGTTCGGTCTCGACTTCAGGTTCATCGAGTTCATCAAGCAATCCATCTAGGTAATTAATTGATCTAATTTTAGGCTTTTAGATTTTCTCTAGGAATGAATGATTTTATTTTCCGTTTTATGTACCTTGTTCGTTTTGTGTTTTGTAGCTTAGAAACAGGGTCAAGGCGCAATGTGAACGGGGATGGTGCTAGAATTAATGAACCAACAGGCCCTCAGCCTCATCCTTCAGGGTATCTTTTGCATTCTCTTTTTTGATTTCTTTTTGGTTCTTTTAACTTTTCAATTTCAATTTTATCCGGTTTGTAGATAATTGTTTTTGTTCTTTGTTTATGTTTTTCAATTTCTTAGTTGCCTTTTTGGAACTTCATTACAGAGCTCGCAAGGTTAAACTTTCATGTTTGTATCGGTAACCAAGTTTCGATAATGTTTGACCAACTTGTAAATTAGGTTTGTTGACAATGTTTAGGTACATGTAAGATTTCCTCATATAAACAAGACTTGGTAGTAACTTCTGTCATTTTGGTTTACATTCCTTCAGAGAACAAGCTGTTTGCAGTAGTTTATTGGAACAACAAATCCATGATTCCTCTGATTACATATGCAATAGATTTTGTTTTAGATGTTTAAAGGGGATTTTTTCCTGTGTTATGAGTCAGGTTAATTGTCCTCGCATATCCATTATCTTCCTTCCAATAGCTCATATAAACATCAAAATTGTGAAACTTGCTTACAGGGTAGTTATTCCTCCTGTTAATCCGGTAGGTGGTAGTGATTTGTTTCCGGGGCCTGGTGCTGGAATGTATCCTACCAGGTACTTTTTCGTTCCAAATCAGTGTTTTAGCAGTCACCATTGGTTAACCGGTTGGTTTTAGTTTCTGACTCGAGTGTGTTTTCATTTGTTAAATGGTTTTCAGGGGTGATTTCGGTGGTGGCGACATGCTTCTAGGTATGCAACATTTTAACTTGTAATTGTGCATATTCATATAAAACCCTTTGAATTCATTATGTTGTAATGTGGAAACAGGACCAAATGATCCTCGTTGGTTTGGTGGACTCAGTGGAGATCACGGTTTCCCCGGCGCACAACCGTGAGCACTTATCTATCTTCGTTTTTTTTGTTTGTGTTGGCACTGCTTACTTAGTACTAAAGATTTTATTTTGGATGAATTTGTTTGAAACAGGGGTGTTCCTCCTGGTGCGCGTTTTGATCCATATGGTCCACCTGGTGTTCCTGGTTTTGAGCCTAATCGATTTATCAGGTACATTGGAACTTGCTAATCGTTGTTTTCGATCCATCGAGTTGATTTCTAACTTATTACGATATAAGCAATAACATGATACCTAATTGCCTTTTCTTGCAGAAATCCACCACGGAGGCCTGGTGGCGGTACTCATCCGGACCTAGAGCATTTTGGAGGTGGGGATTTTATATAGATTAGAACTTAGGATCCTTTTGGTTTATCCATGAGTTTGGTATCTTTTACTATTCTGTTAAATATAAGTGGTGAAGGATCTAAAGATTGTACTTAAAATAATATTTTAAGCATGTTAACAGTGCTTTTTATTTGATAACAAATATACAACAAATTGAATAGTATGTTAATTGCTTTTGAAACTCTCCCTGTTTATGTTCCTCCATTGCCCTTGTCTATGTTGAGCTTTTTATTTATATCTTAAAAGTATATCTTTCCGACCTAGTTTTAGTGATAGCTGATTGAGCTTTAGTTTAGTTGGTATCATTGCTTTTGCAACAATTAAGAGGATGTGAATTCATGTGTGTTTAAGTGTGTTTTTCTTTTGATTTATGAGTTGAGAGGGGTTATGGGTTGGGGGTGTAATCAGGCTGAACCAAGTTCAAATACGGTCAAGCTCGAGCTTGACTTGAAATTCAGAGCTTGATTGAATATTTATTTTTGAGCTCAAGCTCAATTAAACTCGTTAATTAATTTTTGTATTCAAGCTCAAATTCGACTTGGTATTTATCTTCATCGGAATTATGATTAAACTAAAAAATCTTCCATTTATAATCACCATTTGTATTCAAGATTATACATTTTGAGGATGTTGCATTCAATGAAAATGTCACCACTTTATATCTAAGAAGTTTCCCTAAACGTGGGAGTTTAATAACTTCGTTTGCAAACGGTGAGTAGAGAAAAAGAGTGTATTCGTTCAAAACAATCACATATTTTGAAAACAATCCATCCATATGTTGAAGCACAAGGTGTAGCGTCATCGAAAATCTTACTGATCGATTCTCCTCCGGCAGTGGACTGTTGAGAAATAGGATCGAGCACCCACCTCGGCATTGCTAGGTGCCCAAGGGACTTATTTATGAATGGGAGGAATACGATGTTAGACTTGCTTTTTAGCTCCATCCAGTCCAACGAGAGGCAAAGTTCCTTATACGGGCTGCTTCCCAACATGTCTTTTGAGTTGAGAGACATGAAGGGTGGGATGGATGCGTGACCCTGATGGCAATTGGAGTCAATAAGCCACCTTCCCGACCTTTGCTTCCACAGGAAAGGGCCCAAAAAGTTTTGGGTTAACTTTTGGTTGAGCACCTTTCTCACTGAATGCTGTCTGTAAGGTTGAAGTTTGAGGCAGATCAAGTCCTGTCAATTCTCCTTCGGTCAGCAATTTGTTTTTTCCTATCCTGGGATCCTCTAAGATGAAATTGGAGAAGTTTCCTCGCTACTTCTCGCTGTTGCAGACTTGCAGTCTTCTGTCAACACAAGCAACCGTGGAGGTCCCGATGTTGACGTGGAGGCTGCCCATAGAGAGCTTCATAGGGGGTAGTTTATAGAGCAGAATGAAAGATCTGAGTTAAAAACACCATTCAGCTAGGGTAACCAAGGAAGATGTAATTTTGGTGTTGTTTCAAGGACGAGGATCCAAACAGTAAAACATATATTATATATATATATACCCTTTTAACTGCAGTTTGTTTTATATATATAAAACTATTATCTTCGGAGGAGATTTGGTTTTTAGTGAAGCTTCGCGCTCATGATTTCTAGGATGCAAGTTGGTGGGACTGCTCTTGGTCTTGCATTGCTCCGTCTATTTGGAGGACTAACAGTTTGAATGCTGCCTGGATTCCTACTGATGTGGGTAGTCTCAAATTTAATTTGGACGGAGCTTCGATAGGGAGCCCGAAAAGAGCAGGTTGTGGGGGTGTACTCAGAGACCATAATGGAAAGCTCCTTTCTTTGTTTTCCTGACCTTTGGATGAGCTGGACTGTAACTTTGCTGAACTGCTAGCTATAAAAAATGCTTGGCTGTCTAAGAAGCAGACTCGATGTTGTGGGAAAGCATTGTATGAAACAATAACGTCATGTCATTTGTATCCCTTTTTCAATAGTTTTATATCACATCAGTATTTTCATCTTAAAACAAAAATTCAAATCCAAATTGAAATTCTGAAATTCAGGATGAGATATTGCATAAAACTATTAAAAATGAATAATATCTCTATTTCATATAATCTTATTGGCTATATCATGGTGCTGCAATCAATCTCTTCACTCATGAGAGTTTGCAGAATTATTTAAAACCTGACTAGTGCCCTTGTGAATGGTCTTTATTTTTAAATTTTGGAGAGGCTTTTTTCATAATTTTTGAAATTTAAATTTCTATTCATTATTTCTAAAATAATTATTTTAGATTACAAATTATTCTAAACAAAAGAGCTAAAACTAAAAGCACGATGAAAAAACCTAAAAAGACACTAAAACCCTAAGAAATAAACTTAATTTAATCCTAAGAATTCTTTCTTTCAAGCATTTGCTTGAACCAATATGCTGATAACTTGGGATATCTCTTGAGATCATTGTGATCAACATAAACTAAACCAAATCTTGAGGTATATCCTAATAACCATTCAAAATTGTCAAGAATTGACCAAGCAAAGTATCCACTAACATTGGCCCCATCATCCATTGCTCTTTTCAATTCCTTCAAGTAGCTTCTATAAAAGTTCACTCTATTGCTATCATACAACGATTCAGGAAATGTAAGATTGCCAGGATCATCCATTCCTGCCATTAATTAATAAAACAAAATAAGATTCGAACACAGTTGCTTTAAATAAATACAAAAGGATAAACAAAAAGATCATATTGGAATTAAAAGATTTGTTGGCTCACCATTTTCAGAGAGAATTATATTAGGGCTTCCATAACGTTCTTTGACATATGTGATAGCTTTGTACATACCCCATGGAACTTCGTATAACCATTCCGAGTGAGCCTGCATTTCTTGTGCATTAGTATTAACATTTGTACATACCCCATGGAACTTCAAATAGACACATACTTTTTATAGTAAACAAATAATACTACTTTGGAAAAATAGACATAATTAGCATAATAATTACCCGACGACCGATTGGCACCCCATTGCGTTCATCTGTTAAGTGCAAATATAAATTAGTAATTTTATATTATGGTAATTTATAATAAAAAAAGTATGTTGGTGGAAAAAATAAAGGATGAAGAAGTACAAGCAAAACCAGCATTCCAATCCTGTTGGTAACCAGTCACATTGGATGGAGGTCGAAATGGGTCATATATGTAGTAAGAAGTATAATGGTTTAGACAAAGCATATCGAAGGAATTTTTCACTTTCTCCACTTCACTTTTGGTGAATTTTGGAAGCCTTTCTCTTACAATTTTTTGCATTGTTCTTGGATATTTTCCATAAACTAAAGGGTGCAAAAACCTACAAAATCAAATTCACTAAAATTTTAAAGACTATACGTCGATAACAATATGTTTTGGATATGAATTTTTTGCAAGAAAATGAAGCTATAGCAACAAGGACATGTTATATATTTTGGATCTTTCGGATTAGAAATGTTTTATTTCTTATATTTTAAAAAATGTAGCAACAATTATATACAATGACTAATTTGTCTATTTATTAAAAATTTTACCATCCAATATGAAAGTCTCTTGCTCTTTGTGCAGCATAGTTGTCAGCTCTAGATCTTGTTAGAGGTTCATACCAAACAAAATCCAAGAAAATACCAATTCTTCCATTCTGTTTAGCCTGCAAAAGAAAACTCATCAAATTCATTCAAATAAGTATATTAGAGTATATATCAACATAAATTGATTAAGAATCAAAATTTCGAAATGATTACTTGATATTTTTCACGATATCTTTTAACGGCTTCAGCGTGACTTAAAATCAAATGATGTGCTGCAATATAAGGCTCGGTGGCAGAGTTTCCATCAGTGCAATTTCCAAATTGCTTTGAACATCTATTAGGAGGGTTGATTCCATTATCGAAGCCAAGAGCAGCAACCACTCTTGGTTCATTAAATGTCATCCAAGTCTTAACTCTATCACCAAATGTCTTGAAACAAAACTCCGCGTAATCAGCAAAATCTTGGCTACAAAATCCAAAACACAGTAATTTTTTTTCAAAACTTTAATCAAAATTTCTCAAACATTAGCCATTCTCTAAGAAAAATATAATTGTCTTTGAACTTACATAACTTGTCTATCTAGCAAACCTAGATATTTTTCTTGAAGTGCTAGTGGCAAATCGTAGTGATATAAATTCGCATGTGGAGTGATTCCTGCGTTCGTGCCACAAGTTGCAAATGTCACTCAATTCTCAAAGACGTAGTTATAATGTTATTATGTATCATTTGTTTTCTCTAAATTTTTTTTTATTAAGCCATCCAACATTACAGATTCTGTCATGCTCAAAATGTAGATACGCACCTTTTTCAAGCAAATAGTCAATTAATCTATTATAGTAGACAACTCCTTTCCAGTTCACCTCTCCCGTTCCATCTATATCAAAAGAATGATTTTTTAAAATAATTAATCTTAAAATGAATATGATAATCATTTTAACTTAATTTATTGTCGATATGATCAAGATAAATAGTTTATATACTTGGAAAAATTCTCGACCATGAGATCGAAAATCGATAAGCATCAAAATTCAACATTTGCATCAAATCAATGTCTTCCTGCAAACGAGAAGAATGACAATTAGCAAGGTTAAAATCAGAAACGTGGGGAGTTTTAAACCTTTATAAGAAACTGATTGTTTTTCTAATAACATTATGGAAGATAAAAAGGGAAAAAGATACCTTGTAGTGATGATATTGATCAATAGAAACTTCACCAGTATCATTATTTGCAACATGACCTGTTTCAAGTCATATCATATCTTTTAGAATTAGAATAAAATGATCCAAAAAAAAAAAAGAAGAAGAAGGAAAATTAGAAACAATTTTATTTAACCTGGCATTTTAACAAATGCATCCCATATGCTCGGCCCTCTACCATCTTCACTAGCCATCCCTTCCACTTGATATGCTGATGCTGCTGTTCCAAATAAAAATCCCTCTGGAAAGCTATCTCTGCTCAAACCTCCGGTATCAAAATGTTGTTGTTGTGCAATGACATTTACATGTAAAGATGTGCTAACAAAAATAAAAGATAGTAAAATTACTAAAGCCTTCATCATGGTTAATGTTTAGTCTCTCAATGAATAGAAAACCTTCCTATCAACCATATTTATATAGGCCAGGGATTGAAATTTTAATATCAAATGTTTTCTTTTTTCTTTTCTTTTTGAAAAAGATCATATATTTAAATAAAGTATTTTAAAATCATATGTTACAAGATATGAGAATCTGAAATCTGAAAAAATCTGATAAACCGAGATTTTCTTAAACGTTAAAACAATTTTATTTTTACAATTTAATAATTTGACTTGTTCTTTAACTTCTTTTTGATGCAAAAAAAAAATAAAAAAAAAATGGAAAATATATTCAAATCATGCATCGTTTTGTCCATTCTTCAACTCATTAATTTGTTACAAACATTCCAAATACTTATAACGAAAATGTTGGTTGAATCTTAGCTTGATTAGTATGGATATTGTTGTCAATGCAGGAGGACGTGGGTTCAAGTGCGCTGAAGCACATTATCCTCCTATTTATGAGTTGGGGAGAGGCTATAGGTAGTTCTAGATATTATCTAAAAAATTAAGATTTTGGTCCTGACTCAAATAATAGCAGTTCAATCCGTTTGGTGAAATTCAATTACTAGTCCTATATTATATGTACATTTATTGGCTCAAATACATTTTCTCTAATTGGATGATTTTAAGTCTACACTTTCGAATTTTGAAATTCTAGTACTGACACATATGACAGCTGTAAATCCATCACTTTGAATTTTTAGTGAGTAATATGTAGAAATAATAAGTTGACATGACATTACACATATGATAATATGTTTGGCGCATCAAATTTTGGAAGCAATAAAACTTTACTTAATGACTTTAACAATTATTGTTCGGGGAGGACTGAAATTTTAAAATTTAGAAAGTAAAGGGACTAAAAATGACCAAATAAAAGTATAGGAATTAAATACGAACTTTTGTAAAGTAAAGGGACTAATAGCGGGATTTAACCTTAAAAAATGGGCTAAGGAAATCTAATTTTTAGGTTACATATTAGTATTACCCGTCAGAAAAATTCGATTTGATTTGAAAAAATCGAAATTTTCAAATTAATAGAATTGAGTTATTCAAGTAAACTCAAATAAGTATGTCAAGTTTCGAGTTCGAGTCGAGTTGAATTTTATAATTTGAATAACTCAAATAATTCGAATAATAGATTGGTGTAAATATCCCTTTGATCCTTGTCAATTTTGAAAATGAGCAAATTGATTTCTCTCTCAACAAAAATTAAAAAAATTAAAATTTTTTTTAAAATTCAAAATAATTATAAAAATTCTAAAGAATATATAAAGAAAGTTAAAAATTTAAAAATGTTCTAAAATAATAAGTTTTAGGATCTAAATAAGTTAATTAATTATTCAAATTTATCATATTAAATTATATTATATTTTTATTAATTTGCATTGAAAAAGTTTCAAATATATATGGTTTCAAATTTATGTGCTATAACATGGAATTTATTATACTGTAACAAGATTTTAATTTTTAAATTTCACTCAACTCGATTTGAAATAAAAAAATTCAAATCAAGTTAGGTTGATACAATAGAACTCATCAACTTGATTACTAAATTTTTTTTTCATTCGATTCGATCAAACGCTCGCTCACATATCATATATTAAGTTTCGGTTGCACTTACCGTCAAAATGATGCCAATGGGGGCAGGGCAAATGCTCAAGCTTCTATAAATGGAAATTTTTCTTATTTTTAATACACTAGAGAATATGTTAATGTAAAAAAATAAATAATCTTGCTAATCAACATTTTCATTAAAGTTTGGCTAAAAAGTAGTTTATTTACAAAAATTCTAAAATAATTATTCTAGATGCAAATTATTCTAAACAAAAGAGTTAAAACCAAAAGCACGATGAAAAAACCTAAAAAAGACACTAAAATCCTAAGAAATAAACTTAATTTAATCCTAAGAATTTTTTCTTTCAAGCATTTGCTTGAACCAATATGCTGATAACTTGGGATATCTCTTGAGATCATTGTGATCAACATAAACTAAACCAAATCTTGAGGTATATCCTAATAACCATTCAAAATTGTCAAGAATTGACCAAGCAAAGTATCCACTAACATTGGCCCCATCATCCATTGCTCTTTTCAATTCCTTCAAGTAGCTTCTATAAAAGTTCACTCTATTGCTATCATACAACGATTCAGGAAATGTAAGATTGCCAGGATCATCCATTCCTGCCATTAATTAATAAAACAAAATAAGATTCGAACACAGTTGCTTTAAATAAATACAAAAGGATAAACAAAAAGATCATATTGGAATTAAAAGATTTGTTGGCTCACCATTTTCAGAGAGAATTATATTAGGGCTTCCATAACGTTCTTTGACATATGTGATAGCTTTGTACATACCCCATGGAACTTCGTATAACCATTCCGAGTGAGCCTGCATTTCTTGTGCATTAGTATTAACATTTGTACATACCCCATGGAACTTCAAATAGACACATACTTTTTATAGTAAACAAATAATACTACTTTGGAAAAATAGACATAATTAGCATAATAATTACCCGACGACCGATTGGCACCCCATTGCGTTCATCTGTTAAGTGCAAATATAAATTAGTAATTTTATATTATGGTAATTTATAATAAAAAAAGTATGTTGGTGGAAAAAATAAAGGATGAAGAAGTACAAGCAAAACCAGCATTCCAATCCTGTTGGTAACCAGTCACATTGGATGGAGGTCGAAATGGGTCATATATGTAGTAAGAAGTATAATGGTTTAGACAAAGCATATCGAAGGAATTTTTCACTTTCTCCACTTCACTTTTGGTGAATTTTGGAAGCCTTTCTCTTACAATTTTTTGCATTGTTCTTGGATATTTTCCATAAACTAAAGGGTGCAAAAACCTACAAAATCAAATTCACTATAATTTTAAAGACTATACGTCGATAACAATATGTTTTGGATATGAATTTTTTGCAAGAAAATGAAGCTATAGCAACAAGGACATGTTATATATTTTGGATCTTTCGGATTAGAAATGTTTTATTTCTTATATTTTAAAAAATGTAGCAACAATTATATACAATGACTAATTTGTCTATTTATTAAAAATTTTACCATCCAATATGAAAGTCTCTTGCTCTTTGTGCAGCATAGTTGTCAGCTCTAGATCTTGTTAGAGGTTCATACCAAACAAAATCCAAGAAAATACCAATTCTTCCATTCTGTTTAGCCTGCAAAAGAAAACTCATCAAATTCATTCAAATAAGTATATTAGAGTATATATCAACATAAATTGATTAAGAATCAAAATTTCGAAATGATTACTTGATATTTTTCACGATATCTTTTAACGGCTTCAGCGTGACTTAAAATCAAATGATGTGCTGCAATATAAGGCTCGGTGGCAGAGTTTCCATCAGTGCAATTTCCAAATTGCTTTGAACATCTATTAGGAGGGTTGATTCCATTATCGAAGCCAAGAGCAGCAACCACTCTTGGTTCATTAAATGTCATCCAAGTCTTAACTCTATCACCAAATGTCTTGAAACAAAACTCCGCGTAATCAGCAAAATCTTGGCTACAAAATCCAAAACACAGTAATTTTTTTCAAAACTTTAATCAAAATTTCTCAAACATTAGCCATTCTCTAAGAAAAATATAATTGTCTTTGAACTTACATAACTTGTCTATCTAGCAAACCTAGATATTTTTCTTGAAGTGCTAGTGGCAAATCGTAGTGATATAAATTCGCATGTGGAGTGATTCCTGCGTTCATGCCACAAGTTGCAAATGTCACTCAATTCTCAAAGACGTAGTTATAATGTTATTATGTATCATTTGTTTTCTCTAAATTTTTTTTTATTAAGCCATCCAACATTTCAGATTCTGTCATGCTCAAAATGTAGATACGCACCTTTTTCAAGCAAATAGTCAATTAATCTATTATAGTAGACAACTCCTTTCCAGTTCACCTCTCCCGTTCCATCTATATCAAAAGAATGATTTTTTTCAATAATTAATCTTAAAATGAGTATGATAATCATTTTAACTTAATTTATTGTCGATATGATCAAGATAAATAGTTTATATACTTGGAAAAATTCTCGACCATGAGATCGAAAATCGATAAGCATCAAAATTCAACATTTGCATCAAATCAATGTCTTCCTGCAAACGAGAAGAATGACAATTAGTAAGGTTAAAATCAGAAACGTGGGGAGTTTTAAACCTTTATAAGAAACTGATTGTTTTTCTAATAACATTATGGAAAATAAAAAGGGAAAAAGATACCTTGTAGTGATGATATTGATCAATAGAAACTTCACCAGTATCATTATTTGCAACATGACCTGTTTCAAGTCATATCATATCTTTTAGAATTAGAATAAAATGGTCCAAAAAAAAAAGAAAAGAGGAAAATAGAAACAGTTTTATTTAACCTGGCATTTTAACAAATGCATCCCATATGCTCGGCCCTCTACCATCTTCACTAGCCATCCCTTCCACTTGATATGCTGATGCTGCTGTTCCAAATAAAAATCCCTCTGGAAAGCTATCTCTGCTCAAACCTCCGGTATCAAAATGTTGTTGTTGTGCAATGACATTTACATGTAAAGATGTGCTAACAAAAATAAAAGATAGTAAAATTACTAAAGCCTTCATCATGGTTAATGTTTAGTCTCTCAATGAATAGAAAACCTTCCTATCAACCATATTTATATAGGCCAGGGATTGAAATTTTAATATCAAATGTTTTCTTTTTTCTTTTCTTTTTGAAAAAGATCATATATTTAAATAAAGTATTTTAAAATCATATGTTACAAGATATGAGAATCTGAAATCTGAAAAAATCTGATAAACCGAGATTTTCTTAAACGTTAAAACAATTTTATTTTTACAATTTAATAATTTGACTTGTTCTTTAACTTCTTTTTGATGCCAAAAAAAAAAAAAAATGGAAAATATATTCAAATCATGCATCGTTTTGTCCATTCTTCAACTCATTAATTTGTTACAAACATTCCAAATACTTATAACGAAAATGTTGGTTGAATCTTAGCTTGATTAGTATGGATATTGTTGTCAATGCAGGAGGACGTGGGTTCAAGTGCGCTGAAGCACATTATCCTCCTATTTATGAGTTGGGGAGAGGCTATAGGTAGTTCTAGATATTATCTAAAAAATTAAGATTTTGGTCCTGACTCAAATAATAGCAGTTCAATCCGTTTGGTGAAATTCAATTACTAGTCCTATATTATATGTACATTTATTGGCTCAAATACATTTTCTCTAATTGGATGATTTTAAGTCTACAGTTTCGAATTTTGAAATTCTAGTACTGACACATATGACAGCTGTAAATCCATCACTTTGAATTTTTAGTGAGTAATATGTAGAAATAATAAGTTGACATGACATTACACATATGATAATATGTTTGGCGCATCAAATTTTGGAAGCAATAAAACTTTACTTAATGACTTTAACAATTATTGTTCGGGGAGGACTGAAATTTTAAAATTTAGAAAGTAAAGGGACTAAAAATGACCAAATAAAAGTATAGGAATTAAATACGAACTTTTGTAAAGTAAAGGGACTAATAGCGGGATTTAACCTTAAAAAATGGGCTAAGGAAATCTAATTTTTAGGTTACATATTAGTATTACCCGTCAGAAAAATTCGATTTGATTTGAAAAAATCGAAAAAAATCGAATTTCAAATTAATAGAATTGAGTTATTCAAGTAAACTCAAATAAGTATGTCAAGTTTCGAGTTCGAGTCGAGTTGAATTTTATAATTTGAATAACTCAAATAATTCGAATAATAGATTGGTGTAAATATCCCTTTGATCCTTGTCAATTTTGAAAATGAGCAAATTGATTTCTCTCTCAACAAAAATTAAAAAATAATTTTTAAAATTCAAAATAATTATAAAAATTCTAAAGAATATATAAAGAAAGTTAAAAATTTAAAAATGTTCTAAAATAATAAGTTTTAGGATCTAAATAAGTTAATTAATTATTCAAATTTATCATATTAAATTATATTATATTTTTATTAATTTGCATTGAAAAAGTTTCAAATATATATGGTTTCAAATTTATGTGCTATAACATGGAATTTATTATACTGTAACAAGATTTTAATTTTTAAATTTCACTCAACTCGATTTGAAATAAAAAAATTCAAATCAAGTTAGGTTGATACAATAGAACTCATCAACTTGATTACTAAATTTTTTTTTCATTCGATTCGATCAAACGCTCGCTCACATATCATATATTAAGTTTCGGTTGCACTTACCGTCAAAATGATGCCAATGGGGGCAGGGCAAATGCTCAAGCTTCTATAAATGGAAATTTTTCTTATTTTTAATACACTAGAGAATATGTTAATGTAAAAAAATAAATAATCTTGCTAATCAACATTTTCATTAAAGTTTGGCTAAAAAGTAGTTTATTTACAAAAATTCTAAAATAATTATTCTAGATGCAAATTATTCTAAACAAAAGAGTTAAAACCAAAAGCACGATGAAAAAACCTAAAAAAGACACTAAAATCCTAAGAAATAAACTTAATTTAATCCTAAGAATTTTTTCTTTCAAGCATTTGCTTGAACCAATATGCTGATAACTTGGGATATCTCTTGAGATCATTGTGATCAACATAAACTAAACCAAATCTTGAGGTATATCCTAATAACCATTCAAAATTGTCAAGAATTGACCAAGCAAAGTATCCACTAACATTGGCCCCATCATCCATTGCTCTTTTCAATTCCTTCAAGTAGCTTCTATAAAAGTTCACTCTATTGCTATCATACAACGATTCAGGAAATGTAAGATTGCCAGGATCATCCATTCCTGCCATTAATTAATAAAACAAAATAAGATTCGAACACAGTTGCTTTAAATAAATACAAAAGGATAAACAAAAAGATCATATTGGAATTAAAAGATTTGTTGGCTCACCATTTTCAGAGAGAATTATATTAGGGCTTCCATAACGTTCTTTGACATATGTGATAGCTTTGTACATACCCCATGGAACTTCGTATAACCATTCCGAGTGAGCCTGCATTTCTTGTGCATTAGTATTAACATTTGTACATACCCCATGGAACTTCAAATAGACACATACTTTTTATAGTAAACAAATAATACTACTTTGGAAAAATAGACATAATTAGCATAATAATTACCCGACGACCGATTGGCACCCCATTGCGTTCATCTGTTAAGTGCAAATATAAATTAGTAATTTTATATTATGGTAATTTATAATAAAAAAAGTATGTTGGTGGAAAAAATAAAGGATGAAGAAGTACAAGCAAAACCAGCATTCCAATCCTGTTGGTAACCAGTCACATTGGATGGAGGTCGAAATGGGTCATATATGTAGTAAGAAGTATAATGGTTTAGACAAAGCATATCGAAGGAATTTTTCACTTTCTCCACTTCACTTTTGGTGAATTTTGGAAGCCTTTCTCTTACAATTTTTTGCATTGTTCTTGGATATTTTCCATAAACTAAAGGGTGCAAAAACCTACAAAATCAAATTCACTATAATTTTAAAGACTATACGTCGATAACAATATGTTTTGGATATGAATTTTTTGCAAGAAAATGAAGCTATAGCAACAAGGACATGTTATATATTTTGGATCTTTCGGATTAGAAATGTTTTATTTCTTATATTTTAAAAAATGTAGCAACAATTATATACAATGACTAATTTGTCTATTTATTAAAAATTTTACCATCCAATATGAAAGTCTCTTGCTCTTTGTGCAGCATAGTTGTCAGCTCTAGATCTTGTTAGAGGTTCATACCAAACAAAATCCAAGAAAATACCAATTCTTCCATTCTGTTTAGCCTGCAAAAGAAAACTCATCAAATTCATTCAAATAAGTATATTAGAGTATATATCAACATAAATTGATTAAGAATCAAAATTTCGAAATGATTACTTGATATTTTTCACGATATCTTTTAACGGCTTCAGCGTGACTTAAAATCAAATGATGTGCTGCAATATAAGGCTCGGTGGCAGAGTTTCCATCAGTGCAATTTCCAAATTGCTTTGAACATCTATTAGGAGGGTTGATTCCATTATCGAAGCCAAGAGCAGCAACCACTCTTGGTTCATTAAATGTCATCCAAGTCTTAACTCTATCACCAAATGTCTTGAAACAAAACTCCGCGTAATCAGCAAAATCTTGGCTACAAAATCCAAAACACAGTAATTTTTTTCAAAACTTTAATCAAAATTTCTCAAACATTAGCCATTCTCTAAGAAAAATATAATTGTCTTTGAACTTACATAACTTGTCTATCTAGCAAACCTAGATATTTTTCTTGAAGTGCTAGTGGCAAATCGTAGTGATATAAATTCGCATGTGGAGTGATTCCTGCGTTCATGCCACAAGTTGCAAATGTCACTCAATTCTCAAAGACGTAGTTATAATGTTATTATGTATCATTTGTTTTCTCTAAATTTTTTTTTATTAAGCCATCCAACATTTCAGATTCTGTCATGCTCAAAATGTAGATACGCACCTTTTTCAAGCAAATAGTCAATTAATCTATTATAGTAGACAACTCCTTTCCAGTTCACCTCTCCCGTTCCATCTATATCAAAAGAATGATTTTTTTCAATAATTAATCTTAAAATGAGTATGATAATCATTTTAACTTAATTTATTGTCGATATGATCAAGATAAATAGTTTATATACTTGGAAAAATTCTCGACCATGAGATCGAAAATCGATAAGCATCAAAATTCAACATTTGCATCAAATCAATGTCTTCCTGCAAACGAGAAGAATGACAATTAGTAAGGTTAAAATCAGAAACGTGGGGAGTTTTAAACCTTTATAAGAAACTGATTGTTTTTCTAATAACATTATGGAAAATAAAAAGGGAAAAAGATACCTTGTAGTGATGATATTGATCAATAGAAACTTCACCAGTATCATTATTTGCAACATGACCTGTTTCAAGTCATATCATATCTTTTAGAATTAGAATAAAATGGTCCAAAAAAAAAAGGGAAAATAGAAACAGTTTTATTTAACCTGGCATTTTAACAAATGCATCCCATATGCTCGGCCCTCTACCATCTTCACTAGCCATCCCTTCCACTTGATATGCTGATGCTGCTGTTCCAAATAAAAATCCCTCTGGAAAGCTATCTCTGCTCAAACCTCCGGTATCAAAATGTTGTTGTTGTGCAATGACATTTACATGTAAAGATGTGCTAACAAAAATAAAAGATAGTAAAATTACTAAAGCCTTCATCATGGTTAATGTTTAGTCTCTCAATGAATAGAAAACCTTCCTATCAACCATATTTATATAGGCCAGGGATTGAAATTTTAATATCAAATGTTTTCTTTTTTCTTTTCTTTTTGAAAAAGATCATATATTTAAATAAAGTATTTTAAAATCATATGTTACAAGATATGAGAATCTGAAATCTGAAAAAATCTGATAAACCGAGATTTTCTTAAACGTTAAAACAATTTTATTTTTACAATTTAATAATTTGACTTGTTCTTTAACTTCTTTTTGATGCCAAAAAAAAAAAAAAAATGGAAAATATATTCAAATCATGCATCGTTTTGTCCATTCTTCAACTCATTAATTTGTTACAAACATTCCAAATACTTATAACGAAAATGTTGGTTGAATCTTAGCTTGATTAGTATGGATATTGTTGTCAATGCAGGAGGACGTGGGTTCAAGTGCGCTGAAGCACATTATCCTCCTATTTATGAGTTGGGGAGAGGCTATAGGTAGTTCTAGATATTATCTAAAAAATTAAGATTTTGGTCCTGACTCAAATAATAGCAGTTCAATCCGTTTGGTGAAATTCAATTACTAGTCCTATATTATATGTACATTTATTGGCTCAAATACATTTTCTCTAATTGGATGATTTTAAGTCTACAGTTTCGAATTTTGAAATTCTAGTACTGACACATATGACAGCTGTAAATCCATCACTTTGAATTTTTAGTGAGTAATATGTAGAAATAATAAGTTGACATGACATTACACATATGATAATATGTTTGGCGCATCAAATTTTGGAAGCAATAAAACTTTACTTAATGACTTTAACAATTATTGTTCGGGGAGGACTGAAATTTTAAAATTTAGAAAGTAAAGGGACTAAAAATGACCAAATAAAAGTATAGGAATTAAATACGAACTTTTGTAAAGTAAAGGGACTAATAGCGGGATTTAACCTTAAAAAATGGGCTAAGGAAATCTAATTTTTAGGTTACATATTAGTATTACCCGTCAGAAAAATTCGATTTGATTTGAAAAAATCGAAAAAAATCGAATTTCAAATTAATAGAATTGAGTTATTCAAGTAAACTCAAATAAGTATGTCAAGTTTCGAGTTCGAGTCGAGTTGAATTTTATAATTTGAATAACTCAAATAATTCGAATAATAGATTGGTGTAAATATCCCTTTGATCCTTGTCAATTTTGAAAATGAGCAAATTGATTTCTCTCTCAACAAAAATTAAAATAATTAAAAATTTAAAATTCAAAATAATTATAAAAATTCTAAAGAATATATAAAGAAAGTTAAAAATTTAAAAATGTTCTAAAATAATAAGTTTTAGGATCTAAATAAGTTAATTAATTATTCAAATTTATCATATTAAATTATATTATATTTTTATTAATTTGCATTGAAAAAGTTTCAAATATATATGGTTTCAAATTTATGTGCTATAACATGGAATTTATTATACTGTAACAAGATTTTAATTTTTAAATTTCACTCAACTCGATTTGAAATAAAAAAATTCAAATCAAGTTAGGTTGATACAATAGAACTCATCAACTTGATTACTAAATTTTTTTTTCATTCGATTCGATCAAACGCTCGCTCACATATCATATATTAAGTTTCGGTTGCACTTACCGTCAAAATGATGCCAATGGGGGCAGGGCAAATGCTCAAGCTTCTATAAATGGAAATTTTTCTTATTTTTAATACACTAGAGAATATGTTAATGTAAAAAAATAAATAATCTTGCTAATCAACATTTTCATTAAAGTTTGGCTAAAAAGTAGTTTATTTACAAAAATTCTAAAATAATTATTCTAGATGCAAATTATTCTAAACAAAAGAGTTAAAACCAAAAGCACGATGAAAAAACCTAAAAAAGACACTAAAATCCTAAGAAATAAACTTAATTTAATCCTAAGAATTTTTTCTTTCAAGCATTTGCTTGAACCAATATGCTGATAACTTGGGATATCTCTTGAGATCATTGTGATCAACATAAACTAAACCAAATCTTGAGGTATATCCTAATAACCATTCAAAATTGTCAAGAATTGACCAAGCAAAGTATCCACTAACATTGGCCCCATCATCCATTGCTCTTTTCAATTCCTTCAAGTAGCTTCTATAAAAGTTCACTCTATTGCTATCATACAACGATTCAGGAAATGTAAGATTGCCAGGATCATCCATTCCTGCCATTAATTAATAAAACAAAATAAGATTCGAACACAGTTGCTTTAAATAAATACAAAAGGATAAACAAAAAGATCATATTGGAATTAAAAGATTTGTTGGCTCACCATTTTCAGAGAGAATTATATTAGGGCTTCCATAACGTTCTTTGACATATGTGATAGCTTTGTACATACCCCATGGAACTTCGTATAACCATTCCGAGTGAGCCTGCATTTCTTGTGCATTAGTATTAACATTTGTACATACCCCATGGAACTTCAAATAGACACATACTTTTTATAGTAAACAAATAATACTACTTTGGAAAAATAGACATAATTAGCATAATAATTACCCGACGACCGATTGGCACCCCATTGCGTTCATCTGTTAAGTGCAAATATAAATTAGTAATTTTATATTATGGTAATTTATAATAAAAAAAGTATGTTGGTGGAAAAAATAAAGGATGAAGAAGTACAAGCAAAACCAGCATTCCAATCCTGTTGGTAACCAGTCACATTGGATGGAGGTCGATATGGGTCATATATGTAGTAAGAAGTATAATGGTTTAGACAAAGCATATCGAAGGAATTTTTCACTTTCTCCACTTCACTTTTGGTGAATTTTGGAAGCCTTTCTCTTACAATTTTTTGCATTGTTCTTGGATATTTTCCATAAACTAAAGGGTGCAAAAACCTACAAAATCAAATTCACTAAAATTTTAAAGACTATACGTCGATAACAATATGTTTTGGATATGAATTTTTTGCAAGAAAATGAAGCTATAGCAACAAGGACATGTTATATATTTTGGATCTTTCGGATTAGAAATGTTTTATTTCTTATATTTTAAAAAATGTAGCAACAATTATATACAATGACTAATTTGTCTATTTATTAAAAATTTTACCATCCAATATGAAAGTCTCTTGCTCTTTGTGCAGCATAGTTGTCAGCTCTAGATCTTGTTAGAGGTTCATACCAAACAAAATCCAAGAAAATACCAATTCTTCCATTCTGTTTAGCCTGCAAAAGAAAACTCATCAAATTCATTCAAATAAGTATATTAGAGTATATATCAACATAAATTGATTAAGAATCAAAATTTCGAAATGATTACTTGATATTTTTCACGATATCTTTTAACGGCTTCAGCGTGACTTAAAATCAAATGATGTGCTGCAATATAAGGCTCGGTGGCAGAGTTTCCATCAGTGCAATTTCCAAATTGCTTTGAACATCTATTAGGAGGGTTGATTCCATTATCGAAGCCAAGAGCAGCAACCACTCTTGGTTCATTAAATGTCATCCAAGTCTTAACTCTATCACCAAATGTCTTGAAACAAAACTCCGCGTAATCAGCAAAATCTTGGCTACAAAATCCAAAACACAGTAATTTTTTTTCAAAACTTTAATCAAAATTTCTCAAACATTAGCCATTCTCTAAGAAAAATATAATTGTCTTTGAACTTACATAACTTGTCTATCTAGCAAACCTAGATATTTTTCTTGAAGTGCTAGTGGCAAATCGTAGTGATATAAATTCGCATGTGGAGTGATTCCTGCGTTCGTGCCACAAGTTGCAAATGTCACTCAATTCTCAAAGACGTAGTTATAATGTTATTATGTATCATTTGTTTTCTCTAAATTTTTTTTTATTAAGCCATCCAACATTACAGATTCTGTCATGCTCAAAATGTAAATACGCACCTTTTTCAAGCAAATAGTCAATTAATCTATTATAGTAGACAACTCCTTTCCAGTTCACCTCTCCCGTTCCATCTATATCAAAAGAATGATTTTTTTAAATAATTAATCTTAAAATGAATATGATAATCATTTTAACTTAATTTATTGTCGATATGATCAAGATAAATAGTTTATATACTTGGAAAAATTCTCGACCATGAGATCGAAAATCGATAAGCATCAAAATTCAACATTTGCATCAAATCAATGTCTTCCTGCAAACGAGAAGAATGACAATTAGCAAGGTTAAAATCAGAAACGTGGGGAGTTTTAAACCTTTATAAGAAACTGATTGTTTTTCTAATAACATTATGGAAGATAAAAAGGGAAAAAGACACCTTGTAGTGATGATATTGATCAATAGAAACTTCACCAGTATCATTATTTGCAACATGACCTGTTTCAAGTCATATCATATCTTTTAGAATTAGAATAAAATGATCCAAAAAAAAAAAGAAGAAGAAGGAAAATTAGAAACAATTTTATTTAACCTGGCATTTTAACAAATGCATCCCATATGCTCGGCCCTCTACCATCTTCACTAGCCATCCCTTCCACTTGATATGCTGATGCTGCTGTTCCAAATAAAAATCCCTCTGGAAAGCTATCTCTGCTCAAACCTCCGGTATCAAAATGTTGTTGTTGTGCAATGACATTTACATGTAAAGATGTGCTAACAAAAATAAAAGATAGTAAAATTACTAAAGCCTTCATCATGGTTAATGTTTAGTCTCTCAATGAATAGAAAACCTTCCTATCAACCATATTTATATAGGCCAGGGATTGAAATTTTAATATCAAATGTTTTCTTTTTTCTTTTCTTTTTGAAAAAGATCATATATTTAAATAAAGTATTTTAAAATCATATGTTACAAGATATGAGAATCTGAAATCTGAAAAAATCTGATAAACCGAGATTTTCTTAAACGTTAAAACAATTTTATTTTTACAATTTAATAATTTGACTTGTTCTTTAACTTCTTTTTGATGCAAAAAAAAAATAAAAAAAAAATGGAAAATATATTCAAATCATGCATCGTTTTGTCCATTCTTCAACTCATTAATTTGTTACAAACATTCCAAATACTTATAACGAAAATGTTGGTTGAATCTTAGCTTGATTAGTATGGATATTGTTGTCAATGCAGGAGGACGTGGGTTCAAGTGCGCTGAAGCACATTATCCTCCTATTTATGAGTTGGGGAGAGGCTATAGGTAGTTCTAGATATTATCTAAAAAATTAAGATTTTGGTCCTGACTCAAATAATAGCAGTTCAATCCGTTTGGTGAAATTCAATTACTAGTCCTATATTATATGTACATTTATTGGCTCAAATACATTTTCTCTAATTGGATGATTTTAAGTCTACACTTTCGAATTTTGAAATTCTAGTACTGACACATATGACAGCTGTAAATCCATCACTTTGAATTTTTAGTGAGTAATATGTAGAAATAATAAGTTGACATGACATTACACATATGATAATATGTTTGGCGCATCAAATTTTGGAAGCAATAAAACTTTACTTAATGACTTTAACAATTATTGTTCGGGGAGGACTGAAATTTTAAAATTTAGAAAGTAAAGGGACTAAAAATGACCAAATAAAAGTATAGGAATTAAATACGAACTTTTGTAAAGTAAAGGGACTAATAGCGGGATTTAACCTTAAAAAATGGGCTAAGGAAATCTAATTTTTAGGTTACATATTAGTATTACCCGTCAGAAAAATTCGATTTGATTTGAAAAAATCGAATTTCAAATTAATAGAATTGAGTTATTCAAGTAAACTCAAATAAGTATGTCAAGTTTCGAGTTCGAGTCGAGTTGAATTTTATAATTTGAATAACTCAAATAATTCGAATAATAGATTGGTGTAAATATCCCTTTGATCCTTGTCAATTTTGAAAATGAGCAAATTGATTTCTCTCTCAACAAAAATTAAAATAATTTTTAAAATTCAAAATAATTATAAAAATTCTAAAGAATATATAAAGAAAGTTAAAAATTTAAAAATGTTCTAAAATAATAAGTTTTAGGATCTAAATAAGTTAATTAATTATTCAAATTTATCATATTAAATTATATTATATTTTTATTAATTTGCATTGAAAAAGTTTCAAATATATATGGTTTCAAATTTATGTGCTATAACATGGAATTTATTATACTGTAACAAGATTTTAATTTTTAAATTTCACTCAACTCGATTTGAAATAAAAAAATTCAAATCAAGTTAGGTTGATACAATAGAACTCATCAACTTGATTACTAAAATTTTTTTTCATTCGATTCGATCAAACGCTCGCTCACATATCATATATTAAGTTTCGGTTGCACTTACCGTCAAAATGATGCCAATGGGGGCAGGGCAAATGCTCAAGCTTCTATAAATGGAAATTTTTCTTATTTTTAATACACTAGAGAATATGTTAATGTAAAAAAATAAATAATCTTGCTAATCAACATTTTCATTAAAGTTTGGCTAAAAAGTAGTTTATTTACAAAAATTCTAAAATAATTATTCTAGATGCAAATTATTCTAAACAAAAGAGCTAAAACCAAAAGCACGATGAAAAAACCTAAAAAAGACACTAAAATCCTAAGAAATAAACTTAATTTAATCCTAAGAATTTTTTCTTTCAAGCATTTGCTTGAACCAATATGCTGATAACTTGGGATATCTCTTGAGATCATTGTGATCAACATAAACTAAACCAAATCTTGAGGTATATCCTAATAACCATTCAAAATTGTCAAGAATTGACCAAGCAAAGTATCCACTAACATTGGCCCCATCATCCATTGCTCTTTTCAATTCCTTCAAGTAGCTTCTATAAAAGTTCACTCTATTGCTATCATACAACGATTCAGGAAATGTAAGATTGCCAGGATCATCCATTCCTGCCATTAATTAATAAAACAAAATAAGATTCGAACACAGTTGCTTTAAATAAATACAAAAGGATAAACAAAAAGATCATATTGGAATTAAAAGATTTGTTGGCTCACCATTTTCAGAGAGAATTATATTAGGGCTTCCATAACGTTCTTTGACATATGTGATAGCTTTGTACATACCCCATGGAACTTCGTATAACCATTCCGAGTGAGCCTGCATTTCTTGTGCATTAGTATTAACATTTGTACATACCCCATGGAACTTCAAATAGACACATACTTTTTATAGTAAACAAATAATACTACTTTGGAAAAATAGACATAATTAGCATAATAATTACCCGACGACCGATTGGCACCCCATTGCGTTCATCTGTTAAGTGCAAATATAAATTAGTAATTTTATATTATGGTAATTTATAATAAAAAAAGTATGTTGGTGGAAAAAATAAAGGATGAAGAAGTACAAGCAAAACCAGCATTCCAATCCTGTTGGTAACCAGTCACATTGGATGGAGGTCGATATGGGTCATATATGTAGTAAGAAGTATAATGGTTTAGACAAAGCATATCGAAGGAATTTTTCACTTTCTCCACTTCACTTTTGGTGAATTTTGGAAGCCTTTCTCTTACAATTTTTTGCATTGTTCTTGGATATTTTCCATAAACTAAAGGGTGCAAAAACCTACAAAATCAAATTCACTAAAATTTTAAAGACTATACGTCGATAACAATATGTTTTGGATATGAATTTTTTGCAAGAAAATGAAGCTATAGCAACAAGGACATGTTATATATTTTGGATCTTTCGGATTAGAAATGTTTTATTTCTTATATTTTAAAAAATGTAGCAACAATTATATACAATGACTAATTTGTCTATTTATTAAAAATTTTACCATCCAATATGAAAGTCTCTTGCTCTTTGTGCAGCATAGTTGTCAGCTCTAGATCTTGTTAGAGGTTCATACCAAACAAAATCCAAGAAAATACCAATTCTTCCATTCTGTTTAGCCTGCAAAAGAAAACTCATCAAATTCATTCAAATAAGTATATTAGAGTATATATCAACATAAATTGATTAAGAATCAAAATTTCGAAATGATTACTTGATATTTTTCACGATATCTTTTAACGGCTTCAGCGTGACTTAAAATCAAATGATGTGCTGCAATATAAGGCTCGGTGGCAGAGTTTCCATCAGTGCAATTTCCAAATTGCTTTGAACATCTATTAGGAGGGTTGATTCCATTATCGAAGCCAAGAGCAGCAACCACTCTTGGTTCATTAAATGTCATCCAAGTCTTAACTCTATCACCAAATGTCTTGAAACAAAACTCCGCGTAATCAGCAAAATCTTGGCTACAAAATCCAAAACACAGTAATTTTTTTTCAAAACTTTAATCAAAATTTCTCAAACATTAGCCATTCTCTAAGAAAAATATAATTGTCTTTGAACTTACATAACTTGTCTATCTAGCAAACCTAGATATTTTTCTTGAAGTGCTAGTGGCAAATCGTAGTGATATAAATTCGCATGTGGAGTGATTCCTGCGTTCGTGCCACAAGTTGCAAATGTCACTCAATTCTCAAAGACGTAGTTATAATGTTATTATGTATCATTTGTTTTCTCTAAATTTTTTTTTATTAAGCCATCCAACATTACAGATTCTGTCATGCTCAAAATGTAGATACGCACCTTTTTCAAGCAAATAGTCAATTAATCTATTATAGTAGACAACTCCTTTCCAGTTCACCTCTCCCGTTCCATCTATATCAAAAGAATGATTTTTTTAAATAATTAATCTTAAAATGAATATGATAATCATTTTAACTTAATTTATTGTCGATATGATCAAGATAAATAGTTTATATACTTGGAAAAATTCTCGACCATGAGATCGAAAATCGATAAGCATCAAAATTCAACATTTGCATCAAATCAATGTCTTCCTGCAAACGAGAAGAATGACAATTAGCAAGGTTAAAATCAGAAACGTGGGGAGTTTTAAACCTTTATAAGAAACTGATTGTTTTTCTAATAACATTATGGAAGATAAAAAGGGAAAAAGACACCTTGTAGTGATGATATTGATCAATAGAAACTTCACCAGTATCATTATTTGCAACATGACCTGTTTCAAGTCATATCATATCTTTTAGAATTAGAATAAAATGATCCAAAAAAAAAAGAAGAAGAAGGAAAATTAGAAACAATTTTATTTAACCTGGCATTTTAACAAATGCATCCCATATGCTCGGCCCTCTACCATCTTCACTAGCCATCCCTTCCACTTGATATGCTGATGCTGCTGTTCCAAATAAAAATCCCTCTGGAAAGCTATCTCTGCTCAAACCTCCGGTATCAAAATGTTGTTGTTGTGCAATGACATTTACATGTAAAGATGTGCTAACAAAAATAAAAGATAGTAAAATTACTAAAGCCTTCATCATGGTTAATGTTTAGTCTCTCAATGAATAGAAAACCTTCCTATCAACCATATTTATATAGGCCAGGGATTGAAATTTTAATATCAAATGTTTTCTTTTTTCTTTTCTTTTTGAAAAAGATCATATATTTAAATAAAGTATTTTAAAATCATATGTTACAAGATATGAGAATCTGAAATCTGAAAAAATCTGATAAACCGAGATTTTCTTAAACGTTAAAACAATTTTATTTTTACAATTTAATAATTTGACTTGTTCTTTAACTTCTTTTTGATGCCAAAAAAAAAAAAAAAAATGGAAAATATATTCAAATCATGCATCGTTTTGTCCATTCTTCAACTCATTAATTTGTTACAAACATTCCAAATACTTATAACGAAAATGTTGGTTGAATCTTAGCTTGATTAGTATGGATATTGTTGTCAATGCAGGAGGACGTGGGTTCAAGTGCGCTGAAGCACATTATCCTCCTATTTATGAGTTGGGGAGAGGCTATAGGTAGTTCTAGATATTATCTAAAAAATTAAGATTTTGGTCCTGACTCAAATAATAGCAGTTCAATCCGTTTGGTGAAATTCAATTACTAGTCCTATATTATATGTACATTTATTGGCTCAAATACATTTTCTCTAATTGGATGATTTTAAGTCTACAGTTTCGAATTTTGAAATTCTAGTACTGACACATATGACAGCTGTAAATCCATCACTTTGAATTTTTAGTGAGTAATATGTAGAAATAATAAGTTGACATGACATTACACATATGATAATATGTTTGGCGCATCAAATTTTGGAAGCAATAAAACTTTACTTAATGACTTTAACAATTATTGTTCGGGGAGGACTGAAATTTTAAAATTTAGAAAGTAAAGGGACTAAAAATGACCAAATAAAAGTATAGGAATTAAATACGAACTTTTGTAAAGTAAAGGGACTAATAGCGGGATTTAACCTTAAAAAATGGGCTAAGGAAATCTAATTTTTAGGTTACATATTAGTATTACCCGTCAGAAAAATTCGATTTGATTTGAAAAAATCGAAAAAAATCGAATTTCAAATTAATAGAATTGAGTTATTCAAGTAAACTCAAATAAGTATGTCAAGTTTCGAGTTCGAGTCGAGTTGAATTTTATAATTTGAATAACTCAAATAATTCGAATAATAGATTGGTGTAAATATCCCTTTGATCCTTGTCAATTTTGAAAATGAGCAAATTGATTTCTCTCTCAACAAAAATTAAAAAAATTAAAATAATTTTTAAAATTCAAAATAATTATAAAAATTCTAAAGAATATATAAAGAAAGTTAAAAATTTAAAAATGTTCTAAAATAATAAGTTTTAGGATCTAAATAAGTTAATTAATTATTCAAATTTATCATATTAAATTATATTATATTTTTATTAATTTGCATTGAAAAAGTTTCAAATATATATGGTTTCAAATTTATGTGCTATAACATGGAATTTATTATACTGTAACAAGATTTTAATTTTTAAATTTCACTCAACTCGATTTGAAATAAAAAAATTCAAATCAAGTTAGGTTGATACAATAGAACTCATCAACTTGATTACTAAAATTTTTTTTCATTCGATTCGATCAAACGCTCGCTCACATATCATATATTAAGTTTCGGTTGCACTTACCGTCAAAATGATGCCAATGGGGGCAGGGCAAATGCTCAAGCTTCTATAAATGGAAATTTTTCTTATTTTTAATACACTAGAGAATATGTTAATGTAAAAAAATAAATAATCTTGCTAATCAACATTTTCATTAAAGTTTGGCTAAAAAGTAGTTTATTTACAAAAATTCTAAAATAATTATTCTAGATGCAAATTATTCTAAACAAAAGAGTTAAAACCAAAAGCACGATGAAAAAACCTAAAAAAGACACTAAAATCCTAAGAAATAAACTTAATTTAATCCTAAGAATTTTTTCTTTCAAGCATTTGCTTGAACCAATATGCTGATAACTTGGGATATCTCTTGAGATCATTGTGATCAACATAAACTAAACCAAATCTTGAGGTATATCCTAATAACCATTCAAAATTGTCAAGAATTGACCAAGCAAAGTATCCACTAACATTGGCCCCATCATCCATTGCTCTTTTCAATTCCTTCAAGTAGCTTCTATAAAAGTTCACTCTATTGCTATCATACAACGATTCAGGAAATGTAAGATTGCCAGGATCATCCATTCCTGCCATTAATTAATAAAACAAAATAAGATTCGAACACAGTTGCTTTAAATAAATACAAAAGGATAAACAAAAAGATCATATTGGAATTAAAAGATTTGTTGGCTCACCATTTTCAGAGAGAATTATATTAGGGCTTCCATAACGTTCTTTGACATATGTGATAGCTTTGTACATACCCCATGGAACTTCGTATAACCATTCCGAGTGAGCCTGCATTTCTTGTGCATTAGTATTAACATTTGTACATACCCCATGGAACTTCAAATAGACACATACTTTTTATAGTAAAAAAATAATACTACTTTGGAAAAATAGACATAATTAGCATAATAATTACCCGACGACCGATTGGCACCCCATTGCGTTCATCTGTTAAGTGCAAATATAAATTAGTAATTTTATATTATGGTAATTTATAATAAAAAAAGTATGTTGGTGGAAAAAATAAAGGATGAAGAAGTACAAGCAAAACCAGCATTCCAATCCTGTTGGTAACCAGTCACATTGGATGGAGGTCGATATGGGTCATATATGTAGTAAGAAGTATAATGGTTTAGACAAAGCATATCGAAGGAATTTTTCACTTTCTCCACTTCACTTTTGGTGAATTTTGGAAGCCTTTCTCTTACAATTTTTTGCATTGTTCTTGGATATTTTCCATAAACTAAAGGGTGCAAAAACCTACAAAATCAAATTCACTATAATTTTAAAGACTATACGTCGATAACAATATGTTTTGGATATGAATTTTTTGCAAGAAAATGAAGCTATAGCAACAAGGACATGTTATATATTTTGGATCTTTCGGATTAGAAATGTTTTATTTCTTATATTTTAAAAAATGTAGCAACAATTATATACAATGACTAATTTGTCTATTTATTAAAAATTTTACCATCCAATATGAAAGTCTCTTGCTCTTTGTGCAGCATAGTTGTCAGCTCTAGATCTTGTTAGAGGTTCATACCAAACAAAATCCAAGAAAATACCAATTCTTCCATTCTGTTTAGCCTGCAAAAGAAAACTCATCAAATTCATTCAAATAATTATATTAGAGTATATATCAACATAAATTGATTAAAAATCAAAATTTTGAAATGATTACTTGATATTTTTCACGATATCTTTTAACGGCTTCAGCGTGACTTAAAATCAAATGATGTGCTGCAATATAAGGCTCGATGGCAGAGTTTCCATCAGTGCAATTTCCAAATTGCTTTGAACATCTATTAGGAGGATTGATGCCATTGTCGAAACCAAGAGCAGCAACCACTCTTGGTTCATTAAATGTCATCCAAGTCTTAACCCTATCACCAAATGTCTTGAAACAAAACTCCGCGTAATCAGCAAAACCTTGGCTACAAAATCCAAAACACAGTAATTTTTGAACAATTTAATTATTTTTTCTCAAAAGTTAGCCTTTCTTTAAAAAAATATTAATTGTCTTTGAACTTACATAACTTGTCTATCTAGTAAGCCTAGATATCTTTCTTGAAGTGCTAACGGCAAATCATAGTGATATAAATTCGCATGTGGAGTGATTCCTGCGTTCATGCCACAAATTACAAATGTCACTCAATTCTCAAAAGGCATTGTTATCATGCTATTATGTATCATTTGTTTTCTATAAAAAATTTATTTTATTAAGCTAGTGAAAATAGTAGATTCTATTATGCTCAAAATGTAGATACACACCTTTTTCTAGCAAATAGTCAATTAATCTGTTATAGTAGGCAACTCCTTTCCAGTTTACCTCTCCTGTCCCATCTATATCAAAAGTATGAATTTTTCAATAATTAATCTTAAAATGTATATAATAATTATTTAAACTTAATCTATTGTTGATATAATCAAGATAAATAGTTTATATACTTGGAAAAATTCTCGACCATGAAATCGAAAACCGATAGGCGTCAAAATTCAACATTTGCATCAAATCAATATCTTCCTACAAAAGAAGAGAAGAATGAGAATTAGTAATGTTGAAATTAGAAACATGGGAAGTTTTAAACCTTAATAAGAGACTAATTGCTTTTCTAATAACATTGTGGAAAATAAAAAGGGAAAAATATACCTTATAGTGATGATATTGATCAATACAAATTTCGCCGGTATCATTATTTGTAATATGACCTGTTTCAAGTCGTATCATATATTTTTAAAATTAGAATAAAATGGTCCAAAAAAAAAGGGAAAATAGAAACAATTTTATTTAACCTGGAATTGTAACAAATGCATCCCATATGCTCGGCCCTCTACCATCTTCACTAGCCATCCCTTCCACTTGATATGCTGATGCTGCTGTTCCAAATAAAAATCCCTCTGGAAAGCTATCTCTACTCAAACCTCCTGTATCGAAATGTTGTTCTGAAGATGTGCTAACAAAAATGAAAGACAGTAAAATTACTAAAGCTTTCATGGTGGTTAATGTTTAGTCTTCCCAATGAATAGAAAACCTTCATATCAACCCATATTTATATAGGTGAGTGATTGAGATTTTAATATCAAATATCTTTTATTTATATTTAAAAATAAATTATAAAATATCATAATCTTATAAAATGAAATTAAATAAAAACAGAACTTGACCAAATCTAAAAATCCAATAAACCGAGATTTTCTTAAACGTTAAAATAATTTTTGTTTTTGACAATCTATTAAGTTGACTTGTTCTTAACTTGTACAAGTATTTGAAATAGAAATTAAAAATAAAATAAAATATTAAATATAAGAAGAGTATTTTTAAAATGAATAAATTCTTTTTTTCTTGGAATTTTTCATGTCCATTTTACAATTCATGTTCGGGATTTGTCATCTTCAATATTTGAACTTGAGTCCTCCTTTTGAGAGTGCAATGTGCCTTATCATTATATTCAATTTTAATCTTTAAAAGTACATTGTCGAGTATTTTTAATAGTACTTTATTGAGGCCGAATCATGGAAAATATATATATATATATATATAAGACTATATTGAAGATTTTTAAAGCGATCAGGTTTCCTTATATGAAGATATTCGTTTTTCTTAAAAGACTATATCAAGGATATCCATGTTTACCCTATTTTATACTGAAGATGTTACCGGGCTGAATTCAAGAGAACTAAAGCTTCACATGAGCAAGTTAATGGGTTAAATTTTGATATTAGTTTTTGTACTTTGTGAAAGTTGTGGATTTAATCCCTATATTTTAATTTAACCAAATTTAGTCTCTCTACTTTTTAAATCGGTCAATTTTAGTCTCTGTACTTTTCAATTTAATCCTAACTCAAACAATAGCAATTAAATCTATTTGATTAAATTCAATTATAAGTCCTATAGCATATGTATAATTCTAGATTTAGTTCATATTCTTCATTTTGATCATTCTAAGTTCTTATACATCTCAAATTTAGAAAATTTAGTTTTGACGCAAATGACAATTGTTAATCCGATAACTGATTTTTTTAACAAGTAATATGTGAAAATAACAAACTGACGTGGAATTACACATATAATAATATGTTTATTATATCAAATTTTAAGAATAATATAACTTAATAAATTTAACAATTATCATTTGACGAGAACTGGAATTCTAAAAATTAAAATAGAATAATTAAATCCACAACTTTTACAAAATGCAAAAATTAATAACAGAATTTTACTCAAGTTAATTTATAATAGATTATTCTCTAAGAAAAACCCGTAGACATAAGAGGCTTTTGAACACAAAAGGGCCTTCCTAGGAAAAGGCCTTGCGGATGTAGAGAGTTTTTCAACAATGTAATCAAACTTTTGTATCTATCTCTTTATAACCGATAGTAAGTTAATCCCATTATGATGAATGCTCTTCTGAAAGGTAAAATCAACAAATTTACAGATAATAAATCTTATGGACCGTACCTTGGATGATCTAGATTTTGTAACACATTCAACATTTATAAAAAATGAACCCACATGCCGGTTGAGTATTGTTGCAAATGCAGAGAAACGTGGATTCGAGCGTGCTAAAACGCATTACCTTTTATTTATGAGTTGAGAGAGACTATGAGTTGTTCTAAGCATTGTTAAAAAAAACAGATATGATCAGCACTTATAATCAGATTGTTAAAAAAAAAAAAGAATGAGCCCATCATGCAACAACCAAGAATCACCCAATTCTCCACGCACTACTTGAGCTCGCAAGTGCAACTCTAAAAGAGATGAAGTCTCCCGAGTTTATGTCTGTACCTCCACCTTATCATACTAATCATTAATAACAATGAGCCCATTCATTAATATGATACAGGGTAATGCAAAATTTACAACATAATATGAACTTGAAACTACAGAGAGTAGAATCAGAGCATATTCATTAAGAACAACGAGCCCTTTGTGTACGGTAATTTGTTAGATCAAGTGTTTGATTTATCATCATGAGGTGGTAGCTGATCACAGTGTGCAGTGGTCGACTGTCAAAGGGTATCTTTAGGTTTTGCATACTCTGTGAATATCACCCTTCCATCAAGAAACTGCAGTGTCAAAAAACATAACAAAGATATTCAATAGAAGTTATTTGACATCGAAGTTACTACAGAAATGAAGTTGATAACTAAAAACCGAAACAGTTCCAATAAACAAAACAGAATCTGATGTTGTTGTCTCTAAAGATGATGATAGCACTAAAAAAACAAGACATACCTTCCCATCCATTCCTTCCATTCCCTTTTCTGCATCTTCTAAATTAGAATACCTCACAAATCCATAGCCTTTGGAGTGATTAGAATGAGAAGAGCGATCTGTAACCACTTTAGCTATAAAACACAACCAAACCAAAAGCCGAAACAGAGAAAAACTTGTAAGGTAAGAGCTCAGTTGAACTAAATCACTACAAACATCATATTAATGTTCTTCGAAACGGAGTATATTAAGATTCAAGTCTTAGACCAACTAAAGTTCATTGAGCTTGAGTCTTAATACTAGTTAAAAGTACATTAGATGCCCTGTACTAGAAGTTAAATTGCATTTTGCCCCCCTGTACTCAAAAAATGGACAAATTAATTCCTATATATTAGATCAAGCAGCAAATTAGTCCTTTCTGTTCTGTCAAAAATTTTATCCATTTGTAGAGTAAAAAACTGACATGTATGACGGAACAATCACCAAATTAGAGACATGTCGCATGCCATGCGAACCTCATACTAACGTTCAGGGGCCAAAATTAGTACAGAAGTCTCCATGGTACTTTTACCCTTAATACTAATCTGATGATTGGAAAATTGGAGATTGAAAAATGGATTTGCATTAAAAAGAAATAGTGTGAATAATACGATAAAACACTTAAAAATGGATTTAATACATATCTTCAAAGTTTTCAAATATATAATCATATTGAATCTCAATTAATTCTTTTGATAATATATACAATAAATGAAATCAAAATCCAAATCCAAATATTCAAATTTATTCGAAACAAAGATTACCTTGGATAACATCACCAAAATTAGCAAAAGCTTCATGAAGTTTCTGGTTTGTAGTTCTTCCGCTAAGACCTGCAAAAAAAAAGAAAAATCCCCATCTTAAGAATAATGATTGGAATACAAAGATAGTTTTTCGATGAATTAACATAGCAAAAAAGATTACCAGAGACAAAAAGGGTCGTTGAAGGTTGAATTTGGTCAGTAACCCGAGCTGCTTTAAAGGCAGATAAGGGCCGATCAAATAATGACGAAGTTGTTGACAAAAACCGACGCAAATTTCCACTTCTCAAAGCCATTTTTTTTTCTCTTTGCGAAAACCCAGATCGAAATGAATTCACTTTTGATATGCAAAAGAAAAAAAAAATTGTTTGTAGAAATTAAATTGAAAACCCTAAACCCCAAAAGGATTTTAATTAGCTAAATTAAACTTGACCTCAAAATCAAAGCGATGTCGTTTTAGTTCCCGATTACTTTCTTCCTGCGTTGTAAATTTATGAAAATGGATCCATTTCATATTTTAACCATTCCTTAACTATTAGATAAAGGATAAACTATATCCGATGTAATTTAATTATTAGTAAATTTACGCTTTAATTATTTAATTTAAAAAATTTACAAAATAATTATTAAATTATTCGAAAGTTTCTCGTTTAAGTCACTACTATATATAGATTTTTCTATTTATATTATCTGTATCAATTGAAAGTTTTTTTTTTTCTAGGTATTTTTTTATAAAAAAAATTTAAACATCACGAATCAATGAACTAAAATTCAAAAAGTTTTTTTCCGATCTTCGACACTAATCATTAGTTCTTTTATTTTCCTATGAACACTGATCACCGTACCAATCATTAAACCAATCACTTAGAGCTCGATAGCTGATTTTTTTAAAAGAAAAATTTTAATAACCTAGTGATTTAATTTTTTTTTTGAATATTTCAATAACTATTTTATACAATTTTGAAATCGAATACTAAAATACAAATTTATTAATAGTTTAATGATATTAAGTAGAATCCAATGATCAATATCCTTTCTCCATTCAAGACCCAAAAACACAAACCCTATTTGAACCCCATTTCATATCCTTCCCTTTCAAGCAATCAAGAAAAAAAAAATCCCAATTCCCTCTAGAAAAAAAAGTTTTGATTTTTCAAAATTGTTAGGTCGTGGAAAAGGAGGCAAGGAATTAGGAAAAAGAGGAGTAAAGAGGCATCGAAAAGTTCTCCGAGATAACATTCAAGGTATTACTAAACCGGTGATTCATAGATTAACTCGTAGAGACAATATGAAAAGGATCAGTGGATTGATCTACGAGGAAACTCGTGATGTTCTCAAGATCTTTTTGAAAAACGTTATACGCAATGCTGTTACCTATATGGAACACGCTAGGCGCAAGACTGTTACCGCTATGGATGTTGTTTATGCTCTCAAGAGACAAGGAAGGACTCTTTATAGTTTTGATGGTTGATTTTGGATTTTAGGGTTCTTTTTTTTGTAAATCTTTCGTTGCAATTGTTTGTTGTAGCCTTTTTTTTAGTTTGGATTAATGGTTTTTCGATTCGATTCGATCATTGATGAATTTTGTTGAAATTTTCGCTTCGAAAGCTAATTGGGTTTCTAAATGTTTGACATTTGAATTTTTGAGGGTTTAGCCTTTCCCATTAAAAATCTTTGTAGAATTAAAATTTGTTTTTTTTATATGGATGGTGCGATTTTAATTCTACAAAGATTATTTATTAAAGAAAAAAATTAAATTGCTCAAAACGAAAAAAAAAATATAGAGATCAATTGTATAATTTAACTTAAAATTTTCATTTGATATGATGATTTAAAGTGTCACATCAACTTACTGTTACACCATGAACAATTAACGCCCAATGACTAAAATATAACCTGAGACAAATAAAAGTGACTATTTTGAAGTTTACCCATTTCTTTTCTATTTTTTTGTTGAATAAAATTTTCTTTTCTATTAAAATGTTGAAGTGGGATAACTTTAGTATCCTTGATGGTTGGAGTTGGGCCTTCTCCAAGTTGGAGAAACTAAACCTTTGTTTTCCCCCCAAGAATTTGCAAATCATTTTCAGATGGTTTGAATTCAAGTTTATTAAATATTAAAACATTACACATTTGAAAAGAAATGCTGTCATTTTCAGATGGTTTGAATAGTGGTCGACTAATGTACTACACAAGTGGAAACTAATTAGTGTTATACTACACATCGATAATAGAGTAGGAACGATCGCAAAGCAATTAAAAAATTAAAATACGCAGATTTTACTTAGAAATTTTTTATCAAAAAAATCACAAGTAGGAGAAGAGAAATTCATTAATGTTGAAAAACAACAATACAAGAAGTTTTCGGCTGTACGCAGTTTTTAAGGGTTAAACAACCCTTCTAATAGAATATATATAATCCTATACATATTTAACTTGTGTGGTAGGTCCGTACTATGGGGGCTTCGACCCTTAGACCTTCGCCTTCGCAGATATCCAATTTTGTCTCTCTATTTTATTTTTTTTAACAAATAAATTGCATATCGAACTTTTCAAACCGGATCAAACGGAATTTAAATCACACAACTCTAAATTAGTTGATTAAATTAGAGGATATTAATTTTTTACTTTTCTAGTTCACTTGTGATTGAAGAAATTGAGTGATGTTGAAAGAAAATTGCAAAGATAAATGAATGTGGCAACGAAGAAAAAATGATCATCACATATGAAAAATTTTCAATACAAATAATTTCATCACATGCTTAATGAATTTTAAAATTTAGAACATTTGTCAACAATGTTGAAACCATCTTTTTTGACGAACGACGAGTTTCGAAAAAAAATCATGTTTAAAATTGATAAATAATGGGAGTCGCCACCAATCCTTTATACGGTGTGATTGGACCACCACAAAACGTTTTAAAAGCCGTTTTGAAAACATGTAGGTCTTCGAAATCCGAAAAAATGGGTTCGAGAGTCGGTTACGCAAGAGGAAGGATTAGCACCCTCATGTGCCCAAATTGGTACTGTATTGATTATTTTTGGGTCTTAATTTGTGACATTTAAAAGTTCAAATAAAGCTTAAGATACGATCCTTGAATGCACGAATTAAGTTTAAAAGAAATCGAGTTTGTTTGAAAATCTCACTACTTCCAAGTGATCGAGGAAGAAAGCTACGTCTAGTGAGTTAGGACACGACATTTCAAGATCAAGAAATAATGAGCTTTCCTTCGTGAAAACTTTTGCGAGAAGGATATTTGATTATTTCGATTTTAAGAAAGGTTGCACCTAGTAAGTTAAGGCGCAATATTTCGGAATCGAAGATAAGAAAACATTGCCTCGATTAAGGGTATTCGATTACTTCGATTCGAAGAAAAATCGCACCTAGTGAGTTAAGGCACAAATTTTCGGAACCCGAAATAAAAGAATATTGCCTCGATATTAAAGCTTTTATGAAAAAAAGACAATTTCGAAAACAAGCATGCGAATTTAACAAGAATAAGCAATTAATGATGGATACGAAGCGAAATAGATGAGAGGATAAGTTATTCACGAAAGAAAACCAAGATACAAAATACGAGCGTAAAAAGTTAATGAGAGAGAAGAATGATGTAATCGGAGTTCAAAACGAGACTTTTTGGATGCACGGGGGGGAAATGGTAGTTTTGGAAGGTTCGAAATCAAAAATGAGATTTTTTTTGGAAGTTCGAGGGTAAAATGGTAATTTTTAGAAGGTTCGGGGTTAAAAATGGGATTTTTGAGAGTTTAGGGGTAATATGGTAATTTTTAGAAAGTTTAGGGTCAAAAATGGGATTTTTTGAAGTTCGGGGGTAAAATGGTAATTTTTGGAAAGTTCGAGGTTAAAAATGGGATTTTTGAGAGTTTGGGGGTAAAATGGTAATTTTTGGAAGGTTAGGGTTTAAAATGGGATTTTTAGGAGTTCGAGGGTAAAATGGTAATTTTTAGAAAGTTCGGGGTCAAAATGGTATTTTTGGAAGTTCGAGGGTAAATGGTAATTTTTGGAAAGTTTAGGGTTAAAATGGGATTTTTGAGAGTTCGAGGGGGTAAATGGTAATTTTTAGAAGATTCGGGGTTAAAAATGGGATTTTTGGGAGTTCGAGGGTAAAATGGTAATTTTGGGAGTTCGGGGGTAAAATGGTAATTTTTGGAAAGTTTAAGGACCTCCGGGTAATAAAACCAAAGACGGGTGACACGTGGCAGCCCCTCAGGCATCTTGAAGTCAGAGGACTATTTTGAAAACCGTGAAAAATTTATAGGGCAATTTTGAAATTAAAGCGAACCTGATTTAAGGATCAAATTAGAAACAAAGGGGACCATTTGCGAAAATAAACCAAAATCATGACACGTGGCCGCTCCTCGTGCTTTTGAAAGGTTAAGGGACTAAATTAAAAAAACATGAAAATCGTTGGGCCAATTTAAAAGTAATTAAAAGTACGAGAAGGACCTGATTGAAAATTTGGAAAAAAGCGAAATGACCAAATGCATAAATATACAATTAATCAAAAACACGCGGATCCTGAGTCAGGTCGAATCGGGTTCGGGCCGGTTTTAGGGAAACTGCGTGGTTTTCATGCCGAATACCCTCACCAAAACGCTGTCGTTTCGGTGAGGGTATTTAAGGCCTGAACCCTTTGTAAAAAAAGTCTTTCTTCCATTTTCTTCAAATTTCAGAAAAAATGAAAACCCCCCCTTCTGTTTTCTCTCAAATCCCCACCGTGGCCGGCCAAGCTCCGGCTTCAGGCCTGACGTCGTCCGTCGCGCGTAGGGCCACACGCGCATCGTCGAACTCGGCGCATCGCCGCCCGGGTTTCTTCGGTGAGCCGTCAAGACCTCGTCGCACGCGCTTCACCAACCACCGCGCGTGGTCGACGTGCCACAGTCCTACCCCCATCGATCGACGTCCGATGCTTCCCCGATCGTCACGCGCTATCCCTGGAGGCCGTCCGGTCATCGTCCGACACGAATCGAGGTAAAGACGTCTCTCTGTTCTTCCCTTCTTCGTTTTTTAGAAAATAACATAAGTCTGGATTGAAATTCAGATCTTAGAAGATTTCAGTCCCATTTTAAAAAAAAAAACCTTTTAATCCTTACCCTTTTTGTTTAAATCGAAACTTAAAACCGGTTTTTGTGTTTTTAACTTGAGTTAGTATTTTCTTTGTAGATCCGTGCATGACGGGGTGCGAGTGACGTTTAGGGTCGAACTTTCGGCAACAACGATCAACGGCGACCGGCCGATCGCAGATAAGTCTTCTGACTTTTCGGTTTTTTTTTATTAATTAATAATTAATAATATTATTAATAAATCAAAACATTTATTACAATTAAAACTTATTTAATAATAATGGGTCACTAACAATAATTATTAATATTAACAGTTACTAATATTATTAATAAGGATAAAATTAAGTGACAACAGTGGATAGTAAATGCATGCATTGAAACTAAATAAGTCTTTGAATAATGGTGAACATTTGTTGAGGATACCTGGATGCTTTAATGCTTAAGTGCTGTGATCTGATTTGTCTTTTGTTGCCTTTGTGACTATTCGAGTTACCCTGCCCCGAATTGATCTAAAAAAATATCAGTGTATACTGTATATTAATTTCTTAATATTCAAAATCCAACCCCTACAACTGATAATTCATTTGGCTTTTATAGTCTGTTTTACAATCATTCTGTTTTGTTTTATGTAACTAAATGCATATCTAATCTGCTTTCTCTTCTTGCAGGTTCGACAGTGGCGGTGGCAGCCGATGGCAGTGCAAGTTGGGGCTGAAGATGGTGACCAGCTGCTGATGACGTGGCGGCCCCTGGTTGGCTGAAGGGGAGGCAACAGCAACAGCACTTAGTAAACTGTAGTTTGGGCTTTTGGGTAGTTTGTAATTGGGCCATTTGTATTTGGGCCATCTGTAACTGGGTCATTTGGGCCATTTGTAATTGGACATTGTTTTGGATTTGTTAATTGGACTTTCTAAATTTAATTTTATAATAAATTTAAATTTCAAATAAATTTAAATTTAAAATAAACTTAAATTTAAATAAATTCAATTTTTAATAAGTCCAGATAAATTTGGGCTTCAGCAGCTGCCCCTCTTTGCTTGTTGTTGTGTAACAGGAATGTAGCAAAGACTCAAAAGGATGCCCAATTTGTCCGGTCTCACCTCTTTGACATTTTTTCAACTGGTCCACCCTTTGTTTTACGTCTGTCGCTTAATTCCACTGCATCAGCTTCTCTTCATTTTTGATGTTGTGATTTCATCCTGCTATTAGATAATTTCGAAAAGACAAAATTTGCTACTGTAATTTCACTCCATTCTCTTGAAATTTCAAGGAGATTGGAGTTCATCACCATAGTTTTTGAGTCTGGTTTCATTGACTTGGCCTTTTTCTCAGTATCTCCTCAGGGAGCTAACCGCTTTATTGCTTCGACCTGCTTCTCAGTGTCTCATGAGGAAGCTGGGGGTTCAAAGATTTGCTCACATCGAGCGTGGGTTTGGTTTGGTCTTCTTCTTAGTATCTCATCAGGAATATGACCACGTCGTTTGTCTCAATTCGCTTATCTCATCAGGAAGACGAATTTGGTTCACTTCTCAGTACCTCATCTAGAAGATCTGCTCGTTTCGAGCCTCGTTTGGGTCTTCTTCTTAGTGTCTCATCAAGAAGATGATCCCATCACTGTTTCAATTCGCTTCTCTGTATCTCATCAGGAAGACGAATTTGGTTCACTTCTCAGTATCCTATTTGGAAGATTTGCTAGTTTCGAGCCTCGTTTGGGTCTTTTTATCAGTGTCTCATCAGGAATATGATCCCATCACTGTTTCAATCTGCTTCTCTGTATTTCATCAGGAAGACGAAATTTGGTTCACTTCTCAGTACCTCATCTGGAAGATCTGCTCGTTTCGAGCCTCGTTTGGGTCTTTTTCTCAGTGTCTCATCAAGAAGATGATCCCATCACTGTTTCAATCTGCTTCTCTGTATTTCATCAGGAATACGAATTTGGTTCATCTCTCAGTATCTCATCAGGAAGCTAACCGTTTATTGCTCCGATCTGCTTCTCGGTGTGTCATCAGGGAACTGGGATTCGGAGACTTGCTCTCATCGTGCGTGGGTTTGGTTTGGTCTTCTTCTCAATATCTCATCAGGAAGATGACCGCGTCGTTTTGTGGATAATCGTAATTTGCCCTGTGATTGAGGTAAAGTTTTGGATTCCCGTATCTCCCTTGATGGTCTTTAATGGTTCATCCCATCATGTGACGGGGATGTGACCTGGGAAATACGCTTCTATGGGCCTTTATGAGAATGTCATGATTTAGAATGAATTAAATGCTCCTAACTTACATGAATGTGTATGATGAATGTCAGATTTGTTTATTATTAGTCAGGTCAGCATGGTTTGTCGCCTGTCCCAAATTCTACTTTTGATGTGTTGCTCCGTCCTTTCTGGATTGTTCCAGAAGTGCTTGCTTTCAAGCTACGTTTGGGTCTTCCAGTTGATGGTCTAGTTTCGGGCTTCTAGTAATTTTTTTGAAAACTCTAGAATAAAGCTCGTAACTTTTGTATGATTTATTAGTTCATTACTCATTATTTAGATGCAAAAATGCTTGGACAAACTTCCGCAAGAGACAAAGTCGTATTTCAAAAATTTAAAGGAGACGAAATTAAGAAAAAGAATCCAAGGAAACGATCATTAGTTTGAAAGTTGCCGAGTATACAAGGAAGAATAATTGGTTCCCCCAGCTATCACAAAATGAGCTATTCTGCGCTAACTTGTTTGAGAATCACTCCTAATTTCTGATGTGTGCCTAAAAGATCTAGAGTGCTTTGTTAATATTTCAAGTTGTCACCTTCTTTCTCTCGTCGACCCGTTCTTTGGTCTTGAGCCGCCCTTTGCGGGTTTTCAACTTGAAGTCCCCTTGGTTCCAGAACGCCATTTACGAGTTTTCATCCTGGTTTTTTTTTTTTAGAACACCCTTTGCGGGTTTTTATCTCAATTCTTATTTGGTTTCTAGGTGAAGTATTTTTTTACCGAGTCTGAATTGATAGGGTTGTACAGCTCTTTGCCGTCCATCTTTGTTAAGATGAGAGCTCCTCTTGAGAAAGCCTTTTTTACCACGTAGGGCCCTTCCCAATTGGGCATCCATTTCCCACGGAAATCTTAATGTATGGGAAGTATCTTTTTCAAAACTAGATCTCCCTCATAGAATTCCCTGGGATAGACTTTTTTGTCGTAAGCTCGCATCATTCTTTTCTGGTACATTTGGCCGTGGCGAATGGATTTTAATCTCTTTTCCTCGATTAAATTCAACTGGTCATATTGAGCCTGGACCCATTCAGCCTCGTCAAGTTGAAGCTCCGTTAAGACTCGAAGGGAAGGTATTTCAACCTCAATAGGCAAGACTACTTCCATACCGTATGCCAACGAGAATGGCATTGCCCTAGTAGAAGTTCTGACTGAAGTTCTGTAGGTAAAGAGGGCAAATGGTAATTTTTCGTGTCAGTCATTGTAAGTCTCAGTCATTTTGGCCACAATCTTCTTGATATTCTTATTAGTTGCCTCTACAGCCCCATTCATTTTTGGGCGATAGGGAGAAGAATTATAATGCTTAATCTTGAACTGTTCACAAACTTCTGCTATCGTACTGTTGTTCAGATTGAGTGCGTTGTCGGATATGATCCTTTCAGGCATCCCATATCGGCAAATGATTTCTTTTTTCAAGAACCTGCTAACCGCAGACTTGGTAACATTCGCATATGAGGTTGCCTCTACCCATTTAGTGAAATAGTCAATCACCATAAAGATGAATCTATGGCTATTGGAAGCCTTTGGAGAAATCGGCCCGATTACATCCATGCCCCACATAGAAAAAGGCCAGGGAGAAGTCATGACATGCAGATGTGATGGAGGTACATGGATCTTGTCTCCATAGATCTGGCCTTTATGGCACTTCTTGGCATAATTGATGCAATCTCCCTCCATACTAGACCAGTAATACCCGAATCTCATTATTTGTCGGGCCATCGTGAAACCGTTGGCGTGTGTCCCACAAATGCCTTCGTGAACCTCTTCTAAAATCTTTTTTTGCTTCAATTGCATCGACACACCTCAGCAACACTTGATCTTTTCTTCTTTTGTACAAGATTTCCCCGTCCAGGACATATTCACTGGCCAGTCTTCGTAGCGTCCTTTTTTTATTTTCCGAGGCTTGTTCGGGATACTTTTGATCTCTCACAAACTGAAGAACATTTTGGTACCACGGGTGATCATCTTTCTCCTCTCCATCCTCTGTCTCAATGTCGTAACAATGAGCAGGAGTTTCATAGATACTCATCTGAATGGGCTTTACATTTTCCGTCCTACTTACTTTAATCATTGAGGCTAGAGTGGCAAGAGCATCTGCCATCTGATTCTCTTCCCGTGGGAGGTAATGAAATGTGACGTCATCGAATTCGGTGATCAACTCGAGAACCAATTTGCGATAATCCATTAACTTGAAATCCTTGGTTTCCCATTCTCCTTTTAGTTGAAAGATTACCAGTGCAGAGTCTCCATAAATCTCCAAGATTTTGATTCTTTGTTTTATGGCCGCACGTATTCCCAATATACATGCTTCGTATTCAGCCATATTATTCGTGCAATCAAAATCAAGCTTGCTGATGAAAGGGTAATGATCTCCCTCTGGTGATACCAAGACTGCTCCGACCCCATTGCCTGTGGCGTTTGAAGCTCCATCGAAATTCATCCTCCAAGGTCGTTCTTTCGTGTTTTCCTCTTCAGTAGTCGTAACATACATTAAATCCTCATTCGGGAAATCGATGTCTATAGGCTCATAGTCTTCTAAAGCCCTACTTGCTAGGAAGTCTGCTATCGCACTTCCTTTTATTGCTTTCTGATTGACATAGACTATGTCGAATTCAGAGAGCAAGATTTGCCATCGAACTAATCTCCCATTTAATGCTGTTGACTCCATCAAATACTTCAGAGGATCTAATTTTGAAATCAACCAAGTGGGTGATATAGCACGTATTGTTTTAATCTACGTGTAGTCCTGACGAGTGCACAACATAACTTCTCAATAGGCAAATATCGTGTCTCGCAATCAGTGAATTTCTTGCTGAGATAATATATCGCTCTTTCTTTCTTTCTAGATTCATCATGTTGGCCTAGTACACATCCCATGGAATTTTCAAATACCGTTAAGTACATGATCAATGGTTTATTAGGAATCGGAGATTCCAAGATGGGAGCCTTGGATAAATAGTTTTTGACTTTATTAAAGGTTTCCTGACATTCATCATCCCATACACCTGGGTTGCGCTTTCTAAGCAAACGGAAGATAGGATCGCATTTCTCAGTTAACTGCGAGATGAACCGAGCAATGTAGTTTAGTCTTCCTAAGAAACCTCGAACTTTTCTTTGAGTGCTGGGTGGTGGTAATCCCTGTATAGCTTTGACTTTATCCGGGTCAATTTCAATTCTTTTTTTGCTGACCACAAAACCTAACAATTTTCCTAAAGTGGCCCGGAAAGTGCATTTGGCCGGATTCAACTTCAGTTGATATTTTCTTAGCCTTCCAAATAACTTTCTCAATATTCTTACGTGTTCCTCCTCCATCTGAGATTTCGCAATCATGTCATCGACGTAAACCTCAATCTCTTTGTGCATCATGTCATGGAATAGGGTCACCATAGCCCTCTGATAAGTCGCCCCTACATTCTTGAGTCCGAATGGCATCACCTTGTAACAAAATGTTCCCCATAGCGTGATAAAAGTGGTTTTGGTCATATCCTCAGGGTCCATCCTTATCTGGTTATACCCAGAGAAGCCATCCATGAAGGAAAACAGGGAATGTCCTGCCGTATTGTCCACTAGAGTGTCGATGTGAGGTAAAGGAAAATTATCCTTTGGGCTAGCTTTATTCAAATCTCGATAGTCCACACACAGACGCACCTTTCCATCTTTTTTGGGAACGGGGACTATATTAGCTACCCATTCGGAGTATTTAACCACCTGGAGGAAACCGGCGTCAAATTGTTTCCTGACTTCTTCTTTTATGTTTAATAACACATCCGGTCTCATCCTCCGATGTTTTTTCTGCACAGGCCTGTTTTCTTCCTTTATAAGGAGTTTATGCACCACAATGTCAGTACTTAAGCCGGGCATATCTTGGTAAGACCATGCAAAAATATCTTGGAACTCTTGAAGCAACTTGATCAAATCCCTTCTAGTTTCTACGGAAATACTTGTCCCGATCTTCACCTCTTTCTCTTCGTCTTCGTGCCCCAAATTAATAACTTCTACCAGGTCAGAATGAGGCAGGATCTGTTTTTCTTCCTGTTCCATCATTCTTAACAGATCCAAAGGTAGATCACAATCATGCTTATCTTCAAAGTCCTGAAGTTCTTCCAAACACATATCTTGCTCGAAGTGGGGTTCCAAATTAGCGTCAGGATTGCTCATATTATTGATATCCGAGGATCTGTCAAAGAATGGAAAGAAGGTCCACAGAGCGAAGTGAATTTACGAAAGAATGACTATATGTATGCGTGTATTGAACTTTGTTTATTAGATATGAATGAACGGTTTATTAGGCAGAATTTAAGAAATGAAAGAATAGTTATGGAAAGAGTATAAAATGGAAAAGTGCACTTCATTCAAAATAACTGAGTAATGACCATGGACCCTTTGTACAAAAAGATCCATATTGCTTTCGAGCCTAAAGCAATAGGTGTTTTCGAGCATTACTCTAAGGAAATCTTAAAAATTACAGGGAGTTCCTCCACGGTCCAATTATTCAAGGTGTTTCCTGGCGCATACGGGTCAATCCTTGACGGATCTCTTTCCTTTCCTTCATCGGTTACAGCATTAACGCCTAGGTCTTTCACGATGACTTCCTTGGTTCCAATTGTCACTTGTTTCTTTTCCTGCTGGTTGATCACTTCTCCTGAGACGAAGTCTCATGGATGTGCGGGAAAATCATGGGTTCCCATGAGATGTCCTTTCCATCTAGTCTGGCCCTCCTTCTTTCTTGCCTCTTCTTCAACTCCTTTCTCTTTTGTTTTATGTCTGGCTCATACCCCAGGCCATAACGATCCCGTTTTTCTATTAGCATTGGCACATCAATCCTTCCTTGGAGGTATTTTCCTAGCCCTTTCCCAGGTCTCGCTCCTTTTTCGATTGTCAATTTCAAACCCATCTTGGTGGTTGATGATATTGTAGGCATAGGTATTTTCTTCCCTTCTGAAATGAAGGTTGCGTTGACAAACTCTAGTGAGCGGAACGAGCATTCTACAGCCTCCTCGTCTATTCCCACGTACGGTAAATCGCTTGTTATGGATGCGATTATTTCCTCCTCAACATTAATCGTGATCAGCAACCCTTCATTTATTAGCTTCACTTTCTGATGCAAAGAGGAAGGTACTGCCCCAGCTAAATGGATCCATGGCCTTCCCAGCGGACAGTTATAAGTGGGTCTGATGTCCATTACTAGAAAATCTACTTCATAGGTATTTGGCCCAATATGAAGGGTTATTTCAATCTTCCCCATTACCTTCCTTTCTGTCCCATCAAATGCTCTTACTATGTTATTGCACCTTTTCATGTGAGAGCTATCGATTGGCAATCTTTGCAGTGTAGCTAGTGGTAGCACATTCAGGGCTGAACCATTGTCTATGAGTACTCCAGGCAGCGTATACCCTTTACAACGGGTAGTGATGTGTAGAGCCTTGGTGGACCCTATTCCTCCTGTTGGTATTTCATCATCGCTGAAGAAAATGAAATTATCAGCACTCACATTATTGACCAATCGATCCAGTTTGCTGACGGAGATGTCATTTGCTACGTAAGTTTCGTTTAGCACCTTCATTAGTGCGCTTCGATAAGCTTCTGAGCTTAAGAGAAATGACAAGATTGATATACGAGCAGGCTGTTTGTGTAGTTGCTCTACTACACTATATTCACTATGTCTTAAAAACTTTAAAAACTCCTTCGTCTCATTCTCAGTTACAAGCTCCGTGATGGGTGTTTTCGGCTTGTTAGTCATTTCCTCCTCAAGCTTACACATTCTAACCTTCCCTTTATTGACCTCTTTTTCTTTATTCATAGGGTCATAATTCTTAGCGCTTCGGGTAACAAGGTTAACGTCCTTCTTGGGTTCCCCCTCCTTTGGCACGATCACGTTGCAATTGTAACTCCATGGGACCCTCTTGCTATCTTTGGAAGGAAATGTCGTGGGCTTTTGTATAACAATGCGGGGAGTTGTTTGTTCTCTTGCTGTGCCACGAATAATCACCTTGGGACGATTGTTTCCGTAAGTCTTAGCAGTCCCGTCTGTAAACGTCATTAGCTTCCAATCCCTTTTCAAAGAATTTCAGCTCTCGATTGTCCATCATCATCTAGACCACAGCTTTGAACTCGACGCAACTTTGGATTTTATGCCCTTTGACGGCGTGAAACTCGCAGTGGTCATCATCCCTGATTACCATACTCCCTTTATCGCTCAAGATTATTCCTTCTTTAACCAATTCCTGCCATACCCACCAAAGTGGAAACTTGATTTCTTCAATATTTCCCTTGATTTTTCGGGCTCTTTCTTCTAGCAATGCGTTCACCCCTCGCTCTGGGTGATTAGGTAGAGGATTTCCAGCTATATTGGGTTTAGTTGGCTCTTCTAACTTCACGATCCCGTGCTCTATAAGTCCTTCGACTCGTCTTTTAAAGGCGGGGTAATTTTCAATCGAGTGCCCTTCTGTCCCCGCATGGTACTCGCAGTGAGCTTTTGCATCGTACCAAGTCGGGAATGGGGGTTTGTATGGTCTTACATGATGGGGAGCTACCTCATGCGCATCGTATAATATCTTGTAGAGTTCCTTATATGACATTGGAATGGGGTATATTGAATTTTTCCATTATTTGGCCTAGTGTCTGTCTCCTGTAGCGGGGCATTTTGATAATTGCCCATTGGAGCTTTGGGCTGACTTGTCACGAAGGGTCAAGTGTAACCAGGTCCGTATATGCTTGCATTGTTAACCTCGTTATCCTTTCTTCTAGGGGTAGGCCTTTTAGGGCTTTCCCCGGTCTCAATTTTACCGGCCTTAATCGCATTTTCAATCATTTCCCCTTACATGACCATATCCGAGAAACTTTTAGTAGCGTTTCCTAACAGGTGATTTAAGTAAGGAGCCTTGAGCGTACTGACAAACAACATCGTTATCTCTTTTTCTGTTAGTGGTGGTTGTACTTGTGTTGCCACCTCGCGCCACCTCTGCGTATATGTTCTAAAGCTCTCATTTGACCTCTTTTCCATATTCTGCAGTGTAAGCCGGTCATGGGCTATTTCTATTACATGGTCGTATTGTTTTAAGAAAGCTTGTGTCAAGTCTTTCCACGAATGGATTTTTGATCGGCTCAGCTGATTATACCATCTGATCGTCGACCTGGCTAGGCTGTCTTGAAAACAATGAATTAACAGTTGGTCATTATGTACATGCCCTGCCATCTTTCTGCAGAACATGGTTAGGTGAGCTTCAGGGCAGCTCGTCCCGCTATATTTTTCAAATTCCGGAGCTTTGAATTTGGGAGGGAGCACTAATTCTAGGACCAAACTTAGCTCTTTGGCATCCACCCCATAGGCAATTTCAATCCCTTGCATCGCGTCAATTTTCTCTTCTAAACGCCTGTATTTTTCTTCTATTTGCCTGGGAAGATCTTCTTTTATCATTTTGTCAAAGTCCGGAACACCAAGATTTACGGCATTATCCTCTAGGTTTGACCCTGATCCAGTTGGATAATTAGTCGGTCGTGACGTGCCTGTGGCTGGTTGCTGTGCCCTTATGGTAACAGTGGATTCCCGTACCGACATTTCTTGCGACGCTGAGTTATGAAGGGGAGCAAAGCCTGGGGGGACCGTCGGGTCCTCTTCTTCCTCAATGGTTGGGTTTTCCCTTTGTCAGCCATGCTTTGTTTTGCTTGTGATAATTCGTTCATCAGACTCTTTTGTATTTCCATGAATTGATTCTTCATTTCTCTACACATCATGCTCATTTGCTCTTGGATGTGTTCTTGCATCTGGTCTTGTAATTCTTTTTGAATTTGTTCAAGTCTCTGTTCCATGGCTTTAGTCTTCTTTCGAGTATTATAACGGAGTGAGTTTTCAATAATTACTGATGTTGCTGGATTGTGAATTTTAATAAGTTAGGATTGTTATGCAGAAGTATGCAAATTGTGATGTAAATATGATGCATGTATGCAAGAGAAAGGTATTGACTTATAATTCACTTTCCATTTAGAAAACTTCATTTGGATGACAAGTTCTTTAACATAAAGTAAATTACATAAACGGTTTCGCCTTGATGCTCAGAGCTTTGACTTTCTTAAGGAGTTTTGACAGTTTTTGTCCCCGTTCAGTCTTCGTCTCGTACTGTACGCTTAACTCTTTTGCTTCAACCGCCGGGATCTGCACGTGGTCAGCTACTCCGCGGATTTGATTTAAAGCTTCACCCATGACATAATCCCTTTCTCTGACTTCCTTTTGAGTTTGCTGAAGATGCCAATCATTTGTATCCAACGTTATTTCCAGAATCTCAATTCGTATCTCACTATTCTGTAAAGAGGCCTCTAACTCTCCCACTTTCTCATTTAGTCTCTTAATCTCTGCTCGGCCTGCCTTTAACTCCATTACTAAATTTCGGCTACGATGCCTATACAAGGACTCCTCCAACTCTCCTACTCGAGCTTTTAATTCAGCTACTTTGGCTTGGCTTTCCAGAAGGCTGCCCTTCATAGCATTTTCCTGGACTTGGGCGTCTTGAAATTTGTTTTTCCAGTGACTTGTTTTATTTTTCTCTTCGTGGATTTCTTGCTGCCATTGCTCTGATGTCTTACCCAAACCGGCGGTTCTCATTGATAATCGAAGTTTTTTATAGTCCTTCTTTAGGCTACTCAGATCTTCTTCAGCCTTATTCTTTCCTTTCCTTAATTTTTCCGCCTCCAGCTTTTGAACATCAACGTCTAATCCTAAGAGCACCTTCTCTTCTTCCAGTTTTTCTATCACTTTCCCCATCTCATCATTTTTCTTTTCAAAATCCTGTGTAATTATCTCTAATTCAGTCGGAACTACCTGCAAGTGTTCTTCAATTGGGCGGACAATCTCCGGGTTTGGCACGGGAATATTATCATTGATCCTTTTGTTTCTCCACCAATCATACTCTTCAGTCACCATGGGATTGGCGCCAAATGCTTTCATTTTTCGGACCTGGTTCCACGCATTTGAGATTTCCCGAATCCTTTTCTTATTGTTTTCTCCCCGGTACACGAATTCATATTTAGCTATCCCCTGCATCGCGGGTATGAACTGTCTTGATCTGTATTGTCTTGAAACTAGCAACGGTGCATATCCAGTTGCTCCCCATATCCCGGCTAATGGGACCCAGTCGAGATCTCTGCATCGATATAATATTTCATCAGGAATAAACCATGGTGCTCGCCACTCTATGTCTTCATCTTTGAGGCTTTGAAGTAAGGCCATCCATTTTTCTTCTGAGACGCTTTCTCGTATCTGTGTGGCCTCGAACTCTTTCAAAGGGGAGTAATCTTTAGACAAGTACTGATAGGAGACTTTTTCTGTTTTCCAAAAGTGACTATGAAACCATACCATCAGTAGCGGTGCGCAGGCAATAAATCGACCTTCGCCCTCCTTTCTGCATGCATTCAGGGATCTGAAAGTTTCAGCTAGTATAGCCGGGACAGGTGTCACTCTTTTACTTAATCTGTCAAACAAATCTATGACCGCGTCCTTTATATGTCCCAAGGATTTTGGAAAAATGACCAACCCATAGATACTTAGGGCTAAAATATCGATCTTCTTCTTCGCATCTGGATGGGCCCATATTAAATCTCCCAGGCTCTTCCATGTGATGCACTTATTATCGCCCTTGACCTTGACTCGAGCTGCAACCCACTGTTCGCTCATGCCTGTGATGTTTATTAATCTTTTAACCATGGTTGGAAGATTCGGAGCTCTAGAGTAGGCTTTATCTACTGACACCTTCGGACAACGGAGCAGAGTGGTGTATTCTTCTATCGTCTGTGTCATGTCTATATTCCCGAAGGTGAAGCAATTGTAGGCCGAATTTCAATACTGTGTTAAGGCTCTAAAGAGGAATTTGTCCACCTTAACTTCGCACAAGTACGGTAAATCTCCGTATTCTTGGTAAAAGGTTTGCTTCACGTTATTGTCCCAACTGTCCCAGATCTCCTTCAATTCGAGCATATTGTTTTGAGCCGTGCTGATCTTGGTGTAATCCCAAAGCTCGGACTCATATCCTTCCGCTAAGCTGTCTCTTTTTTGGCGTTGAGTCTCCTCCGACGACATGCGCACGACCATATTATCCTCTACTTTATCAAAGTACTTGTTTTCCATGATTAATTCTCTTATTGGTAACTGAACTTTTGAGTCTGTACCTTCTCTATGTATGATGATGAGATGCTATGCAGAAAGAGACAAAAATAACTCAGTTAGCGAAACGCAACAATATCAAAATACAAATGAAGCATAGAACCTAAGAGTCTAATTTGGAAGGTTGCTAAATAGTTTAACATAACTCCTTTTAAGGCAAGTTTCTATGTCTTACTACATGTGGTTTTAGGCTCAAAAGTAGAGGTACCCATACTAGCAGATTCCTCAATCCTTACCCATTACAGGAATCATACGGATGAGTTCGGTTTAGGGGGACGCATTTCCCACATGTTTGCACAGAAGTGAAAACTTCACAAAAACAAGGGTACTTTGTAATCCCGAAAGCAATCCACTATCCTGTACGGAGGTGAAGACCTCACGAAGAAGTAGTTTCAAGCTTCCACTTATTAGGATAATATCAATATGCAGATGTATGCAAATATACACTAGCAATATCACATAATATAGTGTCACAAAAAGGTGTCGAGGATCGCATATCAAACAAAACTGAAGCTTTTAAAAGTTTCTAAAGAATACCCAAAAATAATCAATTTTGGCTTGACTCTCGTTTATTTTAAAGTCCCTAGTGGAGTCGCCAACTGTCGAAACCATCCTTTTTTTTTGGAAAACGACGTGTCTCGAAAAAAATAAAAAATCATTTTTAAAATTGATAAATAATGGGAGTCGCCACCAATCCTTTATTCGGTGTGATTGGACCACCACAAAACGTTTTAAAAGCCGTTTTGAAAACATGTAGGTCTTCAAAATCCGGAAAAATAGGTTCGGGAGTCGGTTACACATGAGGAAGGATTAGCACCCTCATGCGCCCAAATTGGTACCGTATTGATTATTTTCGGGTCTTAATTTGTGACATTTAAAAGTTCAAATAAAGCTTAAAATACGATCCTTGAATGCACGAGTTAAGTTTAAAAGAAATCGAGTTTGTTTGAAAATCCCACTACTTCCGAGTGATCGAGGAAGAAAAGCTACGTCCAGTGAGTTAGGACACGACATTTCAAGATCAAGAAATAATGAGCTTTCCTTTGTGAAAACTTTTGCGAGAAGGATATTTGATTATTTCGATTTGAAGAAAGGTTGCACCTAGTAAGTTAAGGCGCAATATTTCGGAATCGAAGATAAGAAAACATTGCCTCGATTAAGGGTATTTGATTACTTCGATTCGAAGAAAAATCGCACCTAGTGAGTTAAGGCGCAAATTTTCGGAACCCGAAATAAAAGAATATTGCCTCGATATTAAAGCTTTTATGAAAAAAAGACAATTTCGAAAACAAGCATGCGAATTTAACAAGAATAAGCAATTAATGATGGATACGAAGCGAAATAGATGAGAGGATAAGTTATTCACGAAAGAAAACCAAGATACAAAATGCGAGCGTAAAAAGTTAATGAGAGAGAAGAATGATGTAATCGGAGTTCAAAATGAGACTTTTTGGATGCACGGGGGGGAAATGGTAGTTTTAGAAGGTTCAAAATCAAAAATGGGATTTTTGGAAGTTCAGGGGTAAAATGGTAATTTTTAGAAAGTTCGGGGTTAAAAATGGGATTTTTGAGAGTTTAGGGAGTAATGGTATTGGAAGGTGAGGTAAAATGGGATTTTTGGGAGTTTTGGGGTAAAATGGTAATTTTTAGAAAGTTTAGGGTTAAAAATGGGATTTTTGGAAGTTTAGGGGTAAAATGGTAAATTTTGGAAATTTTGGGGTTTAAAATGGGATTTTTGGGAGTTCGAGGGTAAAATAGTAATTTTTGGGAGTTCGGGGGTAAAATGGTAATTTTTAGAAAGTTCGAGGTCAAAAATGGGATTTTTGGAAGTTCGGAGGTAAAATGGTAATTTTTGGAAAGTTTAAGGACCTCCGGGGTAATAAAACCAAAGACGGGTGACACGTGGCAGCCCCTTAGGCATCCTGAAGTCAGAGAACTATTTTGAAAACCGTGGAAAATTTATGGGGTAATTTTGAAATTAAAGCGAACCTGATTTAAGGATCAAATTAGAACAAATTAGAAACAAAGGGGACCATTTGCGAAAATAAACCAAAATCATGACACGTGGCCGCTCCTCGTGCTTTTGAAAGGTCAAAGGACTAAATTAAAAAAACATGAAAATCGTTGGGCCAATTTAAAAGTAATTAAAAGTACGAGAAGGACCTGATTGAAAATTTGGAAAAAAGCGAAATGACCAAATGCATAACTATACCATTAATCAAAAACACGCGAATCCTGGGTCGGGTCGAATCGAGTCCGGGCCGGTTTTAGGGAAACTGCGTCGTTTTCATGCCGAATACCCTCACCAAAACGCTGTCGTTTCGGTGAGGGTATTTAAGGCCTAAACCATTTGAAAAAAAAGTCTTTCTTCCATTTTCTTCAAATTTCAGAAAAAATGAAAACCCCCCCTTCTGTTTTCTCTCAAATCCCCTCCGTGGCCGGCCAAGCTCCAGCTTCAGGCCTGACGCCGTCCGTCGCTCGTAGGGCTACACGCGCATCGTCGAACTCGACGCGTGGCCATTGCGCGTCGTCGCCCGAGTTTCTCTGGTGAGCCGTCGAGACCCCGTCGCACGCACTTCACCAACCACCGCGTGTGGTCGACGCGCCACAGTCCTACCCCCATCGATCGACGTCTGATGTCTTCCCCGACCGTCACGCGCTATCCTTGGAGGCCGTCCGGTCATCGTTCGACACGAATCGAGGTAAAGACGTCTCTCTGTTCTTCCCTTCTTCGTTTTTTAGAAAATAACATAAGTCTGGACTGAAATCCAGATCTTAGAACATTCCAGTCCCATTTTTTTAAAAAAAAATCTTTTAATCCTTACCCCTTTTGTTTTAAATCGAAACTTAAAACCGGTTTTTGTGTTTTTAACCTGAGTTAGTATTTTTTTTGCAGATCCGTGCATGGCGGGGTGCGAGTGACGTTCGGGGTCGAACTTCTGGCAACGACGATCAACTGCGGCCGACCGATCGCAGATAAGTCTTCTGACTTTTCGATTTTTTTTATTAATTAATAATTAATAATATTATTAATAAATCAAAACATTTATTACAATTAAACCTTATTTAATAATAATGGGTCACTAACAATAATTATTAATATTAACAGTTACTAATATTATTAATAACTGTTGAAACGTTTCGGGAAATAAAATAAAATTAAGTGACAGCAGTGGATAGTAAATGCATGCATTGAAACTAAATAAGTCTGTGAATAATGGTGAACATTTATTAAGGATACCTGGATGCTTTAATGCTTAAGTGCTGTGATCTGATTTGTCTTTTGTTACCTTTGTGACTATTCGAGTTACCCTGCCCCGAATTGATCTCAGAAAATATCAGTGTATACTGTATATTAATTTCTTAATATTCAAAATCCAACCCCTACAACTGATAATTCATTTGGCTTTTATAGTCTGTTTTACAATCATTCTGTTTTGTTTTACGTAACTAAATGCATATCTAATATGCTTTCTCTTCTTGCAGGTTCGGCAGTGGCGGTGGCAGCCGGTGGCAGTGCAAGTTGGGGCTGAAGATGGTGACCAGCTGCTGATGACGTGACGGCCCCTGGTTGGCTGAAGGGGAGGCAACAGCAACAGCACTTAGTAAACTGTAGTTTGGGCTTTTGGGTAGTTTGTAATTGGGCCATTTGTATTTGGGCCATATGTAACTGGGCCATTTGGGCCATTTGTAATTGGACTTTGTTTTGGATTTGTTAATTGGACTTTCTAAATTTAATTTTATAATAAATTTAAATTTCAAATAAATTTAAATTTAAAATAAACTTAAATTTAAATATATTCAATTTTCAATAAGTCCAGATAAATTTGGGCTTCAACAAACAAAATGGTAAAATGGAATTCAACCAAACATTGAACCATATAAAATTGAAAAGAAATTCATTGATTGAATATTAGCTTAATTGGAATGAGTATTGTTGCGAATGCAAGAAAACGTAGGTTTAAGTGAGCCGAAACTCATTATCCTCCTATATATGTGTTGGGGAGAGACTATGGATAATTCTAATCATTGTGTCAAAAAGAGCAAATATAATCAGAACCTATAATGAGATTATTCAAAAAAATTGAAAAGAAATTCGAACACTAATATTTGGTTTTATTAAATTCCATTCGATTTCAATTTTATTCAAATTTTGATTCACAAAATAAACATCATAATTATCTATATCAAATCATTTTTCTTAAAATTAAAATGATAAATTGAACTGAGAATATTATAAAAAAATTTAAATTGAATTCAACCATAATCTTAATTGAAACACTACAATGTCAATTGTTCAAATTAGAGGGTAGCTTGATCCCAAATATGAATCTAAAATTTTGTTCAAACTCACTTATATTTGTAAATAGTTAATTCAAGTTCATTTTAGACCAGTTAATATTAATTTTAAAAATATATTTATATTTACATTAATTTAATTTTATATGTTATAAATTATATAAAATAATACAAACTTGAAAAAACGGGATGGGTCTAATTTTTTGCTGAAACACATTTTTCAAACCTTAATGTTTTGAACAATCTCATTATAGGTTATGATCATACATGCTCTTTTTGACACAATATTTAGAGCTACCTCTTCAACCTATAAATAGGAGGATAATACGTTTCAGTGTATTCGAATTCATGTCCTCCTACATTGACAATACCCATATTAATCGAATTAAAACTTAATCGACAAACCCGGTTCATGAGTAGATGTAGTTGAAATCTCTATGTGTGATGCATAGATGATGAAGAAAGATGAAATTATGAAATGAGTTGGGATCAATGTACCAGGAAAAAAAAGTGGGAAACATGATTATTAATAATGTCATTACCTCTTGAATGCAATGCAATTATACACATATAGAACAAAAGCAAAGACTTTTTGGTTAATATTAAAAAAGGAAAAGAAGCTAATCTCTTGTAAGTAGTCATTGAAAACGTTTTGAATTTGAGAAAATATAAAACTCATTTGTTGATTTAATGGTTGAATTAAAAAAAAAAAAACATTGTAATGGAAACTAAAGTAAATAATATCAAAAGGTAACCTCAATACTTCATAAATGGAGGATTAAATAACATATTAAATATTTAAATATTTGTGCTTGTGACAATGACTAATGAAATTAACTCCCATGTTTTTCTATGCTGGTAGAATAATTCGTTTGGAGTATGATTGCAGGCTTCAAAAAAATATTGGGTGTTATTCGGTGCTCATGGTTGAATTTTTGGGTATGTTTGATGGTCATCAAATAACGCAAAGTTTCGACTCGAAAAAAGTGATTTTTGAGATAGACAGTAAAAAAATTATTCAAGCAATTCAAGAAACTAAAAAGACGCCACATGATTCTTACGATGATTTGATAAAAATGATATTCTCAATACCTTTGAACAAGTTTATATTTATACAACTTCTGGATGAAGTCTTTCAATCTCTGCATGATAATCTATTTTATATAGTGTGAACTCGTTTTACTTTGTTTCGATTTAATTATTTTTAATAAAAAAACAACTCAAATGCTACTAATTATTAAGCTTTTAATATAAAATTCGATTGGCACTAACAACATCAGATAATGTCCACAGAATCATCATATAATAACAAAATATTTTATTCAATTTATGATTAAATATTATTTTTAAGATTCGTCCTTAAAGACTTTTCCAGAAAAAAGTAAATGATGTGAGAATCTCTTTAGTTTTTTTAATGGCCACTACATAGATAATTAATTTTATCTTATAGATGAATCCAATGTAATAATTAATTTTTATTGGTAATTTACAAGAACAAATTACAAGATTCATCGTCCTTTCACATATGTTTTTTATATAATTTTATTATAAATTTTAATCATATTTTTTTTACAATGTTTAAAATTACTCGCAATCCATCTTCAATTCATAAATAAAAAGATAATATGTTCAACGCACTTAAACTCACGTCCTTCTATATTGATAACAATATTCATGATAATCAAACTAAAATTTAATCGACACATCTATTTCTTTAAGATATAAATATGAAGTCATTTTGTAACAAATAATTTACTTTTATTATTATTTTCTTCATATGAGATCAAATTTTGTGATGAGGTAATTTTATTTTAAACATTGAAGAAGGTTGTCTATACACCACCCCTAAACCTATATTTAGAAGGAACCAAACAGAAATTTTAATAGTTAATTTTTACGCAAATACTACTTACAACATAAATTTTATATAGACCCAATATTTTACTATTCGTATTTTTCTAATAACGTGGGATATAAATTTTTATATAAACTCGTAATCTCTTATCTTTTTATTCCTAATTAATGTGGGATTCATTTCCCTACTAACATAAAACTTAAAATTAAACTTCGTATCTAAAAATTAAAGATAAAATTCAACAAAAAAAAAAAGACAATAGCTAAACTTTGTGCAACAATAAACACTAAAGAAATATATTTTCCAATAAGTTGGTGTTGATATTCAATATTTCCCTCAAATTATATATATATATTTAGTTAGTTTCATTTTTGTGACAATTTAGAGAATATAAATTTGAGTACGTTTAAGCACATAATTTCCTCTGATTTAAGAGTTTGAGATTTAAGCATAATGTAGAAATTGTATAAAAAAAAATTAAATTACCTTTAACTCCCGATCACTAAAACGAAAAATATTACATACTTAAATACATTAAAATTGACGACCTTTAAATTATTATAACAACAAAACCAAATGAATTAAGATTCAATTGGAAAGTATACATTATATATATGAGAGAATTAGTTACACACGTTTTCATAAGGTTAATATTTGGAAAAATCATATCTATTAGGGTTGTTCATGAAAATTTCTCCATCAATCACATTCTTTGTCATAAATTTCGATAATTTTAACAATCTCGTTATAAATTTTGATCATAGCTACTCTTTTAACATAATGCCTAGAATTATCCATAACTTTTCTTAACCCTTAAATAAGAAAATAATGCGCTTCAATGCACTCAAATCTATGTTCTTTTGTATTGGTAACAATATCCATGTCAATCAAGCTAAGACTCAATCGATTAGTTTATATATATAATTAGATAAATACTATGATTAATTTTCATTAATCCATTGCTTGCGCACAATAGAGTCCACTTTGTAATGAAATGGACCTCAATCAATGGCATTAATCCAAGGTGATTAGCTTTTGTTTTAACACTACGGACAAATTGTTGGATTAATTTTTGCCCAATTTTGACCATTTATATTCTGTCGGCCTCAAATTCGAAAATTTAATTAATTAGCACTATGAACAATGAAAAATTAAACTTATAATAATTGGATGGTTCATGCACACGTTTTAAAGTGCATTAATTAATGTTAATTCATAGGACACGTTCATATGTAGAAGAAATTTCAACGAAATTATCTTACATTTTCCATGCAATCATTCATAATAATACAAATTAGATGAAAATTACATTGATAACCAGCAAATAATTTTTATTTGAAAATAATTATCTCTTGTTTACTCCATACGTACATTCGAATAATTAAATTTGAGTGTAATTACATGTAATTATATATATGTGACATGTTTGAATAAACATTATAATTAATAGATCTTATTGAATCGAGTGTAATTAGAGCACTTTATTTACGCTTTTCAATTTTTAGGTAAAGGAAGAGAATTGAGGTAATTACAAATAATTAATCTCAAATCCAATTAGCCTATGACTTTTTAAACATACCCATTCATTATTTAGAGTAAATTTCCCAAAAATGTCATTTGTTTTTTTTTTTTTAATTATTGGATTAGGCTTTATTTTCTAAAATTTACGGGACTATGCTGAAATAACGAAAATGCTTACACTTGAAAGTGTTTTCAATTTATTGACAGAAAAACATTTCAGCTGGAAGCTCTTTCTATCACATCAGTTGAAAAAGCTTTTAGTTGAAAGCACTTTCCTATATATCTACTGAAAATGCTTCAGTTGGAAGCATTTTTCCGCAAATCCGTTGAAATTTCATTATTTTGATCTAGTCCTATAATTTTCCAAAAAATAACCTAATCCAGTAATTTAAAAAATGACACTTTCAAAAATTCAACCTATTATTTAAGTTTAAAAAATTATTTTATACAATAATAATAATATTTTAATTTTAAGACATATTTTGTTTTTTAAAATATAATTATATTTTAAAAATTTTATTCACGAGAGATAATTTTCATATATTTTGAGTTACTAAATATTTAATTAATTTAATTAGTATTTATTATTAAATATTTATACTTCTCAAGAACCCATGGATGATGACAATGTATTATTTTAATGTTACGGAGGAAATAGCTTAATAAAAATGGAATGTTACAATAATTAGATAAAATTAAATAATTTAATATTATATATGATTATTTAATTTTTTAATATTTAAATGATTTTTTTTTCTTAAGTATTATTGATTATTTCTTATAATAATTAATATTATTTTTCAAAATTTAAAAGTACGCAATTTATAACTATAGTTTATACTACCATTATGATATATGAAATTATGATATGATTATACTACGTCTAGGAAATTACGATCCATACCAACTAAACTCTTTCAAAACTCGTAACTATCCCTCCAAATAATATCTTCTTTAAAATTCGAATATTTTAAATATCATAAAATTCAACTTTTTTCCCTTGTATTAAATCACACTTGAAACCCAAATCTAACCCAACTAAAAATTCATCACTTAAAATGAATAGATGAATGATAGATCTAATCACTGGATTCATGAAGTCAACTTTATAATTTAAAGAATTCTCATGATCTAAATGTAAAGAAAATGCAAAAGGACCCCTCCCCCCAAACAAACAAAAAAATGTGGTGTAAAGGAGGCCATGGAAGCACATGTAAATGCAGATACCATGGTGAAGAAAATGACACAAAGAATTATGGGTAGAAAAATGAAAATGCCCCTCCCAAGTTAGGAAAAGGTATCTTCTTCTCCTTTCTAGTCAATCTATATAAAAAAAATTATAAGCAATTATTTGAAGTGTAATCATGGCTTTAGTTTTTGTGGTATTGATGTGACTCTAAGGGGTTAAGTCAAGGGTAGCAGTGCATTCTCCTCTCTATGCGCTTTTCATTTTTTTTTTTATGAATTATAAAAAAAAATAAAATCTTAATAATAAGATGATCAATATAATTTAAATTTAAATTACACTTAAGACGATGAACACTCTGATCATCAGATCAACATATAAAATTTTAGACTTCTTATTTCTTTGATAATATTGTAACCTTCCTTTATATAAAATTAAAAGGGTTAATTTGGTAAAAAATTATAGAGATTTACGGGTTAAGAGTTTGATTGTATTTTGATTTTTTTACTCAAAAAATAGGTAAATTGGTTCTTTTTGCTAAAATCTTCATCCATTTCTACAATTAAAAATTGACGTGACTAACAAAATAACCAGATAATTACATGTAGTATCTCACATATAACTCTTGCTAACATATAGAGACCAATTTTTAACAATAAAAATTGATGAAATTTTTTACAGAATGACTGATTTGCTCTTTGATCTAACGTACAAGGATTAATTAGTCCATTTTTTAGTAGACAGGCAAAATAAAATCTGACTCTTAGTATAATGACCTCTATGATACTTTTACTGATTAATTCTATCAAATGTATCTTATGATTCAAATTAGACACTAAATGCAATTTATGGTATGACGAATACATAAAACTAATTTTAAACACATGTGCAACTACCACACAAACAACTTAGATTTGATGTGTTAAAAGTAATTTGTGTAAGAGCAGAGTTAATAGTTTGTTTAGTTAAGATTTAAGAAACAATTTAAAACTGAAATAACAAATAATAAACACAAGTGATTGCTTACGCGATTCGTATTCAATCCTACATCTGGAAAGCCTTTTGTAAAGGAAAATTCATTATAATCTTCACATTACAATAAATGATTTTAGACCAATTAGACTCACAAATGTTGCAACCTCACTCACATAAAATTACAATGATGAACTTTCTCCCCAATGAGATAATCGAATTATCTTCATTCTAATTTCTCGTTGTTGCTACGTCTTTTGTAACTTCATGTTTGACACGAACGAATTCAATAATTAATCTTTCGCATTTTATATGTCCATTAAGAGAATAAATACTGGTCACAAATTTTAAAACTGCTCTATACTCAAAACGAGAAATAAACCCCTGATCACTAGCATGTATGTAATACTATTTTGTGTTAACTTTTTTTCACTCGTCTCCTCCCCAAGTTGGGGAAAAAAAAAAACAGAAATGAAAGCCAAAAAGCAAGCTTGTTACCGTGTGTTAGCAAGAGATTTACGTGAACTAAAGATGGAAGTCAAAAGACTCACGGATGAAAGGATACTTAGCACTAGCTTGCCTCACGTTTTCCTTCATCTTTCCACATAAATTATTAAATATGTTAATACATTTTATATACTAAACATATAATTTTAATCATATTTATTATAATATATTTTTGGTTTGTTGAAAATTTATTCACGAAAAAATAGAATTATACGACAATCGGTTGACTAAAAAATTATCATAGATGATCGAGTGAATAAGGCCACATCCGACCAATGAAAAAAAAAGCCACAAGCTATCTAGCAACAAAAACTTAAAATATTTGGATGAGCTGGATAACGGTAAATGTACCTTTAACACCCTTGTATTAGAAATCAGATTGTATTTTATCGTCTCTACTAATAAATTGGTAAATTAATCTTCATATGTTAGATCAAAAAGCAAATTGGTCTTCCTGTTAAAAATTTCATCTTTTTCTACTATTAAAAATTGGTCTTTATACATCAAAATGGGGTAAATGTGACACGTCATGTGTAACTATTTGGTTACTTCATCAACCATATCAAATTTTAACAGCAAAAAATGGAGGTTCTAATCATATCTGCTCTTTTTGACGCAATGTTTATAACTACTCATAGCCCCTCCCAACCCATAAATAAGATAATAATGAACTCAAACACATGCTCCCTTGCATTGACAACAATATCTATATATCAATCGAGTTAAGACTCGATGGATAAAAATTTATTACTAATAAAACATATAAAGGTTTGTTTTAGTTTTCAAGTAAAGTTTAAAGATTTATTTATATCTTAATTATTATTATAATTTTCTATAAATATATCCTTAGTCGGTGCATGGCTATTGTATAATCACATTAAATTTTCCCTTTAAGAAAACATATGGTTGAAGCATTTTCTTTTTGGGGGTTCATAGTCATTATAAAGCAAATTGATTGTCAACGAATCATGAGCTGCATCTGTCTAAGCATAATTTTGACTCACAGGCTTCCTGCCCTAAGATACCTTTCAAAATCATATGAAAGTATAGTTTTTTGGTTAAACTTTGTTATTAGTCCCTGTACTTTGTAAATGTTGTTGATTTGATCTTTGTACTTTTTGAATTTTAAAATTTTAGTCTTGATTCAAACTATAACAGTTAAATTTAACTACTAATCATGTACTATGCATACAATTGTAGATTTAGTTCATATTATCTAATTAGACTGTTCTAGGCAGTGGCGGAGCCTGAAACTTTTTTTTAGAGGCCATAATTAAATTGTATATTTTTACGATAGTAAAAATGTAATTTCATCATTTTAATAATCTATATCTTTATATTTTTTAAAGGGCTAAATCAAATTTTTATCATTTGGGGGGTAAAGGTGTAATTTTATCATTGTTAATTTAAAATTTTATAAATTATAAAGAGCCTAAATTAAAATTTTATCATTTTAGGATACGCTCTACCACTGATTCCAGTTCCCTATATTATTCAAATATTGAAATTTCAGTCTTGACGCAAAAGACCTTTGTTAATCCATTAACTGAATCTTTTTTTAGTAATATGTGGAGATAACAAGCTGACGTAACATTATATATATGATAATATGTGTCGCATCAAATTTTGAAAATACCAAAACTTAACTAATTGAATTTAACAATTATCATTTGATGAAGATTAAAATTTTAAAATTTAAAAAATATAAAAATTAATAATATCAAATTAAAATATATAAATTAAATTCACAATTTTCACAAAATATAGAAACGAATGATAGAATATAATTTCTTTTCAAACATTGGAAAAAAAAACCCTTTAAAAACAAGTAATTATATCATTTGTAAATGAAAGATGCTTTCTTTTGCTTGAAAAAGTTGGAGCAAACCAAGTTGCTTGCTTTATTGTTAAAAATAACAATTTTTTATTATTTAATATATAAAAAAAAAAGTTGAATTCAATACAGAATAATAGAATATAAGGAAAAAGTGACAATAAAAACATAAACTATACTTTACAACTCATGTATATCTATATTGTTTTGGTGTCACTAATTAATTAAATATTAATTTAATTAAAATTTTGAAAAATAAAAAATTATTATAAGGGTATTTTAAAAAATCAAACAGCTTAAACTACCATTTAAAAAAAAATCTCAAAATGGATTAATAATTAAATTTGTTTGATATTTTATTAAAATTAAAAAAATTAAATTAATTGGAAATATTTTTCATTTGTGTGATAAATAGCTTTTAATCTACTAATATTTTCCATACATTTTTATACAAAAATCAATAAAATTCGATCAGGTGGTTTTTAGTCCAAACTATCAAACGTGAGTTTGATTTAATTTTTTCAACGATTTATCAAACAATGCCTTAGTTACTTATTAGACCTTAGTTTAATGCGAAAAAGAAGTCCGTGAGTTAGTTTGAGATTTAATTAATTGTTAAGTTAATTATTCACTTCGATGATTATAATAATTGATTCTGGTTGATGATATATAACTTAAAAAAACTTATAATTTAATTATATATATATATATATCCCAACAACGCCCATCCGTCATGTAATGATAAAAGACTTCCATTGAAACGAAGTTTCGGTTGACATTAAATCTTGAGTTTGATCCTTGAACACTTCTACTTCGGTAAAAGTATCATGGAGCCTCTTATACTAGGAGTCAAATAGCAATTTGTCTCCTCTACTCAATAAATGGCTTAGATCAAAGAGTAAATTAATCTTTCTGTTAAAAATTTCATTCACTTATACCATTAAAAACTAGTCTCTATATGTCAATATGAGGTACACATGGCATGCCAATTTTTAATAATAGAAGTGGATGAAATTTTTAACAAAAAAGACCAACTTGCTCTTTGATCTAATGCATAGAGAGTAATTTGCTTATTTTTTAATAGAGAGAGCAAAATGCAATATAAAACTTAGTACAAAGACCTCCATGATATTTTTACCCGCTGCCCTTTAAGCCCTCCATATTTTTTATTGTTTTGTAATATGTTCTGTCAAGCACTCCCTTGTTAAAATAAATAAATACTTCCAAAAAAAGAATAAACTCTAGAAATGAGCATTTATTTTTAAAGAGCATTCACATTTTAAAATAAGGAAAAAAAAAGGGATATTTGGTATATGCATTTCTGTTTTTGTTACATTCATACATTTAAGACATTATATGTAAGAATCAAGTGTCAATTCCTAGAAGTCAATTAATTTCCTATAATTAAAGTATCTTAAAACTTAAAAAGCTATGCCCACTTTTAGTATTTTTTGCCGATTAAGTTTTAGTTCATTTGATATGAGTATTATTATTAATATAGGAAGACGTGAGTTCGAGTGCTTTGAAGAGATTGGGGAGGGGCTATAAATAGTTCTAAACATTGTGTCAAAAAGAACAGATATGATTAAAACTTATAATGAGATTGTTAAAAAAAAAATACTTTTTCATCAATTAGCTATGAAACCTTATAAAAACAATGTGTCAAAAAGAACAGATATGATTAAAACTTATAATGAGATTGTTCAAAAACAAATACTTTTTCATCAATTAGCTATGAAACCTTATAAAAACAAGTTCATAATTTTAATATTTTGTTTATTGATAAATATATGTATTACTTTTTATACCATACCATATCATATTTTATATATTTATATATTTATATTTTTTACATAATTCTCTTTATTTTCCTAATGTAATGCACCTATTAAACATTAATATTCAAAATTAATTGGTCTATTATTAATATTATCAAAATAGGTTCGAATTTTAAAAACGATATTATTATGAGAAATAATCATCAATCTTGAATATAAATCAAAATAAAAAAAAAATTAAAGGGAGCTAAAAGTAAATTATAAATATTTGAGTAACATTAAAATAAATGTATTGTTTCTTGAAAAAGCAAGAGGTGGCAATATGAAATAGTAGAATAAAAGGGGAAAACGTATAAACAAAGCCCCTTTCCACACGCAAAGGAAAAATAAACTGCAAACAGCAAGAAAAGCTGGCATTTAGTGCATTATTTTTGAAAAATGTTTCCCACATTAAAATTTTCTTTAAAAAAATTAAAATAATAAAATTATTCAATTTTAACTCGATTAGTATGAATATTGTTGTCAATAGAGAAATATGTCGATGTAAGTGTGCTGAAGCACACTCCTATTTATACGTTGAGGAAGGGCTATCGGTAGTTCTAAATATTACATAAAAAAAAGATTGAATATAATCAGAAAGATTGTTCAAAAAAATTACAATAGCATTACATAGTATTATTGAATGAGTTTTAAATGAAACTTGATTTATGGAGGATAAAAATTAAACTTATTATAATTTTTTTTAACATTAATTTCATTATAGGTTATTATCATATTTGATAATACGTTTCAATGCACTTGAACCCACGTCCTCTTGTACTGACAACAATATCGATGTCAATCGAGCTAAAACTCAATCCACACTTTATCATATCTACTCTTTTTGATACAATGTCTAGAATTACCCATAGTCCCTCTCCAATCCTTAAATAGGAGGATAATGCGCTTCAGCGCATTTGAACCCTCATCCTCCTGCACTGATAACAGTACCAATATCAATCGAGCTAAGATTCAATCGGCACCTTATTTTAATTTTTAAATTGTGATTTTTTATGGTAAAGAATTTTATTATTTAATGGTTAGTCAATTGGTAATAAGCTGGGACTAGTGAGGAAAGTCGTAGTGATTGCAACATGTTTTGGTTTCACTACTAGGGATTTAGATTACTAATTAACTTTCATCAAGACAACAAGAAGGGGAGACGTCTTGGGATAAAACTCAATTTGCTTGCAAAGTAAATGAATATATCATTATTTTCTAATCAGTCCCATTATTATTAAAATTCATTATAAGTTCTGATCATATCTGTTCCTTTTAACATAACGATTAAAATTACCAATAGCCTTTCCCCAACCCATAAATTGGAGGATAATATGATTTATGGATCATAAATCAGACACGAAAAATAAGTTGATTATAAAATATATACATAATGTATTTATGATTAATTTAAGTTAGGGTTGTCTCAATCACTATTAATTTCATAATTGCAATAAATATTAATATTATACATGTATTTTGATTTTATTCAGTTTTCTTATCGAATTAACATCATTTTACGTTGATATATTACATATATTAATTGAATATGAAAATCAAAAGTTTCGTGTATACATATAAACTGCAATTCAAATTTCATGTATATAAGTACACCAAATCAAAGTTAATATATCAAATTACACATCAAACCAAAATTTATATATAAATTTGATATTTATCCCTTCACAATTCATAAGTAAATTCTAATTCTATATGAATATATAAATGATTAATTAATATAAAAATAATGAGAAAAAAGACAAACCCTAGTGTAATATTTTCTTTTTTCTTTTTCTATTGATCCACATGCCTTTATAATGTAGCAATTCATTATTTAGTCTTCTCAATGAAAATGAATGTTTTAACTTTTCATTATTTATATTTTAATCCTTACCATATTTATACGAGTCAATGATTGTAACCTTTATCTATTATTTAGTTGGATGAAGATATAGAGGAAACATGAGATGTATCACAAATGATACCAATCTTCAACCTTACAAAATGCTTACACACTCAACATCATTAAATTATTAATAAATTTATATTTAGGTCACTCAACTTTAAAAAATTACAAAATGATTAATAAATTTTTCGAAAGTTTTCATTTAAGGCAATGGGCTATTAATTTTTTTTAAAAGTTTGACTAGCGAGCTCCAAGCAACGATTTGACGGTCGATATAGTGGATTAGTATTCGTTGACAAGTAGGACATACTTTAGATCTAAATCGATTTGACATTTAGTGTTAGAGAGTTTGGGTTTTAGTTCATAATTCGTAATGTTCAAAGTTGTTTAATGAAAAAAAAAGTTGAACTGTAGAAGAGAAGGGGAAAAAAACTTTCTATTGGAAATAGAGAAGACCGTGCAACGACGATTTTAATAGGTCAATGACTTAAACGAAAACTTTTGAATAGTTTAATGACCATTTTGTAATTTTTAAAGTTGAGTGATCAAAACGTAAACTTACTAATAATTTAATAATCTGAACTGCAATTTACCCTTAATATAAACTGAATCATGCTGATAAAAGGCAATTGACGGCATCTTTTAAGCCCATGACATCCATCCCCTACAAATTTGGACACAATTGAAAATCTGACTAACAATGCCACCTTATCATGCCACCACCTCCCTTTGTGCTTATAAATTCCCACTCTCCTCGTCACATGTTCCACTAAATTCTTCAAAACTCTTCAAAAAAAAAAAACAAAAAGTCACCTCTCTTTTTTCCATTTGATGAACAAATTGGATCCAATTTAGACCTTGTTTTCATTCAAAACAAAATGGGTTTTAACATTACCTCCATTAAAACCTCATCCGATGGAGCTTGGCAAGGTGACAATCCACTCAATTTTGCCTTCCCTTTGTTAATAGTTCAAACTACCTTAATCCTTGTTCTTAGTCGTTTCCTAGCTTTCCTTCTTAAACCCCTTCGTCAACCTAAAGTCATTGCTGAAATTGTTGTAAGTATTTTTACTTTAATCTTTTATGCTATCGATTTCGGTTCGATTAAATCAGTTATGATTGACAGGTTAAGTCAATTTGTGTTTTATTTCTTATACTTGGAAAGAAACAGAAAAAAAAGATATAAATTTAATTTAATTGATTGAATCTATCGATGTTAAGACAATGATTAAATTTGTTTAAATCTAAATCGATGATTATTTTTATCCATAACCCGAAAGGTGAATAAACGTAATTACTGAAACTTAGTATGCTAATGGACGTAAAGCATATTTTCAGGGGGGAATTCTTCTTGGACCGTCAGCTTTTGGTCGAAACGAAGATTACATGCATCGGATATTTCCGTCATGGAGTATGCCGGTGCTTGAAACGGTAGCAAGCATTGGACTACTTTTCTTCCTTTTCTTAGTAGGTCTGGAGCTCGATTTAACATCAATCCGTCGTAGTGGCCGTAAAGCGTTCGGTATAGCCTTCTGTGGCATATCATTACCCTTCATCTGCGGCTTTGGCGTAGCGTTTATCCTCCGGAAAACCGTCGACGGAGCCGATAAAGTCGGGTACGGCCAATTCATAGTTTTCATGGGAGTAGCACTTTCCATCACAGCTTTCCCAGTCCTAGCACGTATCCTAGCCGAACTCAAATTATTAACCACCCAAGTCGGTGAAATCGCCATGGCCTCCGCCGCTTTCAACGACGTGGCCGCATGGATTTTACTAGCACTCGCCGTCGCTCTAGCCGGAAACGGGGCGGGTCAAGAAAAGAGCCCATTAATATCAATCTGGGTCCTCCTCTCCGGCATGGCTTTCGTCATTTTCATGATGGTACTAATCCGACCAGCCATGAAATGGGTCGCTCAACGTTGTTCACCGGAACAAGACGTCATCGACGAAGCTTACATTTGTTTAACACTAGGTGGGGTAATGGTCTCCGGTTTCATCACTGACCTTATCGGAATCCATGCAATCTTTGGTGCTTTCATCTTTGGATTAACGATTCCTAAAGAAGGTGATTTTGCTGAGAAATTGATAGAAAGGATTGAAGATTTCGTAACGGGATTGCTTCTTCCACTTTATTTTGCGTCTAGTGGGTTGAAAACCGATGTGGCGAAAATCAAAGGTGGGAAAGCTTGGGGATTATTGGCACTGGTTGTAACCACGGCCTGCGCCGGTAAGATTATAGGAACGTTTGCGGTGGCGTTAATGTTCGGAATGGCTATCAGAGAATCGTTGGCGCTTGGGATTTTAATGAATACTAAAGGATTAGTTGAACTCATTGTTCTCAACATTGGCAAAGAGAAGAAGGTAATTTTCTTCCTTTTTGTTTTTATTTATATAAGCTATTTGAAACTGAAGATAATATTCCTCCATTTATTCGAACTTATGTTTTTACGTATTAATAATAATATTCATATTAATCGAGTTAAGAATCAATCGACTAAATTATATATATATATGCTTTTTACGTGTGACATAATTTAATATAAATGCTTAATTGATTTCAATTTGTTTTAACACATTTCAATATTAATAAAAATACATTATAAGTGCGGATTAATAGTCTTATGTACATTAATTAAATAATAAAATACTTAAAATTGAGTAAATTACATCCAAGATTATTAAATTATTAGTAAATTTATATTTTAAACATAGAATTTCAAAAAGATATAAGATAGTCACTAAATTATTCAAAAAAAATTATTTAAGTCATTATGTTATTAAAATCGCTATTATATAGCATTTTATGTTTGCACCACTTGCACCAATCGGGAGATCTCATTCTCTTTCTTTTTTACAATTAAATTTCTTTTATGAAACAACTTTTAACTTCATGAATCTACGAATCAAAATCCAAATAGTTTTTCTCTGATCTCCGAGATTGACCATCAGATTGACTTGGGTATTAGATATGTTCTTCTACTCGTTGATGGGTACTAATCCATCATACCTTGGAACTCACTAGCTAGACTTTCAATTAAAGAAAAAAAAGTCCAGTGACTTAAATGAAAACTTTCTAATAGTTTTGTGACTATTTTGTAAATTTTTTAAAGTTGAATGGTCAAAATGTAAGTTTATTAATAATTTAGTGTAGTTTACCTTAAATTATATATATATATATATACTCATCAATCTATGCTTAGATATTATAAAGCCTCGATTAAGTTGGTGTATACCAATTTAAATGGGAAAAGATGAAAACAGCCTCACTTTATAATCACGATTTACTCACGTGGCGAAATTAAGCTGGATGGGTTAGGTCGCAGTGGTGTCTCTAACCCATGGTGTAGGTATCCATAAAAGTAGCTTCACTCACATGAAGGAGTAGCTATTTGTCAACCTTTTTGGTTAGTGAGCTGTTGGTGTATTGGCATCTATCAACAGTTAGCGTAATCTTTCATGCTTCAATTCATGCTTAAATGGCAACATTTTAAAAATCATAAGAAATATCTAGATCTGTATATATTAATATAAAAATATATGTTAGATGCAATTTTTTATTTAGAAAAATGATAATCATTCAATATTGAAATTGCAGGTACTAAACGATGAAATCTTTGCTGTATTAGTCCTCATGGCACTTTTCACTACCTTCATCACAACCCCAGCCGTTATGGCCATTTACAAACCGGCGAGAGGTTCATCCGTCCTCACTCACCGTAAACTCCGTGACTTAACCAACACCGACAAATCGAAAGACCAACTCCGAGTCCTGGCTTGTCTCCATGGCATTAGCAACGTACCATCAATCATAAGTCTCATTGAATCGACCAGAAGCACCAAGAAATCCCAACTCAAACTTTTCATCATGCACTTAGTTGAACTCACTGAACGTTCATCTTCAATCATAATGGTCCATCGGGCTAGAAAAAATGGGCTTCCTTTCATTAACAGGCTTAGAAGAGGAGATTGGCAAGACCGAGTTACCGGAGCTTTTCAAGCTTATAGCCAGCTAGGTCGAGTCTCGGTTCGACCTAGTACGGCTATCTCGGCTTTGTCCACTATCCACGAAGATATTTGCCATGTAGCTGAGACTAAAAGGGTTACAATGATAATTTTACCTTTCCATAAACAATGGAGGGGACAAGGTGACTTGCAGGTAATTGATAATGCTGGACATGGGTGGAGATTGGTTAACCAAAGGGTGTTAAAAAATGCACCATGTTCAGTGGCTATGCTGGTGGACCGTGGGCTAGATAATGGTGCTCAAAGGGTTTGTACTCTGTTCTTTGGGGGACCTGATGACAGAGAAGCTTTGGAATTAAGTGGTAGAATAGCTGAACACCCTGCTGTTAAAGTGAGTGTTGTGAGATTCATTGAAAAAGATGGGTTACAAAGTGATGGTGTTGTCTTGAAGCCTTCAGCCAGCAAGTGTGCTGAAAAGAATTATACCTTCTCCACTGCCCATATCAACACTGAAAAAGAAAAGGTACCAGTACTCGGGACTTAAATTGCATTTTATTTTTTTATTAAAAATTTGAGAAAATTTGTTCTTGTTCATCTATTTGTACCGTTAAAAACTGACATAGTTGACGGAATAACCGGATGGTTACATGTAAGGTGCCATGTGTATCTTATATTGGCCTATGGAAACCAGTTTTTAACGGTATAAATGAATGAAATTTTTAATAGGATTAATTTTCCCATTTTTTTAGTAGGATCAAAAGAAATGGATTGAATGTTTTTAACAAAATGATTTAGTTTTTAACTGTTAAATTGAATTAGTAAAAAATGATGGTGAAATTATTAATTTTTAACAATAAAAATGGATGGATTTAATAGTTAAAAACCAATGCCCATTTCTTCTGATCCAATTTAACAATTAAAAACTGATAATTTTATTGTAGATTTGCTCATTTTTAACATTTTTTAACAATTTGTTGGATTACAAGGATCAATATTTTCCTTCCATGATACTTTTACCATGTCATGGATTTAATCCAATTTAATCATAAAAAAAAAAAAAGTCAAGATTGAATTTATGTTTAAAATTACTAAATGTACCCTTTTTTGTTTCTTAACCAGGAATTGGATGATGCTGTAGTGGCAGAGTTTAGAAGCAAGTGGGACGGAATGGTGGAGTACATAGAGAAGACAAGTAGCAACATTGTTGAGGAAGTGTTGGGAGTAGGACAAAGTGGGGATTATGATCTTATAGTCGTCGGAAAAGGGAGGTTCCCGTCACGAATGGTAGCGAAATTAGCAGACCGTCAAGCTGAGCATGCTGAATTAGGGCCTATAGGGGACTTGCTGGCATCGTCAAGTCACCTGGTACTGGCATCGGTGTTGGTAATCCAACAACACGATACAATGCATGCGGAGGAAATGCCAGTGGCAAAGGTGTATCAAAATGAACATGATATGGTAAAGGGAGATGGGGAAGCAGGCATGGGGGAGATATCCAAGGTTGTATAATAGTAGCTGATGAGAATAATAAACAAAAACCTTGTTGCTAAATCATGATGGATGTTGATGGTATAGTTATATGGCTAGGAACAAGTAGAGCCCGTTGATAATGTAGTGGGAGCTACGAGCAAAGGAATACTTCCAAGTGCATTAAAACCTTGTCCATACATGTTATAAATGATTCCCAGAAATGAATCCATCTCATTATGTTAGAAAGTTCTTTTTATGATATTATTAGTAAATTGAATATGCCAATGGTGGTCGTGCTAGTAATAAATTGCACTATTTCTGTTCTAATAAATATATACATATAAATTAATCCTTTATTTTTCATTAAAATTTCATCTATTTTTACACTTAACAGTACAAATAAATAAATTTTTAATAAAATAAAAACCATGTATATAATATCATTTTTTCAATAAAGCATATCTATCTCTTTACACAAAAACCTCCATAATACTTCAACATTGATGTTTGATCATTCACCGACTGAGGTTTAATTCAATCGGCCTCAAAAAGAACACGCTTAAAGGCATACTATACTCCAATTAACGGATTTGAGGACCATGACTAGCGGTGGAATTTGTATATAAAAAAAAATTCACAAAAATTCAAATCATATTCAACTAATAATAAATTTAATCAAATTTTTTTAAGAAAAAATCCACATCATTGTCAAATTACAAAAATGAAAGGATTAGATCACAAATTTTAAGAGTAAAGCCATGATAAGACAAAATAAAAGAAAGCACACAAGAAAAGGATAAAAAATAATAATGATTAAGAGCAAATGATACTAAGTTTCATGTCACAAATAATGTTTTCTCACACTCACACCCAGTTGGCTTTCCAATTGGACAGTTAGCCCTTTCTGTCCACAGTTCCACAAATATAATAATACTACTCTCAACAATTAATGTTGCTCCAGATATTACTTTGTAAAAATTTCAAAGATAAGATAGATACATAAAAAAAGGGGGTAAATTGCTAAAAGGTATAAGAACTTCAAGAAATTTAATATCATTTTGTTCTAAATTACCCTTTGTGGGTACGATTCTGATCAATGCAGTTCAAGTTCACCAACCTGGCCACACATCAAAGTAGTCAAATTTATGCCTTGGAACTCCAACAAAACACCATCACATTGTGAAGACTAATAAAGGTTAAAGTATATCAAATTAAATGGATCAATTCGGTCCCTATACTATTAAAATTTTCAAATAAGTCCAAACTGTAACAGAGTTAACATTTAGATGCTGCTTGATAAGCTCAAAAATTAAATGTTAAAAATTAAGTACTGAATTTAAGTTATAAAATCTATTTGGTATATTAGTTAAAATTAAGTACGGAATATAATTAGATTATTTGATAAATTATAATTTTAAAAAAATTAAAGGTAAAATGTTCATGTTAAAAGACTAAAAATAATTGAAAAAATTCCACATTAAGTTCAACTATTTTTTTAGTTTGCATTATCAAACATGCTTAAAAAATTAAATCATTGAAAATGTTAATTTTCAGCTGATTTAATTTTTCCAATGACTTATCAAACACGGCCTTACTGTATAAAAATTGTTTTAAAATTTTCTTTTTTCAATTAAGTTCAATTCCAAATAAAAGATTTCATTTAAACAATAAAAGATTCCAAATAAAATGTCTTAAAACAGTAAATGATATTTTTTAAAACAATAAATGTTAACCCTATTTCAATTTGGCCTTATTTTATTCTTTAAGGACTAAATTGATCCATTCAATAATAAAGGGACTAATTTAAACAGGTCCCTATAATAAAGAGACCTCTCAAGTACAGTCACTATAATAAAACAATAAAATGTGAAGGGGAATTATGTAAGAAACTAACCTTAAACAAAGCCTCCACCGGTCCATGCGGCATCTGATTTCCCATTGCGACCAACGGCATTTTTATCAGATGCACCATTATAGAAACTATCATATCCATCATCCTTGGGGTCATCCCAACCAGCCCAACCATCATTGCTATGAGAAGCAGTCACTTTTGTAGTATGTTCCCTCCTATTGTCTTTTGTGTCCCAATCATCCCAAGAATTTGAGTTATAAGAATTATAGTTTACACCAGAGGAGGTTTGTGCACCAGAAGTAGAATTCCATCCCTTATTCTCCTGCTTAAACTCCTGATAATATCCATTCTTCTCGCTATCATTTCGTTGCCAGTTACCGTCATTTTTCCAGTTCATGCCATCTTTAGTGTATTCCTCGACTTTCTGTGAAGCTATTGCCATGACCCCTTTCATGATGCCCCAAGTCTTCTGGCCAATTTCACTCGTCTTTGCAGTGACAACACCGACTGTTTCATTAACCCTGGCATCATAGCCACCCTCCTTAACCTGCAAATGAGGGTGCATCATATTCATGCCTTGTGTGTCTACTTCTAGATACCGATTACCATGTATATATATAGCAACAAAAAGATCAAAACAATCAAGCTATAACCATAACATCAAGAAGTCAGCCCAAAATTAACCCAGGTAATCCCAAAACAAAAGTCACAATAGAGACAAACATTCATATGACCCAATAGACCGTCAAAAATTCCAATCAGTAAAAGGAATTGATATTTTTACTACTTCTGTATAAATTATGATTTCAACAATAACTTCTCCACAATGACATCCAGGATTCCTAATAATGTCATAATCAATTTCATTCTTTTAATTAAGAAAGGATTCTCAAATTCTTAAATCTAGCTAGCAAATCTTCCTTCACAATTTTTATCATTAAATATTTATATTTCTATATGCTATTTTATCTTTTTAATCTTATTTATGTTACATTTTTCAATGCAATTACTTCACCTTCTATCATAAAATTACAACCCAATAGACCTCTCTTTCAAAGATTCCAATATGTAAAAGGAATTGCTATATTGTTACTACTTCGGTATAACTTATCATTTAAACACTAACTTCTCCCATTATTATAACCAAGCTACCTACTAACGTCATAATTCAATCAATATCGTTCTTATTAATAATATTTTACATTTCTAATGTTATTTTATCTTTTTAATCTATTTATGTTACTTTTTAAAATGCAATTATGCCTTTTATTCACCTGATTTTTTTCTATATCTTATACCATAAAATTGTCACCAAAAAACTTGTTAGAGAGCAAAACCAAAAAAAAAAAAAAAAAAAAGGAAACAATAGCTGCAAGTTTCTCTTCCAAGTTAAATTCTTTGATTTCAACTATGCCCCTCAATCAATAGGTTAAAGTTTGTCAACAACAGTTTAAAAGTTTAGTTTCACTTTATTGCTCTCCCAGTATCTTGTTTAATTTCCAAACTAAAGAGAAGCTAACTTTCACTCCATTTAAAATTTCCAAAGGCACTGTTAGGGTCAAAGATGCTCCTTTAACTTGCTGGACAGCTGGAATGTAATATTCTTTATTTATTAAACCACTAGGCTGCTTGACTATGGCTGTTCAATATAGTATATTAAACATTAGGTCCTACATACAACAAGTATTTTCACATACCATTCGGGGCCTAATGATAGAGCAAATAAGGATTTTGATTGTTCATCATGCATCTTGTATAAAATCATATAGTCTAAAACAATTTATCAAAAAACCGGATAAAGATAAACCATGTCAACACATCTAAAAGAAGCTTAACATCCAAATATCAATAAAAAAGGATTCAACAACAGAGAATATTCATCACTAATCAATTTAAGATATCGACATGCAATACAATCACAATTAAAATTCCAAAAAATACCTTGGAGGTGAGCTCCTTCGTCCCTGCTTGGACAACATTTGCAGCGGATGCAGCTACCAAAGATAACTTCCCAATACCCTGCACCATTATCACCAATTAAAAGGGGGGAGAACAACTCAACTAAGGAAAACAGCAAAAAGAGAAAAAAATCTATTAACCTGAGAAACAACAGAGAACACATCACCCTGAGAACTATTATTATTACTTTGGGTAGACATGGGAGTCGATCCAAACCCAACATATTTCCCTCCTTGAGAAGGTGGTAAACTTTCAGGCCTGGATTCGTTCTCCGCCATTTTCCTCGCAAAAAAGCTCTCCTTATTAGCCGCCGAGGCTTCCAATTGAGATCTCGTGTACATATCCTCCGTGGACTTCGACCTCACCGGAGCACCTCCCGTTCTACCACCATTATAATAACTCCCTCCTCTAAAATCACTCGCCGATTGGTTCCTCTTAATATCACTACTAGATCTAAACGAATCATCATTATCCCAACTATCCCACCCTCCATTATCCCCTGCATAATTACTTCCCCTACCACCACCACCGCCACTACTCAACGGCGGCTTCCTAATACCACCACTACCACCTCCGTTGAGATTCTCTTTCACAACCGGTGGATCCCGCCACGGACGACCTTCAGCTAAAGCTTGGATCCGATCTCGATAAACACTTGCGGCATTAGTATTATACTTAGCAACAATATCCGTTTCTTTAGGGATCCTATACGGAGCCAAAAAGGCGTTAAGCCGTTCGTTGCCACCCGATTCCATTTTCTTGATCTGGATCTCAGACCACGAATCCATAGTCACAGATCGGACGAACGAGATGTGAACACCTAAACCACGGTGTTTACCAGAACACTCCAAACACATGAAGATCCCGTACGAAACCGATGCCCATTGAGGATTCTTTTGACTGCAATCGACGCAAGTCTTGTTACCCGGCTGCGATTGGAGATCACGCAATCGTCTCGATGCTGCCATTCTTTAATCCAATCTGAATCGGATTCGGTGCAAAAAATAGATCGGAAAATCAGCGAGACGGATCTATAAAGAACAAAAGGAAATAAAAAAAAAAATCGAAAGCTAAAAAATCAGAGCGGAGGAGGAGATCACCGACACCGTCAAAGCATATTTAGAGGAGGAGATATATGGTGGAGATGGCTGATTGGAATTTTGGAGTTTTATTTATTTATATTTTACAGAGAAACTGAGATTTTTACAGTATTTATTTTTAACGAAACACGTGTTGTCCGTGTGAAAAAATATGACTCGGTTTGTGTGAGTTGTGTGTGACTCGGTTTCTCACTTTGTAATGTAAAGTTCATGTTGATGCTATTATTTTATTTATAGCACCAACTAGAGTTTTAATTACTCTATCTAACTCTAACTCATTATTAATTTAAAATATTACAAAATAATCGATGCTCAATGCTTGGAAATACTCCTTGGCTCCATATTCAGCAGATTTCATTCTTTTACTCTTTTCATCCGATATAATTAAAATCACGTTTCGTTGCCGTTCTATATAGATCTTTAGTATACTAGATCACTTGTCTCTGAGCTTCTTTGCATGTATATCATTTGTCGTTCAACTTTTTATGAAAACTCAACACATGGCAATTCGAGACTAAATCTAAGGGTACATAAGGCACGAAGTTTGGAGGTAGAGGTAGACTAAATTGTGCATATATGTTTTTTTTTTAATTGGTTAAATAGGTTATTTTTTTCAAGATTGAGGGAAATAAGTTGATTTTGAAGGGAAGATGTGAAAATGCGTTCAGTTGGATACGTTTTTATTGACATGTCAATAAAAACTCGTTCAATTAGACGTACTTTTTTGCCAATTATGCAGTAAGTGTATCCAGCTGAACTTGTTTTCATAATCTCTCTCTCTCCAAAATCGATTTATTTACCTAAATCTTAAAAAAAAACGACTTATTTGACCAATTAAAGAAAAATAACAGCGTATATGACTAATTTAACCCTAGAGGCAAGCTCTCTCTCCTTGTTCTTCTGATCATCTCCTCTTATCTTCTTTGTCCACTTTCTTAATCATCTTGAAAGGTAGCTTCCTTTGCCTTGTAACTAACAAGGTGAACTATATTTTCTTATTATCATATTTGAAGAAAACAATTTAAACAATGTCGATATTAGAAGAGATAAAAAATTGAAATATTTAAAAAAATAAAATAAGAAAAATTAAAAAGCGATTTAAGGAGAAAAGGTCTGAAAGAGAAGAATAATTTGAAATATTTGAAAGAAAATGTAAAAGTGATTTAAGGAGGAAAAGAACAAGATTTTTGAAATCTATAATAAAATTATGCTTAGTTGAATCATTCAAATTTATTTATTTTAAAAAGAGAGGGAGAGAGATAAAAAAAAAAGAAGAAGAGGAAATTAAAGAAATAAAAGGCCTAAATTTTGGCCAAAGGAAACAAGAAAATAAGAATCATTCAATTTTAAGTATTTTATAAGAAAATGAAATTAAAGAAAGAAAAGCCATGAATTTTGGCGTGAGGAAAGGAGAAAGTTAACCCTTGGTTGAATTAGTTGAATTAAAAATCGAAAATTTTATCGGCGTAATTTTTATTTCAATTTTAATAATTATGTGTATATCCTTTTTTTTTTTATGTCCGAAGAAATTTAATTTTTATTTATTAGATATAATAAAATGATATTATAATAATCTCAAAATCAATTGATGTTTTGTTCAAATTAATCTTTGAACTTAACAATTATTCCAACGCTAAGACTTGAATTTTTTTATTCAAGTTAATTCCCGATATTTCTTATAAAACCCTAAAGTTTATGTCCCAATATGAAAACAATTGCTAAATTGAAAGACTAAATTGGATAAAAAAAAATATTTAAACTCAATATGAGAGTAATGACCAAGATCAAACACCAAATAATGATTTAACTCTAACCCGTTAAAATTTTATCCCAATGGTCATACAAAACAATTATTTTGTTTTATATTGAGGTGAGAGATGGAGATCACACGGTTCAAAATTGTACTAAAAAGGTGTCTGATAAAAGTTTTAATCACCGCTTCATACAAATTAAGACAACAACGGTTGAACTTTAATATTAATCTAAAGGCTAATAAATACTTTAATCACCTGATTAATGATAGTACTTTTTTATTTCTCAAAGTATCTATCGAAGCGAACCCAATAATTAATTATTCGTATTTTATAAACTTTTTAATAAGATAGACGCTGGACACGAGTTTTTATAACGTAAAATAAAAATTTCAAAAATGTTGGCTTTTGATGCCTCTTGTAAATTTACAAAAACCAAAAACTAACATAACAAATGCCAAACATTAAGAATTTTTGTTGCTAAACATTCTTCTTTACAAAAAGAAACCCAGTTTAGTCCAGAGCCCAAGCCTGCAATAATTAAAAAAAATGAGCATCACAAAAAGGAAAGTTTACTTAGCAGGTCCCTCTATTATAAAGATTAAATCAAATTAGTTTTTTATTTTTTAAATGGATCAATTAGTATTTGTACTATTTAAAAGATCAAAAAAGAAAGCCAAATTTCAATAGAGTAAACATTTATTGTTTAAAAAATAATAGTTGATCTTGAGACTAAATTTTGAGGGGCTTAACTAAAATTTTCAAAAATTTTAAGAGTTTGATGAGAATTATTTAAAAAAAATGAGGGGTCTAATCAAAATTTTCTAAAGTCCTGTGATAATAATGAGAACCTCCAAAAATTTTAGGAGAATTTAATAAAAAATTAAAAACAAAAAAGAATTCAAAAGAATATTGAAAATTTCCAAATCTCCTTTAGCCACGAGTATTGTCTGCTCTAAAAATTTATCATTTACTATTCAATGAAATTAATATTTTAATAGCTTTTTATGGTTTTATTGGTAAAATATTTTGTTTAAAGTTAACCTATAAATGAAAAAAAAAAAATTATATCATTTTTTTAAACAGTAAATATTAATTCTTTTAAATTTTAATTTTATTTTATTCTTTTAATGGCATAGTAGTGAGATTAGTTAGAACATAAATATACTTTTAAAAAAATGATATGAGTAAATATAAAATAGGTTTTCGTTAACCATTTATGAATATAAATAAGCTTATGCAAAATTTAATGTTCATATTTTGGACCGAGCAAAGCTTAGATAAGCATAAAGTGAGTTAACATCATTATTGAGGGGGTTGGCTCCTTTAGAACAAGTCTTCGAAGTATCGTCCTCCAAGCAGCTAACCTAAACCCTAACAAAGATACTATCCTCGTGTCGAGGTTTTGTCTCCAAACTCCGTAAAGAATCATGTATGATTCACAAAGGGAGGCACCTCGATTGTTGGAGGATCAAGTTGACTACCCGAAGGACGACACTTTGAAGATTTCTCGCGAATGAGTCGACCCCCCCCCCCTCACAATAATTATGCTTAAGCTCGGTCCGAACCTGAATCTGACTCGTCTCATGGACACTTCTAACCATAACTAGTGACTGACCTGGATTTTGCCATCAGAGGAAGCAGCAAAAAGCATTCCACCATCCATGTCTGAAACCAAAGATGTAAACTTTGCATGTCCTTTGCTGTTCATTTTAATGGCACCAATTCTACTTATCCTTTCTTTTAACCAAACTTCAATCATCCCAAGCTTTGTGGCTGTAAATATGAACTCATTGTTCACAGCAATTCTTTGTATGTCGAATCCGGTCGGAAATGTTCCCATCACTTTCTTGCTTGATCGATAAAACACCTTCATAACGACAATGTTTCGAAGTTTAGAAATCAATTTAAAATTTAAATTATAGTCCGGGGACGTATGACGGAATTAACCCATGTATGTGATGTAAATAATATAAAATATTACCTTTCCTGAAACTCCATCAACGGTAGAACCACCAGCATAGAGAAGATCATCATGAATGTTGAGAGAATTTACAGTTTGTTTCCCCAGCAATTTTCTTGTTCCTAAATGGAATGTGCTCAATGTAGAACTGCACAGGTCCAGCTCCTGATATACATATATATATATATATATATATATATAAACATCTTTTCTACAGTGAATATTAACTTCGTTACAATTTGAACTTATTTAATTCTCTATATCGAAAATGTGTACTAACCTGTATGTTGTACCCAGAGCAACCACAATACAGCTTATCTCCTGACATGGCTAAGCACTTTACATTTTTATTGAAATTTATATGCTTTGGAAGTCCAGTCCAATTATAAACCTGCAAAAAATATAAATCCTTAAATTCTTTTTTTCATATAATCACATGTGTCTTTATCGATTTTACGATATAAATCTAACCCCGACCTTAACTCCATTTCCTTGCGAAACAAAACAAGCAAATTTAGCATTGGCTGTCAATTCATACACTGCCTCTTTCACATCATGCACTTGCATACACTGTATTTCTTCTGGTTTCAATGCCCATACCTACATAAAGAAACCAAATTTAAGCTACGTTTTTTATATGTATAAAAAAAACAAACCCGAATATTGGACCGAACACGAGATATTTTACCCGAATCGTTTTGTCCAACGAACCGCTATATAATCTGTCACCTGAAGATGGTACATACAAACATGTAACACCTTTAATATGTTCATGTGCTTCTTGTACTAGCCTTAGCCCTCTTTTCCCAGCTTCCCAAACCTATGGGAAAAACGAATTTATGTTATGGTTATCGCCTTATCGGATGAAATCGAGTTAAAATTGAGCATGTTAGGCTCAAACCTTTATGGTCCCATCTGAATGACTGCTTATTAAACAACCTTTATGGTATAACATACATAGAACCTCGCCATTCGAGCTCGAGTCTGTTTCGCCGATATCGGTAAATCTCCATAATTCGGTCTAAAACCGAAAAATGTTACAAAAACAGTCAGTTGTTTGATATGTTCATAGCATATATGGTAAAGGGTATGAAATTATTGACTTACTGCATTGACAGATGATAAATTCATTAAAGCTTTTAGTATATCAGTTGCCATAAATGAGTTCCTCTTGAGCTTTCTCAAAGTTTTGTATATGCAATTAGCATATTTTCCCAGTTCTTCAATGGCAGCTATGAATATAATGGATTCAAAGTTAATGATTATTTGATATGGAAATGAAATAGGCCTCCAACTTTTCCAAAAAAATCAATTAAGCCCCTCCGAACCTTTTGCACCTAATTGAGCTCTTTAACTAACAAAACTGGTCTAGACGGTATTTATAATATTTTATACTTTTAGAATGAATCTAGACAAAAAGTCTTCCAAATTCAAATGAACCTGGATAACCATGTGTCTAGATTCATTGTCTTGGATTCAAACGGTTAATGTCAATTAAAGGGCCTATTTGGCCTGTTTTGTTAGTTCAGGGGCTCATTTGGGTGCAAAAACTTTTGGACGGGCTGAATTGACTTTTTCGAAAAAGTTTGAGGGCTTATTTGTGAATTATGATATGTCTAGTGCAATTGTAAATGTTACTTACTTGGATCATTAATGAAGGTTTTCAAAGCAAGGACTGCTAATATCTTTTCTTCTAAGTTCTTTGATGATTGAAGGACATTTATGAATTCGTCAAGCAACGATTCACGAGCAGCGTCTCGGACATCAGTAACCGGCAATACCGACAGCATGTAAATCAACCATGTAGTTATCACAAGACATGATTTACCCATTTTTAATGAATTGCTTTTGAAACATTCTTCTAATGCTTTGAAAATACAACCTTTTTCGTGGTTACATAGCACAAATGCTACTCTTTTTTCCCATGTACATATAGCTTTCTCTTCACTTTCCTGCAATTAACAGTACGATTATCATGAAATCGACTCGAAAACGGGAAAAAGAAATCGATTTTCGACATTAATGTTAAGTACTAACCATTGTCTCAGTCCAATCTTGAGTACCATTGTAAGGTTGATCAAAGCCTGCAATCTTGAGTAACCAAGCTTCAATATACGACTCGCCTGAAGAAGTAATACGACCAGGAAGTGTTAACAACGTGTCGAGTACTATCATTTGTTGATTCGGGAACTCCTTTTTTCGAAGTGATTCGATCAATGCCTCTATTGCTTCTTCCCTATAAATACTCGTCTTTCGCGGTTCGACCTGAAAAAAGTCCAAACATGGTATGTAAACAAATTTCTCGAGTTAAATTTCGAAGGCTTTTCGATGCTAAAAACGAACCAGTAAGTCGAGCTGCAATAGAAGAGTAGCAATGGCAGGTTGATGTTCCATAGGAGCCATTTGAAGATACACAAGGAATGTATGCATGGTACTAAAAGCACCTTCAGTTTTAATCATTTCCAATATTTGATTGCAGAGTGTTCTTCTATTCAATTGAACCAATTCCGAGAGAAACTCGATGCATATGCCTCGTATGGTGTCATTACTGGTGTGAAATAACTCGAGAACATACGATAGCTCGGTTCCGGTCACTATCAAGTACTTGCAACTTTTATCAACCTTCATACAACATAATAGTATGGATATAATAGACCTCCTTGAATCCACCCTATGCATGCATTTCACTAGGGAAGGAATTGCATTACCCGAAACGATGCTCAACGCATTCAACGATCGGCTATTTTCATCTCCATTCATCAATATTTGTTCGAGTATTGCTATAGCGGCGTCCTTAGGCTCAATCATCAATGGAAGATCATTGGATTCTTCAGTTTTACCGAGTATTATTTGTACAAGGGAAGGGACGAGGTCATAACACGAAAGCTGAGCGAATGCAGGTTGTAGTTGGTATATAAGTACTGCAGTTTCAGCTAGACCATTTTTGAGCAAAGCGGCGAGACAATCGAAATCAGAATCTACACTTGTTAATGTCTCTCCGATGTTTACGTCACCGAAAATTAGTTCCGAAAGAATATAAATTGAGGCCCGGAGTACTTCTCGGTCAAAAGAAGCTGATAGTATTTCCATAAAACCGTTAACGATTGTCGGTTTTGATAAATACGAGTGTATTGCAGCATCACCTTTTGAATCCTTCCAAAGTTTAGCAATTTCAAGAACTGCTGATTCACATTCTTGTAAATTATTTGAAGTACACAGACACGATACAACCGGTTTTAATCCGTTGATGATCGTCTCGACCATAGCTTGAGATATAACACTGGTCGGCGATGTGGATACTGCAGCTCGTGTAAACCGTTTACCCCTTTGGTTTACGTAATCGTCTATGCCCTTGTTCGATAACTCGGATGTTCGATTTGATGGGGACACCAATACAATTTCTTTCCCTAAGGAAGAGTTGAACCAAGTCCTCGGTGTTTCGGAATATGAAAATTCTTGAGCAAGATCGGGATGCTGTTCTTTCCATGATGTTATTAGCCTCTTCAAAACATAGTTTGTTTTAGGCAACGTGTTCGATGAAAGTGGTTGCCGAGTTATCGGGCACGTTGTGCTCCCTCGGTTAAGCCATTCTTCGATCGCTTTTCGTTCGTATGTTTGTCCTGTTTCGAGTGTAACAGGGTCATTGAAAATCTGTCCTGTAATGGGACAAATGAAATCTTTCGGCGGTCTTGATTGTGGTGTAAGCTTCTCAGATAAAGGAAGCGAAATACAGCTATGACTACCTTCATCGCTTTCGTTCTGATAACTGCAAAACCGAAACAAAATACGAATCATCACGAGAAAATTACAGATAAAAACCCCTTAGTACAACAAGTTTGTTACCTATTTTCCAATGATCGAATGTTCACATGATCGTTACTCGTACTTGAAGGCCGACCACGAATCTTCCTACAACCTTTGGTACGTTCTGAATTGTGGCCTACTACCACTTCACCATCTGAATCCACTGAGCTTATGCATTGATCAGTACTCTTGCACGGTGAGACAGGCAAAGATATAGCATCACTTGTATCTGCAATACGACACGATAAAAGGCGCAACAGCGATTTCGATTCCCTTTTAGAAGTCGCGTCTGATCTCGGAGATGAATTCTTCGAGGAAGATGTTCTAGGTGAATCAACAGGAGAAGAAACCGACAGGGACCGAGTTTGGTTTGTAAGTTTTATCGGTTGTTGAACTGTTGATCCAATCGCCTCATAATCAGAATCATCTTCATTTTCCTCAGGTACACCATCCTAAAAAGCAAAAAGATGACCAAAACCGAACATTGTCGATAAAAAAAATATTCGAATAGATTAAAGTTTCGGGTTCTTACTTGAGCATCCCATGCTGCAGAATCATCGATACTATGCAAAAAAACCGAATAATTTGTATTCACTCTGCTATAACCAAATTTGCACATCAACATGATAAGAAACATGTTATAGTTTTCTAATAATTTTCAACAGTAATTGAAGCTAACCTGTTTACTTCTCTTCCACCATGTTTCGATTTAAGAACCGGCGAAAATCCGGCACTTTTTGGCAATATAGGACCGAATTTGACATAATCCGGGATGGATCGACTTACCTCATGAAGCGGAGTCATCGGTGGCTCGGCAATCGGTAACATAGGAGCCATAACTTTCTTGTTAACACCCGAACTTGAATCAGAATTCATACAATCTTTATAATATTTAGCAAACAATCGCGTGTTTTCGTCTAATGATTCGCTATAAAGTTGTTCGAGCTTCTTCATCTTCTCGATTTGATCGGGCCGCATCGAAAAAACCAACGATTCATTGAAAAATTGATCTAAATCAGCAGTAAATGATATATCATTTGAATCAGGTACTACTTCCATTATAAGTTTATGCCTAGCTTCAGCATACCACCCTGCAATTGAACTCATATGTGGTAAGAACAGATTTTTCCAAAGCTCGGGTGCGAAATCGATCCGAGAAAAAAAGGGTTCGACGATAAACATCTCGAGAACATAAATCACTGAGTTACGAACATCATTATGAAGTTTCCATAAATACGAAAGATTCAAATAAGCCCATGCTGATAAATAAGAATTAGGCACACCAGCAGTTTCTTGATTTGAAACCAACATAGCACAGACTTGTAGCATCTTTTCAGCATAATCTAATCTAGCATGTTTGGTTTCGATATTTGACGTATTAATAGCTTCTTCGAGTGCTTCGATACCCCAATCGAGATTCGCTAACACTGCTTGATCGGAATATCGGACTTCAACATCGTTCCCCGAGCTTCCGTATTTGGCAGCTAATCTTTCAGCACACTGTTCTTTGTGTTGAACCCTTTGCTCTTTATCGATCAGTCGATCTTGAATGAAACTTCCCACTGTTGTAATCAATGTTCTTACAATATCTTTTTGATCCATTGCAAACCTATAGTTTCCAGCCATGAGAAAACACAGTGAAGAACAAGCTACCTTGTTGAACAAGTAATCATAAAAAGGTAGCTTCAATGGAATTATGAAGAACAAGATTTATTTCAAGAAATTTCAGGGATTATTACAAAAAGAAATGAAGGCCGGACATCGAATTATTACAAGGTGCTGTGTTAGCTGTGCCGGCTTTGGGTGTTTTTATTTTGTTTTTAAGTGATGACCAAAGCATTTGGTAGACCAAGGATTAATTTATTAACAAATCAATGTTTAGTGTAAGCATATACTTAATGGCTAAACTACATTACTACTCGTAAATTTCTTTTTTATCATCCAATTATGAAAAGTTACAAAATGATCATCCAATTATTCAATTTTATCTTTTTTTTTATCACCAGTTGTCTAACGTAAAAATGAAAACGATAAAACACTTGAAAATCTAAGATAGTTGGGTGACTAAAAAAGATAAATTAAATAGTTGAGTTACTATTTTGTAACTTTTCATTGTTTGGTGAATTTTTTTGGTCACCAGTTGACTAACGTAAAGATAAATCTAAGATATTTGGGTGACTAAAATAGACAAAATTGGATAGTTGAGTGATCATTTTGTAACTTTTTATAGTTGGGTGACCAAAAAAAACTCATCCAACTATTAGTAAATTTCTTTTTTGATCACTCAACTATTCAATTTTATCTTTTTTTTATTACCAATTGGCAAACGTAAAAATAAAAACAGTAACACCCAAAAACTCAAGATAGTTGGGTGACTAAAAAGATAAATTTGAATAGTTGAGTTATTATTTTGTAACTTTTCATTGTTTGGTGACTTTTTTTTTTGTCACAAACTTACTAATGTAAAAATAAAACCATTTTATAATTTTTTATTTTTGGGAATAATTGGATGAGTAGAAATGGAATTTACCCTTTTGTTTTTAAGTGATGATGAAAGCATTTTGTAGACTAAGGATTAATTTATTAACAAATCATTGTTTAGTGTAAGCTTATACTTAATTAATTTATTATAAATCAATGTTTATTATAAGCATATACTAATTAATATATGGTTAGAAATTAAATATTTCAAATTCTTCAGGGGACAGCTTTCATGTCATTTTCATATATTTTTCTTTGACTAGCTTTTGGAATAGTTTGTTTATTATAGGCATAATGATTTTTTTTTAAGTTTGCCGTTAATTTTTTAAAAAGTAATCAAATCGGGTTTTTTAGTAAAAATATCGATAAAAACATTAACTTTTTTAATGATATTAGTGTAGCAATTTATGTGATAGGTCATGTGTGTTTTAAGCTGATATAACACTATTTATTTTATATGTTACTGTTAAAATTGTGTGACTTAAATCTTGTTTAATCCGGTTTAAAAAGTTTGATATGTAATTCACCTGTTAAATAATTAAAAATAGAAAGGCAAAATTAAGAATTCATGGGGCGAAGGTCCGAGGTCTGAACCTTGCCGCACAAATTGAATTTGTTTAGAATTATACTTCTTCTATTGGATAGGTTGTTTAACATTTTAAAAACTACGGATAACCGAAAACTTTTTGTATTGTTGTTTTTCAACATTAATGAATTTCTCATCTGCTCATGATTTTTCTCTATAAGGATTTTTCACGTAAAATCTGCATATTCTTATTTTTCTTTCTTATTACTTTGCGATCATTTATACTAACATTATCGACGTATAATATAACAGTCACATTAACAGCAAATCTAATAATTATAAAAATATTCAAAAATAATAATAAAATAACTCAAATTTCAAAAAAATATAAAAATTCAAAAAATAAGCATGAAGTACACATGGATTGTCATGTTGGCTACCATGTTTAAAATTTTATCATTTTAATCAATATTTCTATTAAAATATAACAATTAAATTTTTTTTTAAAAAGATTGATGGTCAAAATGACAAAAGATATAAATATAAAGGGCCAAATATTTCATTATACCGTTTAATTATTGCTTTAGCCTCTTAATATGTTAAGTTTTTAAATTTAATTTTTTGTTTACTTTAATTTGATAAAATTTGATCCCTTTATTTTTAAACGATGATTAATTCACGAAATACAAAATTACTTAAAAGTAAATTTTATTATATTCTTCTAGTAGAATTTACTTTGTTTATTATTATTTGGGTTAAATCGCTTTTTGAAGTTTGAATATGACAATTACTCTCACATTGAATTTTAAACTTTTTCTTATTCAAATTAGTCCTCGCCCAAACCCCATTTATAGTTTTTTTTTAAAGATCCCTTATAATATTATTAATAAATTGAAGTTGATAATATTGTTAATGGTAGATGTTAAAGTGGTGACGGTTTTAACAATTATTTTGAAGTTTAGACTTAATTATAAAAAAATAGAGAAGCTCGTGTGTGTTGACCTGATAGTTAAGTATTCATCGTTCTAGGTGTGGTTTAAGTTTGAATCGCCCTAGTTATCTTGTTGTTAGAGCTTTGCCTTTCTCTTATAATTCAGCAAAAAAATTATAAAAAATAGAGGATTGCTAAATTAAAGTAAGTTAAATGTAAAATTGATCTTTAAATTACGCTTTTTATCTATAGGGTATTTTAAGTTTTTTTTTTATTAAAAATGGTATCCATATTATTACAGATAGTCTTCTATAACAGTCATCTGCTATAACAACATTTCGCTATAATAACTAAATTTTTAGCAGAGTCATTTTTATGTTTTATTTTAATCATATATAATGATTTTTTACTTGTAACAGCAAAAATCATAGTTTTGTAATTAAGTCTAATAATAAAAGTAAAATTGAAATTAGACCGTTCATTTTTAACTCCATAAATATTGAAATAAAAATATGACATTGTAAAAAAAGAGAAAAAGTTTAAAAAAATATGACATGTCTCTAATTTTTAATTATTTTTTAATTCTTTCGTTTGTCACTTTTTTTCATTAAAAAAACTCTAATGAGACTAAGTCAAGCCTAGGTAGGACCATTATATATTTAAGTTTTACTCAAGCAATTATTTATATAACAAATTAATTTTAACAATGATATAGATCTTAGGGTAAGCCAATTTGAATATCGGATTCTACCTGCGCAAAGAAAAAATTAATTATTTTTAAAATAGCAGTTCGATTTAAATTTAATTCTAATCTAAAATTCTGATCTAATACAACTGATTATAAAAAAATAGAACTCAAGCTTATTCAAATTTCAAATCAATTAGAATCCAAAAATAACTGGAATAAATAATTCAAAATGAGTCTTAATTGATCAAAATCAAAAATTATTTGAACTCGTAATGATCCGATATGAAAAACTCGAACCTCAAATCTTAAAAGCAAAAAAAATTTAAATGCACCGAAAATAATTTCCCACAAACTAGAGGCACCAATGGTTTTACGACTAAATTGGTTGTTAAATCAATTAAACTATCAATTCTCAATTCGATCAATTGCTATGATTTGATTACATAAATTATTAAAAATTGAATTATTTAATTTTTCAGAATAATCAAAAATACATTTTTTTTTTTCATTTAATCATAGGCTAAAGTGGTTCAAATTAAATATTTGTATTTTTATGAGGAGCTTAAACGAAAATTTCTCATTTAGCAAGGGGGCCAAGGCACTGCTTGTTTTTGGCTACGTTTTTATCAACAATGCCAAAGAATAACAACTTTACTACCCCAATTGTGATTTATTTACCATGAAAAATATATCATTTATTTCAAAGATAAATTATCTTAAATTAATATGTTGTAATATTTTAATCAATGACCGTTAATTGTAACGATAAACCAATGTAACACATTAAATCATCATTTTAAACAAAAATTTTAAATTAAATTATTCAATTGATCTTTTTTTTTTTCATTTTAAACAATTTAATTTTTTTTCCTTTCATCTTCCCTAAACCTTTTTCAGTTTTCCTACATCTTCCATCTCTTTTGACGCAATTTTTTATATTTTTTATTTGTTAAAACTAGTCCCTTAAACTTTTTGAACAAATTAATTATTTTCAATGTCCTTCCACCTAGATTTCAACGATGAAACGCTTCTCTCCCTTTTATCTGGCTCAATTCCGAAAGAACGTATAAAAACCAGTAGGCTGCGTGGTTCACGATGGTGACACCAGAATGGCAATGGTGACTCCATATATATTATTAACATTTGAAAAAAAAATAAACAAAACAACCGACAAAACAATCAAACAAGTCAAAAGCAAGAGAAAGATATTAGTTGAGAGAAGATGATAAAGCACCAATATTAAAACAAAGCATTCATAATTGGCATCCAAATCCAATACTTAGCCCATCACCCCCAAAAAAACAACACCCAAAAAGTAGTTCAAACTTGACAACCAATCTCACACAAACAAATATCAACCAACAAAAATATCTTGTACAAATAAATCTGCAATCAAATCCAGTGTCATAAATAATACCAAAATAAAATAAAAAAATCAGTGACTCGTAAGCCATGAAAGCATGCCCTTTTTAACACTCTGAAACAAAACAAACAAGGTCAATATTCAATGAAATTAAACAAAAGAAAAAGAACTCGAAAATGAGTTAAATGTGTTGTCTAACCCTCACAAACAGTTGCATATTAGCGTTGAAGGAGATAAAAGACTACACAAAACATAGGTACTATAGATAACAACTCACATATACCCGAAACTACGGGTTTATCATCATCGAGATTGATAAAAGTCTTTATGGCGAAACATGGAAATCATTAATTATCCAAGTTTTGCCATTTCGAAACCTATAAACATTTCACTTAAGTAAAAGACATACTGTAGGAAGGAAGGAAGCTTCCCGGTTGCAAAAGCCTTAAAGAACTGTTTTCAGTTAGCACGGCTTTTGAAGACATCGAGACCCATCTCGGTTGGATCTGTTGCTTGCAATTCCACTTGGATTCCATCCAGTTCTCGCTTGAATCTGTCTTTGGAGCTAGCGTATATCATCTTGCTCCTGATCCTTGATGTATCGGGAGACCTTCATAGGACGACAACAGCATATAGTAAGTAATAAAAGGAAACAATGGAACACCACGATTAAGGAACTTTGTAGTACCATGCGATGAAAAAGATTCTGCTCTTTGGGACATTCTCAGCCGTTAGAAAATCAAAATCGTACACAGCATAACGACATTCATCAGCGGGAAGGCATTTAGTAAAATCCTCATAGCTCTCGGTTGGCTCACCAAGCTTCTCCACGATAACTTGCTTCTGCTTCTCCTCGATTTTGAAAACAATAAAGCGATGGGTTCTTTTTGCCTTAAGTTCCAAGAACTTCAACTTGCAATCATCATGCACAGCCATTCCCGAAGCAGAGTTGGCCTGGGATATAAAATAATACCACATGAGAAAACAAACATCAAAAGCAGTGCCAATGTTTAATAACATCAATAGCACACAAAGGAACGATAAATGAAGAAAAAAATAAACTATTCCAATACTCTATATCTCCATGATTTGATTCTAACAAAATGAACAATAAATAAACAAAACAAAAGCCGCACTTAAATACCCTTTACATAGACTCTAACTTGATCTCTTTCAATGGCCCCCTATGCTGGTATAGCATCACATGTCAACAACATCTTTAAGATGAAGCAGAGCTCATCTTACATTGCCTTTAGAACATCCTAAATCAACTAGTTGAGCTTCACAAAGCTTCACAATGGGGCGTGTTTATTGTTTATGATCATAAAATCATAATATTATGTTTGGATACATAAAATAAGATTTTCTTTGGCTTCAGTAAAAATAAACAAGTAAAAAAAAAGACAGTGTCAAAGAAAAAACAGTTAAAAATATACTCATAAAATAGAAACCGATACGTACTTAGATTAACAGCAAATTCAGTAGAATCAAACAGCTAAAGAGACTAGAAGCTAGATTAGTAATGATTCCATTTTCAGCACAAATTAGGTACATCTAATTTCATAGAAATCAAATCAAATCATTAACTACAGATTTAAAATCCTAAGATCTAGACACTACAAAATTTCCGGGGATTTTCAAGCATCAATATGATTACTAAGAAATTACACAAAAATTACCAGAGATATGATTTAATTCTAGGATAATCTATTAATTTAAAACTACAAAAAAAAATCAACAAGAAAAGAGACGATCCAGTCGAATTACTAAGAAATTACACAAAAACACCAGAACTACGATTTAATTAAAGGATAAACTATTAATTTTAAATTTAAAAGTAAGGATCCAGTCGGATTACTAAGAAATCACTCTAAAATACCAGAAAATCGATTAAATTCAAGAATAAACAAAAAAAAAAGAAAGTAAAGATCCAGTCGGATTGCTAAGAAATTACACTAAAAATCAGAAAACGATTAAATTCAAGCTTAAACTATTAATTTAAAACTTAAAAAATCAACAAAAAAAAAGACGATCCTGTCGAAATTACACAAGAATATCAGAAATACGATCTAATTCAAGGATAAACAATTAATTTTAAACTAAAAAAAAAAAAGTAAAGATCTAGTCGGATTGCTAAGAAATTACACTAAAAATCAAAAACTAAACAACAAAAAAAAGACGATCCTGTCAGATTGCTAAGAATTGCACAAAAATATCAGATATACGATCTAATTCAAGAGTAAACTATTAATTTTAAACTTAAAAAAAAGGCAGCTTAAACATTACCATCTTTTTGGAGCTTTTTTGAAAACGAGGATAAGGATCGAGATCGACGGCGGTGGAAAAGGAGATAAGAAAATAGAGAGAGGAAAAAAAAAAAAGGAAAGCTCTTCCGATGACGAGGGTTGAAAAAACGGTGGGGAGGGGCAAAAGTCCTTTTATTTCGGTGAAAACTTGCCCAGTTGAGTTGAGAATTAATAGGGTGTTTGTATTTGTACATTAAGTTATCGTACGAAACATTTTTCGCCTAATCTTGTGTTGCCACGTCGTGTTCGGTTCATATAGGGCACGGGTTTTGGGTCGTGGTCATGATTAAGCCGCGCTGTATTTTTGGACTCGGCTAATAGACAACTTCACTCGTTGGCGGCTGAACTTTTTAAAGGGTTAAATAGTTTTGACCAATGAGCTTGGTAAATAAATCCATTTAGAACCAAAATTTGGAAAATTTTTAAAGTTTGATGATTTGATACTGGTAATTTAATATTGTGTTGTATCATCACTAAAAAATGGATCTAATAACGTGACATAATATCAAAACGCACATTATCTAATTTTTATATTTTTCAAAATTTATAAATTAAAACCTACTTAATTTTCAAGCTTAAGTACCAAGATAGACTTAATAACGAAATTCATAAATAATTTAACCTATCTTTATATTGAGTTGATATTACAAGTTAACTCGACAACAATGCATAATTTCATTTATTTTTTTAATTTGAATGTCGTACAAGCTAGTGATGAGATTTCTAATTGCAGTGAAATTTTTGACATGATAAAGGAATGTTAGAATGTTAAGAGTATGTTGGGGATATTGATGAGCCTAGCCGGGAAAGCAAGCGAAGCCCAATTGAATGTCGAAAGCCCATTAGTTGAGAACATGATAAAGCGTCATTATTAGCATTCAAAGTCCGCATCTAAATCTTCTGCTTTAGAATGAAAAAAAAATTTATTTAAATCATTTAACTATTCAAAAATTTCTATTTAATACATTAAATTATACAACTTTTTTAAATTTATTTAAATTTTAATTCATAAATTCATATCATTCAAACATATTTTGTAAATCTACTAAATTTTGAATCATAAAGTCATCACATCCAAAAATATCTTATAAAAAATTGAAAGAAAAACAAAAAAGAAAGAAGAATTTTCGATTATACAAACAATGCAAATAGAAATTAACATACAAAAACAAGTTTAACACCTTTAATAACTATTTTATAACTTAAATAAAAAAATTTATATAATTTAGTGATATTCTTTCTATTTTTTAAAGCTAAATGACCAAAACAATACATAAACTTAACTAATAATTACTAGTTGGGAACCATTCTTGCACATAAAAGACCAAGTCTGAATATAGCAAGAAATATTAACCAGCAAAAAATCTTGTACAAATAAATTTGCAATCAAATCCAGTGTCATAAATAATGGCAAAAAGAATCAGTGACTTGAAAGACATAAAAGCATTCCCTTTTAACACTCTGAAACAAATAAACAAGGGTCAATATTCAAAGAAAATTAAAAAAAAAAAAAAGACTTGAAAACGAACTAAATGTGTTGTCTAACCCTCACAAACAGTTGCATTTAGCATTGAAAGAGATGCAGACTACACAAAGGCACTCAATACATAGGTTCTATAGATAACAAATCACATATACCCGAAACTACGGGTTTATCATCATCGAGACTGATAAAAGTCTTATGGCAAAACTCAGAAATCCCAAGTTTGCCGCTTCGAAACCTATAAACATTTCACTTAAGTGAAGACATACTGTAGGAAGGAAGGAAGCTTCCCGGTTGAAAATGCCTCAAGAACCGTATTCAGTTAGCACGGCTTTTGAACACATCGAGACCCATCTCAGTTGGATCTGTTGCTTGCAATTCCACCTGAATTCCGTCCAGTTCGCGCTTGAATCTGTCTTTAGAGCTGGCATAAATCATCTTGCTCCTGATCCTTGATGTGTCGGGAGACCTTCATAGAACGACAACAACATATAGTAAGTAATAAAAGGAAACAATGGAAAACCACGATTAAGAAACTTTACAGTACCATGCGATGAAAAAGATTCTGCTCTTTGGGACGTTCTCGGCCGTTAGAAAATCAAAATCGTACACAGCATATCGACATTCATCAGCAGGAAGACATTTAGTAAAATCCTCATAGCTCTCGGTTGGTTCACCAAGCTTCTCCACAATAACTTGCTTTTGCTTCTCCTCAATTTTGAAAACAATGAAGCGGTGGGTTCTTTTTGCCTTGAGCTCCAAGAACTTCAACTTGCAATCATCATGCACAGCCATTCCCGATGCAGCGTTGGCCTGGGAGTATTAAATCATCAAATGGGAAAAGAAATATCCAAAGCAACCCCAATGTTTAATAACATCAATAACACACAAACACAACATTATCAATTATAGTAGAAAGGGTCAAAATGAAGGGGGGGAATCAACTATTCCAATACTCTATATCTCCATGATTTGACCCTAACAAATTGAACAATAAATAAACGAAACAAAGTCGCACTTAAATACCCTTCACACTAGATTCTAACTTGATCTCTTTCAGCTGCCCCTTATCATCATATAAGGTCACGTGTCAACAACATCTTAGGATAAATCAACTGATTGTTGTTTGCAATGGGGCGACAATGTTTATTGTTTATGATCATAAAATCATAATACTATGTTTAGATAGATAAAATAAGATTATTTTTTGACTTCAGTAATAGTAAAAATAATAATAATAACAACAAAAATACATGGATCCAAATAACACGAGCAGACAGATTGGGATCAATATATTAAACAAGTGAGAGAGGTCCGTGTCAAAGAAAAACAGTTAAAAATAGAGTATTCATAAAATAGAAATTGACACTATTAGCTTAACAGTAAATTCAGTAGAATCAAGCAGCTAAAGAAACTAGAAACTAGATCATTGATGATTACATTTTCAGCAGAAATTAGGTACATCTAATTTCATAGAAATTCCAAATAATCAAATCATTAACTACAGATTTAAAATTATAAGATCTAGACACTTAAAAAAACAGTGGTTGCATAAGAAAAACTTAAAAAAATCTGATTGCTAAAAGAATACTAGAAATACGATTAAATTTAAGAATAAACTATTAATTTAAAACTTAAAAAATCAACAACAAAAAAAGTAAGGATCCAGTCGGATTGCTAAGAAATTACACAAAAATATCAGAAATACGATTAAATTCAAAACTTAAAAGATCAACAAAAGAAAAGACGATCCAGTCGGATGGCTTAGAAATTACACAAAAATATAAAAAAATACGATTAAATTCAAGGATAAACTATTAATTTTAAACTTAAAAAATCAACAAAAAAAGGACGATCCGGTCGGATTTTTATTTGTTCAATGACGATCCAGTCGGATTGCTAAGAAATTACACAAATATATCTGAAATACGATTAAATTCAAGAATAACCTACTAATTTAAAACTTAAAAAATCAACAGAAAAAAAAAGTACGGATCCAGTCGGATTACTAAGAAATTACACAAAAATACCAGAAATACGATTCAATTCAAGAACAAACTATTAATTTAAAACTTAAAAAAGACGATCCAGTCGGATTGCTAAAAAATTACACAAAAATAATACGATTTAATTCAAGAACAGAACTATTACTTTTAAACTAAAAACAAAAAAGGCAGCTGAAACATTACCATCTTTTTTGAGCTTGTTTGAAAACAAGGATAAGGATCAAGATCGACGGCAGTGGAAAGGGAGAGAAATAAGAAAAAGGAAGCTCTTCCGATGACGAGTGTTGAAAAATGGTGGGGAGGGACAAAGGACCTTTTATTTCGGTGAAAACTTGCCCAGTTGAGTTGAGAATTAGTATGGTGTTTGTATTTGTACATTAAGTTATCGTACGAAACATTCCTACTTCTAATCATGTGTTGCCACGTCATGTCCGGTTCATAGAGATAGAGTGCACGTTTGTGATCGGGATTTGTGTCGTGGTCATGATTAAGCCGCACTGTATTTTATGGACTCGGCTAATAGACAGCTTCATTTGTTGGCGGCTTTGTTTGACTCGGCTGAATTTTACAAATTCCACTGTTTTTTTTTTTGAAAAATACCTTATCAACAATGCAATTAGTGCGACTCGATTCTAGATTATATTTACGACAGTAAATATTTTGACCATCAAGTCAACACACGTGTTTAAATTCTACTGTTTTTTCATCCCATCTAATTTGCACTTTTTAATTGGTAACAAACATATAATAAGCAAATATTAAATAAAATGTTATAATCTATGGTAAAAGTATCATAAAGGTATTCATATTACGAGTCAAATTATATTTTATCTATTTTACTTAAAAAATAATAAATTAGTTTCTATACGTTAGATCAAAAAACAAACAGGTCCTATTAACAATTTTATACATTTATATTGTTAAAAATATATCCATATATATCAGAATGACATACACGTAGCATCTAACATGTTACTATCTAATTATTTTGTCAGTCATGATTTGATTAATTTATTTTCTAATATTTTTAGTATTTTTTATTAAATTTGACTCGTATAGCTACTAATGTCTATTATTTATTAAATATTTTATTAAGTAGTGACATTCTCAATCAAGTCACTAATTTAATTAAGAATTACGAAAAAAATTGAATTTAAAAGAATTACATTATTTGAAGATAATAAATTTTAATGCATTCAAATTTATTTTCTCTTATATTGATAATAATATTAATACCAATCGAACTAAAAATGTTTGGGATATGGTTGAGCGAAGCCGGGTGTAAGGGTCGGCTATGTGAATAGAAAAGAAGTGGGAAGCATGAGAAAACACCTGGAATGGGTCCACAGGCATTAAAAGATTCGCTACCCTCCACCTTCCCTTTCCCTGCGTCCATCTAACGCTACCCTTCCTTTTTTTCTTTTCCCCTGTTTTCTTTTCTTATATTTTTCATAATTGGACCCCCAGCATAGCCGCCCAACCACCTTTTCTTTCTTTTTAAAACTATTTTTATTTATTGAAGTTCTGTTGGGTTTTAATTTTCAATGGATTTTAAAATATTCTACAACTATATCCAGAGTACGAATTTATTTTATGTGAATTTTAATAGTTATATTTAATTAAATTTAATGAAAATAAATCAAATTTGACAGTCAATGTTTTTAAAAAAAGTAAAAATGGTAGTGGATTTGTCAAGAATTCTCTATATTAAAGCTCGGATCTTATTCGAAAGAATTAAATTTATTTAGTCGTGAGTGATACTCGTAGCGAAAGTAACAAGGTGGTAAATTGTATTACAAAAGAGGGTAGAGGCACTATGAAACTGTTGTTGGTAATCCACAATCACTCACCGGATTCTTTTAAACATTTGTTGGAGGATGATATTCCTCAAGCTAGGCGTATTCCTTTTGATAATGATTAGCAATGATCTAATCTTAGATTAAAGCTATTTTCTATCTACAAAAAAAAAAAAGTAAAAATGTTAAATTTTTAAACATTACTGCTCGCATAGTCATCAACATGCACTTCATATTAATTTTGAATTTTTATAAACTTTTTATAATTTTTTTTATTTTTGAATTTTTTTATAATTTTTAAATTTTTTGTTGATCGTATGAGATAAATAATACCATGTAAAAATGAAGTACATGTGAATTGTCATGCATATTGTCATGCCGACTTCAACGGGTTTTCAAGTAAGATTGAAAAGAGGTTTTTCAACAACGAAAAGATTGAAATTGATACGCTCTTAACAACTCCAACCTCAATGTGTTATACAAAGAAAAATAAAGAAGTTTGCGGATACAACATTACAAAAGAATCAACTAAAGATGATTGTTTTTCTTGTAGTGCAATAGATACAGTTCTTAATTTTTGTTTATTCTAAGGTTAATTTGAAAATTGTTTAGAACTATCGAAAGGTTAATGGTGATGAAATATACATCTATATAGGTGACGATAATTCGATACAAGTTGAAGCAATAAGGACATTTAAATTATTATTATTATTATTATTATTATTATTATTATTATTATTATTATTATTATTATTATTATTATCGGACTGAATTTTATTTAGATTTGAATGAGACTTTTATCGTATCGTTTTTTAAGAGGAATTTGATTTCCATTTAGCATTAGACAATTTCAGTTATTTTTGTTCATTTGAAAATGGAAAATTTAGTCTCATTCATAATTCAAGTTTGGTTGATTTTGATTCTTTTTAAGAATATTTATTTACTTGGATACTAATTCATGTTGGTAATTGATTTATTTGCTATTTTGGATTTTTCGCTAATTGCAATTTAAGTTTTTAAGCTTTTGACCTATTAAAAACTTATAGCAATAAGACTTTTACGATTTAATCTTGTACCTAAATTAAACAATTAATAAACAAAATTGATGGGCCCAATTTTAATATTCTTTTATACCTATCTCCATAAACATTTATATTTAATATTTACGAATTCAGTTTACAAAAATGGGGTTCCGGAGTCACTTTTTTAGGCACCACCAAAAATTGGATTGTTACATGTTTAGATCACATTGCATGTAATTTCTATGCTACACATTCATACTTGATCTATGTAATTTGGTTGTGTTAATATACACGATCAAGGATGAATTTAGTTACGATATATGTAATGAAAGTCGAATTGGTTCCATGTTGACATAATTAATTGACGAGATTTTTTGGAATATCTTTTGAATATGATAGTAAAGTTTTGAACTCAAAAAGTTATATAATAACATGTAATTATAGAGTAATTAGTGTATATATATTTCTGTGTGTTGTCCAAGTGAGAGATTGTTGAAAAAATTTGGACACCATATATATATAATAGTAATAGTTACATGTTATCATTTACTATCATAAAATGTTAGCCCAACTTAAAATTGATCTGGTTAATGCTTATTAAGTTTCAATTATTAAATAAAGTATGAGTCAAATATGTATAGATACTCTAGTAACTAATTAGAAATTAAGGTTAATGTACAAAAGTTATATATTAAGGTTATGGTCCTCAAATTACATGTGTAACTTTTCTAACATCCAATCTTGAGAAAAGAGAGAGCCACATTCTCTAAATTATTTGTGGATTAATTTGAAAGATCAAAACCACAAGACTCGAAGATTTCAAGATATCGATGGCTTCGAGTACGTTTCCGCATCTAACTTTGTTCATGATGATCTAATATGCCATTGTAGTAAGTGTTATTTTTATTGGATTCCTTTTTATTAAAATTTGTTCGATTTTTTATCATTGCTTGTAACATTAGTAATATAATATTTTACAGCCTTAATTGAGAAGATGGTGAATCGAATTATGGGTCTAATCCATTTGAATGGATAAATTATTTCGGTTAAAGATATCTTTCTATTTAAAAAAAATGTCACCTTGAAAGATATGAAAAAAGAGGATTCGTTACATAATTCAAGCTAGAGATAGAGATACTAAGAGGACGCTTGATCCTAAGTACAAAATTGCGAGGTTTAATCAAAGAAGTTGCAAATATTATGCAATTGATCTTAATGATGGTGAAGATGTCGAGACAATGGTGTTTTGGACACTGAAAAAGTGGTGATGTTGCAATCGTGGTGTTAGTTAGGCTCAAAGATGTTCTATATAAAGGTTATCGAGAAACAACTTATTGTTCAAACATATCGGTGATCCCGACGACAACATATCATCCGAAGTTTCCTTCAATTGGTACCTTTCTCGAAGTTAATACTCATAAGTTGACGATGCTCAAATGCAATAGTTATACTAAAGGATGATGAATCTATCATAATTTAAGAATAATTTGTAATTTTATTATTAAATATTGTTATGTAAAAACATGTTATATCAAAGCTAACATGACGAACCAAATCAATAAAATTGGATTCGAATAAATTTATTTGTACGTGGTATAACAATCATTTCGTTTTATTTACATTTAATTATATGTATTTAGGATCAAATTGATATAATTTATAAATATAAAGGGTTAAATTTATTGAGTTATTTAAAATTAGGATCAAATTAATAAAAATATGTAAGTATTGATGGCTAAATGTGTTATTATATCAATTAGAAAAAGATCACACTATCGTACCTGTTAATTATTTAATAGAGAGTGACAAAAACAGAAACAATCTAAAACATTAATGAAAAAATTGAAATATTGTACAGTTTAGTGACCGAAACAGAAACAAATTAATAGTTAGGCGACTAATGGTATAATTTACCCTTAATTTTTTTTTCTCACGGTATAGATACCAAAGCGAGCCCATTAACTAATTCTCCTCGTTGTGTATGCCCATTAAAAGGTAAATGCTGGTCACGAGTTTTAAAACTGCTTTATACCCAGAATGAGAATCAAACCCTCGACCATTAGTTAAAGTAAAAAAAAACCCTTACTATTGTAGAAAAAACCCTTACCATTTCACCTAACTCTCGTGATTTTATTTTTTTATATTTACCTAACCATTACATAAAATACAAAAAAGAAAAGGCAAGTAATTAATTATCATAACTTTTTTTGTTCAAATTTAATTACAATAACTTATTACCAAATTGGAACAAATTATCATAAATTCCATTCCATATATAATTCAGAAATAAAGTTGGAATGACTTGTCACCTTTATTTACCTTATTTATTTTAGTAAATCCTAGTTGTCCATTAATTTTGCTTTTAATTTTTTATTTTTCTAATATGGTATGTAATTATTACTATGTAACTTCGAAAGCATTATTTATTTATAAATGAGATTTTATAATTGAACTAATAATTACTTCAAAAGAAATATAAATATTTGAGAAATTAATGGTATTAATAATTTTTCTTCTAGGTATGAAATTGTTTTAAAATTCGTGGTTAACATTTACTCTTTTAATAAGCTTACAAAATGTAAAATATTAGTTACTAGACTGGCTCTGATAATATCTCGAAAAATAAAAATAAAAATATTTTTTAAAATATGCACATAGCTTGAAATTGTATTTATTTTATCAAAAGTGAAATTTTTGTATATTTATTCACCCAAAATAAAAATGTTTATAAAAGATTGAGTTAAATTTGAATATACATATTTTTCTATTTGACCCCGTTTAAATTAAATTTGTCGGAACATTGAATAAAACGATTAATCCAATTAATCGGCGTATCTTATCAAAATATAAGCGAAATAGAGAAAAAGAAAATATAGATGAACAAAATGATTAGGCATGTTAGATGGCTTGATTAATCCATTTGAATGACCTATCTATTAAAATATATACAAAATAGGGAAAAAGAGGAGAAAATTTAGGTGAACAAAATGATTTTAAATAAATTTGTTTCTAAATCCATCAAATTAAATTCGAGTCTTGAATCAATTCAAATGGAATATGTCGAGTCAAATTATTAATCAAATCTTTAACCGTTAGTATAGATTAACTAATTACTCTAAATAAAATTGTTTATGGATCGGTTGAATTAATAACGTCTAAATGACTTTTTATTTAATCTAATTTGTCGAATTATATACTCACCCAATTAAAATGTACCCAAAAAAAGTAGACAATTCAAATTGAAATTATCGGACTGAATTATCAACCTAACTTATAAATAAATTGATTGATCAATTAAATTCGAGTCGAGTATATATATTTATTACATGTACTAAGTTTAAAAACTAAGACAAAACAACGAGGGGCAAAGATCAATCTTTGAATAATTGAAAATTTTATTTATAATTATTTAAGGATCTTATTATCAAAACTAAGGGCAAGCTTCCTTTTCTTTGATGCATGAAAGCTTAAACATAACATAAACCAAACAATCAAACAACACTACTTCAAGCTTTAGCATTTTTGGTTTCCTCGTCGTCTTTGGTCTCCCTCGCCACATTTTTAGACGCCCCAATTGGTGTCGAAGTTGTAGGCGGAGGAGGAGTTGCGACACGGACCACCTTGGGTGACGGTGCTTGGGTGGATGGTGTAGAGTTGTTAATCTCCGTTGCGTTGTAGGATTCAAGAGCCAAGTTGTTGTCGAAAGACCCGAAAACAAATTGCGAGGGCTTCCTTTGGTGATGACTGCGTCTTGAAGACATATTGAGAGGAAAGACAAGAAGAGAAGAAAAAGCAAAGGAAATTTTGATATTTTCTTGCAATACATAACACAAATGTAAAACAACTCCATTGGTATTTATAGGGAAATGAACCAAAGGTGGCGGGAGGAGTAGGTAAGGGCCTTGACTCTTAAATTTGAAAATTTACACTTTTTACCTTTTAAAATGTAGAAAATTATACTTTAATCCTAAAAAATCAATTTTCATAGATTATAACACCAACATGAAGACAAATTAGTTATACCAAAAATAATACACCAAATATGAGTTCTATTCATTTTAGAGTAAAAAACAAAATTGTAATGATAAAAGATACCATATAAAGTTAAGTGGTTTTATACTATAAATTAAAGTTTATAATATTTTTTTAGGGATAAATCTTAAAATTATACATGAATTACGGTTTAATGTGTAATTGTATACATGAACTTTGATTTTGTGCAATTTTATACATGAAATTTTGATTTGATCCAATTTTTGTAAATTATTAACACAATTATTGATATAACATCATTTTATGTTTATATGTTGCATACATAAACTAATATAAAAATAAATTGATATATTTATTTCTTTAAATATGTATGATTAAATCAAAATTAAAGTTTCAAGTATACATTTGAACCAAAATTAGAGATTTACGAATATAATTGCACCATAGTAAAGTTCATGTATATAATTACACATTAAATCAAAGTTGATATATAATTTTGAGATTTATCCCAATTTTTTACTAGAATTTTGATGACCACTACCAAAAAAAAGGTTTTTCATCTTCATGCTTAGTGAAATTGGTCTCCAAATTTTAAAATATTTTTATTACACCATTAAACTTTTGATGTTATATCAATAAAATATTTTCATTATTAAAACCGTTAATTTAACCATTAAATGACATGTAAAGTTTTATGTGACATAATTTAAAATAAATTTTTTAAATAAAAGTAAAATGCTGTCCCATAACTTTTAAAATTAAAAACTAAGTGTAAAATCTAAAGAGAGAGAGAGTAAAAGATAATTTATCTAAAAGTTTTGAAATCCTCAAAATCAAGATTGGCATGAGCATTGCTGCCAATGCAGGAGAACGTGGGTTCGAGTGCGCTGAAGCGTATTATCCTCCCATTTAAGGAGTGGGAGGGGCTATGGGTAATTTTAGACATTGTGTAAAAAAGAGCATATATAATTAGAACATATAATGAGATTGTTCAAAAAATGTCACATATGATCCAACGTTTCATTTAACAATTCGAATAACAGAAGGATTTTATTTATATAACATCGATAGTTTTTTTATGTAATTAGAATGTTTTGAAGTTTAAGGGTCAATTTAGAATGAAAGTTGTAATTTAGGGTTGTTTGATGGAATTATCTCTTTTTAATATTTATAGACATTAGTTTTTTTTTAAAGACTCACACCACTCGCAAGAGCAAATTATTGTCAACACTTACTACAATAATTATGTATAAATCAAATTATATTCAAGTCTAAATGACTTTTTATTTAATAAATCCAATTCAAATTTAATTTGTTGAATGATATGCTAAAATTCACAGACAGGGAAAAAAATCTAGATGGAAATAAAAGTATTTATAGACAAATCGAGTTAAATTCAAGTCTTAATATTTTCTATTTAATTTAAATAAATTTGTTGAAATTATCGGATTGAATCGTCAACTTAATCTATAAATAAATCTAATATATCGAATCAAATTCTTAATCCAATTTATTTATTTGATTTGGTTTAAATTAAGTTTGTTGGAATGTTGGATAGCATGTTTAATCCAATCAAGCCACGCATCTATTAAAATATAGATAAAATAGGGAGAAAAGTGAAAATTTAGGTGAACAAAATCGACCGAATTAAATTCTAGTCTAAATATATTCTTTTGTTTGATTCGAATAAATTCAAATGGTGTATATCGAGTCAAATGGTCAATCTAATCTATAACTGTATCTAGTATAAATTAACTAATTAATCTAAATAAAATTGTTTATGAACCCAACAAGTAGTTCCAATGGAAAAAATGATGTTGTTCATCCTAAGGGTCCCGGGTTCAAGCGTCTGTGTGTGTAATATGTGTATGTGCCTTGTCAAAAGGTTAAGAAAGTATGAACAGATACTACCATGTAATCACTCTAAAATATCTAAAAGACTTTTTACGGTAAAAAACCTCTTCAGTCTCTTTCAAATTCGAAATTGAGCAAATTAGTCACTCTAAAACATTGGAGCAATTTAATACTTGTCAAATTTGAAGTAAGAAATTTAGGACTATTTATCACAGTGTTAATGTCTTTTGTAAATTGTGTATAATTTTGATTGGTATAATAAGCCTTGATATCCACATATTTTGTTTATTTGGTCTTAACTCTTAAAAAATAAACAAACTTAGCCTCAACATTTATACATTTACAAAAATATACGAGCTAAATTTGTTAAATAATGACCAAATTGTTAGAATGTGTAAATTATGAGAGTTAAATTTGTTATTATACCGGCCAAATTTATGTAAAATTGATGAAAAACATTAACGTTGTGGTTAATTATCCTTAGCTGCTCACTTTCGAAATTGAAAAGGATTAAATTGCTCCCATCTTTTTGGAAAAGACCAATTTGCTCAATATTGAAATTAAGAAAGACTAGAGATGTCTTTTTACCGACTTTTTATTTAATCTAATATATTTCAAATTAATTTATCGAATCGAATGCTTATTCCGTATTAAATTGTATAAAAAAGCAGACAAATTTATCTAAAAAAATTATGAATTGATCAAATTATTGGATCGAATTATCAACCTAACTTATCGATAAATCAATTGAACTAAATTCGAGTCTAAGTACGTATTTGTTATTGCATGTACTAAATTGAAAGGCTTAACATGTAATGGATCACTAAAAGCAAAGATCAATCTTTGAATAATTGAAAATTTTATTTATAATAATTTAAGGATTTTATTATCAAACTGAGGGACAAGCATCGTTTGCTTTGATGCAAGAAAGCTTAAACGTAACATAAACCAAACATGCAAACACTACTTCAGGCTTTAGTATTTTTGGTTTCCTCGTCGTCTTTGGCCGCCACCACATTTTCAGACACCCCCACCAATGCTTGTGCCACAGAAGGAGGAGAAGTCGGGATGCAAACCGTTGTAGGGTACATGAGCCAAGTTGTTGTCTAAAAACCCAAAAACAAACTGCGAGGGCTTCTTTTGGTGATGATTGAGTCTTGAAAACATTTTGAAAGCAACAAAAAAAAAAGAATCATGTTTCATCATCCTAACTCGATTTGAAATTTTTACGAATCGAGTCGAGTGAGATAGAATTCGAATTGAATCGAATCGAATATATTTGTTCGAGTTAAATTAAAAAAATTAATTTGGTGTTGTTTAATTTTAAGTAATTTTAAAAAAAAATATTTTTATTTAAAGTTTTTAAACATGACTATACAATGAAAAATTGAAATAAATAAATGAAAAAATCCAAGTAAACAAAACACAACATGATTATAATACAAAAAAAAAAAGAAAGCAAAAGTTCAAGTAAACAACATAAGCTCAAGTAACAACAATAACACAACAAGATTATAAAAAAACATAAGTAAAAATCCAAAATACAACTCTAATGTTTTAATACATGTTTCTGAAGAATATGAAAATTTCTTCAGAAAAAATTGTAATGAATATAAATAAACATGTTTTATGAATAATAAATTACAGAATAAAAGAAAAGAAAAAGAAAATATTAGTTTGAAACTTTGAATGAAGTACGTGACCAAACATACTTTAGATTGATAAAGAATACTCATTGAAAAAAATCTTACCTTTGAGCATGAAAAACAAAGGAGTTGTTGCTTGCTGGTTAAGTGCAAGAGCAGCCACAACAATTCAGTGCGAGAGCAGCCACAACAAAGAAGAAAAAGAAAAAGAATAGAGTTTAATTTAAATTTTTTTTTTAGGAAGAAAAAATAGATTTTGGGTTTACAAAGTTAATATCTTCAATTTCTTTTCCAAATAAAAACTAAATAAGTATACTTAACCATAATAATAATAAACAAAAAGGAACAATAAATTCAAACACGAAAAGGAATTGTTTATGAGTGTTATTTAGGAATAAAATTATATTTGAGTTTAAAAATATTTAAGTTTAGTTTATGAGTGTTTTTTAAGAATGAAATTATATTTGGATTTAAAAATATTTGGATTTAATTTATTGATGGGTTTTAAATATTAGGGGAAAAATTGGATAAGATAAAAAGTTTGGGTTTTTGGGGAAAATTGGTATAATAAATTGGGCTTGGATATTGGGTTTATGTAATATAAATTTAAAATTAAAAATAATATAGTTTTATTCGGTTTATTTGAATTATTCAAATAATTTAAATTCAAAAATTAAATTCGATTTGAACTCGAAATTCGAAAAAAATTTAACTTGATTTGAATAATTCAAAATTCAAAATTTTTTTGAATTTTTCGATTCGAATCGAGTTTTGCTCACCCCTAAGCAGGGCCTTGGCCCTCCAAATTTAAAAAAAAAATTATATTTTTACTTTTTAAATTGTATACAATTATAAATTAATAATGATAAAATTACAATTTGACCCAAAAAACATAAAATTTTAATTTAATCTTTTAAAAATTATAAAGATATTAGCTAATACAATGGTGAAATTGCATTCAAAATAAATATTGATAATTAAGTGTTTTTATATCTTTCATCTTCGTTTTATGATCTATATTCGGGGTTCATAACTGTCCTCTCAAAATAATGTTATTTCCAAGATTCAAACTCGCAATTTTTCTCTAGGAGTGCAATCAGGGACGAAGCCAAAAAAATTTTTAGGGAGATCGAAATTAAATTGTAATTTTTACGATAATAAAAATGTAATTTTTAAAATATTAAATCAAGATTTTATCATTTTTAGGGGTCAAAATGTAATTTTATCTTTATTGAATTAAAATTTTTAAAAGTTTTCAAAGGTCTAAATGAAAAATTTTCCATTTTAAAGGGGATTAAGACCCCCTGCCAACCTCTCTGGATTCACCCTTGAGTGCAATGTGCTTCACCACTGCACTCAACACTTGTTAATTGATAATTGTATAGATTTGTGGATTAACAATATATCAAATATGACATTTTTATGAGGGATAATCACGAACTCAGAACTTGAGAGAAGCGACAATATTCAAATATGATACGTTAATGTTTTTTATATAATTAGAGGAAGAGAATGTGATTACTTAAGGTCGAACCAAAACTCTTATACCTACAACACAATACTTTTACCACTAAATCAAAATATTGTTGACAGGATACATCGTAAATAATGTACTAAATAATATACCATATAAGGCGAAGTAGTTTCCTACTATAAATTAAAGTACATACTAGAATTTGATGTCCACTACCAAAAAAGGGGGTCTTGGGTTTAAGGGTCCACCTAATTTAAAATTATTTAACTATTAAATGGTTTTTGCATTTATAAATAGTTCTATTATTGAATATAATAAAAAAGACAAGGAATTAATTATTTAGTATGAAAAATCACAGTGATTAAATTTGTAATAAATATTTTATTATTTAATTATTAATATGCACGACATTGAAATAAATTAGCTGCTTAAAATTGTAATTATTTTTATCAAAAGTGAATTTTTTTAAAAAGTAAAAGTGAAATTTTTATATGATTAATATTTAAGCATATTATTTCCCAAATTTATTAATGAGATATATACAAAATAAGGGGAAAAGGGGTAGGTAGGTTTTTTTCAGCTGAAATATATTCAAGTATTTTTTTTTTATTTGATTTAGTTAAAATTAAATTTGTCGAAATGTTAAATAGCATGATTAATCTAACCGATCGACGTATCTTATTAAAATTATTTATGGATCGATTGAGTTAAATTCAAGTCTAATATTTTCCTCAAATCAAATTTGTCGGAATATTGAATAACATGATTAATCAACTCGACGTATCTTATTAAAATTATTTATGAATAAATCAAAATAAATTAAGGTTTAAATGCTTTTTTTAATTAATCCAACTCAAGTTTAATTTGTGGAACGCCATACTAAAACAATTAATTTATATTATATGTAATTAATTAAAAAATTAAAACAAATTAAAATGTAACGAAGATCAATATTGAAATATCTAAATTTTATTTGATAAAATCATTACATAAAGGATTTTTATTAGTAAAATGAACAACAAAGCTTCAATTTTTTAAAGTCTTAAACATAACATACTGTATATCATCCTCGATCTGAATAAGATTATGCTTAGATTGTAAAACGGATGAAAACACCTGTGATTATCTAAAAAAAACACTTAAACAAAACATAAACCATTGGTTTCAAGCTTTAGCATTTTTTGGTTTCTCATCATCTTTGGCCACATTTTCAGAAGTCCCTGCCGCTGCTGGAGGTGGAGGTGGACGAGGTGAGAGACGGGCCACCTTGGAAGGTGGTGCTTCGGTGAATGTTGAATCATAGAATAAGTCAGGTGACTTGTCCTCAAATGACCCAAAAACAATCTGCGGGGGCCTCCTTTGGAGACGACTGGGTGCTTGAGAGGGCCTCCTTGGACGATGATTGGGTGTTTGAGACATTTTGAGAGCAATTGAGCACTGAAACCGGGAGGGAAGAGAAGAGAAAATTAAAAGGCAATGGAGCTTTCTTTTATCTTCTTCTGCTATGACTCCAACGTTAACAACTACGTTAGTATTTATAATGAGATTACCATAGAAAAATAGGTAAAATTGTTATTTTAGTCCCCATATTATATAGAAGTTGTGAGTTTAGCTCCTATACTATAACTTAGTCATTCTTAGTATTTGTATTTTAAAAGGTTAAAGTGTAATTTCATTAGGTATTAATATATAATTTCATCGTTTTTAAAAGCACTAAATAAAATTGTTTTCATTTTAAGGGGGACAAAGTTGATTAATTTATGATTTTGTCATTTATATTAGGACTAAGTAGACTATTTTTCATTTTAGGGGGCAAGGTAAGTGGGCCACTTACCTACCCCATAGATTTGCCCTTGTTTTTAATATTTATATTTTCAAAATTCGAAATTTTAATCCTTCCTCAAATATTATCAGTTAAATTCGTTAATTAAATTATGTTATTCAGAAAATCGTACGTGAAAAACATATTATCATATGAATAATTTCATGTTATATTGCAACTTTCACGTAATCCTTACAAAAAATCACGTCATTTTTATTAACGGATTTAACGGCTACCATATTATACGATAAAATACTTCGCCAAAAAGCTTTAAAAATAAATATAAGTAATCAAACTTTTTAACTAATAGCATCACCCAATATAGTGTTTTAGATTTGCACAGACAAATTACCAAATATGATTGTTTTTCCTTTTAGAGAAATAAATTGTAAAGATAACGATGCCATATAAAGTTAAATAGTTTTCTAAATTAATTAAAATTTATAATATATTTAGAGAAACGTTTTTCATCTTCATCCTTTGTATATGCGTTTTTTTAAGGGTCCACTAATTTTTGGGTTTAATTAAAATTTAGAAATTTTTAAAAGATTTATTGAGAATTTCTAAAATTTGAGAGTCTAATTAAAAATTCAAAAATTTTGAGAAGTCTAATTGAAATTTTTCAAATGCTTTAGAAGGTTTAATAAGAATTTCCAAAAACTTCGTGGGGCTTTTAAAAAATTTGAAGAGCTTAATACGATAAGGTGTTGTGATATACTAAACTCTTGGTAATAGAAAAAAGCGCTTTTTTTTCCATATAAGATCTGTCTTATTAACATATAAAGGTTACTTTGGACTCCATCACGTGATAAAATTTTATGAGGATTGTCGGGGATTTTCCCTCCATCGATTGGAAACTCCTTTACGTACATTTTGATGCATCTTACTAGGTTTTTTACCCATTTGAGTTCTAAGGAGTTTTTTTATGCATTTTCTCGTACATACATACATACATACAACAATAAAAGGACGTGGAATGGAGAGGAGGAGGAGGAAAAATAATAGAAAAGTTGTAATGTTAAGAGGTTGATACAAGGGGTAGAATTGCTAATACGTAAGAGAAGTTAAAATGAACTTGTAAAGATTAGATTGAGCTTTAGTGAAATTTTAAAATTGGAAAGTGACCGAGAATGTATGAAAATGAAATAAAGATGTTTAGATATTGTTTCAAAAATGTTTACAACTTGATTTGTAGATCTCCTGTTCAGGTCCTTGAGACATAAGAACCAAAGTCTCAAGACAGATCGGTTTCGAATCTAAAATACTACAATCCCAAGACCATGTCTCGAGACATGCACTTTTGTTTAGAGACAAGTATATTTTGAATCAATATTGATACGATATTAGAATAATGTCTTGAGACATACATATTGTGAATAGAAATTTTCTTGTTTTGCTTTGAAAAGGACCGCGAACAACCTCCCATTTGAAACTAGGTCATAAGGAAAGTTTAGAAATTGTATAAGAACATTTAAATAACCTTAAACATGCATGAATGATGAGTGGAACGTGAATAAATAATTTAAACTTTTGAGAAGTGATTGACTCGAAAATGTGGCATTCTTTGCTTAGGTAAGGGGTCTTATAATTTTATCGAAGTTTTGATTTAATAAATTCGTGAGACTTATTTTCACTTTATTTTTTTCTTTATTTGGTATTCATGCATCTTTTGTTTTAATTACAATTGCTCAAGTTTATTGAATATGTGTTCAGTGTTCAATTACTTAGAATGGTTAACGAGTCAATTAAGAATTAAACTTGTAATTTTTAATTTATTCTAATACTAGTGACAAACTGTGTATCTTGTTTATGTCGTAATTTACGTTTATGTGGTGTGAATGTGTGATCTAGTTTAAATGAACCCCGTTGAAATGAGTTTGTTGGTTAGATTTAGGTCTCTCTAGCTCTTAATGTTGCCGATGAATTGAATCTTGGGCGTTGAGTAGCGAGGTTATTTTTTTCTTAGGAAAGTAATTTCAAGCGAGTTGCCTCTTGGTTACTAAAGAAGTAAAGAGAGATATATTTGAGCCAACAACTAGAACTAATTTGTTAAAGGTGTTGAAGTTATATTTGTATCGATGATCAAATTCATAAATTAAATGGAGATTTATCTCTAGCTAAAGGTTTTTTCGACTGATTTTTCTAAAACTTTTAATTATTACTTTCTTCAAATTGAGTTTTCAATTTAAATTTATTTTTTTAATTTAATTTAAATATTTGCTTTTACAAAACCACCTTCTTCTTTTTTCTTTTTTTTTTGTTTAATGAATAAAATTATTACCTATCTCTACGAATACAACCTTGTCGAAACCATCCTTTTTTGAAAGCGACTAGTCTCGAAAAATCCTTAAAATTGAAAAATAATGGGAGTCGCCACCAATCCTTTATTCGGTGTGATTGGATCACCACAAAACATTTTTCTTTAAAAAAAAACGTTTTGAAAACACGTAGGTCTTCGAAATCCAGAAAAACAAGTTCGGGAGTCGGTTATGCATGAGGAAGGATTAGCACCCTCATACGCCCAAGATTGGTACCGTATTGATTATTTTCGAATCTTGATTTGTAACATTTAAGAGCTCGAATAAAGTTTAAAATACGATCCCTGAATGCTTGAGTTAAGTTTTAAAGAAATTGGGTTTGTTTGGAAATCCCGCTATTTCAAAGTGATCGAGGAAGAAAAGTTACGTCCAGTGAGTTAGGACACAACATTTCAGGATCTAAAAATGACGAGCTTTCCTTCGTAAAAACTCTTTTTTCAATTTTTGGGAAAAGGATATTTGATTATCTCGATTCGAAGAAAGGTCGCACCTAGTAAGTTAAGGCGCAATATTTCAGAATCGAAGATAAGGAAACATTGCCTCGATTAAGGGTGTTCGATTATTTCGATTTGAAGAAAGAATGCACCTAGTGAGTTAAGGCACAAATTTTCGAAACTCGAAATAAAGGAATATTGCCTCGATTTTTTTAAATATAATAAAAATAAAATAAAAAATATTTTGAAAACAAGCATGCGAGTTAAATATGAATAAGTAGTTAACAGTGAATATTAAACGCAACGTGAAATAAATAGGAAGATAAATTATTCACGAAAAATCAAGATGCAAAATACGAGCGCGACAAAGAAGTTAATGAGAGAGAAGAATGATGTAATCGGAGTTCAAAACAAGACTTTTTGAACGCACGAGGGCAAAATGGTAGTTTTGGAAGGTTCGGAGTCAAAAATGGGATTTTTGGAAGTTCGAGGGTAAAATGGTAATTTTTGGAAGGTTTGGGGTCAAAAATGGGATTTTTGGAAGTTCGGGAGTAGGTTGGAAGGTTCGGGGTCAAAAATGGGATTTTTGGAAGTTTGGGGGTAAAATGGTAATTTTCAAAAGGTTTGGGGTCAAAAATGGGATTTTTGGACAATTTGGGGACCTCTTGGGTAATAAAACCAAAGACAGGTGACACGTGGCAGCCCCTCAGGCATCCTGAAGTCAGAGGACTATTTTGAAAACCATGGAAAATTTCTGGGGTAATTTTATAATTAAAGTGAACCTGATTTAAGGATTAAACTAAAACGATTTAGAAATAAAGGGGACCATTTGCACAAATAAGCCAAAATAAGACAAGTGGCGACTCTTGGTGCTTTTAAAAGGTCGAGGGGCTAAATTGAAAAATCGTAAAAATCATTAGGTCGATTTAGGTTTAATTAAAAGTACGTGAAGGTTGGAAATCTTGAAAAAAGCGGAAGGATCGAATGCAGGAATAATCCTTCCTTCAAAAACACGCGGATCCTAAGTCGGATCGGGTCGGTTTTCGGGTCGGACACGGGTAAAAACTTTAAACAACGCCGTTTTAAGGTCAGAAGTCAGTTCCCGAAACGGTGTCGTTTGGGAGCCTATATATAGGTTGTTTTAAGGTTTTTTTTTTCATTTTTCCTTTCCCCTTTTAAAAAAAAAACTCCGAAACACTCTCATCTCTCTCTCCCCTTTTCCCATTCGGCCGTATCTCGATCCGATGAGCCGTCGAGACCCCATCGCACGCGCTTCACCAACCGTCACGCATGGTCGACGTGCCACTATCCTTCATCTTTCGATCGACGTCTGATGTTCCCTCCGCCCGTCACGCGCCATCCCTGGGGGCCGTCCGGTCGTCGTCCGACACGAGTCGGAGGTAAAAAACGTCCCTTTGTTCTTCTTTTTTTTTTTTTTAAAACAACAACAACATAGATCTGGACCGAAATCCAGATCCTAGAAAGTTCTAATCCCATTTTTTTTACAGAACCTTTAAATCTTTTTAATCCTTACCTCTTTTGTTTTAAAACGGAACTTAAATCCGGTTTTTTTTGTTTTTAACCTACGTCAGTGTTTTCTTTGTAGATCCGTGTATGACGAGGCGCGAGTAACGTCCGGGGGCGGACTTCCGGCAACGGCGACCAACGACGGCAGGCCGACCGAGGATAAGTCTTCTGACTCTTCATTTTTTTTATTTATTATTCATTAATATTATTAATATTATTATTATTTAAAAAATTTATTATTAATAAATATTTTGAAAACCGCCCATTTGTCATTAATGTCATTATTATTATTGTTATTAACCAACTATTATTATTAATGATCATTAAGAAACGTTTTGAAATTAACGTAAATAAATAACAATGGGGTATTGAATGCATGCATCGAAACTGAATGAGATTTTGAATAGTGGTAAATATTTATTGAGTATACCTGGATACTTTAATGCCTAACCGCTGTGAATCCGGTCTGCCTCTTGTTGTCTTTGAGATTATTTGAATAACTTTTTTTCTAAATTGATCTTTGAGACTCTTAACTTCCTGTATATTGATTTTCGGATATTCCAAATCCAACCCTTACAACTGAGAATCAATTCGGCTTTTATAGCCTGTTTCTTAATCATTCTGTTTTGTTTTATGTAACTAAATGCATATCTAATCTGCTTTCTTTTCTTGCAGGTTCGGCGACGGTGGCAGTGGCGGTTGCATCAGTTGGTGGCAGTGCAAGTTGCAACTGGAGATTACAACTTAATGGCTGACGTGGCAGATCCTGGTTGGCTGAGGGGAAGGTGGTAGCAGCAGATTAGGGTTAGGCAGTGTAAAGTTGGGCCTATTTGGGCCATTGTTGGGTTTTGGGTGTAATAGATTTTAGGTAATTTTGGGTTTATATTTGCAATTGGGCCAAATTCGGGTCAAAAAATGTAATTTGGACTTTTTTTGTAATTGTTTGGACTTTTGTATTTGGGTTTTATTTATTTTAAATTTTAAATTTGAAAATAATTTTAAACTTAATTTAAATTTAAATTTAAAATAAATTTAAATTTTAAACAAATTTAATTTTAAAATAAATTTAAAGGAAGTATGGGCCTAGTAAAAATTTGGGCTTCAACAGCTGCCCCTCTTTGCTCTTTGTTGTGTAACGGGAACAGAGCAAAGATCCAAAAGAAAGCCCAATTTTGTCAAGTTCTACTTCTTAGCTGTTCTTTCTTCAACTGGTCCACCCTTTGCTTTACGTCTGTCGCTTAACTCCACTACATCATCTTCTCTTTTACGACTCTATCTCGTCCTAAAGTGATCTTCGAAAAGACAAAATTTTCTACTGTGATTTTTCTTATTCCTTAGGATTCGTCACCGTAGTCTTTGAGTCTGGTTTCCTTGACTTGACCTTCTTCTCAGTATCTCATCAGGAAAATGACCGCGTCGCTTATTTCAATCCGCTTCTCTGTATCTCATCAGGAAGACGAATTTGGTTCACTTCTCCGTATCTCATCAGGAAGCTAACCATTTATTGCTTCCACCTGCTTCTCAGTGTCTCATTTGGGTCTTCTTCTCAGTGTCTCATCAGGAAAATGACCACATCGCTTGTTTCAATCCGCTTCTCTGTATCTCATCAGGAAGACGAATTTGGTTCACTTCTCAGTATCTCATTAGGAAGCTAACCATTTATTGCTTCCATCTGCTTCTCAGTGTCTCATTTGGGTCTTCTTCTCAGTGTCTCATCAGGAAAATGACCACATCGCTTGTTTCAATCTGCTTCTCTATATCTCATCAAGAAGACGAATTTGGTTCACTTCTCAGTATCTCATCAAGAAGCTAACCATTTATTGCTTCCACCTGCTTCTCAGTGTCTCATCAGGAAGCTGGGGTTCGAAGATTTCGCTTGCTTTGAGTGTAGGCCTAATTTGGTCTTCTTCTCAACATCTCACTAGGAAGATGACCGCGTCGTTTTGTGGGTATCGTAATTTTCCCCGTGATTGGGGTAAAGTTTTGGATTCCCGTATCTCCTCAACTTTTCCCTTGATGGTCTTAATGATTCATCCCGTCATGTGGCGGGGATGTGACCTGCGAAATATGCTTCCATGGGCCTCTATGAGAAAGTCATGATTAGAATGAATTAAATGCTCCTAACTTGCATGAATGTGTATGATGAATGTCAGATTTGTTTATTATTAATCATGTCAGCATGGTTTGTTGCCTGTCCAAATTCTACTTTTGATGTGTTGCTCTGTCCTTTCTGGGTTATTCTAGAAATGCTTGTTTTCTAGCTTGTCTTCCAGTTGATGGTCTTGTTTCGGGCTTCTTGTAATTTTTGAAAACTCCAGAATAATGCTTGTAACTTTTTGTATGATTTATTAGTTCATTACCCGTTATTTAGATGCAAAATGCTAGGACAAAATTACGCAAGAGACAAAGTCGTATTTCAAAAATTTAAAGGAGACGAAATTAAGAAAAAGAATTAAAGGAAATGATCATTAGTTTGAAAGTTGCCGAGTATACAAGGAAGAATAATTGGTTGCCCCAGTTATCACAAAATGAGCTATTCTGCGCCAACTTGCTTAAGAATCACTCCTAATTTCTGATGTGTGCCTAGAAGATCTAGAGTGCTTTGTTGATATTTCAAGTTGTAACCTTCCTCCTTCTCGTCGACCCGTTCTTTGGTCCTGAGCCGCCCTTTGCGGGTTTTCAACTCAAAGTCCCATTGGTTCCAGGACGCCCTTTACGAGTTTTCAACCTGAATTTTTTTTTTAGACGCCCTTTGCGGGTTTTCACCTCAACTCCCATTTTGTTTTAGGCGAAGTATTTTTTTTACCGAGTCTGAATTGACGGGGTTGTACAGTTCCTTGCCATCCATCTCTGTTAAGATGAGAGCTCCTCCTAAGAAAGCCTTTTTTACCACATAAGGCCCTTCCCAATTGGGCATCCATTTCCCACGGAAATCTTTGTGTATGGGAAGTATCTTTTTCAAAACTAGATCTCCCTCATTGAATTCCCTGGGACGAACCTTTTTGTCGTAAGCTCGCATCATTCTTTTCTGGTACATCTGGCCATGGGGAATGGCTTTTAATCTCTTTTCCTCAATCAAATTCAACTGGTCATATCGAGCTTGGACCCATTCAGCTTCGCCAAGTTGAAGCTTTGTTAAGACTCGAAGGGAAAGTATTTAAACCTCAATAGGCAAGACTGCTTACATGCCGTATACTAACGAGAATAGCATTACCCCAGTAGAAGTTCTGACCGAAGTTCTGTAGGCAAAGAGGGCAAATGGTAGCTTTTCGTGCCAGTCCTTGTAATTCTTAGTCATTTTGGCCACAATCTTCTTGATATTCTTATTAGCTGCCTCCACAGCCCCATTCATTTTTGGGCGATAAGGAGAAGAATTATGATGCTTAATTTTGAACTGTTCACAAACTTCTGCTATCGTACTATTGTTCAAATTGAGGGCATTGTCGGATATGATCCTTTCGGGTATCTCATATCGGTAAATGATTTCCTTTTTCAGGAATCTGCTAACCGCAGACTTGGTAACATTCGCATATGAGGTTGCCTCTACCCATTTAGTGAAGTAGTCAATCACCACAAAGATGAATCTATGGCCATTGGAAACTTTTAGAGAAATTGGCCCGATGACATCCATGCCCCACATAGAAAAAGGCCAGGGAGAAGTCATGACATGAAGATGTGATGGAGGTACATGGATCTTGTCTCCATAGATCTGACATTTATGGCAGTTCTTGGCATAATTGATGCAATCTCCCTCCATGCTAGACCAGTAATACCCAAATCTCATTATTTGTTGGGCCATCGTGAAACCGTTGGTGTGTGTCCCACAAATGCCTTCGTGAACCACTTTTAAAATCTTTTTAGCTTCAATTGCATCGACACACCTTAGCAACACTTGATCTTTTCTTCTTTTGTACAAGATTTCCCCGTCCAGAACATATTCACTAGCTAATCTTCGTAGTGTTCTTTTTTCATTTTTTGAGGCTTGCTCGGGATACTTTTGATCTCTCACAAACTAAAGAACATTTTGATACCACGAGTGATCATCTTTTTCCTCTCCATCCTCTGTCTCAATATTACAACAATGAGCAGGAGCTTCATAAATACTCATCTGAATGGGCTTTACATTTTCCGTCCTACTCACATTAATCATTGAGGCTAGAGTGGCAAGAGCATCTGCCATCTGGTTCTCTTCTCGTGGGATTTTGATAGATTACCAGTGCAGAGTCTCCATAAATCTCCAAGAACCAATTTGCGATAATCCATTAACTTGAAATGGAATGTGATCAACCCGAGAACCAATTTGCGATAATCCATTAACTTGAAATCCCTTGTTTCCCATTCTCCTTTTAGTTGATAGATTACCAGTGTAGAGTATCCATAAATCTTCAAGATTTTAATTCCTCGTTCTATGGCCGCACGGATTCCCAATATACATGCTTCGTATTCAGCCATATTATCCGTGCATTCAAAATCAAGCTTGCTGATAAAAGGGTAATGATTTCCCTCTGGTGATACCAAGATTGCTCCGACCCCATTGCCTGTGGCGTTTGAAGCTCTATCAAAATTCATCCTCCAAGGTCATTTTTTTGTGTCTTCCTCTTCAGTAGTCGCAACATACATTAAATCCTCATTCGGGAAATCGAAGTCTATAGGCTTATAGTCTTCTAAAGCCTTACTTACTAGGAAATCTGCTATCGCACTTCCTTTTATTGCTTTCTGATTGACATAGACTATGTCGAATTCAGAGAGCAAGATTTTCCATCGAGCTAATCTCCCATTCAATGCTGCTGACTCTATCAAATACTTCAGAGGATCCAATTTTGAAATCAATCAAGTGGTGTGATATAGCACGTATTGTCTTAATCTACGTGTAGTCCAGACGAGTGCACAACATAATTTCTCAATAGGTTAATATCGTGTCTCGCAATCAGTGAATTTCTTGCTGAGATAATATATCGTTTCTTACTTTCCGGATTCATCATGTTGGCCTAGTACACATCCCATGAAATTTTCAAAGACCGTTAAGTACATGATCAACGGCTTATCAGGAATCGGAGGTACCAAGATGGGAGCCTTAGATAAATAGTTTTTAACCTTATTAAAGGTTTTCTGACATTCATCATCCCATACACCCGGGTTGCGCTTTCTAAGCAGGCGGAAGATAGGATCGCACTTCTCAGTCAACTGTAAGATGAACCGAGCAATGTAATTTAGTCTTCCTAAGAACCCTCGAACTTCTTTTTGAGTGTTGGGTGGTGGTAATTCCTGTATAGCTTTGAATTTATCCGGGTCAATTTCAATTCCCTTTTTCCTGACCACAAAACCTAACAATTTTCCTGATGTGACCCCGAAAGTGCATTTTACGAGATTCAACTTTAGTTGATATTTTCTTAGCCTTCCAAATAACTTTCTCAAGATTCTTACATGTTCCTCTTCCGTCTGAGATTTCGTAATCATGTCATCAACGTAAACCTCAATCTCTTTGTGCGTCATGTCATGGAATAGGGTTACCATAGCCCTCTGATAAGTTGCCCCTGCATTTTTGAGTCCGAATGGCATTACTTTGTAACAAAATGTTCCCCATATCGTGAAAAAAGTGGTTTTGGTCATATCCTCAAGATCCATCCTTATCTGGTTATATCCGGAGAAGCCATCCATGAAGGAAAACAGGGAATGTCCTGTCGTGTTGTCGACTAGAGTGTCGATGTGGGGCAAAGGAAAATTATCATTTAGGCTAGCTTTATTTAAATCTCGATAGTCCACACACATACGTACCTTTCCATCTTTTTTGGGAACGGGGACTATATTAGCCACCCACTCAGAGTATTTAACCACCTGGAGGAAACCGACGTCGAATTGTTTCCTGACTTCTTCTTTCATTTTTAACAATACATCCGGTCTCATCCTTCGAAGTTTTTGCTGCACAGACCTGTTTTCTTCCTTTATAGGGAGTTTATGCACCACAATATCAGTACTTAAGCCGGGCATATGTTGGTAAGACCATGCAAAAATATCTTGGAACTCTTGAAGTAGCTCGATCAAATTCCTTCTGGTTTCTGTGGAGATACTTGTCCCGATTTTCACCTCTTTCTCTTCATCTTCGTGCCCCAAATTAATAATTTCCACTGGGTCAGAATGAGGCAGGGTCTGTTTTTCTTCCCGTTCCATCATTCTTAACAAGTCTGAAGGTAAATCACAATCTTGATTATCTTCAAGGTCCTGAAGTTCTTCCAAACACATATCTTGTTCGAAGTGGGGTTCTAAGTTAGCGTCAGGATTGCCCATATTATTGATATCCGAGGATCTGTCAAAGAATGAAAGGAACATCCAAAGAGCGAAATGAATTTGCGAAAGAATGATTATGTGGTATATGTATGAGTATGTATGTATTTAATCTTGTTTATTATATATGTACGAAAGGTTTATTAAGTCGAATTTAAGAAATGAAGGAATAGTATAAAATGGAAAGTACGCTTCATTCAAAATAACTGAATAATGACCATGGGCCCTTTTACAGAAAGATCCATATTGCTTTCGAGCCTAAAGCAATAGGTGTTTTCGAGCATTACTCTGAGGAAATCTTAAAAATTACAGGGAGTTCCTCCATGGTCCAATTATTCAAGGTGCTTCCTAGTGCGAAAGGACCAATTCTCGATGGATTTCCTTCCTTTCCTTCATCTGATATAGCATTAACGCCTAGATCTTTTACGATGCCCTCTTTAATTCCAATTGTCACTCGTTTCTTTCCCTGCTGGTTGATCACCTCTCCTAAGACGAAAGTCTCGTAGACGTGCGGGAAAACCATGGGTTCCCACGAGATATCCCTTCCAACCACTCTGACCCTCCTTTTTTCTTGCCTCTTCTCCAACTTCTTTCTCTTTTGTTTTCCATCTAACTTGTACCCCAGGCCATAACGATCCCGTTTTTCTATTAGCATTGGCACATTAACTCTTCCTTGTAGGTATTTTTCTAGTCCTTTTTCAAGTCTCGCTCCTTTTTCGACTGTCAATTTCAAACCCATCCTGGTGGTCGATGATATTGTAGACACAGGTATTTTCTTCCCTTCTGAAATGAAGGTTGCATTGACAAATTTTAGTAAGCGGAACGAGCATTCCATAGCTTCCTTGTCTATTCCCACGTATGGTGAATCGCTTATTATGGACGCGATTATTTCCTCCTCAGCATTAATCGTGATCAGCATCCCTTCATTTATTAGGTTCACTTTCTGGTGCAAAGAGGAAGGTACTGCCCCAGCTGAATGGATCCATGGTCTTTCCAGCAGACAGTTATAAGTAGGCCTGATGTCCATTACTAGAAAATCTACTTCATACGTATTTGCAATATGAAGGGGTATTTCAATCTTCCTCATTACCTTCCTTTCTGTCCCATCAAATGCTCTTACTATGTTATTGCACCCTTTCACGTGAGAGCTATCGATTGAAAATCTTTGCAGTGTAGCTAGTGGTAGCACATTCAGGGCTGAACTATTGTCTATGAGTACTCCAGGTAGCGTATACCCTTTACAACGGACAATGATGTATAGAGCCTTAGTAGACCATATTCCTCCTGATGGTATTTTATCATCGCTGAAGAAAATGAAGTTATCAGCACTCACGTTATTGACCAATCGATCTAGTTTGCTGACAGAGATGTCATTCGCTACATAGGTTTCGTTTATCACCTTCAATAGTACGTTTCGATGGGCTTCCGAGCTTAAGAGCAATGACAAGATTGATATACGAGCAGACTATTTGTGTAGTTGCTCTACTACACTATATTCACTATGTCTTAAGAACTTTAAAAACTCCTTTGCCTCATCCTCAGTTACAAGCTCGGTGATGGGTATTTCCGGCTTGTTAATCATTCCTTTCTCAGGCTCACACATTCTAGCTTTCCCTTTATTGACCTCTTTTTCTTCATTCACGGGGTCATAATTCTTACCGCTTCGGGTAATAAGGTTAACGTCCTCCCTGGGTTCCTCTTCCTTTGGCACACGTTGCAATTGTAACTCTATGGGACCCTCCTACTGTTTTTGTAAGAAAACGTCACGGGCTTTTGTATGATAATGCAGGGAGTTGTTTGTTCTTTTATCGTGCCACGAATAATCACATTGGGATGATTGCTTCTGTAAGTTTTAGCTATCCCGTCTTCAGAGGCGCAAACATCATTAGCTTCCACTCTCTCTTCAAAGAATTCCAGCTCTCGATTGTTCATCATCATTTGGACCACGGCTTTGAACTCGATGCAACTTTGAATTTTATGCCCTTTGACGGCGTGAAACTCACAATGGTCATCATCCCCGACTATCACACTCTCTTTATCGCTCAAGATTATCCCTTCTTTAACCAACTCTTGCCATACCCACCGAAGTGGAGACTGAATTTCTTCAATATTTCTCTTAATTTTTCGGGCTCCTTCTTCCAACAAGGCGTTCACCCCTTGCTCTAGGTGTTTAGGCATAGGATTTCCAGCTATATTGGGTTTTGCTGACTATTCTAACTTCACAATCCCGTGCTCTATAAGCCCTTTGACTCGTCTTTTACAAGCGGGGCAATTTTCAATCGAATGCCCTTCTGCCCCTGCATGGTATTCGCAGTGAGCTTTTGCATCATACCAAGCCGAAAATAAGGGTTTGTATGGTCTTACATGCTGAGGAGCTACCTCATGTGCATCGTATAATATTTTGTAGAGTTCCCCATATGACATTGGAAGGGGAGTATATTGGATTTTTTCCCTATTCAGCCTAGTGCCTGTCTCCTGCCGTGGGGCATTTTGATAATTGCCTATTGGAGTCTTTGGCTGACTTGTCATGAAAGGTCTGGTGTAACCAGGTCTGTATATGCTTCCATTGTTGACCTCGTTATCCCTTCTTCTAGGGGCAGGCCTTTTGGGGCTTTTTTCGGTCTCAATCTTACCGGCTTTGATCGAATTTTCAATCATTTCCCCCGACATGACCATATCGGAGAAACTCTTGGTAGCGTTTCCTAGCAGATGATTTAGGTAAGGAGCCTTGAGTGTATTGACGAACAACATTGTTGTCTCCTTTTCTGTTAACGGTGGTTGTACTTGTGTTGCCACCTCTGCGCATATGTTCTAAAACTCTCATTTGACTTCTTTTCCATGTTCTGCAGTGTAAGTCGGTCAGGGGCTATTTCTATTACATGGCTGTATTATTTTAAGAAAGCTTGTGCCAAATCTTTCCACGAATGGATTTTTGATCGGCTTAACTGATTGTACCATCTGATTGTCGACCCGGCCAGGCTGTCTTGAAAACAATGAATTAACAATTTGTCATTATACACATGCCCGCCATCCTTCTACAGAACATGGTTAGGTAAGCTTCAGGGCAGCTCATCCCGCTATATTTTTCAAATTCTGCAGCTTTGAATTTGGGAGGGAGCACTAGTTCCGGAACCAAACTTAGTTCTTTGGCATATACCCCATAGGAAATTTCAACCCCTTGTATTGCATCAATTTTCTCTTCCAAACGCCTGTATTTTTCTTCTATTTGTCTGGGAAGATCTTCTCTTATCATTTCGTCAAAGTCTGGAACACCCAGATTTACCGCATTATCCTCTGGATTTGACTCTGATCCAGTTGGATAATTAACTGGTCGTGATGTACCTGTGGCTGGTTGCTGTGCCATTACAGTAATGGTGGGTTCTCGTGCCGGCATTTCCTGTGACGCTGGGTTATGGAAGGGAGTAAAGCCTGGTGGGACTATCGGGTCCTCTTCCTCCTCAATGGCTAGGTTTTTTCCTTTGTCAGCCATGCTTTGTTTTACTTGCGCTAATTCGTTCATCAGACTCTTCTGTACTTCCATGAATTGATTCTTCATTTCTCTACACATCATGCTCATTTGCTCTTGGATGCGTTCTTGCATCTGGTCTTGTAACTCCTTTTGAATTTGTTCAAGTCTTTGTTCCATGGCTTTAGTTTTCTTTCGAGTATTATAACGATGTGAGTTTTCAATGGTTACTGATGTAGTTGGATACTTTAATGAGTTAGAATTGTTATGCAGAAGTATGCAAAATTGTGACGTAAATATGATGCATGTATGCAAGAGAAAGGTATTGACTTATAATTCACTTTCCATTTAGAAAACTTCATTTGGATAACAAGTTCCTTAACATAAAGTAAATTACATAAACAGTTTTGCCTTGATGCTCAGAGCTTTGACTTTCTTAAGGAGTTTTGACAGCTTCTGTCCTCGTTCAGTCTTCGTCTCGTACTGTATGCTTAACTCTTATTCTTCAACTGCCAGGGTCTGCACGTGGTCAGCTACTCCGCAGATTTGATTTAAAGCTTCACCCATGATGTAATCCCTTTCTCTGACTTCCTTTTGAGTTTGCTGAAGATGCCAATCATTTGTTTCCAACGTCCTTTCTAGAATCTCAGTTCGTATTTCACTATTCTGCAAAGAGGCCTCTAATTCTTCCACCCTCTCATTTAGTCTCTCGATCTCATCTCGGCTTGCCTTTAACTCCATTATTGAATTTCGACTACGATGCCCATACAAGGATTCCTCAAATTCTCCTACACGAGCTTTTAATTCAGCTACTTCGGCTTGACTTTCCAGAAGGCTGCTCTTCATAGCATTTTCCTGGACTTGGGCGTCCTGGAATTTGTTTTTCCAGTGACTTGTTTTACTTTTCTCTTCTCAGACTTCCTGCTGCCATTGCTTTGATGTCGTACCCAAACCGACAATTCTCATTGACAATCGAAGTTTTTTATAGTCCCTTTTTAGGCTGCTCAGCCTTATTCTTCTCTATCCTAAATTTTTCCGTCTCCAGTTTCTGAACATCAACATCTAGTCCTAAGAGCACCTTCTCTTCCTCCAGCTTTTCTATCACTTTCCTCATCTCAGCATTTTTCTTTTCAAAATCCTGTTTAATTATTTCTAATTTAGTCGGAACTACCTGCAAGTGTTCTTCAATTGGGCGGACAATCTCCGGGTTTGGCACAGGAATATTGTCATTGATCCTTCTGTTCCTCCACGAATCGTATTCCGCTGTTATCATGGGATTGGCGCCGAATGCTTTCATTTTTCGAACCTGGTTCCATGTATTTGAGATTTCCCGAATCCTTTTCTTATTGTTTTCTCCCCAGTACACGAATTCACATTGAGCTATCCCCTGCGTCGCAGGTATGAACTTTCTTGATCTGTATTATCTTGAAACTAGCAAAGGTGCATATCCAGTTGCTCTCCATATCCCGGCTAATGGAACCCAATCGAGATCTCCGCATCGATATATTATTTCATCAGGAATAAACCATGGTGCTCGCCACTCTATGTCTTCGTCTTTGAGGCTTTGAAGTATGGCCATCCATTTTTCTTCTGAGAAGCTTTCTTGTCTCTACGTGGCCACGAACTCTTTCAAAGGGGAGTAATCTTTAGACAAGTACTGATAGGAGACTTTTTTTGTTTTCCAAAAGTGACTATGAAACCATACCATTAATAGCGGTGCGCAGGCGATAAATCGACCCTCGCCCTCCTTTCTGCATGCATTTAAGGATCTGAAAGTTTCAGCTAGAATAGCCGGGACAGGTGTCACTCTTTTACTTAATCTATCAAACAAATCTATCACTGCGTCTTCTATATGTCCCAAGGCTTTTGGAAAAACGACCAACCCATAGATACTTAGGGTTAAAATGTCGATCTTCTTCTTCACATCTGGATGAGTCCATATCAAATCTCGTAGGCTCTTCCACGTGATGCACTTGTTATCGCCTTTGACCTTAACTCAAGCTGCAACCCACTGTTCGCTCATGCCCGTGATGTTTATTAATTTTTTAACCATGATCGGGAGGTTTGGAGCTCTAGAGTAGGCCTTATTTGCTAATATACTCGGACAAATGAGCATAGTGGTGTATTCTTCTATTGTCGGTGTCATGTTTATATTCCCGAAGGTGAAGCAATTGTAAGCCGAATTCCAATACTGTGTTAAGGCTCTAGAAAGGGATTTTTCCACTTTAATTTCGCACAAGTATGGCAGATCTCCGTATTCTTGGTAAAAGGTCTGTTTCATGTTGTTGTCCCAACTATCCCAGATCTCCTTCAATTTCAGCATAATGTTTTGAGCCATGCTAATCTTGGTGTAATCCTAAAGCTCGGACTCATATCCTTCCACTAAGCTGTCACCCTTTTGGCATTGAGTCTCCTCCGACCACATACCCACGACCATATTGTCCTCTACTTTATCAAAGTACTTGTTCTCCATGATTAATTCTCTTATCGGTAACTGAACTTTTGAGTCTATACCTTCTCTTTATATGATGATGAAATGTGATGCAAAAGGAGACAAAATAAACCAGTTAGCGAAATGCAGCAATATCAATATACAAGTATAGCATAGAACCTAAGAGTCTGATTTGGAAGATTGCTAAATGGTTTAACACGACTCCTTCTAAAGCAAGTTTTTACGTCTTACTATATGTGGTTTTAGGCTCTAAAGTTGAGGTACCCAAACCAGCAGATTCCTCAATCCTCACCCATTACAGGATCATACGGATGAGTTCGGTTTAGGGGGACGCATTTCCCACATGTTTGCACGGAGGTGAAAACTTCACGAAAACGATGGTACTTTGTAATCCCGAAAGCAATCCACTATCCTGCACGGAGGTGAAGACCTCACAAAGGAGTAGTTTCAAGCTTCCACTTATTAGGGTAATATCACATGCAGATATATGCAAATATACACTAGCAATATAATATAATGCCACAAAAGGTGTCGAGGATCGCATATTAAACAAAACTGAAGCTTTTAAAAGTTTCTAAAGAATACCCGAAAATAATCAATTTTGGCTTGACTCTTGTTTATTAAAAAGTCTCCAGTGGAGTCGCCAGCTGTCGAAACCATCCTTTTTTGAAAGCGACTAGTCTCGAAAAATCCTCAAAATCGAAAAATAATGAGAGTCGCCACCAATCCTTTATTCGGCGTGATTGAATCACCACAAAACATTTTTCTTCAAAAAAAACGTTTTGAAAACACGTAGGTCTTCAAAATCCAGAAAAACAGGTTCGGGAGTCGGTTACGCATGAGGAAGGATTAGCACCCTCATACGCCCAAGATTGGTACCGTATTGATTATTTTCGGATCTTGATTTGTAACATTTAAGAGCTCAAATAAAGTTTAAAATACGATCCCTGAATGCATGAGTTAAGTTTTAAAGAAATTGGGTTTGTTTGGAAATCCCGCTATTTCAAAGTGATCGAGGAAGAAAAGTTACGTCCAGTGAGTTAGGACACAATATTTCAGGATCTAAAAATGACGAGCTTTCCTTCGTAAAAACTCTTTTTTCAATTTTTGGGAAAAGGATATTTGATTATCTCGATTCGAAGAAAGGTCGCACCTAGTAAGTTAAGGCGCAAATTTTCAGAATCGAACATAAGGAAACATTGCCTCTATTAAGGGTGTTCGATTATTTCGATTTGAAGAAAGAATGCACCTAGTGAGTTAAGGCAGAAATTTTCGAAACTCGAAATAAAGGAATATTACCTCGATTTTTTTAAATATAATAAAAATAAAATAAAAAATATTTTAAAAATAAGCATGCGAGTTAAATATGAATAAGTAGTTAATAGTGAATATTAAACGCAACGTGAAATAAATAGGAAGATAAATTATTCACGAAAAATCAAGATGCAAAATACGAGCACGAAAAAGAAGTTAATGATAGAGAAGAATGATGTAATCGGAGTTCAAAACGAGACTTTTCGAACGCACGAGGGCAAAATAGTAGTTTTGGAAGGTTCGGAGTCAAAAATGGGATTTTTGGAAGTTTGAGGGTAAAATGGTAATTTTTGAAAGGTTCGGGGGTCAAAAATGGGATTTTTGGAAGTTCAAGGGTAAAATGGTAATTTTTGGAAGGTTTGGGGTCAAAAATGGGATTTTTGGAAGTTCGGGGGTAAAATGGTAATTTTCAAAAGATTCGGGGTTAAAATGGGATTTTTGGACAATCTGGGGACCTCCTGGGTAATAAAACCAAATACGGGTGACACGTGGCAGCCCCTCAGGCATCCTGAAGTCAGAGGACTATTTTGAAAACCATGGAAAATTTTTGGGGTAATTTTATAATTAAAGCGAACTTGATTTAAGGATTAAACTAAAACGATTTAGAAATAAAGGGGACCATTTGCACAAATAAGCCAATATCAAGACACGTGGCGACTCCTGGTGCTTTTAAAAGGTTGAGGGGCTAAATTGAAAAACCGTAAAAATCATTAGGCCAATTTAGGTTTAATTAAAAGTACGTGAAGGACCTGGTTGGAAATCTTGGAAAAACCGGAAGGATCGAATGCAGGAATAATCCTTCCTTCAAAAACACGCGGATCCTAAGTCGGATCGGGTCGATTTTCGGGTCGAACACGGGTAAAAACTTTAAACAACGCCATTTTGAGGTCAGAAGTCAGTTCCCGAAACAGTGTCGTTTGGGAGCCTATATATAGGCTGTTTTAGGGTTTTTTTTTCATTTTTCCTTTCCCCTTTTTAAAAAAAACTCCGAAACACTCTCATCTCTCTCTCCCTTTTTCCCATCCGGCTGTATCCCGATCCGATGAGCCGTCGAGACCCCGTCGCACGCGCTTCACCAACCATCGCGCGTGGTCGACGTGCCACTATCCTTCATCTTTCGATTGACGTCCGATGTTCCCTCCGCCCGTCACGCACCATCCCTGGGGGCCGTCCGGTCGTCGTCCGACACGAGTCGAAGGTAAAAAACGTCCCTTTGTTCTTCTTTTTAAAAAAAAAAAAAAACAACAACATAGATCTGGACCGAAATCCATATCCTAGAAAGTTCTAATCCCATTTTTTTTACAAAACCTTTAAATCTTTTTAATCCTTTCCTCGTTTGTTTTAAAACGGAACTTAAATCCAGTTTTTTTGTTTTTAACCTATGTTAGTGTTTTCTTTGCAGATCCGTGTATAACGAGGCGCGAGTAACGTCCGGGGGCGGACTTCCGGCAACGGCGACCAACGACGGCAGGCCGACTGAGGATAAGTCTTCTGACTCTTCATTTTTTTTATTTATTATTCATTAATATTATTATTATTTAAAAAAATTTATTATTAATAAATATTTTAAAAACCGCCCATTTGTCATTAATGTCATTATTATTATTATTATTAACCAGTTATTATTATTAATGATCATTAAGAAGCGTTTTGAAATTAACGTAAATAAATAACAATGGAGTATTGAATGCATGCATCGAAACTGAATGAGATTTTGAATAGTGGTAAATATTTATTGAGTATACCTGGATACTTTAATGCCTAACCGCTGTGAATCCGGTCTTCCTCTTGTTGCCTTTGAGATTATTTGAATAACTTTTTTTCTAAATTGATCTTTGAGACTCTTAACTTGCTGTATATTGATTTTCGGATATTCCAAATCCAACCCTTACAACTGAGAATCAATTCGACTTTTATAGCCTATTTCTTAATCATTCTATTTTGTTTTATGTAACTAAATGCATATCTAATCTGCTTTCTCTTCTTGCAGGTTCGGCGACGGTGGCAGTGGCGGTTGCATCAGCTGGTGGCAGTGCAAGTTGCAACTGGAGATGACAACTTAATGGCTGACGTGACAAATCCTGGTTGGTTGAGGGGAAGGTGGTAGCAGCAGATTTGGGTTAGGCAGTGTAAAGTTGGGCCTATTTGGGCCATTGTTGGGTTTTAGGTGTAATAGATTTTAGGTAATTTTGGGTTTATATTTGCAATTGGGCCAAATTCGGGTCCAAAAATGTAATTTGGACTTTTTTTGTAATTGTTTGGACTTTTGTATTTGGGTTTTATTTATTTTAAATTTTAAATTTGAAAATAATTTTAAACTTAATTTAAATTTAAATTTAAAATAAATTTAAAGGGAGTATGAGCCCAGTCAAAATTTGGACTTCAACAAACCCTATTTGTTGCTATCTATTAATTTATATTTTCAAGTAAATTTTTATTTTTTTGTAGGTTTCGACAACCTATTATTTTTTACCCTAAACTTAAGATAAGGGCAAAGTCAAATTTAAAGGAGGCAAACAGGGCATTGGTCACTCAAAAAATGGAAAAGTTGCTATGTAACCCCTTAATATATGGTTAAAATGCATTATGGCCCCTTGAAAATAATATATATATCTAAATTATTTTCAAGGGGCCATAATGCATTTTAGCCATATATTAAGGGGTTACATAGCAAAAATAATGTAATCATTAATTGGTTTTAAAATGTTTTAAAATTTTTATTTTGATTTATTATAAATATAGTTTTTGTACTCTATTTGGTCATTTTTAGTCCATATACTTTTTAAATTTTGAATTTCCAATCCTCATCAAATTATAACAATTAAATTTGTTAAGTTATATTGTGCTATTTTCAAAATCTGAAGTAGAATCAGCTTGTTGTTTCCACATAATACTCACAAAAAATTCATGTTATGGATTCAACGGTCACTGTTTCTGTCCATATTAAAATTTAAAAATTCAAAAACTACAATAACTAAAATTGATCAAATTAGAGTTAATGGATAAAATCCACCACTTACACATAATATAAGGACTAATATGTGAACTTCACCTTCTTATTAAGTACTATTTAAGTTTAAACATTTAAGTGGTTGTTGTGCTATTTTGAAATTTAAAATTTAATCCCTATACTTTCATTTTGAGACATTTTGTCACTCTACTTTTTTAATTTAAACATCTTGGTCCTTTCACTAACTTAAAATGTAATCAATCAAAAAAATTAAGACAATACAACAAAGGCTTAAAATGTAATGATGTTCAAGAAGCAAATATCAATATTTGAATATTGAAATTTTATTTGATAAAATCATTACTTAAAGGATTTTAATCATCAGAAAGAAGAACAAAGCTCCCTCTTTCTCAAAGCCTTAAAGCCTAAACATAACATAAATCAAACAAGCAAACAACACTAGTTTAAAGCTTTAGCATTTTTTGATTCCTCACCCTCTTTTGCCACATTTTCGAAAGCCCCCTTTGGTGTCGATGCCGGTGTTGATGTCGGAAGTGCAATCAGAGGAGGTGAGACACAAGTCACCTTGGAAGTTCGTTCTTCGCCAGATGGTCTAGGTTTGTGAATCTCCATCATATCATAGAATATGAGAATCGACATGTCATCAAATGATCCAAAAATAAACTACGAGAGCCTGCTTTGATCAGGATTCAGTGTTCGAGACATTTCGAGAGCAATTGAATTGAATAATGAAATTGGAAGAGAACTTGACTTCTTGTTCTATGTCTCAAATGTGAACAACTCCCTTAGTATTTATAATGAGATTGACATAGCAAAATAAAGGTCAAATTACGATATTAGTCCATGTGCTATACTTAAGTTGTAGTAGTTCTTGTACTTTAATTTGGTCACTTTTGTTGTACTTTTTGAATTTTAAATTTTCAATCTTGACTCAAACTGTAGTCATTAAATTCGTTAATTAAATTATGTTATTTCAAAATCATATATGACAAACATATTATCGTATGTATAATGTTATGTTAACTTCTTATTTTCATATAATACTTAAAAAAATCACATCATATTAGTTAATGTATTTAACGAATACGGAAATGTACACGTAGACAATTTACCAAATATGAATTTTATTCACTACCATAAACGTTTTTCATCTTCATGTAGGGTACATTAATGGATTAAGTCTTAGTTCGATTGGTATGTATATTATTGTCAATGCAGGAAGACGTGGGTTCGAGTGCGCTAAAGCGCATCATCCTCCTATTTATGGATTGGAGAAGTTTTAGAATGTTCAATTAAAATTTCCAAAAACTTTCAGAGGGCTCTAAAAAAATTTGAAGAGCTTAATAAGATGGGGTGTTGTGGTCTACTAATCTCTTAGTAATACAATAATTGTCGGGAATTTTCACTCCATCGATCAAAAACTCCATTAGGTACATTTTGATGCATCTTACTAGGTTTTTTACCCTAACCTCGAGATAGATACAGTGACGAATTTAAAGGGGCAATCAAAGTTTTAGTCTCCCAAAAATAAAAATAAATTCCTATGCATCCACTTAAGAAATGATTAAAGTATAAATTAATCCATAATAAAATTGTATTTTAGTCTCTAAAAATGAAAAAAATTGTTAAATCCTTGAAAAAGTAACACAATAATGATAATATTATATTTTGACCTCTCAAATATTTATAATTCAATTCCGACCCTCTTAATTTTTTTTGAATTTACCCCTGAATAAAAAATTCTAAATTCGCCCTTGAATAAAGGTTTTGCGATCTACTAAACCCTTAATAAAATAAATTCTTGTTTTGGTCCACTTTTCTAAGAATATTTTATTTTGTTTTAATATAAATATAATCCATGTACTCTATTTAGTCATTTTTAGTTCATTTATGTTTAAAATTTTAATTTTTCAATCCTAATAAAATAATAGCAATTAAATTCATTAAATTATATTGTGTTATTTCCAAAACTTTATGCGAGATCAATTTACTATTTTCACATGATATTCACAAAAAATTCACGCCATTTTAATTAATGGATACAATGGCTATTATTTTAATTGATATTGAAATTTCAAAAATCGAAAAACTACAAGAACTAAAATTGATCAAATAAGAGTACATGGACAAAATTCACAACTTAATCATTTTAGATTACATGTACTCTATTTAATTATTCTTTTAGAAAATAAAAACCCATAATATATTAGTGTCAAATATTTGGGATAAAAATAAGGGTAGACTACACCTAAGATCACTAAACTATTAGTGAGTTTACATTTTGGTCACTTAACTTCAAAAAGTTACAGAATGATTATTAAACTATTCATAAGTTTTCATTTAAGTCACTAGTCTATTAAATCGCTATTGTATGGCCTTCTTTCCCACAGTTTAGACCAATCGAAAGCTCTCCTCCCCCTTATCTTTTATAATGTAGCTTTTTTTTCGTGAAACAACTTTAAACATCACAAATCTGCGACCAAAATCTAGATCGTTTTCTTCTTTAATCTCTGACACTAACCGTCGGATCGAATTGGATTTAAGGTGTGTTCTTTTACTATTAGATGGCAATTGATCCACCGTACTGATCGTCAAATCATCATTTGAAGCTCTCTAGCCTAACTTAAAAAAAAAAAACTTGACGGTCCAATGATTTAAATGAAAATTTTCGAATAATCTAATGATCATTTTATAACTTTTTGAAATTAAGTGACCAATACGTAAATTGACTAATAACTTGGTGACATTAGGTAGAATTTATCCTAAAAGTAATTTTATGGATACGTGGCTTTTAAAGAACACTTCATCCAAAGTTGTCTCTCTGCCCACGTCACATCTCGTTTTCATCCACGTGGTTTTCTTTTACAGGTCACTTAATCTGTAGGTCCCACTATACATCCAGTTGTCTTCTAGTTCCTTCCAAAATATCCTAAGCAACCATTTCAATTTTCCTTTAAAATTTTAGGTCTAATTCTGTTTTTAGCCCCTTTACTATGCTAATATTTAATTTTTCTATTTTATTTTGACATAATTTCTTTTATTTACCTTGTAATGTTGATAGCAGATTTAAACTGGTAACACTATTAACATTAAAGTAATAATATTCGAATCGGTCGGATTATCGATTTTAAATTTTACAGTGTCACATTAAAAAATAAAATATTTTTAAAAAAATCAAGATTTAAAAAAAGTCACAAATAAATAGTAATGGTAATAAACTTTCATAACGAAGTTAAAATTTTAAACTATCATTCGACCAATCAAGACTAGGTAATTGAACTTTAAAAAAAAATCAAAACTAAACTGGATTGGATTGAAAAATCGAAAAATATAATTATTATGGCTAAATTAATTAACAAAAAGGGAAATTCAAAACATATCAAAGTCGGATAAAATAGATTTTATACTCAATTTTTCGATTCCGATGAATAGTTTTTAATGATTTAACCATTTGAATAATCGTTTTTTAGTTGAACAAATTTAACCAATTGATTCAGTTCAATTTAAATATACTATCCATTGACATGTAAATTTATTATTTGTTGAACGTGAAAATACAAAGCTATTTTCAATAAAAGAATGTATAAGTTTTTAATGGTCTGTCTCCCTCTCTCTTTTATAAATTAGATTGAGAGTTCTTTTTAAAATAAAAATTCTATGCCCGATTGATAAGTCTAGGCCCGGATAAAAAATAGGCTTACGTTTTTGTTTAAGCTTGGTCTAGATAAAAAAATGTTAAAACTCAAGCTCGGCTTGCTCATATTAAAATTTTTTATTCTATTTTTATATAACAAATTTAAAAATATATAATACATTGAAAACACTAAAAACATTAAAATAAGTGTTTCCAAACAATTTGGAAAAAATTTTTTTTAAAAAAATTTGTACTTATATAATATTAAGATGGGTGCAACTTAACAAGTAAATGTCTCTAAAATAATAGTGAATTTAACAATAAAACAAGTATTATTCAATATCCAAACAATAACAATATAATAGTGAAACGGTAGCAAAACAACAATTTTTTTTACATTCGAGTCGGGTCAAGTCCAGGCCAAAAAACTTTGCTCGAGGCTTGGCTCGTATTCTAAGTGAGCCTTATATTTTGTCTAAGTCCATTTTTTGGCTTATATTTTTATCCAAACTCTCTCACTTTTTGAATAAGTTTTTTAATCCGACCCATGAACAAGTCTAATAAAAATATAGATTCAGATACTTCATTAACATAAATTAACAATGTAACTATAAGTCACTTAAATTGTTAATCATTAACATAAATTAACAATGTAACTATAAGTCACTTAAATTGTTAATAATTAAAATTAAATGATGCAATTTGATTAAATCAAATGTTTACGCTTTATTTGAAAGTCGAGATTATTTAATGATTTATAATGTAAATTACCTAATATACACTATACTTATTGTTGCTAAACAAGGATTACAAATTAAATTCTCCGGTAGTAATGATTAATACTAAGTTTTGGTTTTTAATTATCTTTAGTTCGTTGGCACATAAGGGAAAATTTTATAATTTTTTTAATTATTAAAGCAAAAATAAAAAGATGGGGGTCAAATTGATGAAAGTTGTAAAAATTAAGGGGTTAAATTTGTGATTGTACCTAACTTTTTTGAAAAGTTAAGGGAGGGGTTAAAAATTAGTAAATCGAAAAGTATAGGGACCAATTTTGAGCAAATAGTAGAGGGACTAAATACGCATAAATCAATAAGTACAGAGACTATCCTCGGAATTTAACCTTTAAAATAAAATATTAACTACTGAATATATTTGAATTAGATTTAATTTCTCTCTCTATCTTGTTTTTTGTTTCTTGAAAAAGTTAAATCTGGACCGCGAACTAAGCTTTTTCTCTTCTTGTTTGTTGCCGCCCTTCTCTCTCTGTTTTCAATTTTCCTTATTTTTCCTCTTTCAGATAAACAATCAAAAACCCTAACCCAAATCTTTCGCGCTTTGTTTAATTTTTAATTCGAACCTTAAATTTCTTCTTTTTTTTCCCTTTTTCATCAACTTTCCACGAATCTCAGATCCACGAGATTTAAATCTGGCTTTTTCAATCTTCCTGCATGGTTTATTCTTCGATTTGTTATAGGTTTCTATGTGCTTTGGATCCAATTTCTGCAATTTTTCGTTGATTTTTTTGGCTTTGTATAGGTAGTTATTATTTTTCTTTTTCTTTTTTGTTGAAATTTATTGTTTGGCAGTGTTATGTTTTAAAATTAAATAACGGTTAAGCGGTTATTTGGATTGAATTGAAATTTTCTTCTTTTTTGTTTGTTTGTTTTGCAGTTAGTGTTTTTTTTCTATTCTTGAATTTGAATTTGGATTCGAGTTTTCAGTTTACGAGCAGTGAAATCTAAGGTTTGTTTCTTTTTTCGGATTTTCCTCTTATGAATGCTGTTATTATCGGAAATTGGGGAACGAATTCGTTGTTGAATGGAGGAAGAAGCAGTTTGTTTGAGAATCTCAACGGAGGAGATTACGGAGAACGGAAATGGTACGAAACCTGAATTGAAGCGAGACCGTAAATGTCTTGAACCGGAATCCGAACCGGAGGCATCTCCTAACAAGAAACAAGCGAAAGAAGTTTCCAATGAAGATATTCGATCGGAGGTTTCGAATCCAATTGTTTCTCCTAAAGAAAACACGTCTAGTTTCCATGACATAAGCAGTAGGAACCATGCCGGTAGCGGTGAAGTTACCTCTGTTTGTTCCAGGAATTCGAGTTTCGATGAGAGTCTGAGTGATAGTTCTCAAATGTGTGATACTTCGGGGGCTATGTTGAGTTCCCATGTTACATTGGAAATTCCAAAGCATTTGAGTTCATCAGGGATTAGGAAAATTACGTTTAAGTTCAGCAAAAGGAAGGAGGACTATGATAATGAAACTTCGTATTCAGTTGGTGGGGAATGTATGAATATGGAAAATATTTATGGGGCTAGTTCAGTCGAATGGAGCAGTCGATATTCTTGTGCTCCCAATTTGGAATTGAAAATGTCTAAGAAGGTTGTGCCTGGTAACTATCCTACAAATGTTAAAAAGTTGTTAGGAACTGGTATTCTTGATGGAGCCCGAGTGAAGTATATTTCAATCTCTACTGAGGTAAATTGGTTTTTCTCTATCTAACTAAGGTTAATTTCCTTTTTGTTAGCTTTGACTTGTTTTTTAACGTTATTACAATTTTTCCTCATGGTTTTTAGAGAGTACTGGATGGAGTTATTCATGCGGGTGGCTATTTGTGTGGATGCTCATTTTGTGATTTCTCCAAAGTAAGTAATACAACTGTTCTAACTTTTACTGTCAATTTTTCTGTAAATTGCTTAGTTCTTAGGATGTATTGTTTTAGCTGAATGGTTTGTCTGGGGTGTGAATAGGTGCTAAGTGCCTATGAGTTTGAGCAGCATGCTGGTGCCAAAACTAGGCATCCTAATAATCACATATACTTGGAGAATGGGAAGCCAATATATAGTATTATTCAAGAACTCAAGACTGCTCCACTCAGCATTCTGGATGAAGTTATAAAAGATGTAGCTGGTACATCTATAAATGAGGAGTCCTTTCAGGATTGGAAAGGTACTAATTTCCATTTTCATGCTTTGATTAGGTTTATCTTGGTTGTCTGTAGTCCTATACCGTCTGTTATTGGGTCCTTTTGAGTTTGTGAATAGATTTATAAATTTTTTTTGGGGGCCGAGGCGGGGCGGTTCTCAAGATACAGTTTATTTGATACGCAGTTAATTTCTTTGAAACTAAGAGAAACAAAAAGATAGGAATTCAGTTAGAGGACTGCCATTTTGCTAGAGGTTGCTTCCCTTGTTATAGGCAAATGTATTTGGAGTCTCAGGCATCCAAATCTTGAGATAGGTTGCTATGTGAAAGTAGTAGCTTATACAATACATCCAATGCTTGTGAGTATTGCTTGGAAATCTAGTGTAATAATGGAAATTAACTGAAAGCGGGAAAGAATGAATTACAAAGGAAAATTGATGTAACTGCCATAGCAACCTATCCCTAGATTTGGAAGCCAACTCAAGTGGCACATGCAAGAGTAAGTAAAACAATGCAGACTCTTCTGCTCTCTAACTTGCAGTTGTGCAATAAGAATATTTGATTCTTTTTCCTTATTGCAATTTTTTTGTGTTGCAAGCCAGGTCGAATTTTTTAGGCATCAAATGTACTATTCTGGGTATATTAGTAGCCATACTGCCAGCCTTCTTAGAGAAAAGGGAAACCTGGTTTTTTGTCTGTCAGTATAGAGCCACATTTAACTGTTACTATCATTAATGTTTTAACATGCTGTTATGTTCTGCAGCTAGTCTTCAGCAAAGTAACGGAAATGTTCAAGCAGAGAAGATATATAGCATGAAACCTCCTAGTTTGCCTAATTCTCTAAGGTAAATATCAAGTTCTGGTGATTCCGATTTCTATGGTCTTGCATGTTTCAACTTCTAAATTTTTTTTCTTCTGTTTCCTTATCTGAAAGACCATCTCATTGCATTATCTTGGTTTTGAATTTGGATAAGGATTCTACCCTGTTGGTTTTATCTGGGTGCTTATGGAATTGAATCTAGCATGTGTCTGTCATGTTTTAATTTAGCTATGACTTGTGTTGTTGTTGGTTTTTATTTTCTATTTTTTTAATTTCTCACTTCACTAATGTTCTACCTTTAGCAGGCATAACTCAGTCATGAAGCGAAAGAAAACTGCTGATGGTGGTATGAAGAAAAGGTATTGTATGGCCTATTGTGGTCCCGCTCTTTGCAAATCTTAGATCTGCCTGATTTAACCTTGAATTTCTTTAAATTGTTGGCAGGGATAATGATTTACACAGGTTACTTTTTATGCCAAATGGACTTCCAGATGGAGCAGAATTGACCTACTTCATCAAAGGGCAGGTGCAATATTTTTTAGGAAATAATATGGCTTATTTGCAATAATTTATGCCTATTAGTGTTACTAACCAAAATTCTAAATGTGTTTTTCAGAAGTTACTTGAGGGCTACAAGCAGGGAAATGGTATAGTATGTTGCTGTTGTGAGAGAGAGGTATGGTTCTAATTATCAATTTGATGCTGGATTACCTCTCACGTTCATGACTTTTGTTTAATGTTTATTTTATTTTATTTTTTTGGTGTGATCAGCTTAGTCCTTCACAGTTTGAAGCACATGCTGGAATGGCGGCCAGAAGACAACCGTAAGTGTTCTTTACTGAATTTGATCTTTCTCTACAATGTTACAAGTAAATTCTTTGATAAGTTTCTTTCTTTACACAGGTATCGCCACATCTATACATCTAACGGATTGACACTTCATGATATAGCATTGTCATTAGCAAATGGGCAGTGTGTTACAACTGGTTCCAGTGATGATACATGTGCAGTATGTGGAAATGCTGGAGATCTGCTTCTTTGTCGTGAATGCTCTCAGGCTTTTCATCCATGTCTGTATTTTCTTCTATTTTGAACTGTTTCTTTTTGGTATATGTTTTTGTTTAGAGAGGTACTTCATTCACTGTTAGTATTGTAAACATTTAATTTAGTGGTCAGCATCAAATGATTCATGTGATAAATTCATCTACTACACTTACATGTGAGTCAGCATTTGGAGCTCTAATTGCATTTGTGCTTTCATGCCAAATGATTATAATGACTAGCTTTATACAAATTATTTTCAAAAATAAATGGTGGATGTACACTCTTGTTTTCATTGTACATCATCTGAGTTGTAAAATTAAATTGGTACTGTTATTCTTGCTAAATTTTCTTTTTGGTGTAAGATTTTCTTTCATCATTAACACTATTGAATGTTCTTTTTGCAGCTTGTTTGAATCTAGAGCACCTTCCTGAAGGTGAATGGCGTTGTCCAAATTGTGCCGATGAACATGGTTCTAGTAGGAAAGCTGTTTCTGGAGAAGCTTCAAGCACGGCAAGACCAATTGTGATACGATTGACAAGAGTTGTTAAATCACCAGAGTTTGAAATTGGTGGTTGTGTTGTCTGCAGGTTGGTACCAATATTTTTTAAATGAGCTTGAATGTGTGACTAAATCCCTCTATGCCTCCATCAATATAAGTCAATAATTTCTTGATGGTTTCTTATTTAATTTTTGGATTTTTTTGTTGGTTCTGATTTTTATTTATTATTTCCCATTTTATTTGTGGATTTCTTATATGTTTACTGCTTTTAGATTTTAGCCTACGAGTGTTACTAAAATTTTGTTATGAGATGTTGATTATTTTTTTGTCAGGGGTCATGACTTTAGTGGCTCAACATTTGATGATCGGACTGTTATTCTCTGTGACCAAGTATGTGCTGTTTCCTCATCCAATTTCAATCCAGGCCAGCAATATTTTTTTTTGGTATAATATTTTCTTTTCATTTGTAGTGTGAGAAGGAGTTCCATGTTGGTTGCCTGCGGGAAAGTGGACTATGTGATTTGAAAGTAAGTCTGAATGAATGTTCTGGCAGGTTAATTGTTAACACATACATGCTATTCAAGTGTTTACCTTTTCTATTTCTTCCACCCTACAGGAAATTCCCGAGGATAAATGGTTCTGTTGCGATGACTGCAACAGGATTCATGTGGCTCTCCAGAGTTCTGTTTCCAGTGGGGTGCAGATAATTCCTACTACATTTGCAAATATAATTAGAAGAAAGTATTTAGAAAAAGGATTACTTATTGATGGAGCCACAGATTGTGTTCAATGGCGAATACTGAGCGGAAAAAGCCGTTATTCTGAACATCTTCCTTTACTTTCAAGTGCAGCTGCAATATTTCGAGTAAGTTTTCCTGATATAAAACTAATGTTTTTTAGTGCATTGACCTAGTTGCTCAAGATATTTATACTTTTTTGTTGATCTTTCGTTGGAACATGTGTTACTTTTAACCATGCTTTTTCAGTTGTACTGTGTGTTTGTTTGGAACAATCTATGTTGACCCAACTTTTTCAAATTGTAATTTGAAGATAAGCTCAGTGCCATTAGTGGCTATGACTTTTGACCAATATATTAAAGGAACTTGTTCTTGGAGTGAATACAGATTACTTACAGACATTTACGGTATGGCTGCTATCTGCATATACTTCCATTCGCGTTTCAGCTTGCGGTTTTTTATTAGAGCAGTTGAAAAATTCTTAATATACAATCATGACAAGAAACTCATCGATACAAATGTTTAGAATTGCAAAAATAGAACAATTTTGTAACTGAATTTGATTACAGTCTCAAAGTATTTTTTTTTTCTATGGAATTTTTGTGAATTTACCTATATGATATATACTAGCTGCCTTTAGATTGTTGGTTATCCTGCAGATATTTTATTACTTAAGCTATATGTAAGAATTGCATGTTTGCTCAAATTATTTGCACTTCCTTTTTTATAGGAATGTTTTGATCCCATTGTTGCAAAATCGGGTCGTGATTTGATTCCTGTCATGGTCTATGGGTATGTATTCATTCTTACACCAGTCTTTTTCTTTTTTGTCTTGAAAAAATGTTCTCAGGAATATATTTAATATTTTTGGTTAATACGATATCTTGATTTTGAACTTTATAGGAGAAATATATCAGGACAAGAGTTTGGTGGAATGTATTGCGTGGTTTTGATAGTAAGGTACAATGCTCTCTCTTGCTTTTGTTATATTCTTTAGTGCGGGGTTGCTAGGTGTTGTTATCTGGTTGATTACTTTATTATGTATGTTTTATACATATGCATATGTGCAGGTCTGTCGTTGTATCAGCTGGCCTTCTTAGAATATTTGGTCGGGAGGTTGCCGAGCTCCCAATTGTAGCTACAAGTAGAAAACATCAAGGAAAAGTAAGAATATGCCATTGCTGTCAAGTTTATTCCTTTTTTACATTCCTTTTTCATCTTAAAATGCTTTAAGATAGATCCCTAACTCCTTTACACTGTCACAGTAAGCCAGTTTTGTTCTTAAGTCTTCCAATCTAGTCAAAACATGAGTATGCTAATGTCGGACCAAGCTAACTAATTGTTATTTTCGTCTTCTTATAGGGATATTTCCAGGCATTATTTGCTTGTATTGAGAGTTTGCTAAGTTCCCTGAATGTCGAAAACCTGGTGCTCCCGGCAGCTGACGAAGCTTTGTCAATTTGGACGAAGAAATTTGGTTTTACAAAGATGAGTGAGCAGCAGGTAAGTGCTGTCTAAATCTTTTTACCTTTACAAAAAAGACTTGAATAAACTTTCCAACTCTAACATGAACACTGAAACTCAACTCACGTCGATTTAACCATAAAGTTAATAACCTGAATCCAACCGATTTGAACTCAAATTGACCTGAACCCAAAATTAACTCAAACTCGAAACAATGTAAACCTAAAATAGTCTGGATATGAAATGACCCGAACTTGAAAATGAGAAGTAACTTTAAACTAAACAGAATCGAAATAGTTAAAAATTTTAAAACTCGAGTTGATCTAATGTAAAACCAAAGAGAACCGTCCCATTGACATGATGAACATGCCTAAATCTAAACCTAAAAAATCTGGCTGTGAAATGACCCAAACTTGAAAATGAGTAGTAACTTGAGATAATCCAAACTTCATAATGCTATGATTTCAGAAATCTGTACCTTGGACCTGAAAAGATATGAATTTGAAACTAAACAGACTCGATTAAAACCCGAGTGGCCTAATTTAAAACCAGCCTGACCCGTTCAGTTAACACAATGAACATCTCCAGTTTGATCTGTATATACCAAACATCAAAAATACGAAGAGAATTAAGCCATTGTGAACTTTATTTGATGTTCAGTTATCCAAGTACCAAAAGGAGCTCCAACTGACGATCTTTAAAGGAACATTGATGTTGGAGAAGAAGGTAGAGCTGATACCGGAATAATGCCGTTCATTTCCTTCCGGGTAGCTTTTAATTGAAATACCACCAGTATCTGGCATTAACATCGGTTCTAATTTTGTGTTGTTGGTCTTAACGTTTCACTTTTTTTCTTTTGTTGCATCCACCATAAATGGTTTTGTTTGTTTTGTACAAAACTGGAATTATATACTGAATGAAGAAGGATGTAAAGACATTATAAAGAAAAAGTGACTGAATCAAACTCTCCTTGCATGCTGACCTTTTTTTTAATGCATGCATTGGAATTTTGCTTGCAACGAGGAAAAAAAATTCGGTAATATTTTTCTTTAATTCAGTTGACTGATTAATGGATTTTTTTAGTTGTTTTTAAAATATTTTTACTCTTTCGATTATTCTTAAATAAACAAAAATTAACAAATGATTAATATTTTAGACATTTATAATTTTATTGAATTTTAATTAAATTAATAAATCATCCAATATTTAGTATCTAAATTTTGATTTTATTTAATTATATATTTGAAATTTAAATATATGTGTATTTGATATATTACTAGTGTATTTTTTTTATTTTGCTAGTATATTAAAATTTTGACGTGTTTTTTTTAAAAATATTTTACTGTATTTTTATAATCTACTTGCCAATATCTTGATTTTATTTGTGGAGTTTAAAATTTTGGTTATCAATGTACGAAATAATTTTTCATAAATTAAATCATTAATATTATTATCATTTTAAGACAAACTAGAAAATATGGAAAATAAATAAGATTTATATTTTTTTAAAATATGTACAATTATATCAATTAAATTTCATATGTAAAATTGAATTGAATCAAATTTCATGTAAAAAATAAAAAAAAAAATCTATTTGTAAGCTTTGAATCTAGCAATGAATGGATTTCATTCTACTCGAGATTTTATTTTATTTTATTTTTGCTTTAAGATACTTTGATATTTAGTAATTACATTGGATTTAGTTATATCTAAATTCAAATAAGTTCAAACCATTTAACAGGAAGCAAAAATATTGTTTTCTTCCTCAAGATCTAAAATTAGGGACAGTAAAAGAACTCGAAACCGACGGGTTTTAAGTTAATTTCACCCGATAAAATTGAGGGTTTTTTCTTAAAATTGAGGTTCGAGACGGATTAATTTTAGAGAATGGTCGAGGTTGGATTTAACGTGAAATCGTCTCACTCACTTTGAAATATTTATGAAATTACCCTTATATATATTTTTAATGTTAATTTTATCATAACCAATATCACTTTACCGCCTCTAGTTCCATTTCACATTTGTTTCTTTTCCCTTCTCATTTTAATTTAATTTTTCAAGTCTCTCTCATTATATACCCCATTTTTATTCTACCCGACTTAAATTCAATTTTTTTATTTAAAATTGTGATTAATTAAATTTTTATATATATATATATATATATATTTACTTAGTCATCCAAAAAAAATTGAATTTAAGTCGGATCGAATAAAAGTCAGGTAGATAATTAATTTTGGAGGTCAGAATGGATTAAAATTTTTTTGAACTTGGGATCGAGCCATAGCAGTAGAATATCGAGTTGAGATTGAGACATGCAAAAATCCATCTTATCACGTTTCATTATCATCGTTATTTTTTTTTTTGTAAATTACAGATAGCAACTAATACAATTCAAACTCAAATCACTCTTAATCCTTGGTCATTATTATTTAAAATAAAAACTTTGCATAAAAGATATCGAGCTCCTATCACTGGTATTAATTATTAAATTTAAAAAAGTATATATATTATAAACATGGGTAATCAACTCCGTCAATGGCTGGAATGTTACACCGACCTGCACTTCATAGTCACGCATGCAGCGAATCAATTCATCAAACATGTAAAAGGGTTTTAGTTCAGACCCTTCGTTTCAACAGTTAAAAACCCTTAAACCCTAATAGAGCCCCGTTTCTTATTTTTCTGACTCTTTTGGCTCCGTTCTGATGGCTTTTATTTCCCGAGCCCGCCGCGCCTTCACTGGACCCTTCCCTCCGTGTTCTCACTTGGCTTTGATTCGTCTCAATTCGACTCTCACTTCCCCCAAGCTTTTCATTAGCGGTATTCTCTCATTCCCCTCCTTTTATCATTCTTTAAATTCCTCCGTAAAAGTGATTAATTTTCATATTCATGTCCATTTCTTCAATTTTTTTTTTGAAAATCGATAGTTTTATAAATTGGATCGTCGAATAAAATAAGGAATTTAGATGTAAAATGGAAGCCATCTTATAAAATTAAAGAAATAGTGGTTTAATTATCCAAATTAAATGCTTTAATAAGATGCTAATCCAAAGCAGGGCCTAAGTAAATCTTTAAAGGCATCAACTTTATTACTACTAGCCCTATTGTAAGTGAACAAAGGATTGAATTAGTATCTATGATGCTGTGCCATTGTGCCTATTTCAGACAAGGGGTTCTGGTTTCTTGGCATCTTCTATGGCGGGTTTAGTGGTTGTGAGGGGTCCCTTTTCAATGCAATAGCTGGTTCAGGGTCTTTAGTCCAATATGAGAACCGAGCATTCATTGAAATAGCAGCTAGGAATGCCTAGTGATAAATAACTCAGAGTTAACTCGTATTGGATTAGTCGGGTTGTGTCTCACGGAATCGTGCTAAATGACTAGTGGTACCATGAACTTTAATGCTACTATCCACTATGATTGATTGGCATTAAAATGAAAATTTTTTGGACTAAGGGGAAGGATTTTGAGCACTGTATTTGCCAACATCTAGGAATTAATTCGATTGGATTAGTTGAGCTGGATGATAAATAACTTGTACCGTGAAATTCAGGGCAGCTATCTGCTACGATGGATTGACATTAAAATGAAAATTTTTAGGACAAAGGCTAAAGGCTTTGAGCACTGGCTTAAAATAGCTTTCTTTCATGCTATGTGCTATATCCTTTTTTTGTGATTGATTGACTTACGCTAGGGTTTCGAAGGAAAAAAAATTCGAGTATATCATGTTGAACCTAGTCAGAATTTTGGGTTTATATGAAGAATGCATAGTTTAGAATAGCTTTTTTTCATGCTATAAGCTATCCTGGATATTTGTTTGGTTGATTTAAAGTTATCCAAGGGTTTCAAAGGAAAACCTAGTTAGAATTTTGGGTTATATGAAGAATGAATAACTTAGAAAAGCTTTCTTTCATGCTATAAGCTATCCTGCCTTTTTTGTTTGATTGATTTAAAGTTATCTAAGGGTTTCGAAGGAAAAAATATTCGAGTTTATCGTGTTGAACCTAGTCAGAATTTTGGGTTATATGAAGAATGAATAGCACTCATAAAAAGAGTGGCAGGAAAAGAAAAATGCATGTTCCGATAAGAAGCATATTCTTTCATAACTTGTTAAAACTGACGGGTTTGTAATATTAAGCATAAAGGCAAAGGTCCCTTTTGTCCTTTTTTTTTTTGACCTTTTCACTTAACCCAAGATCATGTCTAGGTTCTACCAGCATCTCTTGTTCTTTGAGACTTAGGGTGGCCCTTGTTTTATTAAGTAGAAGTGTACAACGCGGTATAAATAACAAGAGCGAGTGCTTATTATATGAAACAAGAACAAAGAAAGGAGGTGTATGCCTGGTGCCCACTAGAGTTCCCTCAGCCACTTCAGTTTATTTGTCAAAACTTCTTTGCCGTTTACTGAAGTGTTTGGGGGAACTCCGGTTGCCATCTGAGATGGTAGTATTACGGATAGGGAGAACATTATGATTTTCCTTGTAATGACTCTGTTAATCATAGTCTGCTGAAACGTTTTCAGATCATTTTATCACCCCTTTTCTTGGTGTATCAAACAGGTCTCTCAAGGGAAACAACAGATGAACAGTTCCAAGAGGCATTTACCCCTTTTGGCCAGATTGTTGAAGGTTTAATTTAACAGTTTCTCGTTTTTCTCTGGCCTTAAGAGTTATACTTCTGCACTTGCATACTTGTTCATTCAGCTTTCATCATGATATATTATGTTTAAAATATGTCTCAGCCAAAGTCGTGAGAGATAGAGCCTCCGGAAGATCAAAAGGGTTTGGTTTTGTTACGTATACATCCATTGAAGAAGCTGAGAAGGCTAGAGAAGAAATGAATGCCAAGTTCTTGCGTGGATGGGCTATTTTTGTAGACCCTGCCAAACCAAGGGAATACAGACCTCCTCCACAGAGACCAGAATTGGGGCCATCTGAAACTGGTTTCCGGACGAACAAAACTGTCTGATGGTACGGGTATAATTCAACTTAAAATAGGTTTATTCAAAAAGCTTTTAAGTTATTCATATATTACCCACAATTTTTTTTGACTATAGTCAGCTGAATCTATGATTCATTGTATTTTGTTAAAGCTCAATTACTGCTTTCAACCAGTATAATGATTTCATAACTCCAGATGCAATAATATTTGCCATTACAATATTTTCATAATTCCAAAATCCATAATACGGAAAGCACACAAGAGCTTATTTATCTACAAGTAAAAGGATCGTGGAGGTTTTTGTACTAAAAAATAGATTGTATTTTGTCTTTTTACCTAAAAAAATGGATAAATCGGTACTTGAATGTTGTAACAAAGACTAAACTGATCATTTCTATTGAAAGATTCATCTATTTGTTTTTAAAAACTTGGGCTAACAAAATAATCAAACAATTACACGTAATATGTTGCATTTATTTCATTTAGGCAAAGCATCATTATCCACCATGAATTCGGAAAGAGTTTCTTCTTTTCTTGTGTTTCTTTATCTCTATTATTTTCTTGTAAATTAGAAACTGGTTTTTTTGTTATTGGGTTGTTAGGGTTTTTTTTTTTTTTTTTTTTTTGGGTTATTGTTATGGCGAGTGATGTGGTGTAGGTGGTGGTTGATTTTAGCAATGGGGGATGAGGATGATAGGAGCATTGGCTGAGATATTTGGTACGTAAAGTTGGTTCGGGGTAGAGGTGACAGAATGAGTTGATGATAGTGTAAGGTGGATGGTTGTGTTGGAGGATGAAGATGGAAGGAGATGAGGAGGAAATTATATACATATGCGGGGAAAAGTATGGCGTGCTAGGTAGGATTTTCGTCAACCCTTGTACCCTATAGTGATCAAAATCAAACCATTTGTTATTTTCGATCATGTTAATGCCGAAAATAAAAAATTTACCCCAAAGTTGCATCTAACTCTTTCCATCAACTTGATTGGATGGTTCCCTTTCACGAGGATTGCGAAACAAGTTACTTGTCCACCGTCCATTAAACAAGCTATCAAACGGCTCATAATCCCCAAATCCGTAAGCCAAATGTCTCCCATTTTGCTCACCTCGCATATAAAGTGAACCAAATTTTCCAACACGAAATCGCAAACATTTTCCCGAGAAAATTTCACTGCGAAATTTCATTTCCGATTTCAAGTCTTTTCCTCCAATTTGGACTTGAACTGATGGATACCGGATCAAAGGTGAAGAAAGGAGCCGGTGGAAGGAAAGGCGGCGGTCCAAAGAAGAAACCGGTTTCTCGTTCAATGAAAGCCGGATTACAGTTTCCCGTTGGTCGAATTGGTCGGTACTTGAAGAAAGGGCGATACTCTCAACGTTTGGGAACCGGTGCTCCGGTTTACCTTGCTGCTGTTCTTGAATACCTAGCTGCTGAGGTAATTTCAATTTTCCTCAAGCGTTGAATTAGTGAATTATCCCCACTGAAGTTGGGGATTTGGTTGATTGAAACATAAAGTGTAGATACACCCTTAAGTATGTTTCTAAAATTGGTTTTTTTTTTTTTTTTTTTTTTTTTAATTATTTAAAGGTTCTTGAGTTAGCTGGTAATGCTGCTAGAGACAACAAGAAGAATAGGATCATTCCAAGGCATGTTCTATTGGCAGTGAGGAACGATGAAGAACTTGGGAAGCTTTTAGCTGGTGTGACCATTGCTCATGGTGGTGTTTTACCCAATATTAACCCAGTTCTTCTACCAAAGAAAAACGACAAGGTGGCGGCCAAGGAGCCTAGATCACCATCCAAGGCTACCAAGAAGTCACCTAAGAAGGCTTAGTTTCATTCATTTGTTCTTGTATGTAATTTCCTCTGTGTAGGAAAATGTTAATGTTGGTAATGGTAGGAATTTAGGGTCATTGTATTTCTAAAATCTAATGTCCCGGTGTTGTTTAAAATAGGTTCTGTTGAAATGAACGAGTGGAATTCAGATTATAGGGGGATTTTGCCCCTTGCGGTAGTTGCAGCATCCTTCTTCCTCCTCGAGTGTTGGCAGTGGTAGGGTCCATATGGCATTAATGTCCCTTCAACATCATCTTCTTCGTGCGCTATACATCTAACCATCACATTCCTTTAACACTCCCTTAAAACTGATTTGTGCTGGTTGTTTAAGTGGTTTGGTCAGAATATCAGCGATCTGTTCATTGCTTCTGCAGAGCTGCAACTCTACTTCTCTTCCTTGTATAGATCCCTCAAAAAATGAAAGTGAACACCAATATGTTCTCCTCTCTCTTGCATCACTGGATTCCTTACGAGCACGATGCTGCAATTTGTCATTTTATTCTGATCAATCTTTAATAGAAATAACATAATAAGATCGAAACATTTTATTTTAAACAAAAACAAATGGTAGAAATATATCTTTAATACAGATCTTTTTATTTTGTTACTTCTCAACATTATTATCGGTAAATATAAATTCATCAACATAAAGATAAACAATAAGCATTTTACCTCCATTAGACTTGACATAAAGGGCATGCTGAAAAGGACATCTCTCAAATCCCAATTTTGCAAAATGAGCATCTATACGACTGTACCAAGCCTTTGGTGCTTGCTTTAGCCCGTATAAAACTTTCTTTTCTAACCCTTTCTTCTCATAACCAGGTGGTTGACCAACAAATACTTCCTCTTGTAAGTTGTCACGCAAGAATGCTGACTTAACATCTAATTGAAGAAGCGGTCATGAGTGTTGTATTGCAAGTGAAATCACTTGTATCCAGCCTTGCAACTGGGGCAGAAACTTCCTTATAATCAATCTCATGCTCTTGCTTATAGCCTTTTGCCACCAACCGAGTCTTGTGTTTGTCAATTTCCCCTTTCTCATTCAACTTCGTCTTGAAAACCCATTTGACATCAATGCTTTTTTGTCCTTCGGGCAGATCTGTTTGCTCCTAAGTCTAATTTTTTTCAATGGACTCTCCATTGCCTCTTTCCATTTCTTCTCTTTCACAGCCTCATAAAAAGTATTGGATCACTATCAACATATAATGCAAAATAAGCACCATCATCTGTATTAATATCATCGCAATCCATCATCCATGCAGGATTTTTCCTTGAGTTTTCAACCCTCAAATTATATCTCCTTTCTTCTTCTTCTTCAAGGCTCGACCCTGGGATAGTCCAGAAGTGCAACCCCCAGGGTCCAACATTGGAAGGGCCTCAAAAAAATTTATTTTTTTAGTTAAAAATTTTCACTTTTTTTTTACTTACTGTTTACATTTCATCTTCATTAGTAGTTTGATAGAAAGAAAAAAAAATCACAGACAAGAACAAAAGAAAAAGACTTTCATTTCAATTCTTACAAGGGTTTTTTAGTTAAAACAGTGTTGCCAGGTAAAGGGTAAGCTTTTTTTCTCTCTTTATTTATATAATATTTTTTCGTCGTTTGTGTGTTTGGATGATGAGAAAAGTTGGGAGAGAATGAAGAAACGGTGAGTAAGAAAAAATTTGGACCTATGATGATTTTTCTTCTCTGGGTTATATTTGGTTGATGAGAGAAAGTTAAAAGCAATTGAAAATATCTGATTTTTTTCTTACTTTTTATTTATTTATTTTTGTTTCTGGGGTACTGAGAAAGTAGGATTTTTTTTAAATATTGAAAATTTTGGATAGGTTCTAAGAACTGAAACTTTAAGAATTTTTATGGTATTTTAGGGTAATCTAGCTTTGGTTTAATTTTTCGAGGAAATCATTGTTATTTTTTTTTTTTTTTTGAAGTATCATTGTTATTATTAGTAATGTTAAACTTTTTGAGTAATGGAAAGGTTTAACATGATTTATTAAATATTTTAGTTAACTGAAAATTTATATTATCTTTGTATCATATATATCTTACATATTTACATGCTATAAATATGAATCTGGTTCTCTAAAACTATTAAAATATTATAAAAAATAATATCTTTATTAGACATACACCAATATTCATGGGAATAAGCTTAACATAAATCATGAAAAGCTTATTCATGCTATTAATAGTATTTTTTTATTTTTTTATTGGATAGTGGATATTAATGTTCTTTCTCCATTGTATTTGGATTTTGGAATAAACTTAGTTTAGTTGCTTTTTAATGAATTTTTTTTCCTTTAAAGGAGTAAAAGTTTTTATGCTATACTATTCACATTTGGGTGTAAGTGTTAGTCACGAGTTGTGTTAAATACGAGTATAATTAATTTCTAAAATCGTATCTACGTAGTCATGTTCGGATATTTGTTACTTTATCATATAGTTAAAAGTATATCTTTCTCTCTTAAAACTTATGATTTAGTATGTTTATATGCATATCAAACAGGCATCTTTTGTAAAATCGCAAGATTCTATTGTTAGAGTTGACAGTGGATCATAGGCATTTGATACTTCGCAATCGGGATCCACAACTATTTCTAAAGGTTTTAAATTATCGGTTTCTTACTTACAGCTGTTCTTTGTTGTGGCGATGTGCTTTATATTTGTGTTTCATTGTATATATAGGGGTTAATGATAAGGAGGGTAATGCATTGTCGGGATTTCCTTCTGTGGTTAACAGATAAAAGAAGATTGGAGCTCAGGTGAGGCCATCTGAAGAACAGTTGAATGATCCGGTAATTTTATAAATCGAGAAGGATTTTTTGAAAAATATTGATAATGATTTTGCATCTCAGAATGCTCGTAGAATTCATTTTTTAAATATTTTTTTGTGTTTTTGTAGTTGACGACATAGGAATAGATTGAATGAAAAATGTTTTTTTTTGTTAGAAAAATATATTATTCGTTTAATGTTATAAAACGTATTATTTTAATTAAATTACTAGTATATGATTTTATTTTATTGTATTGCATTTTATACTTTTTTTTAAAAGAGTCTGATTTATTATTTCGAAAGCCCCAAAAATATCAAGAATGAGCCTGTCTTCTTCTAAATGTTGGTGAGATTGAGTTGGAATTTGAGGTGAAGTTTGATTGTTGTTCATGTGATGCTGGTTGTTGATCTTGAATTTCACCAGCCTCCACCTCACCAATTGAGACATCATCATCCAGTATTAAACAACTTGCTTAAAATCATATTCAACAAGAGCTTTAAAACTCTTGAAAGCATCAAATGCTTCAGATAGTTCCTGCAAAAAATACACTTAGGTTTTCTGGCTAAAATCATTAATAAAACACATCTTTTTACCATTGGAAATTGGATTGATGGGTACACATAAGTCTGAGTGAACTAGTTCGAGCACAACCTGAGCTCTTTCAGCTTTTCTGCTTGGGAAAGTAATCCCTATGCTGCTTTCCAGCAATACATTCTTCAGAGTGCTTTGATGGAGGAATAATGACAGGAAGACCAATAACCATTTGCTTTTACTGAGGAGTCCTTAGGCCATTAAAGTTCAAATGACACCACATCTGTAGTGTCACTTCCATGGTGAGTCATCTACTCTATCTAGGTGACAATCATGAACAGTTTTAATCTTCAAAGGAAAAATTATGTTTGCACTCATTTTGACAACAACAATGGACCCCCTTTTCTGAATCATACACCTCGCATTCTCCATTCAAAATTGTGATACAGTATCCTTTATCCTGTAACCGACGAGCACTCAAAAGATCAGTTTTCCGATCAAAAAAAACATTCGGTGTAGGCTGTTTCCTCACCCATAATGTTGGGTCAATTGACTTTAGGCTCGTGACAAATTAAAGAGCTTTGCAGCTCATCAATGGACAAATGACTAACATCTTTAGATTCTTCAGTGGAACAAACAACATATAATTCCATTTTGGAGTCAGTGAGCTCAATATCTTCAACGCAATTTTAGCATCTTCCATGTTTGCACCATGAAAGTGCGTCTTGTTTGCAGTTCCCATTGTTCTTCCAATGAAATCTGTGACAGATTCTCTTGATTTTATTCGAAGAAGTTCAAATTCTCTTGTCAAGGGTTGAAGCAATGCTTGCTTTGAACCTTATTTAATCCTGAAAACTTCGTTCTCATTGAATCTCAAATCTGCTTGGAAATTTCCTTTTGGAGAGTCGTCTCTAAAACTGAAAGATCAATTGCTTGAAACGAGTAGTTTTTTACTCCCGACACATTTGAGTTTTCAATCTGTGAAAGCCTTAGCTTGTGCTTCAGCAGGCGTTTCTCTTGTTGTTGATTCCACTGCACCACCCTCCACAATGTCTCAAAATTCTTTGGACCTTAAGAAATTCTCCATCAAAACGAGGAATTGATGGTTGTGCGAAGTCGCTGCTATCAAATGTCATCTGCTTCAGGCTCTGACACCAAATGTTAGAGCTTAATAGGAAGGAAGGAGAGCTTAAAGTCTTTTTGACTGAATAAAAACTGGTCATCATTATTGACGCACTCTCTCAGAGTTCATATAGAAGAACAAAATAATCTGTTGTAATAGTTTTGCAAATCCTTAAAGAGACTAACAGCCTTTCGAGACTAGGACTTCTACTCGACAAAGTAACCAATAAATCAGGATACTTACTTGATACTAATTTGGCTAACTAAGATAATAGAGAATAATCGAATCTAAAATCTCTTTCCATATGAATATTGATTTGAAATGTAATCTAGTAGCTAATCTACATCGTTTATGAGAAACCCCAAGTTCTTGCATGGATTGGTTATTTTCGTAGACCCTGCCAAACCAAGGGAACACAGACCTCCTCCACCATTTGAAACTGGTCTCCGAACGAACCAAAGTACAGAGCTGCAGGATGGTGCAGGTATAATCAACTTAAAATGGATGGAGCTATTGTTGGGTTTATTCCTATACTGCCCACAGTTTTTGCAGACGATAGTCAGCTAAATCTATGATTCATTGTATTTTGTTAAAGCTCAGAGTCATACTTTCAACCACTGCAACCATTTCATAACACCAAATGCAATAACAATTGCCATTACAATCTTAACATGGAGGTGTTTGTCCAAAAAAACAGATTATGTTTTATCTTATTTATTTCTGAAAAATCAGCATTTTAGAACCTATATGTTAGATTGGAGAGCAAACTGATCGTTTCTATTGAAATTTTCATTCATTTATATTTTTAAAAACTGATGTGACTAATAAACTAACTTGACAACTATATGTGATATGTCACTTATACCTCATTCAGGTTAAGTGTCGTCCTCCATCATGAACCTTAAAAGGTGGAAATTATATACACATGTGGAAAACAAATAGATATGGCATGGTAGGTAGTATTTTTATCAACCTTTATATACGTAGAGTGATCAAAATGAAAATATTTTCTAACATGTGTGCTCTTTTTGCAAAATTTTTTCGGTGCTTAAAATGAAAACATATGAAAATCGAGTTACAAGTTGTGTAGTGTAGTACCCTATTTTAAAATTTTTATTACTTAAATGAAAATATTTTTATTAATGCATTAGGGTATTAACAAAAAAATTAAGTGATCAAAACGGAAAGAAACTAATAGTTGAGGAACTATTTATAAAATTTACCCTAACTAATTACTTATGTTAATAGATCTAACGCTTCCTAACAAGTTGATTGGATGGTTCCATTTCACGAGGATCGGCAAACAAGATTATTATCCACCGTCGATTAAACAACCAATCATGCGGCTCCAAATTTCCAAATCCGTAAGCCAAATGTCTTCCCTTTTTCTCACCTCGCATATAAATAGAACCAAATTTTCCGATAAGAAATCACAAACATTTTCTCGAGAAAAATTGACTGCGGAATATCATTCCCGTTTTCAATTTTTTTTTCCTCCAATTTGTATTTGAAGTGATGGACACCGGATCAAAGGTGAAGAAAGGAGCTGGAGGAAGGAAAGGGGGCGGTCCAAAGAAGAAGCCGGTGTCTCGTTCAGTGAAAGCTGGATTACAGTTTCCCGTCGGTCGAATTGGCAGATACTTGAAGAAAGGGCGATATTCTCAACGTGTGGGAACCGGTGCTCCGGTTTACCTTGCTGCTGTTCTTGAATACCTTGCAGCTGAGGTAAATTTACTTTTTCCCAAGCGTTGAATTAGGTTAAAATGTTCTTATAGTCCCTATACTTTTCAAAGAGTATTGAATTATCGCCATCGAAGTTGGGGATTTGGATGATTGAGACTTAAAAGTGTTGATATTATGTTTCTAAAATTAGGTTTTTCTTTTTAATTGTTCAAAGGTTCTTGAGTTAGCTGGTAATGCTGCAAGAGACAACAAGAAGAATAGGATCATTCCAAGGCATGTTCTATTGGCAGTGAGGAACGATGAAGAGCTTGGGAAGCTTTTAGCTGGTGTGACCATTGCTCATGGTGGTGTTTTACCCAACATTAACCCAGTTCTTTTACCAAAGAAAAACGAGAGAGCGGCTGCAAAAGAGCCTAAGTCGCCATCTAAGGCTACAAAATCTCCGAAGAAATCACCTAAGAAGGCGGCTTAGTTCTTAGTCTATTATAGGGTTTGTTTTGATTTATCTGTTTATGTATGTAGGTTCCTTTTGTGTACTTTGGTTGTAGGAGAATGTTTGTAATGTTGTTTAGAACATGTTTTGTCTGAAATGAATGAACCGAAATTCAGATTATATGGGTTTGTGTTAATGGCATTTGCTTATTTCATCAAATTGATTATAGTCAGTGACAGTGTCGATATGTCATTAGCATTCCTTCAATCGATCTTCCCCCACTGAAAATCTAACAATTATCTTCCTTTGATTTGCACGACTACTCGATCTTAAACCTTCCCGTCGCCCCGGGTCTATAGTACGGCTACCGTGTGCGGTGGTTTTGACCCTTCTGCCCTTCCTTTCCGGTTATCTTCTTCTCATTGTTCTTCTTTGACTTCTGTTGCTTTTTGCCACTAACGATGTGGGATACCGGTGTTGTTGATTTCTTTAGAATTAGGGTCCATTTGATAGAATTTGTAAATATTAGAGGTCTAACTTTATTATTATGCCAATAAAAAATTACACCAACATTCCGTCAGACAAAATTAGTGATTAAAATAAAAGAACGCAATTACTTGTCAATAATGCATCTAACCTTTACATCGACTTGATTGGATCGTTCCATTTCATGAGGATTGCCAAACAAGTTGCATATCCACCGTCGATTAAACACAACCAATCAGACGGCTCAGAATCTCCAAATCCATAAGCCAAATGTCTCCCATTTTTCTGTCCTCGCATAAATAGATCCAAATGATCAGACACGATATCTCCCAGTTTGTACTTGTCCACCGTCCATGAAACAAGCTATCATTCAAAATCCCCAAATCCGTAAGCCAAATGTCTCCCATTTTTCTCACCTCGCATATAAAGTGAACCAAATTTTCCAACACGAAATCACAAACATTTTCCCGAGAAAATTTCACTGCGAAATTTCGTTTCACGTTTTCAAACTTTGAACTCCAGTTTGTACTTGAAGTGATGGATACCGGATCAAAGGTGAAGAAAGGAGCCGGTGGAAGGAAAGGCGGCGGTCCAAAGAAGAAACCGGTTTCTCGTTCAGTGAAAGCCGGATTACAGTTTCCCGTCGGTCGAATTGGCCGGTACTTGAAGAAAGGGCGTTACTCTCAACGTGTGGGAACCGGTGCTCCGGTTTACCTTGCTGCCGTTCTTGAATACCTTGCTGCCGAGGTAATTTCATTTTTTACCAAGCGTTGAATTAGGATAAAATGTGCTTATAGTCCCTATATATAGGGACTAGATATATTTTAACCGTTGAATTATCCCCATTGAAGTTGGGGATTTGGTTGATTGAAACATAAAGTGTAGATACACCCTTACGTATGTTTCTAAAATTGGTTTTTTTTTTTAAATTATTTAAAGGTTCTTGAGTTAGCTGGTAATGCTGCAAGAGACAACAAGAAGAATAGGATCATTCCAAGGCATGTTCTATTGGCAGTGAGGAACGATGAAGAACTTGGGAAGCTTTTAGCTGGTGTGACCATTTCTTATGGTGGTGTTTTACCCAATATTAACCCGGTTCTTCTACCAAAGAAAAACGAGAAGGTGGCTACCAAGGAGCCTAAATCACCATCCAAGGCTACCAAGAAGTCACCTAAGAAGGCTTAGTTTCATTTATTTATTCATGTAGCTTCCTTTGTGTAGGAAAATGTTGATACTGGTAATGGTAGGAATTTGCCAGTGTTGTTTAGTGACTTTTGTTTGAAATGAGTGAAGTGAATTCAGATTATATTGCATTGTGTTAATGGTATTTGTTGCATTGTTCTGTTTCATCTTGTTAGTGTAAAAGCCTCTTGTCCCTTGCGATAGTTGCTCTGCTGAAGCATCTTTCTTCTTCGTTGATTATGGCATTAACATCTCCTCTTTCAACATCATCTTCTTCACGCACCAAAGATCTAATAATCCCATTAGAATTGTGGTTCATCATTCAAACATCTCGTATTAGGGAAAGAAACATCTGAATGTTATTTGCGTTTTAGCTTTTCATTAATTCAATATATATATATTGGGTATAATCAAAACAACCATCATCGAATCCCAAAACCTAAAACTCAAGAACATTAAACCATCATTTATAAAACCCCAAAAATCCCAAATCAGATAACCTAATCAGAATCCAATCTCAAACGAAAAGAAAAAGAAATCTAAGAACTAGTGAACTTAGTAACAGCCTTTGTTCCTTCAGAAACGGCATGCTTAGCCAATTCACCAGGCAAAACCAATCGAACGGCGGTTTGAATCTCCCTCGATGTAATCGTCGGCTTCTTATTATACCTAGCCAATCTCGATGCTTCTTGGGCCAATTTCTCAAAGATATCGTTGATGAAACTGTTCATTATCCCCATCGCTTTGCTCGAGATCCCGATATCAGGATGAACCTGTTTCAATACCTTGAAGATGTAAATCTTGTAAGTCTCGACGCTCTTCTTAACCTTCTTCTTCTTCTTATCTGCGCCGCCTTCTTTTGAGATCTTCTTCTCCGCCTTTGGCCTCTTCTCCGCCGGAGCCTTTTCCGCCGGTTTTTTCTCGGCGGGCTTCTTCTCACCAACCTTCGGTGCCATAGGAGATAAAGATTGAGACAAACGAGGGTTCTATTGAGAAGGGAAACAGGAATGAAAGGATTTGAGGAATTGGACAATGAGGGTTTTAGGGGAGATGGGATTGTTTACATATAGAGGAGAGGTGGTTTTTGATTGGTTGATTGAGTATCACTCGGATCGGTTACGTGGCGACCTTTGAGTTGGTTAGATTTGAGGCGCCGTGTGGAAAGAGATAAAGGACTGTTCACCATAGCTAAATTACTTAAAAAGCCCTTACACTAGGTTTTTTGGTTTAAATTTTACTGTTAGTACTTATTATGTGTAAGCTGTGAATTTAATCTTTATATTTCAATTTGTTTTATTTTTAATCTATGTGCTTTTTTGATTTTAAATTTCAGTCTTAAGTGAATGATATTTGTTGTATTCATTAAATTTTTATATTTCTTAAATCATAAGTAACAAATACATATTATCATGTTTGTAATCATAAGTTAAAATCTTAAAATTTAAAAAATATAAAAACGAAGAATGATTGAATAAGAGAGAATATAGATTAAAACTACAATGTAAAATTTAATCAGATTAATTTCCAAAATTTCAATTTATAAAAATATAATAACTAAAATCAACAAATTAAAATATAAAAATTAAATTCACATTACACCTAATACAATAAAAATTTACTTTTATTTTATCAAGTAATTTCTTATACTTCTATTCTAGTAAAATAAACTTTATCTCTTTTTTTTGCCACTTAATTTTTTTTTAAAGATTTTTTTAATAATCTTATTATAGTATAAATTTTAATTATATATGTTTTTTTTGACACAATATATAAAATTATCCTTGATCCATGAATAAGAAAATAATGTATTTCAACGCATTCAAATTCACGTCCACCTGTATTGATGATAATATCCATATCGATCGAACTATTACTCGATCATATTTAAGAATTTCTTTTCATCTGTAAAGGAATTATTATATTACGTACACAATAAACATGTTCAAGTTAAAAGCAATTTGCTTTAAAAAAACAATAACATAAAACTATCATTATTTATTTAAACTATAATTACCTATTTTCTTTACTATTCTTTTTAGAATCCATAGAGAAAACAATCAATTTTTATTTAAATTATAATTTTTTTTATATTAATAAAAATTAATATTTTTTAAACTTCATAATTTTCCTTACCAACAATTAATTATCATTTCTACTGTTTAAATCGAAATTCTTCTCATGAAAATGTAATATATTTTATCATTATCCTTAACATTTATAGTTTTTACTATTCTTTTTAGAAGTTCATCATTCATTTAAGTTGTACTAAAAATTTTATCACATGTATACATATGTCGAAGTAACGATAAAATATAAATTTATCATTATATTAACTTATAATTTCATAAATTTCAAAAGAATTAAAAGACATATTTACCTTTTTTTTTTAGGTGGGGGAAGACCACTACGTGCTCTCTTATCTATGCCTCTAGTTTATACTCCACATCGAATTTTTTTTTTGGTAGAAAAAGACAGCAATTAAGCGCAACAAAGATAACTATATCAAATGACTACCAATATCGTACATATCCTCAAATAGATAATGAGCCACTGAAGATGGTGGATGTTGAAAGAGATGAAGTAAAGAATCCTCGAAACTCGAATGTTTTGCCAATGAATCCGCAACAACGTTAGCAGTTCTTGAAACACGTCTGATACGAATCTCCCAATGCCGTTGTAACAACTGTTGTAAAAGCCGCACCTCTACCAAGTTGCTGTCGAGTCCGCCCCCGGAGTTAAGAAGCTCCACCTACGAGGCATTGTCACTCTCAACTTCAACACGTTTAAACCCCTTGTCCGAAGCAATAAACAATCCCTCAAGCATAGCTCTTGCTTCCATTTTGAATATTGTCTCACTGGCGAAATTCATGGCATACCCCCACAATCATCGGCCCTCCAAATCTCGTAGCACACCGCCAATTGATGCTTGCTGACCATCCAAAGCAGTAGCCCCCGTTAGAGTTCAGTTTAATCCAACCTTCGGCTGGTGGCATCCATCTTGAATTCATACTAGGCGTACTACTCCACATCGAATTTGAACTATTATTTAGAGCTCAAATTAATGATGAAGCCGACAAAAGAACCTGATTGACATAATAATGATAATATAAGGATTCCACCAGAACATTATGAAGTATAGAGTCTAATTTAAAATTTAGGCCATAATTTAAGGACATCACATGAAATAACCCTAAAAGATAAGAAAAACCGTTTCCGTCCACCTTACGTTCTCACAGATCTTAACACCAAATATTAATCCAACGGTCAGGATTTGATTCCGATCAACTTATTTCTTCAAACAATACTCTCTTTTCAAATTTTCTTTTCTCCTCTTTCTCACAGAAGAACAAAAAAATTCAGCGGCCGACCGTTGGTGGCGTACCGGAGACGTTTCTCATCTCATTTCACCAGATCTCAAGTATTCCTTCGCCGGTATTGCTTTTCTTTTTCAATTTATCAAAATAAAATTAAAAATAAAACATTTTATTTCTATTATTTTATTTTATTTTTAAATTGATTTTTTACGACGATTTTTTTTCTAGGGTTTATTTGTTCTTTCTTCGTTTTTTGGCTGTTTTCGATAAATTTCTTCTATTTTTCGATGGCTGCTCCACCTGCAAGAGCTCGAGCCGATTACGACTATCTCATAAAGCTCCTTTTGATCGGCGACAGCGGTAAGTTTTTTTAATTTTAAAATCTCTTTATATATGTGAATATTGATTTGAAATGCGATCTAGTAGTTAATCTACATCGTTTTTGAGAAATGTTAGCGCTTTTTGATAGGATTTGATTCTTTTTCGTAATGTAGAAAACCTAGATGTGAGACCGTGATTTGGATTTCAAGATCGTTACCTTAGATTAAGCTTCGTTTTAGGTTTATGTATTAACTCAATTGCGTTAAGCGAGATTGATTCAGAAAAAGAAAGGCCTATTTGTTTTTTTTTTTTTATGGTGGAACTATGGTAGTGAGCTTTGTTCATCATATATTTTAGGTTGTATCTATTGATTTCTATGTTTTAATATAGCTCATTGCCATGTGAATATCCTTTGTCTCGATTAGGGATTAATGATTGATGTTGTATTAATTTACATTTTTTTTTTGATATTCTGCATTTTCTTTTGAAAAAAATAGGTTCTATTCAGTGTTTTCATGGTGAATATATGCTCGTGGGCTTTTTTTTTGTCATATATTTTAGGTCATATCTATTGATTTCTATGTTTTAATAGCTCATTGCCATGTGAATACCCTCGGTCTCGATTAGTGTTACTGATTATTAATATCATGGAGGCATAGAATGTACATTTGCATGAAGTAACTGTTCCTTAATTCATGGGATGTCTGCTGCAAATAGCTGTATACTTGACTGTAATTCGGAATTAATAGTTGATGTTGTATTATTTTACATGATTTTTTTCTTGATATTCTGCACCTTCTTTTGAATGAGTAACGAAAATGTACATTTACTTTGTTATTGGGTTGCTGGGCAGGTGTGGGTAAGAGTTGCCTCCTTTTGCGTTTTTCGGATGGCTCATTTACTACAAGTTTTATCACAACCATTGGGTAGGTGTTTTCCTAATTGCCGTACTCTGATCTTATTATTATTGATTTTGTTACAAAGGGTATGTGGGTTAATAATGATGTGTTGCTTTGGCAGAATCGACTTTAAGATTAGGACTATAGAGCTTGATGGAAAAAGAATCAAACTGCAAATTTGGGATACTGCTGGGCAAGAGCGGTTTCGGACTATTACAACTGGTTTGTTTTTGGCTCTGAAGGTGTCATTGTTTAGAAATTAATCGAATCAGAATTACTACCAGTTTGGTTTATAATAATTTTGATAGCATGACTTGGGCATCGATTTATCCAAGTCTGTTAGTTGTGAGTGTCATTGCCTGTTGTGAGCTATCGTTTGCTCTCACTCTAGTGTTGTCAAATTTAACATCTCTAGTTCATTGTTGCTCTCCTTTCTGTTTCTCTGGCTTTTTCAGTCTGTTTGGAAATTCGGAGTTTGTATGCTGTCAAACCCGCTTACACCTGAGTTTTATTACAAGACTTGGAAATAAGATTACAAATTCAGTTCTTTCTATTGTCTTCTAGAGTCTTGTCTGGTTGACGTATGAATTAAGCAATGTTTTCTATTTGTGCAGCTTACTACCGTGGAGCCATGGGCATTTTGCTTGTCTATGATGTGACTGATGAGTCATCTTTCAATAGTAATTACTGAACTTTTTAATCTTTTTTATTTTGTATTTTCTTACATATGCTGTTTGATCTTATCTACCTTTGAATCTTTTTAACTATTTTTACTTTTTCCTGTTAATTTTCCTTGATTTTGAATTTTTCACTTTCCTGTAATTTGGAAACTCAAAATATCCTTTTCCACTAAATTTTATCCTTTTTTGCTTAGACATTAGAAACTGGATTCGTAATATTGAACAGCATGCTTCGGACAATGTCAACAAAATTCTGGTGGGTAATAAGGCTGATATGGACGAAAGCAAAAGGGTCCGTTTCTCTTTTTCCCTCTTCCTTATTGGCACATACGGTTTTCCTTTCTTTCAATGCATTTGCAGCTATCCTTCCGTTTTTCATTTTTCCCATAGATATTTATCAAGTCAAGTTGATTTTGCAACATTTTTTTCAGGCTGTTCCTACCTCCAAGGGCCAAGCTCTTGCCGACGAATACGGCATCAAGTTCTTCGAAACTGTACGTAATTTTCACTACGGGTATTTTATTTTATTTTTTCTGATATGATTAGGTGGTCTTGCTCAAGAGCCACTCTTATCAATATGCAGAGTGCAAAAACAAACTTAAACGTTGAGGAGGTTTTCTTTTCAATAGCCAGGGACATTAAACAAAGACTTGCCGACACCGACTCAAAGTCTGAGGTATGGTTTCTTTAAAGACGAACATATTATAATTATTCAAACTCATTTATCATTGACAATATATTTTTCCCTTCCAACAGCCACAGACGATCAAAATTAACCAAGGCGACCAGGCAGCAGGGGGTGCAGCTCCCGCTCAAAAATCAGCTTGCTGCGGTTGAACGAACTATTTCGAGGATGAGATAAGATTTGAAGGGTACATTCTCCATTACTGTAGTAGCTGTTTTGGTCTTAAAAAAGGAAAAAAACTAATTTTGTTACAACTTAAATATATTGTTTGTGTTTGTATTCACTTCTTTGCTTATCATTATTTTTACAATCTGCTAACTCTTGTGTGAAATGTTTGATTATATTAGATTAATTTTTTTCACCTAAATAACATGTGTTTGATAGCGGTAAAAGTATATATTAGGTGTCGGATTGCATTTTTCTTCATTTACTCAAAAAAAGAGGCAAATTAGTTTTTGTTTTTACTGTTAAAAACAGGTTTTTGTACGTCAATATGTGTACGTGGTATGTCATGTATTATTATCTGGTTATTTCGTCAGTTACATTAGTTTTTAACAGTACAAATAAATAAAATTTTTAATAGAAAAGATTAATATTCTCTTTGAACTACCGTACAAAGATTAGTTTGTTTATTTTTTGACTAGAGGGAGTAAAATGTAATTTAACTCTATAGGGGTCTCTACGATATATTAGAACGTTTGGGATTTTTTATGTGTACATTTCTTAAAAAGGTTACATATACAATCTTGTAATATGTAGAGGGATTTTACGTGGTAAAGCAAATTGAATGTGAAGATCAACTTTGGGAGCGTTGTTCCCAAATTAAAAGGATTAATTGCATCATATATCTCAAATTATAATTAAGATTTTAAATTGGTTTTTGAATTAAATACTAAAAGTTTGAGTGTTTTAGCTCAAATGTGGAGCGTATACGGATATATGTTTAATTGTTGTTCCAAAATAAAAGGGTTAATTTCACCATATATCCTCCAATTATGATCAATGTTTTAAATTGATCTTTGAGCTTCAAAATATTCTAATTGAGCCCTTAAAATATCAGTGCCTTGTATCTTATCATTCTTTTTAGCTTAACCATTGGTTTTTATACTAAATACCAACTAAAATCTGATTAGAATCATATTTAAAGCATATGAATTAAGTAAATGTTAAAGAGTATCGATTAGGATTTTATAACGTGTTATAATTTTTTGCCTTTTATCGATTGAGGCAAGATGGTAAGTCTAAAGCCTTGTTTGAATTAATCAGTGTAATTTAATTTCCCAAGTTTTATCGATTTAATCATCACTATTATTTTATAGAAAATCTCTAACTAAGAAAGTCCAAAATTTCCTTTTTGTTTAATGTAGACATTGCAATTGTAATTAATGAAAAATTAACAACTTTCCATAAACAATCATTTATGATTAATTATATAATTCCTATCTATAAAAAAATTAAATGGAATATGAAAGCAAAACAAGAATAAAAATCCCTTTTAATTCGGGTTGGGATTTTTCCCATTTTCAATACATAATTATCATCACAAGAAAAAATAAAAATAAAATTAAGGTTCACTTTTTCTACTTCCTTTATTTATTCCACATCTATATATATACATAAAATCTTCTCTTTTTGTTATGCTAAAATAGGTTCTAATGATGTTTTTTTTTGGTACAAGGAGGAAGAATAAATCATAACTACGTTAAGTTAGGTCAAGTCATTTCAGAATAATTATCGTATAGTAAATTGAATATTTTATCTGACGATTGCATAAAAACATATCTCCTCAACGATTTTGAAAACATTATTAAAGAAAATAGATTATTATTAAAGTATTTATAAACTGAGAAATAGTGAACTTATGTCTCCATTGTTGAATGATTACAAGGTTAGTAATACTTCTAAACTATTCTCTTATTTTTATTTTTTTGTTCAATTTTAATATTTTTAAATATTGAGTTTAGTAATTTCCCTTGTCCCTGAAATACTCGTTTATGGCTAAGGTTTTTTTTTTTGAATAATTTCATCATGGGTTTTGATTTTTTTTTTTTACATAATATCTAAAATTATTTATAATCCCTTTTTCAACTCATAAATAGGAGGATAGTGCATTTTAACGCATTCAAACTGCATTGACAACAATATCCATATCAACCGAATTAAGACCTAATCGACGGTTTATGACTAAGTTCTATTATTATCGCAAATGGTTTTAACAAATAAATGATTTTATGAAATCAAAACTTATCTTATATATTCTTAATTAAGTTCTCAAGTGATAAAACTTTATTTTTGATCGACAAGTGGTTGGGTATAATGTTAAAACATATTACTCTCTCAAAAAGACGAATCATGTTAAAACATTAAATATTACATTGTTAAGAAAAGCAATCACGAACCCAAAATATGAACCATAAAACGGAAAAAAATTATTCATATATAATAATTATTTATATTTTAAAATCAAATCGAATCGAATCCAACAATCGGATTACATTCTAACTTAATTTTTAGGCCTTGTTTGAACGAAAATCAGAGCAAATGTACTACAACAATGAATTACAATCAATGAGAGATGAATTTATAGGTGAAGCTGGGATACACCAAGAAATGACCAATGTATTCTATCAGCTATTATTTCAAGCCTGCCATGAAAGAGATGAAGCTAAACAGCAATTGAAGCAATCAATGGTGGAAATCTCCGAATTGAAGAAATTGCTCAACAAACTGTTACCATCATCCAACTTTTCAGCCGAAACCAATTATTCCAACAACGTTTCGTCGACGGCCGATGATTGTACTCGTCGGAAAATGTTGAAAGCTTCATTGGTTGAAAATTCCGGTGGTCGGATTCACGTCGGAAAATGTTATTCTATCGGAAATGTAATTGATGCCCTTATTGAAGGAAGGCCGTTGCCGGTGAAAGGGAGGTTATTTGAAGCTGTTATTGATACTCCGCCATTGTTGGAGACGCTTATGATTATGGTCAGCTTCCTAATTGGCGAAGCCCTCCGCCATTGCCGTTTAATCTTGTTGTTAATGAAATCCCTAATCTCCAAACATTGAACTATAAGAAATCTAGTGATGTAAATGATGGTAGTTTTTGGTGAATAATTGTAGTTTAAAAAGTTAAAAAATGGGAACCCACTAAGTTGGTTTGATCCGCGTGTTCACCACTCCAAATATGATCTGGGTTCGAGTTGCGTTGCTGTTATGGGTGAGTATTTGATCGAGTCGAGTCAAATTGAGTAAAAACATTTTGAGTTAGTCGAGTTGATGAATCTTATTTTAACAATCGAACTTAATTTGAATTTTTTTGAATTGAACCAAGTCAAAAAGTTCCAAGTCAAGTTGAATCAAGTTAACAAATCATATTATTTATACTCAATGTTGCGTTTATATGGATCGATCATTTAATTAGTAGACAAAGTATAAAATTATTTAATTACGTAAATAATATAATGTTTTGCTTTTTAGTTTAATAGGTAAATATTTAACAAAGCGAAATAGATTTGTCCCTTAACTTAATGGTTTTGAGTTTTTACTTTAAAAAATGTAAACATTTATCAAAACGATGTAACTTTGTATTTTCTTATTTGAATTTTTGGATAACTTAATTCATATTCGAGTTAAACAAAAAAATTTGATTTTTTATTCTAGTTGATCATATTAACTTGAATAACTTGAATTATTTAATTCAAAATTTAAAATTTTCTATAGAATTTTTCCAAATCGAATCGAATTTTGTTCACTCTTAATTTCTGTTAAAGCTTTATCCTCTTATAATTCACCAAAAAAAAAAAAATTAAGAATGGTTACAAAGTATTCAAAAGTTTTTATTTAATTTATTGAATCATTCAAAATTTTTATTGGATCATTTAACTATGATTTTTTAATCTAATTTTAAAATTTTTATTGTACCTATGCGCGTTATTAAAGGGTTAAAAAAATATGAACAGATATTATCATGTAATCACATCAGTATTATTTCAATATATATATATATATATATATATTAGTAATTTTTTTTATCACCTAAATATGAAAAGTTATAAAATGACCACTCAATTATTCAAATTTGTCTTTTTTGATTACCAGATAACTAATGTTAAAATGGAAACACGTAAAAATTTAAGATAGTTGAAAAAAATGGTTACTGTCAAAGATCGAGAAAAAAATTATTTGAATTTTGATTCGTTCATTCGTGATGTTGAAAGTTATTTTATGAAAAAGAACTAAACCGTAAAAGAAAAAAGGAAAAAAATGTTTTGATTGGTGTAAGTGATGCAAACAGAAAAAATTATATAATAACGAATTTAACAGCCTAATATATGAAAATTTTCAAATAATTTAATAATTATTTTATAATTTTTTGAAATTAAATACTAATTATAATTTAGTGAGGTTAGAAGTAATTTACCATTTGTTTTCAAGCAGAAAAGTAGTTTTAATATGGGCCTTGATTTAGCTATAAAAAATTACACATAGAAAAACCACTCCATGCTTCGATTGAATCCAAATTATAGATTTTCTGGAGCCGCTGCTGCTGCAGCTGCAACCATATACAACAATGAAGCTCATAACCCTCTATTTATCGTCCCAAAGGTCGCCAATACCCGCTGTTGCTTTCCATCAACCTCGTTTGCGAATGCTTGCAAGTTATTCGACGAAATGTCCGACTTAGATGTAGTATCAGCCACTTCCATAATAGGAACCTTTTCTAAGCAACACCTTCATAAAGAAGCCATATATTTGTTTACCAGGATGCTTTTCAACCATATTAGACCCACTGAATTCACATTTGGGACTGTGATTCACTCTTCCACTTTGTTAAAAGACCTCAGCATTGGCAAACAACTTCATGGCTGTACAATCAAAAGTGGTCTAAATTCTAATGTTTTTGTGGGTAGTGCAAGTTTAGATCTTTATTCGAAGTTAAGTACAATAGAGGAAGCAAGAAAGGTTTTTGAAGATACCCATCAACCAAATGTTGTGTCTTATACAACTTTGATATCTGGGTACCTAAAAAATAAGAGAGTTGAGGATGCTTTATGGTTGTTTGAAGAAATGCCTGAGAGAAATGTTGTGACTTGGAATGCTATGATTTCTGGGTTTAGTCAAACTGGTTATAATGAAGAAGCTGTAAAATTTTTCATTGAGATGTTAAGAGAAAGGGTAATGCCTAATGAATCTACTTTCTCTCGTGTTATTATAGCAGCTGCTAATATAGGTGCTATTGGTAAAGGCAAAAGCTTGCATAGTTATGTTTTTAAGTGTTTAGGTGATACGCTTAATGTGTTCATTGGCAATGCTCTTATTAGTTTTTATGCTAAATGTGGAAACATGGAAGATAGTCTCTTGGTTTTCGATAGACTTCGAGGACGGAATGTTGTTTCTTGGAATGCTTTAGTATGTGGTTATGCTCAAAACGGAAGAGGAATCGAAGCTATCGAGTTATTCGAACGGATGCTTGTAAGTGGTTTAAAGCCTAATGATGTTACAATTCTTGGTATATTATGGGCTTGTAATCATGCCGGTCTTGTTACTGAGGGCTATTCGTATTTCAATAAGGTAAGACATAAAGAACCTAACTTGCTTAAACCAGAGCATTATGCTTGTATGGTGGATATGCTTGCTCGGGCTGGGCTGTTCAAGGAAGCTGAAGAGTTTATTCACCGGTTGCCTTTTGAACCAGGTATTGGTTTTTGGAAAGCACTACTCAGTGGCTGTCAGATTCACTCGAATGTGAAACTCAGGGAGTTTGCAGCAAGAAAAATCATGGCGTTGGACCCCGAAGATGTTTCATCATATATAATGCTGTCTAACGCATATGCTGCCGCAGGCAGATGGGAAATTGCATTGACGGTGAGGAAAGAGATAAAAGAGAAACAAATGAAGAGAATTCCGGGTTGTAGTTGGATCGAAATAAGAAACGAAGTTCATGTTTTCCTCAATAAGGATTGGAAACATTGCCAGATAGATGATATCTACAGCGTCTTGAAGATTTGTATGCAGCATTCGTTGGACTGTGAAGCTCTAAGCATTTTAATGGAGTTTTCCATCTAATTGGTGCCATTTGGACACGAACATATGTCGAGGGCAATTGATGGGATAAACTACACTTCGGAGATTCAGCAGAATATGAGATCAAGTACTGAATTATTTGAACGTTTGGTAATTCGGTTTCGAATTTGGTGTTGCTGCTAACATCAAAACAAAAATTTGATAGCCCCTGCAGGCAGTCTCGAAGAAGAAATATTACCGAAGTGAACAACAAACCTGACAGCACCAATGTATTAGAAAATGAAACTAACTTCAGTTTGAAAATGAAAATTTTTGCTATTTACATGGTGTGCATGGTGGATTTAGTACTCATACTTGAGTTCATCCGCCTTGTTCTATTAAGCTTTCCTTTGCTCTTTCCCAGCTACAAGCATACATGCATACCTACATAGATACATATCTACACATGTGCATATACATACATACATACATACCTACATATGTGCATATACATGCATGCATATGTGTGAAGTGTGAACAGAGTTGCACATTGTGGTACTGTTAACGGGTCTTATACGGCAGCATTTGCACGTGTTCTTTTGCTTTTGAGACAAAGGTCTGTGACATGACAAACTTATCTGATCATACGACAAATTTCTGAAACTGACCCTGTCATGTACAAATCTTTCCTCACCTTGCTCACTTTATGTTGTTATTTATGTGATTCAAATTCAGGATTAAATTTATTCGAGACCACCAGAATCACCCACTCTTATCCCAAATTGTTCAAATCCCTTCTAGTTTGAGCTAGGCTTATACAGGTGTCTACCAGCCTTCTCAATAGGTCAGACTCGATTCATAAATAGGTCCAGCATGGTTCTACACGATTTTAATAGTTTTGGGTGTTTCTTTTAACCAATAATTTTGAATAACTAACACGAACACGACATTGAACCACACAATAATCTTGACTTTGTCTACCTTTAGTGTCTCCATTCCCTTTTAAAAAAAAAATCTTAAAATGCAATGTTGAATCTATATAAAGAAAAGGGCAAAATGCTTTAAGACCAAGAAAGCAACAATTGAAAGTGACAAAGTAACTTAAAAAAAAGATTGGAAGTCAATAATGTAATGCCACAACAACACAGTAGAAATGAATGATTGGGACAAAACGTACATGTTTTTTGGCATGTATTTGACTTGTGTATCATTGTCTTAAACCGACAACATGCCAATCGTAGCTTATACCTTCAAAGATTGCTCTATTTTTCTTCAGCTTGTTAGGTCTGTCAGCAATTCCAACCAAAAAAAAAGAAGCTAAGTTCCATGTACTTAAATTGAATATAATATAGGACTTTACATGTTTGGAGCTAAATTTGGTCAATTAATGAACCAGATCATTGTTCTTAATGGAAATATTTACTAAACCATTATTTTTTTAACGATGTTGACTTGACATTTAACGTGTATTTCATGATGACATAAAACTATTTGTCCTATATTCATGTCAATAATTAATTTAAAAATTATAAAAAAAAAGTTTGTATGAAGTATGTGTAGATTGTCGTGTTTAAAATTTTAAAATTTTAGTAAGTATTTCTGTTAAAAAAGAACAATTTAACTCTTTTTGAGAAGTTGTGTATCAGATTCAATTTTTTTTGAAAGTTTGAGGGCCAAATTTAGCTAAAAAAGGAACTATGACCAAATTAACAAAAAAATGTAAGCAGTAATAGCTAAATTTGTCATTATGCATATAAAATAATATAAGGCCATAAAAGTATAATTTGACTACATTTCAAGTGTTGTAAGACTAAGTTGATATAATCAAAGATTAGGGTTCTTAATATCAAGTTTGATAGCCAATGAAAGTGTGGCGTTTATCTTCTTAACGAAGCTAATATTGTCTTTGTAAAAGGTTAGTAGACAATTATAGGTATTCAAAAGCCTTAATTATTGTTGATTATTACTTGATTACCCTTCCAAAGCCAATACTTTGAGTCAAACACTTTCTCTTTTATCTTTTATCTTTAATTTTCCTTTCTTTCCCATCTTTAGCAAGCAAAACTCTTGAAGCTTCTCCTAGATCATTTCCATGGTGTTGAGTGTTGAGTGTTGAGTGTTGAGTGTTGAGTGTGTCTCTTTTTTATGGAAGCCAAATTTATATTTATAAGGCATGGTCTCTTGATTTGACATGTTAGGATTAAGTACACTCCCATGAAAATCAATTTGTTGCGAACATGTACAGGCGAACTATATGATATGGCTAACTATATACAGGGTTGGGTTAGTTTTAATCGGATAGCGGGTCAATTATGACGAACATCATAACAATTGTCTCCCATCTAGTTAAAGAAAAGTTACAAAGTGACTCTTCTGTGAACTTATCTTAACGAAGTGAGGGGACTTTAGACTTAAACTTATTATATACGCCTTTTGTTTAAATTTACTGTATACGCTTTGCCACCTAATGGGTTCGAACCATCATGCAAGCAAACTTATATTTAAGAAACACGTGTTGATCCTAAAATAGAATACGTGTTAACCTGCATAAAAATTTATTTAGCATAAAAATTTATTTAATCTTGATACGTCAAATCGAGAGACTTTAACTTATTAACAGAAAATTGGCTTCCATGAAAAAGGGAGACGAGAGCAGTCAACACATGGCTATCAATGAGGCTATAACATAATCAAACAAATAACCAAAGTCACCTTGGCGGGAAGAAAAGACGTATGCACATTATGATCATTACAAGACAGTAAAAAACAGTACAAAACAAAAACCAGACAACAAAATGTTAGAAAAAAAATGGGTAAAAAAAAATCATACATTAGAATTCATGGGAACATTTGTTGTTTTGTGAGTGGTGGGGGCTCTTAAAGCAAAACCTTCTTTGATTCATATGTTTCTACAAAGGAAATAAAAAGGGTTAATGTCAAATTTGATATCTAAATTTATTTTTAATGTTTAATTTGATACTTAAACTAAACGATATAATGTGATGGAAGGAATGTTTAGCACGTGTGCTTTAGTAAAAAAACTATAAATACTTAATTGAGATAAACAAAAAAAAATTCAAGTATTAAATTAAACAATGAAATCAAATTTAAATATCAAAATAAATATTAAAATCAAACTCGCATATTAAATAGTAAATTAATCCAAGAAATCAACCTTTGGATCCCTTAATAAATCAAAAGTGTTTCTAGAAATAAAGGAAAAATCATTGTAATGGAATGAGAAAAGAAAAAGAAGACTTTATTGTAGAGACTGGGGACAACAATAATTTTTTCTTTGTTATGGTGTTCTTTTTTGCTTTAGCTCTTTCTTTCTTTTTTTTCCTTTTTCTTTTTACACTAAAATAAAGGTTTTTCTCAGCTAATCATGCCTTGATGAAATATATCAAAAAGATAAATATATTATTGTTGGAATTCGATATTGATTTTTTTAATATTAATTTCATTATAAATTTTTATCACACAAGAAACCTTTTACACTGATAACAATACCAATGTCAGTTAAACTAAGACTCAATCGACAGACATTCGATATTATTAAAATCATCATCGTTTTACTGTTTATATATTTTATCTTAATAAACATATTTTCGACTAATTATAATGTATATGTAGAATTCAACTAGTACAAAAACACATTGGATAAAGCTGAACAAATTCAGAAAAAATTAGACAAAATTCACACATAATATATGCACATAATAAAACTAAGATTCACACATCACAATTACAAATGATGAAAATCGAATCCAAATATTTAAGGTTGGAAGCCCAAACAACTTTTTCCAACCATTGCAATAACACAATATAATCAAAGGTTTTTTCCTCTATTATTAATATTAATATTATTTTGTAGCATTGCTTCATTTACAATCTTGAAATTAATAATTGTTGAAGTGATTTGATTGGGTATTGACATGCCTTAAAAGGGTTTCTTCTGATCCGAAAATCATGCAAATTGATCAACTTTGATTATCAATATAGTTTATGTCAAAACCCAAATCATCAAATCTTTTCGATACATTTTTATTCAATTTTTAATAAATTAATCAAATCTTTGATTAAATGCAAGACGAATCGCGAGAGGACAACAACCTATGTTCGCGAACCCAACACGTAAGGGGAGTTCGCAAGTTCAGCGCGCATGAACTAAGGGAAGGCCATCATCTCAGTTCACATATATCCAAGGAGCTCACAGAAAGGATTGCGTGCTCCACAATCAAACCAAACACGTGTCCAGTAGATCCGGAGCTTGCTCAGAATATTAGTCCTAATAACAGAAAGGACTGCAGTACCAAGGACAGAGAATGTCAGTATTAGGAATAGTGGAGTCAAGACAAAACGATGAGGTCATATCATGAGCTGTAATAGTATGTATAAATACTCAAATACTCACATCAATAACACATGAGATAAAATTACTCAACAATTTTCATAATTAAGTTTAAATGAAAATATTTTTATTATTTTTAATAGTAAAACAAGTCATTTGAACACATTAAACTTGACTTGGAATTGTTTTTTCAAAGTCGGTCTTGACTCAATTTATAAACTCCTTTAATCATAAGTAATGTTGAACAAATAACTTTTGAAAAAAAATTAAAGCTATAATGATATATTTTTTTAAATAACATTCATTTATCATTTAATATATATATTTTAAAATTTATTTCAAATATATAATAATATATATTAATATCCAAAATATGGTTTATATATTAAAATTAAATTTTGCAGATTTATTGCTTAAAAAGAATTTTATATCACATATATCAAAATATTAATGAGTTAAAATGATTTATTTTTTTATATTTTTATTGAAATGTCATAATTTAACAAAATATAATACATTTAAATACATATTTTTTACTTTATAACCTTAGTACAAATATATATCTTATCATCTCAAAAATATTTTTTTACCACAACACCAAACATTTAAATATTAAAAGTTAAAATATGCTATTAGTCCATGTACTTTTATAAAAATTGAGATTTAGTCCCTATACTTTAAAAGTTAAAAATTCAATCCTCTTACTTCTTCAATTTAAAAATTATAGTCCAATCATTATCGTCGTTGATAGTTTTTGTTAAAGTTTGTCAACTTATTGTGTTTATTTTCCATCACTCATATGACATGAACAAGTCACATAAAGCAGTTTAATCAACATGCCAAATTGACAAAATTTAGAGATACAATACTTACGATTTTAATAATTGAACTGATATTTCTAAATCAAAATTGTTGGATTGCTTAATTTCTAAAATTTTAAGTGCAAGAATCATAAATTTTTTCAAAGTACAAGGACTAACAATATATTTTAATCAATTTAAAACTAAACTTTTCAAAAATTACATCTCCACCCCACTTTTCAAAATAAAGGCTACAACTAGCACTTAGTATTAGTGTATTAGTACGCAAAATTAAAAGATTCCCATAAACTTTGTTTGGTCCAGGTCGCTATCTTCATTGTCTAAAATTTTATTCAATTCTTCTCAATCCGGTCCCGGCTACCCTAAAATGAATTTTTTTTCATTTAAATCCTGTATAGTTTATAAAAATTTAAATTAATAATGATAAAATTACACTTTGACTTCAAAAATGATAAAAAAATTGATTTAATCTTTTAAAAATTATAAAGATATAGACTATTAAAATAGTGAAATTATATTTATACTACCATAAAAATTCACAATTTAATTTTGACCCCAAAATTTCCTGGTTTCGCACTGTTGATATAGGCTACAAGATAGTAATTTACCAATTTAATCCCATCATTCCGTATTGTTTCGCTAACAAACGTAACATTAAAATAAATTTTTAGTGTAAACTATAAACCCAATTGTGTCTTTCATTTTATTTTGGTCATCTAACTATTAATTTTTTATTTATTTAATCATTAAATTTTTTGAAATGAAATATTTTAGTCACTTACCCATTAGTTGCCATTAGATGAGTGACGGTAAGTTACGTGGGCTTTTTTTTAGTCTAATAACAAATTTAGCCCTCTAATGTTTATATATTCTATCACTTTTTTAAATATAAAAAAACAACAAATTTAGTATTCAATATTTACAAAATTTATCATTTTAATTTCAATTCTAAATAATTTAATAAATTTAGCTTTCAGCATTTAAAAAAAAATTAATATAGTTCTAATTCTAAAAATTTTTAAAAAATTTATTCAAGTGATGAAAAACCCAAAATTAAGTGTTTTTAGAATATAAAAATAATTAAATTACTCACTTACTCTAGAGCATTCGAACCCACATTCTTTTATATTAATAATAATATTCATACCAATCGAGCTAAAACTCAGTCTACAATTATTTTTTCATGTCACTTTAAAACACAATAAAAAATTCATACCACCAAATGTTAACAAATGTGACTAATTCCCACGGTTGAGAAGTCAATTTTTTGAATAAAAGAAAGATTCTTTTGATTATATATGGATAAAATACTAAAATCATCACTAAATTTCGATTCATCATTTCAGTTAGACCTAAAAGCTGTAGAAATTTTAGTTTACTCTCTTTAGAAGTTATGAAATTGTAAACAACTAAAATAATAAAATTAAATTGTAATTTTTTAAAAATTTATAATTTAAAATTGGCTCGTCAAGAAAAGGTTTATGACTTCTCTCTTGATTTCAGTAAGATATTTTCGTAAATTTAACTATCAGCTTTGCATTAAATGTCAATTTATATTTAATGTGGATTCCAACTCTTGGTCTAGTAGTATTAGGTGCTCGTTGCAAAAACTCACGTCGTTGGTTTGAATTATAAGAACAATGGTGAATCTAAAAATTATTTTGAAAGGATCGGAGTTAAATTAAAAATAATTAAGAGATAAACATATAATTTTATCATGTATTAAATTATAATTATATTATTTTTGAAGAAACTTAACATATTTTTTTTTAGGAGCCAAAGTGTTATTTGACAATATATTAATTTATAAATTAAATATTTCTCAACGAGATGCATAACAAAATTTCCATTTTTAGGGAAGCTAAAGCTCTATTTGCAGCTTTAAATTCCCCCGTGCATAGGGGCAACCCTATTGAATCTTAGCTATGTTTGTCGATTGAATTTTAGCTCGATTAGCTTAAGCATTGTTGCCAATACAGGAGATGTAAGTTTGAGTGCGGTGAAATTCATTATCCTCCTATTTATGAGTTGGAGAAATGCTATGAGTAGTTATAGGCATTGTATGAAAAAAAAAGATATGATCAGAATTTATAATGAAATTATTCAAAACAAGTCGTAATTTAAATTAACCCTACTTATCAAATTCTTTTAATATCCAAAATTTTATTGAAATTTTTTTGACAATTTATGAATCCCATCCAACAATGACTTTCAATCCGTAATATATATATATATATATATATATAATTAAAAAATGTTATTAAAACATTAAGAAAAATATTTGGTACACTATCCGTAAAGTTTTTAAACTCCACAAATAAGATCAAAGGATTGGTAAGTGTTTTATAAAGGTATAATAAATTATTTAAAAAAAAACGTGATAATTTTTTAAGACTACTTATGAAATAAAAAAAAATACACTGTCAATATACTATATACTAATCCAAACATTAATTATTAACCCTTGAGATATAATTTGGCTTGCAAGAAATGACAAACTTGTTTTCAAATCAATTAAGTTACATTAATAATATTGCCTAAAGTCATGTTTACTTGCAAAGAAAGTGATTTGGAGTGATAATTAAGCCTCTAATAATGTTGGTAAATAGGATTTTTTTTTTAATTTTAAAAAATGTCATTGTTTGGACTTGATTGATTAAAAAAACATTAAAACTTATTATTAGGCCTTAAAATTGTTGTTTTACCTAATGCATATCTCAATCCTTATAAATTAATCTTTTATCAAATTACTTAGTTAGCAATTAAATTATAATTATTAATCATTTATTAAATACTAAAAGATGATTAAATATTTTGATAAAATAATATTTAAGAATAAAAATGAAAATTTCATAGTATTCCATAAATAATTTATGTTGGAAATAAAAAAAATTAAAATATAATTTTTAACTCCTAAAATACCTTAAAGAATATTTTTTAAATTGATTTTCCTGATATAAAAAATTTAAAGCGAATTTAAGTCAAAAGTACTTTTGAACAATTAAAATTCATAAAGGGATCGATCCCTCTACGTAATAAATTTTTTTTTTTCTTTTGCACCGTTATAAAAGCACGATTTATATAGTTTTTAACAATTATTTTTTAATCTTAGATGATGATAAGATACAATCTCATAGTACCACATTTAATGTTTTAATAATCAGACCGGTGATTGAATAGGTCAAACCATCGATTCTCGATTCAATCAGTTTGATCGATTCGATTGTCAGACCAACAATAAGTAAACAAGTAATTAAGAATTCATAAAAGTCTATTTTTTTTTAAAATACAAAATTTTATTAAATTAGTTCAACCTGTTCAACTATCAATTTTTGTTTCGATTTTTTATTTTACCAATTTCAATAAGTTTTCGAGTCAAATAAATTTTACCCTTTGTTCAAACCGTTATATCGATCAGTTCTAGATTAGTTCAATCCGGTATTGTTCCAATAACACTAATTATATCATCAAATCTTTACAGAATTTAAATTTAAATACCAAAATTGATCTAATTTTCAAGTTCAAGGACAAAAATAAACCATAAAATACAAATATGAAAATAGACCTAATTATAAAATTTAAAGACTAAATAATTATATTATTATTTTAATTAATGTAGAAAATAATGGTTGAATTTCTGAAAAATATAATTTTTTTTAAACTACTAGATTAGACTATTTTTTAATTATTGGATTAGATTTTCATATGAAAACGTTTTCAACGTATTTGCGAAAAAACGTTTTTAACTGAAAACATTTTCAACATAATGACAAAAAAATATTTCGAATTAAAAATCTTTTTACCACATCAATTGAAAAAGCTTTCAATTGAATTTTTTTTTTACAAATCCATTAAAAATGCTTTCAAGTGAAATTCGTTATTTCAATCTAGTAGTGTAATTTTTAGAAAATACAGCTTAATCTAATAATTTTTTTTAAAAAAAACGACATTTTTAAAAAATTTACTCGAGCATAATTATAAAAAAAGACACGTAGACAAATTAGTTAAGGTAGGGACAAGACAAAGGCATGGGGATCTCCACTTGCCCGCGCAGGGTCACCCCCCCCCCCCCTTGCCTTAACCCCTCTCACTCTCCCACTCTCCCACTCTCTCTCTCTACCTCTTTCAGTATTTGAATGTTCAAAAAAAAAAAAAAAGCTTTCAACTTTCTTCAACGGACCCTTCTTTATTGCCGCCGTTCTCACGCTCTCCGTTGTCACCTCTCTGCTAACATATCTTTCCACTTTCATTTTTTTTTAAAAAATCAAAATTTTTCTTCTACTTTCTTTCAAAATTCCTGATTTTCCCTCTAAATTTCCGTTCTAGATTTCTGGGTTTTTTTTGGGGTTTAGAGTTAAATGAGTGAAAAATGGAGCCATTTGGGCATCGAAGGCCTAAGATTTCGAGCTTCTCTGATGATCTAAACTTAACTCATTTTCAACTTTCTTCAACAAGAGGTTCGCTTTTCTCTTTTCTCTTTTTTAATTTTTAGAATTATTTTTGAAGTAATATTTTCGCTTGGTTTTGGGGAATCCGAGGCAAAGGAAAGTTTTTTTTTTCTTCTTTTTCTTTTTTGAATTTTTTGTTCCTTTATTATATCAAGATTCCATTTGTTTTTTCTCTTTTATTCCGGTGAATTTAGTAAGTCCAAAATTTTTCTGGTTCTTAATCTTACTTTCCTGGATTTTCTTAGTTACCAAACACAACATTTTCCCGCATTTGTTCTTGTTTTTTCTTCCTTAGTTTCTCACTAGTTAAATGTTAAAGCTTTCAAAAATGCTGTTTTTTTTTGTCACACTTATTCTTGAAAATTTATCTTAATTTTTTTAATCATTTCTCTAGCTAGCATGCGTTTTTACTATATGATTTCATGGCTTTTAAAAGCTTATCTTCTAAAATAATTTTAAAGCCTTAACCTTTTCTTTACTCATGGAACAGCTTATCCTAATACTTTTATAGGAATTTTTTTCTCAGGAAACAAACAGGTTAAAAAACAGAGAAAATTTCCAAATTTGACATCTGATTCTGTTTCCTGCATTAGTAATACTAAAGACCAAGATCAGGTGATGATTTTTTACTATATGATTAGAATGAATACTCATTTTAGCTTTAGCTTCTATTGAATAGTTATGTGAATGCCAATTATGTTTATGTTTTTTATAGTTAATGTTTGAATTGGGTTTGAGATCTTCAAAACAATCAAGTGGGATCCCAATGAAGAAGTTGTTAGCACGAGAAATGTCGAAAGAAATCGAATCTCGAAGAAGATCGTCGAGCGTTATAGCTAGATTGATGGGGCTTGATGGATTACCACCTGAACAGAAACGAGCAGAGGGTGCCGGGTTTTATAACCGGCGATCTTCTAGGAGAAACTCGAAGGAGGAACCGGAGTTTAAAGATGTTTTCGAAGTATCGAAAATGGAGAGAAGCGGCGGTGGTTATTCTTCGCTGGGGACTGTAAACTTGAAGCTATCTGATGCTGAGGTTGCTTTTATCCAACAGAAGCTTATGGAGGATAAACGTTTTTCGACTGATGAAAAGCTTCGGGATTGTGAGGAATTTGATGATACACTCGAGGTGTTAAATTCCAACGCGGATCTTTTGTTGAAATTCCTCGAGCAACCGGATTCGTTATTCGCTAAGCATTTGAATGATCTGCAAGGTGTGCCATTGCAGTCTCATTGTGGTCGAATATCGGTCTTGAAGTCATCACGCACTCGAAACAATGATGATGGCCGATCGAAGCACCGTAGTAAATCTCCTCAAGGTCATCACTTGTATGGGAAGCACGCAGCTCATAATCGTCCTGAATTGCCTATGGTTCAATTAGACGAGAAAAACGAGCCAACTATTCTACCGACAAGAATTGTTGTATTGAAACCAAATCTCGGGAAATCATGGAATTCTACTAGAACAGCTTCATCACCTTGTTCTTCTCATCATTTTCCATCTGAATGCATCGAACACCTTGAAATTTCAGGTATCGAGAGTAGTGAGGCAGAAATATGGCGCAAGAAAAAGGTTCACCAAGATATCGGGTTTTCAAGGCCTAATTCTAGGGAATCGAGGGAAATGGCGAAGGAGATTACTCGGCAAATAAAAAATAGCTTTAGCAATGGCTCGATGAAAATTTCAACTTCTAAATTTCGAGGATATGCGGGGGATGAGAGTTCGTGTGATGTATCCGGTTCTGAATCTACAAATGATTCTGATGTAATAACATCCTACAGAGATAAACGACATAGGAGGCTATCATCCCGTTCTAGTGAATCATCGGTTTGTAGAGAGGCTAAGAAGCGATTATCTGAGAGATGGAAATTAACACACGGGTCTCAAGAGGTGCAAATGGTTAGTCGGGGTAGTACACTCGGTGAAATGCTTGCTATCTCTGATAGGGAAACGAGCTCAGCTAATTCGAGTAGCCCGGCTGTTGGAGAAGGATGCAGTGAGATCGGTGATCGTTCTCGGCCAGCAATGTGGAAAGAACCTTTAGGGATTAGCAGTAGGGATGGTTGGAAAGATGGATGTCTCGGTAATCTTTCAAGATCACGATCTGTTCCGGCTTCTTCTACCGACTTTGGAAGTCCTAGAATAAGCACTCGTCATGGAAGTCTACGTAGAGACAAGTATGTGATCCCAAAAGCAGAAAAAGGCAATTTTAATCCATGGGAAGCTTCGTTGGTTACTGGTAACCAACGATCCCGTGGTAATAAATCTCGATTTTCAAGTAGTAGTTCCAGTAGTATCAAGGAAAATAGCTACACTTCACCAGATATTGTTATCACCCCACACCAATCGTCCACAGAATCTGCTAGCACTGCCATGGATTTGAGTTCTGTTCTCGAGAATACATTGGAAGTTAATGATCCGAAAAAGCCTTCGGACACGGAATTATCTGCTTCTCCTTCAGTGAATGCCGATGTTTCTAGTGGAGATGTATGTAACTCGGAGCCCAAGGTATTCATTTTTCGTTCGAATGGTGTTTTAGCTCGTATGTTTCCAAATACACACATTCTAATACTCAGTTTAATAAATGCAGGAACCATCTGTATCGGAACTAGGATCTCGAGCAGGCTCTAAGGAGGGAGATCAACCGAGTCCGATTTCAGTCATAGAAGCTCCTTTCACCGATGATTTATCATCCGGTTCTGAATGCTTTGAAAGCATTAGTGCTGACCTCCATGGTAATTCACGACTCTTGTTCATTCCGTGTCTATCTCATGTTTACTTGTGATCCTATCTTTTATGTATGTTTTATTAGGCCTTCGTATGCAACTGCAACTATTAAAACTCGAAACAGAGGCGTATGAAGAAGGAACAATGCTTCTTTCAAGCGACGATGATGGTGATCGAGTATCTATTCAGTTAGCTGCGGCCGAAAAGAATTTGGAGTCCCTATACATAGTCGATGTCTTGGTTGATTCTGGAATCAATGGAGCTGACCTTGATACCTTCTTAGCAACATGGCATTCTCCAGAATGTCCGGTGAATCCAACGGTATTCGAAGAACTCGAGAAAAAATATCATAATCTGAATTCTTGGTCAAGGGCCGAAAGGAGGCTGATGTTCGATAGGATCAGTTTGAAGCTACTCGAGATCTATCAACAATATATAGATCAATTCCCATGGATAAAAAAGCCTGTAAGAAAAATTATTCCGGAGTGGAACATACGAGAGCTCGAAGATAGCTTGCACAAATCACTGGTAAGTGAAAACAAGAAACCGGACATGGATTCCGAGATACGTGAATGGTTGAACTTGAGGGACGATATCGATGTAATCGGTAAGGAAATCGAGAGATTGTTGGTTGATGAACTAGTAGGTGAGGTAGTAGTTTGTGTTTAGAAAGTTGAGCTTTATACAAAATGATTGAAATATTATCATTTTATGAATGTATAAATAAGTTCTAAATCTTTACACCAGCAAGAAGTATCATGAAGGTATCAATATCTAATATAATTTGGTCCATAAATTTGATAATTTTTTCAATTTAGTACTTAAATTTTTTTTTCCCGATTTTGACTCGTGATAATGTGGCACAAAGATTTTCTGATCGATGGGTGTTATGATATCCAAATTATATTAGATATTTATATATATATATTGGTGAATTATAAGGGAAGAGCAAAGCCCTAACAATAACGTAATTGATACAATTCGAATCCAGGCCACACTTGGGGCAATGAATACTCTTGGCTATCATATCAATACACAAGGTTTTAGATATTTATATTTAATCATAATTTTAATTATAACGTAAAAGTATCATGGAAACCCTTGTACTAAGAATCGAATTGCATTTTGCTCCCTCCACTCAAAGAATAACAAATTAGTGCATGTAGGTTAGATTAAAGAGTAAATTGATCATTTTATTAAAAGTTGGTCTCTGTATGTCGGCATAAGATACAAATGGCATGTCACGTATAATTCTCTGATTATTCTGTCAGTCACCCAATTTTTAATCATAAAAATAGATGAAAATTTTAATAAAAAATAGTAATTTACTCTTTGATGTAGCATAAAATGATTAATTTATTTATATTTTTAAATAAAAATAAAATACAGTTTAATTAATACTTCCAAAAGAAATAGAGGTAACAATGCCAAATTCAATGTACAAACTAAAATTCCATTGGATTTTCTTGTTCAACATTGGTAATCTTGACATCAAATCTTGGTAGTAGACATGTGAGATGTCCAAAATTGAGCAGACTTAACCTTAGAAACACTAGCCAAGACTTGTAATGGTGCCACATCTCCAACAATTGTCACCTTCTTTGCTCCAATGTGCTTTGTTAAGGTACCCAAAACCATACACAATTTTTTTTTATTTTAATAATTTAATTATTCTATTTTATATTTAAAAAAGTAATTTTTTATTAAATTAAAGTTTCTTGTAATATTTTTTATTGCATAGTAAATCATGCATACCTTTCATTTTGGACAAATGTTTCCTCACTTTTCCTTCACAACCTTTGCAGTGTAATGACACCTTTAGAACCACAACCTGAAACCACATTTAATTGAAAAAAAAAAAGAAAATTACTTCAATTAATCAGAATTTGAATTTAATATAATTCGATTTTATTATCGATTTCGAACTTATAATTTGAATCTAAAACAATTTAAATTAAAAGTAAATTAAATAAAAAATAGTTAAAGATTTAAATCAGATGAGACAACTCATTTAAGAACACAAAGACATTATTCTTTATACGTTAAATTAAAGAGTAAATTGATCTTTTCTGTTAAAATTTCTATTTATTTGTACTATTAAAAATAGGTGTGGTGTGTCACATATACATCATTTTGATATATAGAGACTAATTTCTAACAGTAAAAATGAATATAATTTTTAACAAAAAGATCAGTTTAATTTTAATCTCTAATTTATCCAATTTTTTTAAGCAGAGAAAGTAAAATACAATCTAACTCCTAGTGAAAGGAAAGTCCAGTTATCCACCCAGGCTCAAAGGTTTGCTCGAAATTTGAGTAAAAATATTATGCCTGAAAAATTTTTCTTGACTAAAAAAATTAATCCCATTCAAAATATGAGCTAGGTTGGCCCATTTTTAAGTTTATACTAATTTATATTATGTAATTTAGAATATATTTTAAAAAATAAATCTATAATACATGTGAACATTAAAATAATTTAAACAAAATTTTAAACTCATATTTTTTGTCGATCTGAACTTGAACAAGTAGTACGTTAATATTATACTTAAACTCGAACTAAACCGGATAGGTCACCTCTAGACTCCATGCTACTTCACTCTCAAAATTATGTTTAAACAAAAAAACACATCAACCCAAAACGAAGCGATCCAAACCTGAACTAAATGTAAAATGAAGGAGAGGAGGGAAACCTGGTGTGCAGAGGGTTTTGAAAGAATGGGTTGATCTTGTTTTATAGGCATAATCTTGTTATTACCCGCATCTGCACCAGCATCTTTCATGTCGGAAGAAATGCTTTTCCTTGTGATAATATCCATTGCCTTCGATGAACTCTTCTTCTTCTTGAGATCATTAGCTGAAACTGAAACCGTATTACTTGAACACCATTTGTCATAGTTCTTAAGCAAATGGTAAGGCAGAGGATTGATTGGCGGCGGGTGAGCGGTGCAAGGCAGGGTTTTTGTGAATCTTTTGGCTGCGGCGGCGGTGGTGGTGGTGGGGTTTTGGCCACCCGCGGTGGCTGAGACTTGGTCTTTGCTTAAACATATGGCTGTTGAAGCTTGGGATGCACACAGTATATTCATTCCTTTCATTTATAACTAATGACTAATGGCTTAGAGAGTATGTAATAGAAGAGAAAAACAGAGCAAGTTCTTCATTTATTGCAAGAGAGAGAGGGGGGGGGGGGAATCCCACTCTTTCACTTTCTACAAATTTATAAGTTACTCCCTCTATTTTAATTTATCGGAATTTAGTCCCCAAGTTAGTGTTATTGGTAAGCCATTTGTCGATTTCCCAAAAAACGATAATGTTTAACAGTATAACCCATTTGAATTAATTTTTCGATTTTCATAAGATGATCAAATTTTGACAATTTAAATCAGAGACACCGACTTCTTAAAAGATGAAATTCACAATTGATACGTATCAATATTGATACGTGTCGTTTCAGTCTTAAATCAATATCGAATAATTTAAAATTTGTTTCAATCAAATTGATGTTTGTTTTACGATCCATAGAGATTAATCTTTTTAAGAGTTTCACTATCTTTCCAAATAATATTATCTTTAAGATTCAAATTCGACGTGTCTTATCATTGTAGTCAACATTTATCGATATTTGGTATAAGAATTTGATATAGAAAAGGAGTATTGGGGAGACCAAAGCGATGGATGAGGAGACATATACATATGGGTGAGTTAAATAAAACATAAAAAGTTTCATCGTTTTCGATTGAAGACAGAACTGTTTGGTGTGTCGGTCAGGTGGGGGGGGGGGGGGGTGCCTTCTTCACACCATAAGAGACACTCCAACGGTTAATTTTTCACCGCCCAGCTTCCTATTATTATTATTATTATTATTAAGGCTTACACTAAGAAGAATATAGTTCAAAAAATTAATTAATTAAATATGAGATTTGAGTTTAAGATATTAATTGGATTTTATATTATTTATTTAATTAAAGGTATTATTTTTTTAATAATTTCATTATATGTTTTGATTATATTTATTGAGATTTTTGACACAATGCTTAGAATTACTCATAGTCATTCTTAATCTATAAATATTTTAATAATTTCATTATTAGTTCTGATCATATCTATTGAGATATTTGACACAATACTTGGAACTACATATAACCTCTCCTCAACCCATAAATAGGAAGATAACGACTTTCAACGTACTCAATCTCACGTCCTCCTGCATTGACAACAATGCTCATACAAATCGAGTTAAAACTCAATCGACAATTCCAGACATTATTGAATTAATGTTATGGTGTTCAATGGCGGAGCCTATTAGAGGCCCAGGGGACCATGGTTCTTAAAGTTTTTTTTTCAATTTAGTTCTTTGTAAATATATTATGATTCTTTCAAAAATATAAGATCTCTTAAAGTTTAAGATTTTTGCAATTGCTCCTTTGTATATATATCATAATCTCCTTAAAATGGCAAAATTTTTAATTTAAACTCTCTATAATTTATAAAATTTTAAATTAATAATGATAAAATTACATTTTATCTCTTAAAAAATAACAAATATTTAATTTAATTCTTTAAAAATTATAAAGATGTAAACTATTAAAATGATGAAACTACATATCGTAAAAATATGAATTTAATTCCAACCCTCCTAAATTTTTTTTAACTGTCACTGTTGGTGTTATATTTAATGTCAATCGAAAAATTCTTTTATTATAAGAATATGATTAAATTTATTTTTTTAATATTAAAAAAATTAAATAAGATCAAATTTGAATAAAATTAACATTTAATGATTGAAAAACTATTATTTTTTGTTTAACAAAATTAATCAATAGTGAACATATGAATAATTTCGAATTTAAATTGTTTTAGAGTTGAAAGCCATTTTAAATTTACATGTTCAAATTAAATTTTATAAATAATTTAATATAGTTGCTTAAAAATATTGAAATTTTGTATTCCATGTTTCATAATATTAAACTAATTTGAATAAGATGCTTACAATAAACAATTCAACTTTTTTTTGACAATAATAAATTTTCAAGAGAAAATTCATAAATTCATAAATTTATCATTTGAGATTGGAAATATGGTATTTTAGTGTGCAAAAATTCTAATTATTAACAAATAATTAGATAGAAAAAAGAAAGAAAAAAAACTAAATATTATTTAACTACACAACGTAGATGTGAACAATTGGAGCTGATTATCATAAAAGGAAAGAACAACATATCTTCCTATATAGAGGCTCAAACAAACAGCTAAAATTTCCAGGTAATGTAGAGCAAAGATCATCATAATAATAGTAATAATAATAATGAAATGAATTGACAAAAATACAGCTGCAGTTCACAGTATACATACTTGTTTCCCGTATCAGTTCGTTTTTCGGTTTAAGCTCCCTTTCCTTCATCTTCATTCAAAATACGATTCCGGAAATCGTTCACCATAAGGGGTAACCCTTCCCTTAGGGGTATTTTCGGCTCCCAGTTCAGCAGCTCCTTTGCTTTGCTGATGTCCGGTTTCCTCATATGTGGATCATCCGCAGTGTTTGGTTTATATTCTATCGTTGCACTTGGATCGATTGTGTCTTTGACGACCTGAAGTGAATTTGGAAGGCTTTAATGAATTGTAAGGTTAACTTAGTTAATGAAAAGTAAGTTGGGTTCAGAAAAACAAACCTCGGCTAATTCGAGCATGGTGAATTCTCCCGGGTTGCCGAGATTAAAAGGTCCTATGTGCTCACCTTCCATTAAAGCAACGAGTCCATCAACCTGTCATTCATAAAGGTACGAATTTTCTTCAAATTGTATTATACATATGTTCTTTCAACTTCACAATACTCGAACAAATACCGATAGAAGTCACCAAGAAAAAGGCAGTGTACCAAAAGAAGTCGCGATAATAAACAGGTAGACATACCAAATCAGAAACATATTGGAAGCTTCGTGTTTGTTTCCCATCACCATAAACAGTCATCGGTTGTTTCCGAATGGCCTGTGATACAAAACGACAGTTGTTACAAAATGTTAAATGATTCAAATCTTAACCAAATCCTACACATGAACGCCAAAAATTATTAGAATGAGAATCAACCTGAGCAACAAAATTGCTAACAACACGTCCATCATCCAAGCACATGCGAGGGCCATAAGTGTTGAAAATACGAGCAATTCGCACCTGCAGCCACCAATTATAACCATTTGAGTGTCATGGGAATGGTATCTTTCAATTATCATGTGACCTATTTTATCTCCTTTCGAAGCACTATGGCCGATTTATGGATCTATAAACCAATTAACCCATCACAAGTTCTTTCGCCCTTGTTGAGTATCAAATGTTACAATAGTCCAAGTTATAACATTAGATCAGGCTATGCTAAATTGTAAATCGACTGTCAATGCCATGGGATAATTAAAAGCATACCCTATTACCTTGTACACGATTCAAGCATTCCCACATAGTTCAACTACAAGTAAATAACGAAAAACCATACCTCAACATCGGCACCTCGATGATAATCCATGGTTAAGGTTTCAGCAGTCCTTTTTCCTTCATCGTAGCAACTCCTCTCGCCTAATCACAATAACATTACACAACGTAAACACAAAGAAGATTCAGCAACCAAAATAGAAAAACTTGTTGCGCTTTTATAAGCTCCTCACCGATCGGATTAACATTTCCCCAATAGGTTTCTTTCTGAGGATGCTGAAGGGGATCACCGTAAACCTCACTCGTGCTTGTAAGCAAAAACCTGGCCCCAACTCTCTTTGCAAGCCCCAACATGTTAAGAGTACCCATCACATTTGTCTTGTAACTTCACCAAGTTAAGGATCTCAAATAAACATAATTCAACCAATAACAAAAACCCATTAATTCGAATCGTTTTGTTAAACATAAAATCTAAAGAAAAACACCAAAACCTAATGCGAACTCGATACTAAAAACCAAAAATTTTATACTCTTTACAAGCCCCAACATATTAATAGTACCCATCACATTTTTCTTGTAATCTAACCAAGTTAAGGATCTCAAATAAGCAATAATTCAACCAATAACAAAAACCCATCCATTCTCAAATAAGCAATAATTCAACCAATAACAAAAACCCATCCATTTGAATCGTTTTGTTAAACATAAAATCTAAAGAAAAACCCCCAAAACTAATGCGAATCCGATACAAAAACCATTAAATTCATACTCTTTGCAAGCCCTAACATATCAATAGTACCCATCACATTTTTCTTGCAATCTCACTAAGTTAAATATCTCAAATAAGCATAATTCAATAAAAAACAAAAACCCATTAACTCGAATAGTATTGTTAAACATAAAATCTAAAGAAAAAAAAAACAGAAACTAACGCAAAATTTACACAAAAACCCATTAATTTCACTCTCTTTGCAAGCCTCAACATATTAAGAGTAGCAATCACAAATTTCTTGTAATCTCACCAAATTAACGATCTTAAATAGGCATAATTCAATAAAAAACAAAACCCCCTTCAATCAAATAACATAAACTATCATAGAAATCTAAAGAAAAAACCAAAAACTAATGCAAAATTGACACAAAAAACCATTCATTTCAGTCTCTTTGCAAGCTTCAACATATTAAGATTACCCATCACAAGTTTCTTGTAATCCCACCAAGTTAAAGATCTAAAATAAGCATAATTCAATGGTAAACAAAAACCCATTCAATCAAATAACATAAACAATCATAGAAATCTAAAGAAAAATAACAAAAACTAATGCGAAATTGAAATAAATTATAGTAAAAAAGGATATGATGGTCTTAACGGGATTATATTTATAATGAACCGGTGAAGCGGGGCAAGCTAAATGATAGATCTGATCTACTTCCAAGAGAATCGGTTCAACGACGTCATGTCGAATCAATTCGAACCTCGGATTCCCAAAAAGATGAACCACGTTTTCTTTCCTCCCAGTGAAGAAATTATCGATAACAATCACTTCATCGCCTCTTCCAATTAGCTTATCAACGAGGTGACTACCGACAAACCCAGCACCACCGGTGACGACGATCCTCATCCTCCGTCGACCGATCCCGACGGGAACACGACCCATTTTGCCATGATTAGGATTCCGATAGGAAACGGAGAAGTCTTGGGTGTGGGAAACGACATCGTTAGAGAAAGATTTGGGGATCGAAGGGTGAGTCTCGGTTGGGCCTAAACGAGAGAGAGTTGGTTGGAGGATGAAGAAAGTAGAACCGATTAAAATGCCGATGAAGATGAACAAAAGGCGTTGTTCTTTGAAGAGATAGTTAATGGATCGAGGGAGAGATCTGGGGTGTTTTAAGGATTTGGGTGAGTAAGGAGGTGTTTGAGGTATTAAGATCTCTTCATCTCGCCTATGGTTAATGCTTGCTTGCTTGTGTAACTGTTTCATGGCTTAAAATTTCTGGGTTTTTTCCCTTTTGGTGTCGGAATTTGAATGAATGAAGTAAATATATGTTTTTCCTTTCAGCTATCGAGTTTGAAGAACTGAAGCTGAAGTTCAAAGAGGGAAAGCTGAAACACGTTTCAATTCATTGTTTTTTTTCAGCCAAAAGAAAGAAGCTTGAGATTGAAGGAACGAGATGAGAGAGATGAAGGAAGGATTTTTTTTTTTTTTAATTTTATTTTAATTTAGAAATATTAATGATTGAGAGAGAGAGTAATTTGGAAGATAATTTGATTAAAGATAATCATGAGTTAGAAAAAATGCTATTTAATTTTTTCTAAATATATATAAAATTATTGAAAAATATAAATATTCTTCTCTTAAACAATTATGATTTATTTTTTTTATTTTTTCGATTGAATTGATATCTAATTATCTATACCATTGATCCAATCATAAATTTTATATACATGGTGTTAAAATTTTTAAACCAATAGCGAAAATTAAAACTTTATTTAAAAATTCGAAAATTCAATATCAAATTTTATTCAAATCAATTCGAAATCGAATATAAATGGATTCGAAAAATTTAACTATCAAAATAAATAAATTTTATTAGACAAGTGTATACATTTTTATCATATTCAACTTTAGTTTGTATTCAAATAAATAATTGATTTCAAATTTATTGGTGAAAAGAGTGACTTATTGATCCAATGAGATTAGTTTGGGTTTAAATCGTCACGATTTCAAAAGGATAATTTAATTACAAATCAAAGTTTAAGGCTTATATGTCGATTGAGTGTTAATTTGATTGATATAATTATTATTACCAATAGAAAAAAATATGCATTCAAATACGTTGAAATGCATTATCTTCTTATTTATTAATTGAAGATTATATTGATAGTCTACTCAAAATAATATTGTAAAGAGATACCAAACTAAGCATTTCATTAGGCCCATAAGAAGAAAAACCCTTTAATTATGTAATTTTGGGTTAAAAAGGAGAGCCCAAATTAAGAAATTTCAATGCTCCAAAATCAAGTCCTTTTAATGTATGGGTATGGACTCCTAAATCCAATTAAAATCTTTTTGATAGAATAATAAATTATTTTTTATTGGCATAGGTGGTACTAATTTATATGGGTATTAATATAGCAATATTAAAGGTAAAAGTATTATAGAGGTATTTGTATTAAAAGTTATGTTATATTTTGTCTTTTTTATTTAAAAAAAAAAGAAGGTAAATTAGTATTTTTTATGTTAGATCAAGAGCAAACTAGTCATTTTGTTAAAAATCTCGTCCATTTTCACTGTTAAAAACCGATTCTTATACGTTAGCATGAAGTACACGTGACTAGTTATTTTGTAATTGTCTAGTTATTTTGTCAATCATGTCAGTTTTTAATAGTAGAAATAGATGATTTTTTTAACAAAAGAAGACCATATTACTCTTTGATCTAACGTATATAGATTAATTTACTCATTTTTTGAGTTGAAAGGGTAAAATGCAATATGACTCCTAGTCTAGGAGCCTCCATGGTACTTTTACTCAATATTTAACGGATTTTGGATAGAAATTTTATAATTTTCTTTGGATTAAAATATTACTATAACCAACAAGTATTGTGTACAATGGTAAGGTACATTATATTCTCAATAAGTGACACAGGTTCAAACTTTGAAGACAATATTGTTGGGAGTATTATAATATTTAATATTTGATATTTAATAATTTTATATATTTTTATTTATTGAAATTTTTTTATGTAGTCATATTAACATTATTTTAATATTTACATTAAATTAGTATTATACAATTAGTATAACTTTATTTTTTTTAATGTGTTCTAAATTGCATAAACATAAAAATAATATGATATGAAATATTATAAACTTAAAAATAGGTCGGGCCGGCCAATTTCGGGTCTTGAATATTCAAGCTCAAGCCCAACTCATATTTTAAACAAACTTAATTTTTTTATTCAAATTTATTTTTCGGAGTCTAATATTTTCGTATGGATCCTTTCAAATTTTAAGAGGGTCTTCAATGAACAGGGCTAATGTGAACGAACATGAAGTATATGCATATATCATCACTGATCTGTCACTAAAATACAATGGAAATTCATCATGATCCTCAAATCGACAGCAACACGTGAGAACAGGTGAAAAAAAAACCCAGAATTTCCATTGGAGCATTTTTTTTAAACACCTGTCGTACATGTTTTTGCGAGTAAAATTCAACAATAAGCACGTCAAACTCTTCTTAACAAATGTAAACTCATCAAGTCTCTATTTTTTTTTTTGTTCTTTAGTCATTCAAAGAAAAAAAAACAACAAAAATGGAAATTTGGTACGGGGTTACTTTATATTCAACGTTGAATCATAATCTTCTTCACCTACTCTGCTCTTTTTCATTTTTCAGACAGTTGGCTGATGCATGATTGTTACAACTTGCTTTGTTTTACTTGTTGTGGCAGCTGATGTTGTGGAACTCGTGGTCTGGGTCATTTTTCCTTTGGCTTTGCATGGACAAAAAATATAAAAATACCAGCAACTTATATATTGTTAAATTAGCCATATATACAGTAAAAAAAAAAAGTTAATTGATCAAATGGGTCGTTTTTTTTTTAAATTTAGGAAAATAGACCGTTTTTTTAGAAAGAGTGTGTGAAGACGCGTCCAATTGGATGTGCTTTCGACATAGTTGGCAAGAAAGCTCGTCCAGCTGAATAAGCTTTCTGCTGACATGTCAAGGAAGAGCGCTCAGTTGGACACGTTTTCTTTGTAATTTTTAAAAAAAATGCTTCTAGTTGGACACGTTTTCCAGACATGTCAACAAAAAGCTCACCTAGCTGAACAAGCTTTCACACTTTATCTCCAAAAACGATATATTTTTCTAAATTTTTTTAAAAAAATGACCTATTTGGTTAATTAACAATTTCTTTTTGACATATATGACCTATTTAACCTATATATATTATACATAAGGCTGAAAAAATATGTATAAAAAAAAATAAATAAAATTTTGGTTGAAATGGTAAAATTAAAATATTAAAGATAATGGTTTGGGTTTGGGATTTAAATCTATGTATTTTTTTCTTTGATTTTATGTAAAAATATAAAATAAAAAATAAAAAAAAAATCTTGTAGTATATTTGTTAATTTGAAAAAGGGGTAAATATCAAAATTATACTTAAACTTTGATTCAATGTGTAATGTCATACATAAATTTTAATTTTGTACAATTTTATACATAAAATTTTGATTTGATTCTATTTCCATAAATTACTAACATTGTCGAATTAGCACAATTTTACGTTGATATATTGTATACACAAACATTTTTATTATTTCGATATGAAAATAAATGTTCAAGCCTATTTTTCGAGTCTAATATTTTTGTCTAAACCCTCCCAAATTTCGAGCTTAAATGAATAATCCGATCTAAGTCTAATATAGCTTTTAACTTTTTTGATTCCTTCAAACATTTAAAATTTAATTTATTATTTACTAAAAACTAATAAAATTATATTTTGAACATATTAAAAATTTATAATTTAATTCTCAAACCTTAAATATAATTCATAACTTCACATATAAGAAATATTAGAAGGCACCTATCAATTAGGGTTTATTAATAATTTTTTAATATATTTGTTCGTGATAATCGCTTTTAAGGATAAAATTATGATAATTATGCTCGTAAATCATTTAAATTTGATTCGATCATTGTTGAGATGAGTTCAAGCTTAAGCAATGTGAAAGTCTAATCTAACTTGTGTGTTGTCAAAGGGATAATAACGTATGGGTAGATACTACCATATGTAATCACACCAGTATAAATAAAAAAATTATTACTTAATTTAATTTAATTTAATAAATATAGAATTTAAATAAATTAGCAGCGTTTATGGGAAAACGTCGCTATTGCTTAACCTTTAGCGGCGTTCATAAATAATCTGACGTTTACCGGTGCTTTCTCATAAACGCCACTAAAGGTCAGAGCAATAGCGGCGTTTACATTTTACGGCGTTTTCTGTCCAAACGCCGTTAAAAGTGCCGTTAATAATCCATTTTACTGTGTGTCTCACTATTAAGTTTGTTACAACAATATTTTAATTTTTTTTTATAATTATAGGTATCTTCGTTGTTTACGGTTTGGACGTAGACCCATTTGAGATGGGATGATATTTAACTAAATTTTAAATCGAGCTGGAGCTTCTTACGATTCCGATTCAATTCAACTCAATTATGGCTTCGGTGTCATACAATACCATTTAGTTTTGGGGCAAGCATGCAAATAGGAAAACAAACTTAATGGAGCTAATCTCGAAACAATTCATTTTTATTTTGGGAACTTGAACTTTTATGATAATATTCACTTTAACTCGAGACAATCTTTAAAATCAAAATCAAACTCGAAATTCTCACTATTCAAGTTTGTTGAGTATTTATTCTGTAGCAATTAAGAGCAAAACATACAAAAGTTGCATTCGAGGACCAAGAAACCGTGTAGTTTAGTCGAGGAAATACACATGTGCATGTATGAAACTGTCTAAATGGATACATGCATATATATATATGTATACGTGATTGTGATTGTGATGTGAGTTTCATTGCAATTACAAAAAGTTGGATTTTGGTGTACGCCGTCCAAGAATTTGTGTGTTTGACGCAAAAACCCTAATAGCGTGTTGGAATTTGGACACTACGTAGTTTTCTTACAACGTTGTTCGCCATCTTTTCTTTTTACGACACATGCATGTATGGCGTGAATATAGACGCCAACACGGTGGGATGGGGCCAGGGACCAAACCTAAAGTTTATTTCTAGGGACCTAAAAATAAATTATAGAATTTTAAAGAAGTAAAATTACAATTTTATTTCTCTATATACTTGTTATTTTAGAATTTTATAAGGACTAAACTGTAAGTTTTCCATCTTTGAAGAGGTAAAAGCGTATTTTTATCATTAAAATTGATCCCTGTCAACTGCGGCAAAGTCAGAAAATTTTTTAGGGAGACCGAAATTAAATTGTAATTTTTACGATAGAAAAATGCAATTTCACCATTTGAATAGACTACATCTTTATGATTTTTAAAGGATTAAGTCAAATTTTTATATTTTTAGGGAGTAATATGTAATTTTACTTTTACTAATTTAAAATTTTAAAAATTTTAAAGGGATCATACGAAAAAATTTTCATTTTAGGGGGGTTGGGGCTCGTGCCAACCCAACCCCCTTAGTTTCGCCACTACCTGTCAAATATGATAATTATTCACAAATTTACTCATTTCTTAAATTGATAGAGACAGAAAACGTGTTGTGTAAAAATTTAATAAGTTACACAAAAGAAATACAACTCCACTTCCAACCAAACATGATGATATATATAACTAATATGACCATATACTAAGGTAACTTTTTGAATAATTTCATTATAAGCTCTGATTATATTTGTTTTTTTTTTTTTTGACACAATGTTTAGAATTACCCATAGCCCATCTCCAAACCATAAATAGGAAGACAATGCGCTTCTGCGCACTAAAAATCAAACGTCCTCTTGCATTATTAACAATACATATGTCAATCAAGCTAAGATCCGGTCGACTATACTAATGTAATTAAATGTGATAAATGAATGATTGTTTTGAGAATACATTTGATTAAATACATGAATTATTAAGCATACATTATTTTCACTCAAACATAAAGTAAACGTGAAAAACGTCATTATGTGGTAGTTGAAGCTTGAAAACAAATATATATATTGACTATTGTTATAAATACAAAAAAGGTAAACCACTAAACTAGTCGCTTTTATTTGCCCCAAGTTATAATTTAGTTATTTATGTTTGAAATGTTACATTTTAGTCACTTACGTTATCATTTTGTTACAAAATGGTCACTCTGCCGTTACGATCTATTACCTCCCAAATGATAGTTCGACGTGACAGTTAAAATGAGTTTTAAATACCAACATGAATGTCCAGCTGGGATGAGAAAAAATAATTTTTTTTATGAAAATAGAAACAAAATTTTGCCTAATTAGTTTTTTTTGTTACCATCAAAGAAGTAAAGAGAAAAGAAGAGTAGAATGTCAGAGAAGAAGAAGAAGAAGAAATGGACACACCAATATCTATAACTGCTTGCTATAGTGGTTGCCCAGCTATGTTGAGAATTTCATGGTCGAATGAAAACCCATTTGACTGGCGCGTTGAACTACCATTTGGAAGGTAGTAGATCTTAATAGGAGAGTGACCATTTCGTAACAAAACGATAACGTAAGTGACTAAAACGTAACATTTCAAACATAAACGACTAAAATGTAATCTGAGACAAACAAAAGTGACTATTTTGATAATTTACCCATAAAAAATAAAATTTAAAATTTAGTGAGATGGAGGTTGACTTGGTAAATTATCCATTGCCACAAATCAAATCCGTCGCCACAGTCACCGCCGGTAAAACCAGTATATAAAAATGGAAATAACTAAAAGGTTGTGATTACTCTTTCGTCGCAAAAGATATGTGCCGCTGCTAATAAATAAAATAATGACTAAGCCATTAATTTGTTGCCATTTTTCATGGGTTGATGGAAGCAAAAATAAGGCAATCGAGAGGTCAAAAGCCATGTATATTTAATATATAAATAATATTAAATAAATTTCAAATATAAAATATTTATGTTTTAATGGGTGCTCAATGTTAGAAAGTAAAAAGTTAGAAATTTTATATTTTATTATTATTTCTCCGTTAGTCCGTGGATTTTTTATTCAAATATTATAAAAAAAATTATTAATAATTAAAATGGTATCTTCAAATTATTATTTGTCAAAATGGTATGTTTAGTTAAGTGAAGGGACTTTAAGTAGCGGTACTAAGGGATATTTTTGACACGTGTTTTTATTATTATTTTTATATATTTAAAAATTTAAAAAAATATTATTTTATTAGTGAAAGAACTTAAAGTGGTGACACTCGAGGTTTTTTTACAAAAAAATAAGAGAAAAATATAACTGGCACCCAGTGGAGGAACACTAAGCGGCGGCACCAATGGAGGGTTTTTAAGTGGGGGCACTAAGGGGTGTTTTGCCACTTGGTAGCACCCCATTGTGCCGTGTGTGTGTATTTATTTTATTTTGATTATGAAATTTAATTTGGGTGGTTGAAAATTTTTAAGGTTTGTGATAAAAATTAAATGAAATAAAATTTTTGTTATAAAATAAGAAAGGGGGGGAGCAAATAAACGGGAAAGAAAGAAAGAAAAGAAAGAAAGAAAGAAAGAAAGAAAGGAAGAAGGAGAGGAAAGAAAGGTAATCCGTTTATTTTTAAATTTATTTCAGTATGATATATTTTTAAAATCGTATTTTATTTATTGAAATTTTATTTAATTTTTAACAGATTTATTGAAGATGGATAATCAATTTTTTGTATGCATTTATTTTGATGGAGTAATTTTGAGAACATCGGTTGGATGTATATTTGATTATCGTGAACAAATAGGAATGAAATTTCGTCGAAATATCTCGGTTGATGATATGAAAGCAAGAATTAGTGCAAAAATTTTTAGACGTGGGAGAAGGATCTCGAAACTTTTCTACAAGTTTCCAGTTTTGACAGATCCCATCAAATTCACCGAGATGGAACTTGTAGACGATGAAGACGTGGAGACGAGATTGCTCTTTATTGTTCAAATCAAAGTGACCCAAATGCATCGGTTCAATTGTTTGCCGAGTTAGTTGATGTGGAACCTGTACAAAATGAAGATCCAACTCCATTAGAAAATGAAGATTCAACTCCGTGTATGGTGGTTCCAGTATCGTACATTGAAAGTCAATCAATCGTACGTGGGCTAGACATCGATCTTAATGCTGCTACGCCCAAGAATGATGCAGATCAAGATGGTGGATATGATAGTAGTATTCCTTCTGATCATGAAGTCGATATTGATAGTGATCCGGATGTGGATGAGGTCCTAGATGATATTGACGATGTAGGGGCGAATGACGATGAAAATCCAGTTACACATATTGTGATGCACAATAATCCTCCTGGGGCACACATGTCGCTTATAAACCCCGATGCAACACATGCCAAGTTCGCGAAATACCTTGAAATAGTACCTGCTCACCGATTGGCCGTAGCAACAAATTGTGAAGAGTTTTCTGTGGGCCAAAAATTTGAATCCAAGGAAGAGTGCATATTTTCTATTAAACGATATAGCATGAATGTGTCGATAGACTACAAAGTCGCAGTGTTTAAACCGACATTGTATATTGGGGAGTGTTGAAAGTCGACGGAAGGTTGCAAGTGGTGGGTGCGAGCTGCATTTATCTAGAAGTCGCAGATGTGGGAGATAAGAAAAATTGATGAGCCTCACACATGCAGTTCAACATGTTTGTCAGAAGATCACTAGAAACTTGATTCCAGAATCATTTGCACACATATCATGCCAATGGTTAAGGACGACCCGACCATCAAGGTTTCTACATTGATTGTGGACATGCAATCACGATTCCATTATCGGGTTTCATATCGAAAAGCATGGATTGCGAAACAGATGGCAATGGAAGAATTGTTCGGTGATTGGGATGCATCATACAATGAGCTGCAAGGATGGATAGTCGCAATGCGACAATATGTGCCGTGGACTGCGATTGAGTTGGTGACACGACCTTATTATGGCTCAGATAACAACATACAACCAGGAAGAAGAATTTTTTAGTATATATTTTTGACGTTTGATCCCTGCGTTCGAGCATTTCCTCACTGCAAGCCATTTGTCCAAGTAGATGGGACATGGCTATACGAGAAATATACGCAGATCCTACTAATTGCGCTGGCTCAAGACGGGAATTAAAACGTGCTCCCAATAGTGTTGAAGCCCAATTTTGACCGGGCCCAACACTTGAACCATAATTGAATCCAAATTTCAATTTTAATTTTTAAATAAGTTTGAATTTATTTTAAATTCAAATTCACTTTGAGTTTGAGTTTACTTTAAATTTAAATGTATTTAAAATTAAAATAAATTAATGTCCAAATTACAAGCCCAATTTAAAGTCCAATTACAAACTTAAAAAGCCTAAGTCCAATTGACCCAAACAGGCCCAAACCTAAACACTCAAGTCAACCCAATTGACCCAAATCCCTAATTTGCTACGTGTTGCTGTTGTTGCCTCCTTCCATGCCCAACCAGAGTGTGCCACATCATCACCAAGTTGCACCTCCATCTTCAACTTGCATCTGTCATGGCCACCACTGCTGCAGCCTCTATTGCCGCCACTGCGCCTGCAAAAGGAGATTAGACCAGCAATTAGTTGCATAAAAACAAAACTAAATGATTGTAGATATGGCTTTAAAGCCAGAATGAAAATCAATTGTAAAGGGAGGAACCCTTTTTGAAAAATCAATATACAAAGCCCATTTTGGTTACATTCGAATAGAGGAAGAAAATAACGAAAAATCCAAGTCAAACTCAATGTTTCAAGCATCAAGTAACTAAGGTACGGTCTCAATACAAGCACATAACTGTCATGCATGAGTTGAATTCCTTAGTACTTTATATTCTTAATATACATTAATGCATTTATTAAACCTACCTATATTGTTAATTAATGTTTTAATTAATTCAAACGTTTTGACCACATGTATATACATATGTATGCATTAAATGATTACTGGCTATTAATTGCACTTATCCGTTTCTAAAGCACCTATTAAATATATACTAAGTATTAAATAATTTCATTAATTACTTTAATAAGTTTTTAATAATAATCACAATAAACATTTATTAATTAAAAAAGAATAATAAAAAAGAAAACCAAAGGACGGAGGTACTTTCTTGATCGCCGTCGTCGTGGATGAAGAACGGCCTGCCATTGAGTTATCCACAACCGTGAAAGCCCTTCGGCGTTTCGAACACCTGAAAAAATGCAAACATAAGGGATGTTCAAAATGACAGAATCAAAAAAACAAAACCGAGATTTCAGTGAATAAATCAGATCTGAATATTTTCTAACTTTAAAAAAAACTTTTTAGATTTAAATGGATTGAAACTCAGACTTGTTTTTTTTTTTATTAAAAAAGGAAAGAGAAAGCACTTTAAAAATCAAAACTTAAAAAAAAAAAAAAAGGACGGTTTTACCTGAACGACAGCGCGTGGAGAAGGAGCGACGGCGCGTGGAGGAGGAGACACGTGCATACGGCAAAACGGTGAATGGTGGTGACCACGCACGGCGATGGGCTACGCGCGTGTGACGAGATCGGCGACGACGCGTATGATCGAAGCTCGAACGGAGTGACAACGGAGGACTGACCGACGTTCGGTCGACAAAGAAGAAGAAAGAGTGAGTGAGAGAGTTTTAAATTTTTTTTTGTAAAAAGAAAGAAAGAAAAATGAAAAAAAAAAAACATTTTGTGCTATTTATAAGCTTCCAAAACGGCGTCGTTTTGGGGGCTGAGTTTAAGCCCCAAAACAGCATCATTTTGAGCTTTTACCTACGGCCGAGCCTACCAGACCCGACTTAGGATTCGCGTGTTTTTAAGAGATGGGTTATTTATGCATTCGATCCTTCCACTTTTTTTATTGTTTCAATTTAGTCCTTTTGTACTTTTAATTAATTATAAATTGGCCCAATAATTTTCATTACTTTTCAATTTAGTCCCTTGACCTTTTGAAAACATCAGGAACTACCACGTGTCATTATTTTGGTTTATTTATGCAAATGGTCCCTCTTATATTTTAATTTGTTTTAATTTAATCCTTAAAGCAAGTTCTGTTTAATTACAAAATTGACCCAAAATTTTTTCATGGTTTTCAAATTAGTCTTTTGACTTTAGGATGCCTGAGGGGTTGCCACGTGTCACTTGTTTTTGGTTTTATTGTCTTGAAGGTCCCTAAACTATTTAAAAATTACATTTTTATCTCCGAACTTCCAAAAATTCCATTTTTGACCTCGAAACTTACAAAAATTACATTTTTACCCCCGAACTTCCAAAAATTCCATTTTTAACCTCAAAACATCTGAAAATTACATTTTTAACCTCGAAACTTTCAAAAATTACCCTTTTACCCCGGATGTCCAAAATTTCATTTTTTATCCCAATTTTTCTAAAAATTATCATTTTACCCCCGGATGTTTAAAGCTTCTTTTTTTAATCTCGAACTTTCCCAAAATTACCATTTTGCCCCCGAGAGTCCAAAATTACCATTTTGCCCCTCTGGTATCCAAAAAGTCTCATTTTCAACCTCAATTGCATCATTTTTCTTCCTCATCAATATTTTGTATTAAATTTTAATTATTATGCATTCATATTGCGTGTTTATGATTTTTATATCATTTATTTGCTTAATTATTTTTGCTTCGTGTTATTGAATATCCATTATTAATTGCTCGTTCTTATTAAACCCACCTATTTGTTTTCAAAGTCATTTTCATAAAAAACTTCAAAATCAAAGCAACATTCTTTTGTTTCGAGTTTTGAAAAATTTACGTCTTAACTTACTAGGCGCGACTTTCATTCAAAATATTCAAATACCCTTAAATCGAGGCAATGTTTCTTTATCTCTGATTCTGAAGTTTTACCTAAACTTACTAAGTGTTAAAATTTTTTTACAACAAAGAAAAGCTCGTTATTTTTGGACCTCGAAATGTTGTGTCCTAACTCACTAGACGTGACTTTTTTCCTCGATCACTTTGAAATAGTGGGACTTCCAAACAAAATCGATTTCTTTTAAATGTAACTCATGCATTCAAGGATCGTATTTTAAACTTTATTCGAGCTTTCAAAATTTTACAAACAAGACCCGAAAATAATCAATACGATACCAATTTTGGGCGTATGAGGGTGCTAATCCTTCCTCATGCGTAACCGAATCCCGAACTTGTTTTTCTGGATTACGATGACCTACATGTTTTCAAAACGGTTTTTTAAAAAACATTTTGTGGTGATCCAATCACACCGAATAAAAGATTGGTGGCGACTCCCATTTTCCAACTTTTAAAATAAATTTTCGAAACACGTCGTTTTCCAAAAAAGATGGTTTAGACAAATAGCATTCGCTATTGTGGACAAAGAAGACATGGAATCTTAGGAATTCTTCTTGAGAAACCTACGGAGGTATGTGATTCATAACGAAAATATTTGCATCATCTCTAATAGAGGGAAGAGTATTATTGTGACCATTAGGCGTACTGGTGTACCATGGAAATCAGTTTACTGCAGCCGACATATTGCGGTTAACTTTCAACGAGAATATAAGAATGCAGACTGGCGGAGACAACTTGTGAAAATGGGTAAAAAAATTAAGTTCCAAATTATATTTTTAAGGTTTTAATTTTAGAATGTAACTTATGTTTTCTTAATATTCCTACAGCATACAAGCTCGAGCCACACCGATTCCTGCAAAGAATGACCAGACTTGAGCGTGACATGGAAGGTCAAACGAACAAGCCTTTACGCGAGTGGTTGGGTACCATGGAGCCTTGACAATGGTCTCAAAGTTTTTATGAGGGGTATCGATATAGTCAAATGACGACCAACCTAGCAGAGTCGATTGACGGCATGTTCAAGAGAATACGACATCTTCCGATTTCATCCATGTTCTCCGCTACGTTCAATAGGCTAGTTACCTTGATACCAGTAATGGGAATGCGACAAATCGATCAGATGAACGTCGGACACGTGTTTGTCGAAGCTATCAGGAATCTAATGGATGCAAACCGTCAGAGTGTAAGGACGATGAACGTTGAAATATATTCACGACAGTTTCAATGATTTCAAGTTACTGAGACCATTGGGCGTCGACCTGGTATCTCACCTAGGTCATACGAGGTTGATCTCCAAAATAGACACTGCGATTGTAGGAGGTTCGATACACTTCGTTATCCCTGTGCGCATGTCGTTGCAGCTTGTGCTAAAGTGTCGCTTAATGTTGAATAGTTCATCGACCCCATTTACACTCTCCAGCGTACATTACGTATTTGGGAAAATGAGTTCCTCGTCCTGCCTGACTTGTCCACATGGGAGGTATCTCCGACGACTTTCGAGCTTATCCCGAATAAAGGTTTACGAAGGAATCCGAAACGTCGTCCCCATATCACTAAAATCCGCAACGAAATGGACATTATGGAGAAAACAGACGTCGGCAAGCTGTGTGGACTGTGTAGGCTAGTTGTGCATACTCGGTGTAATTGCCCTCAACGAACCTATCATATTGGTCAGCCATCCGGATCAAGTAGGGCCTAAACCTGGTTCATCATCATATACCTCTTACTTATATTTTCACATTAATTTTCAAAGCTGTCCACTTGCATCACAGTCACTAAATTATTTATATCTTGAGTAAAGAATTCAAAATTATAATTTGTTTGATGTTTCTGAAATTAGACTCAAATATCTTTTTACCATAAAAAATTCAGAATTTTTACTTTAGCCAATTTGTACAGTAAATTCTTCCAATTTATCCCTTCTCTGTTGCCTGACAGTTTCGACCTTTCTTCACTAAAAATTATCTATATTTTTGTACAGAGATCAAATGATGTTCCTGTCTATTTATTTTGAAAATAAACTCATTAAGGAATTAACCATATAAATTTAATTCTCTAATAATTTTTCTATATTTTTCTATGATTTTTCAAAGTCAGAACAGGGAAACTCAAACCTACTCTGACCTTGTTACACAAAAACTAGTATATCTCAAAGTACAAGATTCCTTTTCTTTCACCATTTCTTCTATATAAAACTAAACTCAATAAGCTTTAATTAAATATTTGATTCGACCCTTAACTCTTTATATACAATTTTTGGTGAATTTTAGAAGTTAGTCCTCTTGTTCTGTCCAAACTGTTTCAATGCTAGATTATGTAAATATACATATAAGCTTTCTCCTTCCTCCCTCTTTCTTCAATTGCCTTTATTAAGGAAATTTCAAAGAAAATGGAGGATTTTGAAGCTTGGAGGGCTTAACAATGGTTAAAGAACTAAATTGGAATAAAAAGAAAAGTTGGATAGTTAGAACATGGACATGGACGGTTGGACTTTTAAAGAGAAGATGATATTTTCATCTTTTAGTTGATTTTTCATCTCTCAAATTCTCTACACTTTTCTTCAAAAATATCTCACTTAATAAAAATGATAAAATTACACTTTAAGTCCCTAGGCCTTCAAACTTTACAATTTGGCGCAAAACTTTGCCTCCAAAAATATCTTCCACCTAATTACTCTTTTGCCCCTCCTTAATCAATCTAGTGTTTACGATTTAGAGTTTCAAGTCTAGTGTTTATAGTTTAGGGTTTATAATTTAGGTTTTAGGGTTTAATGTTATGAAATTTAAATAAATGATCAAATAGGTTAAAATATATGTACATTATCGATAAAAAATTCATCATTATAATTCATCAATAGTCAAATTTAAACACTATTAGATACAACCCTAGTATCCATGATTAGATGGTGTGGTTCTCGGGGTATATCTTCGTGGTGGCCGGCGTCTACGTCGAGGTTACTCGTCAAGCTCATCGTCATCATTAGGGTCCATTTGCCCCGGAGGAGTAGAGTATTGCCTGAGAGGAATAGAGTATCGTGGTGGCTCGTCAAACTCAGCCTGATATCCTTCCCTTGAGTATTGCTGTAGCTCGTCAAATTGAGGCTGATATCCTTGACTTGAGTATTGCGGTGGCTCGTCAAACTGAGGCTGATATCCATGGCTTGATGAGCTATGCATATGTGACGATCCCGCAAAATCAGGACGATAAGAATCATCATCATCCAATGCCTTTTCATCCTCCTCTTCTTGTTACTTTGGCACTAGCTGTGGCTCTGGGGCAAGAGTTACATGATAGAGGCGATCTTGTCGAGACATGTATGGGGGAATTATCGTCAATGAAGCACCAAGTAAATATGGTTTCCCAACCTTAATGAACCACTGCATGTACTGCACCGATGGTTGTAAATCCGGAGTGTACTCCATCGGAGGTACTCGCATCATTCGGTTGTTTCACACATAAACATATTGTCCATGCACACTCCCTCAATTACAATTTGCTTTCCCCTTCTTATCCATCCCATGGAGAAACCCTAATTGGAATGGCAGTTACGGGATAGGCTGTTTACAACCAAACTGCTGGAGTACTTGATCCTCGGCATACCACTCCACTATTTGAAAATTGATTATCGGTGCGTTAATGCACCATTGGTTTGAGTGGAGGAATGTCGAGGCGGGAATAACAACGGTAATTTTTTCCTGTATATATGGGATCCAGATGAACTGTACAATTAATAACATGTCAAGATATTAATAAGAGTAAAGTAATATAATTTAGTAACATGCAACCATATTAACACGAGTCAAGTAATATAATTTAACATGTTAATGAATAATATACCCCTTCCCCGACATGTTGCTCAAGCATCAAACGATACATGAGAACTGTGTACTGCCTCCCGATCCCCGGTTTTGTTTTCCATTCTGCAACTTGAAAAAAAAATTATCAATTAGTTCAATACATAAGTTTACCAATATAATACAAAAATAATAATTAAATACCCAAATGTGTTATTTACTAAAATGGTACAAAATATATATTTATATACCAAAATAGTATCCACACATCATTATTTACTAAAATGATATAAACTAAATATTTATTTTGTACCATTTTAGTAAATAATATGATGGAGATATTATTTTGATAATTAATTTTTTTATATTATATTTTGATAATTAATTAGCTAGGTTTAACTTTTTGTGAATTATTAAAAATCTAAAAAAAAAAATAGACTTAATTATTAAAAATCTCTTATTTTTATAAAATAATAAATTTATTTTGGAGTATTTTTATCTTTTTATATTTTATATAATTTAAATTTAAAACATACATATATTCACATGATATCCAAATTAAAATTATTAATTTTACCTTTTAAATAAAAAATATTTAAAATTTTATATTAATTTTTTTATAATTTTATTATATAACTAATTTTACCCATATTATATAATTATTTTATAAATATACTCTAATATTATTTCAATTAAATTTTTTAATTTCATACTTGTAACTAATTTTAATTATAACTTAAAAATGATTATTGTTTATGACTTGTATAACAAAGTTACTAATTAACAAAATTTAAACATTATTAAATTTTAAATCAATAAATATGAACAATATTTTTTATTTGCTACTACTAACAACAAAATAAAATTACTAACTAGCAAAATTAAATTAAAGAAAATTAATAATAACATAATAACCAAACTTACATTTCTTCTTCTCCTCTTAATTTACTCACCAACTATAACAGCATTAAATAAAAAATCAATTAAAAATTAAATTAAAGAAAACAAAAAACTTAAAATAATCAAATTAACTAACAAATTAAAATATTTTAAAATTAACCATACTTAAAATATTAATTAAACTTACATTTCTTCCACTCATCTTAATTTACTCTTTTAATCAACCTATTAAACAAATAAAATTATAATAACAAATCAATCACTTTTTACTACTAACTAACAAATTAAAATATTTTAAAATTAAATTTAAAAATAAACACATTACCTTTGTTTTCCTTCTCATTCTTCTCCTTCTTCCTTCTTTCTTTCTTTCTTTCTTTCTCTTTTTTCTTTCTTTTTTCCTTCAATTTTCGTTGGTCCCCCCCTCCTCACCTATTTTATAACAAAAAATTTATTTTATTTAATTTCTATCACCTACCAAAAATCTCCAACCACTCAAATTAATTTTCACCTCTTAAAAAACCGACACAAACACACACACATGGCACAATGAGGTGCTGCCAAGTGGCAAAACACTCCTTAGTACCGCCACTTAAAAACTCTCACTTGAAGTGACCAGCAATTGAAATTATTTAAATTCATAAAGTTTTGATTTAAAAAACTTGAGTGACTCAATACCAAAATAATTTAAACAAAAAATGAGTCGATCTAGAACAAATCCGAAATGGTTTGAAATTTTTAAAATTCAAATTATCTTAACTAAGATTCATCAATTTCAATCTCTTTGTTTTTATACTCGCACACACTTATGATAAGGAAATACCCACATCAAACTGTCGAAACCATTTTTTTTGAAAATGCATTTCGAAAATTATTTTAGAATTGGAAAAAAGGGAGTCGCCACCAATCATTTTATATGGTGTGATTGGATCACCACAAAACGTTTAAAATCCGTTTTGAAAAAAAAACATTTTGGTCTTCGCAATCCAGAAAACAAGTTCGGGAGTCGGTTACGCATGAGGAAGGATTAGCACCCTCATACGCCTAAAATTGGTACCACATTGATTACTTTCGGGTCTTGATTTGTAAAATTTAAAAACTCGAATAAAGTTTAAAATACGATCTTTGAATGCAAGAGTTACGCTTAAAAGAAACCGATTTTGTTTGGAAGTCCCACTATTTCAAGGTGATTGAGAAAGAAAGTCACATCCAATGAGTTAGGACATAACATTTCGAGATCTAGAAATAACGAGCTTTCCTTTGTTGTAAACTTTTTAAACTTTGGAAAAGGATATTCGATTATCTCGATTTGAAGAAAAGTCGCACCTAGTAAGTTAAGGCACAAATTTTCAGAATCAGAGATAAAGGAACATTGCCTCGATTTAAGGGTATTCGATTGTTTCGACTTGAAAAAAATTGCACCTAGTAAGTTAAGGCACAAATTTTCAAAACTCAAAATAAAAGAATATTGCCTCGATTTTAAAGTTTTCATGAAGATAATTTTGAAAACAAATGTAAAATTTTAGATATGAATGAACAGTTAATAATGGAGATTAGACAACACGAACCAAAATAATTAAGCAGATAAATGTTATACAAAAAAATATATGAAATACGAAGGCATAATAATTAAAATTTAAATACAAATATTGAAGAGGAAGAAAAATAAAACAATCGGAGTTGAAAATGAGATTTTTGGATACCCGGGGGTAAAATGGAAATTTTGGATATTTGAGGGAAAAATGGTAATTTTGGAAAAGTTTGGGGTCAAAATAAAATTTTTAGACATTCGGGGGTAAAATAGTAATTTTTGGAAAAAAAAAATCGGGGTCAAAAATGAAATTTTTGGAAGTTTTGGGGTAAAATGTTAATTTTTGGAAAAATCGAGGTTAAAATGGAATTTTTGGAAGTTTAGGGGTAATAATGTAATTTTTGGAAATATCAAGGTCAAAATGGAATTTTGGAAAATTCGAGGGTAACAATGTAATTTTTAGACAGTTTAGGGACCTTTAAGGCAATAAAACCAAAAACAGGTGACACGTGACAACCTCTCAAGCATCCCGAAGTCAAAGGACTAATTTGAAAATCATGTAAAATTTTTGGGCTAATTTTGTAATTAAACAGAACTTGATTTAAGGATGAAATTAAAACAAATTAAAAATAAAAGGGACCATTTACGCAAATAAACCAAAATATGACACGTGGCAGCCTCCCAGGTCTTCAGAAAGTTAAAGGATAAAATTGAAAAAGAATGAAAATTATTAGGCAAATTTACAATTAATTAAAAATATGAAAAATTGTAAAAATCAGAAAAAGCGAAAGGGCCAAATGCATAAATATATCATCCTTCGAAAACTCGCGGATCTTGGGCGGTCCGGGTCGGGTTGCGAATCGGGCCATGATTTATAGTTTGAAACGACATCGTTTTGAGGCTGAAACTCAGCCCTCAAAACGGCATTGTTCCCATACATGTATTTAAGTCAAAATTTCTTTCTAAAAATCATTTTCATCTATTTAAAACAAAAGAAAAAAAAGACCCTTTGTCCGCCTTTTTTTCTCCAAAAACCCTATTCGACCAAGGGTCGTACTCCGGTCATGTCTTTGCTGTCCATAGTCGCGAATCGTCGCGCGTCGCCGTCGTCACACACACAACGTCGTCTGATCGTCCACGTGCCGTCATCCTCGGTAGTCCCGGAAGGTGAAACGCTTCCTCTTTTCCTTTTTATTAATCCTTTTTGTTTTAAAATACAAATATGGGTCTAGATCTGATCGATCTAGCCTAGGGTTTTTTTTTAGAAAACGATGATTCCTTATCCCCTTTCTATTTTTTACCATTACTCAAAACTAAACCGAATCGTCCACTTTCAAAAATTAAAATCAGTTTTCTTTTTTATTTTGATTTCCCCTTTTTCTTTAGTTTTGTGTTTTTTAATATTCGAGTTCATTTAGTGTTGATGTGTTCCCTGATTTTTCATGTTCGAATCCACGAGGGCGATATTCGGGAATGCAAGATCGGCGACGGTGATGGCTTCTGTCCATGGCTTCGGCGGCGGAGGCAGATCGGAAGGGGAGTGACCTTTCAATTTTTCTTTATTTATTTATTTATTTAATATTACTATTATTAATATTATTATTATTAATTAATGTCATTAGTATTATACTTATTATTATTATTAATATTACTATTATTATTAATGCTATTATTAATAATTTTGAAAAAACAAAATAATATATATATATATATATATATACTAAATAATAACAGTTAGATATTTAATACATGTATTAATGTGTATTGGGAAATTGATGGGATTGGGATTGTAAGTCATGAATGATAATAAACATATGATGCAGTTGTACCTAACGTTTCAATGCCTGAGAGTTCTGAGATTTACTTGGATCGGTTCTCTGTTTTCTCTTAACTGTTGCTATTTTAATTGCAAAATGCTCGTTCCTCTCTATTGATTTCTTAAAACTGTCTTTGTATTGATTTTTTCAGAAAACTCGTAACCTATTACAAGTGTTTGAATCTGGTTTTATAACCATAATTACAATGATTATCTTTTGTCTTACACAACTAAATGCTTGTCTTCTTCTTTGCAGGTACAACGCAGTGGCGGTGATGGCAATCCCAGTTAAGGGTGAGTGACAGCAACAGTGCAAGTTGAATCTGTCAATGCTGATGTGGCAGTATGGGGTTGGCTGAAGGTGGAGGTGGCTGGTGTAAGTGGCTTAGTTGGGGCAGATTGGTGTTAGGTTTAGTTTGGGTCAATGGTGTAATGGGTTTAGCGGAATTGGGCCATTTGTATAGGGTTCGGGTTTAGGCAATTTGGGCCATTTGTAATTGGGCCCAATCGAGTTTGTAAAGTGGGCTTCGGACTTTGTAATTTTGGGACATTCTGGACCTTTAATTTGGGTTTGTAATTTGGACATTAAAATAAACTCTTAATTTAAATTTTTTATTTCAAAATAAATTTAAACCCTAAATAAGCTTAAATTTACAATAAATTTAAACTTAAAATGAATTAAAATTTAAAATCTAAAATTGGATTTAATTTTTATCCAAATATTGGGTCCTGTCAAAATTGGGCTCCAACACAAGCAACTACAGATTACATTCAAAAAGAATTACCCAAATAAAAGTTTACTACTTACTCTCCTAAGAGCTTGAATCCGAATGAGTTCTGTTAGTGAAATGTCTTGATCACTAAACCAAACACGAGAATTTAATTTCAATCTAAGAATTATAATGGGTATATCTTGTTTATACTATTTTATCAAAAACATGAATGATAAATGTGGACTAATTTAACAATATTCATATAGTTGTTTTGCTTTTAAGTCCTCATATCTATCTAAGATTTAATATTTACTATAAATAAATTATTTTATTTATTACAAACACTAAATTAAATAACTAATTCAATCAATTAATTATAACTATAATAAAAAGGAGAAGAAGTCGCGTATTTACATAGAATAAGATTAAACTTAACTTATTTTTTTATATTGATTTCCTAAGATCCAGGGATATCCACATATGCATATCTACCTTTTTCAAAATAAAAAAAACCCTTATTAATTTGAGGGATTTGTTGAGAAATTATTTTTTGGATCCTTCTCATCATAATATTTATGATTTATTTTTAATCATTTAATTATATTTCAATAATTTTTTAATGTTGCTGGTGCATGAGTTTGATAATTCTTGAACTCTGAATCTCAAACCTTAAAATTTGACCTTAAATCTCAAATCCGAACTTTTAACCTTAAATCTCAAATCCGAATCTCGAACCCTCAAACATAAGTTTGGGTTTGAGATTCAGTGTTCAGGGTTCATGATTCAGGATTCAAGTTCGAGTTAAAAAATTACCAAAATAACAAGTTAATAACATAAGAAAAAATTACTGAAATGTCATTAAATAATTAAAAACAAACCATAAACTATGCAGTGAGAAATGTTGATAAATTGTAGAAGAGAAAGAAATATTATCATAATATATTTCAAAAAAAGAAGTGAGATTTTTGTATTATTTTACACAAAACGAAGTTGACCAGATTAAAGGCTTGAATAAGTAAATAAAAGCTACATTGTTGGTTACGGAAGACAGACCACTGATAAAAACAAATATATATAATTAATATAAAGAGAAGAATTCAAAGAACAACATACGAAAGACTAAGTAAAATCTTCTTGAAGTTGGATATAATTTATAAATTATGTGCATTTCTTTCGTTGAAAATGTTTTTTCTTTCTTAAAATTTCTTTTCTCCTCATCAGAGATATTTTATGCATAAAAGTTGAAACAAAAAGGATCAAATCAAAATTTAAGAAGAATTGGATATATTTTAGTACGTTAAAACTCACAATATTAATTAAGTTAAGATTCGATTAGCATCAAGAGATTTTTTTATTCACTAATATCGGCTAGTAAAATAGTAATGAAACCATAAAGGGTGTACGATTGTATCCAGAGGTGTACATGAATTGGGTTGAATCTAAGCATGATATTAACAAACTTTATGCTTACTAAAACTCGGTCCGACTCAAAATATAAGCCTAAAATTTTGTTCAATCTCGATCATATTTACAAAAGAATAACTCAGACTCATTTTAAACCCACCCATATTTTTTAAAATATTTATATTATTTTAATTTAATATAGTTATCTTAACATTATTTTAATGTTTACATTAAAATAATATTATATACTTAGTATAGATTTATTTTTTATCTGTTATAAATTATATAATATATAAAAAAAATAACATAATATAAAGTATTATAAACTTAAAATTGGGTCGAGATCAGGCCTTGAATGTTCAAGCCATATTTTAAACGAGCCTATTATTTTTACCAAAACTCATTTTTCGAGCTTAATATTTTTACCCTAATCTTTCCAAATTTCAGGCGAGCCTGCACGGGCAACTTGACCCATGAACAAGTCTAGCTTTATCACATGCATGGAAACAATATAGCTCCATATAATGGGTAAAATTCTCATGGTGGCTCTTATTCTAGGAGTGAAATTACGTTTTTTCCCTTACTTGAAAAGTGGGTAAATTAATCATTGCATGTTAGAGCAAATACAAATTGACTATTTTGTTAAAAAGTCCATCCATTTTTACAGTTAAAAGTTGGTCATTGTACATCATAATGAGATGTATGTGGAACATCACGTATAGCTATTTGGTTATTCTACCAGCCATGCCATTTTTTAATAGTAGAATTGAATGGAATTTTTAATCAAAATGATATGTTTTCTCTTCGTTCTAACATATAGGGATTAATTTACCTATTTTTTTAGTAAAATTGGCAAAATGCAATCTGACTCTTAGCACAGGGGTCTCCTTGATACTTTTACCCCATATAATGCTATTTCTTTTGGTAATAGCAATGCAATTTTTTTAGGGTTAATATAGTTTGATACCTGAAATTGACTTCAATGTTCAATTTGATACTTGAATTTGATTTTAATGTTCAATTTGATACCCAAACCAAATGATCCAATGAATGTTTCATTTGTGCACTCTAATAAAAAAAAAAACATAGGCACTTAATTGGAACAAAAAATAAAGCTCAGGTATCAAATTGAACATTAAAATCAAACTCAAGTATTTAACTAGAACCAAAAAAACCAAAAACTCAAGTATTAAATTGAACAAACTAAGGTACCAAAGTTAACATCAAAGCCAAACTAAAATATCAAATTTAAACAAAAAAATTTAGATATCAAATTAAACATTGAAGCTAAATTTGAGTATCAAATAATATATCAACCGCGGCTAATATTTGACTTAAATATATATTCTTTGATAACATTATTATCTCTAATTAAAACCTTGATGTGGATCCAAGTCATCAATATATCAATAGATTTTAACAAAAATAAGTGTAACATTGTTTTTTAAAAGTGATACGATGAAATGAAAAAAATTATGTGCTTGTACAAAATAGAAAAATAAAATAAAAATATGAAAATAATAAAATTATTTTAAATCAAAAGTTAATTTTTTTAAATTATAGAAGTAATCTTTTTATTTATTTTAATTTCAAATCAAACAAGATGGAGTGTTTTTTCTTTTAAATGAACAAAGCAAAGCAATGACTTTGTTGATTATATAAGCCGTATATAGTGTCATTTTTTTCCACCCTTTCAGACACAATTTTCATCATCATTTTTATTATACATTAGAAAATGTAAAAAGTGAAGTTCTTTAAAATAATATTTTTATTATATTCACATTTAAATTTAAATTTTTATATTTTAATTTCACATTATTAGTGTTAAATTTTTTAATTAATTAATTATTTCATAAAAATAAAGATAACAATCGATTGAGTCTTAGCTCGATTGACATGAATATTATTGTCAATGCAAAAGGATGTGGATTCGAATGCGCTGAAACGTATTATCCTCCTATTTATTGGTTGGGATAGACTACGTGTAATTCTACATATTATAACAAAAATATTATTAAAAAATAGATAACATCATACAAATATATAAAATTAAGATTGAAAATCATATCATGTAGTATCAAAGAATGAAAAGGCGAATAAGAAAGGTGGGAAAACAGTTTTAATATCTTATCGTTTTAAGTGTAGGGGTTTTATTTGAAAGTTAGTCTCTATACTTTAATTTAATGCAATTTAATCCTTTATTTTTATATATTATATTCATGTAGGTTTTGTGTTGAAATGAATGTTTTTAAGAAGAGAAAAATCATGTTTGTAGTTTAGTCAAAATAATTAAGGGTGTTATTTTTTTAGATTAATTAATGAGTTTATAAAAATAAAAAGATTAAATTAAGTTAAATTAAAATGTACAAACTAAATCTCAAATTCGAGTATAAAAAAGGGTCAAAGCCATAATTTTAATTTTTTAATTAGAAGAATGTATAAGCAAAAGGAAAACAATGATTTCTTGTCCTTTAAGCATAGGGGTTGATTTGATAAGTTAAACATCAATATGAGGGTTTCATATTGAATTAGACTTTTCTAAGCATATGGAAAATTTCATGATATATATGCTTACGTGTATTAATTTTTAAATCGTCACATCTTAGCTTTCCTCAATCTGTATTTACGCTTTTTAAAGTCTCAAGTCAAAACATTATTGTTATTATTATTATAAAACAAAGTTTAGTATTTTTCAACATTAGAACAACTGTTCAATTTTCAACTTGCACGGCTTGCCTCTGTTAGATAAAATCCAATTTGAATATAACTATTTAATTTTTTCCAAAAGAATTTTATGTATAAAAGTTTCATCGAAGTTACCAATTGAATTTTAATTTGACTGGCATTAATATTATTGTCAACGTAGGATGACGTGAATTCGAGTGTGCTGAAGCGTATTATTTATCTAAGGGTTGAGGAGGGCTATAAATAGTTTTAGGCTTTATATTAAAAAGAACAGATACAATAAAAATTATAATGAGATTAATGTTAAAAAAAATGGGTAAACCTTATACGTTAAATAATAAAAAAACTAATTCTTCTCTTAAAAAAATCGTCTATTTCTATTGTTAAAACTCGGTCTAATTATTTTGTTAGTCATGTTAATTTTTAACGATATAAATAGAAATCAAAATAAATTATTAATTTTAAAATTTTTAAAAAGTCAAAATATGTCATAAATCTTTGTACTCTTTGTAAATTTAGAATTTAGCTCCTATACTCTTATTTCTAAGAATTTAGTCTTACATTTTATATTTCAAATTTCATGTCCAAGTGTTAATATTGTTAAAATTATTTTATTAAATTCAAGTTCATTATAATAAAATATTTTTAGTTATATTATTATCCAAAAAATATTTTTTATTTCGAAATATCAGATAAACAAATTTAACCAAAACATTTACATTATTACTACTTGACCTAAATTTTAAAATCTAAAAATAAAAATAACGAGATTAAATTTCGAATTTACTAGGAGTACAGTCACTACATATTTCACTTTTTCTAAAACTCGATCTACTTTTAAGAATTTTCTGGATTGGAATATAAAGAGACACGTGTACCGCGTAAAAATAAATTGTCTTGACTTAAAAAATCAGTCTCCACGCCCCCATGTTCTTCCCCATCACGCAACGGCGTCGTTAGTCGAAACGTCTATAAATACACCCTTCCCCACCATTTATTTATTACTCTAAAAGCTCCCCTAAAACAAGACGAAATTCAAAAATCCAAGTTTCTTTCTGTATTACCTAATTATCTATTATCATCTGCCGCCAAACAAAAAAAAGAGCTTCAAAACAGGAATCCTTACCTCTCAGAAAATGCCGAGAAAAGGAATGAGGAACCTTTGTTTTAGTCCCAGAACGCCGTCGTTTTCCACTTCTCGTCAATCTACCACATCGGAGTCTACGGCCGGTAGTACTAATCGCCGGAGATTTTCAGAATCCATGATCGAGCAAACGATCGATGCCGCAGCTACAATCATCATGAAATGGGATGCTGATACGTCGGCTTACGCTAAAGTCACTTCTCTTTTCTACGAAAGCAAAAGAGAAGCCTTACAGTTCATTAGAACTGTTAACGAGTTACAAAAAACAATGCATTTGTTAGTTTCTGATCAAGATTCCGGTTCGGAGAAACTAGTTCGCGCTCAAATTTTGATGCAAACAGCGATGAAGAGGCTTCAAAAAGAGTTTTACCAGATTTTATCGATGAACCGGGCTCATTTGGATCCAGAATCGGTTTCTACAAGATCGTCACGGACCTCCGCGAGATCGAGTACGTCGGATTTTGATGACGATGATGAGATCCGAGCCGCAGGTGATTCTATCTCTGAAATAGAAGAAGTTTCTTCTATGGCCATGTCGGATTTGAAATTGATAGCTGATTGCATGACTGCTTCTGGTTATGCTAAAGAATGCATGCATATTTATAAAATAATTCGAAAATCGATTATCGATGAAGGTATTTATAAGCTGGGAATCGAGAAATTGAGTTTGTCTCAGGTTAATAAAATGGAATGGGATGTACTTGATTTAAAAATCAAGAACTGGTTAGAAGCTGAGAAGATTTCAATGAGAACGCTTTTCACCGGAGAAAGGATCCTCTGCGATCAGGTCTTTGCTAAGGCCAATCTCATCAAAGAATCTTGTTTCACGGAGATTTCAAAAGAAGCAGCGATTCTTTTGTTTGGATTCCCGGAGCTCGTCGCCAAGACGAAAAAATCTTCGCCGGAGAAAATGTTCCGTGTTCTCGACATGTACTCGGCGATTTCAGAAGACTGGAAAGACATCGAAACGATCTTTTCATTCGAATCCACTTCAACCGTTCGATTACAAGCTCTCAACTCGCTGGTTCGACTCAGTGAGTCCGTTCGTTCGTTGCTGATGGACTTTGAATCGACAATCCAAAAGGATTCATCCAAAACGATGATTCCAGGTGTCGGTTTACATCCACTAACGATCACCTCGATGAATTACCTCACTCTTTTCGCCGATTACAGCAACATCCTCAGCGACATTATCTCGGACTGGCCACCATTGGCAAAATCAACGTTACCGGCTTCTTTCTTATTCAGTCCAGATTCCGAAGATTCAACGGCGCCGGCAGTTTCCGTCCGCTTTGCTTGGCTCATCCTCCTCTTACTCTGCAAACTCGACGGTAAAGCAAAGCATTACAAAGACGTTTCCTTATCATACCTCTTCTTAGCCAACAATCTCCAACACGTAATCTCCAGAGTCCGTACATCGAATCTCCAGTACATACTCGGCGAAGAATGGATCACTAAACACGAGGCTAAGGTGAACCAATTCACATCAAATTACGAGCCGTTAGCGTGGGGCGAAGTGTTCGCCTCGTTGCCGGAGAATCCAACGGCTCCGCTAACGGTGGGGAAAGCCAAAGACTGTTTCAGAAAATTCAACGAAAGCTTTGAAAATGCGTATTGGAAGCAAAGTTCTTGTATCGTCCCGGATTCAAAACTGCGAGAAGAGATCAAAGTTTCCATCGGAACAAAACTGGTGACATTATATCGAGACTTTTATAATATGCATAAATCAACGGTCGGAGATGAAAGGAGTGCAAGATTATTTGTTAGGTTTTCACCTGAAGATATCGGGAATTACTTATCGGATTTGTTCTATGGGACGGTGAGTTCCGGTAGTTCATCGACGTCGTCTTCGATATCATCTCATCACCGCCGGAAAATGCTGCTGTCGCCATTAAGAGTGTAAAGCTTTTTTTCTTTTTGAAATTTGAAGATAAAATAATTGTAAAATAATTTATGGCGATTTTTTGAAACCCTTAAAATCGGCGCTATCTTTTTCAGGTAGTTATATAACGACTTTGTAAACTTCAATGGCTTTCATATCTGTTTCTGTTTTTTCTGTTTACTACACAGATATGGAAGTTTCATTTCTCTTTGTATTCTTTGCTGCTGAGTTTTACGTAAACATGAGAATATAAAATGTTGTAACTTATGAATTTAATTGAAATTCTTAAAAATATTTTTTAAATATTTTACTTATCAAATTATTTTTTAAATAAAATCAAGGAGGAATTTTAACCTATGTTGACACTCGAATGAGTTCCCTTATTAGCTCTCCTCATGTCGAATACAAAGACAAGTATTCAATCCAAGTTTTTTAACATCAAATAATCATGAATAAACATATAAATTCGAGTTGTTTGATTATATCTTAAAAATAAATTGAGTAATTTGATTATATATTATCTCGAATAAAGTTTGAGTTTTGAAAATATACTCAATTAAATGATAAAATTAGCTAATGAGAGTCGCGATTTAAGTAGAATTCGAGGTTATCATTATTTGAGTTTAAATTGAATTATAATTTTAAATACAAATATGATACACATGCAAAAAAAAAAAACTAATGCCATGAAACGTAAATGATTTTAGACATGATTAATACGGTAAAAATATATACACTCATACATTGTATATATAAATTATCAAAATTCGATTATGTTTGAATCGGATTGGATCAAATGGATAGAGAATTAGTTAGGATATTTGTTCGGAAAACTGTATTGAATCAATTGAATCAAGAATGGATATGAATCGATTGAACTGATTAAAAAATCAATTGAATCAAATTTTTTAATATTTTTAATCAAATCGATTTGATCAACGAATCGATGGTCTAATTCGATCATTTATATAAATTCATGTAAAATCCCACTAACCTTTTTTTTTTTTAGCTAATAAATAAAAACATAAACCCCATAAACAACATATTTTGGATTCAACAAATTTAAGAATAAAAAATTTCAGCTAGATGCATTCTCCGATAATTACAAAAAGAAAAACGTTTAATTGAACATATTTTTACATACTCTTCAAAAATAATCTATCTCTCTAAATTTCAAAAAAATAAATTTATTTTATCAATTTAATTTTTTTTTCAATATATTCAATTAATTTAGTCCTAATAATTATTCAAAAATTTATTTTAATTTAATCCTTTTGGTAGTAGCCGCTAAACCAATTTTGAAATTGAAAAGGAGAGAAAACGATGGAAAAAATAGACAAATTATAGCATCAAAGGTGAAACCATGGAAGACGAATTTTCCAGTCAAATTGGATTAAAAAAACTGCTGCTAATTTAATAATAATAATAATAATAAAAGAATTCGCATCGAGAAGCAGAAATTTCTGCAGAAAAAAAACAATGGAAAAATAAGAAAGAATTGAATTTGTGGTAATGATTTCAAAATTGTCATGCATTTATTTCAAGAAAAAGGAAATCTACGTGGTAATGTTTTCAGAATTGAATTTGTGGTAATAATTATAATTACGTGGTCTCACAGTTTGTGATAGTTGTCTTTTAGAAAAAATTTCGAACGGTGTCAGAAATTAGGACCGACCACCTTCTTGAAACCTTCGCAAACCTTCGAAAATGGCGGAAGCTAATAAAAACTAACAGATTTTGTGAGGGTGTGATTCGTATTTTTGGCAGAATAGATTGCGACGTTATGATGAGAAACATTTTGTGATGACGGACAACGTCATGATGATGCAAATAGAGATGTGGAGACGTGTTCTCTCATATAAATCGAGTTTATTTTCTCGGTTAAATTCTATTATTTTCTTTCAGTCTTTAAAAGAGTCATTTTATCTTTGTTTTGTGAGGTTAATTAAAAGATAATTAAAGATGTAGTATTACAGGACTTTTCTTTTGGGGGTGACAAGATATAGTTGTAAATGAGTTTTGATAGAAGTTTTCATGGTAACTATGAAAAGAATTTTATTCGTGAGTTAGGTTTTTATTTTTGGAGTTTGGATTTGTACATTTAGTATATTTAGGTTTATTTTCTTTATATTATACTCTCTTCTGTTTTCTTATTTAGTGAAAAGTCGAAACCTCTTTTGCCTGTAATTTTTATCCTCTTCGAAGGAGTTTTCCACGTAAATATTTGTGTGCTTGATCTTCTTTATTTTTTTTTTGTTGTTTATACGGATTGATCCCCAATATTTTTTCTCAGTCATGATTGTTAGTGATGGTAATTTCTTTTGGCAATTAGCAAATTATATATATACACACCAAAGAAAAGCAAACAAATAGCTTTATCTTCTGTTGGGACAAAGTTAGAAAAAAAATTTGGAAGTGAAATTTAGTTGTATATTTTCTGAAAGTTAAAATGTAATTTTATAATTTTAATAGCTTATATTTTTATAATTTTTAAAGAATTAAATCAAAATTTTATCAATTTAAAATGTAATTTTACCTTTTACTAAATTAAAATTTTATAAAAATTAAAGGGTCAAAGTGAAAATTTTCATTCTTAGGGGGTCGAGGCCTCTACCAACCCCCCATGGCTTCACCCCTGATGCTCTATTTGGATAGGCGATGAGATTGATTCTGGTGAGATTAAAAATAGCAGTGATGGAGAGATTAAAACTAAAATTTTTAATGCTAACTACATTGATATAAGATTAACTCTAGAAGACTCTTGAATCGAATCTTCATCACTGGTCTTCCAAATCAAGTCCCAAAAACCCTAAATTAAATCAAATTCGCAAACAAACATCTCTTCAAATCTACTTTCAAGAGAAAGTCTATATGACCACTAACTTGAATCTTCATTAAAAAAAAAAAAAAGAATGGGTGGTTGAGGAATGAGGAGAAGTAATCCCAACCCTATGAAGTAAGGATTGAACCCACAAAACCTCATCTTATGTCATTAGCAATAGATTTATATTCACTAAACTCGAACTTGAAGATATGAAATTGTAATTATTAAAGTAATAATTATACTTTTCGTAATTATAAATAGTTATAATTCTTTAAGATATGTTTGGTCGAGTAATTACATCGTAATTTTTCGTGTCATGTTTAGCAATGTAAATTGTAATTATATAATTACATAATTTTAAATTTAAAAATTTTGTATTTAATAAGATAGTATGATAAATTATTCCACAATATGATTACTATTAACAAGAAAAACAAGCACCATATGCAATTTTATGTAAAAACTATAATATTCATAATTTGTTGGGTTATTCCCTATTTAAAATTAAACATATACTCCTCCTTATCATCGATTGATTATTGGCAAAAACATATATGAATTTTGAAAAAAAATATATACATGTTTTTTTTTTTAAATTTATAATAGTTTTTTATTTTTCCTATTTAGTTTTAAATTATGAAGATGTGTTTGAGGATCAAATTGATAGAATTTGTATATCGAAGAGCTAAATTTGTTGAATTATTTAAAATTAGGACAAAGTTGATAGAATGTGTAAGTATTGAGGACTAAATATGTCATTACATCAATTAAAAAAAATCTCATGTCATCATTTTCGTTTACGGTTTATAATGAAGGGTGACCAAAATAAAAATGATAAAAAACATTACTGACGAGATTGAAAGTTTTTGTAGTTTGATGATCGATACAGACTCTTTAACATTTTACAAAATCAAAGTAAAAAAAATGGGTTAAAATATGTTATTAGCCTCCATACTTGTATAGAATTTGAGATTTGATCCTTATATTTTTAGTTAAAAATTCAACACTCTTACTTTTTCAATTTAAAAATTCAAAGACAATCATTATCGTCATTATTAGTTGCTATCATAATTTCTTAATTTAAATTGTTTATTTTCGATCGATCATATGTTGAGTTATTTGAAAACAACCTAATCAAAATTTCAAGTTGATAAATTAAATTTTCGTATAATAATATTGTTGCACAATCATTTAAACATGACACTTCGGATGACACTCACTTTAAAAGAAATATAAAAAAAATTGGAAATTTATGAAAATATTAAATATAAATTTAATCGAACTCAAATTTTAGTAATTAAATTTCATTTTGAATTAAGCTCGAGCTTGAGTTGAATATTAAATTTATTATGGTGTTTGTCATTACTGATCTGCTATTCGGTTATCCAATTGGGATCAACCCGTAGCTTGCATAGTTCGCATCCTTACATGGGCTCGCACGTGGTGGGTTCGTATCACCATGCAAGTAAACCCACACTTAAAGAACACGTATTAATCTTAGGATAAGATAAATGTTGGTATGCATAAAAACCTACACAAAACGTCACATCTAATAATCGTATCATGTAAATAGAGAAATTAATCTCCTTTTTAACAGACACTCGTAAATACTCAACAAAAACTTGTAGAATGGAGTTGGAGCTTTTATCTCTATTTCGGCTAAGAAATTGCAGCAAGCGTTGAAAAGAAAGGCCAAGCAACTTTACTTATGGCGTTTAAATATACGGCTTTGAAATGAAAAATAAATAAAGATAGTCCAATGCAATTGAAAATCAAGCCCCTTGTTATGAAAATTTTAATTATTTATTACTAAAATTATTATTTAACATAAATATAAATTCCATAAATATATTTTTTGACTTCTTAAGTTATTTATCAGAGAGAGTCCAATAATTAATTCTCCGCATTCTGTAAGTCCATTAAGGGGGTGGATGCTGACCGCGAGTTTTAAAGTTACTTTATACCCAAGGGGAGGATCGAACTCTCAACCACTGATTAAGGTAGAATTTCATATATATATATATATATATTTTTTTTTTACATGTATAGTAACTTAATGTAATGTCCTTAATAATCCATTTTTTATTCTCACTTTATCGTTACAATTGCGTTTGAATTCAAATATGCATCCCACCGATACTTTTAATGTCAGTGCTATAATAAGCAATTTTACTATTGAATTTAGAATTCAAGATTCAGAGTGGAGTTACTTCATATTAGTTAGGTGATTGGTATTAAGGTTGAGTAAGAAAAATATAAAATAAAATATCCAACCAAATTGAACTGAATTGATGTGTTTAAATGGTTTAAAAAATTGTAGTGGGTTGAATTCTATTTTTATTTAATTTAATTTTTATGATGTAAAAATAAATATTTTATATTTAAGATAGTGAAAATAATTTAAAAGTCTTATATAAAAATATTAGGATAAATTGTATTCAAGGTCATTAAACTATTAGTAAATTTACGTTTTGATCACTCAACTTAAAAAAATTACAAAATAATCACTAAACTATTCGATAATCTTCATTTAAATTACTTATCGAAATCATAGTAATGCCATTTTATGATTGGATAATAGATCTTGCACATTCTATTCAACAAAAACAAGGAAAGTTGGCATCCATATGTATTATAAGTACCCTTTAAAACGCACTTTAGAAAAACAAAAACAAAACAATTTTTCATCCATAGAAGAAAAATGGAAATCTAGGAGAGGAAAAATTCAAGTAAATAGATATCAAGATCCTGAGCAAGTACAAAAAGCAAAGCTGCCAAAGTTTTTTTTTTTAATAATTTCATTATAGATTCGGATCATATCTGTTTTTTGTTTTTTTTTTTTTACACAATGTTTAGAATCATCCATAACTTTTTTTCAAACTATAAATAGGAAGATAATGTGTTTCAGTGCACTCGAACTCGTATCCTTTTGCATTGAGAACTATACCTATATCAATCAAACTAAGACTCAATTGGTACAGTGGGGTTAAAACTAAACTATTGTTTTGTTATTTGAACATATAACATAGGCCGAATGTGAAAAAAAAATTCAAAGTGTAGAACCCAAAAAATGATTTAACATTGCTACAAACCCCAAAGTTCACTTGCATTTTTTTCCTTTTGAACTAGAAAGCTTTTGAGACATCTTACAATGAACAATGGCTTCTTGTATTGAACTCTCGACCTCTGAATTCGAACAATTGCTTCGTTTCAACAAATGCAAATCTCCAAATCCGCTCGAACCGAAAGAAAACGATGATGATGATGATAAAGATGAAGAAGAACTTGATGAAGAAGATGATGCTGATAAAGACATTATTGGTGTAGAAGAATACCTTTGAATTACACCAGAAAAAGACCTCCTATGGCTACCATTTGTATTCACACTTGCTTTAACACAACAACATTCATATGAACACCCAGATTTATTAAACAAAGACTTCAGCTTTTGTGTTATTGTGGACTGTTTGATTTGCTTAAGTTTCCTACACCAAGATTTCTTCAAGTTATTACCAATGAAACCAGATGAAGAAGAAGCCATAGATGAGCAGTGTTCTTCAGTTTGAAGTAAAGTTTGAAGCATTTGCAGACGAGGAGGAAGATGAAGGGGAAGGAGCTTTCCTTTATAAAAGAGTTCATCAGCTGGTGAAGTTGTTGAAGCAATTTCACCATGAAATGATGAACATGTTGGAAACTCAAATTGGTAAAATAACAAGTTTGAAGATGATGAACTTACCTCTATATCTATATAATCTTCTTCATCTCCACTGTTATATGAAGCTTGGGTTGTTTCCATATCTTTTTATTTTGATTTGTCAAAACCTCAAAAGAGAATAACAATGGTGAAAAATTACCTTTGTTTCTTGGAAATTGAGGAGGAAAGAGAGGGACAGAGGTATCCTTTAAAGTGAGAATGGAGACGAGTTATAAAAAATAAAAATCATGTGGTAAGGATCCCATGTGTGTGTTACTAGTTTTTTTTTTCAATTTCATCCCTTCAATTGTACATCAAAATGATTAAAAAAAAAAAACCTTTAAGAAACTGCAAAAAGGATCAAATTGTGATTTCATTTTTTTTACGAAAGATGTAGAATTTTGTTTTAACTAATAAATTTGTGGAAAATAATTATTTTTTGGTGAATTATAAGAGGAGGTAAAACCCTAACAGCAACACGACTAACATGACTCGAATTTAGTCACATTTAAGACAGTGGACATCTTGACCATCAAGCCAACACACAATATTCATAAAAAATAATTACATAATAATCATAATTTTATCTTTTAAATGATATAGAGAATTTCAATTCAGATTTTTAAAAAATCAACATTAGCCAATTAAAATACAATTAGTAAATCTCAAATTGAATATAGTATAGGAGAAATTATATTGTGGACCTTTCTCACCATATTATTTATGGTCTCTTTCCAATTTTTTTATGTCATGAATACATAATTTTGATAATCTTTTTTTTTTACTCTGGACCTCGAACTCAAAACCCTAAACTTTAACCTTGAGCCTCGAATCTAAACTCTAAACTCGAACCTTAAACATCAAACCTCAATCATTGAATCTTAAACCTTGAACTCAAGATTCAATGTTCGAGATTCGAGGTTTAGGGTAAAAAATTACCAAAATTATGTGTTGATGACATAAAAAAATTATTAAAATATTACTGAATAATTAGAAAATGATCATAAATAATGTGATGAAAAATATCCATAAAATAATTTCTGTATAGTATAAGGACAAAAATAACAATTTAAACCAAAATTCTTATTTAATCATGTATCTTAATTTTTAACTATTTATGTTGGTCAATATCCCATTGATTACTTTTTCATTTATTAATATTCAATGCATTAATAGGACATATTCATTAAATATGAAGATCAATTTATTAATAATAACTAAACATCAGACAAAATAAAGGTAATGAAATACGTTAAATCTTGTGTTTGTATTCTATTTTTAAAGAATGCAAATAATCTTTCCATGATTGCAAGGTTTTATATATTAAACAATTTCATTATAAGTTTTGATTATATATTTATATTTTTTTTACATAATATTTAGAATTATTCATAATTTCTCTCCAATCTATAAATAAAAAAATAATACATTTCAATGTACTCGATCCTATATTTCTTACATTAACAATAACATTCATAACAATCAAATTAAAACTCGACCCGCATCAAATATGTTGCAAAAGGGTGAGAAACGAGGATCTTGCACTACATAAAATAAAGGTTATCGTGTACCCTTTTACTTTTTTTTTATTGAAAGTTTCAATGCAAGCAATCTTCAACAGTTCAAAGAAAATTAAAGGAGAAGAAGTACAGATAAAAAAAAGCTCACACATTTGGAAATCTTATTTGAAATTCATAATAGTGTATCCACTTTGGAAAAATTTCAAGTATTTAATCATTTACTACCTGTAAAGTTGTACTCATCTTAATCTAACAGGCGATTAGAACTATTTAAAGGGTCGAATTATTTACTTGAGTTCGATAGGATATAAATAAGGGAAAATTATCAATCATTTAAAATAATTCAAATTATTATTATTTTTATATGACAAAAAATATATTTTTTAATTTACATATTTTAAAAAGTTTTTTTAAATATATTGAGAAATTATCACAATAATGCGAGGTATCAATTTAAACGACAAAATATAAATTTAAATACCAACTAAAAACATATAAACAAAATCAAATAACAAATTGCAAATTAATCCAAAAATAAAAAAATTTTAAACTGTGTTCCGACCCATGAATAAATTTATTTTTTCATAGTAAAAATGAGATATAAAAAAGAAGACTGCAAATGCTAAAATCCGAATAGTGAATCTCTTAAATATCACCCTTTCACATGCTAATTTTTATTTTTTCTGATAAAAAAATAAAAATAAATACCACCTTTGTAAGGATTACACATCCACGAATATCTCTGCAACAAAAGTTAAAATTTCAAAAGGGCAGCCCTTTTTCCAAAACCTGGTTTTCTGCACTGTCAAGTTTACAATATTCTATAATAAATTATAGCCTAAGATATATGTAATATTATATGTCCAAGTTTCCAAACAGCCTGACATAGATATGTATTATTTCATACTATAAATATTGGTATGGAGACTATATATTATTATATCTACAAGTTTTGATCTTCGTCCTGCGTGTGGAAGTTTAGCATTTATTCCTTCATAAATTTATAAAATATGAAAATTTAATTATTGAATTTATTTCGATATTTTCTTACGAAATCAAAAAAAAAATATATTATATCTACAAGTTTCAAAAAGAACCTAACATATATGGGTAATATTATATTGTATTCTTCAAGAACTGTTTTGTAACGTATGAACTTATTGCAATGGAGACTGTATTATTATATGCCAACCAGCTTTTAACCATGGTAAAAAAATGGGATAATTTTCAACACTCTTATTATTCTTCCATTTCAGGAATATTTACTATAGTTTTTTTTTTTTACTGAACCAACAACAAAGGGTAAAAATATTGTGAAGGCTATTTTATTAAGAGTTAGATTGCATTTTGTTTTTTTTACTCAACAAATGGCTAAATTGATCTCTGTACGTTAAGTCAAAAAATAAATTAATTTTTTCTGTTAAAAATTTCATCAATTTATACTATTAAAAACTTCTCTCTATACATGATAACGAGGTACAAGACATGCCATGAGAGATATAATTAGGGAGGTTGGTAGGGCCCGACGCCTCCTAAAATGAAAAAATTTTCATTTGAATTTTTTAAACTTTTTAAAATTTAAATTGGTAAAAAAAAAAATTTCACTTTGGCTCCCCCTTAATAATTTTTTGGCTTCGCCCTGATGCCATGTGTAATTGTCTCTTTGATCTAATTTAATAAGATTAATTTATCTATTTTTAATAAAGGGATAAAATAAATTTTAACTCGTATTTTAGGATTTTCATGACCCTTTTACCGATAATACATATAAGCAACATTCACCCAAAGAGGAGGGGAAATTCCCATGTTTAAGCTCCAAAACCTTGCTCGTCTCCTCTCGTATTAACTTTTTGACTTCGATCCATAACCAGCTCCAATGTTCAATAAACACATTGCAGCAGTGGGAGTGGTTGTCATCAGCCACCCTCTTGACTCTTGTTGTGGCCTCTATCTTGTTGGCGGACGTTTGTTTCTCTCTCTCCTCTATTGAAACGTTTGCCTTTTTCGCATTTACGATGTCAACATCTCTTGTGGGATTTGATGATGTTTTGGTGTCATCACACCAGCTTTTTGCTAGATGGTTGTCTATCGAGTTTCTGGTTTCGTTTCAGCTTTGACTCCTCCTCCATTGGATTTAGCGATGGCCTCCAGTGGAAGGCGTGCATGCCGATGGGTCAGGGTCTCAATCAATGGCGGAGTTTAGTAAAGGGATAGGGATAAAGATTTTTTCAAATTTTTAAAAATATTATTATTTTTTGGATAATTTATTTTTATATTTAAATCAATTTTCATATGTTAGAATATTATTTTTTTAATCGATTATTACGTGACAAATTTAAATTTAGCCTGGTCCCTGAGATTAACATTCTAAATGATGTTCCCTCTTCCTCCTTGCTTGGTGGCAACAACGAACAATCCTAAGGCTGCTCTAAGTTTTGAGTTTTGGGCTTAGCTGTTGTATTCTATGGGTTCTGGCCCATTTAATTATATCTAAGTCTTAAAATTAATGGATTTTATCCATTGAGAAAAACTCTTCTTCCACCAAAACTCATGGAAACATGTGTATACAATTAAGAAAATAAAAGGCAAATACTTAATAAGAATAATAATCCCAATCATACCCATAAATAGGAGGGTATAATGCGTAGAACTATCCACAGTCCCTCCTTAACCCATAAATAAGAAGATAATGCATTTCAACGCACTTGAACCCACGTCCTCCTGCATTGATAACAATACCAATACCAATCAAACTAAGACTCAATCGACAATACAAATACTTATTTAAATTCAAGTGAATGTCAATACATATATATATTTCAATGTTTTACATATGAAAAGAGTTATCATTTCAATGCAAAGAACAGTGAGCTAGGAATAATTTTGGCAGCAACAAACAATAGACTTTGACAAAACAGACATACTTTTATATGAACTCCTATTATTTATGGGGTTTGGTAATTGGAATTAAAAAAAGAGGAGGGGGGGGGGAGGGGTATCCACTGCAATATATGCATGCCTTTCTTTCTCACTTTAACCCTTGCATAAATATTCCCATTTTTAGAAACTCCCAAACACCAGTATACCTAACAAAAGCCCATAGTTTAGGGGAATACACATGCATCAAACATATGCATACACACGAAGTGGATATTGTCAAAAAAAATTTCTAGAGGAAGTATATAAATTTGCTATTTTATAAGTTGAATATGAATATATATATTCCGTAAATATTTTTTAAGATTATAGGTTGATATTTCATATCACTTATATGTAAATCTATTTAAAAATATTAGGTTATGATATATCCAATCATGTGAGTTGATTGAATTAATTGAATACTTATTAGTATTTTAGTAGAAGTTAAATCCGAATCTCATCAACAATCTTATTTTATAAGTAATTTATAGGTCGCATTTTAGGAGAAGAAAACCCTATTTCTCATCATCTGTATAAGTCTTACTTAGCTCTAAGCATTTTGAACAACTTGAAAAAACAAATGTAAAAGTATTATGAAAGCTTCTGTATTAAAAGTCATATTTTATTTTGCTTTTTTACTTAAAAATGGGTAAATTCCATTCATTTCTTCTATAGATAGACGTGGTGTGCAACATATATCTCATGCTGACGTATAATGATCAGTTTTTAATTGTAAAAATGGATGAAATTTTTAACAGAATGATCAATTACTCTTTAATCTAATGTACATAAACTAATTTTTACATATTTTTTAATAAAATGAACAAAATATAATCCAACTTTTAGTAAAACAATTTTCATGGTACTTTTACCAAACAACACATTAAATAAACCCAAAACCCTATTTCACTTAAACATGCATAAAATTTTAAAAAAAAAACCCAAAATTTTTCAAAACTAAACATTCCTTTGATCTAAAACATCAACACTAGCATAGCAAGAAAGCAACCTATTAAAAACCCTAAACAAAACGACCTTCACTTTCCCCCAAACCAAGCACTTCCTTTTAATAACAACCCGTACTCTCCTTTGGCTACTCTTCTGCTTCTTCTTCTTCTTCCTCCTCCTCCCACCATGACCCATCTTCTCTTTAACTTTCCCAAAGCATTTCATAGTCTTTTCTGGCACAGTTTCTTTCCTGGAAAATCTATAGCTTCTCAAATACATCTGCCTGCAAGAGATACTGTCAATAACTCGAACACTTGGTCGACAACAATCCATTGAAGAAGGAACTGATGAGGACCTTGATCTTAAAAACTCAGCATCTGAACCTGGCCACTTGTAAAGATTCATATAGGTTGGTCTCATAGGTTTGTTGGGGTCTTTAGCATCGTTCAAACAATTAGAAATGCAAATAGAACTCATTTTTGAATATGGGTTTTTGGACTTAAGAAGTATAACAAAGCTATATATGTATATATTTAATGGAAAAGAATTAAAAAATGGAGAGATGATGGAGAAAATGGAGTTGGGTTTTTTCAAGTGGGATCTTTTATGCCATGATTTAACATAGTTAAACTAATAGTGCTTATTTTTGTTGACCAAAATGGGGTGCCATGAAGTAGACTTATACTTGGAATATAGGATGATAATGGGTAAATACGTAAAATCATAAAAAAAAATTTAATTAAGTCAACTCAAAATAAGAATATATTGTGTTGTTAAATTGTTAAATTCTTGTTTTAGTCCCTGTATTTTAATTTGACGTATCTCTTAGTCCAAATCGTTAATACCATTAACAAATTTTGCTAGTAAATTAATGTAGTTTTTTATTTTTATTTTAAAGTCTTAAATATTATGGGGTTGAGCTAGATTTCTCTAAAATGAAAAATTAGTGAAAAATAATTATTTTAACAACCATAATTTCAACTTTTAAATAACATAAAAAATTTCGAGTTTTGAGGTTTAGGTCTTTAAAAAAAAATTCTACATCGTCTGAAATTTATTAACGGTGTTAAGTAGATACAAAAAGAGTAAAAACAACAAATTATGTACATTTAAAATAAAAGGGCTGAACAACATCAAATAGATACACATAGGGTCTAAACATTCAAATAAAACATAGTCTAGGGAGAAAAACCAAATTTATCCAATTTGTTCATGGCATGATTTTAACTTAGTGGTGGTGGTTTAGCAGTGGTGGTGTGTGATGTTACGCAAAGTTTGGATTGTCCAATGATGTTCATTTTTATTGACCAAAATGGGCCACCATAAAATACGTTTATAGTTTGGCCGTGGTCAAGGCTGTTAACCTATAAATCCACTCGAGTTCGAGTGTTTAAATGAGTAAACTCAAAATAATTAAATATGTGGGTTTAATTTTAATTCGATTGGTATCAATATTATTGTCAATGCAAGAGGACGTGGGTTCGAGTATGTTGAAGCGCATTATTCTCTTATTTAAGAGTTGGAGAGGGGTTATGGGTAGTTCTAGACATTGTATCAAAAAAAGTAAATATGATAAGAATCAGACCCGTTCTTGACATTTTCAGGACCCTAGGCAAAACAATAAAATGGGGGAGAAAAATTTTTTAGGTCCCTTAAAAGTTAAAAAAAAAAAATTTTTGAGCCTCTTAAAAGTTGATAAAAACTTTGTTTTGACCTTTTGAATCTCCTAAAAACTGAAAAATAATATTTTAGATCCCTTTTAATATTGGGCCTTAGGTTGCTACACCTCCAGACGACCCCAAGGTCAAGCTTGATAAGAACTTATAATGAGATTAATTTTCAAAAAAGAATAATTAAATTTTTTTTGATTTATTTCCTTTTATATGAACGTTGCATCACGATTTCTAATTCTTTATTTTTTGATACAATGTTCAGAACTACGCATAACCCCTCTCTAACCTTTAAATAAGAGAATAATATGCTTCAATGCACTCGAACTCACACTCTCTTGTACTGATAACAATATCGATACCAAGTAAACTAAAAATCAATCGGAATACTCTTTGGGATCCAAGTGTTTGTCCAAAACACGTTTTAACACCTGGAATTTTATTTTAATTCATCAATATGGGAGAAGGGTCTCTTGATGTTGAAATCTACCTACTTTTGTCTCTATTAGTCAATTCCATATTTATAATGGTGAAAGTGAGTGAACTGTCTAGAATTTAGTTAATAGTTTATTTATGTTTTTTGAAATTTATTTTTATTTTTATTATTTTGAATAGTTTTATTATAATATCTATTTTTTTACACAATGTTTAAAATGATGTCTAGTCTCTTTCAACTCATAAATAAAAAAATAAAACGATTCAACGCACTTAAATCTATATTCTCCTGCATTGACAATAATGTTCATACCACGTCTTTTTTTTTTTTTTTTATTTAAAAGTTAGAATTTTATTGATAATATTATTATGAATTTTATGTACAATTTTAATATTCAATTTTTTTTACAGCACATAGTAAAATTTAACAGAAGTCCATTGTTCAGACTTTAATTTTTTAAAATTATATAATTAGAGTGATTAAATTATTAATATTATCAATTAATAACACAGATAAATACAATTAGTATGATATAATCAATAGTTTGAAATTTTATAAAATAGTGAAATATTTTAATTCGATAGGTAGAATTAAAATAATGTCACAAGTTTTATTTAATAATTAATTTTTTTTCTCTATTATAAGGGATTATATGTCAATTTTTTAATTTATATAAAAATTTAGTATTATTGTACCAAATATTTAAACTAGAATGAATTTAGATAGAATTTACGTATAGTTTACAATGAATATATTTGAAAGGCGTTTTTATTATAAGAATTAAATCAAATTAATTCCTAAAATATTAGAAAGAATCAAATAATGTCAACATTCAACAAAATTAGCATTTACCATTTAAAAAATAATATCATTTACTATTGGACTTAATAGGTACTTTCATCTACAATTTACGCAAGGTAAAACCCGAATTAGAGAAAACTTCATTGACAAATAACTAAGTATTCTTGTTTTTAATAATCTCATTATAGGTTTTGATCATATATGTCTTTTTTGACGCAATGTTTAGAATTACTCATAGCCCCTCCCAACTCATAAATAAGAGGATAATGTGCTTCAGTGCACTCGAACCCACATCCTCTTGCATTAGCAACAATAACCATACTAATTGAGCTAAAACTCAATCAACAATAACTAGTTGAGACTTTGTGTATGTAATTTACATGAATATGTAAGATTAAATTATTAACAAATTTAACATTAATGTCTCTTCATTTTATAAAAACAAATATAGCCTTACTTTGTTGGTAGCTTAAGGCCCATTAAAGAAAGACTAGAATTATAAAGACAAAATTACTTTATTTTTTAAAGTTAGAAGCTCAAGCCCAAGCATAAAAATCAATAATTTTTTATTTTTCTTTTTTCTATGGAAATCAAATTACTCAAAATATTATTCTCGTTTTGGGTATGAAATAATTTTAAAATTTGTAACCAAAATCTAAGGTATTGAATAGTTTTAAAACTCGTGATCAATATCTACCTTTTAATAAATCTACAGAATACGAAAATTAACTATTAAATTCGATCTGGTAAATATCTTAAATAAAAAAAATTATTCAAAATATAATCAACGGGATTGGGTTATTGATGGTCCTACAACAGCAGCATCCGAGGCTAATAATTATTTTGTTCTTTTGCATTTTAATTTTAGTCAAAAACCTTAAACCTTTTTGTTTTGTTTTTTATTCCTTTGTCTGTCTTTAATATTTCTAGATTATTTTATTAAATTTTTCTCTTGTTTGAAGCTTTGCAAACAACACACTTGTTGTTTTCTAGTTTAATTCCAATAAAGTAAATAGGAAATTGTTTATTTTTAATATAGAAAACTTTAATTTAAAATTAAATTTAACATAAATAATCTTATTAATTCAAGTTTGAAGGTCTGTCTGATATTTAAAACAGTTTGAAAAACATGTACGAGCAAAAAATATTAAACCCATTTAACACAAGAGTCGAGTTTGAGCTACCATAACCAAGATTAAAAGTTAGCTCAATTGATTTTTAGATTTTATAACGTCATTTTTATTTTATTTTTATATATTATGTAATTTATTTCATATTAAAATATTATATTGAAGTAATTTATGTTTAATATTTTAATAAATTTAGTAAAGATTGAACAAATATAATATATATTTTTATCAAAAATAAAAAAATAATATGAACATATTTAAATAAAGGGTGTGTTTGATAAACCATTAAAAACATATTTATTTCATTAAAAATAAAAATTTTCAACATTTAAAATTTTCTTTTCGTAAATACATACATATCAACTAAAATTCAATACTAACAAAAGGGTGAGCACACTAAATCACCAGTAGCCTAGAGAAAGAACTTCCAAAATCTTGAGTGCATAACCTTCCATTTGAAACAATTTCGCGACATAATTCGCCACTCAATCAAGTTCCTTTTTTATATTTTTGAGGCCCTAAGTAAAAAATTGAAAGTTCTAAGCATTTAATTAATGGCATAAAGTCAAAATTAGCCTCTAATATTTAGTGGTTTTGTCATTTTGATCTTTATCGTTTTTTTTTGAGATATTTTCATACACAACCTTTTTTTTTTGTCAAATTGATCAATTTTTAACGGTCTTGTTGACGTGACCGTTAAAGAGTTAATGATGCTGATGTGGAATTTTTTTTTCAATTGGATTAGTATATGTAGGCATATGCTGAAGTGGCATATAAGACAAAAATGTCATGTCAGCAAAAAAATTAAAATTTAAAACATAAATTAAATTAAAAAATAATAAAATATTTACCCACATTAAACGGTTAACTTTAAACCAAGCCCAAACAAAAGTAAAAAAGAAAAATAGTCGATCAGATCAGATCAAAGAAACATTTCTGCCAACCAACAAAATGGCCAACAGTATCTACAAATAATTGATTTTGATTCTAAAAACAACCCAATTTCCCCGAATAATTCAACTAGGGAATCAGAGAATCAACTGACTGGGAAAAAAATAATTGCAGATGAAAATGTAACTCTTCCAACCTTTGGTTTGAGATATTTTGCAATATGTTATTCTACATCTCACTGTAATAACCTATAACGACAATAGTTTTTGTCTTTCTTTTGTTCTAACACCGAGCCTTTCCACTTCCAAGGGTGAGCTCAAGATCATCCAATCTAACTTCATGAATCCTCTCTCCTTCCCATGGCTTCACCGGTCCACTCTCAAACTGAACTCCGAACATGCCCTTTTTCTTTGATCAAATCATTGGGCAAGCTTTGTGGAGCAACGGGCTTCACAAGATTAAAGATTGGAGAAGTTGGCATTTGAGAAGTAGAAGGTGCAAACTTTTGAAAACTTATCCATTGATCGGATTCGATTGTTGATGCATCAGACTCATCGCATTCAGGTATAGCAGCCAGGGCATGAAAATGACAGTGAGTGCGACTAGCTGGGGTAGAGACTGCATACAATGGGTAGTTAAAAGAGGCCATAGACTCTTTAGCAATGGCCTCCAAGTTGGGAATTGGCTTAGGATTTCTTGAGGTTGGTGATGAAAGCGGTGGTGTCACTGGGGCATTGTCCTCCAGCATATAGCATTGACAAACAAGAAATATACAGAAAAAGACAAAACACAAACAAGTTTTTTGGGGTTTCAAAAACTTACATAAACAAATTATCCAGAGGAGTCTTTTTTTAATTTAACTTCAAATACATGAAAATTTTGCAGTAAAATAAAAAACCAAAATAAATTCCAAAAAATAAAAAAGAAAGAATCATACAAAATAAAGCAAATTACCAAGTCGAACAGTTTGTACCTTTTCTTCTCTATGATTTTGAGTATCAATCTTCACCAATCCTCAATGCAAAATTGGGGGATCACGTTAGAAAAAGAACAACACTAAAAATATCCAAAAATATTTGAAACCTAAGTCCTAAAAAACCACAAAATGTTAAATTTAAACAAAAATCCCCAAACCCAACAACCTTAAAAATCTCGAAATCCCCGAATTTCTTAAACCTAAACCAAAGTCTCCAAACCCAACAACCCTAAAATTCCCGAAAATCCCTAAATTTTTAAAACCTAAATCCCCAAATTCCCAAAAATTTTGAAATCTAAAACCCAAAATACCCCACATTTTTTAAACCGAAACCAAAATCTCCAAACCCAATAACCCTAAAACCTAACCAAAAGTAAAAATTATAGAAACATACATCAAAATTTTTCTTTCATAGGTTAGGGTTCTGAACAAAGTTTTGATTGAAAACTTAATTTGATCGACTGTTTTTCTTTTTTACTTTTGTTTGGGTTTTTCATTAGAGTTAACCGTTTATTTTTTTTAGTTTTCTTAATTCTTTTAACTTTGGATAAATATTTTATTTTTTTTTAATTTAATTTATGTTTTAACTTTAAAACTTTTTTTTTGACGTGGCATTTTTGTCTTATATGTCACGTTAGCATATGCCTACGTGTACTAATCCAGCTGGGAAAAAAATTCCACGTCAGCGTCGTTAACTCTTTAACGGCCATATCAGCAAGACCGTTAAAATTTGATTATTTGACAAAAAAAAAAACAAAGGTTGTGTATGAAAATGATCCAAAAAAAAACGATAATGGCCAAAATGACAATACTACCAAACGTTAGGGACTAATTTTGACTTTATGCCTTAATTAATTTATTCTAGTTTGAAAACTTTTTCCAGTATTAAATGTTGAAATAATATTTTTTTTAAACTCTTTTCAACCTTGAATCTTGAACGACTGCACTCCCAAACAACCTCCAAAGTCAAGCTTGCACTCGATTCTTCTCCCTGAGAATGTATTGTACCTTCACACTTCATTGCCACCGTAACATCGACAAAATGTGTCACAACATACTAGAGCAATGCATATCATCGAGGTCCTCCCCCAATAGCCTCGTCACTTTCCAACACCACCGAACAATAGCCACTATTCCACTCCTCCTTCAGTCCCTTGTATGCCTCACATAGCTCTGTTGAAAGTAAAAACAGCATCGCATTGGATTGTATCATCCATCCAAATCTATACTTTGTTCAATTTCATGTAAATTTTTTTATTTAACTTTTTAACAGTCTTATTATTTTCAAGCATATTCTTTTTGGAAAGTTCAAGCATATGTTATTGAAATTTGAGACCTAAAACACAACAACATCTGGCACTGAGTAGACAAGTTTTAGATCTTTTATTGATTTCTAAGTTTGGTGGTCACTTACAATTTGCTCTTTCAATTAATTGGTAGGGTCATGATGTGAATTAGGATCGAAAAGTATACGATGTAACCCAAAAAGCATTGGAGTTTGTGGTTTAAGATGTTATATGGGTGTTATACATTGAAGAGAGAAGCAACATGCCTAAGCTGATAGTCCTTTGCTTGCCGGGTTGGTGCCTTCGATTATGATATCCAACTTGGTTTTTTTTTTTTTTTATGTATGGGTAGACTTGTTGATGGGTTGGGAAGTTTGAAAAGTGAGAGGGTTTGAATAAAAATATAAACTCGAAAAATTAATTTGAATAAAATAAATAAGACCCGTTTAGAAAACGGATGGACCTCGAGTAAGGTTTTTTTCGACCTGGCCCGAATACATATCTAGAAGTATTGCTACCCTTAACAAAGTATTGGTGCTTTCACAAAGGTATCGATACCTTGCTTGGTATCGATAGTGTTTAAGTTTCTATGTTTTGGAAATTAAAGAAAAATTGTTTGAGTATAGATATTCTCCCCAAGGTGTCAATACCTCATAGCAAGTATTGATATATTCTTTATTGTATCGATATTGTTTTAAGTTTCTATGTTATGGAAATTAAAGAAAAATTGTTTGAGTATCGATATCCTCCCTAAAGTGTCGATACCTCATAGCAAGTATAGACTTTAATATGAGCCGGATCGATCCGGGTTTGAGTTTAGCATATATAATCAAGGTCGGGTTTAGGTAAAAATTTAGATCTATTTTTCTAGTCGGGTCTGTGCCTATCAATCAGGCCTAGAATTTTGTTAGGGCATGATCCGACTCATATTATTTGAATGTTGATAAAAATCTTTAGATATCTATTAATTTTTCTTTTACTTAAAATATATTTTTTGGGTAGAATTATTATTTGAACCCAACCTATTCTTAAAGAATGTAAACTTTGACCATTAGACCACAAAACTTGGGATTCACTCAAAAGATAATTTAATTCAAATCCAAATAATATTACACGAATTTCATTGGATAATAAATGGATTCGATTTCTAAAGCATATTTGCATAATCAAATTTAGATATTTGATTTTTTTTCTTTGAAATGTAACAATTACAACCAAAGTCTAAATATATATCAAAATAATAATCGTAAGGATCAAACTATTATAATTATTTGAATAGTCATAAAACAAAATCAAACCATTACAGCACAAATGGACTAAAACCTACAAACTAAATTAAAACTCACACATGATAAATTTCAAATCTGGGTATTCAGAACCCAAAGTCTCTGTGTTAGCCAATTGAGCTAAAACGATTATTGACATCATATATATTATCAATATATCAAATAATAAAATTTCGTATATTAATTTGATGATGAAGGTGTTTATCACCCCAAATATGATTTAAATTTAAATTGCACTAATCATATTAGTGTTAAAATTTTATCTTTCTTTTATAATTAAAAAAAAAAAAAGTTATAACTTGTTGGAATTGAATTTTCAATAACTTGTGAAGACCAACATGTTGAAAATATAAATAGCAAACATTAATGATGAAAGATTTTGGTGATGGAGATGAAATTTCCCGTGGGGTGCCTTCTATTATAGCATACCAACGTAGAAAATAAAATAAATTCAGATTCCACATCACGAGATCTCTCGATTCAAGTCATAAATTGACTTCTGTATGTTGTCTTGTGGAAAGCAAGCAAAGGTAATTATTTTGGTTCATGATGTTGATTTAATTTGTGGTTTGACTATACTTTGAATTTTAAAAAAATATTAAATACTTAAATTTCACTTTCTAATGAGTAATTTATCTACACTGTTGAGAGATTCTCTTCTTTTTTTAGGAATAGTTTTTGAATTGTTATTAGTCAAGCAAATAGAAATATTATTTTTAACGTTTGTGTTCAATTTTAATCTCGAGTTTTTATCATTATTTTGAGAAGAGCCCCAAATGATTTACAAAATCCTCAAATAAAAATATAATTTAAAGTTTGATGGAAGTACCTAATCACCAAAGAAATGTTTAATATTTGGTTTTGGTGGAGTTTGAACCTTTGCCCTTAAAGGGTCTTAATGGATAAGAATACTGCCATTTGGCTAGAACTCGAGGATGAAATGAACAGTACCTCCATTCAAGGGTTCGATTGGTTGTTCGGCAAATAACACTTCAAAGACTTCTTTTGAAAAAGAGTCGAACCTCCTCGACATACATTTTATATAAATATTGAATTGAGTTGGTACATTTTATCAATCAAATTTTAATTCAATTGCGAAATTATCAAAAAATTATTTTTTTAACAAAACAACAAATATTATTTTAAAAATGTTTTTGTTCTTTATATTTTGATGAATTTAAAAAAAAAAAAATCATGCAATAACGTAAATTTTAAACTTAAAACATATAAATTTAATAATTTCAACATCATTATTTCGAACAAAACCACATTTAAATTTTTTTATGAAATTAAACTATAAATGAAAAAAAAAAATGCAAATGATATGACAATTTTAGCTTTATTTTATTTAACACCCTGTATGAACAAATATTATTCCAAACTGAACAATAATTTTTTTTTATATGGAATCAATGGAGGAAAATTACATTAACAAGAATCTGAATTTTTTTTTCTTATTTAATTATATCTAGTGTTATATAAATTGAAAATCGATTAGTGTTTCGAATCAAACATAAAGATTAATTTGATCTTTAAGTAAATTGTTTGAAATCGATAAAAATTTAAAAATAAAAATAAAAATATATATAATTGAATTGATTGAGTTGATTTTATAATTTTACAATTATTTAATTAATTATTATTAAATCAATAATCGAACCAATTGAACTAAAAATTAACAGTATAATTATTCCACCTCTGATCTAGTTATTAAAGCATTCATTACATTAGACCTCACCTACGTATACGCATATTTTGGGTAAACTACAATAAATGTCATTAAATTATTAGTAAATTTATGTTTTAGTCACTTAACTTCAAAAATTTACAAAATGGTTACTAAACTATTCGATAGTTTTTATTTAAGTCATTGGTCAGTTAAGTTTTTTTTAAAGTTCGGCTAGCTAGCTCCAAGTGACGATTTGACAATCTATACAATGGATCAATATTCATCGACGAGTAAAAGAACATACTTTAGATCTAAGTCGATTTGACAGTCAATGTCAGATATTGGAGAAGAAAATTATTTGAACTTTGATTCGCAGATTCGTGATGTTAAAAGTTATTTCATGAAAAATGAATGGTAGAAGAGAAGGGAAAAAAAATTATCTATCATCGCATGCATTGTAAATAGAAAATATCATACAACAACGATTTTAACAGTCTAATAACTTAGATGTAAATTTTCGAATAATTTAATAATTAAAACATACACTCACTGAATCCTATATATTTTGAGTGTTTTTTTAAACAATCCCTATATATTTTGAGTTTTTTTTTAACAATCTCAATATAAATTCTGATTATATCAGTTTTTTTTTATACAATATCTAAAACTATTTACAGTCCTCCCAATCTTTAAACAGGATAATAAATATTTTAACGTACTCAAATTCATATTATTTTAAACTAATAAAAATATTTATATCAAATAAATTAAAACTCAATAGACATTTTGAATTTGTTGTTATTAAAATATTATATCACACTCTTTTTTTGACAAATATTTATTTTGTATAAAAGAAAGTCATGTAGACGACATGAATGAGAATTGGGCAGCGGGCAATCCTACGGGCAGAATGTGCGTTCGTGACTTCGATGCTGACAATGACAGAATACGAATCAAATAAACTTTTAATCCTTTACGGCAACTGGAAATGGACCATATGTATTTTAATGGAAAATTTACTATTTTACCCCCTGTTTTTTCAATTTTTTACTCCGTCCATGAACATTCTAAGAAACCTCCAAGCACACACTTCAAAAACCCCCCTAAATTAAATATTTTCAAAATTTTCGTTCTTTTTTTTTTTTTTTTTTTTCCATCCATCCGATTAGATCTTATCATCCATTATGAAATATTTTATTTATTTAACTTTTTAATATTTTCACACATTAAACTATTTATTAAATTTCAAAAATCTTTTTATTTTATTGTATTTTAGGGATTATAATTTTTGGCCCCTAACTTAGTAATTAAGTTCACTTTTATACTTGTATTTTTTTAACCATTTAATTTTTGAACTTGACAATCGGTCAGATCATTGGTTCTCAATTTAATTGGTTTGATTGGATTAGCTACTAGATCAACAATACTTAAACAAATAATTAAAATTCATAAAATTTTAAAAATAAAAAAATTAAACCGGTTCAACTGCTAACTTTGTCTCGATTTCGAATTTTACCAGTTTCAAATAGTTTTAGATTTAATTAGTTCAACCCTTTTGTTTGCATTAGTATATTGATCAATTTTCAGTTCAATCAATTTGACCAACCAATCCAGCCATGTTCTAATAACACAAATCACATCATCAAATCTTAACAGAATTCAAGTTTAGAGACAAAAAGCAGATGTAATTGCGAAGTTTAGATATCAAAACAAACCAAATATATGTATATATAAGTATCAAAATGAACCTAATTACTAAATTCTAAAGTAAAAAAATTTATTATCCCTATTTTATTAAACAATCTCGTTATAAATTCTAATCAATTCGCTTTTTTTAACATAATATATAGAACTATTTATAACCCCCTCCCGACTCATAAATAAGAGGATACTGCGCTTCATAGCACTCGAATCTACATCCTTCTACATTGATAATAATACTCATACCAATCGAATTAAGACTTAATCAATTATTATTCCTATTTTATGCCATGATCTAATTATTTATTTATATTATTGTCGATTCATGCTTCTCAATGGTTTATAGCCATGCTTAGAAAGAATATAAAATAAACAAAGTTTGAGACTGGCAAGGGAGCCGTACAATGAAGATTGTATTTTAAAAATTGGATGGGTAATTAATTAATTATTCTGTATGATCTAAACTATATATCTTATGTGAACAATGCTAAATGATTCCTCCTAATTTAAGCATATACTTAATCACCTCTGAAGGTCAACTACTTCCACTAACAAGGGCTTCTCAAGTTAAAGTTCGATATGTGCCGCGAACAGTAAATATGGCAGTAGACGCTATAATCAAAGAAGTTAAGAGTCATAGTCATACAACGGGATTTCACTTCTTCTTTTACTCTCTTCAGTGGTGTAAGATGTAATGATACGAGATAAATGTTAAGCAACCCAATTTCTAGCTCTCTTGGTTAAGAGCCTCGTAGTTAAACTTCCTTCTGTAACAAAAAAAAAAAAGGGCTCGTCTAATTAAAGATATTCGTGTACTCATAATTTGTCATTCAATACTTTTTTTCTATCACATCTCGTAAAGTTTTTTGATAATTTATTGAAATTTTATTAAGTATAATTAAGTTACATTTTAGTAGAACACTTCAAAGTTTTACCGGTAACTCTTCAGGGTCATATATGTATTTAGATGTCCCTTTATTATAGCGACCAGATTAAATTAATCATTTTACTATTAATTTGATCGGTTTAGTAATTATAGTATTAAAAAGAATCAAATAAAACCAAATTTGAATAAAGTTAACATTTACTATTTAACCAAGTTACTATTTTTAAAGTTTTTATAATTTTTGAAAATGAAATATTTTTGCTTGGAATTGAGTTGAAATTGAAAAAATAATAATTTTTATGATATTTTTATACAATAATTATTAATTACGTTACAATTTGAATTTATTTAATTTTTTTCAATAACATAAAAACTAAAATAATCTATTTAATAATAAAAAGATTAATTTAATCCGATCCTATAATACAAGGATCTCTCAAATATTTTAATCTATGAAATAAATTTTATTCCCGTGAAAAGGATCGAAACTCTTTACTATCATAATTTAATTTTTTTCAATATAATTAGAAATTTTATAATAAGCATAAATATTTTTTTATTGTACATAAAAAACTATAGTTGAAAATATAGTGATAGTTTTTTTTCTAATGAATTTATTTGATGGTTAATACATGAATTTTGTGATAAGAAAATTTAAAATAAAATTTCAAACTTTGGAATTGTAGTGTTTTATACTTTTATTAAATACGGGCTTAATATTTTCACCAAACAAAAAAACATATAAGCTTAATATAACATTTGATACATAAATTTGATTTTTTTTTAATTTCGTACTAATAATTTTTTAAAGTTTAATTTGATGTCTAAATTTATTAAATATTATACAAATTATACAAAACATTAACGATGTTAATTTTTTTGTTATGCTACAAAAATATTGTCAGTATTAGAAGAAATTTATGTAAAAAAAAGGTATTGAACTATGTTTACCTAATTAATATTAAATAAAAAAAAAATTTAAACACCAAATTAAAAGAAATTCATTAATTTCAATTAATAAAATAATTAATTAAATAAAAAAACTAAAAGTAATTGATCATATAAAATACAAAAAAATATCATATCATCTGTCACATGTCGATTATACATTGATTATTTTTGTTACTTCATAAAAAAAATAACATTGTTAGCATATTGGAGTAATTTATAAAACGTTTGACAGGAATAAAACAAAAAAAATATTAAGGATTTTGTTTAATAGTGCTTTTTAAAAGTAGTTTTGATATAAAAACACTTTTAAATCAAAAGCAATGTTAATTAAGCAACTTTTAAAATGAAATTTTTAACTTTTCAAAAGCACTTTTATTCATATGAAGAAGTTAAAATTTTTAACTTTTTCATCCTAAAAATACTTTTGACAACTCAATTACGTTTTTTACCAATTTAACACATGGTACTTTCCCTTCTTTGATTAATTACTTAAAAAATATTTAAAAATTATATTTTATATATTAAAATATTAATAACAAAATATAATAAATTATTTTCTATATTCTTATTAAAATATCATAATTTTAACTAATTTGAATATTATTTAAATGTTTATTTCTTACTTTGTAACACATTTCTAAAATAGACATTTTTTTTCTTAAAAGTACTTTTTGACAACTATACTAAACAGTTAAATCTTAAACCAAACTTTTCAAAATCATTTTTCCAAAGTATTTTTTAAAATCACTCCTCAAAAGCAATGCTAAACTAGCTTTAAGTACCAAATTAAAAAAAAAAGTTAAATTCAAGTACCAAATTGACCCTCCAAAAAATATAAGTACCAAATAAAAAAAAAATATCAAGTTTAGATACTAAATTAAATCAATAAATATTTAAATACCAAATTAAAAAAATTTATTAAATTCAAATATCAAATATTATATTAAGCCTTAAATATATTTTGTTGATAAGAGATAATGACATATGGTAGGATGGTTGTAGGCTTTGGACTCTTGAATCTTGCAATTCCATAAAAGAAAAGAAAATATGAAAAGCTTGAATGTCAGTAATAATTAAAAAAAATAGAAAAACTTGGGAAATAAGTAAATCAATGACCACCATTGAAAGTAACAGAATAACAGTTTTAAGAAATAAATACTATAATTTATATAAAGTTGTTATGGTTGGGGAAATAGGACATTTAAGTATTACATTTTATAGAAAAATATGTTAAAATTTAAAAAAAAAAAAAAAGAAGAGAATTTTTAAGTGTATTTCCTAAAATTGAAAAGACTTAATTACTTTTAATTATTATTGTTGTTATAATTTTAGTTTGATTGAGATAATACATTTTTTGGTGCTTGAATTTCATAATTAAGTTTATTTTAATTTTTTAATTTGAAAAATATAAAAAATTAATGACATAACATTTTAAAATTGTATCATATCATCATTTAAAAATTAAAAATTTTATATAAATTTTCATATGATAATTTGGTACAATTTAATAACGTCACATTTAGTGTTTTAATAATAAGATCAATGGTTGAATATGTTAGACCATCGATTTTCGATTAGTCCAATTTGATTGGTTCAATTATCGGATCAATGGTAATTAAAAATTAATAAAAATCTAAAAAACTATATACAAAATTATTAAATCGAGTCAACTTGTTCAATCGTCAATTTTTTCCATTTTCAAGTGTTTCTTAGTTAACTGGTTCAACTCCTTTATTTGGATCGTTATATCAATCGACTCTTGGTCTGTCTAGTTCAATCATATTCTAATAACATTGATCACATCATCAAATCTCAATAAGATCCAAGTTTAGAAACCAAAATAGATCTAATTGGAACATGTTATACTATACATTGATAATGACAGTAGGAATGATCGCAAAACAATAAGAAATAAAAATAAGAACACGCAGATTCAAGTGGAAAACTCTTGTCACGAAAAATCATGGGCAAATGAGGAGATAATCACTAATGTTGAAAAACAACAATACAAGAGTTTTTTTTTGCTACACATGTTTTAAAGGTTAAACAACCTTTTTATAATCAACGTCTAATAAAAGAAATATAATCCCTCGACCCTCCATCCTTTAACTAGTGAATTGCACCTCAAACTTTTCAAACTGAGTTTTGGATCATACAACTCTAATATATATATAAAATAGTAAAAAAAACACAAAAACATCATTTTCTTCCATTTCCATCCTTGGTACCATGTAAAAAACAAAACAAAAAAATTGAATTAATATTGAGATACAAGGTACCCAAATTTGGTGATATGGATGGGATGCTTTACCTATGTTCCAAGTTATTATTTTTCTTTAGTACAAAAACAAAAGGTCAAGTTGAAAGATGACCATTTGATTTATTTCCAAAGGAAAGAAATTAAGAGTCAATAAAAAGAAAACAAAATAGTAAGGACATTTTCTCAGTGGTGGGTTTGGTGATTTTTTGAATGCTTTTTGAGTTTTGACCATTCCTTCAAAAAGTAGTGTTTCTCTAAGCTTTTTCATATGCAATGTCTTGAAGCTTCCTCTTTTGTGACTTTTTACTGTTCAATTATTATATTTGTTTGGGATAGATCTAAAGCACCTTTCAATTTGTTTTAGATATTATTTTAATTTAATTGCATCTATTATTTACTTTTTGCTTTTTATTTAAATAGTTTTTAACATTTACATCAGATTTAATTTTTGTGTTTTTGTATCGATTGAGTCTTTAATTTGATTGATATTGATATTATTGTCAATATAAGAGGATGTTGTTCGAGCGTGTTGAAACATATTATCCTCTTAAAGGCGGGAAAGGGATTATGAGTAATTCTAGGTATTGTATTTTATAAAAAAAGAGTAGTTATAATGAGAATATATAATGAGCAAATTAACTCCTGTATGACAAATAACTTTCGACCCCCTAAAATGAAAAATTTTCTATTTAAATTTTTTAAAATTTTAAATTAGTAAATATAAAATTACACTTTGATTCCCTAAAATGATAAAAAATTGATTTAATTTTTTAAAAATTATAAATATATAAACTATTAAAATGATAAAATTATATTTTTACTATCATAAAAATTATAATTTAATTTTACTCCTTACACTTTTTTTTTTTTGATTTCATGTTTGGATAACGTCGTATGTTATTATCTAATTATTCTATTAATTAAATAAGTTTTTATCAGTAAAAATACATCAAACTTTTAACAGGAAAAATAGTGCAAGACAGAAATATTTTAATATATTTAAAATAATGAAGTAATATTAAAAAGGATAAAAATAGGCATCCAAAGAGGGATAATTAATTTAATAATATATATTTTTCAAAAAAAGACTGATTTTTCCAATTACATGTCATAATTCTAAAATCTCTCCAATAAGAAACTGCCAAGTATGAAAAAAGGTTTCAGATTTCCCAGCTGTCAACACAGTACGTAATATATTTTACCTCATTTAGCTATGGTACGCCGAAGTTTCGTTCACAATTTCTTAAAAAGTTATTATTATTAAAAAATATTAGGAAAAAAAAGAATAAATAAAGCAGTGGGAAACATCAAATCGCACAACTGCCTCGGTTACGGTGAAAACGAAAACTTCCAATCTTCCTCTCTTACCCTAGATTTGCTCTAATTCGGTCTTCGTGTTGTAAAAAAGATCGAAAGAATGGGAAAAGGAGGGGAAAATTATGGAAAACGAGAGCTTGTAAACTCTAAACCAACAGATCCAGATGTGTTCGCCGCTTGGGCCAAAGATATCCATGAATGCGAGAAGCATTACGGTGTTAGTCGGAAATCGGGATTATCAACGGCGGAAGTTGAGAATCGGCGCAAGATCTATGGATATAACGAGTTGGAAAAGCATGAAGGGCAGTCAATATGGAGTTTAATCATGGAACAATTTAACGACACTTTAGTTCGAATCTTACTGCTGGCGGCGGTTGTTTCTTTTGTGCTCGCTTGGTATGACGGTGACGAAGGCGGTGAAATGGAAATTACGGCGTTCGTTGAACCGTTGGTGATTTTTCTGATCTTGATCGTGAACGCCATCGTCGGCGTTTGGCAAGAAAGTAACGCGGAGAAAGCGTTGGAGGCTTTGAAAGAGATCCAATCGGAGCAAGCTACGGTGATTCGTGATGGAATCAAAATACCCAGTTTGCCGGCCAAAGAGCTTGTTCCTGGTGATATTGTGGAACTCAAAGTAGGGGATAAAGTTCCTGCCGACATGAGGGTTTTGGAGTTAGTTAGTTCGACTTTGAGAGTCGAGCAAGGTTCGTTAACGGGTGAAAGCGAGGCGGTTAATAAAACTAACAAGTCAGTTAGCGAAGACGCTGATATTCAAGGTAAACGAAGTATGGTTTTCGCCGGAACAACGGTGGTTAACGGAAATTGTTTCTGTTTGGTTACTCAAATTGGGATGGAGACGGAGATCGGTAAAGTCCATACTCAGATCCACGTGGCCTCGCAGAGTGAAGAAGATACACCGTTGAAGAAGAAGCTGAACGAGTTTGGGGAGGTTCTAACTATGATAATTGGGGTAATTTGTATTTTTGTTTGGTTAATTAATGTTAAATATTTTCTCAGTTGGGAATATATTGATGGTTGGCCTAGGAATTTCAAGTTTTCGTTTGAGAAATGTACGTATTATTTTGAAATTGCTGTGGCGTTGGCTGTTGCCGCTATTCCCGAAGGATTGCCGGCTGTTATCACCACTTGTTTAGCACTTGGGACACGAAAAATGGCTCAAAAGAACGCGTTGGTGAGGAAGCTACCGAGTGTTGAGACATTAGGGTGCACTACTGTGATTTGCTCTGATAAAACTGGTACCTTGACGACCAATCAGATGGCAGTAGCTAAGCTTGTGGCTATGGGGGGTCATGCTAGTAGTTTGAGAAGTTTTAGGGTTGATGGCACAACGTATAATCCTTCTGATGGGAAAATACATGATTGGCCAAGTGGTGGAATGGATGCTAATCTTGAAACAATTGCCAAGATTTCTGCTATATGTAATGATGCTGGTGTAACGCATTCTGACAATAAGTATGTAGCTCATGGAATGCCTACTGAGGCCGCCATAAAGGTCAGTGTTCAGTGAAGCTTTCCTCATTGGATTTGATGTATCTATATATGTTGATCTATATCTGCTCTGAAGTAGGCTTATAGTAACTTCATCTCTGGTTCATCTCTGTACAGGTTCTTGTTGAGAAAATGGGTCTCCCAAAGGGATTGTATAGTGGTGGAGCAGCTGGAAATGATGTTCTACGTATGTTGGATCTTCACATGCTTCACTAATTCTTTTATCATTCCTTTCTAGCATTATGACTTGTAAACTTAGATATGTTGCTTAATGTGATCTTAAGGTTTTTGTCAATGGTGGAATGAGTATGAGCATCGGATTGCAACCCTTGAGTTTGATCGTGATAGGAAGTCAATGGGTGTTATTGTCAAGTCCAAATCAGGAAGAAGGTCATTGTTAGTGAAGGTACTATTGCTATCTCACTCGTGATTTTCTTACATAGAAGCCATAGTTATTTTTCACTATTTGATTATCTTGTGGAATGCCAGCAAATGCTTGTTTTTAGTTGCAAGCCAAAGTGATCTGTTTTTCTTTCCTCAGTTGAAATTTGAATTTTTTGCCCTGTTAAGTTAAAAAATGGTGGGCATGATGTGGTTTTGAATGATCTGTGGTACTTATTGCTGCTGTTTAACATTTGCATGGTTTATGTTAATGTTTCTTACAGCTATTGTAACTTTAACTTTAATCACTTATTTTGGCAGGGAGCTGTAGAGAACTTACTGGATAGAAGCTCAAAGATGCAGTTGCTTGACGGCTCTGTTGTACCACTCGATCAAAATTCAAGGATTCTTGTTTCCAATGCTCTTCAAGATATGTCAAGTGGTGCATTGCGTTGTTTGGGTTTTGCATACAAAGATGAGCTCCCTGAGTTTGAAACCTATGATGGTAGTGATGATCATCCAGCTCATGCCTTATTACTTGACCCATCCAACTATTCATCAATTGAGAGCAATCTTACTTTTGTTGGCTTGGTTGGACTAAGGGTGAGTTATAATTAATCACTGTCTTTACTTACAATTCCTCTAATTATATGTTTCTCTTATGAACTAACTCTGCTCGTTGGTGCCATTAAATGTTTGTAGGACCCTCCACGTCAAGAGGTACATCAAGCAATTGAGGACTGTAAAGCAGCTGGCATTCGTGTTATGGTTATAACCGGAGATAACAAAAATACAGCAGAAGCTATATGCCATGAAATAGGTGTTTTCGGGCCGATGGAAGACATCAGTTCAAAAAGTTTAACTGGGAAGGAGTTTATGGCACTTTCAGATAAGAAAGCTCATCTGAGACAAAGTGGTGGGATTCTATTTTCTAGGGCTGAACCGAGACACAAGCAAGAGATAGTGAGATTGCTAAAGGAAGATGGAGAGGTGGTTGCTATGACTGGTGATGGTGTAAATGATGCACCTGCCTTGAAACTAGCTGATATTGGAATTGCTATGGGCATTGCTGGAACGGAGGTATTTCTTTAAAAAAAATTTAGTTCACTAATTTCAGATTTTCTTTTCAAAGTGTACCTCCATATCGAGTTTAAAACTGAAAAGCAAATTTAACTGGAAGAACACTAAGCTTAATACTAATGTTTCATGTTCGTCAATTGGAGTGGATATCAGTGGGTGCTGGGTGCTTGGAAATGAACGTATTCATCGGATTAGTTGGAGGGGACGATGATTTGTTACTGTTCATGATGCTCTGTTCTAGTTCATGCTTTTCTGTTTCTCTTTTATCTATCCCATATAATTTTTTTCCTCAAATCATTTAAATTCTTTCCATCTGCCAGGTAGCAAAGGAAGCTTCTGACATGGTGTTGGCAGATGACAATTTCAGTACAATTGTTTCTGCCGTAGGTGAAGGAAGATCCATTTATGACAACATGAAAGCTTTTATCAGGTTGGTTTTAAGCTTTTATCATGCTTTTACAGTATGAAGGTTATCCTTCCTCGATTTTCTCGAACATTGATTGCTGCCTATAATAGTTTTTTGGAGTTCTTTGATGCTAAGACACATTATTTCAGGTACATGATCTCGTCAAATATCGGTGAGGTTGCCTCCATATTCCTAACAGCAGCATTGGGTATACCCGAGGGCCTGATTCCAGTTCAACTTCTCTGGGTTAATCTTGTTACGGATGGACCACCTGCAACAGCTTTGGGATTCAATCCTCCGGACAAGGATATCATGAAGAAGCCTCCTCGGAGAAGTGATGATTCACTCATCACTGCTTGGATTTTGTTCCGCTACCTGGTAGCTTGTTTAGACCTTTGCTTGAATTTACGAGTATGTTTTTATCGATGATTTAGTGGGATTTAGTTCTTAATCTTATATCATTGTTTCACACAGGTTATTGGACTGTACGTCGGAGTAGCAACTGTTGGCGTCTTCATTATTTGGTACACACACGGTTCCTTCTTGGGTATTGATCTTAGTGGGGACAGCCACACCCTTGTCACATACCCCCAGCTCGCCAACTGGGCCCAGTGCTCATCCTGGAAAAATTTCACTGTTTCACCTTTCACAGCCGGGAACCAAGTCTTCACCTTTGAAAATAATCCCTGCGATTACTTCCAAGGTGGCAAAGTAAAAGCAATGACACTTTCCCTCTCGGTTTTAGTTGCCATCGAAATGTTCAACTCCCTTAATGCCCTCTCTGAAGATGGAAGTCTCTTGACAATGCCTCCGTGGGTCAACCCTTGGCTTCTCCTGGCCATGTCCGTGTCATTTGGTCTGCACTTCTTGATCCTCTATGTGCCATTCCTTGCTCAAGTATTCGGTATTGTACCTTTAAGCTTTAATGAATGGCTGCTGGTTCTGACCGTTGCATTCCCTGTGATTTTGATCGATGAAGTCTTGAAGTTCATAGGGAGGTTGGGACGGCGGATGAGATCATCCAGTCAAAGACCTTTGAAACCCAAAACAGAGTGAAGACAGATTTGGTATGAATCCGATAAGTCGGATCGTGCTTTTCCGATACTAGACAGCCGATACTAGCCTAAAAAATGATTAAAACTCTTGGGAACTGTCCTCTAACATGGTGTTTTTACAATCTGTGTTATATATGCAATATTGGTTTCATCTCACCCAATTTCAGGAAAAGGGGAGGGGGGGGGGGGGATGGTTTGGACCACAAAGAAGTAGCTAAGCTAATCTATGCCTTTATTGCTTTTGTTTACTAGGTTTTTCATTATTCAAACTCATTTTTTTTATGCAAAAGTAAACTTTTCTGAATTAGTAATTTGTTTAGATGTGCATTAACTTTGCCAACTTCAAATTATCTTATATTTATTGAAGTGTACATCTGTGGATAATCAAAATTTATGTAATATAGATATGAAAATTAAATATATATTTTTAGTACTCAAATATAATTCTAATTGTTAATTTTACGTATTGAAATGTATAATTATGGTGAAGTGAATGAAAAATTACACAGATAACGTATTAAAAAATTAATACAGTTACTTTTAGAATATTTTTTGATTAAATCCCAGATACAATTGAGTTCAGTGTCCAATGTTGGCTTGAAGTTAGAATTTGGTTCAAATTATCTTCTGAATCCGAGTATGGTAAATTCAATTCAATTGAACATGTTTGGAACTTCTAAATTGTTCTAGTATGAAATTGTAATACCAATTGAAGAAGGGGAAGTTCTTTAACTACTTATCACTTCGATTCATTATTTATTTTCTTCTATAATTTTATGTCTTTCAATAAATGGAGAACATACTAAAGGGTAAAAGAAAAAAAAACTAAAATTGTCTTGCTAATGAACAATTTTCCCATAAATCTAAAATCATAACATAGCTTTATTACAAAATGTCTAAGACCATTATTCTAAATAATGAAAAAGCTAAAACCAAAAACAGGATTAAAAAAACCCTAAAAACAATATTAACACCCTAAAAATAATCTTGCTTTTTTAACTCTTAAGAGTCCTTTTTTTCAAGCATTTGCTTGAACTAATATCTCTTGAGATCATTGTGGTCAACGTAAACCAAACCAAATCTTGAAGTATAACCTAATAACCATTCAAAATTGTCAAGAATTGACCAAGCAAAGTACCCACTTATAGTGAAGATTGAAAATGCCATCAATTTTTTATTTTTGAGATAATATTAATTCCATCATTTTGCTCATGAGTTTTATAATCAAATTTTTTTGGGTAAATCTCATGAAAAGATTTATGGGTTTGGAAAAGTTGATAATGTAAATGACATAATGACATTTATTGTTGTACAAAAACATTAATAGTTTCGCGAGTTGATATAATTGTATAATGATTACCCGATGATCGATTGGCATTCCATTTCGTTCATCTGTTAATTAAAAACATAAACTAGTAAGTTCATATGATGGAAACAGAAAAAAATTATATTGGTGTGGAGAAAAGGGTGATGAAATACAAGCAAATCCAACATTCCAATATTGTTGGTAACCAGTCACATTGGTTGGAGGTCGACGTGGATCGTATATGTAGTAAGAGGTATAATGGTTTAGACAAAGAACACCAAAGGAATTTTTTACTTTATCCACTTCGCTTTTGGTGAATTTTGGAAGTCTTTCTCCTACAATTTTTTGCATTGTCCTTGGATATTTGCCATAAACGAGAGGGTGCAAAAACCTACAAAATCAAATTCATAATAACTTGAAGACTATACTTCAACAACAATATGTTCAAAAATGTATAAACAAATAGGTCGGATGACTATTTTGTCTATTATTTATCACAAAATTTACCATCCGATGTGAAAGTCTCTTGCTCTTTGTGCAGCATAGTTGTCAGCTTTAGACATTGTTAGAGGTTCATACCAAACAAAATCCAAAAAAATACCAATTCTTCCATTTTGTTTATCCTGTAAAAAAAAAAAAGAAAACTCATCAACTTCATTTAAATAAGTATGTTAAAAGTTCAAAACCAAAATTTCAAAATAATTACTTGATATTTTTCACGATATTTTTAATAGTTTTAGCATGACTTAAAACCAAATGATGTGCTGCAATATAAGGCTTCGTGGCAGAGTTTCCATCCGTGCAATTTCCAAATTGCTTCGAGCATCTACTAGGAGGGTTAATGCCATTGTCAAAACCAAGAGTAGCATCCACTCTTGGTTCATTGAATGTCATCCAAGTCTTTACTCTATCACCAAATGTCTTGAAACAAAACTCTGCATAATCAGCAAAATCTTGGCTACAAAATTCAAACCATAGTAAAATTATTTTACAATTTAAGAAAAAATTCTCAAATATTAGCTTCTTTTTTTTTTTTTTTGAAAAATATTGATTGTATTTGGACTTACATAATCTATCTATCCAGCAAACCCAAATATTTTTCTTGAAGTGCTAGTGGCAAATCGTAATGATACAAATTTGCATGTGGAGTAATACCTTCATTCATGCCACAAGTTGCAGATTTCACTTAATTTATGAAGGCATAGCTATAATGCTATCATGTGTAATTTGTTTGGTCCAAAATTTAAGTATTTTCTTTTTTTATTAAGCTATTGAAAATATTAGATTACGTTATGCTCAACATATATATACTTTTTTCAAGCAAATAGTCAATCAATCTATTGTAACAGTCAACTCCTTTTCAGTTTATTTTCCCGGTCCCATCTACAAGAAAAAGCGTGATTTTTTCAACAATTAGTCTTGCAATGTATATGGTAAATATTTTGACTTAGTTGATTGTTAACATAATTGATATAAATAGTTTATATACTTGGAAAAATTCTCGACCATGAGATCGAAAATCGATAGGCATCAAAATTCAACATCTGCATCAAATCAACATCGTCCTGCAAACAATAAGAATGGTAATTGGTAGTGTTAAAAGTGGGAACATCGAAAGTTTAAATCACTAATAAGAAAAGGACTTCTTTTCTTGCAACATATTACAAAATAAAATGAAGAAAGATACCTTATAGCGATGATATTGATCAATAGAAACTTCATAAGTATCGTTGTTTGCAATATGTCCTATTTCACGTCATATCACATCTTTCAGCATTACAATAAAAAAAAAATAAAAAAATAAGAAAAAGAAAAAGAAAAGTGAAATGATTTTATTTAACCTGGAATTTTAACCTATGCATCCCATATGCTATCTCCTCTACCATCTTCACTGATGCCGCTGTTCCAAATAAAAATCCCTCCGGAAAGCTATCTCTACTCAGGCCTCCAGTGTCAAAATGTTGTTGCTGTGCGTTGGAATTTGCAAAATTACTAACACATTCATGGTGGTTAAGACTTGTTGTCTTAGTGAACGATGAGAGATTGCATCCATCCCTACTTATAGAGGGAGGAGAGATGAAATTTTTGGGTTAAGAGAATAAATTTGAATTATATTTAAATCAAACAGAATCTTTTATATGAAGATTTTATTTGACAAGAGAATCTATATGACTACATAGTCGAAGGGAAAAATTGCCATATCTATAATTTATATAAAAAGAAATTTCAAGAGAAAACATATACGTTTTCTATGTTTAAGAAAATTAAAAAAAAAAAAAAAAAAGAAAAGAAAGAAACTATCTTATGTTATCATCTCAAATGTATTTAAATAAAAACATCAAATTTACAAATCTAACTAAATGTGATTGTTTTAGATATTACAAAATTTTAGTTTTGGACGAGTCAATAGTTTGGCATTCGGAGCTTTAAGAAGAAGAATAGAAAATTTTAATATTAGAATCATTTGTTAATTTGCCCATTCTTTTTTATTCATTGATTTGTCCAAATATCACTTAAAGTTTAACTATTTCAATAAGGAATATTAGTCACGTGCTATCGAGCACAATCGAAGCCAAGCAGACACCTCTATGGTCTCGTCCAAGCCACAGCCAATTACTAACACAGAGAGTAGGTCACGGGGCTTGTTGATCCCAACTTTGGCAAGCCTATCCGTAATACCGGAACCAGCCTAGTTTCTATCTCACGAGAGCCAGGAAAAACCAAGCACAAAGATACAATGCCTTCGACCGAAACAAGAGCAGTGATAAAGGTTGTTGAACCAAGAACCATTGTTGCAGTCGCTTTTCACAATCAGCTTGTTCTTCCTCAACCATTAGGATGCACTGAAAATACAAAATAGTTTCTTTGATCGCAATGACTTCAACGCCAGACCTGGAGAAAATAAACAAGGTTATGCTTTCATGATCTCGTAGGATCCCACCAATAATGCCAGGACCATGGTTGAAATTGAATAAATGATCATATGAGGACTAAATTGAATAAGTAAAAAAATAAGAGGGAGTATAATTTTTCCAAAAGTAAAGAATGACATAAGGGTGGAATTGTAGAGAATTATGAGGAGCAAAGTAAATTAAAATAACTATAATTTATTATCAAGACAATAATTTGTGAATATTTGTTGTTGAAATTTTGCTGGTTGAAATATCTTTGTTGTTATTATTATTTTATTATAAGATATTTTGTTATTAATTAATGGTGAAGTAAAAAGGAAAAAGATCCTTAATCAGTAGTCGAGGGTTCGATCCTCGCTCTGGGTATGGAGAAGCTTTAAAACTCGTGGCCAGCATCCACCCCCTTAATAGACCTACAGAATGCGAAAGATTAATTACTGAGCTCGTTTCGGTAAATATCTTAAGAAATAAAAAAAGGAAAAAGATGAAAAGAAATTATCATCATGTTCTCCATCATTCACGCCACCACCATGAAAGAGATACGAAGTTTTGAAAGTTATTCAATTTAATCCTTTCCATCAAAATTCACTCTTTTCACCCAAAAATCAAAGGAATTTCCATAGCCACCAAGAATAAAAAAAATAATGAGAAGACTATGGTGAATACAGATATCATCTTGGATTCAAGAAAATAGAAGTTGAAGGAGAGAGAAAATTAAGTTATGATTTTGAATTCTATCTGTTATCAAGAGATTAGATTGTAAAAAATGCTAAGTTAATTCGTGATAATCACATGAAATTAATAAGTACATGTAAATATATGTTTCTACATGTTTGATAAGAGAGAATTTATAAGAAGTAGAGGTATGTAATGGAAGTCATAAAAGAGAGTAAATGTTAAAGATTGTACTAAACAATTTTCTGGACAACAATCCTATTCCAACTTTGAAAATTCACCAAAAAATATGTAAATTGATTTATAGGTTCCAAACATCAAATTGCAGCTTATTGAGTCTAGTTTTGTATAGAAAAAACAGTGTAAATAATGATGTTGAAGCCCAATTTGTCTGGGCCCAACAGAATTTAAATTTATTATAAATTTAAATTTAAATTTATTTAAATAATGTCCAATTACAAATCAAGCCTAAATTAGGGCCCAATTTCAAATTGACCCAAACCAGCCCAAATACAACCTAAATGCCAACCTAAGCTCAAATGACCCAAGTACAGACGGGCCCAAGTGACTCAAACTCTAAACAAAAGACCTAATATGCTATTGTTGTTGCTGTTGCCTCCACCTCAGCCAACCGGAGGTCACCACATCATCACCAAGTTGCACCACCAGCAACTTGCATGCCACCGGCTGCTCCAATCGTCACTGCCATAGCCGAACCTGCAAAAGAGAAGAACAAGACCGGTATTAAATGACAAACAACAAATAACCATCATTGTATTGATGGCTATAAAGCCAGAACTCAAACAAATTGTAAGGGACTTTTTTTTACTTCGGAAAAAAGCATTACGAAACAATACAAATAGACTCTTGAAATATTTCAGATCAAAACAAGAGATAGCAAGCAGAGGCATCCATCATTACTAGAACACGAAGCATTGAACACTTGAAAGGTATATTAAATACATGCGTTGAATATTGTTATGTCTTTGTTTATTATTCAAACTCCAAGAATCTTCATCATAAATATTATACATTAATATTTCTGTTAAGCAAACCTTCATCTGTCATTTATGGTTTTCTTAATTATTTCAAACGTTTAAACGTATATATATTAAATTGCTACTTATTATTAATTTCATTTATCTCTTTTCCGAAAATGCATTAAATATATATCAAATGCATTAAATAATGATATTAATAATATTAATTTTTTCAAAAAAAGAAAAAGAAAATTAAAGTCAAAGGAAATTTACATCCCTTTCTTCGAAGCTACCCTCACCGGAGTCACGTCTGACCTACCTCTGCTCGCTGTCCACGCTTCGTCGAAGTTGAAACTGCAAAGAATAATGCAAAAATGACAAAACAGATTTGAAACAATAATAGCCAGATCTGAATTTCTACATGTCGAACTAAATCCCTTTGAAGTTCTCAACAGGGTTTGAAAGAAAAAGAAAGAGAATCAAAAAGGTAAAAATTGGTTTTAACAACGAGATTTCAAAATAATAAGATGTTTTTTAAAGATTTAGGAAATCAAAACCAGATCTGGAATTTTTATGAGATAATAATTGGTAAGTTTTTTAAAAAAAAAAAGGGAAAAGAGAAGGTTTGTACCATCGATTTGCGTCGGATGATGACCGCACGGCCTCAGGGACGGCGTGTGACAGGCGGAGTCGACGGCGCGTACACCGGCAAGGACGTGGCCGAGGCGCATGTAACAAGGTCACAACGAAAGGACCGGCCGGCGCTTGGCCGGCCATGAGAGAAAGGAAAGAGCTTTCAAGAGATTTTTTTTGTTTTTTGAAAAGAAGAACTGAAAAATGGAAAAAAAGTCTAAAAAAGGGGTTTTTAAAGACCCTCAAAACGGCGTCGTTTTGATCTATTACCCATGGTCGACCCGAAATCTGACCTAAGATCCGCATGTTTTTAAGAAAGGGGTTATTTGTACATTCGGTCCTTTCTGTACTTTTAATTAATTTTAAATTGGCCCAACAATTTTCAATGCTTTTCAATTTAGTCCTTTGACCTTTTGAAAGCATCAGGAACTACCACGTGTCATTATTCTGGTTCATTTATGCAAACAGTCCCTCTTATTTTTAATTTGTTTTATTTTGATCCTCAAATCAAGTTTTGTTTAATTACAAAATTGACCCAAAATTTTTTCATGGTTTTCAAACTAGTCCTTTGACTTCAAGATGCCTGAGGGGCTGTCACGTGTTACTTGTTTTTGGTTTTATTGCCTTGGAGATCCCTAAACTATCCGAAAATTACATTTTTACCCTCAAGCTTCCAAAAATTACATTTTCAACCTCGAAACTTCCAAAAATTCCATTTTTACCCTCAAACTTCCAAAAATTCCATTTTTACCCCCGAACTTCCAAAGATTCCATTTTTGATCCCAAAACTTCCAAAATTCCATTTTTGACCCTAAAAATTCCAAAAATTCCATTTTTATCCTCGAACTTCAAAAAATTCCATTTTGACACCAAAACTTTCAAAAATTCCATTTTTGACCCCAAAATTTCCAAAATTCCATTTTTACCCCCAAACTTCCAAAAATTCCAATTTTATCCCTAAACTTCCAAAAATTCCATTTTTGACCCCGAGACTTCCAAAAATTCCATTTTAGCCCGAACCTCCAAAGATTCCATTTTTGATCCCGAAACTTCCAAAAATTCCATTTTTACCCTCGAACCTCTAAAAAATCCATTTTTAACCTTGAACTTTCCCAAAATTACCATATTGCCCCCGAGGATCCAAAATTACCATTTTCCCCCCGGGTATCCTAAAGGTCCCATTTTCAACTCCGATTGCATCATTTTTTCTTCATCATCAATATTTGCATTTATTTTTAATTATTATGCACTCGTATTTTGCATTTTTGATTTTTGCATATATTTATCTTCTTAATTACCTTACTTCGTGTTATTTAATATCCATTATTAACTGCTTATTCATATTAAATTCGCATGATTGTTTTCAAATTTGTTTTCATAAAAACTTTAAAATCGAGGCAATATCCTTTTATTTCGAGTTTCGAAAATTTGCGCCTTTACTTACTAGATGCAATTTTTCTTCAAATCGAAATAATCGAATACCCTTAATCGAGGCAATGTTTCCTTATCTTCGATTCTAAAAATTTGTGCCTTAACTTACTAGGTGCAACCTCTCTTTAAATCGAGATAATCGAACATCTTTTTCCCAAAAATTTAAAAAGTTTTACGAAGGAAAGCTCGTTATTTCTGGATCTTGAAACATTGTGTTCTAACTCACTGGACGTAACTTTCTTCCTCGATTACTTTGAAATAGCGGGATTTCCAAACAAACCCGATTTCTGTTAAATTTAACTCATGCATTCAAGGATCGTATTTTAAACTTTATTCGAGCTTTTAAATATTACAAATTAAGACCCAAAAATATCAATACGGTACCAATTTTGGGCGTATGAGGGTGCTAATCGTTCCTCATGCGTAACCAACTCCCGAACCTGTTTTTCTGGATTTCGAAGACCTACATATTTTCAAAACGGTTTTTAAAACGTTTTGTGGTGATCCAATCACACCGAATAAAGGATTGGTGGCGACTCTCATTTTCCAACATTAAAGTAATTTTCGAAACACGTTCGTTTTCAAAAAAAGGGATGGTTTCGACAAATGAAATTATAGATTATGAAATAAATAAATTTAAGTGAGATAAAATCGGATTGATTTTGAATTCTCCTAACCTTAAATATTCATTAAAGATTGTACAAAATAATTAGAGAACATATAAACTGATAAAGAAAAAATTCTTAAGTATAAAATAGTTTTGCTAATCAACATTTTGCCCATAAAAGATTAAAATTTTGCTCACAAGATAGTTTTATTCCAAAATTCCTAAAATAAATATTCTAAATAGAAATTATTTTAAATAATGAAAAAGCTAAAACTAAAAGCATGATAGAAAAAAAATCCTAAAACAACATTAAAACCCTAAAAGCTAATCTTAATTAATCCTAAGAATCCTTTCTTTCAAGCAGTTGCTTGAACCAATATGCTGACAACTTGGGATATCTCTTGAGATCATTGTGGTCAACATAAACCAAACCAAACCTTGAAGTATAACCTAATAACCATTCAAAATTGTCAAGAATTGACCAAGCAAAGTACCCACTAACATTGGCTCCATCATCCATTGCTCTTTTCAATTCCTTCAAGTAGTTTCTATAAAAGTTCACTCTATTACTATCATATAATGATTCCGGAAATGTGAGATTGCCAGGATCGTCCATTCCTGCCATTAATTAGCAAAACAAAGTAAAATTTAAACATGATTGCTTTAAATACATAAAAAAGAACACGCAAATAGATTATATTGGAGCTTAAAGATGCATCATCTCACCATTTTCAGAGAGAATTATATTAGGACTACCATAACGTTCTTTGACATAAGTTACAGCTTTGTACATACCCCATGGAACTTCATAAAGCCATTTTGAGTGGGCCTGCATTTTTTGTGCATTAGTATTAACACTTGTGCTAAACTTGTTGATTAACAATAGTGAAGATTGAAAATGCCATCAATTTTTTATTTTTGAGATAATATTAATTCCATCATTTTGCTCATGAGTTTTATAATCAATTTTTTTGGGGTAAATCTCATGAAAAGATTTATGGGTTCGGAAAAGTTGATAATGTAATTGACATAATGGCATTTATTGTTGTACAAAAACATTAATAGTTTTGCGAGTTGATATAATTGCATAATGATTACCCGACGACCGATTGGCACTCCATTTCGTTCATCTGTTAATTGAAAACATAAAATAGTAAGTTCATATGATGGAAACAGAAAAAAAATTATATTGGTGTGGAGAAAAGGATGATGAAATACAAGCAAACCCAGCATTCCAATCTTGTTGGTAACCAGTCACATTGATTGGAGGTCGATGTGGATCGTATATGTAGTAAGAGGTATAATGGTTTAGACAAAGAACATCAAAGGAATTTTTCACTTTCTCCACTTCGCTTTTGGTGAATTTTGGAAGTCTTTCTCCTACAATTTTTTGCATTGTCCTTGGATATTTTCCGTAAACGAGAGGGTGCAAAAACCTACAAAATCAAATTCACAATAACTTGAAGACTATACTTCAACAACAATATGTTCAAAAATGTATAAACAAATAGGTCGGATGACTATTTTGTCTATTATTTATCACAAAATTTACCATCCAATGTGAAAGTCTCTTGCTCTTTGTGCAACATAGTTGTCAGCTTTAGACATTGTTAGAGGTTCATACCAAACAAAATCCAAGAAAATACCAATTCTTCCATTTTGTTTATCCTGAATGGAAGAAAACTCATCAAATTCATTTAAATAAATATGTTGGAAGTTAAAAACAAAAATTTCAAAACAATTACTTGATATTTTTCACGATATCTTTTAACAGCTTCAGCATGACTTAAAATCAAATGATGTGCTGTAATATAAGGCTCCGTGGCAGAGTTCCCATTCGTGCAATTTCCAAATTGCTTCGAGCATCTACTAGGAGGGTTAATGCCATTGTCAAAACCAGGAACAGCAACCACTCTTGGTTCATTGAATGTCATCCAAGTCTTTACCCTATCACCAAATGTCTTGAAACAAAACTCTGCATAATCAGCAAAGTCCTGGCTACAAAATTCAAATCATGGTAATATTATTTTACAATTTAAGCAAAAGTTCTCAAATATTAGCTTTTTTTTCTTTGAAAAATATTAATTGTATTTGAACTTACATAATTTGTCTATCCAGCAAACCTAGATATTTTTCTTGAAGTGCTAGTGGCAAATCATAATGATACAAATTCACATGTGGAGTGATACATGCGTTCATGCCACAGGTTACAGATTTCACTCAGTTTATGAAGGCATAGCTATAATGCTATCATGTATAATTTGTTTGGTCCAAAATTTAAGTATTTTATTTTTTATTAAGCTATTAGAAAGATTAGATAATGCTATGCTCAACATGTATAGATACCTTTTTCAAGCAAATAGTCAATCAATCTATTATAGTAGTCAACTCCTTTCCAATTTGTCTCTCCGGTCCCATCTACAAGAAAAAGCGTGATTTTTTCAACAATTAGTCTTGAAATGTATCTGGTAAATATTTCGACTCTGATTGTTAATATAATTGAGATGAATTGTTTATATACTTGGAAAAATTCTCGACCATGAGATCGAAAATCGACAGGCATCAAAATTCAACATCTTCCTGCAAAGAATAAGAATGGTGATTGGTAGTGTTAAAAGTGGGAACATAGAAAGCTTCAAACACTAACAAGAAAAGGACTTCTTTTCTTGCAACATATTACCAAATAAAATGGATAAAGATACCTTATAGCGATGATATTGATCAATAGAAACTTCGCCGGTATCGTTGTTTGCAATATGTCCTGTTTCAAGTCATATCACAACTTTTAACATTACGATAAAAAAAATTTCACAAATAAGAAAAAAACAGGAAAAGTGAAATGATTTTATTTAACCTGGAATTTTAACAAATGCATCCCATATGCTATCTCCTCTACCGTCTTCACTAGCCATTCCTTCTACTTGATACGCTGATGCCGCTGTTCCAAATAAAAATCCCTCTGGAAAGCTATCTCTACTCAAAATGATTTTATTTATCTAATGATTTTTGGGTAAAGAGAATAAATTTCAAATAAAACAAATCAAAATCTTTTATAGAATATTTTATAACTATATGAAATTTGAATAGAATGAAATAGTAAAATAAATTTTCTTAACTAATTACATACATAGTCAAAGGGAAAAAGTCATTATACCTATCATTTATTAAAAAAAAAAAAAAAAGTTTAAGAAATAAAAATAAGAAAACAAATAATTTTTTTTTTAAGTTTAACAAAAATAAAAAAAATAAAAAACAATCATATAATATTATTTCAAATGTATTTAATTAAAGACAGAATTTGATGAAATCCACCTAAATTAATGTGATTGCACAATATTTTTTTGTTTTCGATCCGTTAATAATTTGACTTATTCTCAGCTTTAAGGAAAATCATAGAAAAGTATAATATTTGAATATAGAAAATATAAAATAATAAGAAGAGTTATAATGATTTTTGGAGGAATATATATTTTTTATTTATCATTTTGATTGAATTGATATTTATGATATAAGTTTTACCAATTCAATCGGTGAATTTATAAAAATAGATATTAAAAAGTTATTATAATATATAAAAGTAAAGGTATGTCGATTGAGTTTTAATTCAATTGAATCGTGCATTATCATCCTATTTATGGATTGAAAATGGATTATAGGTAGTTTTAGTCTTTTTCTCAAAAATAATCAATATGAGCAAAACTTATAAAGAGATTGTTAAAAAAATAAAGATATATTTATTTTAATTATAACTTTTTTAAGTTTTTGCTTTTATTTCTTATTCTTTATTAATTTGAAAAATAAATTTAACATGTCTGCATGTGTCACAAAACTTTAATATAAAAGTCTTAGCTAAGTTAAATGTCACAACTAACACAGACTCACTTGGAATTCGTATATATAACTATCAAAGATGTCATTCTTTTAAAAGTTTCTTTGAGCCTCTAAACTTTGTAAGGGTATATATGTTTGAGTTGTGTGACTCGAATTCTGTTTGATTCGGTTTAAAAAGTTCAAGGTGCAACTCACTTGTTAAATAAATAAAATAGAGAGGCAAAATTGGGGATCTTTGGGGGGTGAAGGTCTGAGGGATTTGATTTAAAAAAAATTAGGAACCCGTATAGAACTATACTTCTTTTATTAGACGTTGATCAAAAGAAAAGTTGTTTAACCCTTAAAAAACTGTGCATAGCCGAAAGCCTCTTGTATTATTGTTTTCCAACATTAGTGAATGTCTCCTCCTCTGCTAGTGGTTTTTCCCGATAAAGGTTTTCCATAGTAAATCTGTGTATTATTATTTTTCTTTCTTATTGTTTTACAATCATTTTTATTATCATTATCGACGTGTAGTATCACAATATAGTGTGTTGGTTGATAATCTCGATTAGAAGGGTGTCAAATCGTTGTTATAAGGGGTCAAAAGAGAAGGAAGGTTGAGGTAGAATTTAGTTCGAGGAAATCTAAGACTATTATATCATATAGGAGAACTAGTATGCTTGATTACTTGGCAAGTGAAGTTAGAGATAGTGGATCGTACATGAAGGAATGTGTTTAGAGCTTTGCCAAGCAATGTCCATGAAGCTATATGTTTGTATGATACATCACAAGATGATATGGATAATATCATTACAAAAGTGGTATGGATTGTCTAGGGTGTTGTTGTCTTCTATAGAGGGTGAAAGAAAGAAATTGACGACAATGTATGCAATGGTATGGTTGCAGCTTTGGCAATAGCAGGGATGAGAAGATCGGTGTTATTTAAAGTTTGGAGGTGACATGTTTTCTTTTTGTTTATTAGTAGTTTGCACAGGTGATGATTGTTGTGTAATACATTGTTTATCGGGATAGAGCTACTCTTGTTCAAAACAACCTCTACATCGAGAGCTGCTCAAGTTTGGAATAAGTCTTGTGTTTCAGGATATATTCTGCGAAAAATATTTCACATGATATTGCTTCACCAAAGTAGGAGTGGAAGTAACTCCAAAATATGGCAAGATTCTTGGATTATCTATACCCTTGGGATGTTCCGGAGAATTTGATTTGGTAGATCAAATATTGAGTGCTTCTACCTTCTTTTAGAAACATGGTGAGTTCTTCTTCACTATTCACCATCATCATCACCAACAAAACCCTTCACGATTCCCTTTTATCCATTAAATCAACTATGTATCATTTCCTCCCTCCCCTCTTGACTTCACAACCTTGCTCTCTATTCCAAACTATTTGCCAATCAACATCTTTCTTCTTTGCAAGATCAAAATTTAAACAATATTTTAATTTTTAAATATTTTGTATATTTTTAAATTTTTTATTGATTTTTAGAATTTTTTAAGATTGAATTTTTAATATTATATAATATTTAATTTTTTTAATTCAATCAATCGTAGTTTGAACCATGTCCTATATTAACGAAAATATTTAACACTACTATTGATTATCTTTATTTACTTACTTTCAAAAAGTATAACGAGCAAATCACTTTTTTTTTTCACGAAGTAAATTGCCCATTGTAAAATTAAAAATGAGTTCATTTAAAAGAGTTTGAATTAATTATTTGAGTAAAATTTAATGTTCATATTTTGTATCGGGTTTAAAAAATATACGTGATCTCGATACTATATTTAAGTTTGATCTGAATCCGACCCGATATGTGAAGTCAACCAAGTCAATGATCCATACGCGTCAAACTTAAAAATTACCTTGCAATGACCGTCGGCTGCCGGCCGTGGCGTCAGCTGTTAGTTGAGTAAGGTGTTCACTGACAAAGGCAGTTGAGATGATGAGTGACCTATGACAAATAGTAGTAAAAAATATCTCTAATTTCATTTTCTATTTTCTTTTATAAAGAAATATCTAAAATTGGATCAGATAGATATGTTTATAGGTTAGATTAAATAGTATTTTGAAATTTTTATAGTTGTTAATTCAAGTTCAATTCAGGTTAGGCTTTGATATGTTTAGAAATTAATATATTTATTTATTAAAATTTATATTTTTATATTTTATTATTAAAATAGAATAACAATTTGTATTGTTGATTGATAACTCGATTTGAAATCAAATTTTTCACAAATAAGAAAAATGATGTTTGAGATCCAACTCATAGGATCGAAATTACCTTATTTGACGAGTAATCTGATCTTTGAATAGTTCTAAATCATAAATAAGTAATAGTTTAATTGTACTGTTTTAATACAAATTTTATTATTACTCATAAGTCCCTCTCAATCTGTAAGCAAGAGAATAACGCGCTTCAATACACTCAAATCCACATTCTTCTTCATTGACAATAATATTCATGTCAATTGAATTAAGACTTAATCAATATTTTTTTGTGTTTTTTAAAATGTACCATATCTATAACTTGTTTTAGTATCGTTATTCAAAATAAATGGATCTACATAAAAGCGATATAATTATTTACTTGTATGGTTACAATAGTCATATGGCAAATACAAATAATGAGAGGTTTAATTTCATTAATGTAGTTGTAATTAACATAATGACAATTCGAGTTTGAATTTCACTTTATGTAAATTTGAAGTTCTTTTAGTTAATTTTCAGTTTAATATTTATAATGATTACATTGTAATTATTTTAAAAGAAAAAAAAAGATCGATTGAGTTTTAATTTGATTAACGTGAAAATTATTATTAATACAAAAGGACGTGAATTCAAATGTGCTGAAACGTATTTGAAATTATTAAAAAAAAAAAACCAACTACAACAATAGCATCTTTGAAGCAACAGCATCTTTAAAGCAAAATGCACATTCAAGCTCAATAAAGTGAAATTTACCACAACCATGCCAAAACTATATTTCCTAATTTGGGATGGCTTGTCCTTTTGAATTATCTCCTTATAAGGTGTTTATTGAAGTAGTAAAGTAAAGGAGATCATAATTAGGGATGGTAGTGGCTGCCATACTCTCAGTATTAAATGCTTCAAATCTTCGTAATTAAGCGTGTTTGGACGAGAATAATATTAAAATAGGTGAGTCTTTCAGAAGTCCTTGTGTTGCATCTGTTTGGAAAAACTTAAGTTGTAAATTCTTTTTATAGTTTTTTATCATAAATTTTTTATAAAAAATAACTTTTTAAAGTTATGACAAAAATTATATTATTTATTAGAAGTGATATGAAAATTTCGGACAATTTATAAAATCGTTTTTAAAAGTTATATATTATAAATTTTATATTATTTATAAAAAAAGATATAATCTACCCTAAGTCTTTCTCCATATTAGTTTATATTAGTTTTTATAATTAAAGTTATAGACTATTTGGTGCGAACCTGAATATTATAAAGTCAATGTTAATTATGTGAATAGAAAAGGTTTTCTTGTATCATATCGTGGGGTATGATACCATTTGAAAGAATGATGCCAGACACAAGTACCATAGACAGCTCGCAAACTCTTTAATTTGAGACATTCAATGCTTTGAAATGTGATTAGAATACATTTGTTGTTCTAAAAAATAATTTCCATATTAACAACATCTCCTTAGTATAACATAAAAAAAAAATTGGATCGTACTAGCATGTTGCATATTTCATAACTTCAATCATTGGTGGAATTAAGATGGTCCATACTTCGTAGAGTACATAAAAGAAAGAGATTTTGATAGTCTTAATGATGCAGTTCAAATTCAGATGATGATGATGAACTCAATCGAGAACTAACAAATAATAATAATGAGCATATGTTAAACACTAAAGAGAGATTAACCCAACAAATATACACTTGCATATGATGTTTATTTTTCTTGCTATTTTTATTAGTAATCGTATTATCAACTATTTTAATCGTAATGTGGTAATGTAGAAAAGGGATTTCTTGTGTTCATATTCAAAACCATTTCTAAATAAACCTTTCCTTGACTAATTCAAGTGATTTTCCTTTTCACTTTTTCCTATCTTCTAAACCGAACCCATTTCTCAATTAGGCATAACAGATGAACACACCCATACCAAACATTAATATTCTTATGTCTTAATTGCATCAAACATCCTTAAATCATACACTAAATTCTAAATCAATCCCTAATTTCAAAATATTCCCAATTGAGTCCCCAAATTAAAGTGACAAATATGAGCAGAGTTTAAATGAATTTGTGTTAATCATTTACAAAAACGAACACTTTGAATAATTTTTAAAACTTATATTTTCAATCAGATCAAGCTTGAGAAATATGTATAATCTTAATACCATATATAGATATGATTTAAACCCGATTCAACACGGCACATCAACACTTCTAATGTAAAATCAATTTTTTCGCCTAAGAGTATGTAAATTCAACCGAGTCAATGATCCATCTGCCCTGCCTGGGCCAAGCTTAACCCCTTCCATGCTTACCTTGCAATGCCATCAGCCGTTAGTTGGGTAAGGTGTTGACTGATCAAAGTAGGTGAGGTGAGTGCTTATTACAAACAGCAGTAAGTTCACAGCATCACCCATATGAAGCAATATTTGAGTATCTTAATGCTTACTACAAAGTATTCCTTTAGTCAACTTTCTTTAATATTCTTTTTCTATTTTTTTAATTTTAGGTAATTGACATTATCATACTTATACATAATTTAAAGTTCAACTTGATGTATTAAAGTGGATCTAATTATCAGATTCAGGGTCAAAAATTATATTAATCTTGTTGTTGGGGATCCACCCATCTAAACAACGAAATAGAAAAGGTAGAGAAGATCGAACACAAATTTTACGTGGAAAACTCCTCTGAATGGGATAAAAACCACGGGCAAAGGAGGTTTCGTCTTTTCACTAAACAAGCAAGAATACAATATGGAGAAAATAAACTTAAATGTACTAAACGTACAAACTCAAACCCCGAAAACAAAACCCTAACTCTCATAGAATTCTCTCAAAAAGGATACAAAATTCTCTCCATATTTACCATAAAAATTCTTATCAAAACTCATATGTGATTATATCTTGTCGCCCCCAAAAGAAAAGCACACCCCACATCTACCTTTAAAAGAAATTTCTAAAATGGATGGATAGATCATGATAAAATAAGTTCAAGGGCTCTTTCAGTAGTTTAGCCAGTTATATGTTTATATTATTTTTTTAATAATCTCATTATAGGTTCTGATCATATTATTTATTTTTTACACATGCCTAAAACTACTCATAACCTCTCCTCGATCCATAAATAGAAGAATAATGCATTTTAACACACACGAACCCACGTCCTCCTACATTGATAACAATGTCCATACCAGACGAACTAAGACTCAATCGACATATATTTATATTGTTATAATAGTCATATAGCATATACAAATAATATTGAGAGATTAATTTCATTCATGCAGTTGTAATTAAGAGGAAGACAACTAAAATAAAGAAAAAAAAAAGTTGAAAAAAAGTGAAACAACCACCATCTTTAATCAAATGCAATTTGCATCTCAATGAAGTAAAAGTTAATCACCATTGTACCAAAACTACACTTCTTAATTGGGGATGGTTGCAAATTTGAATTATCTATTGAAGTTGAAAAACAAAATAGGGAAATTTGTGTGTTAGCTTGATGGTTTGGGTGTTCATCGTTTTAGATGTGGGTTAGGTTCGAGTCGCGTTAGTTGTGTTGTTATTAGGACTTTGTCCTCCTTTTATAATTCACCAAAAAAACCCAAAAAAATTGGTAAATAAAATAAAAGAAATTTAATCATTGTCAATTTTGAAAGTGAGTAACTAATGACAATTAATGACAACGTTAATGTTTTCCATTAATTGTACATAATTTTAATTGATATAATAACAAATTTAGCTCTCAAAATTCTATAAATTTGATCCTGATTTAACAAATTTAATCCGTAACATTTGTGTAAATCTGTGAATGTTAAGGCTAAATTTGTTGAATTTTTTAGAATCAATATCATATTGACAAAATATATAAACATCAATGGCTAAATTTTTTATTATACCAAACAAAATTATGTACAATTAACGAAAGACATTAATATCGTAATTAATTGTTCTTAGTAGCTCACTTTCTAAATTGATAGAGGTTAAATTGCTCTGATTTTTTTGAGAAAGACTAATTTGCTCAATATTGAAATCGAGAGAGGCTAAAGAGATCTTTTTACCAATAATAATCGAATAAAGATATTTTAATTATTAACTTCATAAGATTAAACACTAAAAAATTAACACAATTACCAACAAGTGGTTGGGTGCAATGGTAAGGCACATTGCACTCCCAAGGGAAGGACTTAGGTTTGAACCTTGAAGACAACATTGTTGGGAGGGATAGTCACGCATCCCGAACATGGACCGTAAAACAGATATGAATAACATAAAAATAAATTAACACAATTACATTTTGATACCATAAATTTTATTAAGTAAAAGTACTAAATTAAAAAAAAAAAAAAAACAAATACTGAAATTAGACGCTTTGATCGAAGAGGGAATGCCATTATTTGTGGGCTTAAATTTGCTAGAGATGGTAATTTGGATAATTTTACTATTCAATGACTGTTACTATGTAATTTCTAAATTTGGACTATCCTTTAGACATTTATGACCTTATACCTTAAAGGAATCATAATTTAAAATTTAAAATTATTCAATACCACTTCTAAAAAATTATTTTATGAATAAAATAAATAAAGATATAATGTGAAATTTAACTTTTGATGTTTACATTTTTTTCTATTAGATCTTCGTTCCGGATTGAAAAAACTGTGGGACATTGTTCACATCAATAGGAAAGCCAACGAATTTGGGGATAAACTGTGAGACTATCTTGAGTTGATGTCGCTTATTGCTTTGAGCATGGATTTGCAATTGGAAGGAGTGGTTGGGAGCTCTCTCTTTTTTTTTTCTTTTTTTCTTTTTTTGCGTCTTTTTGAATTGAGTACTTACGGGATGATTTTATGTTTTGTATTGAATTATTTTTGTCTTTTATCTGGAGTCGTCTGGTTAGTTTATTCTGTGTTATGTTTCATGTTGTTATAATCGCACTTTAATCAATATAAGATCTTTTTTCCTTTAAAAAAAAAAACAGGTGTTTATTTTGACGATGTTGGCATGATAACTAGTGTGGCAATCCACGTGTATTTCATACTTACATAGCATTGTTTATCTTATATACCACGTTAACAAATAGCTTAAAAGATTTGAATGGAATTGTTGAGTGTTTCTGTGTGTGTCTTTCAAAAGGGTTAAATTCTCTATTTATATAATACGGTTACAATTCCTAGATGTGACGTCGTAGATAAATCATCATGCAGGCCAACACGTACCCTATTATAAGATTAACAGTGTTTTTATGCGTGGGTTCGCTTGCATGGTGTTGCGAACCCACATCGTGCGAGTTCATAAAAGGATGCGAACCATGCAGGTTACGGATCGAGACCCAATCAGATAATCGAATAACGGGTCGGTAATATCGAGCACCCTAACAAGAATATATTTAAATTTGAGAAATTAATTTGAAAGATTTGGAGGAATATAAATGAATGAATTACAACATCATTGTTATGAATAGTGGTGTTTTCGTGAAGAAAAGGAAAAGGTGTAAAAGCTAATAAATTAGGAGAATGTAGCTCAACTGATCCCTTTATTCTTTCCTCACTAATTAAATGATCTCAATGCCTTTACACGACACGCTTTACTTATTGTTTGTTGAGACTTTTATTTAATACACATATCTTGGTTGTTTCGCTTCTGGTTTTGGGTTGCTTCGTCTCTGTTAGTTTTCTTCTAAACAAACCCTAATTTTTTTAACAACCCTAATTTACGTTAATTACACCGGGACAAACACGGATGTTGTCCCTTTTCAATAGTTTAATGCCATATTGGTAATCTCATCCTTAATTTCAAGATAAACACGTAAATGTGACATTAAATTATTGGAAAAGAGATACGGATGACGTGACGTTCCTGTTTCGTACAATCATTTCTCATGATTACATTAATGTAAAACAAATAATTTTATATGATTTGATGTTGAACTTTTATGTTCTAATCACAAAATTTTGAGTAAATTAAAATGTTTAGCAATTTATTTTTAAGAAAAATATTTAGTACACTGTCATCGGTATCACTGAGTCTTTAACTCTACAAGTAGAGTTAGGTAATAACAAATGTCTCGTAGAGTATGGTAAAATATCATAAAAATAAATATATAAAAGAAACGATTGCGAAAAGTATACTAAATACTAACCCTTTACTTAATATAAAAAGCTTTCAACTATCAAATAAAGATATCAAATTGATTTGAAACTTTACATGTATAACAAATACAATTGAATTGAAAATTTTAACTGTTGAATTGTTAAGATATCTTTCGTAGAAATGTACATGTATATATATATATACTATTATTAAAAGCTTGAGTAAATTAATTTCACCCATTGATCGAGCCCAAACTTAAATGTAAAATTACTATAAACCTTTTATTTTTACAAAGAATTAAATTAGTATCACCCATTGAACGAGTACTGCTAAAAACATTTCAATTCTACCAAATCTTGATGGAGGTGTGAGTGTGTATATATATATATATATAAAATGGGGAAGGATATTTAGCAACTTTTCTTTCACCTACTATATACATTACGCCAAGGGTTAGATGTTAAAAGTTAACCAAATGAAGCTCCCACTTTTCAACAATACTTCCCAACAAATGGAGCTCCAAAAACACCCCAAAAAATCTAATTCTACACTAGCTGAGCTTCTAATGCGTGTAGATGATGCCCATAGTGATGTTTCCGGCAACAATACTCCGGCCGATAACCGAGTCGTCGATGTGGGTTTCGGTTCTACTTCACTACCATTGTCCAACCCTTTCGTTCTTTCTTTCACTAACTTGAGTTACAGTGTTAAAGTTCGAAAGAAATGGGGGAAGAAGGTTGAAAACAGTAAGGTGTTGTTGAATAATATCTCGGGGGAAGCTCGCGAAGGTGAAATAATGGCGGTTCTTGGTGCAAGTGGGTCGGGTAAATCCACGTTGATTGATGCACTTGCGAACCGGATTTCGAAAGAGAGTTTAAAGGGTTCTATAACTTTGAATGGTGAGACACTGGAATCGAAGCTTTTAAGGGTGATTTCAGCTTATGTTATGCAAGATGATCTTCTTTTTCCGATGCTTACCGTGGAGGAAACACTTATGTTCTCGGCGGAGTTCCGGTTACCTCGATCACTTTCGAAGAAGAAGAAGAAAGCTAGAGTTCAAGCTTTGATTGATCAACTGGGGTTGAGAAAAGCGGCCCAAACGGTGATTGGTGATGAAGGGCATAGAGGGGTCTCCGGCGGTGAACGACGGCGGGTTTCGATCGGGACCGACATAATCCATGACCCCATTGTCTTGTTTCTCGATGAACCAACTTCGGGTTTGGATTCAACGAGTGCTTTCATGGTGGTTAAGGTATTACAGCGAATAGCTCAAAGTGGCAGCATTGTGATCATGTCGGTTCATCAACCGAGTTATCGAATAATGAACTTACTGGATCGTTTGATTTTCCTTTCACGTGGAAACACAGTTTACAATGGTTCACCGTCGAGCTTACCTCGTTTCTTCGCTGAGTTCGGTCATCCGATTCCCGAAAACGAGAACAAGACTGAGTTCACTCTTGATTTGATTCGAGAACTCGAAGAAAACGGCCCTGGTGGAACGAAAGCTTTAGTTGAATTCAACAAACAATGGCAAGCTAGAACAAAACCCAGAGCTATAATCACAAGAAAACCAAATTTTTCTCTCAAAGAAGCCATTATTGCAAGCATTTCAAGAGGAAAATTAGTTTCTGGTGCTACGAATGAATCCAGTTTACCAGATTTCGCAAACCCATTTTGGATTGAAATCATAGTGATTGCCAAAAGATCGATTACAAATTCAAAGAGAATGCCTGAATTGTTTGCAATTCGATTAGCTGCTGTTCTTATAACTGGGTTTATATTAGCCACCATGTTTTGGCAACTCGATGATTCACCAAAAGGGATTCAAGAACGATTAGGGTTCTTCGCTTTCGCCATGTCGACTACATTCTACACTTGTGCTGAAGCAATCCCAGTTTTTCTTCAAGAAAAATACATGTTCATGAGAGAAACAGCTTACAATGCTTACCGTCGATCATCATACGTTTTAGCTCAATCCTTAATTTCAATCCCATCTCTAATAATCCTCTCAATCACTTTCGCCGGAATAACTTTCTTCTCCGTTGGACTCGCCGGTGGTTCCGCCGGATTCTTCTTCTTTTTCTTAACAATCCTCGCTTCATTCTGGGCAGGCAGTTCATTCGTCACCTTCCTTTCCGGTATAGTCCCTCACGTGATGCTGGGTTTCACCATCGTTGTCGCCATTTTAGCTTATTTCCTCCTTTTCAGTGGCTTCTTCATAACAAAGAATCGAATCCCCTTGTACTGGTTATGGTTCCATTACATCTCGTTGGTGAAATACCCATACGAAGGTGTTTTGAGGAATGAATTTGACGACCCAAATAAGTGTTTCGTACGGGGAGTTCAAATGTTCGACGGTTCGCCGCTGGGGACGGCGTCGGAGGCGGTGAAGTTGAAGTTGTTGGAAAGCATGAGTGGCGTTTTGGGTGTGAATATTAGTGGCTCGACTTGCGTGACCACGGGTAAAGATTTGTTGGTGCAACAGGGGATCAGTGATATAAGTAAATGGGATTGTCTGTGGATTATCGTTGGGTGGGGATTTTTTTTTAGGGTTTTGTTTTATTTCACCTTGCTATTGGGGAGTAAGAACAAGAGAAGGTAGATAATATATTGGTGATGGTGATGGTGATGATGATGATTACTGTAGTAATTAAAAGATGTACCAAAATGAAATTATAGTAATTATAAAAGGAATTTTTATTAATGGGTAAATCGCATTTAAGGTCACTAAATTAATAGTAATTTTATGTTTTGATCACTCAACTTCAATAAGTTACAAAATAATCATTGAACTATTCAAAAAAAATTTTATTTAAGCCTCCAAGTTTGTTCGCATCGTTTGCACCAAAAGCTCTCATTTCATTCTCTTCCACAATTCAATTTTTTTCACAAAATGTATTTGAATGTCATGAATTTGTAAACTAAAATCTCGATAATTTTTTTTTTTATCTTCGAAATTGATCGTTAGATCTAATAAAGTATGTTCTTCTAATATTTGTCGATGGGTAATAATCTATAGTATCGATTATTGATAGAGCTCGTACTTTTATCAGAATCGAAAAATAAAACCCGACCAAACGTGAGTCATGCACGTCCCTTTAATATGTTGCCAATGTGTCATGTGCGACCGATCGCACTCACACTTCATCAACATTTCCTTGACTCATTACTCAAAAGCATACCTTCTTTTAACATTTCTAAAAATGTTTCAAACCCAAATATTGAGAAAGAAATCTACATAACATTTGTTTATGCTTCAATTCTCTATTACTTAATTAAAATTCAAGCAACCATATCTCTAATCACACTACTAAAAACATTATTTAAACATAATATGTAACACAATTATTTCAAATTTTTTGAGAAAAAAAAAAAATAGATTTGTTGAGTATTTTTGTGAGTCTATCTCTTAAGGAGGTTAATTTCTCTAATTATATAATACGGTTTTAGGATGTGATGTCCTAGATAGGTCCCATGCATGCCAACACGTACTTTATTCCAAGATTAACATTTGTTCCCTAAGTGTCAGTTCGCTTGTATGGTGATACGAACCCACCACGTGCAAACTCATGTAAGTGATCACTATTGAAACAAAGAGGATCGAGTTAGCCCCAATTAGATAAGCGAATAGCGGGTCGATAATGACAAACACCATAACAAAATTTATTAATTTTATTTCAATAAAACTATCCAATAATTCAGATAAATTATAATAATAATAATAAAAGAAATGCCGAGGTCTAATTTCGGTAGGCTTCGGCCCAAGAAATTAAGCTTAAGCCCAAATCTACATTCAATAGTATCGTTGATCCTCACCCTTCGATTAAACCAAACACATCCTAACTGTAAATGTGTTCGGTTTATTTATATGTATAAATAAATATTATAAAAGCCTCTTTCTTTTAATTATTTTTCGTTTAATCGAATTATCGAAGTAGGTTTCTTGCCGTGGCAGGTATGAACGATCAATTTTATCTCCCTGGTTTTTTATTCAGGGTTCTTTAGCGATTTTAATTGCCTTATTCTCTTGATTTAATTGGTAATCGCCTCTAAATTTCACTAATTTCACCCAATTCAATCAATTGGGGTATGGATATTTAGAATAATTGAATTTTAGGGTTTCGAGTTGTTTTTTCATACAGGTTAATCTTGGTGATCGATTCAATGCTATAATTGGTTTGGGTTTGTCAAATTATGCTTGAACGATGCCCAAATTTGTTCTTTTTATGGTTTTCTTTTTTTCTTTCTAATTATTATTATTTTTTTCACAGGTGCAGTTTCAAAATGCCTCGCTATATTGATCGTTATGGTCATACTAATCTCTTTGTTGGCCGTATCTCCTCAAGAACACAAACACGGGATCTAGAACGTCTCTTTAGCCGATACGGGAGGTAGTTACGATTTCCTCGGTTTCAATGCTGTGAAAGTTGTTAAAATCTTACCAAATTTTAGAGAAAATAATTAACTACTGTATGTATGAATCATAGTTTGATGTCACAGTTCGCAATAACCATATACATGCATTACTTACGCTCATTTAGGTTATCCATAATATGGATTTTGGTCATTTGGCAATGTATGAATTGCGACTCTCTTTGTTCTTAATGTTCGTTTGAGTTAGGATCAGCAATGTGAATTAGCGGTAAAAGTATCATGGAGGCTCTTGTACTAGGAGTCAGATTGCATTTTGCCCCCTCTACTTAAAAAATTGGCAATTTAGTCCTTGTACTTTAGATCAAAGGGCAAACTAGTCCTGTTAAAAATTTCAACCATTTTTGCTGATAAAAATTGGTCTTTGTACATTAGCATGAGGAACACGTGGCATGCCATGTGTCACTGTTTGATTATTTTGTCAGCCACTTTAGTTTTTAACATTACAAATGGATGAAATTTTAACAAAAAGAATTGATTTGCTTTTTAATCTAATGTATAGGGACTAATTTGCCCTTTTTTATGTAGAGGGAGCAAAATGCAATCCAAGTCCTAGTATAGGGGCTTCAATGGTACTTTTACTATGAATTGGCAGTATTAGGGTTCGGTGAGAGGAATGGTCTCTTGACGAGATGTATGAATGCTTTGGCCTTCACCAAGCTTTACGTTATGCTTGGATTTGCACCGGATTTTAATGATCTTATCTGTGTGGGAACCACCTGCACATAGGTGTTTTAGTGTATGTTAACTTGGATGAATCTTGTTGAAGGTTTCTGGGATTTTGCCAAACCTGAAGGCCTATGGTGAGAGGGGCCGACCTTGGTGGAATTGGTGGGAATTCTTGCCCCATTTATAGGACCCTTTGGCGATTCTTTCTGTAGTATTATTCCGTGTTTTAGTGGAAATGGCAACAATCTCAAACTGGTGTTTAGTTCGTCTATGAGGAGTGAAGTATCATACACTTGTAGTACTTAACTACTGATGGCCTTTCTGTTTCTGGCAACCGTTTCCGCAGAATACGTGATGTGGATATGAAGCGTGACTATGCCTTTGTTGTAAGTGATGCTCTTTTATTTTTTATCCATGTTTTTGTTTTCTTTAGCTCACTTTTTGTAAACAGGACTTTAGCGATCCCCGAGATGCTGCTGATGCAAGGTATAGCCTGAATGGCCAGGACTTTGATGGAAGCCGTATTGTTGTTGACTTTGCAAGAGGGGTGAGTTTTATTAACTTATTCTTTTAGCATGCTTGAATCAAACTTTCGTGCTAGATGCCTGAAATTTTCAATCTTTTGTTTTGGTTAGGTGACACGAGGTTCTCGGGAATATCTAGGAAGAGGCCCCCCTCCTGGATCTCGTCGCTGCTTTAATTGTGGCATTGATGGTCATCGGGCCCGAGATTGTAAAGCTGGGGATTGGAAGATCAAATGTTATCGTTGTGGAGAAAGAGGTCACATAGAACGAAACTGCAAGAACAATCCCCGAAAACTGAGGTAACCCTTTCTGCTATGACTTGCTCAACTTGTCAATCTGATTTTGTGTCGCCCTTTTTATTCTGAGGTAACCTTTCATGCTTATGTTCTGTTAGATCTCGTTCTCCTATTAGATCTCGCTCACCTTGCCGTGGCAGAAGCCGGAGTCGAAGTTACAGCCGAGGCCTGTGCTACTCGTAAGTAAACTTTTAGTGCAAATTTTTTTTAACTTCAATTAGTTGTAGTTTTTCCGACAAAATAGAAGTAATGGAAGCATCATCTATCATGGATGGATAGAAAATGGATTGACTACTAAAGAAGTGCACCTTTACTTTTTCGTTTCTTTAAAACGGTTTTTAGAACCGTCTTTATGCACGGATAGTTTGTTTTTCTAACGCATTCACATTTTTATGCCAGTCGTTCAAGATCTCCAGTTAAGAGAGAACGTAGTTTCGAGCATGTTGAAATATTAGAGAGCCCCGAGGCTGAGAACAGCCCATCCCTCTCCAAGGGGAGGAATCGCAGTCCAAAACCTAATGGGTGCAGCCCTTCTCCCCGAAATGGGAAATCGTCTGCTCTGCAAGATGAAGCCGATTATAATGGCAATAGTCCCAATGAAGTGAACCGGAGCCCTGCCAGTCCCGATAGAGATGAGAGCCCTGACAGAAGGCAGTACCGAAGCCCTTCTGATGGCAATGGTCACAACTGAAGTCTCCCAGTCCGAGAAAAAACAATAGTCCTGTTGATTTGCCAAAAATGATGACCCACTTACACCGTAAGGAAGCGGGTCACCTTAAATGTCCCCTCCCCCTTGCCTCTCATAATCATCTGTGTAATTTCATCCCCTACAAACTTCATTTCCAGATAGATTGTCATGTTACATAAAACCATAGGATGTTACACTTTATAAAATTTTGGGATAAGATTGGCTGGCGATATAAATTTCTGAAATTTCGTTGGTTGGTTTACTTTTTGGTTATTCAAACTGAATTTAAAAGTTTTCATTTAAGTCATTGAATTATTTCAAAGTTTTTATTTGACTTACTGAGTTTTTTTAAAAGAAAAAGTCTGATTAGTGAGTTCTAAGTGACGATTCAATGATCAGTATAATGAATCAATACTCGTCGGTAAGTAGAGGAATATATTTTATATGTAACTTGGTCGAACAGTTGTTAAAGTTGTTTGGATTTTGATTAGTAAATTCACAATTTTCAAGGTTCTTACTTGGAAAAAAGAATTGTAGAAGAAAAAGAGAAAGTTTTGGATTAGTGATTTTAACAGCTTAATAACTTAAAATTTATGCATGATTAAATGACTATTTTGTAACATTTTAAAATTTAATGATCAAAACATGAATTTACTAATAGTTTGTGACGTTGACCGCAGTTTACCCTACCTTGCAGACTTCAAAATACAAAATTTCAATCCTTCCAAGTTTTTGAATCAACAAAAATGTCTCGTATCACTGCGCTGCCGAGTTTCGGAATCGTATGTTCAGCTTGCAAGGCTGGGCGAAAAGGAAAGAAGACAGCACCCAAAACCAAGCCCAGCAAAGACACCGTGGGCTTTAGTTCAGGGAGGAAGGAGATATGGCGGTGTGTGGAAAACTGCGGCGCATGCTGTAAGTTGGCCAAAGGCCCTGCTTTCGCCACGCCTGAAGAAAATTTCAGTGACCCTACCGATATTGAGGTTATCCTTGTTTTGTACAAAAAATGCGCGCCATGTGTTCGATAAAATGATTGATAATTAGGAACCCAGTAATAGAAACAATAGCATCCTGGTTTCAATGCCCTTCATTGAAACACTAATTTTAAGAGTTAAATCATATAGGTTGATCTATCATCTCAAACTAACATAAAGGTTTTTTTGTTTTAGCTTTACAGAAGCTTAATAGGTCCTGATGGATGGTGCATCCACTATGAGAAAAACACACGCACTTGCTCCATTTACCCTGGTCAGTCTTCTCTATCATTTTTTTCTTCTTCTTTTTTACAGTTCTATGAATTTCACATCAATGACCTGAAAAAAAAAAAATTAACTTAAAAAGATGATTATTTTATACATTATCAATTAATGTTGTTTAAAACAAACCTTGCAAACCGGCTGAACCGAAGATTGATTCGAGAAAAAATCATTAAATCAATTTATTTGGAGATTGATAGAGATTAATTGAATCATATTTAGTTTTTATTTTTAAAAATTTTTAACAATTTATTTAATCGAAAGAGACAAATCGATCAAACCAGTTCAATTCTGAAAACCTTACTACCAACTATTGTTAAGAAAACATAAGCAATATTAAGAAGTTGTGAAATGGGTTTAGATTCTATTAGAACAATAAAACTAATAAATAGAAAACACATGACAGCTTCTTGTGATGTTTTTCGAGTCTAATATCAATGCACTTGTTAATGGCCTTTTCGTCTTCCCACCATGAGTACTATCTTTCATATTTACGAGATATAATTTCTTGATATGATATGATAGAGATAACTAAATATAATATATAACCGACACGTTATTTCCTTTAGGCTCAACACACATCTTTAGAATTATCTCTGTAGAGAACTCGCGAGCTAACAAAGTGGCGAGTTGGATGACATCCTTTCTTTAATTGAATCGATATCAGATTTCGAGTTTATAAAGTATTATATAGGAATACTTGATAATAATCCAAATTTAAATAACCCAAATTTGAAATAATTAAAAGTAAAAAATAATCCTTTAAAAAAAAAAAAAAAGAGCTAATGATAAAGGTGGATTGAATTTCAGATCGTCCATATTTTTGCCGAGTGGAAGCTGATATATTCAAGAAGCTATATGGAATTGAGAATAGAAAGTTCAACAAGGAAGCTTGCAGGTCCTACCTCTCTTTCTCCCATTCCAACTCCAGCCCTTGTTTCTTTGTTTCACTTGCTAAAAGCCATGTTGTCTAAAGATTATTTAAAATAAAGACATTATTTATTTTCAATAGTATAGTGTCATATTAATAATTTCATCTGAAATTTTAATATTTTTATTGGAATTTAATTTTTCAAAATGAAAATATTAATATAATATTAAATTATTAAAAAATATATATAAATAACGACATCACTGTTTTGTACAAATTTTTTCGGTTTGTTGTGCTGCTTTGCAGTTGCTGTCGGGACACCATCAGGGCAATTTATGGACCGAATTCCAAGGAATTGAATAACTTTAACACCTCTATTAAGGATTCTTCCTCTGGTCATTCCCCCGGCGTTTAGTTGATTAGATAGTAGTGGGTTGAATGTATACGATTAATTTATATTTGCAAATTTATTTATAAATTCCCGTTTATTACCACAGTAAATCCAAATAATTCTTTGTCAAATTTCAATTAAATAAATTATATATTACATGTTTGAATCCAAAAAATATCCAAATAAAAAATTAAAATTAAATATATACCGGTTACTTATAAAATAAAATAAATTTGGACAATAACATTTCAGTTAAATTATCATAAATAAAAGATATTGCAGCTAATGAATATCCATATTCGCTCGACTTAAATATTATATAAATTTTTCTATAAAAAAAAATCGAACACATAAACGTCATGATTTAACAAATAAATAAAAAAAGTCAAGTTTGAGTTCGAATTAATGACGTCAAATTTCGAATTCGAGTCAAATCAGACAATTCTTGAAAAGAAAAGCCCTTGAAGTTCAATCGTCAGATCAAAAAATTGTCCTTCAAATCATCACTTGGGGTATCAATATTTGTTGCTAGTGGTACCCAAAACTGCAAAACCTAGAAAGTACTGTTTGCCATCATTGTATAAAATGCTCAAGGTTTTTATTCCCCTTATTTGATAGTCAACAACAAGAAGCAACTATGTAGATCTTCACTAATAGATGTGCCAACAGGACCACAAAGCTCAACTATACACCATATCTGAAGCCACCTTAGAACACACAGCTGCAGATATATATATATTTCTCCACAAAAAGCAAAATTTTAGTAAAGGTAAACTTACTGTACAGGAGGTGATAGAGTTGTTTAATCATATTCAATTACCAAGCTCTAGTTCATCCTCGAGGTCATCCCCTTCTTCGAACAGTTTTAAGAACCGAGCCTGATCTTGTTGCCTCTTCCTCTTTTGCCAGTATTTATACGCCATCGTCAGTCCAAATATTGTTACAGTTGAAGCCACTAGAACAATCAGTACAATTATAGCAACCCGCAATTTATTCCCCTTGTTATCATTATCGGTATCTGTATTGGAAATACCTAACACATAGCAAATAATGCATTGTCAACATAAATATCTAAATGACCTTCTACATATGCATTTCAAATTGAATATGGGTAAGCTAGAGAAGAAAAAGAGATATATGAGTATATGATGAATAAGTTGTATTCTCAGCGAGGCAATTCCATAGTCCAGCTGACATGGCCAACCTTAGCCCTTAAAGGATAACCCTTTTTTTTACTAGAATAGCCAAGCTAGATATAGTGGTAAAAGTATCATGGAAGCCCCTGAATTAGAAATCGGATTGCATTTTGCCCCCACCACTCAAAAAATAGCAAATTAGTCCCTATACATTAGATCAAATAACAAGTTGATCCTTTTGTTAAAAATTTCATTCATTTCTACGGTTAAAAACTTATCCCCATACGATAGCATGAGATACACATAACATGCCACATGTCACTATCTAATTATTCTATTAACCACGCTAATTTTTGACAGTACAATGGATGAAATTGTTAACAAAAAAGACCAATTTGCTCTTTAATCTAATTTACAATATTTTAACTTTTTAATGTAACTATCTTTTTGGTTGATTTCCTTTCTATGCCAGCTCTCAAACCTTGTCGAAGTTAAGTGACAAGCATGACAAGAGAAGAGGGTATACAAAATGGAATAACTAACATCCATAAAAAGGAACTGAATCAAGCAATGCCTTAAACAAGCCCATTGGACATTAATATGGCATAGCAGCTCCTAAGAATAAAGTATGGGAAAAAAACTTTACCAGCTGGAAGAGATGTGCATTCTTCACAGTTGAATGTGACATTAAGTTCCTTTTCTTTAAACAATATATATTTCCCATTAGCTTTGAAGTCTGAAGCACAGAACTCCCACTCGACAAATACATCATCTGATTTAATGATGTCCTGCTCGTAGAATCCACACCGCTTGCATTTCTTGCTTTCAAGTTCTGTAAGAGGCTGAAAACACAAAGAAGACACTTTTATTCCATGCTCTTCGTAAAAAAGAAACTGCCATACATGCAAATTCAATAGAGCAGTGGCAACTCGTAAAGGACTTTGTTAAAGTAAAATGCAATAGCACCCTTATCCAGAACATCAAGTTAACCAAAAGACCAAATTTGTGCAAAGCTCAAATAGGCAGCTTAGTCAAGTACTTCATTTGTCTCTCGAAACTCAATGTAACAGTAAAAGTCCCATGGAGGCCCTTGTACTAGGAGCCAGATTACATTTTGTCCCTTCTACTCCAAAAATGAGCAAATTAATCCCTATACGTTAGATTAAAAAGCAAATTAGTCCATCCGTTAAAAATTCCATCCATTTCTATGGTTAAAAACTGATCACTATATGTTAGAATGAGGTAAATGTTGTCACGTGTAAATGTTTGGTTGTTCTATCAACCACTCCAGTTTTTAACAATAAAAATGAATGAAAATTTTAACACAAAGCATTTGTTTGCTCTTTGATCTAACACACAAGGACTAATTCGCCCATTTTTTTCAGTAAAGCTGGCAAAATACAATCTAACTCTCAGTACAAGGACATCCATGGTACTTTTACCCAATGTAACAGTAACACATAGAAAGCTAAAATTTAACCAATTCACTAAAGAACCTTTGGTTAGCAAACATAACGTGAGGATCTACATTAGTAAATTATATCACTATACAATAGATAAAACCTAAACCAATTAAACATGAAATAAAAACAAACAAATCCCTGAAAAAAGCACAAAACAGAACTCCAAAAAAACACTTCTTTTCCAGCTACTGGATTCCATATTTCATAAAGCTAGCCATAATTTACGTTCTTAATAATAACAGGATCAGAATAAATAAAAAAACACTGAAATATTAATCACTGATTTTTTATTCTATCAATTGATTTTACATTACTTGACAGTATTAAAAGAATTCTGTAAAAACCTGCCAAGATTCTTCACCCTTGAAAGTATAGACAGTATCTGTTTTGGTGACATCTGGCAAAACCGTCATGTTCTCTCCTTTGCAGACGAAATAAACCGTCGGTTCTGTTAGCCAGTCGTGCTTGTTGTATATTTCAATTGAATCCAATCTAACTACTGCCGATGAAATCAATCCTTAAAAAAAAAAAAAAAGAATATTGCATCTTAATTTCAAATTTCCAGGTAAAAAAAACGAATCTAAGCTATTTTAAAAAAAAAAATCAAAGAGACACGTCAACATCAAATCCACTTAATAACCTCTGTTTGTTTGTTTCTCGGGAAAAAAACTTAACTATTACCTGAAAAACAGCTGAAGAAGATCCACCAAACAAGAAAACGGAAGAAAATCCTCCAATTCATCGACATAGCGAGCCAAAAAAAAAATAACAATCTTCAATCAAAGGATAAAAATATTCAAAATCTGAGAAATTAGGAAAAGTGCGCCGTACGCACTTTCCCTTCCTATAAATTTCTCCTTTTTTATTTAAATATTTTGGTAAACGAAAGGAATAAAAAACAAATAAAAAAATTATTTATGAGAGAAATGGCGGTTTTTAAAAGCTTGATTTTCCTTTGTTTTTGTTTGCGTGGGAAAGGGGCGGGAGTAATAGGGATTGTTGTTGCTGACCGCTTCGCACTGCGGGTAATTGGACGTTGCTAACGTCTTTTATAAGCGGGTTGCGCATTGTTCACCCTTGGCTTTTAAGATCTTGCCACGTTTTGGAATAAATGAATATTTGATTACGTGTCGAGATCTGAAAGTGTCTTGGATTTGCGCTTTCAATGGAGAGAGCTTGCAGTTCGACTTTTTAACCCACGACAATACGAGTTTTTATTTAAGGTAGTCCATATTAAGATGGTAATAGATCCAAGCGGGTTTGATTTGAATTTAAATATGATATTAATATATTTTGTTAAGTTTATTTCGATTAGAAATATAAATTTAAAATTTTTTGTGTTTATAAATAATTAATTTAAATTTATTTTAGATCAATTTATATTATTTTTTTAATTTTCTTAAATATTTTATAATGTTTATTTATTGAAATTTTTTATATAGATTTTTTAATATTTACATTAAAATAATATTATATAATTAATATAGATTTTATTTTTTAATGTATTTTAAATTACATAATATATAAAAATAAAATAATATAAAGTATTATAAAATTAAAAATAAATCAAGTTGCACATTGACAAACTTGTAAGTGAATGAGTTAATTCTTGTGAAGCGTACTATGATGGTGTTGAGCGTTAAAGATTGTTGTCCCATCACAATTTTAAAGGAACTTTGATCAGTCGCTTCATTTCGTTGCAATTTGTATGATAATTGATCCACGTCCAAAAGTTTTGACAAATCCATTTGAGTGGCACTTACGTAGTGATTTAGATAGACCTCTAACAACTTATTAATTTGTTTGGTTTGCTCTAGACTTGATCATGACTGGGTTATCCACTCAAGTCCGTTCGAAGAGTAGAAAGGTTTTAAGTAAAAGTATAAATTCAAAAAATAGGTTTGAATAAAAAATAATTTCTATTTTCTAAACGAGTCAAATTTTGGGTAAAAATTTAATTTGCCTAAATTTTTTTCATTGTTGTTCGTTATCATTTTGATATTGATTTGCTAACATTTTCATCTAGACAATTTTTAGTTGTTAGTAAGAAGATCACATACTTTGAGAATCGATAGTACCACATTAATGGATCACCACATCAACATTGTAATGGTTAAGTCAGATATTGTTAACTACCGTATTGATATAATAACAATCAAAGATATTTTTTCGTTAGTCAAAAGATTTCATTGATACAATTTTTTAATTCCATACTTAATTGGGTGTATTTTTGTTTTAAATTATATAATTCAAATTTATTTATTATTTATATTAAATTTTAATATTAGAATATGCTAAACGGTATTAAAGCTGAACAAAATTTTCTATTTATAAATAGGAGTATAATAAATTTAAATGTTCACTTTGTTTTTAAATTTTTTTCAATTTGATATTTGAAAGATTTTTATTTTAATTTGATATCTCAATTTAATTTTATTATTCAATTTAGTATGTTAAAGCACATATATCAAATATCTATCAGTTTGGCTTGTGTAGAAATTAATGTCAAATTCTTATACTAAATTGAAAATAAAAAATTAAATATTAAATTAATTAAAATTAAATTAAAGTACTAAATATTGCGTTAACCAAAAAAGAAAACAAGTGTACTGTAAGACAGCAAGCTGTGACGTTACTCCTTAACCACAAAAACCAGCGAACAAATTCAAGAACAAAAACGAAGTTAATTCCCTCAAAAAAGACAATACAAATTTAATTTTCAGTGGATAAGATTTATTCATAGGCCGCTGTCTTTCCCTTTTCTATCGAAATTCCCGGCTAGAATCTACTCGTCGGAAGCTCATAGCTCAAGCTTCCATGGGGTTAGCTTCAGCTGTTCACCATGGCGGTGGCAGTCGAATCTCTCTCAATTTCCATCTCAGAGTTGCCTCAGTCTCGCCTACGGTTCAATTGCCCAGATGGACCGGATTCTGCTTCTCAAATCATCGTCTCTCCCTTATCCATTCAGGTCTCCTTTCACATATAGAGTCAGTTCTGGCAAAGTTTGAGGTTATTTGGTGAAGTACTTAAAAATTGATAATTTTTTAGTTCAATTATTGATATTTTTATCAAAATCTGTCTGCTTACTGAGTTGATAACGGTTTGGTTCTGAACTTGATATGATTGTGTGAGTATATTGATGGCAAATTTGATAAAAAAAATTCTAATGGTTTCACTTAGTGAACTTGGATATTTAAATCGAAAAGTTACGGGGAAAATTTAAATTTTTAAGCATACGATTAAATCTCGAACTTCATTCATATACAGGATTTGGCAGCATATAATTTGACATGAATTTGAGTTTGTTTTTTTTTTTTTGCTTTTCCATTTTAATTTGTGATTCAACTTGCAGTAAGTCATAACCGCCGCACGATATGTTTCCCAGTTGCTCGCTCCCAGGGAACGGAGCAGGAGGATAATTTGTCTAGAGGTGATTTATTTTACTTATTTTGAATGTAGAGGTGATTTATTTTATCTATTTTGAATTTATATTAATCTTCAAAATGGAAGCATTTTCTTTGTTGTTGGAGAAAATGATGAATTTATGGGATAAATCTGCAGAAGAGGAGAGGAGAGCTTTGAATTCTTATGCTGATTCCCAGGAGAAACTTCAGAAAAGTGAAGCTTATGCATCATCTGTTAAAACTGTTGCTTTTTGGGTCAGTTCTCTCAAAATTATTGTTATTTTATCCTTTATCTAATGTAGATTGATTTAGTCCTTTACGGATTGAAGACGTTTTGAATATTAATTCTTGTGTTTAGGTCTGCTCTGCGGTTGCTTTTGGAGTTGGTCTGGGATTGAAGGAAGGAGTAGGCAAAGCATCAGAATTTTTTGCTGGGTATGTAGGATTTTAGTTTTGAAAGTTGCCCATAAGTCACTTGTTCCATACATGGTTAACATGTTTGAATTCTTATCTGACTGATCATTCATGTTTTTATTTTTCTTTCTTCCTGTTTTAAATGAATTTTGTACTTTTCAGCTTGTTTTTTTTTTTCTTTTGCTTGCTATTGCTTTAATTATGATTTCCTTTCAGGTACATCTTGGAGCAAAGTTTGTCAGCGGACAATTTGTTTGTCTTTGTTCTGATCTTCAAGTACTTCAAAGTGCCACCTATGTATCAGGTGCCATTTTTTTATCTATCTGCTCAAGTCATCGCTGTAATTCCTTATTACTATAGAGCCTGAGGCTGTCAATTTAGCATAACATCTGTGGACAAGATATACTCACACATTATGTGCTTTTCGATGTTTACCCCTTGTAATTAAAAGTCTGTTATGTACAACATGTAGAACCGGGTTCTTTCATATGGTATTACTGGTGCAGTCTTCTTTCGGTTGTCATTGATACTACTTGGAACAGCCACCCTCCAGGTAGTTTGTTGTTCACTTGTTAAGTTTGCATCTGCTTTCCCATGAACCATGATTTACTTCTGTATGGGCTCATGAAGTCCCCTTTGCTGTTTTAGAGTTTTGAAGCGGTCAACCTACTACTGGCTGCTGTATTGTTATTCTCATCTTTCAAGGTGCTGTATCTCTACTGAAAATATGACAATCAAATTACTTTTATCTATTATATTGTGGTCGTATCTTATTTTCAGTCTAAGTCAGTTCTACATTTGCTATGTTGCTCCATTGAGTTCAAATTTTACGGGCTCATCATTTTGTATTATCTTTTGATAGCTATTTTCCAATGATGAGGATGACACTGATCTGTCTGACAACTTCATAGTGAAGACTTGCCAGAGATTTATCCCTGTCACATGTGATATTCTACCTTGTGCCTTACATTCTCTTCTACTTTCAGTCTAAGGTCATGCAGTTTATTCTGTCTGTTCCTTTAAGTTCGACTACTTATGTGCAGACTACAATCTTGATATTTAATGAAACATTTGAGTTTTTGTTTGCATCTTCTAATGCTTTTGGTTAAATTTTTTATTCTTTTTGCTTTTTTCATTGCAGCTAATTATGATGGCAATAAATTTATAACAAAACGGGACAACATTTGGCAAGTAAGTCGTCTATAAGAATTTTCACATCCTCAGTTCTTGGTAACTTTATCATATTATATTGAGTTCCTTTACTGAGTATAATGAATTCTTCATTCTAACAGGTCTCAAATATTTTGGACAGGCCACTCCTTTGCTTCTCACGGTAGCAGTTATTGAGCTCAGTGATATAGCATTTGCTGTAGGTTCTCATGATTCCTCACCTATGCCTAGCATGTGGACTTTGCTGGTTAATGATGCAATGAGGATACTGATAAAAATTTTCATTTTCTTTAGGTTGATTCAATACCAGCTGTTTTTGGTGTTACACGGGATCCTTTCATAGTTTTTTCATCTAATATCTTCGCCATCTTAGGTAATTCTTGTTCTGTTGTCTCAACATAAATCTCTCTCTCTTTCTCTCACACACACAATTATAGAGGACGATTAATTTACTACGATGCTGCCCCTTTAAGGTTTAAGGTCACTTTACACACTCATTGCTGAGGGTATGGCAGATTTGGAATATCTACAGGTAAAGCTTCCTCTCTCCACTTGACCTTCTTACGTATACTCTGATTCAGCAAGTTAAAATGTAGAACTTCAAATATAAGTTCTACTTGCAGAGAATGTCGTGAACCATCATATATAATCAAAGATTATCTGGGTCTTTGAGAAAAATATCCATGCAATTCATACAAATTGGTTAATGTCAATATTGTGTTGGCAATTTTCCTTGCTCTTGATGTTTGTCACTATGCTGTGTAAGTATCCAACCTCTAACCATAGGTTGGCTGCTTAACACGCACGTTCATAAGTACAAATTTGTACTGACAGCTTATATACTGGTTTTTCTTTTCCCTCCTTTGGCAGCCTTCCATTGCCGTTGTTCTAGGTTTCATTGGGTGCAAAATGATCTTGGATTTCTTTGGTTTGTACCTTGGATCTGTATTGTTTGATATAAATTATTTTCTAGTTATAAAAGAACCAAAAAGAGAACTTCAAATCTTTAACTGCATTGATACAGGATTTCACATATCTACGGAGGCATCGCTTGGTTTTGTTGCAAGTAGTCTTAGTGCTGGAGTACTGTTGAGTTTAGCAAAGAAAGCTGACTAGCTGAAATCAAAGTGCGAGAGCAGGTGAATGGTTTATATTTTGTATCTTTGTTCGTCTAAGTTCAGTGAGAGCAAGTGAGCTCTAAAATTGCTGCCCATTTTTTGTTTCTCACATCTCTTCATCAATGAAAATGAAGATTAATTATATAATCAATGAATGATCCATTTAGACCTTGCCGGGAAGTTGATGCTCGAATTCGAAGCATCAAGTTGTCAAGAACCAACCAATCTTCTTTCAGGTTCCATCTTTTTCTTTGTAAATCAAAGGACTGAATGTTGACTGTAAAACCAAACTTCAGTTATCCCTTGTGATTGGGATTCATAGTAGTATTGGTTCTCTCTTGTTGAATGTCTGAAAAAGACTGAATAATGTTGTTTTTCTCTGTTTCATACTCTAATTTTAGCATCTATATATCTTCAAAGCAGGTCAAAGTACCACAAAACCCCTTGTATTATACTTTGGATTACATTTTAGCTCCTCTACCGAAAAAATGGACAAATTAGTACTTCTACGATTATAATTTTTAAATTTGAATTTACTTCCAATAAAACATTGAGCAGTGCAATTTTAATAGAGGGTTGTTTTGCTCACTCATTTAATGTAACGGGATTATTTTATTATTTTTTCAATAAAGGAGCTAAAATGCAATTCAGAGTATAGTACATTAGAGTTTGTGGTACCTTTTCCTTCAAGGGTTTATGTGAAATTTAGCTTTCAATATTTACATTTTTTGTTAATTCGATTCTTATTATTTTTTAAAGTTAAATTTAATTATTAACCTTTAAAAAAAAATCAAATTCATTCTTTTTGAAGAGCATTAATTTTTAATAATGTTGGTATGATAATTCATGTATTTATATTGATATTACAGTATTTGTTTTATATGCTACAACGATAAATAATTTAAAAATATTCAAAAAAAAAAAATTCAGAAAACATGCTACATCGACAAATGTTGGTATGGACATGCCTTTATGTTTAAAGATTTAACAATTTAGTCAATACTTTATTCAAAAAACAGTATAACTCTACTTTTTTAAAAGTTAAGTCAAAATTAACTAAAAAAAAGATTAAATCAATAATATGTAGAGCTGGTTGTGGGTCAAGTTTAGGTTGAGTTGGGTTGGGTTTTAACAAAAATTTAGGTTCAGTTTTTTAGGCTCGAGCTTTTACTTGATCTAAAAAATGGGTTTAAAATTTTGTTCAAGTTTGACATGAATTATAGAAGTCAAACCTGAGTTTGATCTGGTTTGATTCGTATTGATTTTTTAATATTATTTTATTATAAACAACAAATTTTGAAAATATATTATCAATTAAACTTAAAAATATTAAAACAATCATTAAAAATAAACAAAATTAAAATACATTAAAAATTCTTTATATTAAGATAATTGCAAATAAAATAGTAAAGAAATTAACAATAAAACATAAGTTTTACCATATTCAAATAATATTAAAAACGACAACGAAACAATAGTAAAAACATATAAAAAATAACATTCAAACAACAAAAACAACATAAAAAATAACAACAAAACACAAAACAGTAAAAAAACACACACCAGAAACAGCAATATAATTTTTTTTTTATTAAAAATGATTAATTTATTCGGGTCGGGCCCAAGTTAAAAAACTTTTGCCCGTGGCTTTGTCCGTTTAGAAAACGGGCCTCATTTGTTGTCTAAGTCTGTTTTTCGAACTTATATTTTTATTCAAACACTCTTATTTTTCGAGTGACCTTTCGAATCGAGTCGAGTCGAGTCACTCGACCCATGATCAAATCTAATAATATGTGAATATTTAATATTAAAAATTAAAATTATACAAATCATTTATAAATATACAAAGGTTTCAAAATCCAAATAATACAAAATTAACTCTAATGTTATATACATTATTGAGTGTTATGATACTATTCATAGATGTACAGTTAATATTCCCATGTTTTTTAATTGTGAGTTTGTTTGTACAAAGATATCAACCCACGTCGTACAATTTCATATAAAAATGTAAACACTTCACGTGCAAATTATATGATCCAACTGTATAGCAGGTGGATAACGATGATTACAGTAATGTATAAAAGGCTTAGTTTAAATTCAGCACTTGAGCCCACCTTCATGTTCAATTTTCCGCCATTCAGCACATCAAAAAGGAAATATTCCCATAAATCATTTTTATCCCCCATCAATCGATGACGTCATTGCTGACTAAAAGTGCTTCTCCATCCCGCTCTATAAAGTCCAAGGCTTTTCGTTTTGCATCTGGACACAATTGTGAACCAAATTAAAAGCGTAAACCAACCAAAAAAGTGAAGCTTGCACACTCCAACAATGGCTACAGGGTAAGAATCTTGAATTATCTTCTCAATTTTCAATCTTTTCTATCAACTTCAGGTTCTGGGTTTCTCTAAAAACCATTCCTTTTTTTTTTTTTGTTTCATTGTTTCTTAATTTCAGAACTGTAGAGTCTTTGCCTCCTCAATTGGAAGCTAATGCTGAGCAGCCTCCATTGTTTGATGGAACCACCAGGTTTCACTCTTTATGTTCTGGGTTTTACAATTCATATCTGTATTTGCATGTGTTTATTGTCAATGTTGATCACTTTTTTGGTCATCTTAAAGGTTGTATACTTCCTATAGTTGCCCTTTTGCACAACGTGTGTGGATCACCAGGAATTATAAGGTTGTTTATTAATTCATTGATTTTGATTTTTTAAAGCCTTAGTGCTATGAAATTGTTGTTTACTTTAAATGATTGGCTTGAGTTCTTGTTTGGGTTGTAGGGATTGCAAGATGAGATTAAATTTGTTCCTTTGAACCTTCAAAATAGACCTGCTTGGTACAAGGAAAAAGTTTACCCTCAAAACAAGGTCAGGCATTTAAAAAGTTGAAATGTTGTTTTGATTGCCAAGTTTAGGGATTAACTTGAACAAAAAAAAAAAAGTTTAAGCCTCAATGTGGGAACAATTGCCTAGTTCAGGCTCTAATGCGAGAACAATTGCCAAGTTCAAGGCCGAACATGGAAAAAAAAGTTCAAGGCCTAATTTGAGAATCGATGCCAAGTTCAGACCCCAAATTGTGATTTTACCCATTATAAAATATAGCATGAATTTCCTATCACTCCTTATTATCCTTTTGGAGTGTTGATGAAACTTTGAGATCACCATGTTTGAGCTTTATGAATCCTTTTTTTTAGACGTTATGTACTCTGTTAATTGATTTGATTTTCAGGTGCCATCCTTGGAACATAATGGCAAAATCATTGGGGAGAGTATTGATCTGATTAAATATGTTGATAGCAACTTTGAAGGACCTTCTCTTGTACCTAATGTAAGATCAATGGAATCGTTTTACCACACTTCAATGACGGTTCCTGTTCCATCTATATTAACCGAAGTGATCTTTTTCAAAATGTTGTAGGATCCTGACAAGAAAAGGACCTTAGAGGAGTTGTTGTCATATGTTGACAAATTTGTGGGAACGCTTTTTTGTACATTTAAAGGAGACCATGAAAAAGAAGCTGGTTAGTGTTGTCGATATCTTCTCGTATTTGTATATAGTTCAATATGGACTAAACTAAAAATTTGGACTTGCATTAGGTGCTGCTTTCAATTACTTGGAGGATGCTCTTAAAAAGTATGATGATGGTCCATTTCTCCTTGGCCGGGACTTTAGTCTGGTAAGCCGATGATGCTAAATTGCTTCCTTGCTGCTATTTTATGTTGTCGTTGTTTCTTAATCGAGTTTCAATGTGTCTATAAACATGTAAAAGGTTAAATTAATGATAATCTTGTATGTATGACATCAAGGTCAAAGCTAGAAATTTTTTTAGGGGAGGGTCCAGTTGAAGTTATAGATTATTATGAGAGTTAAAATGTATTTTCATCATTGTATTGGCTTAAATCTTTATGGTTTTCAAAAGAAGTAAATCGAAATTTTAACATTTTGAGGGCTAAACTATGGTCTTACTATATATTAATTTAAGTTTTTTTTTAATTTGAGGGTATAAAGCTGCAATTTTTAAGTTTAGGGGGGCTAAGGCTCCTGCCTACCCCCTCCGTTCGCCCCTATATGACATTGATGTACTCAAAATTTTCGAAGTTTTTTCATATATTTGGAGGATCATTCCTTAATACCATGTCTAAATACGGGCATAGGCATAGGACATTGGTATTTTAGGGAAATATGGAGAGTTCGAGTAACAAATTGTAATCTATAATAGCTATGGCTATACAATTATGTATCATTTCAGTCTTCTGTCAAGATATATGAGTGAAAATTTGTTATTTTCAGGCGGACATTGCCTATATTCCTTTTGTTGAAAGATTCCAGATCTTCTTATCTGAGGTTTTTAAGTATGACATCACCGCCGGCAGGCCTAAACTCGCTGCATGGATTGAGGTATCATTTGAAAGCTATACATACATGTGCATATATATGTATACACACATGGGTAGGGGTGTAAGTGAGACACTGTGTTCGCAAGTTACTCAAGTTAGACTCGAAAAAAATTTCGAACATATTTCGGTAATTATCGAGCCAAGCTCGAGCTTAAGCAACTCAAGCTATGATATTGAGTAAATCGAATTTAAGTTTAGTAATACTTGATTGGAACAGCTCGTGAGGCTTATTGAGTTTTTCATATTTTTATATTATTAAATTGCATTATTGCTCTTAATATATATTATTAACTCTAAACTTAAATATTGAGTCAAGATCTAGCTCGAGCTTAAAATCAGATGTTTGATCAAGCTTTGATTTTCGAGTCGAGCTCAAGCTCAAACTTGACAATATTTGGACTCGGCGCAGCTTGATTACACCCTTAGCTTTGTCGATGTTGGTTAAAATGCTGTTTTTAATCGAAAATTGTTTGAATTAGCCTCAGCTTTTACTCATTTTCTTTCCTCCTATCGTCTAATCATAACTGCATAAATTGCACAATCACTGTCCTATCTTGGAAACATTCATATCAAGAACTTTAGTGCTAATCCGATATCTACCCTTCCACAATGTTTGTTTCTTCATTTTCGTTCTAACGATGCAGGAACTGGACAAGATCGACGCCTATAAACAGACGAAGACAGTTGAACCAAAACAATTAGTGGAATACTATACGCAGCGTTTCATGGTACCCAAGTTATCAACACCCTTAAGATTATAACTGTTTTCATCAATTGTTAGTGCAAAAAATTGCTTATTACTGTATTTGCCTTCTCATTGCAGGCTCAGAAGTGATGGAACTGCTGACATCTTAATATATATGGAAATAAGCTTGGTGTTTGTTGACGAGTGTTTCTTGTTTATTTTCTTCAGTGATATACTCTATGATGGTATGTACGTGTGCCATTTTGAAGGACGTTTCGCATGTAATTGCATTTGGAATTTTACATGAATAAATTTGAAGCAACTGAGGTTTTGCATTTCAATTGAGTTACTTATTTCATTACTCTTAAGTAGGTCTCTGTCCATGGGCTGGATTATTCGGTTTGTTCGAAAAGTGGGAGAGTTTGAGTAAGAATATAAGTTTGAAAAATAAGTTTGGACAAAAAATAAGGATCAAACCTTAAGTAAAATATTCTTAACCTGGATACATGCTTAAGGTATCGATACATGTTTAAAGAAAATTTGTTGAAATGTATCGATACTTTAACTATGTATTTGGGCCCGAGTTTAGTATCTATAATTTGGATCGGATTTGGATAAAAATTTAAATCCATTTTATAGGTTGATTTGGGCATGGACTTAAAATTTTGTTAGGATTTAGCTCGATCCATCATCACTAGTATTTTAAGAGGGTATATTTGAATTTTAATATTTTTATTTGTGAGTAATTTATCTTGTTCAGGTTTATTATAATTTAAATTTGGAGATATTTTGATTATTAATCAATTGTATTTTGTAATGTTTAATTTTAATTATAATTATTTGCTCTTGTATTATTTGTGATTGTATTATATATATATATTTTTATGATAAATAAGGTTAAACTTGTGAATTTTTATTTGAAATAGAAAATTCAACATTATGGATATGAATTTAAATTTTATTTAATTATTTAATTTAATTTGATCAGAAAAATTAATTTTAATTAATTCAATCGAAAATCTTACAGTTCAAAGTATGATTAGAATCCATTTTCTCACTAATTTATTCACTTTGACTTGATTAATTTTTGTTTATTCAATGATATATATTGCACTTTGAAAGAAAGATGTAAATTTAAATTTTGGAGATGAAATCATGAATCTCAAATATAAACAGTAGATTTAAACAATGGTAATATATATAAATATATATATTTGATTAAATTTAATTTAAATGATTGTTTAAAAAATATATAGTTTAACCAATTAAATTAATGTCACACTAAATTTCAGCTAACAGAAATCAACAAACATCAGAGGATCTTCCGAATAATACGAATTAATTCCAATTTTTTTGTTAATCATCAAAGTAATTAAGAAAGAAAAACAAATTCCAGCTGTTAATCAATCCGAGAATGACGATTCGAGCTTGAATCTCCTTCAATCTCACGAACCAAAGAGGTAATTCGGTTTTCTAATTCCTACATTTCCTTTTGCCACTTTGAAAAATTCTAGGTTTTAGATTTCTACTGTTTATCAAAACTTGAACAAAACAATTAATGTAAACTTATTTCACTGTATGATCGATCTCCTTTTTATGAATTGGATGGGTTTTAATGCAGTTTCCTTTTGGTTGATTTTTGAGAAGCCTATAGCTTTAGTAACAAAAGAGTAGTGGTTTGAAGGTCTTTTTTTGTGAAATGTGGAATGAGTTTAATGTAAAGCAAAAGAAAGCTATGGGCAGCGATAGAATTGCAGGTTTTTGTCAAGTATGTTATTGTCCTTATTGAGCAGGCGCTCATTGGAGGCTGATTCCAGGCAAGTTTTAGCTTAAAAAAATAAAAAACGTTTTGCATTTTCAGTTTAGTATATATATTGATAGCTTTATAGAATTTATCTTTTTGAGTCTAAAATACTAGTCATTTTGAGATTGAACTTGCTTCTAGTCAGGATGATAGTGTTGCAATTTTCTTTTCGGAGTTGTTCTTTGTTTTTAGGTAGAATGTGTGCTCTTGGTTTGATTTTCTTTTGAACATGTGCATAATAATGTGGTTAGGGACGCCTATGGATTTGCTGTGAGACCTCAGTGCATACAGACATATAGAAAGTACGTTGATATCTACAAGGTATAGATTTCCATGGAAGTTTAATTCTTGCACGTTAATGATTTGTTGCTTCCATATGTATTGTCAGCTTTGGGTTATTGATATAGTAATTTGTTATGCCAGCTAGAGGAAGAGGAAAGAATAGAGAAATGGAAGATCTTCCTCAAACGTCATGCAGAAGCTATTGATCCTTGCCTTTCCGAAGAGGAAGATGGTGAAATGTTGCAAGAAGAAGCTCCAGAGGTGAAAAATAAGACTCATCGTCAGGAAGAAAATAAAGAGACCTTACCTGCAGAAGCTCACGAGGTAAATGAAGAGGCTTCTATTGAGGCAAGTGAAGAGACTGCATCTAAGAAGCAACACGAGGTGACCTTGCAGACTGAAGCTACTGAATTGAATAAAGATGCAGCTTCTAAGGAATGTAAGGAGACATTACAAGGTGAACTGACTGAAGTGAAAGAGGAGGTTGATTCTTCGGAAAAAAGTAAAGATACATCAGAGACTGAAGCCACTGAGTTAAAAGAAGAGGCTGATACTGCCGATTTATCAGAAAGTGAAGCAGGAAAGCCAAATTCTCATTCAATGGAAAAAGCAAGAGAAAAGGAGATGAAACTTACAGAAGAAACAAAGACTAGTAAGGTCAACAGATGGGTTAAGACCAGACCAGCTCTTCGTGCCATTGAGAATTTGATGAGTTTAAGGGTTAAGAGGAAGAATATGAAAAATAGGAATATGAATGGAAGCGAATGCCATCTTCCATCAGTAAAAGAGGCAAGATCTTCAGAAAGAGAGTCTGAGGTTGAGTTTGAAGAAAAGGTATGTGTGAATGAGATCTCAGCTACCGAAGGAAGTAATGCAGACAATGAGGCTTATGATGAATCTTTTTTTCCTTGGAAAGAGGAGCTGCAGAGCCTTGTTCATGGAGGAGTGCCAAAGGATCTAAGAGGGGAGGTGAGGTTGAAACTTCTCTGTTTGTAACTTTTTTCTCTTACTTGTTGGAAAATGCTTTGTCTGCTATAATACGATCACTGCAGGTATGGCAAGCTTTTGTAGGTGTTAAGGCACGGCGAGTGAAGAGATATTACAATGATTTGCTGGCTCAAGAAAACAATGATGATGATGATCAGCACAGTAACTCACCTGGTGTGTTTAGAAAATGGAGAAAGCAGATTGAGAAGGTCATTAGATGCATGCGCCCTGGACTTTATTGTTCAATCTTTTCAATTTGTAGGTGCTGCATCTTTTTCTTTAAAATGTTTTCGCATTTCTCCCTAGGCTAACTTGTCTGTTTATTTTTCAGGATTTACCGCGGACTTTTCCAGGTCATCCTGCTCTGAATGATCGAGGTAGGGATACCTTGAGGCGTTTACTTTTAGCATATGCTCGACATAATCCTTCTGTTGGATATTGCCAGGTAATTGAAATGATGAATTAAAAGTTCTCTTTTTTGGGTACTTGAGGCTGCCAGGGATTGAATTTGAACCTTGGTCAATGGAATTAAGAGTCCTGCACACAACACCCTACCAATTCTAATGTTTTAGCATTACCTTTAATTGATTTCTCTCTTTTAAACTTGCTCTATATTATGGAAACTTTCTTCATCTATATCAATAGAAACCTATATAAAGTTTAGTGCAACTTTAGATCCCAAATATCCAGTGGGGTATTATTGGAAGTTTTAAGGTTAAAATACATGGCATGATTTTTACCTATGGATTTCTAGGATTTATGTTGCTCTAAATAGATCTTAATGACTATCCTCTGTACCGCGTTAATTATTTTAGTAATTAGTTACCCTTGTACTTATTCTTGTCTTCTATTTGACATCGAACACTTGCAGGCAATGAATTTCTTTGCTGGATTATTGCTTCTTCTTATGCCAGAGGAAAATGCCTTTTGGTAGGTTCAGGTAACTTTTCACAAAAGGTTGATTTCTATCTAGAGTACATTTTATAGGTTTTACCTTAAAATGTTTTTTTCTATCTTATTCTCTTCTGCTAATTGTACAAAGGCACATATGGACACATCCATACTCATTATTCAAGAACAGCTAGGTCCACTTTAAAGCTTAATTCCTCTCGATGTTTTCTCAGGACCTTGGTGGGAATTATTGATGACTACTTTGATGGGTATTACACAGAAGAAATGATAGAATCCCAGGTTTTAAATTTTGTTACATTCTTTTTTGATATTCCATGTTCCTTATCAAATTCTCCAGTTCCTTAGAAGTTTAACGTGTATCTGCATGTTGACATGCTGATACAGTGATACTGAGTATTTAATAAGCGATTTTGCCATCTTGCGGTATCACATTGTCTTTTAACTCTATATATTTATATTTTCTTAGGTTGATCAACTTGTATTTGAAGAGTTGATGCGTGAAAGATTCCCCAAATTGGGTTGGTTTACATCTCAAATTTTCTCTATCTATTATCTTCCCATGCATTAGATGAAGCAAATGTGTGATATTCTATTTACTGTATGCTACTGCTGCAGTCAATCATCTAGATTACTTGGGAGTGCAGGTGGCATGGATTTCTACACCGTGGTTTCTCTCCATTTTTGTTAATATGCTTCCTTGGGAAAGCGGTAAGATATAAATTTCAGTGCTGGAAATTAAATATATTTTCTTATTATTTCAGTCAAGATGCTTAGTTCTGAGCACTCTGCATTTAGTAGAAATTATGTTTACCTAGTGATGGATTTCTCGGTTTCCAGTTCTTCGCATTTGGGATGTGATTCTATTTGAAGGAAATCGTGTTATGCTGTTTCGAACGGCCCTTGCTTTAATGGAGCTACATGGTATTCAGATTTCATTTTTAAAATATGAGCAGCATTAAATGTGGATGATGAATTCAAAAGCAATCTAGTTACATCAAGTTTACTGCAGTTCCTGCCTTAGTTACAACTAAGGATGCTGGGGATGCCATCACTTTGCTGCAATCCCTTGCTGGCTCAACATTTGACAGCAGCCAACTTGTTTTGACTGCCTGCATGGGGTTTCTAGCTGTTACTGAAGGTAAATTACAGAAGTTGAGAGAAAAGCATAGGCCAACTGTGCTAATGATTGTCGAGGAAAGAGCACGAGGAGCTCGAGTTTTGAAAGAATCAAAAGGAATTGCTACTAAGTTGTATAGTTTTAAGCCAAATCGTGGACAAGAGGAAACAAATTCTGCTGAAGATGATGGAAACGTTTTTAAGTTGGAGCCCCGTTCCTCTGATCTGGATGAACTGCTCTGTAGCCTAAATGCAGATTTAGAAGTTGGTTCCCTCCCATCTCTTCAGGATCAGGTACTTTTCTTTGCTCGTCTTCTTAGCACCTTGTATGCCGCATTTCTAATATTTTAGGGACTATTCACCAATGGTATCTATTTTATCCTTCATTGCTACATACAACTAATTGTTTATGATTAATGTATGGATTTAGTAAGCTCCATGAGCACTTAATGTTTGGTTACTTTTCTTTCATCTTAGCAACTTCAACAAAATTCTAGTCCGACTTGCCCACCTTCATTGATGTGAATATGGAAAACTACATATCAAATTCAAAGAATTAGTATGGCTTTAACTTATTTTTTATTAGCCTGGGAAGAAAGATGTTGATTTTAGCTCTTTCTCGACATTTGGGCAAATCACAAAACATCAATGCTGTTAGATATTGCTGTAGAAGAACACTGACTGAAAGACCTTTAACTACAATGCATGAAAAGGCTTGATAGTATTCTGCTATTATAACCAATCTCCTAAGTAATGCATTTCTAACCTAGTAACCCTGATTAAGCTGTAATAATATTACTCACTAAGCTTATTCTTGGCTTTCTAAAGTGTTTCACTTGTAATTAATTGGATGGATATGAATCATCACTGTGCAACTCCTTTGAAATTTCAATCATTAACAGTTTATGAGCAGGTTGATAGGATGAAGGTAGAGTTGTGCAGGTTGCTCGAGGAAAAAAGAGCTGCTATACTCCGGTTAGTATATTTTACTGTGTTTTCTGATTTTTTTTCTCGAACATTCTGTATCAAACTGCCATGTGGTATTCTCGATGATGGTAATATGGTAACTGATTCTAAGTCGAGCAGTGCAGTTTCAGTCATGCGATTTAGTGACCAGCCAACACATTGATTGTGCACTTTTTCGTTAAGGTGCAAGGATGAAAGCATCTAGTAGCTCAGCTTTCTCCTTTTAGAGAACCATGCATTTCGGCCTTTTCATCTGCTACATTGCTTTTTAGTCCTCATGGATATGAAACAAAGCATCATATCTGGCAGTTATGTCATCATTTCGGGGTAGTTGCTTTACTCAAGATAGCCATGAACAAAAGTGCATCTGGTGGAATTATAATTAGCATTCTGCTTCAAAATTAGGAATGGATCCCTTATGACCGTGTTCATGTTATTGTTTCTGATATTTCTGCGAACCTCTATAACTTATCTTTTACGTGTAACTGTGGGTCCTGTTCTTTTGCAGAGCTGATGAGCTTGAAATAGCACTTATGGAGTTGACCAAAGAAGATAATCAACAAGAACTGAATCAAAAGGTATATGTAAAACTTTTTATATGAATATGCTAAACCCGCCAATCATATAATTGATTCAATGAAATACTTCCATATTCTGCGAGCTTTGGGTTACTGAAGTTGCTTGCTGGATTTGAGGTTTGTTGATAATGCTGCAGATTGAACAGTTAGAGCAAGAGGTGGCTGATCAACACCAAGCTCTTGCTTTTAAGAGAGAGCAAGAAGCTGCAATGCTTAAGGTATAACTTGCCTCTTCTTGAATGCATTTTTTCTGGAACTATTGCTAAATTATTATTCTATTACAAGTCCTCTAGTGATTTTTAGATTCTCTGTGCTACAGGTTTTAGGGCAGCTGGAGCAGGAGCAAAGGATTGTCGAAGAAGCTCGCAAAAAAGCAGAGAAAGAAGCAGCTGCCTTGAGAGAAGCCAATGCTGTGCTTCAGGTTCTCTTCTTTTCTTGATGTCCTAGTTATCATGGATAATGTTAAACTATTGATTTCATATCATTCTTCATGTGGGATTAAAGAGAAGTTCAAATCTCACCAAAAAAAAGAAAAAAGAGAAGTTCAAAGATACTTGAGTATATACACCAAGAAGGAATCTACTCATTCTGTTTTTCAGTTGATTTTCAGGCTAAATGATATATATATATATAATCCTTGTAATGTGACTCCTATTGAAAAATTTAAGTTACTGTTAGGCAATTTAAAGTTCTTGGTATGCTGTGTTTTTCTGAACTTCTTTAAGTCTTTCACCATAAGAATTGAGGTTTGTTTTATTCTTATGATTCATCTACTATACAGTTCACTTTAAGGTGCCTGCTCTAATTAAATTCAAGATCCCATGAGCATTGTTTTTCCTTATTTTGTGAATATATTAAAATTCTCAAAAAAAGATGCATTTGCAGGAAAAGTACGAGAAGGCTTTGGCTTCTAATGCTGAAATGCAGAAGAGGGTGGTTATGGCAGAATCAATGTTGGAGGCTACCTTGCAATATGAATCTGGCCAAGCTAAACCACAAACTTCTTCACAGTGAGAAATATTTTAAGCATCTTTCTCTTCTAACATTCACTGGTTTACGTACGAAAAAGACAATTCTAAATATCCCAACTCATATCTCCATTTTTATAGTTTCCTTGTATTCAAAATGTTTTGATGAATTTTTCAATTAGCAACGTAAAATGCAAAGAGCATATTTACTTTGATCCAGCTATTTAAGAAAACTTTATATGTTTTTCTATCCCTTAAGATGCCCCTAAGAAATAAAGGTCTCTTTGCATACAATTCTTATTTCCACCTGGTGAACATTTTGAAAATGCTTTTATACACGCTCTAATAATGAAGGGTATAATCCATTCTAGTATTCAGAGGCATTTAGATCTTTGATTAATAGATATCATTCCACAGTACATAGTCATGTCTTACTTTTGTAGGACTCAACGAGCCAATTCTGGACGAAAGGGAGGGATACTGTCATTTGGACTTGGCTTGCGGGACAAAATCAAGGTAAATATCTACATAACAATGGTGTTAGAATTGTTCTTCCATTATACATTAGTTTAGTCAACTTGAATTTGATATGGCAGGGAATACATAATGTTGAGGAGCCTACAGATGGTAAATCCAACCAAAGTGCAACAACCGAAGACGAAGAGAAGAGCTCTAGTTAGGAATAGTCCTAGTGCCATTGTTATCCTTCAATTTTGTGCTTCTTTTTTGTAGTTTCAAATATACTGGCAACTAATGATAAGACTTAAGAGGGTTCTATTTGTATAAAAAGTGTTAATTTTGAACCCTAGTAGACTTGTAGAACTAGGTTGATTTGAATATAATCATATGTGAAGCAGCATATTATACATTGTTCAGTAATCAAAGAATTTTGTTTTAGTTATCCACAAATGTTGAACTCCATGAGGCAATACCATCATTTTATGGAGATTTCATGCATTTGGTATAGCTGCCTGGTAAGAAGGCTTACATTATATTTTGAATAAGATAAAAAAAAGTTCATGTGCATAGGAAAAACAGAAGCTACAATAGCTTTATATAATTGTGCCTTTGCTTCGTAATAATTAAGCAAAATTTGATAGTATGACATGTGTTTTGCAGGCCTTGTGATTTCATGTACATTAAAAGATGACACAATTTAATAACATACCATACCAGCATCTACCAACAGTTGGAAGATCCCAAAGAAGACCCAGATGGTGATGATGAACCTCAGCAGGAATCAACTTAACCTCCTTGTCCGATCCCTTTCAGAACTTTTGCCACCATTGAGCTTCTTATCTCTGTCTCTCTTTGTCCGAGGTGGAGTACCGGGCATCAAGCGAGAACCTTGTATTGGCTGTGTATCTGGTTTGAATTTTTGAGAAGCTAGGTAAGTCAAAGCTGTGACTACATCAGCAATGAGAGGTCTCGTATTTGGTTGCTCTTGAACACACATTGCTGCCACTGCAAGTGCTTGGAATAAACCCCTTGGAGGATATTGACCTTGGAGCATTGGATCAGCCATTTGAGAGAACATTTTTCTTTCTGTGAATAATGGCCTTGCCTGCAATAAAAGATTAAGATAGAAAATATAAGTGAACCCTTTGCAACCAGACAAAATCTCTACTTTTTTTTTTTTTAACTTCTGCTTGTGAAATAGCTATGTAAACCATGGTTGAAGACTAATTATAACAAATCTGGAAGTTTAAGCCAAAGGTGTCTATATGCATACACTTGTTCATTTAGTTCGGGCCAATTTCAGGTTTGGGTTGCTTTGGGTCAAGTCATTCGGGTTTTGAGACTGGTTTTTCAAGTCGGATCATTACAGATTCAAATCATTTCAAGTTCTGGTCTCGTACACACACACACACACACACACATATGCATGCATGCATACAAATGCATATTTCTTACCCATGCAACTAGATTCTGTTCCCCAGCAGCTTTAGAATTATCAATGGCTTTCCTCCCCGTTATGATTTCTAGAAGAACAACTCCAAAGCTATAAACATCGGATTTCACAGTTAACTGACCAGTCATGGCATACTCCGGGGCACAATATCCATAAGTTCCCATAACCCTTGTAGATACATGGGTGTTATCTCCAACAGGTCCAAGCTTGGCCAAGCCAAAATCAGATAGCTTGGGAAAATACCCTTCACCAAGTAAAATGTTGGAGCATTTCAAATCTCTGTATATAACTGGGGGACTTGCTTTATCATGCAAATACTCCAATCCCTTTGCAGCCCCAGCAGCTATTTTCATTCTTGTACTCCAATCAAGTCTTTTCTTACTAGGTGAAATGTCTGCAAATAATAAACAACAAAAATCTATATCACAATGCTTTAAAAACCAGACCAGAAGTCAAACCGGTCTGCCATCTGGTTAGACCAATTCAACCAGTTTTATGGTTTTTCCGGTTTTTTTTACTTTCAAATACATGTCCAAGGAACCACAAGTATCAAACTAGTACAACGCAGACTGTCTGAGAAATCACAAAGTAGAATTAAACCATTACAGCACAACCATAATAAGAACTGGTACAATCCAAACTATAGCCAACAAGCTAGACTAATCGGACTAAAACCCAAACAAGACAACCACACTTGGTAAGACTTAGAGACCTACGCATATAATTGTGCACGGTGGCCTCAAACTTGGGTACTCAAGACCCCGGGCCTCCATCTTTGCCAATTGAACCAAGGCCTCATCACATACAATAAATTTTCATAGAAGAAAATTTAAAAACAAGTTTAGAACCAACTTTTGAAGTTTTCCCAATTTTTTTCAGGTTTTACCGACCTTTCTGGTTCAATTGGTTCTTAGATGGTTTGAAGGAATCCTGGTTGGATGGCATATACTAAACTAGATGGACCAACTAGTCTCGGTTCAACTGGCCAGTCAGGTCCTCTCTTGTTAGTGAAACAAAAACATACTTATACAGCAATAAATAACAAAAAAGCATGATTTAATATTTATACATACCATGTAAATGGTCTTCGAGAGAACCTAAAGGCATATATTCGTAAACCAGAAGCCTTTGATCTCCATCAGCACAGTATCCAGTGAGATTAACAAGGTTTGGATGATGAAGAAGGCTTAGCATTAGAACCTCAACAAGGAATTCCCTGTTTCCTTGCAACCCATTTCTATCAAGTTGCTTTATAGCAACAATCTACAATGATCATAAAAACCAACATTCAATTTCGACTTTGCCAACTTCATATGAAAAAGCATGCATGCATTTAATTTGCAGTAAAATTGCTATACTACTCCTTGTATTATAGCACAGAGTGCATTTTGATCTGTCTACTGTAAAAATGTTCACAAAGGTCCCTAGAGCAAAATGGTCATTTTTGTAGCAGTTGAAAAGGTAGGGGGGAGGGGGGAGGGGGAATTGTTCATTTTGTGAGAAGAACTTAATTACATGATGCAACATTTTTAAATGACGAAGCATATTCACCTGATCTATTGTAGCTTAACCAAAAGTTAAATGCAGTGGTTCGAGTTAAGCTACTACAATGGATTGAGTAAACATGCCATGTTACATAAAAATGCCATGCCATATTTCATATTTTAAATTAATGCTACATCATTTAACCAAGTCTGTTTCGTGAAAGGGACCAAAATGCACTCTGTGCTATATAGTATAGAGACTTGTACAATTTTTCTACCATCATTTTCCAACTAACCTGATTTATGCTCTCCAAACGCCCTTTGTACACTCGACCGAAACCTCCTTCTCCCAAAAGGCACTCTGAACCAAAATTCTTAGTTGCCATTGCCAATTCACGAAACGGAAAAGTCTGTGCAGCAATATGTTCACTTCCTCTTCTGTTTGACGTCTCCCCACTTGACGATGAATCCGTTTTCGATTTTTCTGAAAGAATAAAAGATGACGAAAATGTTGGCAAAAATCCAAATACATGTAAGCCAAAGAGCATACAAGAAATAAAAATTTCAAACATCAACAACCAACTAAGCTTGATTTTGCCAAAGGTTTTAAGACTAATCCATCCTCATATACCGCAACTTCACCTCTCAAAATCTACCATACACCTTGCTTTTATATTCCAAATCGTATCATAATATACATGAGGTGTATCCAAAATCCAACTTGAGCTACGCTACTCAACCTCTAGATGTACGAGTATATATCCAATACGAGTATGCTTAACTTGTCTCGATTCTCATGCTTAAACATGTATCGGATACAAGTATCAAACATGAGTAATTTAGAATAAAAACAAAGATACTGAGCAAGGATTTTGGTACTTTGATCAATTACTTCAATTCAACAGACAAAATTAAGGGGAATTTTATAATAAAAAAAGGGGAAGATCGGTAGATAATTTAATATGTTAAATTAAAATATATAAAATTAGGGGAAACCCAAATTTGCAAGTAAAATCCATAAGCAAGCAAGCTTGTAAAACAGAACCAGTTCCATTTATTATCTAATATATATACTGCAAAGAAATCTACCCCTTTAAGCTAATTATAAATAAACAATTGATCAAGCAATCAAGTCTTCATTTTTTCCCCCATTTTCCCCTTCTAATTATTCAATATTTTGATCCAAATTCACCAAAGAAATCAACTACTACACAAGAACTAATCAACTTGCATAGAACCCAGATAGAAAAATAACAAATAACACATAAAAATCAAAAGAAAGGGTCAAATTTTTATTTATTTTTACATTTTAAAAGAAAAAAGCTTTACCTGAAGTGGGTTTAAGTCGATCAAGTGCCATCTCTTCCGTTCTTTTCTTTTTCTTGGATTTATTAGCTTTGGTATTTGATTTCCCAGAACAAGGAAGCCACCCCATAAGTCTTCTTCTTCTTTGCTTCTTTCTTCTTCTTTCTTCTTCTTTCTATATTTCAAAATCAACTTTAATGCTATCGAAAATCAATCAAAAAGATTAAAACAATATGAACCCATTTCTTGAATTACCTTAAAAACACCCAGAAAATTAAATAAATTTTGATGAAGATTTCATATGCTTCAATACACAAAAAAAACAAGCTTTACTTTTGAAAAATGTTTTCTTTTTCTCAGTAAACGTTTACTTTGGACCATTCATGGATGTTTACTGTCCCATTAACGAGATTCAATGTTATCTTCTTGAATTAAAAAAAAAAAGGGATAGAATTTTTAACCATCTGATCTGATTAAATAATAAAATTAGATCACTTTGGAATAAAGTTAACGGTCGAGATTGAAATTTTCATGTGAAGTTTGGTCTATGAAGAAAACTCCTTTTACTACAATAATTTTCCCTTTCCTTTTGATTTTTTTTTTGGGTCAAGGATTGATAATTTTTATTGCTTATTCTCAGCTTTTAATATTTACAAATTTTTATTTTAATTATAATTAAAAAAATTAATAAATTTAGTTCTCAAAATTCATAAAATTTATCAATTTAAGTTTAATTTTAAAAATTTCAAAAAGAAAAAATTGTTTCCTAAAAAAATTAAATTTTTTAAAAATTTCAAAAAGAGAAAATTGTTTCCTAAAAAATTAAATTTTTAAATATTTTCTAATGTAGCTCCAAAACTCATTGAACAAGAAAGTATTTAGCACCGTCTATATTGTGTTTATTGGTATGAGTTCAAATCACAATGATAAGTTCCACACCATTTCTAATTGAATTAGTCAATGCACATTTATGTGCTAAAACGAAACAAGTAACACTCTTTTGCACACCGATGAAATTTTTTAGCAAAATTTATCGCATCAGCTCGTTTCGATCAACTTCGATCACATCGATTGAAACATGATGCATCAGTCGATGCATGAATAATAAAATATATACAATTTTTTTAATATACTGATATGATCTGTTCATATTCTTTTAATCCTTTAACAAGGCACACAAACTTTGCACACACTGATACTCGAACCCAGGTCTCTTAAGATGAACATTATCTTTTTTTCTATCGAAGCCACACTTTGGGTTCAAATATATATAAATTTTAACTATTTACTATTATGCCAAAGACTTAATTGAAATGTATTGATTGTTCAAAAAAAACTACACAGAAAAGTGTTTTTTAAGATTTACTTTTTATAAAAGTCAGGTGAGATACGTTAAAAATATCATGAACACTATTACACTAAAAATCAAATTATATTTCAATCCTCTACTTAAAAAGTAAAAAATTAATCTTTTATAAGAAAATAAATTAAATTTTTATTAAAAATTTCACCTATTTTTAATATTAAAAATTAATTATGTATGTAATTGTCCATCATTTTATCAGTTAAATCAATTTTAAACAATAAAAACGAATAAAATTTTCAACAAAACTTATTAATACTCTTTAATTTAATATAAGAAAACATATATTCGTGTTTTGCCTAATTTGCGAAACCAATGCCTACGAAAAAAAAAGCACGTGGATACCCACACCAATACAATACATGCCACAAAAATCTGCCACGTGTACAAGTACCAGGACTAAAATCGACAATTCACTACCTCAACCGTAGCTTCTCGATCAACCCCGTTTTTCCAAAAATCCCCCAATCCCACCCTTTTCAATTCAATTGCGAAAACCCTAAAATAAGAAATTCCAATAACGAACCCAAAATCTGATCAATTAGATTGCTTTTTCTCGAGAAAATTTGAAAAAATATAAAAGAGGGAAGATTTCGAGGTTTTGTTCTATGGTGATAAGAGATGCCGCCCAAGCAAGCCTCGAAAGCAGATTTAGCGAAGAAGCAGAAGATCATAGAGGACAAGACCTTCGGTCTTAAGAACAAGAATAAGAGCAAAAATGTTCAAAAATACGTCCAAAATCTTAAGCAATCCGTACAACCCAAGCCTGATCCGAGTAAAACTGCTCAAAAGGTTCGGATCATCTCCCGGTTTATTGTGTTGTTTAGGAGAAATAAAAGAAATTATAATCTGAATTAGTTTACTTTGTATGAAAAGTGAAATGGTTTGTTCTCTTGATTGGAAATTGTAAATTTGAATGGAGATGAAATAAAATTGCAAACCATATAGCGTCCTTTTTTTTTTAATTGAGCTAAGACGATAAAGATTGAATATTATTTTATTGATTGTTTCCCTCGCTGTTTATTGTGTTGTTTAGTAGAAATAAATGAAATTAGAATCTGTATTTATGTTTAACTTAGTTTACTTTGCATGAAAAGTAAAATGGTTTATTCTCTTGATTGGAAATTTTGGTTCTTTAGGAATTGTAAATTTGAATGGGGATAAAAATCAATTTGCAAAACATATATTATCTTTCCAAGGTATTGAAATATTATTTTTCTTACCTGTTTCTTTTATCTCAGAAAAAGAAAGAGGAAGAGAAGGCCAAAGAGAAGGAGCTGAATGACTTGTTCAAGATTGCTGTTACTCAACCCAAAGTGCCTGTTGGTAATTATCCCATCTTTTCCTGTTTGTTGCTTCATTATTATTGGTATATATGTTTACATGTGTTGGTTTATTGGAACTGAAAGTTTAGAGCTAATAATTGGGTCTTTATCAGGTGTTGATCCCAAGTCAATTTTGTGTGAATTCTATAAAGCCGGACAGTGTGTCAAAGGTTTTAAATGCAAGTTCTCACATGACCTGAATGTGCAGAGGAAAGGCGAGAAAATTGACATTTACAGTGATAAGCGTGACCAAGGTTAACACTTACATGAAATTTTATGTTTTTGCTTATTTTATTGCTATCTGCTTAGTCTTGCAGTAAGATTGAAGGGTGTTCTGATTTTTATGTGTGTTCTTCTTTCTCTCTTAAAGAAACAATGGAGGACTGGGATCAAGCAACATTGGAGAAGGTTGTGGAGTCAAAGGGGAAGGAGTATCAGCAGAACAAGCCTACTGATATTGTAAGCTTTTGCTGTTGGTCCTGTGCATTTTTTATTATTAGTTAAAAACTTATATTCTTTTGAATTCTATCTTTGTTTAATGCACGTGCTTACTCATTTATGGGAGAAAAGCTAGTGTGGCATGTCTTTTGTTATATTTTCAAGCATTTGCATTTGAATGCATAACATATTATGAGACTCATCTAATGTGGAAATTATTAATTAGATATGCAGAAGATAAGGAGAGGGAGAGGTAAATTTTGGTCGTAATTAGGATAAAGTTGGTGTAAATTGTATAGTTTAGCTGTGTAACTTGAGATATTTGTTTCTCTTCTGTGCCTCGTTATCTAACTTTTAATTGTTGTACTTATCACTGTTTTGATGTAAAATTCAGGTTTGTAAATACTTTTTAGAAGCTGTGGAAAAGAAACAATATGGCTGGTTTTGGGTTTGCCCAAACGGTGGTAAAGATTGTCATTACAGGCATGCTCTTCCACCAGGATATGTCCTAAAGTCACAGATGAAGGCTCTGATAGAGGAAGAGAGTGAAAAAACACCAATCGAGGATGAGATTGAAAATCAGGTAATACTTAGATTTGTTGGATTCAACCTACCATTTCTCCATCCTTGTATCAACATAGTTTGTTACTTTATCTTTTGTTAGGTATTTAAATAACCTAAATATTACATGTCTATGGTTGTAGCGTGCCAAAGTAAAAACTTCAACGCCTATGACTCCTGAGCTTTTTATGGAATGGAAGAAGAAGAAGATTGCAGAAAGAGATGAAGGTTTGGCTGCACAGAGAGCAGAAAGGGCTAAGAATGATCGCATGAGGTATGCTCTTCATGGCATGTGTGCTTTCACAAGTGTCTGTGTGTAATCAGTTTTCTTTCTTGAAAACCATTTGCTAAATTTCTTGTTCTTTGTGATTTCTACAGTGGTCGCGAACTGTTTATGTCAGACGCCAGTTTATTTGTGGATGATGCTGAGGCATATGACAAATACCAAAGAGAGGAAGAATCTGATGCTCCAGAAAATAAGGTACTCTTTTTCTTGGCCTCTTTTTTATTTTTATGTTCTTTAAGACATCTTTAGGATGCTTCCATATGCGGAGTAGATGTTGGTAGATAGAACATTGCCTTTTTAAGGTTTTATAGAGAAAGAATTACTAGTCATAGAGACATAATAAGAGTTTCCCAATTTTAAACAACATAAATTGTTGTTCATTGCTTTCAGAAGTGTGACAACTGACAACTGCTATTATGCTACCACTACTACTGCTAAGTATTGACAATAGCTTACATTTGTCAATTATCAGAATCATGCCACCTCATCTCATATTCTCGACAATGGAAGTAATGTAATAGCTAACACTAGAGTTCAATGTATTTTTGAGGTATTCCACCTTGAAACAGCTTAAAACTACTCTTGCTCCTGAGGGTCTTTATGTTTCCATGCCTAGCCCTAGCTTGATCCTTAAAGAGGGAATGAGGTTCTCCCTGATTGTGATGGTCATGTATAACATGCTTTCTTTCTGGTTTGCTGTCATCTGTAAGGAAAGTTTTTGCCCCTTCTTCTTAGTGCCTGATAATGGCCAAAACTTGGAAATATGATTGATTCGTAGATAGAATTGGAGTACATGCAAAAGTATATATGCTTTTGACAACTATGTTACTTGGATTTGGGTATGGATATATGTCCAACGTGAGTATGGTTTGGTTTTCCAAGTTTTTCCGTGTCTATGAAGGATTCTTAGAGGTCATATTTCTATATCTATATGCCGGACACGAGTGTCAGATATAAGGATGATATCGGTTCGGTTCAGTCTGTTTTTTATTTTTTAACTCTCGCTTTTTTCTCGATTTTTCCATATTAATTTTTTGTTTTATTTTTAGACTTATTTTGATAAAATGAGTTTTGTTTTATGACTTTTGAATATTATTTGACAAAATTTCAGAAATTGCTTTCATAAACCGGCCAAATTTCTCAATTCGGGTTGGGTTTTTTGTTCAGCCCTAGTTGGATAGATATGTGATAGACTAGATGCTAAATGTTTCTTGTTTTTCATATTCATGTTCAGGCCAATAGTGATTCAGCAGCTCCTACTGGACCAAGTACCGCCGGTGTTCCAGATGATGATGATGATGATGATGATGATGATGATGATGAATTGGACATCGATGAATTAAATGAACTAGAAGCAAGCTTATCGAAAACATCAATTCAAATACAGGAACCTTCTTTAGAAACTTAAATTTGAGATTACGTAGAATCTTTAGTCCGCACGTGTTTTGAAGTGTCGACTCTATGATCCTGCTGCAAATTACTTGCCATTACAGTTTCCTCCATAGCTTAAGACTACTGAGCTTGTTGTTATGGCAGCCATGTTCAAGGTTTCACCAAGTGAGCCTAATGCTGCTGTGAAATCATGTTGTGAAATTTCTAGTTGTATCCCATTTTTGAAGCTGGGTTTATCTCAAGAATGAGGATTATGAATACGATTATGGTTCCTTGTTAATATTTTTAAGCTTGTAGGCATACAAAGCTGGATTCTCTTCCTATGGTTCATGAATAAACTCATTTCATGTATAAATAATAATGTAATTTTCATTGATCTATTATATCATATGTTGTGTTGCTTTATATCATTGCATGGAGTTGATGTTATCCATTGACGACAATAAATAGTTAAAAAGGACATATAGATAAATGTAATCTTTAATATTTATTTTTTTGTTGAGTTAAACTTGACTTTCAAAATTTTTAAAAATACTGATTAAAATAATTCAAGTGTGTTTTATGTTATTTTTATTTTTGAATTTTTATAATTTTTTTTTTATAAATTTTAAATTATTTATCAACATGATATATGAAATAAATAATAATATCAATATAAAGTAGTAGTTACAAGAGTTGGCAAATCAATATGTTTTAGTTAGTATTTGATTAAAAATAATTTCACTTTTCAGAAGATCGATAACTAAATTTAACTATAAAAATAATGATTAAATTGATAAAAATGTAAATATTGAAAATTAAATTTACTGTTATACCAAAAAATCTAGATCAGATTCCACGGCGCCGTCAACAAGGCATCCCCGTAGCCAAACAACCCCAAACCCAATTCGTCCACTCTCCTCAAAACCCTAGCGCACCTCTTCCTCTCATTTTGTTCATTTCTCCCCGCGCTCTCTTCTCACAATCCAAAACCCTAAACAATGGCGGCCGCCGCCCGTCCCCTGGTCTCCGTCCAAACCCTAGAATCCGATATGGCCACTGACGCTACCCCTACTGTTCCCCTTGCCGATGTTATGAAAGCCTCGATCCGACCGGACATTGTCACCTTCGTCCACGACAACATCTCCAAAAACAGCCGCCAACCCTATGCCGTCTCCAAAAAAGCCGGTCACCAAACCTCCGCCGAGTCCTGGGGTACTGGACGTGCCGTCTCGCGTATCCCTCGTGTTCCGGGCGGTGGTACTCACCGTGCCGGTCAAGGTGCTTTCGGGAATATGTGTCGTGGTGGTCGTATGTTTGCTCCGACCAAGATATGGCGCCGTTGGCACAGGAAAATCAACGTTAACCAGAAGCGTTATGCTGTTGCTTCCGCCATTGCTGCTTCTGCTGTCCCATCCCTCGTCATGGCACGTGGTCACCGCATCGAGTCTGTCCCGGAGATGCCTTTGGTCATATCTGACTCCGTGGAGAGCGTGGAGAAAACCTCGGCTGCGATTAAGGTTTTGAAACAGGTCGGAGCATATCCGGATGTGGAAAAGGCTAAGGACAGTCAAGGAATCCGACCCGGAAAAGGGAAAATGAGGAACAGGAGGTACATTTCTCGTAAAGGTCCTTTGATTGTTTATGGAACCGAGGGATCAAAGCTCGTTAAGGCCTTTAGGAACATTCCTGGCGTTGAGGTTGCCAATGTGGAGAGGCTTAATCTTTTGAAACTTGCCCCTGGTGGTCACCTTGGGCGGTTCATTATTTGGACCAAATCAGCTTACGAGAAGCTTGACTCAGTTTATGGATCATTCGAGAAGCCATCAGAGAAGAAGAAAGGGTATGTTTTGCCTCGTTCTAAGATGGTGAATGCTGATTTGGGTAGGATCATTAACTCCGATGAGGTACAATCAGTGGTGAAGCCTATTAAGAAGGAGATCAAGAGGGCACCTTTGAAGAAGAATCCATTGAAGAACTTGAATGCTATGCTGAAGTTGAACCCCTATGCTAAGACTGCTAGAAGGATGTCTCTTTTGGCTGAGGCACAACGCGTTAAGGCTAAGAAGGAGAAGCTTGACAAGAAGAGGAAGCCCATTTCTAAGGTATATCAATTCTTTCTTGTCTTTCATTTTGCTTGTTTTCTTTATGGTTTTGGGTTCCTTATGATAGTGATTGCAATTTTACGGATTAGGCTGATATATCTATGTTAATGGAATTATGCGTTCATTTTATAGTTTATGTAATATTGCTTCTTGAATTCGACTGTGATCAATGTATTTAATGTGAATATATAATAGGATTTATCAGTAAATTGGCCCCTGAACTATACTCCAAATCCCATATTAGTCTTTAAACTAAACTATCAATTTTGTCTCATTTCACCCCCAAAGTGTATGGCATCCAATAAGAATATGGTGCTTGTCATGTTGTCATGTTCTTATTGACTGATATCAAGGGCCAATTTACTAATAAAGCCTATATATATGATTAAAGGAAACTTTTTGCTTATTAATGCTTCTTAACTGTTTGATTAATCCCCATTTATATTGTTGTTGTGATTATGAGAGTTACTCTTCTTTAGCATAGTGTTCCCAGCAGTGTGTCAATTTTAGTTATACACGTATATTTGTTAATATATTATTGCTATTAACAGTAAGGGTTGCTGCTGTTTAATACCATTGTTGGTCGTTTTTTGACCATGTAATACTTGCATTTCTAGGGTGATATACCTTAAACCATTTCCTAAATTGTCTTTTTTTCCATGTTTTACCTTTGGTTGCGTGTTTGCACTCCTTGTTTGAGTCATTTAGTTTAGTCATATGCTAGATGAGTATGCTTCAATTGTTCAACCTTATGTTGAGCATTCTTTTGGTTCACTTTACTCTGTTCTGTTCTTTTGTTGTACTCAAATTATGGTGCAAATGTTTGCATCCTTATATTTTCCAAATTGTTTACTGCTTTTACATTCTTACTCAGATCTGGCTGATATTGGCATCTATTTCATCTGGATGTATTTGTTCATCCTTGTGAAAAAAAATTGTGCATTAATGATTCTAGCTTGCATAGTGTTGTTTCGGTTCTTAATTGTTAGTATTGCCTTTAGAGCTGACGGTTCCCACTTGAACTCAATCCAACTTGATTAACTTGAAACCAAACTCAACACAATTATCTCGAGTCCGAACCAAACCCAACTGGATTTGATCATATAAAGGTAAACCCTGACCTCAAAATGATTTGAACACAATAACATGACCTAAACCCAAATAAGCCTGAATTTATCACTCAAAAACTGAAATGACCTGTACTCAAAAATGATTTGAAAATTTTTGAAGCCCAAATTAACCCGACTCTAGTTGACTTGACCAAAAACCAATCTGACCCCAATTGACAGGTCTAAATGCTATGGATCCCTTACCTATTTTAGAAGTGGCCTTGTTAAATGTTGGATTATTGAATACAATGTTAGTTTATGGACACCTTACTCACATTCGTCATTCTCTTGGGTGGTTTCAGGAGGAGGCAACCGCAATCAAATCAGCAGGCAAAGCATGGTATCAAACTATGATCTCCGACAGTGATTACACCGAGTTCGAGAACTTTTCAAAATGGTTGGGCGTATCTCAGTAATTTAGTTCTTGCTTAAGAAATTATGGCAGACAATCATTTTTATCAGTTTTGTTTTAATGTTTTGACGTGTTATAAGTCTTACTGCACTGAGTTGTGGATGAGAAATGGGTGGAAGGAGAATTAATGGAATCTCAATGATACTACGTTTATGGCCTTCTGGAATAGTTTCATTTATCATGAAGACAAGGATTAAATAGTTTACTTTCATTCTTCTTTTATGATAATTTTGAGATGTTGGTTGTGCAGTGTTGTAGCAGTTAACCACCAAGGTAGAGGGAGCTAATCCCAGTAATTATCATCATAGAAAATTTTATGATTGCATGATCAAAAATCAAGTCTTTGTAGGTCAGAAAAAAATGTTTCTAGCACAAACATGTTATGTTCAAATGTTGTTACTTCTGTAATTTGGTTCATGTTTCTCGTTCATTTTGATGTAACATGGAGACTCTTGTATTAAGAGTTTAATTGTATTTTTTATTATTTTTTTCAAAAATTTGATAAATTGGTCTCTACACTTGACATGGTATGAAGATTAATTTACTTAATTTTTTGGTAAAAAAGGTAAAATGCGATTCAATTTAACGAATTTTATATTGATATTGTTGAATCTTATATTGAAGGAAGTTTTTCTATGAAAATATCAAATATAATTAAAATTGGACAAATAATTGAACTCTTCAGTATATAAATTTATAAAACAAGATAATTACACAAATATATGAATAGATTCAAAAATTTATGTAAATATTCCCTCAGTACCAATAAAAATATCGTGTTTTGAATTTTCTTTTTTATGATCAAATATATAGATACAAAGATGCAATTTATCAAATAATAAAGAAGCCTTTTTTATTGGCATTAAGATTTTGAGCAGCGAGATGATGGAGTCAGGGTTGGGCATTTATTTTCAACGTGATAAGTTTAATTTTTTTTTTATCTCATGCTATAATATCTTATAATATTTAATTTCATCGTTACCATTATTTTTACATTAATTATAGGTACACTCATCGTCCATTCAAAAGAACTCTCAATCTTGAAATTATCAAGGTTTTCCATTTACTTCTCCAAGTTGATCTTTAATTAATATACTTTAACATATTAATAAAATATTCAAAATAATTACACTTAAAATTAAAATTGCGAAACAAAGAAATCACAAATATCTTATTTATAATCATAACACAAATAAATATATATATACACACAAACTAGCTAATAAAAACATTTTTATTAGCATTAAGATTTGATCACCGAGATAATTAATTTAATCTTTAGCTTTTTTTAAGGTTTTCCACTTTCTACTCCAAGTTGATATTTAAATAAACTATTTTTAACATTTTTTAAATCCGTCCTAATCACCTTGTAGTTGTGGTAAATTAAGCATATTTCAGAAACTTCTTGTCTTAAATTGATGTAAGTGACAACGTTGGATGTTGCCATAACCGACAACTTGTCCTTTTTTTTTTTAAATAGTTTTTTTTATGTAAATTCGATTTGGATCAAGTTGGCATTGGTTGGATAATTTATTTCATTATTGAAAACTATTTTTTATATTATTTTTATTTAATTTAAATTTAAATTTAAATTTAATCCTTTTTATTTATACCTAATTTCATGTAAATTAGACTAATTCAAGTCTAACTGTAAAGTTATTAAAATTAAAATTTGAAAGTTGTTTTACATAAATAATTATTTGAGTGTGAATCAAATATTCACGATAGTTAAGTGAAATGGTAAGGATCTTTTCTATCTTAATCAGTAGTTAAAAATTCGATCCTTGCATTGGGTATGAACAATTTTAAAATCCATAGCCAACATCTACCTATTAATGGACTTACAAAATGCGAAAAATTAGTTATTGAAATTAGTTGATTTGTGGTTTGGATTATTTTGATTTGTAGTTTGCTTGTATTGTAAAATTTAGTTCTTTGTTCTTGTTATTGTTCTTAATCCATTTGAACAATAATAATTTGATTCTACGCTTAGTAATTACTCAAACACTGTTAAAATTATTTGTTAAATTCAAGTTCATTGTAATGTCATTTTTTGTTACGTGACTACTAAATAAGTATTTTTCTTTTCATTTCAAAACGTCATGCTTGTAAATTTAATAGAAAATTTTAATGGTGTTAACAATTAAATATGAATTTCTGAATTCGAAAAATAAAAAGATTAAATTCTTAAAAATAAAAATACAAACACTAAATTTCAAATATATAAAGAGCACAGACACTTCAAATTTACTCTATAATTTAATCTCAATTTTTTTAACAATCTCATTATAAGCTTTGATCATATATGCTCTTATTGTGTCGTAACCAACAAATAGGAGGATAATGAGCTTCAACGCACTTGAACCTAATCTTCTTACACTGATAACAATACCCATACCATATCAATCGAGTTAAAACACAATCGACTTTAACCCAATAATTAACCCAACCTAAACATATAAGAATTATACTAATTAAATTATAAAATTAATTTCCAATAAAAATAATAATAACTGACAATTCAATAACAAAATCAAACCCAGTTAATTTATTGTTTCTTATTAATTATAAACCAAACTATGAGTGATACCTAATTTAATTCAATTAATGTTAAAGAAGAATAGATAAAATTTAACACCCAACCTATAAAACCAAAGGTTGAAAATATGTGATTTATTATATGTCACATCAAACATGGGTTAGATATATGTAATTTAAGTAAAATTTGTATTTTTTCGATTTATTATTTTTGTTGATTGAGTTTTAGTTCGATTAGTATGAACGTTATCGTCGATGCAATAAGATGTTGATTTGAGTGTGTTGAAGCGCATTATCTACCTCTTTATAGGTTGAGAAGAGATTATAAATAGTTTTAGGTATTGTGTGAAAAAAAAACATACACGATCAAAACATAAAATGAAATTATTCAAAAAAATTATACTTATTATCTGCTTTTAAATATTATAAAAGTTAAATTACTTCATTGTTTTCATATGGATTAAATTGCTCGTTATCTTATAATTTGTTAATTAAAATAGTTATCACTATCCTCCTTATTTATTTATTTTGATAATATAAGAATAAATTGATGGAAAATAATAAATTGCTTCTATGATACATAGGCATTCTAAGTATTTATTCTATTAATTAAAAATATTCTCATTAAACTAAATATTTACTTATAATAACTAATAATTGTATTTAATATTTATTTAATATAAAAAATTTGGAATTAACTTATTCTATTTTTTATGGAGTTTACCTTTATACAAAAGAATTTCTTTGTTTTAATTAATTAAATCGATTTAAATAATTATTAGTTGGAAAATTTTTATTCATCAAATATATTAATTAAAAATTAATGAAATTAAGGAATGTGGCTGTGAAAACACATGAAGTGGGGCATGTAGAAAAAAGGCACATGCGGCTATTCGCTCCCTCTTTCTTTCGCATCTGCCGAGGACACGTCGCATTTTATTTTATCCCTTGAGATTCACATTTTTTTTGTTTTTAATATAAATATATATCTATACAGTAGATTAAATTTTAATTCAGTTGGTATTGATATTATTGTCAGTATGAAAAAACGTGAGTTTAAGTGTGCTGAAACGTATTATCTTCTTAATGAGTAAATCTCTTTACCACCCTGTGAAAGGATTCTCGAACTCCAACTATTTGGCGTCGAAACTAAACGTCATGTGACCCAATGAATATTTAACATATGACCTCTAGTAAAAAAATAAAGATAATTACTCGAGACAAAAGAAAAACTCAATTATCAAATTGAACATTGAAATCAAACTTAAATGTTTGTATGAGATTAAACAAAACTCAAATATCAATTTGAAAAAACTCTGGTACCAAACTGAATATTGAAGCCAAACTTAGGAACTAAATTTGGACAAGAAAACTCGAGTACAAATTTAAACATCGAAACTAAGTATAAATATCAAATAGTACACACCTATACAAATTGTTGAGGTCTAACTCTAAAATTTTTTTTGGGTAAAAACCATTGTTGGAGACTTATTCGGGAAAGGCTTAACATATTATTTGGTACATAAGTTTAACGTTGTTTTTAATGTGATATTTGTATTTTTGTTTAGTTTAATACGGTACTTGTATTTAACAAAAGTTATATATTTTGGTACTTTAAGATAATAATGTTAATTTTTAGTGTTTAATTCGGATTTTGGATTTGATTTAATGAAAATTCATAATTAGATAATAAGATTAGTAATTAATTTTCATAAAATTAACCTTAAAACTCGAATTAAATCACATTGGTCAAACTTTATGTGACAAATTACACGCGAAATTAAACAAATTATTAAATAAAAATAAATTTATTCTATCAACGAAAATTATGAAAAATTCAAACCAAATAATATTAGCAATTAATTTTTATCAAATCAACTCTAAAATCTGAATTAAATACTAAAAAATCAACCCCAGAGGCGTAAGTGCAATTAGGGGATTGGTAGGAGCCTCGACTCCCCTAAAATAAAAAATTTTCATTTAGGCTCTTTCAATTTTTTAAAATTTTAAATTACTAAAAATAAAATGCATTTTGCCCCCCTTAAAAAGATAAAATTTTGACTTAATCCTTCAAAAATTATAAAAACATAGGCTATTAAAATGGTGAAATTACATGTTTACTATCGTAAAAATTATAATTTAATTTTGATCCTTCGTAAAAAAAATATTTATGACTTCGTCCTTGATTAGCATTGTTACCTTTTGATCTCAAAATATATAACTTTTGTGAAATACACGTACTAAATTAAACTAAAAAATAATACGAATATAACATTATAAAAAGAATATCGAATACTAAATAATATACTAAGGTTTTAGGGAATTCCCCTAATAACAATATTTATTCTTGAAATTGAGTAAAATAAATTATAAATGGTTGAGTTTAGGGTATAGATTCGGGTGGACCCATTTGGTCTCGGGTTAGACCCACAATGTATGGGACAGGTGGAGCCATTTTAAAAAGTGGGCGACGTGTACGGATGCTGCCCTTTCAAACCTAAGACAATGCCCAACTATTTCTATTATTATCATTATTATTTTCTTTTCTTTTTTCTTAATTTAATATAAGATCAAAAATTGAGATTTTTTGGAAAATTTTTAATAAAATGATTGGAATAGTTTTAAACAAAATTAATTATTAAAAACAAAATGAGATATAAATTAAATTATAACAATTCTAAATAATATTATATATTTAAATTTAAGTCAAAATAAATTTAAATAAATTACAAGTATAATTACATTAGATGGGATTAAATCTTGATCACTTAAATTTTTAATATCTCAATCGATTGAGTTTTAGTTTGATTGGTATAAGAATTGTTATTATTGCAGGAAGACATTGGTTTAAGTACGCTAAAATATATTATTTTCTTATTTATGAGTTGAGAAGAAATTATGAATAATTATAAGTATTGTGTCAAAAAAACAAACATGTTCGAAACTTATAACGAAATTATTCAAAAAAAAAATCTTAATATCTCAACTCTACCATAAACTAAAGCAAATATATATATATATATATATATATTTCACTAATTAAACGCCGTCTTTTTGTCTGAAAATAATGGCATATGTTCACCAAACATAATTATAAGCTTTTATTTGTTCGAATTTTTAAAGTAAGATTTCTATCAATTTCAATTACATACATTATTATATATTTTTAAAAATAATATTATTAATAAGAGTTTTGAACAATAATAATACAAAGAAATGACATATAATACAAACGATCAATAGATCGTTATAAATTAATGCACAAATATCCTGTCTGTAGAATAATATAAAAAATGAGAAAGACAAATTGACAATAACTGTGACACTGTAATTATTCAAAAAAAAATAAATCAAATTGATTAAATTTGCATCTTAGCATTGCCATAATCAAATCAACCTGCCAATTAATCGATTAACAAAAAAATGTCAAAAACCTCAAGAGATTTACCGCATCAGTGATGCACAAAAGACCAAGTTTCATATGGTCTATCTTCATCATTGTTCTCGTCATCCTCATAAACTCAAATCTATTGTTGACACTGTCACTATGATATATCATTATAAAGCCATTCGAGAATGGTTCCTAATAGATATGACAAACCATTATATCGACAAATCCCAAATATACACCAAAACATGATTAAAAATCAATCTGCTTTAAAAAAAATAGATTGAAAAAAATAAAAACCACAAAAAATGTGTACAAAATAAAATCACAAAACTTTAAACAAAATAAAATGACGAAATTGTGGACAAAACCATGATAATGTGAACTGAAATTAAAAATAAAATAAAACTATGAAGAAAGGAAAAAAATGTTGAAGAAACTGCAACTAACAGCCCAAAGGTCCACGACACTGTTGCCGAAGCAAAGGTTTAGTTTGAAAGAATTGAGTGGCTAGGATTTTTGTATGAAAATAAAAGAGATGATTTATTAAAAGGGAGAATTTTTTATGCAACATGAATAATAACATGACATATTATCATTAAATAAAATAAATAATAGTGGAAGATTTATAAATAAACACTATAACTTTATTTAAACATAATTAAATAATAATTAATTATAAATAAATGCTAAAAATCTAAACTCAATATCTTAACCCTAAACCTAGTATCCTAATCACTTAAGTCCAATATCCTAAATTCGAGAGTTGTTAATATTTATTTATAATTATTATGGTTATTTAATTATAATTAAATAAAGTTAGTGTATTTATTTATAAATATTCAATTGCTTTTTAATATTTTTAATAATGAGGTATTATATTATTATTCATCGATAATGCATAAAATATTATTTATTTTTTAAAACACTCTCATATTTATAATAATAATAATAATAATAGTAGTGAACCACTTTATAAATGAAAATCATATTGACAATTTTAATTTCTATTCTTATATATATGGTTTTAATTTATGTTAACTCATATTAATTAACAATTTGTATATTTTAAAATTTTACCTGACCATCCAATTGATAATTCGTGACTAACCACTTGTGTGCTTCACATCACTTGTGAGGAAGTTACTCGCTTTTGATCACCCGTTACAAATTATTCATGGGCCACTAAAGCATAACAATATTGTACTACTTTAGTAAGAGAAATATCATAGTGAAACCACATAGAACTATACTCAACGACAATTTACATATAATTTACATGCCACCTAGTCAACCACATAAGTAGGCTACCATCTTTATTATCAATGACATGTCACTGCCATACAAGAGGACCTTCCCTTGTATATATCATCACTTAAATCTTTCACCCGCTTACTTAATTCTCTCCTATCTCTCTGCTTATCACAAATAAACTGATTTTATCACCACCATCATTTTTTTATCTCCTCCTTGTTCAACATCAATATCAACAATAATTTAATTGTATGGTATATTTTTACTTATTAAACATATTATTAAATTTATATCATGCGAAAAATCTCAAACTTACAAAAAACTACTCATAGTCCTTTATTATATTATGTGTTATAAATGTTTAAATTAAATCTTAATACGACTATAATAAATGCTAACATCTATGTTTTAATGAGGTTAGGCTTATACAATAAATATACTTTAATGAAAAATAAATTTAATTTAAAATTTGAAATTTTTATTATTTGCTAAACACTTGAATTCGTAAACTGTAGTAAATAATATAAATTTGAAATAAAAAAAATAAAATTGAATCTATTATTTACAAAAATAAAATGGATTCAAATAATAAATTTTTACCACGTTAAACTTCGGTTAAATTTAATGTCGAGTTGAATTGGACCTTTAAATTAAAAGTAAAATATTCGTAACATACTTTTTATTCATTCACAAGATTGAACTTGAAAATTTAACTTAAGAGCATTGTTGGAAAAGGCTAAATCTCGGATTCAGAAGGTCCAAATTTGAGTTTCATTATCTATATTTGTGACGTGTGGGTCTCTTTCTCACTATGCGTATGTTTTATGTGAGTTTTGTTTAATTGTTTTTTTTTTGGATTTTGGCCGATTTTTCACTTTTTATGTATTGTATCTGTTGATTTTACATGCCATTGTAGTTTATCAAACATGTAGTTGTACTTATACTCACAATTTATACTATATCTTGTACCATGTCTTGTATCGATGAAACCTAAAAAAAAAAAAAGTAAATTACATTGGTATGACTATGCTTTTTTATTTATTTATCAAATTATAAAAAGTTACAAGTCATTCAATTAAGTTGTTTTTTTCAATTTGATCACTCAATCTTGAAAAATTACAAAATATGATCATTCAATTATTCGATTTTATCTTTTTTATCATCAGTTGACTATCATAAAAATTGGAATACCCAAAGATTCATGATAGTTAAGTGACAAAAAATAAAATTAAAAAATTGGAAAATAATTTTATAATAATTAGATAATAAAAAAATAATTAAATGACTACAAATAAAAAATTACCAAAAAAATAATTTAATATCAAAATTTTTACTGCTGGATCCAAAAAAAAAAATATATGGGAGGTTGAATCATGGCCGTTGAAAACCTAAGAGGAATGGAAGTAGATGAAGGACACTTGTCGAATAAGGGGCAGGCGGTGGAGTGTGGGGACGTGGGGGACGGTTTCTCTAGCAATAGTGGCTTAGCCTAGGCCTAGTGATTGTCTAGTCACACTCGATTTCCTCCTTTATTTTTAATTTTTTTCTTCCTGACAATACTTGCATTTCGATATTAATGCAATCCAAGTGAAAAATAAATAATCATTACTTTTATTTTTCACAAAAAAAAAATAGTTTCAAGTTTTAACTATTTTTTTATTTCTAGATTTTTTTATAATGAATTCAATAATTAATTTTTCGTATTTTATAAATTCATTAATATATAGATATTATTTATAAGTTTTAAATTTATTTCATATTAAAGACGAGGATCAAACTCTCATTCATTTATTAAGATAGAAGAGATCTTTATTATTTTTCTTAATTTTCGTGGTTAAATTTTAAAATATTTAAATGAGCATTACTCATATCAATTAACTATTTGATCCTTTTAAGTTTTAACTGTCGATTTAAGCTGTAAATGAAAGCATAATCAAATTTTAAAATAATTATAGTTGTATAGATGAATATATCATTTTAATTTTGATATTAATATTTTTATATTTTGATATGTTATTTTGGATTTATCAATATTTTAAAAATATTTTCATATATATTATACATACATGTAAATTTACCTCAATTAAATGTATACAATATGTTTATATTCAAATATAGATATTAAAAAAAAAAGATATTATTATCAATTAAGTTCATTAATTAATGAAAATGACTATATTTTATTTTTTAATTTTAATTGTATAAAATTTAAAAATACTTAAAATAAAAATATTAAAAATTATTTTAAAATAATAAAATTTTATATTAATCAATATAAACCATTGATTGAAAAGGATCGAAACAAGCAAAATAAGCCAAAATTTCAATCAGAATAAAAATTAGGACAATATTTAGTTGACACTTTACCGGTTGAACCTTAATTTAATTTAGTTAACAAAGTTGCTATTACAATAATTAGGACAATGGGGATTTAGGTTTATTAACACAAATTTGAAGAACTAATAAAAAAGGGTAAATTTCACTCAAGATTACTAAATTATTAGAATGTTTATGTTTTAATTACTTAATTTAAGTTACAAAATGGTTAATGAGTTATTCAAAAGTTTTTATCTAAATCTTCAAACTGTTAAAATCGTTGTTGTATGAATTTTTTTATTCACACTGCATACATCAATCAAAATCTCTCATTCACCTTTTTTTCTACAGTTTAATTTTTTTCATGAAATAATTTTAACGTCACGAATCTAAAAATTAAAATTTAAAAAAAATATTATTCTCTGATATTTGACATTAACTATCATATAAATAAATCTAAACTTTTATATGTATTAATTATCAAATTAACGCTTAAAACGAATTAATCAAACTTAAAAAAAAAAATAAACACACCGACAAAATCAAATTATTTATAATTTATTGAACACTAGAAAAACACTTGGCATATAACCAATTTCAAAAGAAAAACCAACAATGGAGTGGGATTTTGATTTTTGATTTTGTAATATAATTTAGAAAAAAAGAAAAGGATGATCAAAAATGGCAAAATAGGTAGCTATTTGTTCCCTCTTACGTCCCATCGTTCCCTTTTGAGGGACCCCTCTGGCGTCCCTTCTCCTTTTTCTCTTTGTTGCTTGCTTCATCTTTCACCTTCCTTCACAAATCACAAACCATTTGTTAAAATAAAAAGCCTAAAATGAATCCTTCCATAGCTTTCCTTTGATATCTCCTACTCGTTCTTCTTCAAACCCACACTTCATTTCTTCTTTACAGTTCATATTTTCCATTATTTTTTACCCTTTTGAATCCTTTCTTGGTTTTCCCCATTTTTTTAAACCTTTAGTTATGGTGCTGGATCTTAACTTGACTGTTATTTCCGATGATGATGACAATTCAATGGCCGGAGGTTTTTCCGGTTATAATAACAACCAAATGGATAGTTCCGGCGGGAGCTTTGGTTCCTCCGTCGTCAACGCTGACACAGCGACAACCGCCGGCGACGATGACTCCTCTTCCAACGCCGCTGCCACCGACACTCTAGGTTTCTCCTTCGACATTCTCAAAGTCAGCCGAGGAGAAGAACAGGATAAATACAACAACCGGACAACCATTCCGCTTTTCCCGGTCGACGTTGAAGGAAATGGCTGGAAGTCAACGGGATGGCTGGATCTCGCAGGCTCCGGCGAAGTAGCCGTGGAACAGAGGATCGTACCCCATCAGCAACAACAGCAAGTTCAGCTAAGGCAACAAGTGAAGAAGAGTCGACGTGGTCCCCGTTCTAGAAGCTCTCAATATCGTGGCGTCACGTTTTATCGTAGAACTGGACGATGGGAATCTCATATTTGGTAAATTTATATATACATGTGTGTATACATACATACATACATACATACACCACACACACATATGCAGTAGTATTAGCTCATTTTGCTTAATTATACTGTTTAAACTTTTTTTTTCTCTCATTGGGTATTCTTTTTCCTTCTAAAAATGTAGGGATTGTGGGAAACAAGTGTACTTGGGTGAGGAGAATTCGATCCATTATTTTCAAATTCTTTTTCATTTTTGCTTTTTTTTTGAAGCTTTAAAAATGATGGGTTTTAAATTTTAACTCTTTAAAAAACCTGGGTTTTTGTTTATTTCTACAGGTGGGTTTGATACAGCACATGCTGCAGCAAGGTAAAATTTTCTTCTCATTTTTTGGTCATATATTCTTGAAAATATGGGATTTTTAAAAGAAAATTATTTTGATTTTTAACAGAGCATATGATCGAGCAGCAATCAAGTTTCGAGGAACCGATGCTGATATTAATTTTAACGTTAGTGATTATGATGATGATATCAAACAGGTTAGGGATTTAAATGTGATTAAATGAACTTAATTTATGCCTTCTGAAATAATACTTTTAAATTAAGTTGAATGATTCATTTTTGTTTTTGTAGATGAGTAATTTCACAAAAGAAGAATTTGTGCATATCCTGCGTAGGCAGAGCACTGGTTTTTCCAGAGGAAGTTCTAAATACAGGGGTGTTACGTTGCACAAATGCGGCCGATGGGAGGCTCGAATGGGGCAACTTCTTGGCAGGAAGTAAGCTTCCTTTTGCTAATTTGTGACCTTAATTTCATTTAGTTAGTGTTGATCTTTAATTATGTTTATTATATACAACTTTGGTATATAAAGTCCGAGTGGGATGCATACTTATATCTGATACACACTCAAATTTTGTTATATAAAATCTATGGTAGAATATGAATATGGTGTATTGTATCGAGCATCATCCTCTGAATATGCGAGAGAAACTTGAAAAAAGTTGTGTACCCGTGTTGCATGCATACTTGTATCAACGCTCGTTATTAGAATCAGTCAGTTTAACGTAAACAGTCTAAAATGGTGTTAGTGTTTTGGTTGATATGTTGTTTTAAGTGGTGACATTAAACTAAGAAGTTGAATTATGAATTGGTAACTGTTGGAAACTTGGTTTTGATTGGTTTATCATGATTCTTTTCTTGCAGGTATGTATATCTTGGGCTATTCGATAGTGAAATTGAAGCTGCAAGGTGTGTAGATCATAAATTTTCTTGTAATAGTACCAATTTTTTTATTTCTCAACCAGCTCGATCTATGTTGTTCTTGTTTGAATATCAGGGCTTATGATAAGGCTGCTATAAAATGTAATGGAAGAGAAGCAGTCACCAACTTTGAGCCAAGCACCTACGAGGGGGAACTAATCTCCGAATCTGAAAACGGAGGTACTTTTTTGTTTTGAGAATTGTCATCTTCAATCTGCATATATTTTAAACAATTTTTTAGTGTCCTCTAAATTGTTGATCCTCTTGTTACAGACCAGAACCGAGTTCTTGACTTGAACTTGGGCATAGCACCCCCTTGTACGTCCAATCTCCAAAAGGAGAATGAAAATTCAAGCAACTTTCCTTTCCGGCAAGGCTATGATGACTTGCCTGTTTCGAGTGGAGCAAGGGTAATGTTGATTACATCCTTAAAGTTTATTTCTGTTCATTGATTGAAGGATGCATTTGGTTGCTTATACTCGCCCGTTTCAGTTCGTGAACTCTGCTCTGGAAACAATGAGGGTTCAACCTAGTCTTGGCCAAGCAACAGCATTCAAGCACGTTCCGAAATGGAATGTTGGAAACCACACCTTTCCAGTTTATAGGGTATAAGCTTCACATCTCTTTGGTTAATCCCTAATTTGCAAAACTATTTCCTACCCGTAGTTCGAAACAGTGGTGTCGGTTTATGGTTTTTGTTTGTTTATTTACAGGAAAGAGCAATAGAGAAGAGGATAGACGTAGATTCCCCACCATGGCAAATCCAAGGTCCTTACGGTGGAACAGACGAAATGCCACTCTTCCCTAGTGCAGCATCATCAGGATTCTCATCTTCAATAATTACTTCACCATCAGCTGCTGCTGGCCAACTCCGAGATCCCAACGCAACTTTCCTCCACCACCATTACCCCCCGGTGATCATGAACCCGAACATCCCCCATTTCTACTGCAGAACCGAAAGGTAGCTTATTAGCATGCCACCCGTCTTACATTATCGGTAGGCAAATCGTACCGGAATGCCGGTATATAAGAAGGTTACGGTAGGCTACTTGATTGATCATATTTATTGTTGTAAAACTCATCAACGCTACTAAGCTAATGTTTTATATGTGGTTGAAACGAGCAAGATTTGGTCAATTAATTAGACTTAATTTGAAAGTGACTTGTTTTATGGTTTTTGAAATCCTTGTTTTATGTTACGTGTTGGTAGCAAATATGTTAGGTATAATAGAGAATTTTATATCTTAAAATTATATTATATATAAAAAGGTATTTCCATAATTATCTTCAATTTTCAAGATTTAAAATATTTGAGTTCATTGGATTGGGTTGTAACCCTTTGATTCGGGTGTTTTTTCATTCCTAATTATCATTTATGGTTCTATATTCATTAGATATATATTTTTCTGAAACAACATTTTTTTTTTTAAAAGTAAAATTGTAGTTGTTAAATAGTTATTCTTTTAGGATAAATAGGTATTTTTTTTTAATTTCTTAAATAGGTTTTTTTTTTATTAAAGATGTGTTTTTTGCACAGTTGGTAGGAAAATTTGTTTAGATATATATTCCTAATTTTATTAGATATATGTCAAGGAAAATGTATCCAATTGGATTTTTTTTGGAATTTAAAAAAAAATACCTTCAGTTGGCCTTGTTTTTTCTAACATTTTAATAGAAAGTTCGTTCAGTCGGACGTTTTCATATATTTTTTAAAATCGATTTATTTCCTTAAATTTTATAAAAAAACATTCTTTTAATTAATTTTTCATTTGGAAAACTTTAACTCATTTTTTTTTTATAAAAAATATTGGTTAATGGAAAATTTTAACCAAGTACAAAATTTGAATGCCTAAATTTAATATAGTATAGGGAGTAAGACTAAAACTTAACAAAACGATTATTGATGTTCAAAATATTTTCATAAAGTTGAATTTAACAAGTGGTTCCAGTGAAAAAGTTAATGTTTTCATCTTAGGGGTCTCGGGTTCGAGTGCGTATGTGTGCAAGGTGTGTGTTGTTAAAGGGTTAAGAAAGTATGAACCGATACTGTGATGTAATCACATCAGTATATTAAAAAAAAATCATAAATTTACATTGATAAATTTAGCCTTTATTTTATTTTTATTTTTAAAAATTAAATGTCAAATTATATTTTTTAACGAAAATACTAACACATTGAGTTTTTAACCATAGCAACATAACAATTCATTACTTCATGTTTATTTTTTTCTTATAAGACAAAATAATGTGGTATTAGTATTAAGTACACGCAGATTATCATATGAATCGTCACGTCAACATCTTTAAAAAAAATGAATATTTTTCATAAGTTTATAATCAAATTTAGCCCCCAAAAACTAAGGATGAAATTGGAAAAAAAAAAAGAAAATATAAAGGTTAGTAGTGAAATTTGTGATTATAGGAAGAGACAAAAACGCCTGCTTTTCCTTTGAGATAAAGGGGCTCTACTTCCACAAGTGAAGCCGGTAAACTGAGACTATTCGGAGGTACTTCATTTTAAGAATAATAATTTATGAAAAAAAGAAAGAAAAATGTGTGCAGTAATGGCAGTGCGTCGGCTTTGTTGAAGGAATAGTAGGACACCCTGCAAACGGAAAAATAAAAGGAAAAATGAATGAGCAGTGAGCAGTGAGAGGGAGGGAGGGTAAGAGCAGAGCAGCCATGAAAAGGCTGGTGTACCTTTCATTGTAAAGAATAGTTGAGGTGTTTAAAGCCTTTGATTATTCCACTACTGCATCAACATAGCATTGTTGTTGTTGTAATAGTGTGTGTTTGACAGCTGCTTCTCAAACTTCAAGGGGTCTTTGTTTTTTGTTGGGATAATATACAATTTCACCCCTAAACTTGTCCATTTTACCTACTTGGTCCTTTAACTTGTATTTTGTATTGATGTGGCATTTCTAGCTAGGGGTGTTCAAAAGGTCGGTTCGGTTAATACCCGAACTGAATTACTATTAACCGATTTACTCAAATTGTAAAAATCGACTAAATTAATCATATTTGTCGTTGTTTTTCTTTAATTGGTCAAATAAGTCCTTTTTTTGAAGATTTACGAAAATAAGCCGATTTTGGAGAGAGAATATGAAAAACTGTACAGTTGGCAGAAAAGCTCATCCAATTGGGTGAGCTTTCAGGACAATTGAAGAAAGCTCGTCCAGTCGGGCGAGCTTTCTACATAGTTGACAGGAAAGCAAATCCAATTGGACGAGCTTTCACACATTCTCTCCAAAATCATCTTATTTCTCTAAATCTTGAAAAAAAAAATAGCCTATTTGGCCAATTAACAAAAAAGAGAGAGGCATATATACACAATTTAACCATAAAATTCTTTAACCATTAATCGAACCGAATATTTTTTTCAAATATATTAACCAAACCAAAATTTCGGTTAATTCAGTCGGTTAATCAAATTAACCGAAATTTATATATTTTTGTCTTTTGGTTAAAATAAATATAAAACATATAAAAATACGTTGGTAATGTTTATTTTCGTTTATCTAACAGTTTTAAAAATTTTAAATGGAGGTGAAAACAACAAATAAGACATTAAAAACACTACACAACTCTTGAAAGTTAACGACGACACACTACATAAATATTGAAAAAAACAAATATTTCGTTTAATTGATTAATTTGGTTAATTACCCGGTTTCTAACCGAATTAATTGATAATCAAAATTTCAAAAAATCATTAACCAACCTCCGACCGATTAACCGAATTAAATCGATTCGGCCGGTTAATTCGGTTCTAGCCAATATGTTGGTGCCACATGGCAGCCTCTCAGAACTCCACATTACGGTGTTAGTGCGGAGGGACTAACTTGGTTGACAGAATACAAGTTCAGGGACTAACTAAGTCCAAAAAACCATTTAAGGACCAACTAGATACAGATGAACAAATTCAGGGTAAAATTATATATTAACTCATTTTTGTTTCTCAGTCATAATAATTCATGCATGAAATACTGCTTCGCACAGTGACTCAGTAGTCCCTGACTCGAAAACAACTGTTTCATCTTCATTTTTTGTTGGGCTCTATGTCTAAGTGTTTTGTTTTATGTCTTCCCCTTGGGTATTCTGCTGATTCAATGGTTCTACAGCTACGGGGGTTTCTCTTTTACCCATTGGAATTCTTTTTAGTCTACCATTATCAAGTTTTTGAATATTTTCATCTTGGTCCTTTGACACAACCAATGACAAATCCCAATAAATTATAAGTCTATATTTTTATAATATTAATATCGATAAATTAGGATGGCACGATGCGAAGTAATTATGAACATAACCAACATCTACGACTCGAATGTTTTCTCCGTCAATGCAATAACATGTTCGTAGTAATCCCCCCTATAATGAGTGAGTATTCGATTGAGTCGAAGCAAATAATAAGGTTTCAATTTAATTGAGATAACATGCAATTTTTGCACTTCTCTAGAAATATTTCCCCCATCTTCACAACCATGTCCCCTCCTCGAAAGGGTAATTCAAGTTCTTCCGCATGAACACAAATTCGAATATTGAAGAAATCATTGTTGAAAAGGATATTCAAAAGCTCCAAAAAGGATACTCATGTTTAATAAAAATATAAATTTTCATGTGGACAAATTGGGAACAAGAAGTAGTCAAAACGACCCACCACATTCTACATGCCAGCTCTATATTTTTTCGAGAAAAGATGATATGAAACTGTGATTTCACGTTATCTTTTTCTCTTTTCAATAAAAGAATGACAAATTAAATTTTTTAACACTTTTAATTGGATTTAAATTTTTCTAGGAAAAAATTGGAAATAAAAAAAAATTAATCTATTTTTTTTTTTATTAAAAGAAGATAAAAATAACGTGAAAATACAATTTCATATAATCACATCTCGTATGTTGTCATCTAGTTTTGTACAGGGAAACAAATCATTTACGGAGTATCATTGCTCTTTTGAAAACTAAGATTAATTACAGGTTTGGTTCATTTCTTTTCATTTCCACTTCCATCATCAAACTTGATAAACATTTATATAAAAGTTGATAAATATGCCACTTTGATCCCTCTTAAATATTTTTTATAGTAAATTAATCACAACTTTGTTAATTGTACATATTTCTTTAATTATATAATAAGAAATTTAATCCTTAAAATTTATAGATTTTATCAAATTGGACCGAATCTTTACACATTATATCAACATTTATATTCTATACAAATCGATTCGTTCTTAATATTTAATTCAATAAAATTCCATCGTTCTTATTTTTATAATATTGTTTAATTTGTCTCTATACATATGGGTATGAGCCATTCTCTTTTCACTGACAAAGACCCACGTGGTCGACCCGGTTTTGGCAGCAACGACAACAGTGTTATTTCTGCCAAACTTTTTTCATCAATTATTCATAAACAGGTCCACGAACCAATATGTAATACTTATATAGTACTGGCGAAGGGCATCGTTTTCAGTAGGGCCTATACTGTTACTTCTTACTACAACATTAAAGCTGTCTGGAAACGGGGGAATTCCTGGTTTTAGGGCTTGGGTTTTTGTCTCTTCTACTGATTCATTCTGGAACTTGTTGGAAGAGTAAAAGTATGATGGACAGCGGCGGTAGTTAGATTACATTTTATCATTCCGTAAATTAGTTTTTGTATGTTAAATTGAAGAATAAAACAATTATTTTTGTCAAAAATTTTATTCATTTGTACTGTTAAAAATTGATGTGATTGACGAAATAATCAGAATGTGACACAACATACCTCATGCTGATGGATAAGGATCAAGTTTTAACAATAAAAATAGATGAAACTTTTAACAGAAAGACTAATTTGCTCTTTGATCTAATGTGCATAAATTAATTTACTCAATTATTGAGCAGAAAAGGAAAAATACAATTCGACTCTTATATCGAAACCTTCATGATACTTTTATCGATTAAAGCTTTGTTTAGCATTGTTTTTTATTTAAAAGCATTTTCTGACAACAAAAACAATGTTATATAAACAGTAAATTTTCAAACAATTTATATTCGATATACCATTATATCGAGTGTAGAATTCAACACTTAATTTTTTAATTTATCAAACAATAATTTACTCGAAATTAATTAATTTTTGTATATTTGTTATATACTAGTTTTTCATTTCAATAATTCAAACCGAAAATTTAAGATAATGCAACTATTTATAATGTAGGTTTTTGTTTGATATATAATCAATGTACATTTGTTAGTACAAGTGTTCAACAACAACAACAACAACAACAACAAAAAAGATAGAAAGAGATGGTAGTAGACAAGAAAGTTGATTCACCTTGATCGGTGAAGAGTTAGAGTTGGAGAAGTAAAGAGAATGGAGCTTAAGCTAGGTAAGGGAGATTGTGTGTTGGGTTGAATGCTTAAGGTTGTTGAAAGGGAGAAAAGTTCTTATTATTATCGTGTGTTGGGTTATACATAGGAAGAGGATCCCCTTATTTGATAGTGTCACGTCGTTGACAACTTCGAGATATGGCGAATATGTGGTTCACTAGGTGACAAGGCTGTTACACCTTAGTTGTTGTCAAGTATAGTACTGTTTCAACATTTCCTTTGCTAAGAGTTAAAGAAACTAAAAATAAAAAATAAAAAAAATGAAAGTTACTCACTCACTTACATTCAATGACATCTTCAAAGGTTAAAATGTAGTAGAAATTATGTTTTTTACTATGGGTAAAAATATCATTAAAATTTTTATATGAGGAGTCAGATTGTATTTTACACCCTTTATTAAAAAAAGGAGCAATTTGATTATTTCTGTTAAAAATTTCATCTATTTGTACAATACAAAAGGAGTGTTATTGATTGAATAACTAGCTAGTAACACGTAGCGTGCTATGATTTCCCCATACTAATGTATAAAGACAAGTTTTTAACAAAAAAATAAATAAAAATGTTAACTGAAAAATTAATTTACTTTTTAATATAACGTATAAAAGCTAATTTCTCCATTTTTTAAATAAAAGATTAAAATATAAATGAAGCTTTTATAATTTACTCATGAATATGCAATTCAATGGAATATATTTTTTCTCGGGTTACAATTTAGTCACTTATGTTTAAAATGTTACGTTTTAGTCACTTACGTTATCATGTTGTAACATTTTAGTCACTGAGTGTCAATTGTTATTAACGGTGCAACGGTAAGCTGAGTGGCACGTTAAATCATCATTTCAAATGAAAATTTTAGGTTAAAGTATACAATTAGTCCCTATATTTTTTTTGTTTTGAGCAATTTAATTTCTTTTCTTTTGCGTGAAAAGAGTTGGAGAAGGGAGGAAAATAGAGGAAGAAACAGATGAGAATGGAAAAAAAAGGGAAAGTTAAAAGAACATAAAAGAAAAAATTGCTCAAAACGAAAAAATATGGGGACCGATTGTATAATTTAACCTAAAATTTTTGTTTGAAATGTTTATTTAATGTGCCACATCAGCTTACCATTACATCGTTAACGATAATTAACGACTTAGTGACTAAAATGTTACAACACGTTAACGTAAGTGACTAAAACGTAACATTTCAAACATAAGTGACTAAAATGTAACCCGAGGGAAACAGAAGTGACTATTTTAATAGTTTACCCTATATTTAATTTTTGTATTAAATAAATTGCATGTAAAATTAAAAGGAAACTAACATATTATAATATGTAAAAACGAGAAGTTTTGGGGGGTATTATTTGTAGGACAAATAAATAGGAAATTTGGTATAAGGGGTTTAATGTTTCTAATTTGTTTTTAAGGGGGTCTTGCATTCTTAAATTACAACTTTAAGTCCCTAGGGTTTCAATTTCTTTCAAACTTTGAAATTTCAACTTGAGGATTTACAAATAAGGACCTCCATGCATTTGATTTGACATTTTAGAGGGCTTCCATGTTAATTGCGCAAAAGTCTCTCTATTTTCACATCCATTAAATTTGTTCAGGAGTTTTCCGTAGGTTTTACGCTCAATACGTGACTAACCACACCTAACTTAAAAAAGATTGCTAATGACCATAATATTTTTGTCTCTGGCTTATCAACATTCTCTAGCACATTATCACAACTTGGCGACTCAGAAGTCGAACCATGAACTTAACCTTTGACATTTAGGGTGTCTGTAAATGTGAATGATTGTCGATTAAATTTTAGCTTTGTTGATATCGACATTAATGTCAGTGTAAGAAAACGTGAGTTCGAATGTGTTGAAACGCATTATCCTCTTATTTAAAAATTAGGGAGGAACTAGAGATAATTTTAATTATTGTATCGAAAATTAGACCACCTAAAATCAAACCCTTCCATTTGAAACTTGTAGAGGGTGAGGAAAAGGGAACATTATCCTCCGTGGCTATTGGTAAACTAATTTGGAATCCTTTTTGCATTGGAATTAACATTAGTTGGCTGACTGTAGGATAGAGCCATGCCCAAACCTTCGTAGAAATGAAACCGTGTAAGCTGCATACATAGTTTTTGTTGCATGTGTTTATGGTACTGACTTGATTTTTTCTTTGTCTCCTCATGCATCATACATAGTATTCTGTATTGTTATAATAAATGTCGATAGCGGCGATAAAAAAAAAAAAAAAAAAAGAATACATAAATTTTACGTGAAAAACCACGGATAAAGAAGGAGAAATTCACTAATCTTGAAAAACGAATGATACAAAAAGAGTTTCGACCACATCTATTTAAAAATTAAAAAAAATTATTCTAATCAATGTCAAATAGAAGAAGTGTAATTCTATACGGATTCAACTTGTGCGATATGGTTCGGCCCTCGATCCTTCGCCCTCACAAATCCCCGTAATTTGCCTCTGTATTTTATTTCTTCAACAAATGACGAGATTCCGATCACACAACTCTAACAATACTCATGTTGAATCTTTGTCATCCCATATGTTAGATCATCGTAAGAATCACTTGGCCGTATAGTATATGTTGATAAGATGTGCTTTGTTACCATCTTTGCTTTAGTGTAAGCCTGTATATGCATGTCTTCAGTATAATGGCTTCTTACACTATTCATGGTGTGAACCGCCTTCATCTTATCAGTTTTTCGTACTCTCGTGGTGCAAATTGTCATTACAAATAGGGATTAAGTCAAAAATTTTGTTTAATGGAACCGAGATAAGATTATACAATTTGGAGGCCAAAGCTAACAAAATTTGAGGATTGAAATATCTCCTGTTTCATAACTGAGATACATCACCTGCCTTCATCTGCTTCAAAATTTATCAGTTTGGATCTTTAAATCCATTAGCACGAAAGCTTGCCACAACCGTAAGTTAGGCAAAAACTGTGGCAATCTCAGCATGAAGACATTGCAAGTTTCATGCTGTAATTCCAGCCTTCAAATCGTGAGCCATCATTATATGTTCCCATATACGACTTCTTGACGTGATTGTTGTTGCTTTAGACTTGAGTCTCGTTCAGCAACCAGTTTAAAAAGGACTTTTCACTAAATAAGTCCTTTTGGGTTGAAGAATTAATGAACAACCCTCATTTAGTTGCCTTTTTTTGACTTTTCAAATTGATTCAGGGGTCCATTAAAAAAGTTGAAATTTTTAACAGTAGCAGTCCAAACGGGCTTTTAAAAACTTTAATTACTTTTTTAGCCTTACACGGGGGGCATCAATTTCTTCCTTCCTTCTTTTTTTCTTCCATAATTTTTTCTTCTCACTTTTTTTTCCTTCCTTTTCCCCTTCCATTTTGAAGCTCTTTTTCTTTTTTTTTTTTTTTTTTTTATAAACTTTTCTCTTCTTTCACCTTCTTCAGTTCCAACGGGTAGCTGCTATGATTCTTCTGTGCACCCATCATCTCCTCCTCTGGTAAGTGCTACGGTTGTCTTGTGCTTCCTTTCCCCCTTCTTTGATGAAATGGTTGTAATAAATAAATTTATTGCTTGGGGGTTTGCTGAGACTATTTTCTTTGGCAAAGAGTTTGTATGATTTTAGGACTTTTTTTGTGGTCATAACTCACATCCATGAATACTTTTGGTTCCCCCTTCAATGCACCATTTTTTCCTTCTTTCTGCTACTTTTTGTTTTCTTTTAAAGATAATATATAAAGTCAAAGGTTTTATGATGGTGGTTGTGACAGACAAGGTTTTATTAGTTCACCTACAAGCTTTTTAAGCAGTAGGAGTAGATGTATATCATGGCTATCTCCTCTTTTTCGATGTTATAGACTGCTGGTGTTCACCCCTTACATAATGAATAGCCATGATAATGGAGGGAAACTGGCAGGAAATGTCAGTAAAGGAAAACACTTTTACATTCTAAATTTTCCATCGATATCCAATTGTGAGCTTTGAATTGTATTTTGCTGTGTTGCTTGATATATGTTAGCTTGCTTACACATTATGTTTACAGTTGTATTTTTATAGATTAAAAATATGCACATGACTAGTATGATTATTTGTTCAGGATTACATAGGTGCAATGGATGGTACTCATATTGCCCCTATTCTTCCATTAAATTAACAAATTCCCTACATTGGAAGAAAATGTATCCCAACTCAAAATGTTATGGCGGTGTGTGATTTTAATATGTGTTTCACTTTTGTCATGGTTGGATGGGAAGGGTCGGCGCATGACACTACAATATTTTTTGATGCAATTCGAGATTCAAAATACAAATTTCCGCACCCACCAAATGGTAAGCTATTTCATTTATTTTTTTTAAATAATAAAGTATAAATTCTTTAATTGATAATTTAAAAAATAAATAATTTTTGAATTAATTGTTTGTTATATTATGATATGTAGGAAAATATTATCATGTTGATTCTGGATATCCTCAAATGAAAGGTTATCTTGGACCATATAGAGGCCAGTGATATCATTTACCTAACTTTCGTAGAGGTAGACCGATAGCTGGTAGAGAAGAGATATTCAACCATTCACATTCATCATTACGCAGTGTCATTGAATGAATGTACACCCATTAACCCTAAATCGTCGTCGGAACAGAATTACAGGGTATTACCAGACATATCGGACAACTTACAAATAATAAATAAATAATTGATGAACATACTATAAAATAATCATAAAATTCCTTAATTGGACCCTCGAGGCTCAAAATATTTATTAGAAGAGAATTGGGACTTGTTTTGGTGCTCCGTAGATTTTTCGTAAATTTTTTTCGAACGCGATATAAGCCCCTTTATAAACATCTAACATTCCTGCAAATTTAATCCGCAACAAAAACAATTTATACTCAAATTCACTTAAATCATAATCATTTCATCAACATATTAATTCAATAATTAAACATTCTTAATATTATTCAAAATTTACTAATAACTTTATTCATTTTTTTCATTCAAACATAATGTAAAATTTTATAATATACTCTCTACCATTTTATTAAACTAATATCAAAACATAGTATATATATATATATATATATATATATATATATATACAACCAATATTACGAGCATATACATATAACCTATACAGCACATAGTACATGCCACTTTTACCAAAAGAGGAGAATTACATCATCGAGTTTATACTGAGGTCGGGATCGATCTGGATGCTGAATCAGGACCTTAATTTCTACTAACCTGCGCACGGAAACAACCGTACGCTGAGTATTTCATACTCAGTGGTATTACTATAAGTCAAATTATAAATAACCAAATAAATTTCACATAATCAATCATATAATACATGAACACTTATTATCTTAATTTATACACCACTTTCATTCCATATCAATATCAAATCAATTTAATCATTTCATTCTCATTTCTCAATTTCATCACATATCACTTTATATGCCTCAATTTTTCTTTTTCACATTGTTTACCCCCATTAACAAGACTCGGACCTTAGCGGATACACGAATCCAACCAAACACACCAGAATGACACCCAGTGCCTCATCGGATAGTTCGAAGCAATAAAGTGATACCCAGTGTCTCATCGGCCAAGCCGAAGTAAAGTGGTACCCAGTACCTCATCGAATCTATCCAAAGTGAAATAATGACACCCAGTGTCTCATCGACTCAAGGTCGAAGTATCCCTGAACTCTTCCAATCCTATGGCATGCCAACTATATCCGACTCAGGCCGACTAGTTAATAGGGACTTTCAATTTATAGTTCATATCACTTTCAATTTCAATTTCACTTATTAAATATAAATATCGAAATAAACATTAAATAATGAATAATTTAAATTATAGTAATACAAACTCGAATTTCGCGATTACTCCTTGATAACTTTCTCCTTTCCTTTTTGTGCCAATGCTTCGGGTTCTTTGCTAGCTACAAAAATAATAATAACAATAATTTACACTATTAATTACAGCACTAATTTATAATAATAATTGAATTTCTATCCAATTTATACCTTAATTCCAATTTAATCCTAATTAACTTATTTATTTTTTTCTAACTCAATTCATACTTTATTTTTATTCAATTTCCTTCCATATTCTACTTAACTATCTAATGTTCATAATAAAACCCTAATTTAAAATTTCTTTCAATTTAATCCCTCTATCACAAAACTTATAGCTTCTTTTACAATTTAATCCCTTTATCAATTCTAACTTGAAATTCATTCAATTAAATCCCTAATTCACTATTTTGTTCAACATGAACTATGTTCAAAAACCTTAAAACTTCCAAGAACTCAACTTAATTTCATCAAAACTTTGTTCTAAAGCTTCTAAAATATCTAATTTAAGAGAAAATGACTTAATTGACTTACCAATTAAAGATTAAAACTTCAAAATCCTAGTTTCCCTTTTTTCTTTTTCCTTCCCTTTTCTTTCTCCCCTGTTTCATTTGAGCCTCTATTCTTCCTTCTTTTGTTTCTTTTTTTTTCTTTCTTTATTCTTTTATTTATTATATATATATATATGTGTGTTAATAATAATAAAATAATACCAATTAAATAATAATTTATATTATTATATTTTAATATTAATTAATAATAAATTAAAATCAAGAAAAAATCTTCAGATTTTTTTCTCTGTTTGCGGCCTCAATTTATGCAATAGGCATAATTTCCATTTTAGTCCATCTTTCTTTCTTTTAATCTATAATTAGACTTTCACCCTTTATTTAATTTAATCCTTTTTAATAATTACTCTAAATTAAACTAAATTCACCTAATCAAAGCCTAATTAAACACACTACTAAACTCATAATTACTCCTAATAATTATTTACGAACTCGGTTTACTAAGACGGAGGCCCTATAACTCACTTTTTCCGGTGCCCATGAATTTAGGTCATTACAACGAACTTTTGGTGTTCTGAAAAAAAATGATTCATTTTAAGGGATATGCCAAGTTATAATTTTAAAAAGCAAACGATGATTGTTGTTGCTACATTGACGATACACAATTTTATCCGAAAACATGCCGGTTGAAATGATGCAGATTTTATGGAATACGAAAATATTAACAAGGCATATGAGGATATTATTGATCCAGAAGATATGTATGATGGAGAAAGTGATAATGATTATAGTGGTGAATCAAACAATTCAAGTAGTCTTGAAATGGAATTGATAAAAGATGTTATAGCTTCTAGTTTAATGAATTCACTTTGAATTGTAAATGCTAATGTAAAATTTTTGATGATGTATTTGGTATATAAATATTACCCTTTTTTAAAACTTTAATCCAAATGCATGTAATATTTTAATTTGTTAGGTTTATATTTTCTATATTATGTTAATATCTAATATGAGTTATATATTCAAATTAAATTTTAAAATAAAATAATACAAATGTATTAAAATCATTAATTAAAAATTGAAAAATATTTTATAAAATAATACAACTATGCTAATATTTAAATATAAATATTTAATGATTATATTTAAATATTTAAAAGATAATTTATATAATCTAATTAACTTTTTAAATAATTAATATTAATTACTTAGAAATATTTAAAATTAATATTTCATATATTAAAATATTAACAATAAGTTATAATAAATTATTTTTATATTCTTGCTAAAATATCATAATATTAACTAATTTGAACATTATTTAAATGCATAATTATTACTTTATAATTTCATGTCTAAAATAGATATTTTATTTCTCAAAAACACTTTTTGATAGCAATCCTAAACAATCAAATCTTTAATCAAACTTTTCAAAAGTACATATCAAAAGAACTTTTCCACCATACTTTTCAAAAACACTTTTTAAAAGCAATGCTAAACTATCTTTTAATCACACTTTATGTTAGCCATGTGTCTATGGACAAATTTTTTTCATAATGAGGGTGTCTATGGTTTAATTTCTAGTGATGGCAATAGAGCAGGGCAGGGCGGGTCGGGTTTTTGCTAGCTTCTATCCCGAGTCGATACTCTGCCGTCATGTCCCGATCCTGACTCGATTTTAAGCCTAAAATAATTTAATCCGTCTCGAATTCAAACTCGAAAATTAATTGTATACTCGATCCCAATCCGACTTGACTTGAATTTAAAATTTTTATTTAAAATTATGATTAATTAAATTAAAAATATTTTAAAAAACATGCTTGGGATGACTGAGTAAAAGAAAATTCATCATAGAAGAAAAAAATAAGGAAGGGAAATTTGAGGGAGACTTGGAAAAATAAATTAAAAAGAGAAGAAAAAGAAATTAGTGTGGAATGGGAGTAAATGTGGTAAAAGAGACAGTTGATTTCGGTTTTTTTTTTTTTTTTTTTTTATCATCTTACTAATCTTTTCGTTGCAGGTATTCTCTAAAAAAATAAACGTCTGATAATGAAATATGCTTCATTTTCATTGACGGAAATCAAATCCCCATTTCATGATTAAAAGATAAGTAAACAACCACTACACTTCGTGATTATCCAAAATTTACGATTAAGCTAAGCAAAACAATAACAAAATTTGATCGGAATCTTATCTCAATCTTATAACTTGCGTTTAGGGCTACGTTTCAATGATAAATTAAACAAAGTTTTATCGGAATCTTATCTCAAAAACAAAACCAAACTTCTATATAGTCGACCCATTTTAAGTGATCTGATTTTGTGACAGATTAAATATAATAAATTCTTATACAATTATTGAACTGTTAATTTTAATTCTTATACAATTATTAATAATTATTAGTTTTAGACAGATCGATACAGAATTTATCTTGCGATTCGGATTTTATAGAAAATTTATAATTATAAGTGAAAATTCAATTTCAAAATTAAATGTAGTTCATTTAATGTTTCTTATTAATTATAAGCCAAACTCTTATTAATTAAATGTTAAAGAAAAGTAGATAAAATAATATGTGATTTATTATATGTCACATCAAACGTGTGCTAGATATATGTAATTTAAGTAAATCCCGTATTTTTCTACTAAAATGTATGCACGTGATTTATTATTTTTGTCGATTGAGTCTTGACTCGATTGATACGAGCATTTTTGTTATTGTAGGAAAGTATGGGTTTAAGTTCACTGAAATGCATTATCTTTTTATTTATGGATTAAGAAAGGATTATGGATAATTTTGGACATCATCTCAATTTTAAATATTATAAATATTAAAATAACTCATTATGGGGGTTAAATTGATGGAAAAGAATAAATTGCTTCCAACCTTATGATACATAGGCATTCTAGGTATTTATTCTATTAATTGAAAATATCCTCATTAAACTAAATATTTATTTGTAATAATTAATAATTATTATACAATTATTAATTATTATTAATTTTAGGCGGATCGATACGTAATCTATGGGCGATTCGTGTTTTGTCATCCTTATAAATAACACCTAGTTCAACGATGGTACTACATACCAATTCAAAAGCTTCATTATGCAAGGCAGTCCATTTGAAGGATTCGAATTTGAAGCATATATGGCCATGAAGGCCAAACAAATTAACGAAATGCTTGAAGAAGCAATACCATTGCGACATCCATTAAAAATGAATGAAGCAATGAGGTACTCTCTTCTAGGTGGTGGCAAACGTGTACGTCCCGTTCTTTGTATTGCTTCATGTGAACTTGTAGGAGGTGATGAATCATTAGCAATGCCAATAGCTTGTGCTATAGAAATGATGCATACAGCATCATTAATCCATGATGACCTTCCTTGTATGGACAACGATGATCTTCGAAGAGGTAAACCAACAAACCACAAAGTTTTCGGTGAATCAACTGCCGTTCTTGTTGGTGATGCACTCATTTCCCTTACTTTCGAACGCATTGCTTGTAACTCAAATAACGTTTCACCAGATCGTCTGGTTCGAGTTGTTGCCGAGTTAAGCTCAGCAATAGGACCAAAAGGGCTTGTGGCGGGTCAAATTATGGATATGGAGAGTGAAGGGAAAGTAGTGAGCTTGAAAGAATTAGAGTACATTCATGTTCATAAAACAGATAAGCTATTAGAAGCTTGTGTGGTTTGTGGGGTAATAGTAGGGGGTGGAAATGATAAAGATATTGAAAAGGTTAGGATATATGCAAGGTGTATAGGGCTGTTATTTCAAATGCTGGACGATATATTGGATGTGACTAAGTCATCAATGGAGTTGGGGAAGACAGCAGGCAAGGACTTGGTTAGTAGTAAGGCAACTTATCCAAAGGTGATGGGTATTGATGAGGCTAAAAACTTTGCTCACCGTTTGATGAATCAAGCTGTTCAACAGCTTGCCTGTTTTGATACTGCAAAGGCTGCTCCATTGTATCCTTTGGCATATTATATTGCTAGTCGACAGAATTAATTACTTGTATTTATGTAGGTAAAAGTATCGTGCATGTCTCTCTTATTCCTGTTTGAAGCTTCCCATGTTTCCATATTTACCACTACCTATTGTCTTTCTTCTTGTTAGCAGAAAGATGTTGATTTAATGCAGATGTTGAATTTTGATGTCTATCAATTTTTGATCTCATGGTCGAGAATTTTTTCAAATATATAAGCTATTTGTTTGGATTATATCAATAATCAACTAATTTGAAATAATTACCATGTACATTTTAAGACTAATTATTAATAAATCATACTTGTAGATGGGACAAGAGAGGTAAACTGGAAAGGAGTTGACTATTATAATAGATTAATTGACTATTTACTAGAAAAAGATACGTGTATATATATATATATAGATACATACACAAGTTAAGCATAGTTAATATAAGATTTTCAATGGCTCGATGCAAGAAAATACTTAAATTTGGAACAAATAAATGATACATAAAAAAATTATAGCTATGCTTTCGCAAGTCACGTGAAATTTACAACCTATAGCATGAACGTAGGAATCACTCCACATGCGAATTTGCATCATTACGATTTGCCACTAGCACTTTAGGAAAAATATTTAGATTTGCTGAACAGACAAGTTATGTAAGTGCAAAAACAATCAATATTTTTCAAAGAGAAAAGCTAATTTAAATTGGAAAATTATTTTGCTATGATTTGAATTTTGTAGTTCGGATTTTGTTGATTGTGCACAGTTTTGTTTCAAGTTATTTGATAATAGAGTAAAGACTTGTATGGCATTCAATGAACAGAAAGTGGTTGCTGCCCTTGGTTTTGACAATAGCATCAACCCTCCTAATAGATGTTCAAAGCAATTTGGAAATTGCACTAATAGAAACTCTGCCATTGAGCCTTATATTGTAGTACTTTATTTGATTTTAAGTCATGTGAAAGCTGTTAAAAGATATCGTAAAAAAATATCAAGTAATTATCTAGAAATCATTGTTTTTATTTATGTAGATGTATAATATACTTATTTGAATGAATTTGATGAGCTTTTTTATCAGGCTAAACAAAATGGAAGAATATGTATTTTCTTAGATTTTGTTTGGTACGAACCTCTAACAAGATCTAAAATTGACAATTATGCTGCACAAAGAGTAAGAGACTTTCATATTTGGTGGTAAAAATCTTTGATGAATAGACAAATTAATCAAACTATACAAATGCTGGTATGTTATCGAAAAGATAATAAATGAAATATTTTTCATCCAAAAGACTAAAAATATATCAACCTCTCCTCATTGTTTAACTTCATTTTCTTTCAAAAATTCATATCCAAAACATATTTTTATTGAAATATAGTCTTCAAATTCTTGTGAATTTAATTTTGTAGGTTTTTGCACCGTTTAGTTTATGGAAAATATTCAAGGATAATGCAAGAAATTGTAATAGAAAGACTTCTAAAATTAACCAAAAGTGAAGTGGAGAAAATGAAAATTTTATTTGATGTTCTTTATTTGAACCATTATACTTCATATTACATATACAAACCGCATCAATCTCTATCCAATATGACTGGTTACCAATAAGATTAAAATGTTGAGTTTGCTTGTAATTTCATATTTTTTTCCATCCTATTTTTTTTTTTTTTTTTATTGTTTCCATACTATGAACTAGCTAATTTATGTTTTAATTTAACAGATGAATGCAATGGTGTACCAATCGATCGCAGATACTTATTTTGCAATCGTAAGTGAAAATTCAATTACAAAATTAAATCCAATTCATTTATTGTTTCTTATTAATTATAAACCAAACTCTTGTTAATTAAATGTTAAAGAAAAAGATAAAATCCAACACCTAACCTATAAAACCAAAAGGTTGAAAATATGTGATTTATTATATGTCACATCAAACATGGGTTAGACTTATGTAATTGAAGTCAAATTTGTATTTTTTTTATCAAAAAGTATGTGATTTATTATTTTTGTCGAATGAGTTTTAATTTGATTAATATGAACGTTGTTGTTAATGTAAGAAGACGTAAGTTTGAGTGTGTTGTAGCACATTATCTTTTTATTTATCAGTTGAGAAAGAGTTATGAATAGTTTTAAGCATTATGTCAATTTTAAATATTATAAAAATTAAAATACCTCGTCATTTTTTATGAATTACTCCTTATCTTATAGTTTATTAATTAAAATAGTTATAACTATCATCAACTGTCCTTATTTATTTACTTTCTAACAATATAGGGGTTAAATTGATGGAAAAGAATAAATTGCTTCCAACCTTATGATACATAGGCATTCTAGGTATTTATTCCATTAATTGAAAATATTCTCATTAAACTAAATATTTATTTATAATAATTAATATTTATTATTAATTTTAAGCCGATCGATACATAATCTATGAGGGATTCGTGTTTTGTCATCCTTATAAATAACACCTAGTTCAACGATCGCACTACATACCAATTCAAAAGCTTCATTATGCAAGGCGGTCCATTTGAAATATTCGAAGTTGAAGCATATATGGCCATGAAGGCCAAACAAATTAACGAAATGCTTGAAGAAGCAATACCATTGCGACATGCATTAAAAATGAATGAAGCAATGAGATATTCTCTTCTAGCTGGTGGCAAACGTGTACGTCCCGTTCTTTGTATTGCTTCATGTGAACTTGTAGGAGGTGATGAATCATTAGCAATGCCAATAGCTTGTGCTATAGAAATGATGCATACAGCATCATTAATCCATGATGACCTTCCTTGTATGGACAACGATGATCTTCGAAGAGGTAAACCAACAAACCGCAAAGTTTTCGGTGAATCAACTGCCGCTCTTGTTGGTGATGCACTCATTTCCCTTACTTTCGAACACATTGCTTGTAACTCAAATAACGTTTCACCAGATCGTCTGGTTCGAGTTGTTGCCGAGTTAAGCTCGGCAACAGGATCAAAAGGGCTTGTGGCGGGTCAAATTATGGATATGGAGAGTGAAGGGAAAGTAGTGAGCTTGAAAGAATTAGAGTACATTCATGTTCATAAAACATCTAAGCTATTAGAAGCTTGTGTTGTTTGTGGTGTAATAATAGGGGGTGGAAATGATAAAGATATTGAAAAGGTTAGGATATATGCAAGGTGCATAGGGCTGTTATTTCAAGTGGTGGATGATATATTGGATGTGACTAAGTCATCAATGGAGTTGGGGAAGACAGCAGGCAAGGACTTGGTTAGTAATAAGGCAACTTATCCAAAGGTGATGGGTATTGATGAGGCTAAAAATTTTGCTTACCAATTGATGAATCAAGCTGTTCAACAGCTTGCTTCTTTTAATACTGCAAAGGCTGTTCCATCGTATCATTTGGCATATTATGTTGCTAATCGACAGAACTAATTACTTGTATTTATCGATATGTAACTGGAATAAAAGTTTCTTGGTGTATCACATGTACCTCATGTAATATTAACTGGAACAAAAAAAATCTAAATTAATAGTACTGAGCAGCCATGAATGAGTTGAAGGCTTTGGTTGTTCCATAAGTGCCTTTCAAAGCTTCTCCCCATAGGCTATAACATAGTATTGTAATTACATGGCCAGGCAGCAGCTGCTTCTCAAACTTCAAGGCTTTTGTTTCTTTACTCTCTGGGTCATGCATGGATGCATTAATGCTCCACTTGGCTGATGCAGTGATGCCTCTGCTGGTTTGGGTTCACCGCCGAGCCCCTGACTCACTATATCATCGTCTTGTTTTGTTCATATTCTTGTTGTGCTCTATGTCAAGTCTTTTTTCTGGTTGGACTCTATGAACCCTATCCCTTATCTCACTGACCATCATGAGAATCACCAATTTAAACGAATCATCATCATCATACTCTGCATGCCAGCTCTATGCGAAAACCCTACCTGGTATATATAAAAGTTTCAAAACCCTGTAGTTGTTGATGTCTGTTGGATTTGCAAATATCCATGCATCCCCATATGTGTGTTTGTATATATATATATATATATAGTTGAAGGCCTTTGAAGCCATTGTCTTCGTCACTGTTCATGACCCACGTGGTCGGCTCAGTTTTTGTGGCAGCAACAACAGTGTTCACGTCATTCATATACCGTTGCAATGTAAAAGGACCATAATTATTCCAATATAGTAATAGTAAAGTCGGTGAAGGGCAGCGTAGGCTACAGTATTATTACTTGGTTGAATTTTTCTATTAGTAGTTGTATTTTACAAATGTTATGAATTTAGTATTGTATTTAATTTAGTTATTTTAAATATTTGTGTTTTTAAAATTTTAAATTTACAGTATTCACATAACGATAATTATTAAATTTATTGTTCTATGTTATTTACAGAATCTGACATGCCAACATATTATTATTTGTGTAATATCATATTAACTTGTTATTTCTAGATATTACTTTCTAAAAATCCAATTAATGGACTAATAACTATCCTTTGTGTTAAGACTAAAATTTCAAAATCTAAAAATTTTAAGGTCTTAAAATGATTCGATTGGAAAATATAAACTAAATCCACGAACGAACGCATAGTACGGAAATAGTGATCGAGTTTCATCAAATGGATTTAATTGCTACGATTTGGGTCCAAACTAAAATTTTAAATTTTGAAAAGTACAGGAACTAAATTTGATCAATTCAAAGAGTATAGGAACTGAAATTGATAAAATTAAACTATAAGGACTAATTTCACTACGTTTACAATGTGCGGGGACTAATAGTAAAATTTAGCCCATATTACTTCCTACTGCAATGTAAAAGCTAGTCAAACATGGAAAGTCCTGGTTTTAGGGCTGTGTTATCCAGGAATAATGAAGAGCTACTTAGGATTTAATAATTATTCCTAGAAGGATGGAATACAAAAATGTTCATTGTCTTCGTTTTGTTTTTATTATTAATTTATTAATTTTTCCAATTTATCATTAAATATTTCTAAAATTTTTGATCACTTTCTCATTAATTGCCATTAGATTGGTGACGGAAGGTTGATGTAGGTTTTTTATTAGTCTAATAACAAATTAACCCTCTAATGTTTAAACATTCAATCGATTTGGTTTTAACTATAAAATATTCAACAAATTTAGCTCTCAGTGTTTACAAAATTCATCATTTTAGTTCGAATTCTAAAAAATTCAATAAATTTAGCCCTCAAAAGTTGCAAGATTTATCAATTTAGTTCTAATCTAAAAATTCAATAAAATTTATCAATTTGCTTCCTCAAAATTTCCAAAATTTTTTTATTTTAGTAATTCTAAAAACTTTAATAAATTTAGCACTCAAAATTTGCAAAATTTATTAATTTAATTCTAAGTCTAAAAATTTACAAAATTTATCAATTCACTTCTTTGCGACATTTAGCTCTCCAGTAATCTCGTTCACCTTATGGTCATCTATAAGGAACGCCTCAAAAACGTACCTTAGAAAAAGAAAAGCAAAAGGTATGCAAAGAAACTCAAGTAAAACATCGATGTAACATTCCTTACCCAGACAGTTGACAACCCTAAGTAAGTGGCACCACATTTGATGCTCGAAAGCAACTTTGATGCTAAATGAAATTGTTTTCTCTTTGTGGCTATTTCTTATTTTGATGCTAAATGATGTGATATGACTTGCAACAGGACACATTGCAAATAATGATACTGGTGAAGTTTCTACTGATCAATACCAGCGCCATAAGGTTTCTTTTTATTTAGCATTCCATTACAAGTAAAGCTTTCGTTTTCTTATTCCTATCTGAAGCTTCCCATGTTTCCAATTTTATCATACCTATTGTCATTCTTCTTGTTTGTAGGAAAATGTTGAATTTTGACGCATATCGATTTTCGATCTCATGGTCGAGAATTTTTTCAAGTATATAAGCTATTTGTTTTTATTATATCAATAGTTAACTAATTTGAAATAATTACCATATAAATTTTAATACTAATTATTAAAAAATCATACTTGTAGATGGGACAGGAGAGATAAACTGGAAAGGAGTTGACTACTATAATAGATTGATTGACTATTTGCTAGAAAAAGATATGTATATATATAGTTACATACACATGTTGAGCATAATTAATATAAGATTTTCAATGGCTCGATAAAAGAAAATACTTGAATTTGGACCAAACAAATGATACATAAAAGAATTATAGCTATACCTTCACAAGTCGTGTGAAATTTGTAACTTGTTGTGGCATGAACGCAGGAATCACTCCACATGCAAATTTGTATCACTACGATTTGCCACTAGCACTTCAGGAAAAATATTTAGGTTTGCTGGACAAACAAGTTATGTAAGTCCAAAAACCATCAATATTTTTCAAAGAGAAAAGTTAATAGTCGAGAAATTTTGCTTAAATTAGAAAATAATTTTACTATGATTTGAATTTTGTAGCCAGGATTTTGTTGATTATGCAGAGTTTTGTTTCAAAACATTTGGTGATAGAGTGAAGACTTGGATGACATTCAATGAACCAAGAGTGGTTGCTGCTCTTGGTTTTGACAATGGCATCAACCTTTCTAATAGATGTTCAAAACAATTTGGAAACCGCACTGATGGAAACTCTGCCACCGAGCCTTATATTGCAGCACATCATTTGATTTTAAGTCATGCTGAAGCTGTTAAAAAATATCGTGAAAAATATCAAGTAATTGTCTAGAAATTGTTTTTTTTATTATATATATTTAAAATGTCTAACATACTTATTTGAATGAATTTGATGAGTTCTTTTTTTTAGGCTAAACAAAATGGAAGAATAGGTATTTTCTTGGATTTTGTTTGGTACGAACCTCTAACAAGATCTAAAGCTGACAATTATGCTGCACAAAGAGCAAGAGACTTTCATATTGGGTGGTAAAATCTTTCATTGTATAAATGCTGATATGTTTTCAAAAATATAATAAATGAAACATTTCTCATCCAAAAGATCGAAAATATACCATGTCCTCGTTAACATATTGTTATTGAAGTATAGTCTTCAAATTTTGTGAATTCAACTTTGTAGGTTTTTGCACCCTCTAGTTTATGGAAAATATCCAAGGACAATGCAGAAAATTGTAAGAGAAAGGCTTCCAAAATTCACCAAAAGTGAAGTGGAGAAAGTGAAAAACTCATTTGATGTTCTTTGTCTGAACCATTATACTTCGTACTACATATACGAACCGCATTAACCTCCATCCAATGTGACTGGTTACCAACAAGATTGGGATGCTGAGTTTTCTTGTAATTTCATCATATTTTCTATCCATTTTTTTTGTTTCCATACTATGAACTAATTTATGTTTTCATTTAACAGATGAACGCAATGGTGTGCCAATTGGTCGTCGGGTAATTATTGTGCAATTATGTCAAATTTAATGTATCAACTATTAATACTTTTTACAAAACAGTAAGTGTGATTATGTCAATTTTAATATATCAACTATAAATTTTTAATATATAAAAGATATTATGCTTGATATTGACTTTGGTGGCGAATTTAATATGTTTATCTCAAAAATGAAAAATTGATGGCATTTTCAGTCTTTAATATTGTTAATCATGTCAATTCTAGCTCAAGTGTTAATGTTGACTTTTAAGAAATGCAGGCCCACTCTGAATGGTTATGTACAAAGCAGTAACGTATGTAAAAGAAAGTTATGGAAGCCCTAATATAATTCTCTCCGAAAATGGTGAGACAACAAATATTTCAACTCTAATATGATTTTTTTTTGTTTGTCCTTTTTTTTTTTTTAAAAGCAAATGTATCTAATTATTATTTTGTTTTGTTAATTAATGGCAGGAATGGATGATCCCGGCAATCTCACATTTCCTGAATCGTTATACGATATTAATAGAGTAAACTTTTATAGAAGTTACTTGAAGGAATTGAAAAGAGCTATGGATGATGGAGCAAATGTTACGGGCTATTTTACTTGGTCAATTTTAGACGATTTTGAATGGTTATTAGGATATACCTCGAGATTTGGTTTGGTGTATGTTGATCACAATGATCTCAAGAGATATCCCAAACTCTCCGCATATTGGTTCAAGCAAACATTTTGTGGTGAAAAATGTCCTTTAATTAGCTATATTATTTTGACAAACTTTAGTTGCAACATAAGTAAAATAAATTCAACAATAACCCCATGACTTTGTCTATAAAAATTATGGTCACCAAATATTGTAATTCTATTTTATTTAGTATTTGTGAGATTCGACTCTATCCCCCTACGATGTTTAATCTATTATTAGGTGTAATATAATTAAGTTAGTGCATTCAACATCATCATGGATGGATGCAAGATTTTAGTCCAAATTTATGGATCTTACTAAATCTAAAATTAAACGGTCCAAATTAAAATGATTATGTTTGTAGCACCTCTTAAAATTTCTCGGTCTTTTAAATCATGTGGTTTTAGAAAAATATAAAAAATAAATAAAATTTTGAGAATGTGTATTTGTATAATATTGTTGGGATAAAATAGATACCAATAAAATTTAATAATAGAGTTTAGCATGAAATATTGAGAATGAAGGATTAAATTGCAAAGAATGAAAAAATTGAGAGACTAAAGTATAATTATAATATTTTGTAAAAAGTGAGATGTTAATACAATTAGACCATGGTTACAAGATATATTTTCCATGAGATAATTATTATATTGGACACATAATGTAGTTATAGTGTTTATTTAATTTTTACTGTGCAATATTAAGTATTAATTATTATTGATTCCTTAATTCCATAGTGTAACATACTTCACATAAAATTTTAAATAGTGACGGATTCATTCATGCGTACAACGGGTGTTTGTTAAGAGAATTAATTATAAATTAAAATAAGAGTGATGACCTCAACTTCAATGTAGCACTCACTAGCGAGAATAGTGTTTATATAGAATAGTGGATATCCTAAGGTTCATTCTTTTTTAAAGTCACGTATCATCATTCATTGCATGTAAAATTTACTTGAAAGTTGTATTTGTAAATAGTGATTAATGAAAAACTATAAATTAGATAAGTGTAAATCACAGTTATTAAACTGTTAGTAAGTTTACGTTTTGATCACTCAACTTAAAAAAGTTACAAAATAGTCACTGAATTAGTCGAAAGTTTTCATGAAACAACTTTAAATGTCGCGAATCTGCAGACGAAAATCCAAATAGCTTTTTTCTTTGATATCCGTCCTCCGAGACTTACTATCAAATCAACTTGGATTTCAGGTAAATTCTGCTATTTGTCAATGGGCATCGATCAGCCATTTGGATCGTCAGATCGTCGCTTGAACATCGCTAGCTGGATTTTAAAAGAAAAACTTAACAATTCATTTACTTAAATAAAAACCTTTAAATAGTTCAATAATAAAAACGTAAACTTATTAATAATTTAATAATATCGAGTGCAACTCACCCATTAAAAATTATGAAATAAAAAAAGTATTTGATTGGTGACTCGTCAAAATTTGTGATCACTAGCTGAGAAGTAGCCATCTCTTTACTTGAAAGATGAATTGTGACAATAACATTACATTGCCATGTCCACCATTATTGGTGCACCATCACAGGTCCTTACTCCACGATTAGAAGAAATAGATCTCAGGTACATTAAGATATAAGGCTGAAACTTCAAATTTGATTCGAAAATTGATTCATAAGTGTTTCAAAATTGGATTGGATCGGTGGATCGTTTAAACCGTTTGGATTAAAAATTGATTTGGGTATTGGTTCGGAGATAAGAGTTGAACTGATTGATCCGTAAATCCATACAAATGAATTGAATTGAGTTAAAAAAATCAATTGAATCGATTTTTCTCTATTTTGTAAATATTTTTTTTTTCTATTTTTATGAATATTTAATAATTTAGTTAATCGAATTGGATGAACTGGTTAAATAGAGATCGATGGCATATTCGGTTTAATCATTTATTTGATTCTAAAACCCTTAATAAAAATCATGAAACCCAAAATACCCACACTTATAAAAGAAATCCAAGTGAGAGAAAGAAGTAAGAAAGAAAATATAAAATAAAAAAGATATATATAAAGAGAAAATAATATTTATTTTGTCCTTTTACTTAATTTTACAACGTGATGATTTTTAATTGGATATTTAAAAAATAAATTTAATGGTTGAACTAATATAAGTACCAACTTGAAAAAAAAAAAAATTAAGTAGCACTTATAATTAAAAAAATATTTAGATATCAAAATATAAAAAAAAAACAATATAATTTAAGTATCAATTTTTAAATTTTAGGGTTATAATTTACTCAATTAAGTTAGTATTTTATTAATCTGTCGTATCAATTCAATTAAAATTTTATAGATATAATTATATATTTTATATATAATATTTCGATGTATGTAAGCATTATGTCATTAATGACATCATACGTTATAAGTTGAATGTACGGCTTGCTTTCTTTTAATGACGTGAAATATTTGGAGTAAATAGTAGTTTAAGCATCAAAGTTTACCAAAAATAAATTTAGGGTAAACTATATTTAGAATTATTGAATTATTAGTAAGTTCACATTTTAGTCATTTAATGTCAAAAAATTACAAAATGATCATACTCTTCGAAAGTTTTTATTTAAATTATTGAATTGTTAAAGTCGTCGCTATATGGCCTTCTATGTCCTCTCCTCCAACATCAATCGAAAGGGTAAACTTCCTCTTTTCTTCTACAGTTTAGTTTTTCCATCAAACAATTTTGAACGTCACTAATCTACAAACCAAAATCCGAACAATTTTCTTCTCCAATCTTTGATACTGACCATCAGATCAGCTTGGATCTGATTTTTTTTTCTATCGTTGTGTGTTGTTCCATCATATTGATCATCAAATTGTCACTCAAAACTCGTTAGTCATACTTTTAAAAAACTTAAAGTCTAATAAATTAAATGAAAACATTCGAATAGTTTTGTGACTATTTTATAACTTTTTAAAATTGAATCATGAAAGTGTAAACTTACTAATAGTTTAACAGCTTTGGGTGTAATATACCCATAAATTTAAATATTAATGTAAGAAGAAGATATTATTTATGAATAAAGACAATAAATAATAATTAAAAAAGATAATTGAAAAACGACGGCGTTTAGGGTCCTTTTGACAGAGTGAAAATCACCGAACAAGTGGTCAAATAAGAGAACAGAGTAGCAACCGTGCCTCTCATAACGGAACACCTTCAATATATTATATTTTTAAAAAAATAAAAAGGGAAAACTCAACGAACGGTGTTGATAAAACCTGGTTGGCTCAGCAGATCTGATCTGAGTCGACTTATCTTTTTCCTTTCTTCTCCAGCGTCCGATTTTCCCTTGAAAATCCAATCTCTTTCACTCCCGCCCTTTTCCATTTTTCTTTTTAATCAATTTCAATTTTTCCCCACTTTCTGGTAATTTTCTCCCTTAGGGTTTATCATTTATGTTTAGAAACTTAGAGAGATTTTGATTTTAATTAATATTTATTATGATTTTCGATGATTTATTGGATGAGTTAGGATTCTTTATATGGCGACGTCGGCACCGGTTCCGGCGAGTCCAGGCGGCGGTGGAAGTCACGAGAGCGGCGGCGAGCAAAGTCCGAGATCCAACGTGCGAGAACAAGAGAGGTTTCTCCCTATCGCTAACATTAGCCGTATCATGAAGAAAGCTCTCCCTGCAAACGCTAAGATCGCTAAAGATGCTAAGGAGACGGTACAAGAGTGCGTTTCGGAGTTCATCAGCTTCATCACTAGCGAGTTCGATTCTTTTGCTTATTTTCTTTCTTTCTTTTGTTTTTCACTTTTTGATTAATTTTGGCTTTTTATTAACTGTTTTAGCTGACTTTTTTTAATTTCATCATAAGAAATTTATTTATTTTTAATTGTAAAATTGGGCATGAAATTGATGTGCAGAGCCAGCGACAAGTGCCAGAAGGAGAAGAGGAAGACAATTAACGGGGATGATCTTCTTTGGGCTATGGCAACTTTAGGGTTTGAAGATTACATCGATCCGCTTAAGATTTACCTTACCAAATATAGAGAGGTAATTATTCAAAACTTTTCTTTGTCATTTGATCCAATTTTCCCTTATGGTTATTTTGGATGTTTATTTGCGACCCTTTAATCTAAAGTAAAACTTATTATCATCCTATATGTTAGAGGCTGAATCGAATGACTTCGTAAAAACTAATAGATTTTCGTGTATATAGTTTAATGGGTATTTGACAATTATATAGTTAACAGTGAATGAACAAAAAGAAATTTATATAGAAAATTATCCATCTGAAAATAATGGCAAAGAAATTTGGCTTATGGATGGTGACATATATGAGATTTCATTTTTTTCCTCTGAAACCGAAGGGGCTCACTGGTTTTAAATAATTGTGTATTCTTTGACTTCTATATTGGTTTTGATAGCTAATTTTTTTATTACCTTGTATTGAACTGATTTTTGTTTTTTGGTGCGTATGTGTGGTTATTTTCATGGTCAATTTGGGTCACTGCAGATGGAGGTGAGTTAATGCTTTTTTCTAAAAATCAAGTTGCTAATCATTAAATATTATATTGCCTCATATTTGTCTCCTCTAAGCTACCTCTCTGACATGGCTTTGTTTTCCAAACTATGTTGTTTGGTAGGGTGATACAAAGGGCTCGGTTAAAGGTGGAGATACGTTTGCTAAGAAAGATGTCCAACCAGGTCCAAATGCCCAGGTAGGGTGTAAGGTGTTTTTTTTATTTGTTTGAAATTTCTCCTGCAGTCATTTAAGTTTTGTTCCTCACTCATGCATTCCACTTCTTTTGTTCCTTTCTTAAAAACAATGTCGTCCTACACAAATTATGCTATCTTTTTCTTTGATCTTTCTGGTAAACTAGACAAGCTTTGACATCTTATTCCATCTTCTGGTAAATAATTCTCACAGCTTGCTCATCAAGGTTGGTTCTCGCAAGGTGTTTACAATGGAAATTCTCAATCTCAAGTAATCTCTCTCTCTCTCCCCCTCCCTCCCTCCCTCCTTTTGTGCTGTGGAACATATTAATGCATAAACACACTAGTGACTCCTTACATATGGCAGTTTATGGTTATCCTTCCCCTTTTTGTTTGGCTTTGGTATCTCATATGGAAGCTTATGCTTGTCACCAATCATAACCTAGCCTTTCAAAGTACAAGTGGTGAACAGTTTTTTTTTTTGCTGAATGCTTGTCGCTTAACCTGATAATAAATAACCCAAGAACATTAGTTTGTCAATGAAACCTCAGAAAGTATCTTCACGGAGTTTAATAGTTATTTGAGTAGTGTACTTCCACTACATTTATTTCCAAACTATCCGTGATAATTCATTGTTGTTGTGCTGCATCATCTTCAATCAATTTTGCTTTAGGGTGTGCTTGGTTGAGTGAAAAGGGAGAAGGACCAAAAGATTAGAGCGGAAAAGTCGAAGCAAAATAAATTTTGAGCTTACTTGATAAGAAAGAAAAATGAGAGAAAAGAAAACAAGAAAGACGAGTATTTTCGATCATAATGCATAAAAACAAATCATTCTAAATTGGAATGACAAGAGTAGACAAAATGAGAGAGATATAAGTAAACATCATACAGTTGTTAAAATTTTCATTTTTCCATCTTTTCTACCAAGCACTCTAGTGAAAAGATATAAATAATGCTTATATCTTTCAATTTTCTGTCTTTTCGATGTTCTTTTCACCCTACCAAGCAAAGACTTAATGATATTACTTGATGATGTTTAAATTTTGGTTGATCAGTCCGGTTCTAATATCTTTCAACTTTTGTAGTCACAAGCCCATATGATGGCATCTGATGCCAGGCACTGAGAAAGAGACAAAATCCTACTTGAGCCAATTTCATCATCTAAATCTCATTGAACTATCATGTTTCAATGGTGGAAGAAACAGGTGTGAAAAACTGACATTTGTGATGGTTCAGATCATCCTTCACATGTAAGCTGTTAATATCAGTATGTTTGGAGTAGATTGAGTTAGTGTGATAGAAATGGTGTAACTGTTAAGAGGGTATTATTGTAGATTTGACCTCTTGTAGAGGACATAATATTGTGTTATTAATGACATTGTTTAGGGAACTTGGTAGTTTATGGTCATCATATATACAACTGAACAATTCAAGGTTCAAATACAATGTACAAAGTTTATTTATGTGATTGTTGATTTCTACTCGTTGTTGTCAAATTTGGTGATTGTAGATTTCTACTCTTTTATGGAATTTTATGATTTCTTATTGTTGCCAAATTTGGTGATTGTTTATTTCTACACTTTTATGTATCTCTACACTTTTATGTATCTCTTTTTTTATGGAATTATAAGATTTCTTATTGTGGAAAAAAATTGAAGGATAGAGAAATCATGAGTCAAACTCGAAAAGGATTAGTTTAGAATTTTTATTGGGTTACTTTTTGAAAAGTTTGGTTTGGAAAAAAAATATACTTTTGAAAATTGTTGTGCAAAATAAACGTGTAGCATTTATGTCAAAAAGTATTTTGAAAAGTAAAAAAGAAGTTGATTTAAATTTGTTAATATCATGATTCATGAATATAAATTTTAAATATTTTTAAATAATTAATATATTTAATTTGAACATATAAATCACATATTAGATATTAAAAGGGTAAATTATATCTATAGTTATTTAATTATTAGTAAATTTTTTATTTGATTCTTTTTCTATCATTCAACTATTTGAATTTTTTTTTCCCTTTATGGTCAACAACCGTTAAATTACCAGGGGAAGGATAAAGTAGTAGTTTTGAAAATTGGCATAATAGTAACTTTAATCCTCAAAATTTATACATTGTATCAATTTAGTCTTGTTTAGAAGAAATAATTTAACAAACATTTTAACTTTTCACAACATTTCTTATAAAATTTTAATCAAACAAGCCCTAATTACATACAAACGTATACTAATTACATATATTTTCCTTCACCACACATATTTATTACATTCTTTATTTCAAACCAATCATTTATTATTTTGACCCCAAGCTTAGCCAAATTCCCATTAATATGTACAGCTACTTGGTAATGCTCCCAATGTATGATTTCGTAATCTTTAACATGCTTGAAAAGTCTTGGTCTTTCCTCATTCACTAGACCTTCTTTAACATGCTATGAATCTCACACATAAACAGTAAAATGAACTAATTATTTTAAACTTGTGCAGTATGAAGTGCTCTCATACCTCTTTGGTAATGCTCCCAATGTATGATTTCGTAATCTTTAACATGCTTGAAAAGTCTTGGTCTTTCCTCATTCACTAGACCATCTTGGGGTCCAATCTCTTTGTTTTTCTCTGGTGTGTAGAAAACTGCAATTGATGTCCTCACCGTCTCTTTGTTTGTTATCACCCTATGAACCGGGCTCTTGAATATCCCATTTGTCATTATCTGTCACAAATTCCGAACATAAACAGGAAAACATATATGAAAAATATCCTCCGAAAAAATCATAATCATAATTTTGTTTGTGTTTATTTCTTGTATCAAAATTAGGTAAAAGCATCATAGAGGCCACTGTATTAGGAATCAGATTACATTTTGACCCGTTTATTCAAAAAATGGACAAATTAACCCTTATATGTTAAATAAAAAAGCAAACTGGTCCTTTATGTTAAAAATTTCATCCATATCTACTATTAAAAACCAACATTACTAATAGAATAACCAGAAAGTTATATGTGACATGCCATGTATGCTTCATTCTGACATACAATGATCAGTTTTTAATAGTAGATATGGATGGAATTTTTAATAGAAGAACTAATTTGCTCTTCGATCTAATGTACAAAGATTAATTCACTCATTTTTAAGTAGAGGGATCAAGTCAAACGCATTCCGACTTTTCGTAGAAAGGACTATCATCATAATTGTGTATGTATGTAGTTATACCTCCATTTGATCACCCATGAGGATGAAGAGGGCATTTGGTAGGGTGGGAACGGTAAGCCATTGTCGATTTTGGAGGATTTGAAGGCCTTCAATATCTTGCAAGATGATGGTGTAACCTGTGCCATCTGAATGAGGTTTTAAGCCAAGAACAATGTCAGGCCTTTGACAACATGGGTAATGGTTGAACCTTGCTTGCAATGTTGCTCCTCCACCAAATTGTTCCAAAAAACAGTTTTCCTCTAAATGCAATGACTTAGCCATGGATTTTGAAACAAGCTTTGTCACCATCCTCATCTTACATGTGTAATTTTCTAAAATTTCCCTGCAATCAAGAATGGTGGGTTAGTCGCATCTTCACAATCATGAAGCACGTTACGGTCGCGCATAAAAGCCTGTGATTGAAGTGCGTAAAACAGTCTAAGACAATCATTTGAGTAAAGGGAAACTACATACAATATCACTAAACTATTAATAAGCTTACGTTTTGGTCACTTAATTTCAAAAGGATACAAAATAGTTGTTAGACTATTTGATAGTTTTCGTTTAAATCATTGAACCAAAATCACTAGGCTGTTAGGTTTTTTTTTTTTAATCTAGCTAGCAAGCTCCTAGTGATAATTTGATAATCGGTACGGTGAATCAATAACTATCGATGAGTAAAAGAACATACTTTAGATCCAAGTTGATTTGACAATCGACATTGAAGATGGGAGAAAAAAATGGTTTAGATTTTAGTTCATTATGACATTCAAAGTTTTTGGTGAAAAAAACTAAACTGTAGAAAATAAGGGGAAGGATAGTTTTTAATTGGTGCAGACGATACACACAAAAAAAGTCATACAACAATGGTTTTAATATTCCAGTAACTTAAATAAAAACTTTCGAATAACTCAACAATCATTTTATAACTTTTAAAAGTTGAGTAATTAAAACATAAAAAAATACATACTACCATTGAAAAACTCATGTTTTGCATAAGTCTACTCAAATTGAATGAAAGGGGTAAAGCCAGAGAATTACAGTACCATTTTAAACATGATGTTTACTTTTTGACCCCTCCAAAGTTTCAAAATTTTATTTTGACCCAATATCGAATTCCTAGCTTTGTTCCAAGGTAACTCACCTGAATGATTGGGGGTTTTGAGGCCAAAACTTGGGGACCCTTAAATCATGAGGGTAAACAGTGAGAAACAAACGATCTTGCCAGTCAAGGAATTGACCTTGTTCAGGTGAAGGATCACCTCCATATCCTTCCACCTCTTCCACTACACCTTTGCTGTATTTCTTCTTCTCTTCCATTGACTGTTGAAAGAATTCCCTCGTCACTTGCTGAACCTCATCAAGAAATGAACTTGGTATCCCATGATTTATAGCCTGAAACAAATTCACCACCCATTACATACATACATATGCAACTTTACTAGTGGGTAGTCATCTAAAAGATGGTAGAACTCCCACGGATAGCACTTGAATAAATTAATTTAGGACCTGAAAGCAACCCCAACAGCTTAGTGCTGATTTCAGCTTCTGCAATTCTTCTTCAGTGCTCGATGATGAGAGGAGACTAAGGTCGATTATGGGGATTGGAGCTAACGGGGAAATTGGAGCGTTTTGAGCATCTTTTTCATCTCTACAAATGTAAAGTGATGCAGGTTGTTCGCCATTGACTACCATTTCTTGAACTCGCCTTGACAACAGCACCTCAGCAAGGGTATTTGAAGAACTTGCCATGTTTGATACTATGATTACTGGGAAATCGCTTTGTATTAACAAGGTGAAGTTTAAGTTTATAAAATTAGGTATATGTTAGAGGGTAAAGCATTGTAAGAAAGACTGACATCATGTTATCCTTAGAGGAAAATATGGTATAAAATTATGATTCCACGTCATTTTTATCTATTTTCAATATGATAATCACTTTAACTTTTTCAGTTGGATTTGATTTTTTTTTTTTCAAGATGAAAAAGTTGAAAATTAAGAGTAAAAGTTTGATTTGTTATTTTTCTATTAAAAATAAATAAGAATGACAAAAAATTACAGTGTCATACAATCGTTTCTCATAATTTGTATTACTATTTCAAAAGTTTTATGTCACATCAATATTTTTATTCTTTTAATATAAAACTATTGAAAAGAGATAATATTTTTGTTTTATACAATCTTTTGTCGATGTTGAGTTAAGCAAGAATATATACATATAAATTAGTCTCATCTTTTTTAATAAAATAGATATTAAATATACATGCAAATGTGTTTCTAAATGTAACTATAAAATAAAATCATTTAAGGAAAATTGCATCCAATGTCATTAAACTATTAGTAAGTTTACAAAATAGTTATTTAATTATTTGAAAGTTTTCATTTAAGTCACTATGTTGTTAAAATTGTTATTGTACTTGTATGTCTTTCTTGTTCGCATTATATGTACTAATTGAAAGCTCTCATTCCCCTTTTTCTTTACATTTAAGTTTTTTTTTCATGAAATAGTTTTGAATATCATGAATCTGCGAATCAAAATCTAAACAATTTTCTTCTTTGATCTCCAATGCTGTCCGTCAGATCGATTTGGATCTAAGTATGTTCTTCTACTCATTAAATGAAAACTTTCGAATTGTTTAACAATAATTTTATAACTTTTAAAGTTGAATAATCAAAACATAAATTTACTAATAAATTACCAACCGTTTGTATGCATGAAAAAATACTAAAAAAAGCCAATATTGATCCAAGCAAAGCACGACTTAAATTATTTGATATTGATTTCGACTTAAAAGGTATCTATTGGTTGATACAAAAAGTATGATAATGACATTATATAAAATTTCATGTGTAAAATTACACATTAAACTAAAATTTATATATAATTTTAAGATTTATCTGAAAAAAAAAAAAAAAAAAAATCCTTACATCAAAAATTGCTTAGCCGAAGCTGTACTATTGAGGAGAAATGTCAAATAGCATGGCTTGTGGACGAAGGTAATTTCCCATTCCATGATTGAACCTTCAATGATATTTGATGGGACCAATTTGGAAGATAATATGTTTTATAATTTTCTTCCGAAGAGATGTTAGATATTTTTGTGCACACCCCTTGATCACCAGAGAAATTGTAAAGGAAAAACGTAAGCAATGATGTAATGTAATTTAATTTAATTTCGTTTAAATATGTTTAAAAAATATTAATTGATAAAATAAGTCGATTTTAAAAAAAAAATTAGAGAAATAAATTATTTTTTGTGAGAGGGTGTAAAAGTGAACTCAGTTGGATAAATTTATTTTGGATATCTCTAAAATATCTTAGGTTTTATTAGGATATTATTGATGTTGCATTCGTTGTGCTTCGGTGGGAATCAAGATTTTAGCACTTAAATTGTTCTATAAGAATTACGGTTCGGAGTGCGTTTTTTATTGTTGTCAAAACCATGAACTTTGATTTTTTAGGCGTCAATAAATTAACGACACCTAATATAATTTATGAATGAGTTTATAATATGAATTTTATGCCTTTAAAATTTAATGAGGTGTCATTATTTGATTGAGGTTTAAAAGTCAAAGTTTTAGGATTATCCTAATTTAAGTTATTTCGTATAATAAATATAGATTCAAAATTGGTGAATGTAGCTGATATGTCCTTCATTATAAGGACTTAACCAAATTAGTCCATCTACTATTAAATGGATCAATTTAGTACATGTACTATTAAAAATAATCAAATAAGGCCAATTTGGAACAGAGCTAACATTATATTGTTTAAAAAACATCATTAATTGTTTAACGTAGTTAATATTTTAAAAATTTTTATGATTCTGTGAATGTAATCTTTTGTTTGAAATTGAATTGCAACTGAAAAAAAAAAATTTCAAGATATTTTTTCTACAGTGAATATTAGCTCAGTTATAATTTAGACTTATTTGGCTGTTTTTAATAGTTTAAGGATTAAATTAATCCATTTAATAATAGACGGACTAATTTGATCTAATCCCTATAATCCGGAGACCTCCCAATTATTTTAGCCATTTAGTAACCATGAAATTTACTTCAACCATATAAACTCTTGTTATGTGGCACATGTCTGCCAATTGTAAAGCATTCTAAAAAGGACACAAAGCAATTCTCTTTAATATAATTTGGACAAACTACACCCATAATCACCCTCTTTTTAGTGTCTTTTCATTCTGATCACATATTTATGGAAATTTTTAATTTCATCATTAATGTTATAAAAATTTATTATTGTAACTCATCTATTAATTCTCTAATTGAACATAGAATTATCCATGCGTCGGGCCGGACATCCGTCTAAAAAATGAAAGGGTTTGGATAAAAATATAGATTCAAAAAATGGGTTTAGATAAAAAAAAAAGGACCAATTTAGAAAATTGGCAAAGCCTCGAATAAAGTTTTCTGGCTCGAGCTCGACCTGACCCGAATTTAAAAAAAATGTTTTTGCTACTATTTTTCCATGTTTTGTTGTTGTTTTCCCACATTTTGCCACTGTTTGTTAACATTTCACTATTATGTTGTTACTATTTTATTTTTAATGTTTGGATATTGTATAACACTTATTTTATTGTTAATTTTGTTACTATTTTAGAGACATTTGCTTATTAAGTTGCATTTATCTTAGTGTTATTTAAGCATAAAAACTTTTTTAATTTATTTTTAATTTGTTGAGAAACATTTATTTTAATGTTTTTAAGTGTATTTGGTGTATTATATTTTTATTTTTTATATAAAAATAATAATAATACAAACCATGGATTTTAACTTTTTTATTCAAACCAGATTTGGATAAAATTTAAAATCATTTTTCGGATCGAGTATGAACCTAATAATCGAGCCTAAAATTTTATTAGGACTCGGCTCGGCCTTGGACAATTGTATTTTTTCACACGTAGAAAGTGGAATTTTTTTTCCTTCTTAAAATTTTAAATCACTAGCCAGCCCAAAAAAAAAAAATGAAAATGATGATAGTCAATTAAATATCAGGATATTATTTGCCTTTTTAAGTTAACTCCTTATTTTCCGTGATTTTCTCGGTATCCAAACAATAAAAAAAATTCCTCCAAAAGTCAATTAAAATACCCAGGATTTTATTTACTTTCCAAAAAAGAAATTTTTGTCTGGAAAGTCAACTAAAATACTATTTTATTTACTTTCCATATATAACTCCTCATTTTCTCAAATTTTCTCAGTATCCAAACAAATCCAATCTTTAAAAACAATAAAAAATAATGTACGCAATATCAAAGAAATTCAAATATTGAAATACATAATCCTGCTAGAAAATCAATCTCTAAGGAAACAAAACCAAACCCCAAAAAATAATAATCAATAAAAATTTTAGGATACCATTCAAAAGCGAAAAAGAAAATTTAAACGATGAATACATCATTAAGGTTGCGAAAACATCACGATTATATTTTAAGATCGAACTTAAATTTTGTTGAAACTTGAGTCTCGATTTCGTGATTTTTAAGATCACTTTCAAAAAAAACCATTTAAAAATTAGAGGAAGGGAAAAGGAAGAGAGCTTGTTGGTGCTATTTTTGGATTGAAAAATGGCGTCGAACACTGAAGGCGACAACTATACGACTAAGGTTTACTTTTATGTAAATTTATTATTCGTTGAACATAATTGAATTTTCACTTAATATTAATCGTGTGATCAAATAACAGTAAAAAAAATGTTAATTTAATAGAAACAGCTATCAATGTTTTTAATTTGGATATACTAATAATATTATATACCCAAAACTATCTCAGATTAAATTAAGGAGGTTTTGTTAAAAAAAATTAGGTAAGTTATACTTAAGGTCATTAAACTATTCGAAAGTTTTCGTTTAATTATTAGATTATTAAAATCATTGTTATATGTCTCATTTGTTCGCATTGCCTACACCAATTGAAAACTTTTTTCCTCTTCTCTTCTACAGTTCACTTTTTTTTTCATGAAACAATTTTGAACATCACGAAACTATAAATCGAAATTCAAATAGCTTTCTTCTTTGATCTCCGACACTGATCGTCAAATCGACTTAGATCTAAAGTATGTTCTTCTACTCATTGACGGGTATTGATCCACCATACTGATCGTCGAATTATCGCTTTAATACTCACTAGTTGAACTTTTTAATAAAGTAAACTCTCAAAAAATTTGATGATTTTAAATGAAAAGTTTTGAATAGTTCATTGATCATTCTGTACATTTTTGAATTTGAGTGAACAAAACATAAATTTACTAATAATTTAATGACATTTATGTAGGTTACCAAAAAATAGAGAGATTAAATATCAAATTTTAACATAGTAGAGGGATTAAAAACAAAATTAGACCAAAAGATGAAAAGAAAAGAAAATGAAAGTCCTGTTTAACACACCAGACACGATTCCACTTCCCTCACTATTTTTTTACTCTCTCTATCCCAAAAACCCTTTTTTCCCAAATTTCTCAGGTTTATTCATATTTGACTCTCGAATTAGGGCAACTTCATTTCTCTGCTGCCTCACAATCAAGTAATTTCGTTAATCTCATTGCTAATTAGTTTCATATGTTAGTATTTTTTGTTCTTTTAACTATTTACTAGTTTTGTTTTATTCTAGGGAATTTAGAGTTTTTGATGTTTTCTTTTCTTTTTCTTTTTGGCTATGATTTTTAGGGTGCTTTAATGTCGCAAAAAGTTAGTGAAGAAATCGACTTGAACTGTGATGCTGTTTCGGTTGACCGTGAAAACGGGGATAATGATGTAAATATTAGGGATTCTGGAACATGTTTGAAAGAAAGTGTAAATGAGGTAGGGGAAGGAAGCAAAATTGAGAGTGGAAAAGATGAAGAGGTGAATTTGGAAGCTGATATTGGGTCTTTAGGTGGAGAGGTGGCTTTGGGCTCGGGTGAGGTTTCGAAGATGGAGGTTGATGGAGAATTGAAAGGAAATGGAGATGGTGAGTGTGTCTCTGTGGAAGATAAGAAACCAGTGGTGGCTGAAGAAATGGCTGTGAAATCTTCTAGTGAGGAAGCTGAAGACCTTAATGTTGGAATGTGTCGTAGTGGGGATTCGTTGCTAGAGGGAACTAGTGTTCGGTCTACCTCAATTGTCGATGATACTACTCTTTCTGGTGATGAGAGGCTGAATTCTCCAGATTTAAGTCATGAAAACTCTTTACCTTGCGGGGACCAGAAAGAGAGTTCGAACAATCGATCTTCTTGTGGATTAGAAAGCCGGGATATGGAAATTGATGCACACGATGATACCAAAAAGAAACGAAATGCAGAAAATAAATCTAATATGTTAAATGACGGGGTAGATATGAATCAATGTACAAGCACGGATGAGAATGAGGATGAGGATGAGGACGAGGACGAGGACGAGGGTGAGGATGTTAAACCAGAAGAACCTGACTTTTCTGTCTCGGATTTAGTGTGGGGTAAAGTAAGGAGTCACCCTTGGTGGCCAGGACAAATATTTGATTATTCAGATGCCTCATCGAAGGCAAAGAAGTATTTTAAAAAGGGCTGTTATTTGGTTGCGTATTACGGTGATCAGACATTTGCTTGGAATGAAGAGTCTAGGATCAAGCCGTTCAGGCCTCATTTCTCGTGTATGGAAAAGCAGAACAATATGGAAGAGTTTCACAATGCTGTGGATTGTGCTTTGGACGAGGTTTCTAGACGGGTAGAGTTTGGTCTGGCCTGTTCCTGCATTTCCAAGGAAGCGTATGCTGAGGTCAAAACTGAGATAATTGTTAACGCTGGGATCTGGGAAGAATCTAGTAGAAGAGACGGTGGGGATCGATTCTCAACTGCTGCTTCTTTTGACCCTTCTGAACTTGTTGAAACTATGAAAGCATTGGCCCTATCACCTTTGTACAGTGAGGTTGATAGACTGCAATTCGCAACATCACAGGCACAATTATTGGCATTCCATCGCTGGAAAGGTTTTTCCCAGCTACCTGAGTTTCTAAATGTTGGTAGCTTGTTAGAGACTGATGCAGAAATCCCTGTGTTTAAGGAAGTGAAAACTGAAGTTCCTAGTTCCAAGGTTGACAAAGAGAAGCCCAAGAATCAAGATAAAATCCCTACAGCTCCGTGCAAAAAGGAGAAGAGCTTGTCGGAGTTTTTAGCTGAAAGACGGTTGAGTTTGCAGAAAGTTAAAAGGAAATTGAATAACAATGCTTGTGACAAGTTAACTTCTCCTTCCCCTGCGAAAAAACTAAAGGCCGTTGACACTCTGCATGATGACTCAGCATCGAAACTGAACAAAAGTTATGTGTCACCAGGGTCTGGTGATAAGTCTTTGCAGTCTAAGCAAACTTTCAGGGTTGGAGCTAGCATACTTAGGGTTGCAAGTCTACTTAATTGTTCAACGGTTTCATCTCCACTATTTAAGCATTGCGATGGGAAATCTCAAAAATCTGCTGTTAACAATAAAAAGAAAGGAAAATCTATGTCTGGCAAGTCTCCCGGGAAGGTTTCTCAGACAGATGCTTCATCACCTACTGAGATTCACTCACAGCTTTGCTCGGCTGCCGCAGACCCCTTGAAAGGTTATAATTTTTTGACCCCTATAGTTTCTTTCTTTACAGAACTGAGGAATTCAATTGCTACGGATCTTAACTGCTTTGTAATGTCTGAACAATTTTCAGATCAAGGAACGGATGATATAACAAGGGAGAAATCAACTGGTTCCAAAGTTACGGGAAGGTCTGAGCTGACCTCAATCAAAGACTCTTCTTGTTCTGACAGGATAATCCGATGCCTTCCCGAAGAGCAATCACCGGTTGACAAGGACAATGAAACCTCCGAGGTTTCTCCAAACACACAACCAACTGTTCAAGCAAGTGTCAATACGGATTCTGAACCGAAACATACAGTGGAAGGTGAAAATCTTGGAACAGAGACAGAGAAGCAGCAGATAGCAGACGTGGACGAAAGTTTTACGAAGGATCAAACTCCAACTGCACTGATTCTGAACTTTTCAAACATCGATTCAGTTCCTTCGGTAGAAGACCTTAATAAGACATTTAGTCATTACGGGCCATTGGTTTCACCAGGTGCTGAAGTGTTCAAAAAGAGCACCCGAGCCAAAGTGGTTTTCAAAAGACGAGCAGATGCAGAAACAGCCTTCAGCAGTTCCGGAAAGTACAGCGTTTTTGGTCCCTCACTCGTTAGTTACCGCCTCAAACGACTAGCTGTTGCACCAACTAAAGCTTCTACCGGTTCAAGGAAGCGATTCAGAGCGGGTGAAACGCGCGAAGATGAAAATACTACTTCATGATGGCTTATAGTATGGTGAAAGTTGATGTAGAAAAGAGAGGTTAAGCCATTCATAGCTCAAGGTATGAACTTCTAAAATGCCTTTCTTTATGAAAATTATATGATTATATACAATTATCTTGGTAGGTTGTATTAGTTGAAAATGTTGGTAGTATCAAAACAGTTGACTTAGCTATCCGATTCTTAGTGGCAAGGAGGTTAATTTACTTATGACTGAGTAGCTAACCATCTCTTACATTTTGATATTGTTGTGGTCAAAACTTCTTTTACATTCACATTTACCACATTTTTTGCATTTCTCTGGGTGTTGTATAGAAATCCTTAAGCATCAAAGCATCATTTTGAGCATGGATTTCTTGTTGAATCAGATGTTTTCTTAAATTGCAACAGCTTTTTCAGATAAAAGATGGATACATAAGTAAGTCTCAAATTATACCTTTGAAGTTCTATTATTATCAAGTCAAGTCACTTGTGTTAATGTCATTGAATAATTTTATGGTACAAAGTTGCACATTTGTGAATTTCTGGATCTTGTGTTAAAGTGTATGGTGAGTTAGTAGAACTTATCAAATTTGTTAAAAGTTTGGTTATTGATGCCCAAAGGAGTTTGGCCCAAAATAATAAAATTACAAGTTAATACTTTAAAAATATTATAGCAATAATTTTTTTTATTCAGTTTTAACTCAGTTGATAATCTCAATGAGTTTGAGTAATATATTTTTGGATATAATGAAGCATCTGGGGTGAATGGTATGGCAGGGCATATTTTGAAACCCCCATAGCCATATGGCATTTTAATGATGAAGATTTGAAGGTGGCATGCACCTTACCCGCTCATCATCTGACAGGAAATAATAATATGCCCCAACACATTATTAATACAAACACAATACACTGATTTACTTTATAATAACAAATTCAACCAATTATGCTATTTTTTGAACCATTTTCATCAATTTTGTTGATGAAAAAACCAAACATCTCGCATATTTTATGCCGACTTATGTACACCCATTTTTAATATTAAAAATGAGTAAAATTTTAAATAAAACGATTAATTTATTTTTTGATTTTTACGTATATAGGTTAATTTATCATTTTTTAAAATCAAGAAGATAAGAAACAATTTGATTTTTATTATTAGTTTCTTCATGATACTTGTGTCGAAAAAATAAAATATTTTAGTTAACTAGAAATGATATCCGCTATGCATTCAATTCTTTCGATTGACAAAAGGTTAAAATATATCATAGATCTGTAATTTTGAATTTTTTTTTTTAATTTTATTAATTTTATTTTTTAGATTTCAAAATTTAAATTTGATGACTAATACTATTAAAATTATTTTCTTAAATTTTACACTACTAACAAGTAAGTATTATTTTAATTTTAAAATATAACACCAACAAAATTAATAATTAAACTTAAATTTTGAAACCTGAAAAATAAAAAGACTAAAATCAAATCTTTGAAGAGTATAAGGACCTATTGCATATTTTAACCTTCGAAATAACATCTAAATTTCAACAACTGTTGGACGATTCAAAATCCAACGGTCCAAATCACCTAATCACCACCACTAAAAGTCACAAAGTATTCGTACATACACCTCGGTGAAAGTGCTTTATACATAAACCAATCCCAGACTTTTCTTATTTAAAAAAAAATCTTTTTCTTCACTTTATTTAATTAAATTTAATTTTGAACCGCCTCTTCTCCCAAATTCAAAATTTTTCCACTTTCCCTTTTTTTTCATTCCTTTCATTCATCTCGCCTTCAATTCTCCATCTTCGATCAAGCTTGTAAATTAATCGGCGTCGTTTTTTTTTGTTTTAAATACAAATTGATATTAATCTCTGTGTGGAAATGGTTGATTCAGAGAAACAAAGCGATTTCAATATCAAAGGGCTAAGCCTCATCGATGTTTCGTCCGAAGACGATTCTCTCATCAATTCGCCACTCGCCGATCCTATAAACCTTAAATCTTCAGGTTCGGATTCGATTGTAACAATGTTTTCTATTTTCCCCTGTTGAAATGGTTAGATTTGCTTGATTTGAGTATCTTTTAAATTTTAATCATGTTTTAAGATCGTGTTAAGTGTTTATGGCTGATTTTATTAGTTATTATCAATAATTAATGTCAGATATTAAGTGATTTTTGCAATCAGCTAGCTTCTTTTTCCGTTAACTAGTATTTTTTTCGAATTAAATTTCTTGGGATAAATTCTGGGCTGCTTCATGATGATACACCTCCCTCCATTTTACTTTTTTTCGAGTTGAAATGGAAACTTAAATCGTATTTTTGTTGTTGGGGTTTTATATTGTACAGAGAAAGGAAGTGAAACCAAGACTGTTAGGTTCGCTGTGGATCCCGAGAGCGTAGAAATGGCAGTAGGTTCCATTAAAGAAGCTGGAAAGGTAAAAGAACCATCGGAGTCTTCAGAACAAGAGAAGACAAGCAAAAATGGAAAATATAATTTACGCAAAAGTTTAGCATGGGATAGTGCTTTCTTTACTAGTGAAGGTACAGATTTGTTTAATTTTAGGTCAAAATATGTTATCTGTCCATTTAGTTTGACAAAGTATTTGATTCAGTTCACGTAGTTAGAAGTTAAAAATTAAATCTTCTTACCTTCTTTGGTTAAAAAAAAACTAATTCAATTGATAGTGGTAATAGTTTCTTTGTCAAAATTTGCTTCTGCCTACCGAGTTTATTGTAATTTACTTTTGAGGTTGGTATGATTGCATGAATGTATTGATGGTAAATTTTCACAAAAAAATTGTCAGCATTGATCCGGGACTTTTAGATCAAAAGGTAAGAGAGTAGTTTTCAACTTTTAAGTAAATGGACAAAATCTCAAACTTCATTTTAAGTGTTTGGCTGACTGCATATTTTGATTTTACTTGCATTTGACCATTTAGGATTCTAAAATTCCGGTTTTACACAATGTTTTGTGCTCTGTTTTTTAAGGTTTTCTGGAGCCAGAGGAGTTGTCTAGCATGCTGGGAGGCAATGAGAAAGGTCAAATACAGGCATTGCCTGGGATTCAAGAGGATGTAAACAAGTCTTATGATTCGTTAACAACATTGGATTCTGAAACTTTGACATTGGAAAGTCTTGAGCCTGATTTATTTGAGGATGTAAGAGCTTCAATCCAGAAATCTAACAAAGTTTCCGTCACTGCGAATTCTAGTGGAAAAAAGGAGTTGAGAACAACAGATACTAAAACTGTGTCATGTAAGTATAGTTTGTTTCCCTTTTGTCTCTGCATTGTTTTATTCTAGTGCACCCCTGATTTTTGTCTTTGATGCCAACAACCACATATATAATTCTAAAGGGTTCCTCTTCTGTGCAATGTGATCATTAGCTAGATGGAACTACTCTACTTATATGATACTCATTGAAATGAGCATAGGGAAAATGAACATTCATCACCTAGTTACCAAGAATGCCCTTTGATCATATTCTGAGGCTTTCTTCCTTCTTTTTTGTAAAGAATATTACATGGAGTTTAAAGCTCAAATTAACATTCTAGACATGCATATTCATGGAACAAAAGTATTCTCAAACTGACAGTTCCCTTTTTATTTGCAGCTTCAAAGAAGGTAGAACTTCCAACTCAAGATAAGGTATTTGAAATTTCAGCTGCAGTAAATTTTCTTTACTAATAAGTTTGTTGTATTTCTCTACAATAACTTTTTCTTTTTTTAAAAGAAAATTCAGATTAAGCAAAAAGCTACTCCAAAGAAGCCTAATGTTGGTGTCAAAGACTCTGGGAAAACAGTGAAGCAGGTTGTTGTCCATCCACAAATTTCACAGGCATGTACAGTGCTATATCATGCAAATGAACTGATAGTTGTTTTGCCTTTTCTAGTTGAGATAGAAATAATATTATTCAACAATATAGTGTTCTAAGGAAGTCTTAAACTTCCAAATAAAAATATTTAAGTTAAATTAACTGGCTGCTTGTGTTATACTACAGGTTCATAGAAAACTATGCTATAAGCTTGTAAAAGTTCACTTATTGTAACTACTAGACATGCAGCCATATAACTGTTATTTACTATCACTGAAGACTGATTTTTTTTTTTTAATAAACACTAGACTGTACGGTCCATTGCTAGAGCCGGAGAATCAACTTCATCTCTTCATAAGCCACCAAAAGTATTAAGCGGTGTTGGTATTACACCAACCAAAAGGGCTTCCTTGGGTGCTAAGAATGTCAAAATGGATAGAGATGCAAAAACTGTTACTGGTAATTCGAAGTACACTTTTTACAGATTAACTTCATAGAAAATCGAGGATGTTTCTTGCTCTCTGCTTAATCCATTCTTCAATTAATTTTAACGGTTGCAGGTAGAGGGACTACAATTTTAAAAATTCCTGCCTTGGGTGGTTCTAGAAACATTGTGCCTAGGCCTAAATTATCTTCCAAATCTTCTTCCTGCTCCCCAGCCTCTAGCAAAACGGAGCTGACATCTTCGTGTTCCTCACTTGAAAGTTGTGCCAGTTTTTCATCTAACAGAACTAATAAATCTTCCTTGAATTTGACTAAACACAGAAATGGCCCCCGAATTGTTAACCCTTCCTCTGGTTCCACTATTAGTGCTCGATCCAAAATAGCACCAAAAGGTAAAACTAGAGCAGGAAGTTCAAAGCCGCCAACATTTTTGAAGTCTTCTACAAAGTTCTCTTCCAGTATATCTCCTGCAAGTTCTATCAGTGAATGGTCCTCGGGGTCGTCATCATCAATCTCTGCCGCTAATCGAAGTTCTATTGTTGTTAGAGATTGCCTTGGCACTGGCTCCCGCAAGGGACTTGCTACAAAACGTGATGCCCACCAAGTTTTGGACTCGGAGAACCTTCCTACTGGCTCAGAGGGAGATGGTGCTGAGGTTAATGGCTCACTTGATGAAAGTGAAAACAAAGTCTCAGCTGGAACGAGTCGGCTTCTTCATCCAGCTTCAGTGAAACCCTCTGGCCTCCGAATGCCATCACCTAAACTTGGCTTCTTTGATGGGGTTAGTTACTATTACTTGAAGTTTCTCCACAATCTATTCAATTATGAAATCTATATGATAAAACACCACCTCGTTTCTTTTAAGCTCTAGTTTGGTTTGTTGATCAAGGAGTATAACCTGGGTGAAATTGGTGATGAATGCAGGTACGGTCATCGGGACGTACTCCAAATGGGAGTATGCTGTCTCATCCTGGTGTAACTAGTGGCTTGCCTAAAATTGGAGCAAAGAACACTAGTCCAAGTGGAAACTCAAACAAGGCAAAGATTGGAAAGCTTCAACCTGTTAGATCTCTCACCGTAATCCAGAGCCCCAAGGTAGATGTTAGACAAACTTCCTCTGCTGTAAAATCGAGATCTTCCTTATCTATCCAAAAATCTCCGGTTGCTTCAACAAAAGTACCAAGTTCTTTGAGAAACCTCAAAACCAGTCCTGGCATATCTCCAAAACTCCAGAGTAAATCCTCTCCAGGAACTGGTAGAGAAAGTTACTCGAAGGCTCAGGGCATTGGTTCAGCCGAGAAAGTAGAGATTGTTCCTCTTGACGGAGTAACCAAATCAACTGCTGATGATATAGCTTCCAAGACCAATGTTGAAAACACAATTGCATCAGAAGCTGAAAACAAGACATATGGTTATCCATGCTTCAAGAAGGAAGAAGCTCCTGTTGAAGACCGATTTGTCGCTGTTCGGAAAGAACCCATTGCTGACTTCGAGAACAGTTTATCAAATCCCACTCCGACATCTCCATCCCCAATGACTTCTGAAGTTACTTGTGGCTCAAGGATACCTTTCTCGGTCAAGGATTCCTTTTGCAATACAGATGCATCACTTGATGTTTTATCGGGATCAACAGTGGCGGCCGAGAAGACAACCTTATTACCATTGTCGGAGAGCACCTTGCCAGAGAATAATATCTAAGTGCAACAGTCTAGTTTCATATTCTTTTTTAGGTACCTTGGTATGTGCCTCTTTCCAATTGTTCTATTTTGGAATTTTTGATACAATCTTGTAGATTCAATCATGCACTCTGGTAATTCAGTAGAATTTGTACTCAGTTCCATCACGGTTCGAATTTCACCAAGTTTGAATCTGATATTTTCTTTCGTGTAGGTAGTGTCTTATGATGCGCGTTTCGCAGAGTTTCTGGGCTGAACTTGAAGGTTTTAAGTTAGACTTATCTTAGTTTGAGAATTGAGAGCAAGCATTATACGATCTCATGAAACAGTTCATGAATCATGTCTGCAAATCTCAACTTGTAATGGAATTTCTTGTTCTTATGAATTTTGCACAACATTTTTGTTCATACTTTTATATTTCATAGAACAAATATTTCAAACCAATATCAAATAGGAATATGTATCATTTATGGATAGGGATAAATATCAAAATTATAATTTTAATTCAATGTTTATTATTATAAATGAATTTTGATTTTGTGCAATTTTATAAATAAAATTTTAAGTTGATTCAATTTTTACAAATCACTATCATTATTATCGAACATTTTATATATATAATTTTTTGGTGAATTACAAATAACGACTAGCGTGATTCGGATTCAAATCACACCTGGAATAATAAACCCCCTTGATCATCAGATCAATACATCGGGTTTAAAATGAAAATAAATTTAAATGTGTACATGTATATATATGTAAATAAATGTAAATATTAATTTCTTTAAATGTGTACATGTATATATATATATATATAAATAATAAATTAAATTTCATATGTATACTTATGTAAAATCAAAATTAATGTATAAAATTACACATCAAAAATTTGATATTAGGTTACAACTTATAAAATAAAGGCATGAATTTAAATTAGAATGTTATATTTATATAAAAAAATCAATTAAATTAACATAAGGTAAACTATCAAAATGATCACTTTTATTTGCCTTGAATTATATTTTAATTATTTATATTTAAAATATCACATTTTAATCACTTAAATTATTGTTTTGTTACGAAATGATCATTTTATAATTAAAATCTATTACCTCCAAAACAATAATCTAACATGACAATTAAATTGAATTTAAAATGACAACATGAGTATCCCTTAAAAAGAGAAAAGTTGTATTTTTTTATAAAAATAAAATATAAAATTTACCTTAAAAATCAAATTATTCCCGCTAAATATCTCAATATTTTATTTTTTATTTTCATAAAAAAATTCAACTTTTTTAATCTGAACGTCCATGTTAACATTCAAAATAAATTTTTACTACCACATTAAACTACCATTTGAGAGATAATAAATCTTAACTATTTCATAACAAAACAAAACATAAATTATTAAAACATAATATTTAAAACATATGTAACTAAAATGTATCCTAATTAATAAGTAAAGATATTTATAAAAATATGCTTCTTGGAAAAATTATAGACTCCAAACAATAAGTAGAAAACACCAAAATAATTTTGGATCAAAACATAACATCACAAAATTCAATACAATAACCAGAAGATTAAACAAAATGTTACCAACAAAAGCTACCCAGCAACACATTGCTTTAAATTCAATCTCAAATAAAACTATGAAAACATCATAAAAGATATCCTCATTGCTGCAAACTTAGGATCTAGGCTTCTCCTTCTTCTCTTTGAAAAGTGCCAACAATGAAACACCAGACACCTTCACAACCTTGAATCTAACACCGGGAATATCACCGACGGCATGACCCTTTCGTCCAAATCCGGCAATCAACACCTCATCCTACAACAAACGTATTATCCTCGTAAGAACATTTAATGATATTGTAAGGTTTAATTCCAGTACTGCTACTCACATTTTCTTCGATGTAGTTTAAACAACCGTCGTTTGGAACGAATGCGGCAATCTTTTTGCCATTCTTGATCAATTGAACTCGAGCACATTTTCGGATGGCAGAGTTAGGTTGCTTAGCTTCGATACCTCTGCATAATATGAATTTATTAGTACAAAAGTTTTGATTTTCGAGGTAATGGAAGAAAAAGGGATGAAAAAGAGAGGATCTAGTCTTACATCTTTTCGAGGACAATGCCTTTGGCATGGGAAGAACCAGCAAATGGCTTCTTCCATTCATTACCAAGGTTGGATTTTTTGTATGACTTATCGGCCCACCTTTGCCTCCTTCGGTGGGTCCTCAGCTTACGTCCAGCTCCCATACCTCGTGTCTTCCTGAAAGAAACACCATTAATGTCATAAACCGACTCCTTAAATACCCGGATTCCAGCAATGAGTGTATAACATGGGTATACATTTGATACAATTATGTTGAAGTTTATAAGTTGTTTTTCATATATTTGGAGAATCATACCATATAGACCTACAAATTTGTGTACCGAACTTGAAAACTCAATCCAATTTGACCATAAAAGGTTAAAAAATCCAAAGCACTCCGACTTAAAACCATAAAACCACGAATAAAAAATGACCCAAATTGAAAAATACAGAAATTAAAACGAACCAAACCCAAAATAACCCTAACATGCCAAAAGTGACTAGAATCTGAAATAATCTGACCCCAAAACAACCTAAACCTAAAACCCCAAGCATGAAATCTAAATGAAACTATCAAAAACCGAAATGACCCAAAGATTCAAGTTTTTTTCTTCTAATTAGTCAAATAAATGAATGAATATGGAGACAATAACACCAGCAGTGAAGGAAAAATTACAAAAAAAAAAATCATTATTCAAATATAATTCTCCACAATCATAAGCAGAACCCAAATTAGATCAACTTAAACGAATCCAAATTAAATTTCAGTTCAATACTTTAGAGCAACAAATTATCCAAAAATTAAAAAAAAAAAAAAAAAAGCATCAAAAGCAAGAACAGTGTAAAGAATTAAGAGAAAAGCTAAAAGATTTGAGCTAAGAACTGAGAACAATGAAACATACCCCATGTTGGCTGCTTGTTTTCAATTGAAGGACGGTTCCAAAGGGATTTGAATCTAAAGCCAGAAGAAACCACAGCCGCTGAGCTTAAACCTTCAAGGCTTTAACCCTAGAAAAGGAATATATAGACACACATATACGAGTACTTTTAGTGGGCCGGAATTTGTGCCCAATACTAACCTTTTTTAAGCAGTCTCTTTAGGATATTAGGCCCAAGCCCAAAAACTCGGCTCCGGTTTGTCCAAGCCCGTTTTACTATTTAAAAATAAATTTATATGTTTATAATTAAATTTAAATAAAATAAAATATTTTTATTAGTAAATATTAAATTGGGATTTTTACTTTTTTATTTAAAAAAAAAATTATTCTAACATCCGACCAATTGAATCTCCACTCATAGCCTAATGTTACTGGAACAATTCTATCTATGGTGTGGAAGTTGATTTGGTTCGGGAGGTATCTGAAACAATTATAAATTAAGGTGATAATATCTTCAAGTTTTAACATTAATTTCATTATAGGTTAATAGGAGGATAATGCACTTCAACACACTCGAACCTATATTTGTTCATGGGTCGAACTATTCGTCTAGGTTCGAAGGTTCACCTGAAATTTGAAAGGGTTTGAGTAAAAACATTAGGCTTAAAAAATTAGTTTGGACAAAAAAATTAGACTCGTTTAAAATATGGGTCAAGCTCGAGCGTCAAGATTCAAGGCTCGAGTCCGGCCCGACCTAACCTGTTTTTAAGTTTATAATACTTTATAGTATGGGTGAGCAAAACTTGATTCGAATCAAAAAATTCGAAAATTTTTTCTAATTTCGAATTATTCAAATCGAGTTATTCGAGTTAAACGAATCGAGTTGAATTTTTTTTTCGAATTTCGAGTTTGAATCGAGTTTAATTTTTGAATTCGAATAAACCGAATAAAATTATATTATTTTTAATTTTAAATTTATATTACCCAAACCCAATACTCAGACCCAATTTACTATACCCATTTTCCCTCAAAAGTCAAACCATTTATCTTACCCAATTTTTTCCCTAATATTTAAAACTCATCAACAAACTAAATCCAAATATTTTTAAACCCAAATATAATTTCATTTTTCAAAAACACTCATAAACTAAACCTAAATATTTTTAAACCCAAATATAATTTTATTCCTAAATAGCACTCATAAACAATTTTTTTTCGTGTCTAAATTTATTGTTCTTTTTTGTTTATTATTATTATGGTTAGATGTACTTATTTAGTTTTTATTTGAAAAATAAATTGAAGATATTAACTTTGTAAACCTAAAATCTATTTTTTCTTCCTAAAAAAAAAACTTTTAATTAAAACCCTCAAAAGAAAAAGCTTAAGTTATTCTATAATGGTTTTGTGTTATTACTGTTCGTTTATTTGATTTTTGTTGTGTTGTTTTTATTTTTTGTTCTGTTGTTTGGAATGATTTTGCCGTGTAGGTTTTTACTGTAATTTGGATTTTAGCTTATGTTTTTTTATAATCTTGTTGTGTTATTGTTGTGTTATTGTTGTTACTTGGATTTATGTTGTTTACTTGAACTTTTGCTTATTTTTTTTTTTATTATAATCTTGTTGTGTTATCATTGTTTACTTGGATTTTTTCACTTATTTATTTCAATTTTTCGTTGTACAGTCATGTTTAAAAACATTAAATAAAAATACTTTTTTAAAAAATTACATAAAATTAAACAACATCAAATTAATTTTTTAATTTAATTCGAACAAATATATTCGATTCGATTCGAATTCTATCTCACTCGATTCGATTTGTAAAAATTTCAAATCGAGTTAGGATGATGAAATAATATTCGAAAAATTGATTAACTCGAAAATTTTTCATTCGATTCGATCGAATGCTCACCCCTACTTTATATTATGTTATTTTTATATATTATGTAATTTAGAACACATTAAAAAAAAATAAGCATATATTAAATATATGATATTACTTTAATGTAAATATTAAAATAATGTTAAAAGAATTATATAAAAATTTCAATAAATAAAAAATGTATAAATTTATTAAGTATCAAAATAATATAATATAAATATTTTAAAAAAATTAAAAAATAATATAGACGGGTTTAGATAAAATTTTAAGTCCATATTCAAGTCAAGCCGGGCCAAGCATAAATAAATATAAAATATGTTAATATCATACTTAAACTCCTACCCGATCCGGTCCATGAACAACTCTACTTGAACCCACGTAGATTATTGTTAACTTAATGCAAATTCAGTAGATATGGTTTCCTTGTAAAAAAATTCCATTAAACTCAATTGACATCACCCTTAAAAACAGACAATTTTAAAGACAAAATTTCCTTACTAAAACCATAAAAAAGATAATAATAATAATAATAATAAAAACATAAAAATGTTTATATCAGAATTATATGCAAACCTGCAATGCAAATACAATTAATCTTTATTTTTGACCTTTCTTCCATAACACACCAATCTTTCTCAACATATTGTTCTTCTTTTTCGATGAATCGTCATCATCGTCATCATCATCATCATCAATGTTTTCCCATTTCGGTGATCCGATAGTTATATGGAAAGGTATTGTCTTGTCTGAATATTTCCCATTGTTAGACAACATAGCAGTAGCTGCTTCAGCTGCTTTTCTCCATTGATTTGCTTGTACTTTAAGTCTCTTCAACTCGGCTTCCATTTCTGTGTTTGCTGCTTGCGCTGATTCAAGCACTTCAGTCAACCGAGCTGCTCTTCGGTTACTCTTATCGGTTTCTTCCGTTATATATCTGACTTTCATCAATGCTGCTCGCTCTGCAGCCTTTGATGCTTCTAACAACACAACAACCGATTCATCACTCTTCGCTTTGCTCTGGATTTCCCTTTTGAGCATTTTGTTTTGCTTGGTTATGGTGCTCAGTTCGGTTTCCTTGACGGTGAAGTTATCTTTCAATTCTTTCAAATCAAACTCTAACTTCTTCAACTCCGCTGCAAGTTCGGATTCTCGAACACCCTCATTTTGTGATCTCAATTCTTCAATATTGGCTTTGATTCTCGTTAATTCAGCCTCGAGTTTGGCTTCCTTTTGGGATGACTCCAATTTTATGCATTCCACTAGTTCATAAGCACTCCTAATTTGCAATGTGCTTTTGATATATTCTTCTTGGTACCTCACTTCAGCTTCATCCAATGCCGATCTCAATTGACTGATTTCAAGTTTCGTGAAATTAAGCTCGATTTTAACCCGTTTTATCTCCTCATTTTCTTCATTCTGTTGTCCGGGATCCTTTTTGCAGCCATTACCAACCAGTTCTACTTGTAGCTTACTAACAAGTCCTTCTAATGACTTAACTCTACCTCTTGATTGTTCCAACTCCAACAGTAACATTTTGTAAGCTTCGGCTTCTTTGGTTGCATCAGAACATAGCTTTTCGATCGTATTATTTGCTACTTCGAGTTGCATTCGGGTTTTGCTAACAAATTCAAGACCCCGTGCTTCAGATTCTCGGCAGTCAGTGAGCTCGGACTTGAGCTTTTCGACCAAGGAAAGAGTTTCGGTTAATTCAATTTTCATATTCTGAATCTCAGCATGTGCGGATTCAGCATGCTTCGTTTGAATAGATTCAGATTCATAGACCTTTTCGAGCTGAACTTTAAGCTTTTGAATTTCGTTCATAGCAGAAACCAATGCAGCCGAATCCATCGAGTGTTGTTTCTGGACAGCCTCAAGTTCAGACTGCCATGCTCTATCTCGATCTTTTGAGATTTTACGGAGTTCTTCCACTCGATCATCCTCAGAAGCAGATATTTCCATCAACTGTCGTTCAGATTCTTCGAGCTTAGCTGACATTATCGATACCTCTTTCTTCGCCTCCTCAGCCTCCTGTAAGGCCAACCTCTTCCACGACTCAGATGCAGTTAGTTGATCCTTCGTCTTCTTCAAATTCCCTTGGAGTTGATCGAGCTGTGCTTCAAGTTCCGTCACTCGACTCAGTCCATTCTTCTAGAACTCGTACAACAAATGGCACATAAGCACGTGAGTGAATAAACAAATGTTTTATAATATAAGCGACTAAATAATACCTCAGACACCGGACTTTTCAATGCTTTACGCTCAGTAACCTTAGGACTTCGGTCTTTCGACGCCTTACTTGCCATATATGGTGACGAAACAGAACCCGAATCAGCTCCAGGTATCTTCAATTGTCGAGCAGTTTGTGGTGTCATAGGAGACTTTTTCCGAGGCACTACCACCGAGCTTGTTCTACTGTCATAACACGAAAACCAATGAAGCCTATGACTAAAAGCCTAAAACAACACGGTGCATCATACGACTCGACAATCGGTTAAAACGTCTGGTCAAGCCAAGAAGCTAATGTTTGCACCATTTCTAACAATATGACACATAAATATTTACAATCTAAATCATCAAAATGCAATAATTAGATTGATTAACAACTGATCATACCTTGCTTTCGGCGTTTCCATGATTAGCCCGAGTCGAATAGAAAAAATGAAGGATTTTATATATGTCCTCTGCTTCAAAAACCTGCAAATAGTTCAATCATGGACTAAGAAGCTATATATATATATATACATATATATACACATATATGCATGTATGAAGGACCTAACTAACAAACAAATAATACAAATAATTCCTTCAAAGAAACTCAATAGGAACTACATCCACTGCCACCAACCATAACCAATTGACAAAGTTTAAAAACAAAGGAACAAAACAAGGTTGCCATCAAATGAATTCAATTGCATATCATTACACACACAAAAAAAAACATATGTTTCCACTTTTTATTGTCTTTTTTTGGGTCCTTCCGTTATTGAAACCAGAAATGAAAATTATGATTTTGGACCAAAAGTGTATCATTTTGTCTTTAATGAAATTTATGTTTTATTCATTGAAACCAATCAAAGAAAACTACTTTTTTTTTTTAATGTAAAAATTTAAGATGAACTTGAAGAAAACAAAGTTTCAAGGACCTAAGAGAATAAAAAATTATCAGAGAAAACCAAACTCTGGGTAGTAGAGAGCTAGCTTTAAACAAGCCTTGCAGTTACAAAAAAATGAAGCCATGAATTTTTCTTTTCCGAGAAAATTTTGGAAAATGAAACAGAAAAAAGGAGATAAGCAAAACCCAGAAAGAAAATCATACTCAAAGTAATAAAAACATTACCAAAAACATCAAACACTAAGAAAAGTACAATGCTCAATAATGAAATGTAACATGAAACAACACAAATATCAAGCAAAAAAAAAAAAAAAAAGACTTGATTTTTACCTGAAAGAGAGGCTTAGCTTGAAAAATAAAAAGGCTTGGAGAAAAAAAAAACCAGACAATGTTAAGTTCTGTTTGAGAATTCAGCTCTTTGTCTCATTTTCCCTAAAGCAAAAGTGTAATAACAAATCTTTCCTTCTTTATTTCTATGTTTCACTTTTTTTTTTTTCTATTGGTTAAGCAATGGCAACAATGGCTCTTACTGGGACGTTTTCATATACAGAAAAGCTTGTGAATTTTTTATTAAAAGAATGGTGAATATACCGGATATGCCCCTTAATTATAGTAACCTAATCAAATTAGTCACTGTATTATTTTATGGAATTGAATTTCAATTAAAAATAATAATTTTCAAGATACATTTTATACATTAAATGTTAACTTTGTTGCAATTTAGACTTATTTTATTCTTTTTAACAATATAGAGACTAAATTGATCTATTTAATATTAGAGGGACCCATTTGATCAAGTCTCTATAATACAAGGAACTATCAGAAATTTAACCTTAAAAGGAACTATACACTACACTCATTCACGTGCCATTTTCCTTATTTTAGAACTTTTATTACAGCCATTACAAATGACATCTTACTCTTTGTCGTCTTTCCTCCTAATATTGCCAACATAAAAGATAAAACCACATTTAGGATATTTTTATAGAATGTAAGAAATTTAACTATAAAACAATTTTATATTTATAAGAGTTTACCATGAGAACTCGATTTTGAACTCTGAAGATGATAATATTGTTGAGAAGAGTAGTCTTGAATGTTGAAAGAATTAGTCTTCGTAAAACATATATAAAAGATATCTTGATTATTTTATTAAAATTCAAATTTTGATTCAAAACTCTTGATACAAAATTAGTGTAAGAGATTGAAAAAGACTCGCACGAAATTTTGAAAGATGTTAATAATGGTTAGGAGTGTGGGTGAGTCATGAAACTGTTTGAGTAATGTTTCGATAGTGAGTTCATATAGAGATTAGATCTTGACACGAACCCCTCTAGATATGTGTCATTTTGTGAGAGGATGACAGTAAGGTCGTAGAATGCTATATTTGGTTGCGATGTGGTTAAACTTTTATAAATCAATGATAAAATTTTTGATGTGATTTAATAACGATTCATATGATAAGGTTAAATGAACTATTCTGCGAGTAAATCTGTCTTTGTTCAAAACGATTAACTCGATAAAATTTTCCAAACAAAATGATTAGGAATGGACCTCACTATGATTATATTAGACCATGCCTTTTATATTCACTTGATTACTTTTGAATTAGTTTCCAATCTTTCTTTCATCTCTACTTTTATAGTCTATTTCTTTATCTTTAAATTATACTTTTGGTACTTTTGTTATGCTCAATTCCAAGATTTGATGTTTTAATTTGATATATTTTGGTCTCTTTATTTTTAGGGTAAATTACATTCATGATCATTCTAAAACAGGATTTGTCCTATTTTGGTCATTTTATTTTTTTTAATTTAGTCACTCTAAATAAGATAATTGTGTGAATTAGTAACTGCCGTTACAATTTCCGTTTTCTTTTAATGGATTGTTGATATGCACATTAGCCCATTGAGTGATTGACACGTAGCATTCTTTTTGTAAACTTTTGACTAAAGTTCAGATACCTCTAGCCATGTGTCAATCACTCAATGTGTCACGTCAATAATCCATTAAAAGAAAATGGAAATTTAAAAAGTAGTTACTAATTCGCACAATTATCTTATTTAGAATGACTAATTTGAAAGAAAAAAATTGGAGTGATCAAAATAGGACGGACCCTATTTTAGAGTGACCATGGATGTAATTTACCCTTATTTTTATAATGTTGTCAGTCCTTTGATTATTCGATTAAAATAGTGACGTAATGAACCCCTTGTGTTGATCTAATGGTTAGGGTGTTCACTACCCCAAGTATGGTTGAGTTCAAGTTATGCTAATTGCGTTGTTGTAAGAGTTTTGCACTCCTCTTGTAATTCACCAAAAAAAAATAGTAACATTATAAAAGAGATATCAAATTATGGCAAACTAAAGTACAATGACTAAATCCAAAGTTTGAGTATAATAAAGGGACCAAATTCAAAATTTGACCTTCCCTTTTCTTATATAGGATTTAGCTGTCTGACTAACCCTTGTATGAATTTATTTATACATTTTCCTAGAAAATCTCAAATTTTCCTTTTTGGAACTTTCCCCTTGCATTGACAATGGTGAAATATGAGGCAATCTAATGAGTACATATATCAACATGAAATTAATTAAATTTGTGGGGGCGTTGGTTTCAGCCAAGCAACTCACATGCGAAAAGCCTTGTGATTCATGGCATCATTTTGTTTTTTGTGGATCCCTAGAAAATAAAAGGTTAAATTACCCGACAGGTCCATGTACTTTAATCTTCAAGCAAACTAGTCCCTCAACTATAAAAGTGAGTAGTTTAATTGTTAATATTATAATATATTTACTTTTAAAGCAAATATGTAATATTAAACTTTAAAAAATGCTACTTTACCAAGAACTCATCTCTATCTCTTAAGACGAAAAACACTTTTAACGTAAGGTTGATCAAGAGCGAAGCGAAGAACTTTTTTAGGATGGGCAAAGATTAAGTTATAGATTTTTAGAAGAGTAAAATTGTGATTTCACTGCTTTATTAATTTACATTCCTATAATTTTCAAAAATCAAAATTCTAGCATTTTTGAGGTTAAACTATAATTTCACTATATATTAACATAATATTTTATGAATTTTGGGGTCTAAAGCAATAATTTCCCATTTCTTCCCTTTGTACAAGAAAGGATAAGCTTGCAAAAAAAGAGAGATAGAAAAGTAGGTGTTTTCATGTGTTTTAGACCTTTGCTTTGTTTGCAATGAAAGCAACAACTAATAATGTATTGCTTGTGATCTTTGAATTTATTTTTCTTTCAAATTGGACAAGATAGGGACTAAAACAAATAACATGACAACTTAGTTATATGTATATTGACACTAGTCAAAAGGAAATAATTAATAATAAAATAAGTCTAACAAAAAAATTGTTTCTAAAGAATTTGAATTTTATTTTTCAAGGTGCACCTTGTGATTCATGGGTGGATCCCTAGAAAACAAAAGGTTAAATTTTCCAGAAGGTCCTTGTACTATAAGCTTTGAACAAATTAGTCCATGAACTACAAAAGTGAGGAATGTAATTGTTATACATTTAATTTTGAAACAAGTAGGATTAAGAGTGTGTTTAGTTGGGTGGAAACCTGGAGGGATGAGAGAAGGGAGTGGAAAAATGAAAAGAAATGTATAATTGATTGGAATGAAAACAAGAGGGGAGATCATTTTTCATCTTAATACATAAAAATCAATCTTTTCAAATTGGAAAGATGAGACGAGAGAAAATGAGAGAGATGTTCCTTCCGTTTTTCAACTCTACCAAACAATGAATAAAAAAAAATTCTTTGCATTTTTTCCATCCTTCAGTTTTCTTCCCCTTCAATTTTCCATCTTTTCAATTTTATTTTCGCTCTACCAAGCAAAACCTAAACATTAAACATGTTACCCTAAGTACAAAAGTTGAAAAACATTTTTATAGAAGCAAAATGTTAGATCAAGAGATACATGGGTAAAAGTATCACGAAGGTCTTTGTGCTAGGAGTTCGATTGCATTTTTTTCCTTTTACTAAAAAAAATAAGTAAATTAGTCATTGTACGTTAAATCAAAGAGCAAACTGATAATTTTTGTAAAAAAAAAATCATTTACCTCTACTGTTAAAACCTAACATTGCTGACTGAGTACGCAGACAATCTCACATGGTATGTCATGTATGTCTTAATCTAATATGCAAGGACCAATGTTTAATAGTAGAAATGGATTGAATTTTTAATAAAAGTATTAGTTTGTTGATGGTGTCTTAAGTTAAAATCCTCTCATGTGCATTTTTTTAGATTTTACATAAAATATAAAAAAAATATCATTTATAATAATATTTGTTACTGTATAAATGAAATGTGTTTTTGATGAATTTCTAATTGAGTTGGGACCCGATTAATGAGTAATACTAACACTAATTCAATCAACCATTTAAATAATATAGTGTGTATATATATAGACACACTATATGATAAATGCTGATTGAATCAGTGCCACAAATTAACTGGACACAAACTCAATTGAATAATGACGAAAATACCCTTTATAACGAAAATTGTATTATATATAAAAACATTATTACTACTTTTAGGGGGCTGGAGTTTTAGCCCAATACTAACTGTAGCCTCTTCATGATGCTTGCCCCAAGTCCAAAAACTTGGGTCTGGTTTCTCTAATCCCAGTATTCAAAAATATGAATTATAATTTATATTTTACAACTAAGTTTAAATAAAATAATAAATTGCTCTAAACACAAAATAATAATAAAAAATAGAAATTTTAGAAATTATCTTTCAAACCTGAATTTAAAAAAAATAAATTTAATAATTTAATAATGTTTGACTTGAATTTTGAAAATTAAAAAAAGACTAGATTTCTAGAAATAAAAATATAATGACTAAATTTCAAATTTACAAAGAATACAAAGACTTATGACATATTTTAACTATTACATTATTAAAAGTTTGATTAACCTTTAAAAAAGGAGTTTGATTGAGTTGATCAACCGTCCACGTTGAGGTGTGTTAGCAAGCTAACAAAGAACTGACTTAAATTATTAATTTTGAAAAGTTGAGTGATTAATTTGTAATTTTTTTATAAATAGATGTCCTTTGGCCAAATTAGACAAATGTGGGAGCGGTAGTTTGGAATTAGGACGGTGGAGACTGGAGACCAGTTGTTAAACGTCAATGTTTTATTTTCTAGATAAATTATACTTAACATCACTAAATTATTAGTAAATCTATGTTTTATCTTTGAATTTCAAAAAGATAAAAAAAATATCTTTAAAACTATTCGAATGTTTTTATTCAAATCATCATACTATTATTATTATTTTTTTAAATTCAACTAGCGAACTCCAAGTGACATATCGGAGATTGATATGATGAATTCATATTCGTTCAAGAGTAAAAGTACATATCTTAAATCCAAATCAATTTAAAAATCGGTGTCGAAAAATAAAAAAACTATTTAAATTTTGACATGCAAATTCGTGACATTTAAAACAAATGATATAAGCAGTGTAAATTGGTCAGTTTTTTTCTATTTTTCTTGCTTATCACACTTGCCATCACTAATCAAGTTATTCCAAACATGAATCACAATAACAGACAGAGAAATAGGTTTCAATATGTTTGGATCTTTGAACAAGAAATTCGAAGCATCCCAAACAAACACAGTTGCAAATGAACACAATTATTACCCGAAAGACGAATGATTTTAGTCCATCAAGATGATCCATTGTTGAGTTCGAAACTCACTCAGTTTTTGCTCCATTATACTATCGAGCCGATTAGCCATCGTGGCGAACGTCGTGTTCGTTGCCTCATCGTCGTCTTCGTGTTGTTTCCGGTCTTGTTCACCTCCAAATTACTCAAGTTCTCAAAACTGCATAAATCTATCAGTTTCTTCACCACCCCACCTTGTTCTTCTTCTAAGCTAAAAGGGTACCCTATAAACTCAGCCAATTTTTTCACATACAACTCACAATCATTCATCACTTCTTCGTATTTCAAAAACATTACCTTTTCCGGTCGTTCTTGACTAGCTTTCCAATAACCCAAAATATGATCCCAAGCCAGTCCAAAAACAGACCTCCCTTGACAAAAGCTCAAAGGCCTCCTCTATAGAAATGTGTTCGTTTTCCTTCGGCCTTCTCTTGGCTTAGAAGTGAAACATGGAAATGAACGCATCTTTCGGGCCTCGACAAATGTAAACAACTTTAACATCATCGGAACCAAAACAGATTGGGGCAAACAATGGTAAGGTGCATGGGTGGGTATGAGTGGGATACCTGGTTGGCGTATGTCTGGTTTATGTTCGAACCCGACCATATTTGGGACACAATGATGAGGACCCTCGGTGAGTAATGGACTATTGGAGGTGTCGTAAAGGTTTCAAGTGACGATGGCAAAACTCAGTGCTTTGAGCCAAGTGGTTCACTTTTCGTAGCGCTACAGAGGAAGATATCGCCTGGTTTAGGCTTGAAACGGTGTTGAGCTAATATGATGCTTTCGAGGAAATGAGGGAAGGTCCAAATGCCTTCGTATAAGCGACGAGGCTGGAAAGAATTCCACCCATTTTCTGTTGGGAGTGTTGACATGAACTCCACCACTCGTTCAATGGCCTCAGCAGAGGAAAGCTCTTCAACGTCTGCAATCATTGTGAATTAGCCTATGTTTTCTTAACAAGTCTTGGTATTTTAGGGACATATTTATAGTGAAAACATTAAATCTACCTTTAAAAATTGATATATTTAACCCTCAATGTTTACACTTTTTATCAATTTAGCCTTTATTCTTTTTTTGAGATAAATTTGATCATTAACCTTTTAAAAAAGAGTTATCATTTTTCTTTAACAGAAATACTCATTAAAATATTAATTTTTTTAATGTTGGTGTGACAACTTTCATGTGCAATTCATACTAACATTATATTATTTATCTTATATGTCACCTCAACAAATAATTTAAAAAAAAAAATTAAAATTCAAAAAAAATATTAACATGAAAGACAAGTGGATTGTCATGTAAGCTACCACGTTTAAAAATTTAACATTTTAACCAGTATTTTTATTAAAAAATATTACGACTCTTTCAAAAAGTTAATCAAATTTGACTCCTTTTTTAATATTGAAAACCAAATATAAGGTAAAAATACCTTGAAGGGCCCATATTAGAAGTCAAATTGCATTTTGCTCCCTCTTAAAAAAAAAAGTAAATTTATCTCTATACGTTAAATCAAAGAACAAATTAATCTTTTTTGTTAAAAAATTAATCCATTTGTACTGTTAAAACTATGTAGCTAATGGAATAACCAGACAGTAACACGTGGCATACCACGTGTAGCTCATGTTGACATACAAGGACCAATTTTTAACAGTAAAAATAAATGAAACTTTTAATAAAAAGACCAGTTTACTTTTTGATCTAATGTACAATGATTAATTTATCTATTTTTTGAGTAAGAGAGTAAAATACAATTTGACTCCTAGTATAATGATCACCATGATACTTTTACCCCAAAATTGACAAAATGTAATTTGATACCAAATTAACAAAAGATATAAATGTTAAGTACTACATTTTACATTATGCCACTAAAGCGTAGCAACTACAAATGCTACTTTAGAAGAAGACAATAAAAAAGACAAACAGTGAAAAGAAAAAAAGGAGCGGTCTAATCGAATTTCAGTTCAATACTAGAGCAACAAATTATCAAAATTCAGAAAAAGGGGCAAAGTTTTCATCAAAAGCAGCAGCAATACACTTAAAGCAATATATATATATATAAACACCAAACCCCACATTCGAAAATCAGTATTGCATAAAAAGAAAGTACTTCCCAAGGCAAGAAAAAAAAAAAGAAACTTTCATTGAATGTGCAAGATCAGTGTAAACAATCAATAGAAAAACTAAAAAATTTGAGCTATGAACTGAGAATAATTAAACATACCCATGTTGGCTGGTTATTTTCACTTGAAGTAGGGTTCCAAGAGGTCGCTGAGCTTATACCTTCAAGCCAGGAATAAAATATATATACATATGCATATGGTAAAATGGAATTAATTAAAATTGTGGGGTGTTGGCTCCTGCTTCCAAGTTTCAACCAAGCATTCACATAAATTTTTAATGATGACACTGCTATTTATTTAAAAAAAAAAAAACATAAATAAGATCTTTTATAATTTTACTGGGACCATATGTTTGCCGTGTTGAATATAAAAATATGGACAACTTCGCTTCTTTGTTTGTTTGTTTGTTGATGTAAATTGCCTGCTAGTCCCATACATTGTATGCAAAATGTCTCATTTACCTAAAGTGTCAAGAAATCAGCATGTGTTCTTAATTGGTGTTTAGAAAAGATAATTATTTAATAACCGTGCCAAACAATAATCTATTTAAATAATAAAGAAAACTAAATAAATGAGAGACTACAAAATAAAATGTGTAATTTTATTTTCCAGCAACCATTAATGGGTCCAATCCAAGGACTACAAAATAAAAAAGGATAGAAACTTAGCAATTTGATTCTAGTTCTTGAAGGAAAAGGGCAAAAACACAGCATTCTCTAAATTTTCTAATTGTAAAGGAACTATACCTTGATATCTCTCTTCTTCTGGTATATTCTCTCAGGGTAAAAAAATGATAAGAAAGTGACTTTAACAGTCTCCTATGTGGAACTTTGAGTGAAAAGGAAAGCCTAAAATGGGATGTTTAGTATAAATGCTAAAACATCACAAACCCGAGTTTCTTGAAGTGAGTTTATCACCTTGTAATGTAATTTTCCAGCAATCAACTTGGAATATGAAGATAGATGACTTTTTGGGGACAACTGCAAACAGCATAAAATTGAATGGTTAAATCATTGTTGATAAAATCAAATAAATTATAACAAAAAATCACAAAAACAACATAAAAGTTTTTAAAATGCCACAGTTTTTAAATAGATGGCTGAATTACCTCGGAATTTATTGTCCTGGGTTATTAGACCAAATGTTTCTGCAGTCTCACGAATCATAATACCACTCACTCCAGTGAAACTAGTTACCTTACACTCGGCCACTATCAGAAAATAGAGAGAAGATTACAACAGAAATAAAAATAAAAACCAACAACAACAAAATTGAAAACCATCAGTCTAAAGATTGCAGATGAATTCAATTAGTTAGAATTAGTAATTACTGCATTATTTAAGCCTGTGTGCTCATTGTCTATCCCAAATAGCATACACAACATTCTTTAGTTACACATTTTAGAGCAAAGCTTTCAACAAATCAAATGTGAATAAATTCTTTAGTTACCCTTTTGAATTGATTTGGAAAAATTGTGACCAAAGAATAGATAAAGGCAAACCTACAGAGGAACTTATAATGGCTCCTATGTGTTCTTTTTTTCAATTTGGCTTTTGAATTTCCAGGAATCATTCTAATCTCAACGAGAAAATTTTACAAGTGCTTTCATAACAACACAGAAAATGAAGATCCCTCAAAAATAAACTTTGTTACTGCATTCACTCAAATACCCTACTGTTCCCATCAAATCAACATATATTGGTACAGTTTACGTAGTTGTAGGCTGATTGAAGTGGGTAAAGTCTAAATGAATTTACAACTTCATAAAAAGATAAAGTTGCACGAATAACATGAATTATTGCTATAGAAGTAAAGTATAGACTAACCTAGAATGAGAGCACCATGTAGATCCGCACCAATAAGGCATTGAGCCAACTGATTTTTCCTACAATTGAGTGAGGAACAGATGTATCATTGGACCAAAAAGAATTTAACAATCATAGTAAAATGAGATGATATCTCACCCAGTAGTTTTGAGAAGTTGATTAATGTAGCCTTTCCACATCTCATGCATTGGTTTAAACGTATCAAACCTGAATATCAAAGACATACCAAATATTTTCAAAATAAATGGTAGAAATGAACATCATCACTAAACCAAAAACATATAAAAAGTAAATAAAGAATCCGGTTGACAAAGAAGTACTAACTAAAATCCTTTAGTTTTAATCTCTTTTTCTTTCTGTTTTAACAATCAACAAGGAGATCTGCTGTTTTATCCTTATTCTTCTTCATATTCAGAACAAAAAGATCCCCGTAATCTATTTCCAGATAGACATATGTAAACACTTGCTAACATCCTCACTCTTTCAATGCGAAGTGAAGAGCAATGCAACACAACGGCATATAACAACATTCCTACAACAATAGAAAAAGGGAAAAGAGCATCAACTGTATCCTTGTTATAATACTCACTTTTGCATAGCTTGAGGCAACTCAAATACTCCGGACTTCTTAAGCTGCTTCATCGACATATGTCTTTTAGAGCGCTTGGAGTGGTTCTTCAAAGCCCTGATTTGAGAACCGGTAGACATAAGTCGACCTTTCACGAAATTATCAAGAAGGATCCAATTGTCGAATTTGATACTTCTAGATCCTTGCATATATTTCTGAGCTGAATCACCACCTTGAAGAAGTTCATGCAATAACTTATCTGCCATGCTTCCTTTTTTGTTGGAAAACTACAACAAAAGACATCAACATTACATCCATTCTACTAACTACAAAGTCTTAAAGCACCACTATTCAAACAAAAAAAATGCTACCTTGGAATCAGCTGGTAACAAATTCTCATGCATAGGTTCCGATAGCTTGGAATATACTTCACCATTTTCTTCAACATCTATATATGTAAAATTATAATTCATCTTATATCAAAACCAAGATATAATACATATTGAAATGTTCACAATCAGCAATACTAGAAACTACCTTGTGAACTAGAGGGACCCGAGAAGGGGAAATTTCCTAAATATAACACATAAATTAGCCAAAAGAACATTGAATATATATATAGGGGAAGATAAGTGAAAACTTTTGGAAACCTTTCTTCGATGACAAAATGGAGGAAGGAGCAATGGGTGCTTTAGTGCTAGAAATTTCTTTTCCATCGTCTTCAACCAATGTCTTCTTGTTTTTCTTCTGTTCTTGAAGAAGCTCGGCTTTAGCAACGGCAAACCTTCGTTTCAATGCTTCTTCTAAACTGCGTTTTCTTTGATTTTGACTAACTGGGGTTGTCGTCGCCATCAGAAACTAAACTGGTTTAAGCTAGCCAGGGTTTCAAAAAGCAATTAGTGGTATAACGGTGTCAGCGGCATCCACCACCGCTAGTGACTGCAATAGCAGCATGAATAAATATCACAGCGGATTGCGGCCGCAAAAAAGGTCGGTTAATTCCATTAAACTGATACTTCTAAAAAAAATCTCGATGATGAGATTAAACAGAGTATCAAGCAGTAATATCGAAAACAGAAAATCAGAAATAGCAAAGAGCATATAACGCAAACAGAGCCATGTGAACTCAAAATCTCATGAGTCAAAGTAGAAATCTTCTAAGTTAAGTTTGGTTTAAAATTTTACCTTAAATTAATTTTCTGGTATTCAGTCTAGTCGGAAACTTGAAGGCAAGACGGACGAGCTGAGACTGGGTCAAAAGTTTATAAAGGAAATTCAGAGAAAATATTAACAGAGACTTCTTAATAGAGCTGATCATGGGCCAGAGCTGGGTCTCAACAGAATTTTAAGCCCGTTTTCTAGGCCCGGCCCAAAATATGGGCCTAAAATTTTGCCCAAGCCCAACCTGGATTATAGATTCTAAACACGAGCCTGGCTTGTATTTTAGGAAGAATTTCCTAAGCCATCTCCAGTGAATATTTTCCAGTGAACATTTAGCTTTAGTTGCTAGTTGGAAATGGATGGTAACAAGCAATAATTGAAAAAAAGAAGAAAAAAACACCTTGAAAATAAAGAGGAAAGAAAGAAACAAAAGATGTAAGAGATGGAGGGTCATAATTGAAGGTACTAAAAAAGGGGCATTGGCCATTAAATCCGCCATGAAAGCTATCATACATCATATAAAAACAAGAGCTAAGATCAATGAGTTGCAGACTTTTACATACAATTCCAAATTCAAAGAATAAAGGAGGGAATATTGTACTGAAATTGCCATCATTTTAGATTTTTTATTATCACATCCAATATTATTCATATACATGAAAATTAAAAAATTTACGAAATATAGATGGGATAGCAAATTATTTAATGAAATAGATGATATTTTACGGCACCTTAGTGAAGTCGGCAAATTATTACAAATGTATTACTTAATAAATTATACCTCAAATTATATTCCAATACATATGATTTTACAAGCTCAGATTTAAAAAAACAAAATAAAAAGCAATTTTCAAAAGTAAAGAAAAATACTAAAATCAAAACAAGGAAAAGACTTTAAGCTTTTAAATTTTCAAAGCAGTTAGGAAGAGCAAAATAAAAAGCAAATTTCAGCTCTTCCTAACTGTTTTGATTCAAGGTTTTATATTTTCTTTTACAAAAGAACCAGCTATGAAGATAAGAGAAAAGTTGCAAATGCTAATATTCCAACTCTACATTTACTAAAGTGCTCGTTCTTTTTTTCCTCTTCTCGACTATTACATTCACCAAAAATTTGTCAAAGATTCTCTTAATGCTTGATTAAAAAAAACCAGCAACAATCCATGTAGAAAATGAATCCAAAGATCTCGAAAATTGGAGACATATAGAGAGAAAGGAAGCTCGAACTATCAGCTAAAGTGAAATAAGAAACCAACAGAGCCCCAACTTCATGCTATTTGAATACACACAAACAAAATACAACAAGGGCAGAGGATGTAGCTGTTTCAGCGTATTTTCTCACCTATTAAACAGCTTCAACAGAAAATAACCTAAAAGAACTGAAGCTGAAAAAATAGAGTACCTATGGAACGATGATGGTGGTGGCCGGTGGAGAAGTTGGTGGAGTGAGTGGAGTGGAGACAACAATGTAATATATATTAAAAAAATTGCAACTTTAAGATAGACAAATTAATTTTTCGTCAACAAAATCAAGAAATTGCAGCTGTCCATAGAAAAAAACCAACTGTCCATAGAAGCCATGGAGAAGCGGTTCCAAACAAAACATAGGTCTTCGCCGTAAAATCAAAGCAACCAAAAGTTATTATTTATGAATTTAATTAATTAGCAAAACAACCAACTGTTCTCCGCAATTCTTTTTTCTGAATAGAGCAATTATCAGAAAATAGAAGATACCTGGAATTGGATGAGACTGACCGGAGGCACAGAGGCATGGCAACGGCAGAAGGCTGGAGCGGAGAAGGCGAGCGCAGTGGTGAACGCCGGTGACAGCGGAAGCAGCAGCTTGACCGGAATGGCGGCAGTGTCTTGATGGAAGAACGAGCGGGACGACGCAACGGTGATGGGCGCCGGCGACAGAGGAAGCGGCACTTAGGGATTTTTTTTGTTTTTAGGAACTGATTTGGGAATAATGAAGAATCGCCTGATAGTAAACAGTGTTCACTGCCCCTGACTGGTTTCGAGTCGAACTTGTCACTATTTGTAATTCCCTCAAAAAAAAGTTAATATAACATTTGGTACTTGAACTTAATATTTTTTTTAATTTGATATCTAAATTTTTTTGGGATCCAATTTAGTACCTAAACTTGACACTTTTTCTTAAATTGGTACTCAAACTTTTTGAGATCCAATTTGATACTTAAACTTGACTCTTTTTTTTAATTTGGTACCTAATTTTTTTGTCCGATTTGGTATATGTCACACGTTTTACAAATTACTTCAATATACTAACAATGTTTTTTTTTTATGAAGTAGAAAAAATAATCAATGTATAACCAACATATGACAAATGATATGATATATTTTTGCATTTGATATGTTCAATTACTTTTAATTTTATTTATTTAATTAATTATTGTAGTAATTGAAAAAAAATGAATTTCTTTTAATTTGAGTTTTAAAAAAAATTCATATTTAATATTAACTTGTTAAGTATAACTCAATACCTATTTTTTAATATGAATTTCCTCTAATACTGGCAACATTTTTGTAGCATAATAAAAAAATAAATATGGTTAGTGTTTTGCGTAATTTATATAACATTTAACAAATTTAAGTACCAAATTGAACCCAAAAAAAAATTTAAATACTAAATTAAAAAAAATGTCAAGTTCATGAAGCGAATTGGGCTAAAAAATTTTAAATACCAATTTAAAAAAATATCAAATTCAAATACCAAAAATTATATTAAATTTTAAAAATTAATGAACTATTTGAATTAGATCAAACCAAATTAAAATACTCTTACTCGATATCCAATCCATTTAAAAAATTATTTTTTTTCAAATTCATTTTGTAAATTTATATTTTAATTTAAACTTACCAAGAAAAAGAATTATTCTAAAACTAGATCATCCTCATCAAACTGTAACATTATTCAATAATAAAAATAAATTGAATGGTAATAAATTTTTTTCTTATACTATTAGATTTATAATTTAATTAAAAACATTTCATAATTGAGTGATTTAATTAAAGACACACCAACAAAATGATTAAATATAACTATCAAATAATTAAAACTTCAAAAATAGGCTTGACATATTACTCAAATCTATCCATATTTTTATAAATGATTAATATAAATTCATTTTAAGTCCAACCATATTATTTTAAAAAATTAAAATATATTATTTTTAAAATTTAAAATATTTAATTATTATTATTATTATTTTATATGTAGCTATCCTAGTTTTTTTAATGCTAACACTATAATAATATTATACATTACTATGGATTTATTTTTCATGTCTTATAAATTACATAAGATATAAAAATAATATAAAATAAAACATTACAAACTTAAAAAATGAATCAGATCAAATCGAGCTTTTTAGCCCAATTTCTCAAACCCTTTCAAATTTCAAGTGAGTCTTCGTACTTGAGTGTATAATCTGATCCATAAACAAATCTAATGGGATCCCAACAAACACAATGTGAAATACTTCACAATATCAACCCTCAAATATGCATCTAATGCCATGCCATGCCCCAAAAGCAAGGCCAACTCTATGATAAATTTAGCTCAAAATCTGTATCCATTACAATCATATTGCCTCTCTCAAACATCCAATCAAATTAGAATCTAAAATTTTGACAATCATAGAAAAGGTACATGTTTTGCAAACAGATCTTGTTTCGCAAACAGGTCTACAACTATTGGGTGGTCAAAAGAATGATATGAACAAATACCTTTGCGCTCTTATTTTGTCATACGGTAATCACAAGAAGTGTATAATCTAGGTAAGAAATGACACCGTTCGAGTTAACAATCGTAAAACTCCAACCCCATCAAAATGCTGAGCCACTGCCACCTTTATTTCTCCTCAGCATCATATCTTTCGCTTCGTTGATCTTCGATGCAAGGTAATGGCTTCCACCAGCGTCGGGATGATTTGCAACCATCACCCTCCTATGTGCCTCCTTAATCTTTTCCGCCGGAATACTTTCTCTGTTTGCAAAAATTATATATAGAAAGAAAAACATTCATGCATAGCTCATGAAAGAACATGTTTAGATGAAATTGTTTACGATACAAGCTGCAATGGCCGAAAGTAAACTAAGCTAAATGTATTCAAAGAACCCTAAATGCAATAACTGCAGCAAAAGCTCGTAAAAGAATATTGTTTACATGAAGTTGCTTGCAAGACAAGGCGCAATGTCCGGAAGAGAACTAAGGTAATAATATTCAAAGAACCCTAAATACAATAACAGAAGCAATACAGCCTTAGTTCATTGGACAATCGAAAGTCTTGAAACGAACTTGAACCCCGGACATATGATTAATTTCTTAACAATCCCCAATCTTAAACTAAATCTCAGCTAAGATCATAAAACTAACACCAATAAAATAGAACCTATAAACTTCATTAATATGCCAAAAAACCACAAAATCAAACAAAGCCCGTTTCATGAAAATCTGTTATAAAGCATAAATTATTTAAGGCAAACAAGGGGTTATTACTAACAAGGTTCACAACATCAAACACCATTAATGATTAACAATCATCCATATTGGAACTATACTAATTACCTCAACCCTCAAATTATCCCACATAAAATTCATTCATTTGACGAATAACCCATAAAAATCAAACAAAACCCATTTCATTAAATTCAGTTTTCAACTTCAAACATCTCATAACATAAAGCAGAAAATTCAACACGAAAAAAGGGGTTAAAAGGGGAGAAAAAAAATACCTTACACCGAGAATAAGAGCGGCTTCTCTCCGTGTCATACTAGGCTGAAACCCACCTTCATAAAATCTTCGAATCCTAGCCGTCGGCGGTCTTGCCTTAAACGCCTGCCAAGCCCTAATACTATATCTCCCCGCATAAGCAGCCGCCGCCACCGCGATTCCGGCTATTAAAGGAGCAACCTAAAATTAAAAAGAACAACCCAAATCCTTTTTAAGCATATTTTAATATTAAATACATATAATTTCTGACGTAGAAGAAGAAAAAATTTAAGGGACTCACCATCTCTGTGGTATCTCTGGATTGTCGTTGCATTTCGTTATAAAAGATTTTAGGTTTTAGGGTTTTTATGAAATGAAAGAAAAAAGACCCGATTTGTTATTTATATTACTTGACCCACCCAGCACCGACCCGGCTTTTGCATATTTCCCAAGGAAAACATTTCTTATTTAGATTTTTCTAATTTATGGACCGCTGATTTTTCTTTTTTCTTTATAAAAAACTATGGTTTTCTTAAAGGCATAATTTTAAGTTTAGCCCCTAGCTTTTATCTCTTTTATCAATTTGGTCTCAATTCTTTTTGGGAACACATTGATCATCAACCTTTAAAATTTGGTCAAATTACTTTTTGATAGACGAAAAACTAACAGAACTGTTAAAATTTTAACAACATTGAATGGCAGCCTATGTGATAGCATACGTGTAGTTCAATGTTTACGAGGATAGTTTTTTTAATTTTTATTTTTTTTTTTTTTTTTAAACTACACATAATCTATCATGCGGACTACCATGTCATCATTGTTAAAATTTTAATAATCTGGTCAAATTTTTCACCCAAAAAAATAATCTGATTAAAATTTGAGGATTAAGGATCAAAATGATAAAAAAAGATTATGCTCAAAGTGAGAAAATAAGTAAACATTAGAGGATAAATTTGTGGAGCATAGAATTATAATAAATGTATGGAATATAAATCTTTTAAAAATTATTACATTCAAAATCTTTAAAATATATTTTAAAATTTTCATCAATAATATATTTAATTAAAATAGGGACAATTTTTAAATTTATACGTAAACTTTGATTTAACGTGCAATTTGATACATGAACTTTAATTTATTTTTATATTGAATAAATATAATTATCCGTATATGCAATATATAAATATAAAATGATGCTATGTCCATAATTGTGTTTATAATCTATAAGAATTGGATCAAATCAAAATTTTATTCCTTTAAAATTAAAATTCATGTATAAAATTACACATTAAACTAAAATTCATGTACAATTTTGAAATTTAATTCTTTAAAATAATAAAAAAGTTGAAACCCTTTAAAATTAATATTTTAACAATTAAACCGAGTAATTCGTTCCGGATTTATTATACAAATCAATACAACACCAGCACAAGAATTATAATGAACAAATTTTCAATGAACAAGAATTACGCGTTGTTTGTTCTCAAATCTCACAAATAAAACATGTATGAATTAAAAACATATAGAAATTAAATGACTCCACCATTCACCGCACCAACTTCTGTATTAGTAATAATGCTGGTTTCAACTCTCGGTGGACCGGAGTGCCGCCTTGGCTTGGCCGGTGAAGGTGGATACGAGAGTCGTTTTTTGGTCGACGTGATAGGTCCTTTATCGGGTGTACCATTTGCTTCTAGTCCCAAGGGACTTTGCAACCTGGTTTTGGCTCTTGTCGATTTAGTTGGTACCATATAACTCGGAAGTGATGGCGAGCTTGCTAAGCTCTCATCGTCACGAACTGATGAGCCGGCAATGCTGTGCCTTCGGTTCCGTTCAGATTGCATGCTGACTATGCTTCTTGTGTCGTCGTCCGGGGCAATGATACTGCTGCTAGGGCTTGCGGACTTCAGCTTTCGGGATGGTGTGGAAGGTGGTTTCGGAGAAGGGGATAGGTGACTTGATGTTCGGTTCGGCTTTTGGCTCGATTTCGGGGATTGTTTATTATCCAAATTGAGTTGGTAACGAGCGTAAGCTTTGCTGATTTCTCCTTCGAAATGTGCACTCTTTGCCGATGACTGGTCGTTGTTCGGTTCTTTTCCCGTCATGCCACGTCCTTCCCATGGTCGAGCTGCCATCCATCGTTCTAACCAACTCCAACCCCACGTCAGATTGTTCATATCCATGAATAACGGATTCATAGATCTCGAACCGTTCTTCCAAGTTTGCTGCAAAATTGGGATATTTAGAATATCATCACCATTATTATATTGCAATCTGTCAGTGTTTCGAGTTTCTCGTAATGCCCGGAATTACCTGATGTGTAAATGAATAAGCCATTGCCCTTTCTCGTCTCATTGCAGCTTCATGTTTGCTCAATAAGCTCGCTTCAATTTGTTCCTTCGATTGCAAGCTATCGTCCCAATCTTCCCCCATCTGTTTAAACAACCAAAACCGGCACTTTCCCGATAAGAAAACTAAGCAGTTTAACGAACATACATAACAAAAATCACTCAAAAATGCACTGTATTGATTCAAGCAATTGAATAACCCGGATTTTATAGAACTTACCTGCAAATTCACAAGCTCTTTCGCATGTTTCTGCAAGATTTGCCTCTGAAGAGCTTGATTTTCTTCGATCATACGGATTCTCCTCATCCGAATCTGACACTGCACACGAGAAAGTGTCTGCATACAACGAAGGGTACTCGTCGCTTGCCGTTTCACCGCCGGTCCATCCATTAACGATTTCAGCCTCACAAGTCCTCGTAAAGCACGCAATGCTCTTTTCGCCTTTAAAACGATAAATCATACATAATCAATGAATCCATTGCTTAAATTTTCAGTTTGAATTGAGCAAAAAATGGTAAAAGTACTATGGAGACCTTTTTACTAGGAATCAGATTGCATTTTGCTCTCTTTACTCAAAAAATGGGTAAATTAGCTTATGTGCATTAGATTAAAGAGTAAATTAGTCCTTTCTGTTAAAAATTTCATCCATTCTACTGTTAAAACCTGGTGTATCTAACAAAATAATCAGTCAGTTACACGTGATATGCCACGTGTACCTCATGTTGACGTACAGGGACCACTAATTTTTAACCGTAGCAATGGATGAAATTTTTAACAGAATGACTAGTTTGGTCTTTTAATCTAAAGTACGATGACTCCTAGTATAAAGACCTCAATGATACTTTTACCTGCAAAATACTATCCAACATTACCATGTAAACTCGAAAAACTGACTGAATTTTGATTGCTGCAACTTCCTCCATAGATTTTCCAGCAAACCGAGAATCTGTATTAGGTCGGCGTTGAACGACCGTAACAGCAGCCGGGGTCGGAACAGCTGGAGCAATAACAACAACATCATCGGAAGCTTCAGCCACCGTCTCGGGTTGGATTATTTTCTCATCTTCCGGCTGAGGTGGAGGGGACAAATTAACAGCTTCAAATGTGGGTGCAGCTGCACTAGAACTACTAGGACCCAAATGCACTTGCTTATCCAAAATCTGTTCTTTTGACATATGAAAAAAAAGCGGTTAAATTATAATTTTAGTCCCTCTATTATATTCAAACTTGAAATTAAATTCCATATGCTTTAATTCGACATAATTTGATCATATACTATTATAATCAGTGAATGTACCTAATAGGTCCCTCCATTATAGGGACTTGATCAAATTAGTCCCTCTACTACTAAATAAATCAATTTAGTCCCTATAAAGAATAAAAAAATAGCATTTACTATTTAACAAAGGTAATATTTATTAAAGTTTGGAATTGAACTACAATTGAAAAAATAATTTTGAAGACATTTTTATGCCGGAAATGCTAACTCCGTTACATTTTGGAATCATTTGATTCTTTGTAATAGTATAGGGACTAATTTGATCCAGCCCCTATAATACACGGGACCTCCTAGGTACTTTAACCTTTTATAGTCTCATCAATCTAAATAATCTACCCCTCATACCAAATTAAATAAATCTCAAATTTGAGTATAACAAAAGGATCAAAATAACAAATTGACCCCCAAAAAACATAAAAATTTAAGTACATGTGGGTTAACCAGAAATTTAACATGAATTATGGACTGAATTGAAAATTTTCAAACCTGGTTTTTCTTTTCCTTTGACTCTGGATTGAAGGCTTTCTTCAAAGAAGATAGCCATTTTACTTTCTTTCCCATCTATTCTTTCCTTGATATAATCCTTCAAAAAAAAAGTAATTAAAAACCAAGCTGAAAGGTGACTTTTTTCTAGTTCAGCTAAAAATTTTCTCTCTCTTTTCCCCAAATTTTCTCACCAACCAAACAGGACAAAAAACACTGCAATTCAAAGTTTTAACAAAATCGGGAGTGTACCCAGATTTCGAAAGAGAGAGTACCTGAAATTGTAATGCCCAGATCTCAAAAAATTCGAAAGAACGAATTTTTTTGTGTGTCGGTGAACAGTTACAGAGAAAGAACAAAAACAGATCTTGAGAAGAAGGAAAGGTTATGTTTTCAGACAAATTGGAGAAGAAACAGCTGTTTTTAAGTGAAACCCCCCCAACTTTATTGGGTTGGTCAAATTGGGCCACTTTAATTGAAAATATTTGCCTCTTCCTTATCTGATTGGTTTTTTTTTTCTTTTTAAAAAAACAGCTGTTTTTATTTTCACGAAGTTTAGTAACTAACACAGTTTAAAAAAGGCACCGCTGTTGTTTTCCTGTCGTTTTCGAGCTTTAATAGCGATGTTATGTTTTCTTTAGATCAGTGAAAACACATCTTTTAGATAAGTGTATATAGGTTCAATTATGTGTTGTAGATCCTTGTATTTCTAAAAATTATAAATTTAGTCTACTTATTTTTTAGACTTCAAAATTTAAATCCAATCGTTAAAACTGTTGAGTTAAAATTATTTTATTAAATTTGTTGATGTTATATTTTAAAATAAAAAAAATACTCACTTGGTGATCAGAGGCGAACGGTTTAAAGGGCTTGGGAAGGATAAAATGTTAGGAAATTATGATTTTTTTTTTCCTTGAAATTTTTAGAAAATTTTAATTAAACCCCTCAAAATTTTTAAAAATTCTCATTATAATTTTTAGTTTATTTTTTTAAAAATTTTAATTAAACTCACTTGAAATATTTAAAAATTCTCATTGAACTTCTAAAATTTTTGAAATTTTTTACTAGGCCCCCAAGACTTAGTCTCAAGATCTACCATTGTTGGTGGTAGGCATGTAATAAAAAAATGGTATTGTATTTAACTTAAATTTAACAAAAAAAAAATTATGTTAATAGTTGGATCTGAATTTTGAAATTTAAAAGTGTAGAAAAACTAAATTTCTGAAAAAAAAAAGTATAAAGACTAAATTTTAAACTTTCAAAGAGTACAAATACTTATTAAATAAATAGAAAAATGTAATATGTTTTTAAGTTAATTTAGAGATTTACTACATAAAAATAAAATTTAAAATACGTAAATTCGAACGTACCTAAATGCATATATATATATATATATATATATATATATATATTTTAGGATTTGAAGAGAAATTTATAAATAATAGTAAGAAATGTATTTTAAAAAAATTCCAACCCAGCTAACCACAATTTTGTTTTTATTTGGATACATAATTGCAAAATGACTCTTAAGAAAATATTAAACATAATCTTTCCTGTCGTACACTTAACCAATTTACTCCAATTGTAGATTACAAAATGGCGAAAAGTTACGGCCATTTCACCTCAATCTTTTCTATTCCCTCCTCGATTCAACTTCTCTTGCAATTATCTACTTTCTTTTGTCGTCGGTATTATTTCTCGACAATAAAAGATTTCGGTTAATCGATCCCAACTATTTCTTCTCTTTCTCTTGTTGAATTCATCAAAATCAAATCTCAACAGATTATAGAAACCATTTTTCAATTGCTAGTCATTCGCCGTCAATTATTTGGCCATTGATCAGCTGTTGATCATTCGCCACCGTCCCTGGCCACCGTTAATGGCAACCATTGGCTATTTTTCAGGCATATTGTGAAAGGGCTCCTCAGAATAATAATTTTTGTCCATTGGTTTCGTTTTGATTTGTCTATCAAATAGTGACATCATTTACATGACTTTCGAAAAAACAGCACATTAACTCTAAAATTGATAAAATTATATTTAATTCCCTAAAATTTTATAATTAAATTTCGGTCCTTGAATTTTTATATTCTCTCCGGACCCATCCAACCTACTCGATCCAACATCTTTTTTTTTTTGTTTTATAATTTGGGCCACATAATTCCACTATATTTGTTTCGTTGTTCATGATCGCATGAAATTGTTATCATTATTAATGAGTTGGTAAAATTTAGATAATTAATGAATATTAAGGCATAATCTAACTAACTCACTCTACAAATACTAACTTTCTTGTCCTAATTTGTTTTTATTTAATTCCAACAATAATAATATATTAGATGGGTCTATTATTTGAGAAATTATTTTATCGATCATTCACATCACATTATTCATGGTCTCTCCCTGATTATTTAATGACATTTTATTAATTTTTTTATGTCATTAACACTTAATTTTGATAATTTTTTTTTATCTCAAACCTCAAAACTTCAAATCCAAAACATTAAACCCCAAACTCCGAATCTAAAATCTTGAACCCTGAGCACGAGATTCGGATTAGGAGTTCAATGTTTAAGGTTTAAGAATTAAGATTCAATATTTAGCGTTTAATATTTAAAATTTGAGATTTGAGTTTTAGAGTTCGACATTCGAGAGGTAAGGTTTACTGTTCATGTTTAGGGGTTTTAGGTAAAGATAATTATATGAAATGGTGTGAATTAATTAATTTAAATTATAGGACAACGTTTGTTAACGTCACACCGTCATTTCTACTGCGCTTAATAATATAGAATACCTGGATACACGTCTATTTCAATAATAATTGGACACCCACAATTAAAATCAAGTCCAAATATTATAAATTGATTTTAAAATAAAACCCCAATTATAATATGAAATTCCTTGTTTAAATAGAAAAAAATTGAAATTCTTTTAATTGTATAGGCACTGGGCCCAATTTGTTGGAAATTATTTTAATCGTAATGTAAGCCTCCATTTCAAAGTTACGTTGAAAATATCTGTCGTTTTTTAAAAATTATAAAACGACAAATAATATATATTTTTGGAGAAATTAGTATTATTTGATTGAGACTAAATAAAAAAAATATTTATTCCAGAGTCGTCAATTCATTTCAAATTTTTACAAAGGGGTCCACAAATTAGACCATGGACAAATATATGTTACATACTGAACTTTGAAATTGATTTAATCAATTGACGAAATTTGATTAAATTGGTAAAATTAATAAGTTAATTTTAATAAATTAAATCGGTGGATTATTGATTAATAAAATACTTAAAAGAATTGATTGATTTATAATAAATGTTGAAGCTCAAATCTGTCTGGACCTATTGGAAATTAAATTTTTTTAAATTTAAGTTTATTTTAAATTTAAATTTATTTGAAATTTAAATTTATTATAAAATTAAATTTAGAAAGTTCAATTAAAAAATCCAAAACAAAGTCCAATTACAAACGACCCAATGGCCCAAAGTCAGCCCAAATACCCTAAACCTAATCAGCTACAACAGATGCTGCTACCACCTCCCCCTCAGCCAACCAGAGGCCGCCACGTCATCTCCAAGTTGCGTCACCAGTAACTTGCACTGCCATCAGCTGCTTCAACCGCCACTGCCATCGCCGAACCTGCAAAAACAAAGGGATTAGATGTACATTTAATTGCAAAAAAACAAATAATCATCATTGTAAATCTGGTTATAAAACCATATTCAAACAATTTTGAAAGGGGGATTTTTTTTTTCAGAAAAAGATCAATATAGAATAGTTAGCTTGCGAAAATCAGAAAACACAAGGCAATCAATATCAAAACGGTGAACAGAATACCAAGCAATTTCAGGCTCGGTGTTAGCCAGGTATTAATTTCTAAAACTATATATACTTATTGCTCATCCCGTGTGCATCAAAGGTAACCGTCTATATTCGGTATAGGCTAATGTATATCATTCATTAAGTCTTTATAATTGTTTGCTAATATTCATAGTATTCAATGCTCATAAGTATATTAATAATAATAATAATAATAGTAACGTTAATGACATTAATAACAAACGAATCGTTTTCTTAATGACTATTAATAATAAATGTTTTTAATAATATCAATAATAATAAATAACGTTTTAATAATAAAAAGGGAAATTGAAAGGACAGAAGAACCCCCTCGTTGCGCCGTCGCCGGAGGTCCGTCGAAACCATCACCAGATATCACCCATACCTTTACGAATTTGCAAGAAAACAAGGGAAACATGTTAAAACTCTCTAAAATAGTAAGTAACAGAATCGCAAAAAGAGATTTCCTAAAAACTGTTAAAAAGGAAAAGATCGGGGTTTGATCTCACCGGATCTAAACTCGATCTTTGTTTTAAAAAGAACATACAAAAAAACAGGAAAGAAAAGGACGATTTACCTTCGACGGAGGCGCGTCGCGCGTGGGAAGAGGCGCAGCGACGGAGATACGGCTGGATCGGTGCGCGTGACTAGGCACGGCGACGATGCGCAATAACACGCGATCGCGGACCGAGGCGCGTGGTGGCAACACGCGACGGACGGCGGCCAGCCCATCCGGTCGGAGCATGACCGACCGAGGAGGGACGAGAGGTTTTTTGAAGGGTTCTTTTGTTTTTTTTTTAAAGGCTGAAAGAAATGATTTTTTTCTCTGAAAAGGGGTATTTATAGGCCCTCAAAACGTTAGTATTTATAGGCCCTCAAAACGGTAACGTTTTGAGGGCTGAGTTTCAGCCTTAAAACGATACCGTTCTGAGCTATTACCCGAAATCTGACCCGACCCGACCCGACCTAGGATCCACATGTTTTTGAAGGAAGGGTTATTTATGCATTTGGTCATTCCGCTTTTTCCCAAATTTTCAATCAGGTCCTCCTCGTACTTTTAATTAGTTTTAAATTGGCCTAATGATTTTCACAGTTTTTCAATTTAGCCCCTCGACCTTTTAAAAGCACCAGGATCTACCACGTGTCATGATTTTGGTTTATTTATGCAAATGGTTCCCTTTATTTCTAATGTGTTTTAATTTGATCCTTAAATCAAGTTCGCTTTAATTACAAAATTACCCCAAAAATTTTCCATGGTTTTCAAAATAGTCCTCTGGCTTCAGGATGCCTGAAGGGCTGCCACGTGTCATCTGTTTTTGGTTTTATTACCTCGAGGGTCCCTAAACTATCCAAAAATTCCATTTTTACCCCTGAACTTCCAAAAATCCTATTTTTGACCTTGAAACTTCCCCAAAATTCCATTTTTTCCCTCGAACTTCCAAAAATCCTATTTTGACCCCGAAACTTACAAAAATCCCATTTTCGACCTCAAAACTTCCAAAAATTCCATTTTTACCCCCCAAACTTCAAAAAATCATATTTTTGACCTCAAAACTTCCAAAAATCCTATTTTTGACCTCAAAGCTTCCAAAAATTCCATTTTTACCCCAAAACTTTAAAAAATCCTATTTTTGACCTCGAAACTTCCAAAAATCCTATTTTTGACCTCGAAGCTTCCAAAAATTCCATTTTTACCCCCGAACTTCCAAAATCCCATTTTTGACCTTGAAACTTTCAAAATTACCATTTTACCCTTGGATTCCAAAAACTCCATTTTTAACCTCGAAACTCTCAAAATTACCCTTTTACCCCTTAATGTTAAAATTTCCATTTTTAACCTCGAATTTTCCCAAAATTACCATTTCACCCTCGAGAATCCAAAATTACCATTTTGCCCCCCCCCCCGCGAGTATCCGAAAAGTCTCATTTTTGAACCCGATCGCGCCTTTTTACTATCAATATTTGTGTTTATTTTAACCATTATGTATTTGTATTCTACATTTTTGTGTTTTTCGTCATTTTATCTTCTGATTTATCTTGCTTTACGTTATTTAATATCTATTATTAACTGCTTATTCATATTTAACTCGCATACTTGTTTTCAAAGTTGTTTTTTTTAATAAAAACTTTAAAAATCAAGGCAATATTCTTTTATTTCGAGTTTCGAAAATTTGTGCCTTAACTCACTATGTGTAATTTTTCTTCAAATCGAAACAATCGAATACCCTTAATCGAGGCAATGTTTCCTTATCTTCGATTTTGAAATATTGCGCCTTAACTTACTAGGTGCAACCTTTTTACAAATCAAGATAATCAAATATCCTCTTCGTAAAAATTCAAAAAAAAAATGAAGTTTTACAAAGGAAAGCTCATTATTTTTGGATCTTGAAATGTCGTGTCCTAACTCACTGGACATAGCTTTTCTTCCTCGATCACTTTGAAATAGCGGGATTTCCAAACAAACTCGATTTCTCTTAAACTTAACTCATGCATTCAAGGATCGTATTTTAAGCTTTATTTGAACTTTTAAATGTTACAAATTAAGACCCGAAAATAATCAATACAGTACCAATTTTGGGGCATATGAGGGTGCTAATCTTCCTCATGCGTAACCGACTCCCGAACGTATTTTTCTGGATTTCGAAGACCTACATGTTCTCAAAAAGTTTTTTTTTTTTTTAAAAACGTTTTATAAAAAAACGTTTTATGGTTATCCAATCACACCGAACAAAGGATTGGTAGCGACTACCATTATTTTTCGATTTTAAAATAATTTTCGAAATACGTCGTTTTCCAAAAAAGGATGGTTTCGACAATAAATATATGTTATTCTTAATTTTTCAAATATATTAAAATTTAATTTAATCAACAATATTAATTAAATTTAAATTAATTCGGTTTAATCAATTATAATCGTGATCGAGTAGTTAATCAATTAAAATTTAAAATTATTCGATTAAATCAATTTTTAGTTTGTAATCGAATCGATAAATTACTCTTTTTCGGCAAATGAATACCCTTTACTTGGCCCATAATTAATTATAGGTCCAACCACTTTTTATTCTAACAAACACATTGATTATCTTATCCCCTTATAATTGTGTTCAAAATATTTCATATTTCTATTGATTATTTTATTATACAAATTAAAAAATAATAATTGATTAAGTCTTAACTCGATTAATATGAGCATTGTTATCAATACAGGAAGATGTAGGTTCAAATGCACTGTTGAGGGGAGGCCAGTTTTACTCTGGAAGATAATTTTTTAGATTGTCGCCTAAGGAGTCAACAAACCTCTCAACAATGGAGGTATTGTGGTTGAAGTGTTTATATTCGGGTTTTGCTTTCGATTCCGAGAACCAAGTGATAATGTTCTTATTCACTAATGCCATTTAAGAGCATTGATTCGAACTCCACCAAAACCAAATGTTCACATCTCCTCAAAGTCAAGAGACAAAAGACAAGAATTAATCAACATCTTGAACGAAGATATCTCCCAAAATGAGACTAACCTCCCTTCCACAAAAATAATTGAAGAATGTATTATTTATCTATTTGAGGTCGGATCGAACATGACATGACAAGTACCACGTATTAAACATGCTTGATTTAACTGTCTAAAGAATATTAATCCTTGAATACATAATCGAAAAAACATATTTAATTACCTGCAAAGTTCCTAGAACTGTGGGGTGACCCCATCTCTCAAGGTCCCAAAGGATTTTAAATATTGAATGAGATTTAAGGAAGCAAAAATATATTATATTATACATTTGAGCATGAGAATGAAAATAATGACAAAAGTAGATTAATTTGCATTGAATTAATTTGATTAAAAACATGTTATAGCAAGCCGATTGAATCTTAATTCGATTGGTATGGATATTGTTGTTAATGCAGGAATACGTGTGTTTGAGTATACTGAAACGTATTATCATTATATTTATGGGTTGAAAAGAAGTTATGAATAGTTCTAACCATTTTGTAAAAAGAACATATATGATCATAATTTATAATAAGATTATTATAAAAAAACACATGTTTTCCAACTTTTAAAAATAAATATAGTATATGAGGAAGAATTTGGTAAGGTTACATACTCAATTTGTCTAAGTTCTTCAAAGAAATCGAGATCGTAATCGTTGAAAAATCCGGCGAAGTGGACGATCTCGATCAGCTTGTAATGTTACTTTGATTATTAAGCTCTGGTTAAGCTTCATAAATCGTAAAATTATCCTTAACACCAAATGCGTATATGTGTTACCCGTTTTCCTTAGTAATTTGGATACATTATTGGTATCCAAATATTGTTCCACAACGATCCATAATAATGTTTGAGGAATAGTATTCGCTAGCCTCCTTAACAACAACCCTTAGAAAACTATGCAAAACTGTTGAGGGTTGATCAACTCTTGCGAGAGGAATAGTTGAAGTGTCGTTCGTCGGGAAGTTAATTGGACTCTCAACAATCGAAAGTATTGTCCCTCGAAGGAGGAGTTTGTCTCCTGTGCTTTGTCAAGAGCCAACGTGCCGTGAGCAACTGCCCTTAGGGCCTGGTTCACAGAGTCGGGGGAGACAAAACCCTCTCCCAAGAGAAAATACTTTTTATTGTTGGGCGACCTAATTGGATGCCTAAAGGATGACATTCCATAGACTTCTCCCGAAAGAGTCGAACCCTCCCTTTAAACAAAAACAAATTTATCGTAATAATTGAGCGTCGACAATGAAAAAATATTGCAAAGAAAAACGAAAAAGAAAGCACACACAAATTTTACGTGGATACATTTTCGGGAAAAAAATCACGGGCAGAGGAAAAGAAAATTCACTAATGTCAAAAATCGAATGATTACAAGAGGAAACAACTACGTCTATTTATAGATTGAAAATATCTCCAATAGAAGTAATTTAGTAAAATCGAAACACCTTATTCTAATCAATTCGACCGTTGGTCTTTACCCTCGTAGATCCCCTATCTTACCACTTGTATTTATTTTTAACATGAATTTGGATCACACCTCCAACATCTTCGAATTAAAGAGAAAAAAGATGTATGCAGTTAATGAGAGAAAAAAAAATGAAAATTTATAACGAAAAAGAAAAAGAGTATAACCAGTTTGGAAGTCGACACCAACACTAATGGAACCAAAAAATAAAAATAAAAAGAAACAAATGGCTGTAAGAAAGAAATTTAAAATGTAAACCTGAAAATTATTTTCTGTTTAAATTATTTCATATTTAGTACTAATTAAAGTTAAAAGTATCCAATTAGATGTAATAAAAGTATAAAGATTTCTTATTTAATATTTAGTGTATAGTGAGTCAAATAAATAAATAAATAAGAAGTGGAATGAAGCTGAAAGGTAAGAATGCTGCTTATTCGAAATGGCAATTATTAAATTTTGAAAGAGACTCCTCGTTGATTTTAAACTCTCCATTTTTTGGCAAACCACAAAGTGCGCCTTATCTTTTCATCCTCTCCATTGGATTTCTGCCACAAAAACCTGAGATATTTGCAAAACAGTGGTGATGAATTTCATCATCATCATCATAATCATCAATCACTACAATTCTTTTATATAATTATTAATATTTTCATTTGTATTCAAATAAAATCTTTTCAATAATAATTTAAAATTTAAATACTGAAAAAACTTTTATCACTTTTTTAAGAATAAATATTAAAATTATACATAAATTTTAATTTAATATGTAATTATATATATGAATTTTGATATTATGAAATTTTATACATAAAATTTTGATTTAAATTAATTTTCATAAATTATTAATACAATTATTGATATAACATTATTTTATATTTATATATTACATATAAAAATAATTTTATTTAATTAATATAAAAATAAATTGATGTATATAAATTTTTAAATATATATAGTTCAATCAAAATTTAAATTTAAATCATAATCAAAATTTCATATATATATATATATATATATATATATATATATATATGCATACTTCAATTGAATCGAACTAAATCATTCATCCGATCAAGAATCAGTCAAAACAAATCAATTAAACTTAGTAAAAACTAACAAGATGATTTAATTAGTTAAATCAAATTTTTAATAAAATATCAAATTCAAGCTTCAAATATTATATTAAATCAAACTAGAACTTATGACTCACCTTTTCACAAGTGAGAGCACAGCTGAAAAGAAAATAGGATTTAGAGTTTAAAAATTATCTATCGCTATAGAAGCAATCGATATAATATAAACACTCACAATTGAAAAACATTAAAATATAAAACTAGGATCTGTTCACAAAAAGTAAATTAAAAGTCCAAATTTAAGATAATTGTCCAAAGCTATAATAAAACTGATATAATTATCTCTCAAAGGTAATAATAAGCTCTCATTTCTTCTTGGCAGCAGATTTGGTGACCTTGGCACCAGTTGGGTCCTTCTTCTCAACACTCTTGATGACACCGACAGCAACGGTCTGGCGCATGTCACGGACGGCAAAACGTCCGAGTGGTGGGTATTCAGAGAATGTCTCAACAACCATGGGCTTAGTGGGAATCATCTTTACCATACCTGCATCACCGTTCTTCAAGAACTTGGGTTCCTTCTCGAGCTCCTTGCCAGATCGTCTATCGATCTTGGTCAACAGTTCGGAAAATTTGACAGCAATGTGAGAGGTGTGGCAGTCAAGGACTGGGGCATATCCATTTCCGATTTGGCCAGGGTGGTTCATGATGATAACCTGTGAGGTGAAGTTGGCAGCTTCCTTGGCTGGATCATCCTTGGAGTTTGAAGCAACAAAACCACGTTTAAGATCCTTAACAGCAACATTCTTAACGTTGAACCCAACATTGTCACCAGGTAAAGCTTCTGGGAGGGATTCATGGTGCATCTCAACGGACTTAACTTCAGTGGTCAGACCAGTAGGACCGAAAGTAACAACCATACCAGGTTTGAGGGCACCAGTTTCAACACGACCAACAGGGACAGTTCCAATACCACCAATCTTGTAGACATCCTGAAGTGGAAGACGGAGTGGCTTATCTGAGGGTCTCTTGGGCTCAGTGATCTGGTCAAGAGCCTCAAGGAGAGTAGGACCCTTGTACCAATCGAGGTTTGTAGATCTCTCAATCATGTTGTCACCCTCAAAACCGGAGATTGGGACAAATGGGATCTTCTCAGGGTTGTAACCAACTTTCTTAAGATAAGAAGAGACTTCCTTAACAATTTCATCAAACCTTGACTTAGAGTACTTTGGGGTTGTTGCATCCATCTGATAATACCAAATGACAATAAAAAATCAGTTCCAAACAATGAAAAACAGTTCATCAACTACAATATTATACAATAAATAAGTTCTAAACTTTACCTTGTTGCAGCAGCAAATCATCTGCCTAACACCAAGGGTAAAAGCAAGCAAAGCATGCTCACGAGTCTGACCATCTTTAGAGATACCAGCTTCAAAACCACCAGTGGTTGAGTCAATAATGAGAATAGCACAGTCAGCCTGTGAGGTACCGGTAATCATGTTCTTGATAAAGTCACGGTGTCCAGGTGCATCAATAACGGTGCAATAGTATTTGGTGGTCTCAAACTTCCACAAGGCAATATCAATGGTGATACCACGTTCACGCTCAGCCTTAAGCTTGTCAAGCACCCAAGCATACTTGAATGACCTTTTGTTCATTTCAGCAGCCTCCTTCTCGAACCTCTCAATCACACGCTTGTCAATACCACCAAGCTTGTAGATCAAATGACCAGTAGTGGTCGACTTGCCAGAGTCGACATGGCCAATGACGACAAGGTTGATGTGAACCTTCTCCTTACCCATTATAAAACTCAGAAGAGAAGCTGAAAATTGGAAACAACGAAATCCATATATAAATAAGAAAACAAATCTAAAACCCAACCAAGTTTAGAGAAATCGATCCGAGTTTAAATTCAACAGATTCAACAAAGATAAAAGGTGGCCGCTGGGATTCGAGCCCAGGTCCTCCATAGATATGGAGTTCTTTCCACTGAACTACAGCCACTAGATCTTAAAATATACTTTACCATGAATCCGGTCAAAGTTTTCCATTAAAAACAAATAAGCCTATGAAGAAAATTATCATTGATTATTTTGATAATTTTCATTAAAATTTTTCCCTTAGGCTGAATTTGCTTCAATAGATCGGTTTTCACAGGAATTATTTTCTCAAAAATATAAACTTAAAATTTTAAATCATAAAAATATTAAACGAACATAGATGCATAAAACTTAAACACATAAACAACCAGATAAGATTATTTCTTCAAATCAATAAAACTAGCATCTATATATCAGTTATCACACACATAAACAACCAGATAAGGTTATTTCTTCAAATCAATAAAACTAGCTTCTATATATCAGTTATCACAGGAATCATGATATCCATAATTAAATTTAGATTTTAAAGCATAACTCCACCATAGATGCATAGAATCTAAATAAAATGGATCGAAACAAACAAAAAGTAAAGAACTACGAAATAAACGAATCATCAACAAAAAATAATCAAAAAACGAACTTAGATTAACATAAACTATAACTAAAACACATAAAAATAGAACTGATAGACATATAAGCAAACAACCAATCAGATGAGATTTACATATTCTAATCAAAAGAATAAAATTTCAAAAAAAAATTAAAAGCATATAAGAATAGGATCTATACCTGTAAGCTTAAAGAAAAGACTAACTGAGAATCGCTACACAAAAAAGGCTCTCCACGTAATAGCTGAAATGAGAGTAGAAAGCAAGTGAGGGAGGCAGCCTACTTTAGCTTAAGTAGACACTGATTCAACTTTGGTTAAGCTAGGGTTTCTTTCTTATCCGTTGGATTAAAGATAATCCAACGGCTCATATTTGACAGCTCACATTAGCAGCCACAAAGAATTTTTTTTTTAATAATTATTTTTGTACATTTCGTCTTTGCTTTCTCGTTAAGATGAGATGCCCTAATTTGATTTCATTTGCTATCGAAAACCCTAAACTACCCTTTAACCTTTTGCAAAACAAAACGGGAGTCCTTCGATATTTGAACTGACAATTTTACCCTCCATTCTTTATTCGATTTTCGGTTTTTTGTTCTGAACTAGGGTGTAGTTAGATCTGTCCATGTCTGGTAGTTGTCTCGATCCGACTTGGGTCGAGTTTAGATAAATATTTTTTGTATTTCGGATTGACCTGATTTGAATTAAATTTAGATAATAAAATAAATTTTAAATTTTAAATTGAATTATAAAATATTAATTAAAATATATTTAATATTTTATTAATTTTTAATAGTAAAATGGGTTTTTTTGAACAGATCAAGCTGCAACAAAAAAAGCTCCAATTTGATTTTTGTCTTTAAACGGGCTTTGACTCAACCCAACCAGGAATACTTTTAAGTATAATTGAGTAAAATCGAGTTCAAGCTATAAGAAGCTAGGTTCAAACTTAGAGCTCAATTTACTTTCATGTTTAAAGTTTGGGTTTAACTCGAAATAAAAGTTAAGCTTCTCAAACTTGTTGGATTTGACTCGGTTAAGTTGTTGAATCTAATAATAATTAGTCATTTCACGTGCAAGGCTTCAACTTTAAACCCTAAATTTTAAATAAAAAAATTAAGCTATAGAATAACTAGAGATCAGAATTTTACATTTAAAGCTTGACCAGGGTTTTCAAAACCGAACTAATGGTTGAATCAATCAAACCATTACTTTCGTGATTTGATAATTTGTTCAATTTAATTAATAATTTAATATTCATAAACAATAAAAAAATAAAAATCAATTTAACTGATTTTTAGTTCAATTTAATCCATCCGTAATTTGGACAATAATATAACCTCTCTAATTGGGCCTGATTAATTTTCACATCTAAAGCCCAACTCGAGCCCAATTATTTGTTTAAATAAAATAATAAGATCATTTATTCACACCATATCAAATATATGCCCTTTACTGTTTTGAAATTGTTACATTAAAATATTATCAACTTACTAATTTTTTTATGAAAAACATTATATTTAAAATTTAGTACCAAGTGAATCCAACTGATGGCTCTAGTAGTAAAGAGGATGTTGTTCATTTTAGGGGTCTCGGGTTCGAGTACCTGTGTGTGCAAGGTGTGTGTGCAAGGTCAAAGGGTTAAGAAAATATGAACAGATACTATCATTTAATCACACCAGAGTATTCAAAAAAAAATTAGTACCAAGTAGAACCTGTGTGTTGACCTGATGATCAAGGTATTTATCATCTCAAGTGTGGTTTGAGCTTGAGTCGTGCTAGTCGCTTTGGCGTTAAGGCTTTGCCATCCTATTATAATTCACAAAAAAAAAAAAAATTATTACCAAGCATACACATTATTATTCTGGGATATATCACAAAACTATACATGAAATTTATTTTAATGTGCAATTTTATATATGAATTTTGATTTTATGCATAAAAATTTTGATTTGATCCAGTTTTCATAGATTATTAACAGAATTATTGATATAGCATCATTTTATATTTATATATTGCATACACATATAATTATATACAATATAAAAATAATTTGATGTATTTATTTTTTTAAATGTGTATAATTGAATCAAAATTAAAGTTCATGTATACATTTGAACCACAATCAATGTTTTATTTGTATAATTACACCAAACCAAAGTTCATATATCAAATTACACATTAAATCAAATTTCGTATAATTTTAAAATTTATCTCTATTATCAATTTACTACCAATACCTAAAATTACCTATTTAAATAATTAAATTCCAAGCCCCTATAATATCTAATTATTAAATACGAGTTCAAAGTCCCTCTATATTTGAATTTGGCAAAGTTATCTTTCAATGTAATTTTAATAATTTATATATTCAATTTAAATTTTGCAAACAAATTATATTAATGGTTTAAAATATTTAAAATTTATATTTCATATATCAAAAAAAAGTTACACTAAATTTTTTTTTTTATTTTAATGTAATTTAAATAGATATATTTCATATAATTATATACTAATAAATTTAAATATTATTTAAAATTACAATTTTTACTTTATAACATCACATTTAAAATCAACATTCTATCTTTTCACTTTAACAATAATATAAAAAATAATACTAAATCTTTAAACTAAAATTATGATTTTAACTTCAATTCTCGATTTCTCTTATTTTTTTTATCATTACAAATATCCATATTCAATAATCTCTTTACTTATGAATTTCACCCATTTATGAAAATTAAGAAGTTAGTATTTACATTTTCATTTGTCAGAATTTAATCATCGTATTGAGAAGACAATTCTACTGTGTGCCATTAAATCGTTGACATGAAAAATAGCAGTTCAACAAAATTAGGGTTGAATTTATAAAAAAATTTAGGGATTAAAATTGAATTATAAATTTTTGAGATGTCAAAATATTAATTTTATCATGTATTAATTCATAATATTCTTATTTTTAATTGACTAAATATCATTGTTTTCATTTTGGGGGCAAAGCACAAATTTTTTTTTTACCTTAATTTATAATTTAATCATTTATAAGAAATTAGAATTGCCATTTTCCATTATTGGGAGGGCCAAGACCCCTGCATGCCCTTAGGATTGTAAATGAATCGAGCTTGAATGAAAAAAATATTTGTTCATGTTCGTTCGTTTATTTTTTAAGTCGTTCATGTTCGATTCGTGTTCGTTAAGAATTTCAAATTTTTTGTTCATGCTCGTTTGCTTAAATTCACAAACTTATTCATTTAGCTTAATCGGATATGTTCACGAATATTAAACGAGTATGTTCATGAGCATGTTCACAAACAATGTTAATGAATAATAAACAAACCAACAAACAATAAATACATACACACCTCTATTCATGTTCGTTCGTTTATTAAACGAACATAAAAATTTTATTCATACTTGTTTATTTAGCTTAATAAACGAACGTTATACAAATGGTTCGCAAACAATTGATCGAACGTTCTGTTCTTTTACACCCCTAACTGCCCCTTGTATTCGCATATTAAACTACTCAATTATGCAAGTGATTTTTTATTTTTTCAAAACTGCAATGAATAAGTATAATTAAAGTGCAATACAAATATATATCAATGTAACTGCGAGTGTCAAATTATTACAATATAAATGGATTGTTTGAGTAACTGCAAAGTAGAATCAAATTATTATAACACAAAACACTAATAATTAGTACCATTCAAATTAAAACCAACGAATTTAACTAAAATTCACACATAATAAAACTCGAAGATTCATACATATAATAGCACAGGGTGAATCTTGAATCTAGATACTCAAAACCTAGTGCCTCTATTGTGCCAAAATTTTTAATTATTTTATAGGCTAAGTGACCAGAGAATTTATTTCCCAAAGTCAATAGGTGTTTTTATTAATATTTTTGTTCGATTTTATATTTAAAGAAAAAAAGAATAGTCAGGTGTGCGTTCTCAACCACTCCAACAACGTACTCCTACTCTATAATTTGGCTATTGATAAATTTAAAAGACAGAATCCTCATTAAGAATAATACCAACTAATTGACACATGAGGCATCCACCTCCCATCAATAATAAGAAAAACACACATTTCCCTTGTGCTAAATCAAGATTATGATAAAACGATAACACCAAACATCTACATATTGTGTATATATAGGCATATTAATAAAAACGATCAGCTTTAAATTTTGTTCAATCCCAGATTGTCTGTATTAAAATTTTTACATAAAAATAAATTTTTAAAAATATAATATATCAAATATATTAAAAATATTAAAATAAATATTTTTCAACAAACGAAAAAAAAAATACTTAAATAACACTAAGATAAATATAACTTAACAAATAAATATCATTAATAATAAAATAAGAGTTACACAATATCTAAATAGCAATATAATAACAAAACAATGAAAAACAGTAAAAAAACCAACAATAGTTTTTTTTTTGTCCAAGTTCATTTTTTAGACCTATTTTTTACTTAAACTTTTCACTTTTCGGAAAAACCTTCGTATCGAACCCGATAACTTGACCCATGAATAAATCCAGTTAATGTCGTGTATTTATATTTATTAAAATTACAAACACGTCAATTAAAAATTTCCATATGAATATGACTCGTCGACATCATTACCATATTACAACAAGGTGTGATATTTGGTTAAAGAGACCAACTTAGTGTTGAAAATATGGTGGGGAAATTCATCACCGACTGTCCCCCACACCCCAAAGCTACAATAAACATCATCTAGATTAATGTCACCACCAATACTAAAATCGATATTTAAATATCAAATCTATATATAAATTTTAGTTTAATGTGCAATTTGGTACATGAATATTAATTTAATATAATTATATATCTAAAACTTGAATTGCAGTTCATATGTATACATGAAACTTTGATTTTGATTCAATTGTACGCATTTAAAAAAATGAATACATATATTTATTTGCATATTGGATTTAATATAATTGTTTGTATATACAATATATCAACACAAAATAGTGCAAATTCGATAATGTTGTTAGTGATTTATAAAAATTGAATCAAATCAAAATTTAATGTATAAAATTTTATAAAATAAAAATTCATGTATGATATTGCACATTAAATTAAAATTCATGTATAATTTTGATGTTTATCCCTTACTAAAAAATATATAATAATAACAAAAAATACCAATTTTTTTAAAATTTAAAGTAATTAATATCAAATTCTAACTATTAAATTAAAAAAACAAAAACAAAAGAGTAGGTGTGAAGAATGTGAAATCCAGCCAGCTAGACTTCATTGCCAATGGCATGTCACTCATTTAACACACACATGGACCTGTCCCATGCTTCAATACTTTAATAATTATAATAATAAAATAAACAAAATAAAACAAAAAGAAATAGATGACATGAGAAAAATGAAAATTAAGAATGAGTATCTTTTCTTTAATCTATACATCACTCCTAAAAAAACCATAGTATAGATTTAAAGTTTAAATATTAATATTTCAATTAACTACGGGAGTAAGGTGAGATAGTAAAAGTCTTTTCTATCTTAATCAATAGTCGAGTCGAGTATGGAATAGCTTTAAAACTCGTGGATAGCATTTACCCCTTAATAAGCCAACCAAATACGGAGGATTAGTTACTGGATTTATTCCTGTGGGCACATAATAACGTGTTGTTGTAACTTATATCATGTATAAATGTAAACCCTGAAAAAGAATTTCTTTTTACAAATACAATCTCAATCCTGATTACAAGCAAAGTATCCAAATAACTATAATTGGAGTCAACATTATAAGTACTACTAGACTTATAATCGAAATAAATCTAAACCTAAATTAGAATAAATCTGAACTGAAAATCCATATATAATCTACCCACGATGAAACTCAAACTTGAAATTTTCGAAACATCAACCTTATCATTAAACCGAGACATCGTTGGCAAGACTAAAAGGGAATTGGGTGTGTGGTGTTTAGTTATGCTTAATAAATGTTCCAACCAAATCCAACACATCTTCTCAACTCATTGCTGTATAGATGCCGACGGTTTCATCTTTCCAATACCCAATTATTTTTTTCACCCCCTATTCAATTTATTTTTGGTCCCTCGTTGCTTTGTTTTCATCACTTCAATTCTCTCTTATCCACCCTTTTATATACCATCATCCCTTCTCAACTAAAACCTTATATTATTCATCATCTTCTTCTTCATTTTGTTATTTTATATTCCATTTCCATGGAGTTTACTATCATCAAATCTAGACCCATCTCCATTCTTTTGCTTCTTCTTCTCTTACTTTCCATACCCTACTTCTCAACAGGTTATTTTTGTACCCTTTTCTCTTTTAGGAGGAAGCTTTAATTTAATTTAATGTTGTTGTTTTTTTTTTTCAATTAAAGGTAGTTTCGATGTTTCGGAAAAAGAAGTTTATGAGATTGATTATAGAGGTCCAGAGACACACACTTCGATCCCCCCGCCCGATCACAGCCACCGTAGTTCGGTTCACCGACAAACAGATTTACCATCTCATAAAGTAAGAAGTGTAAGTTTATATTTTTAATTTTTCATTTATTTTATTTATTTATTTGTGCTTTGGACTATTTTGCAGGGAAATAAAATTCATGGGTGAAATAAGAAAGTTTTGAAGAATGGGTTTTCTTAAAGCTTTTGTTGCAGTTTATATAGCTATATAGTTTTCTAGATTTGAATATTATATGTGAGAAATTTGACATATTTATTTAAATTTGTATCATCGACCTTAATCTGTAAATTTAGATGGTGTGATTTTGTATCTATATAATATGTATAAGATTTAGAGTTTGAGTAAATGAAATTATATTTATATATATTTTTATTTTCAATTAACATTAATCTCGAATTTAAATGTTGGATAGTTTATAGTATTATTTTCTCGTAAAGTTTTATCTTTATAATATTTTATTAAGATGAATTTCAAAACTATACATGAATGAAGGGTAAGACATTTTCCTTAAGATAAGTTTGATTTTCCTGTGTTTTGGAGAATGATTTGCATGGAGAGTTCATTTTTCACTAAACAAACACCGTAAAAGAAGGAAAATATTTTACGAAAAATATTTTACTGGCAAACAAACGGAGCCTTAATGTGTAATTTTATATATGAATTTTGGTTTTGTGTAATTTTATACATAAAATTTTAATTTGATCAAATTCTCACAAATTATTAACATAATTAATGATATAACATCATTTTATGTTTATATATTGCATAAACAAAAAATATATTTATCAATGAAACAAAAAAAAATGTATAATTATACCAAATCAAGGTTCATGTATCAAATTACACATTAGTCAAAGTTCATATATAATTTTGAGATTTATCTCTATTTTATTTCATTGATAAATGAATGTGTTAGCTCTAGTTTTTCAAGTATTTTGATATAACAAAAAGTATATTAAAAATCTCCTACTTAAATTTGCAAAAATTGTTTATAAGTCCTTAAAATTATTTTCAAAGTGTTGGACAAAATAATTTTTTAAAAAGCCTTGAAATAATTTAGTTTTTGACAAATTTTTGAAGTCTGGAAGACTTCTATCGATACTTCCACTAAGTATCGGTAGAACTCAAGGTAGAAAAACCTTTGGAATGCTTCAAACTTCTACCTGTAGAACAAGGACAATTACCGATATAACTCTTGGTTCTACTGGTACAACCAAGACTTCAATCGGTAGAACAAACTCCAGTGAGCAAGGAAGTTGTGGCCTGGGACTTTTACCGATACCTTGGTCATGACTACCAAAACAACTTCTCTTCTACCGATACCTGAAAGGCTTTTACCGAAACAAGTCAAGTTAGTAGCCAAAGTTCAGCATCCCCTGCACTTCTACCGATACTCTGATGGGTTCTATTGATACCATATGAAACCCTAAGAGTTCTACCGATACAAGGAGAGATTTATTGATACAATAACTCCAACGGTCATATTATGCAAAGGCTTCTACCAATACAATTCTTCTTTTACCAATACAACGAAGCTGTTGTTTGCATTAAATGCTTGTTTTAATGGCTGCAACGACTCTATTTTATTTCTAACGATTACAAACGTCCACAAGATTGTTAAAGGACTTAAATACAAGGTCAAGGCTCCCCATTGGAGTCAACAAAGATAAGAAACAAGTGCTTAACTTCAAAGAATTAATTTTTCAATATTTTATCAATCTTCTTCCAAATATTTCTTGCACACACTTGTGGGTTAAGTTTTCAATTATTTTTTCAAGTGTTGTAACTTTGTGTGAGAGTATTTAATTGTTGATCATTTACCTTTTAGAGGTATGTTCTAATTCATTCTTATTTTCTCTCATTTTGTGAGGTGTTACTTAAGGTTTTTGGTAAAAAATCTTAAGGGGTAGTGATTTTATCTTATCTTTGAAAAGATAGAGACCTTAAAGATTCAAATCTAGTAGATTTGGGAAAATCTTAATTGAAGAAAGCTAAGATAGTGGACGTAGGCAATTGAGGTCGAACCACTATAAATTATTAATCTTTTGCTTTTCTCAAATTTCCCGAAAACTTTTTAAAACATCAATTCACCCCCTCTTGGTGTATATCGATTTTAATAGAATGCATTTATATGTTAAATTAATTTAATATTTCCTTTCTCAAATAAATAAATAGAAATTGGGAAGAGTTAAGGTTTATGGTTTAATTGAAGAGATGGGAAAAAATAAAGAAGAAAAATATAATTTTTAAAAATTAAAATAAGTTATTTGTCCATAATAATAAAAATAATGATAAAATTGTTATAAAAAGTAACATTTTGAGTGGAATGTAATAGACAATAAGTAATATAATAGAAAAAAACTTTAAAATGAATCGAAGTCATTAAAAATGGATAAAATTACTATTATTTTTATTGATTTAAATAAAATAATAATGAATGATTGAGTCTTAATTTGATTGGTAAGACACACACATTGTATACATATGTACTCAGAGTCCAGATCTCTTAAGATGAATAATATCCTCTTTACCACTGAAACCACTTGTTGGGTTCTATCAAATAATATAATTATTTTTTGTATTTAATTTTAAGTAATATACCAAAAATATTTTATAACTTAAATTCAACACTTATTTATTCTATATTTATTTTTTCAGTTTAATTTTTCAAATTACCAAACATAACCTTATTTGATTATTTTAATATATTTAATTTTAATCAAAATAAACAAATAAATCTATTAAATTAAGCTAAATTGATTAAACTTTAACAAGAAAAATCATAATTTAAGTTAAATGAACAGAAAACAATAATTTAAGAGATAAATTAATGAGAAGAATAACATAAAAAAAACCTAATTTTATTCAAGCAAAAGAGGTAATAATGAACAATTTAAATGTCAAAAATATTAATTTATTTTTTTGATGAGTTACAAGAAAAAGAAAAAAAATTAATAATAACACGATTAACGCGGCTCAAATCCAAATCATACTTAAAATAATAAATATCTTAACCATTAAATCAAAAAATCTCAAAAATATTGATTCAGTTGAATCACATGTTAGTGAAATGAATTTTGTTGACTAATGTCATACTAAATCATTAGCAAAAATAATAATATGTTAAGTATTAATTCATAATTGCATACATTAATTCAACTTGGTTTAATTCCAAAGGTATTCAACATCAATTTTATCTACAATCATTTGTAAATATGAGAAAATAATAAAATAAAAGTGTTGGGTTTTCTTTATTTATTATTACGGTGACATTTGTTATCTATAATTCTTCATAATTAATGGTCAACATCGTTATACTTTGTTAAAGTTCTGTGATTCGAATTCCATTTGATTTGATCTGAAAAGGTTGATATACAATTTATTTTCTTAAAAAATAAAATAGAAAGACAAAATTGGGATCTGTGGTGGGCTACGACCTTGGGCCGAACCCGTCCACCACTAAACTCAACTAGGGTGCGGGGGTGGAGCCCTCGCGATACGGATCTTACCCCATAAATCGAATCCGTATAAAACTATATACGGATTGTTTAACCTTTAAAAATTATGCATAGTCGTAAATCTCTTGTATTGTTATTTTTTAACATTAATACTTAAAATCAAATTGATTATGTCGATTCTTTAGCTTTAATTCGGACAGGTTAATTTTTGTAGATCATGATCGGCTAAGGCAGTTTAATAAAAAATTAATCCAACTGATTGAAAAAACTCAACACCCTCCTACTTTAATCTTCAAGGAAGACAAATAGAGAGATTAAACTCTCCAAAATAAAATTAGAGAAACTAAATTTCAAATTCATAAAAATACAGTGACTTGAAGCAGAATTAAACCCTTTTTTTTTCTTTTTTCTTACACGCAAAGAAGATAAACACCAAAATATGGAGACCATTTTGTGACCGCTTATTTCTTTTTTCTGTCAAAATTTTAGATCCAAATCTAATTCCACGATTTTCTTTAGAGTTTTAAATTTGATCTTTCTCTTCCAAAATCAAATCCAAAAAGAGAGAAAATTCCACCAAAAAATGGCGAAATCTAATGACAACAACAACGTGCACCATGAATCGAGTCCTCTTTTGAGCAAACAAGTGGCAGACCAAGATTTGAAGGAGAAACCAAGTGGTAAAAATGCGAAAGAAGCTGCCGCCGAGGTGCCAGCTCATCCGGTAGTTGCTACCGGAGATGGGTTTGGGTGGACAGCTGATGGATTGCCGTTGGTCCATCGGAGTGTCGTCGGAGAACCCTTGGGTCGATCTCAATGGAACTCATCTCTCCTTGCTTGTCTTGGCCGTAACGATGAATTTTGCAGCAGCGACATTGAAGTTTGTAAGTCTTTTTATTGGATCTGATACTGTGATGAATTTGTTCGATTTGGGAATTTTTTTAATCATTTATGAAATTTGGGATTTTTCCATAGACTAGAAAAATAAATTGTAAATTGCTTAGAAATCTATGCTTATGCCACCATATATGCAATTTATTGAACATAGTTATTAGCTTAAAGCTGATGTTCTTATTATTGTTTGTGTAAAACAAATTGTTCTTGATTGTAGAGAAATTGGAATTTAGAAAGGAAAAATATATGGAAAAAAAAAATATCAAAAGGTCAATTATATTTGTGTAAAGAAAAGATAGATTCTGGCTTGTGAACTCGAAGCTTAATCCGGTTCATAGGTTAGCCGAGGCAATATTTAGCGGATTTGGATTCAAATTTCGATATCTTGTATAATATTTAGCGGATTTGACTTATGAACTCTAGGTTTTAATCCGGTTCATGCGGTTACCCGAAGTGGTATTTACTGGATTTGGATTCAAATCTCATATTTTTTAATGATATTTTGCGGTTTTGCCTTATGAACTCAAGGTTTAGTTCTAATCATGCGGTTACCTGAGGTCATATATTACCGGCATTGGATTCAAATATCATATCTTTTATGATGTTTAGCGGTTTTGACCTATGAACTCAGGTTTTAATCCGGTTCATTTGGTTAATTGAGTTGATATTTAGCTGATTTGGATTCAAATCGCAGACCTTTTGTGATTTACGTAGTTCGAATTTGGATGAATCTATGTGTGCTTATTTTGCTTGGGATTTCTAAGTGTGATATTTTTGGCTAGGTCTCCTTGGAAGCTTGGTCCCTTGTGTGCTATATGGAACAAATGTCGAAAGACTTGGATCTGATCCCGGGACATTTTCAAATCACTGCTTGCCATACTCAGTTCTTTACCTACTCGGTAATTCATTTTTTGGCTGGAATTGCCTTGCACCATGGTTTTCGTACCCTACTCGTACTGCCATTCGGCGAAAGTTTAATCTCGAGGCAAGTTGTTCCTGTCTTTCATCTTCTTTAACTTCATCTTTGAGATGATCGGTATAACTAGTTCATTAAGCATAGTATGGCTTTGCATTTGGTGTTTGAAACTGCTTTCTATCTGTATATAGAATATTTTGTCATCCGATGTTTCTTTTCTGATAGTAATAACATAGGCCGATGTCTTCTACCATCCTATGGTTATAGGGAAGTCAATGTTCGGTTGTGTACTCATTTCTGTACAAGTTGTTACCTTGAACTATTGATTTAGTTCATCCCTTGGTTGTGGTCTCCTTGTGGAAGGGCAACAAGGAGTTTTATGCCTAGAATAAAAAGAACAATATGAATCCCAGGTTTAGCTTAGTTGATTCATCCAATCACCTTTTTAAGGAGACATTTAGTAGCTGATTGAGTCTTAGCTTGATTGGCATGGGCATTGTTGTCAATGCGGGAGGACGTGGGTTTGAGTGCGCTGAAACGCTTTATCCTCCTATTTATGGGTTGAAGAAAGACTATGGATAGTTCTAGACATTGTGTTGAAAAGAATAGATATGATCAAAACTTATAATGAAAATATTCAAAAAAAGAGGAGATATTTAATAGATTTGGAGTTTGAATACTAATATTTGAAACCATTTGTTTTATTTCTAAGTTATGGCCTTTTTCCTATACCGGAAAAAGAGAACTATACAAACTGGGGAAAAGCTTTGAAGGCTGGTAAAAGTATTATGGAGGCTTTTGTGCTAGAAGTCGGATTGCATTTTGTTCCCTGTACTCAAATAAAGGCAAGTTAGTCCTTATATATTAGATCGAAGAGAAAATTGATTAATCTGTTGAAAATTTCATCTATTTTTAATATTAAAAACTGGTCCATGTATGTCAGCAAGAGGTAAATATGGCACACCACGTGTAACTATCTAACTACATAAGCTATGCTAGTTTTTAATGGTAGAAACAGATGAAATTTTTAGTAGAAATGATCGGTTTGCTCTTTGATCTAACATACAAGAACTAGTTTGCTCCTTTTTTGAGCAAATAATGCAATCTGACTCTTAATATTGGGGCCTTCATAGTATTTTTACCTTTGAAGGCTTAATTTTGTGGTTATCATCTATGTTGATCCAACTATTTTTTCTGTTTTAAGTATCTATTTTTGGCATCCGATTCCATCTAGCTCGTGCTTGGACAAAGAAAATTTGACCTCGAGTCAGTCCAGTCCAAATGGATGGATTCCGTATCTAATACTCACACTTGAGTCCATGTAACATCAATTTCCTTTGGATGAACAGGGAAGCTGCGAGGCACTCCATAGGTCATGTGGATGCTGTGGAAGCTGCGTAGAAGATGAGTTGCAACGTGAGCAATGTGAGTTAACTTGTGACTTAGCAACCCATGTTTTGTGCCATCCTTGTGCCGTTTGTCAGGAAGGTCGTGAGATTCGTCGAAGGTTGCACCATCCAGGGTTCAATGCTCAACCTGTCTTCTCCATAGTCCCTCCTGGCGAGCAAACCATGGCCCGTGGAGCCTAATTTCATGCTCTGATCATTCCCTACCCTTATAATTGAAGGTAATCTAGTAGTAGCCAGCTCAACAACATTTTGTTGTGTGATGTCTGTGTTGTGAAAACTATACTGTGTGTGATGTTTATGTTGAGAAAATAAAGTTAAAAAGCAGCTTTATGTTACATTTTCTAGTATGAAAGTTGATTGCTCTGTTATGGGCTGATCGTATAGATTTTGTGTATAAATATATTATGTTTTAAATATTTTATTTGGGTCAAATTGTAAGGATGGTTTCTGTTTTGTGTGAATTCAGTCTGTATAATTTGGTTAATAAATGGTCCTTCTAAGTTTTAAAATGTTAATTTTCAGTCCGAAAGTAAATGAAATCTATTCTCTGTTAATTTATTTGACACAAAAAATCTTTGAAAGAAATGAGTAAAGGTATTATGGAGGTTATATATTAAAAGTTAAATTGTATCTTGCCCTTTTACTAAAAAAAAAAGGGTAAAATAGTCGTTGTAAGTTAAATCAAATAGTAAATTGGTTTTTTTTGTTAAAAATTTTATCTATTTTTATTGTTAAAAACTGTGATGGTTGGCAAAATAACTAGATAGTTACTAGTGGCATGTGTATTTTATTTTGATGTACAAAGATTAATTTTTAATCATAGAAATTGACGGACTTTTAACAGAATGATTAGTTCTTTTTTTGGTCTAATATATAAAGATTAATTTATTTATTTTTTGAGTAGAGGGTAAGAAGCAATTCGACTCTTTTCTAGATTATGCCTATAACTGCTCATAACTCTTCTCTAATCAATAAATAGGAGAATAATATGTTTCAACGCATTCGAATCCATGTCTTGACAATAATATCCATGTCAATTGAGTTAAAACTCAATCAACAAATATTATGAAAATGTTATGTTTTAGTTATTTTTTAAATATTACTTGAATGAAGATACCTTATTCGTGTATCTATTTATAAGGTTAAATATTAATTTTAATTGATATATGATTTGTAATAATAATAATTAAGTGATAGTTAATTTAAAATAATAAGTGTAATTTAATATGAATAAAATTTTAATTAAGTGATAATAATCGTTGGAACTAAGATATTCATTGTTGATAGCAGTAGGTAATCCCCTCATCTCGGTGTTCTCTGAGATGGTAAACAACTAATTATAAAATTTATTACATTCACATAATAATTAAACCCTTAATCATATATATTAACAAATTGTTATCGAAAATGAACATAAAGCTTATATATTAGTATTATATTCAGGATTGTAGTTCAAATATCAATAATAATAATATGATTATAATTATAACTAATTATAATTACTTTATATTATTTTAATTGGTTTTATAGATTTAAAAAATTATGAGAAATATAGTTAACACAAAATACTAATTCTAAATTATTTTCTTTATCTTAATTTCTTCAATCGATCTAATTCATGCTATTTTTTGAACTACGATTTGTATTAGATTGACCTGATTTGATTAGATGAGATTAGCATTTATCAATAAAAATATTTTTCTATTTAATTATAAAATAAAATATTTATTATAGATATTTTTTTTTTTCAAGTTTTGATATATAAGTTAAGAATAAATAAATCAAATTTATACAATAAAGATACTATTATATTACCAATATATTAATATTATTTTTTATAAGGTTAATCTCACACATTTCAGCTTCTATTAATTAAAACAACTTCATTTTAACATTATTTAATTATTATCGTATTTAAAATAAAATTTAATTTGTAAATAAATATTAATTTATTTAATTATAAAAACTTAAATTTTTATTATTTTTAATTTATTCATTTATATTAAAGGATTTTATAGATTTAAAATTGTTATAAATTAATAATATATATGATACGATTCTAAAATATATTATTAAATTAACTAACTTCACATTAATATACTATCGCGTCAATTAGAAGTTATTTAATATTAATTTATTATTATATAATAAATATTAACAAATTAAATTTTTAATGTCAATTTAATAATATAGTAAACAATAAAAAGTATTCTCGCCAATTTAAAAAAAATTAAATTAAATTTGTATATATAATAAGTACAAATATATTTTTACTATTATTTTTAAAATAAACTACTATATATATACGAACAGCATCGGTGCAGTACGAACAGCATGGTAGTTGATACTGCACCGATGCTGTTCGTATCGACAAATATGCACCGTTTTAGTCTTAAATCGGTCAGATCAAATTTTCAACATATTTCCAATCATTTCAACTCATTTCGATCAAATATTAACTTGTACCGATACATACTGATTTATACTCGATTGATGCAAAATTTTAATATTTTAGACTAATTTTAAAAAAAAAATTATCTTAAGCACTTTAAAATTTCTATAATTATATTTAAATTAAAAGCTATTAAATTTGAACCTAAGTTAATAATTTTAAAATTTATATTAATATATATTTGTAATTGATATATATATATATATATGATAGTTCATTTTTTTACCAAAATAATATATAATTTATTACGAAACTAAAAAAATCAGACTATTTATATGAGAATCATTTAAATAGATATATAATCTATCAATAAATAAAAAAAATGAGACTATAAATACATATATCAAAAAAATATTTAAAAATATCAATAAACCCAAAATAATTACATTAAAAACCAACTATATATGAATATTTGAATGCAACAATTTTTTATGATCTCTAATTTTTCGACTGAAGCCCTTTCGGATATGTAATGCGTTGAAATAGAATTAGTAAGATGCGAATATTAACTCTCAAATATTTATTATTCAAATCTTTTTTTTTTTATCGATAATAAATATATTTTTTAACTGTGCAAATAAATTTACAAATTTTACTGAAATTACAAAGATTCGACCGACGGGAAGAATCCATATAAACCAATTGAATTAAATTCCGGATCTCAATGCTTTCCTTTTTTGAAATGATGATATATCAAAAGACATTATTTTTCAACATGGCATGCATTCAAATAATCCGAAGTTTGAACACTAACATACGACACTTCTAACCAAAATAAAGTAACCCTATGAAGCACCAATGGCTTTTTTTGGTGAATACTTGAGAGATATATCTCTAACAAGTAAACATCACCCAAGTATAGTCATTATCTTGGTTGCATGTTGACGGCTGAACCGAACCCAATCGAAACAAGTACCGAGATCGATGGAAACACGAACAAAAATGCAATGAAAATGTGACACATAAACTGCATCCGACGAACAAAGAACAGTATTTTACTCTCTAGTCTTACCCAAGTATGGGTTTACTTCTAATTCAGATGTTAAAGTTTTTAAGTCTCGAAACTGGATGGAAATTGTGAACATAACAGTTTTTAACAATGGCGAAAAAAGAGAAAAGTCGGACCTTGAATTCCTACTCCCCTGGTGCTGAGACTCCTTGCTTCAGCCTCTCTCGTTTCATCTTCTTCTTGGATACGGGCTTCTTTTTCCTAGAAGGCAGAGTCTTCTGCGCGTAAGAGTAAAGTATGTAGTTCCCCACAAGGAATGCTATCAGTAGTCCACCAACAACCAGCAATACTATCAATCCGGGGTTGAACCCTTTGGCTTCGGTTATAACCTTGTTTCCCTATTGCATCACCAGAAACTAAATTATTACAATGCAAGTAAATATCGAATGAACAAAAAAAACGTAGCAAACCACAGATACTTGGAGGACCCCAAACCCAATCCGAATATGTCAAAATTTGGTAATTCAGAAAAACGAAATGTCCAAGTAGCATAGAGAGTAATTACATGCATATAAATGCAATGTTTAGAAAGATACATCCATTGTTCTTTATGATTAGAGGTAAAGGACCACACAAGGTTTCTATTAAGACACTGTTAGCTTACCGGAGATGTTTCGTAATAAAGAAGCCTGTAAAAATCTACCATGTAAGCAGACCAGGCATATTTATTATGCTAGGGAAATGGTGATAGTAAAAATAATAAAAAAATAAAAATTGTTCAAGGGACATCATATTTTGACAGCCATTGGAAGAATTTTCAGGTTGTCCTCGTAAGAATTCAGCCTCTATTTTCCTTTTCTTTTATGTTTTCAGGGTAAAAGTATCATGAAAGTCACTGTACTAGGAATCAAACTGCGTTTCACCCCCTCTACTCAAAAAATGAGCAAATTTGTCTTTGTGCGTTATGCTAAAAAGCAAATTAATCCTTTCCGTTAAAAAGTTTATCCACTTGTATACCGTACAATGACTCCTGACATGCCACATGTCCTTAATTTTTAACTGTGGAAATGAAAGAAATTTTTAACAAAAATACTAGTTTGCTCTCCGATCTACAGAGACTAATTTGCCCACTTTTTTGAGTAAAGAGAGTAAAATGCAATCCACTCCTAGGGTTTTACCCTGTTTTCAGAATTCATTAGGGATATTGATATCGAACAATTAAATTCGGTCCAAGTTGATTATTCGAATCCCATTCAAAAATAGTGTTCATATTCCAAGAATGATCAGACATACAACAATTTGAATGACTTCTCAGCTCATCTTCAACTCATAAATCAATGGTAACATAAATGACTAAGCCAGTATTTACATCAACAATATATAAACATCATCAATTACTATCATCACCATTATTTTGCATTAAAAATGGGCCAAAACAAATCAATTATCAACAAAAAAAATACTTTTATCTTTTCTTTTCTTTTCTCTTCTTTGTCTCAACGAAAAGAGATTATTTGCTCAAAGAAAGTATAAAAACTTTTCTCCAAATGAATAAATAAATAAGAAATTCGATAATTCATATGCGATATCAACAAAGATCTTATTAAAAGGGGAAAATCTAAATTGAGAGAATCAGAATGCGAAATTCTCATAATAAATAAAAAGAACTGGAATTAAACTTGTAAAAACAATAGATCGGCACGATAATATGCAAAAAGACAATGAAACAAAATCAGATCGATAAATTAGAAGGAAAATTTCAAATTAATTTAGCACGGATCTCGTTGAATAGCCAGTCAAAATGAGATTCAGAGAGAGATTCGAACAAAAAAAATCATAAAATTAATGAAAAACAAATAACAAGCTATCAAAAGAGGGAGGTACCTTATCGGCGAACTCGTTCTCGTTCGACATCGCTGCGAACTTAACTGTGAACACGAATTTTGACCAAATAAAGTTTCAGAAATTTGGAAAATAAATAAACATCAAATGAACACGACTTTTAGGTGGAGGAGCTGATTGAATTTATAAATGGACTATTTCGATTTATGGGTATTTTTCTGCCATTTTTATGATCCAGTTTAATTTTGAAGCCCATTTTTGTAATGGATCCAATTGAGGTTTTTACACTAAAAGGTATGCTTTAAAGATAGCCACTTAAATATTAAAAATTGTTAACATACTATTCGATACCTGAATTTAGTTTCAATATTCAATTTGGTACTTAATTTTAACTTTATTGTTCATTTTGGTACCTGAGTTATTTTGTATTTGATACTTGAGTTTTCTTTTGTCCTAATTAAGTAATTGAGTTTGGTTTCAATGTTCAAGTTGGTGCCTTAACTTTTTTCCCAATTAAGTACTTATGTTATTAGAGCCCATGTGTTAAATGTTCATAGGCCACGCAATACCATTTGGTCTCGATACTAAATTAAACATTAAAATCAAAATCAGGTATAAAAACATAAAATCAACACCAAGATACATCAATTGTTATTGCTTATGCATTGGCACCACAATGATCTTATCTGCTGTTTGAATGAAAGTAACTTTCAACAAGAGAATGATTGTTAGCTAAGTCGTCTCGAACAATAAGCTCCACAAGCAACACGAATGAACTCTTCACATAAATCCCTTGCAAAAACCACTTGGCTTGATGGATAAGCAGGCCTCACTCAATAACCGTCGCGCAATACATCAACTGTCATGTGCCATCCAAGATTACCCAAAGCACGTCATAACACCATTCTACCAAGCTTATAACAGCACACCATTTGATTACTTATTTTTTACCAACCAATAATTGTTGGAAAAATACTACTGCAAAGCAAACTAGTTAGCATTGATCGAAAAAAATAAGTTGAGAGTAAATAAATAATATAACAATCACTGCTTTAGAAGTAAACTCGTTAAAATCAGTGTAATTGAATAATGGACGTCGCCCCTCAAAATTAACACAATACTTCTATATTCATACATCCGGATAAAGAAAAAAAATTTCTCTTTTTTGCTGTGTAAAATGAGAGCAATAGCAACGATGCACATATGAGGTCTTAACCTCAACTACTCAAGAAGTAGGACTATATTTGAACTCTTTTAAACGTCTTTTTTCAACCAGTGTGGGATTGCCCTTTTCTTTTGTATTATCAACAATAACAACCCAACACGTAAAATCTCGAAATAGGATGAAGGTCTATATAAAACTCGAAAGCAATCCATAGACATCTTCCTCCTTAACTCTAACCTCCTATCCTCTTCTTAGCCCACCCACTCTTCAATGTGTCCACAAAATTCATTACATTTTTAATTAGGATTAGATAAATTAAAATATTCAATTGCAAATCACAATCTAAATATTTAAAACGAAATGAATGGTAGAATACAGAACAGTCACCATCAACATCAATGAAGAAGCAAGTAAACATAAAATTTAGAGCCTGTCAGAACTCCTCAGTGGTGACTGTTCTTTTTTATTTATTTAATGTCCGAATATCTGAAATTAGGAACGATGCACGTCGGCAGGAAAATCCAAGAGAGCCCCAATGAGAACAACACAAAGTACAAGAATCTTTCATCTTTCCCATATGGTAATTTTAGGATTAAATGACGAAACATTTATATTTCTACCCACATGCAACGATAATTTCAATCAATTCGTGAAAAACGAGTAGGGATTTTTGTTTTTATTTTAGGGAAAATTGCACTTAAAAGTTATTAAATTAGTAAATTTATATTTTAGTCATTTAATTTTAAAGAGAGATAAAATTACCATTGAATTATTCAAAAGTTTTTTATTTAAATCGTTGGACTATTAAGATTCTTTTTCTTAAAAACTGGTTAATAAGCTCCAAGCGACGATTCGACATTTGGTGTGGTGGATCTATACCCATGACACATAGAGATGATCAATGTTGAAAAAAAAATTCAGCTGTAGAAGAAAAGGGAAATGAAAGCTTTTGATTGATGCAAATATTGCCGACAGAGAAGGTCATATAACAACAATTTTAACAGCTCAATAACTTAAATGAAAACTTTTGACTAATTCAATGACTATTTTGTAACTTTTCGAAATTGAGTGACCAAAACATAAATTTTCTAATAATTTAATAACCTTAAATGTAGTTTACCCAAAAAATGAAAAAAAAATCTATTTTTTTTTATAATTTAGATGGTTAAATGTGAAATTCATTACAAATGAATGCTTTAATTTTTTTTACAATAATAATTTTTTTTTCCTAAAAGTTTTTTTTTTTTTTTTTTTTTTTTTTCTAAAAATTGCATCTAAATAATTGTGATGAAAGAACACGACATTTCTCGAAAATGTTGATTATGTAGTGGCATAACTTTAGCTGAAAAGTGTTAATGAAAATAATATATCTAAAGCCAAAAGACATGTTACTTTAATTGTAACTTTACATTTCACATAGTATAATTATTTAAAACTTTTAAAATATTTATTGGATCAAATATCCAAAATCTATGCTCTAATCTACTATATGACATGCCTGCTAAGTTGAATCAGATCGGTTAATTAAATAGAAAATAAGTGATAATGGATTCAATCATTATCTTAAAATTAAAAAATGGTTAAATTGGTAAAATTCCGTTGATCCAAATTTAAGTTAGTTTAAATTTTTAATTTTGTTGATATAATTTGTAAATTAAATGTTTATGTTTTAATTATTATTTATTTTTGTTATAAATATTATTTTATGGATGTCCATAACTCTTCAAGTTATAACCTCCATTGTAGCAACCCCTCATTTATGAGATAAATCCCCTTTTTTATTATGAAAGTAATAGGAATGTTATTTAATCTATGTATTAATGAAACACTTAAGTAAGTTTCATTTATTTATGTTACATTGAATGTCAATTACTTATAAATAGAATACTACGCGAATGAAAATAAAATAAAAGAGAAAATTCTTTACCAATTTGATCTATTTTTTACTTTAAGTGTTATTTTATTTGATTATTTTATAACACGTTATCAGCACGAACCTCTACAAGTTCATAGTGAAGTTCACGTAATTTCGATTTTATATAATTTGTCCATATAACTCCCGTTAAACTATATACGGTATACATATTTTCATCATTCTTTTATTTTATTTTCTAGATGAAATATTTGCTTTGGATAACATTTGCACATTTATTTTTACAACTCAAATGTTATAATGATAATTATATATACATGTTTTTTTTTATTGAAAGAAATTCCAATTAATGCAATTTGTGTTAAGTTATGATTATGACTATTCCTCTGCATGTCAATACTTGACATACATATTATTATTTAGAAAATTTGGTGTATATATATATAATTGACTTATTTTACGATTGAGAATGCTTATCATTTTACTAATTTTTTTTATTTAGAAAATTATTTGTCATGGGTGTTAGATGCTGAAATCACCTAGATGCTAAAGGTCTAGAAAATACTATATTAGCAGATAAAGAAGCATCTAATCAAGACAAGGCAAAAGCAATAATTTTCATCCGTCATCATCTACATGAAGGATTAAAAGTAGAATATCTCACTGTGAAAGACCCTCTTAATTTGTGGAATGATTTAAAAGAAAGATTTGACCATTAGAAAACGGTGATACTCCCTAAAGCTCGTTATGATTGGATGCACTTACGGTTGCAAGATTTTAAGACTATAAGTGAATACAATTCAGAACTTTTCAAAATTAGTTCTCAACTAAAATTATGTGGAGAAAACATAACTGATGAGGACTTGTTAGAGAAAACATTTTCAATCTTTCATGCTACTAATGTGCTCCTGCAACAGCTATATCCTGAAAAAGGTTTTAAAAGATATTCTGAATTGATTTCATGCCTTTTAGTGGCTGAACAAAATAATGAGTTGTTGATGAAAAATCATGGAATCCGTCCAACTGGTTCTGCACCATTCCCTGAAGTGTATGTAACAGTACACAATAATTATGAACATGGAAAATATAGAGGCCACAGTCGCGGTCGTGGATGTAATGGGGGACGTAGTCGAGGATGTACTAGTAATTGTTATCATGATGGTCATAATAGTGGAACTACTAAACACACAAAAAAGAATAACAATGAAGGATAAGAAAGAGGTGGTCAAAATATTCCTTCAAATATTGTTGAGAATTTATGTTATCGATGTGGTATGAAAGGGCATTGGTCACGTACCTGTTGTACGTCTGAGCATTTAGTGAAACTTTATCAAGCATCCATTAAAAATAAGGGAAAGAATATGGAAATAAATTTTATATCTCAAAATGATGATGAAATGAAAGCAAAAGATGAAAATATTCACTATGACCATGCCTACGAGGGTGATAAATTTCATGACCTTAATAATATAACTCACCTAGATATGACAAATTTCTTGAAGAATCATTAGAAAAGTTGATGTTATTTTGACATTTTCATGTTGATTTAAGTATGCTTTATTTTATTGCATAAATAATAATTTATATATTTAATAAATTTTTGCAAAGTTTCTCATATTATATTTTGTTTATTTTTATGAAGAATATGAATATTCAACAAAGTTTCATTGGACGCAAAATCAATGGAGATATGTGTCTTGTAGATAGTGCTACAACACACACGATACTCAAAGATAAAAGATATGTTCCTCATTTGACAATAAGTGATGCCCATGTTAATACAATATCGAGTAGTTCAAAACTTATTGAGGGCTTCGGAAGAGAAATTATATTATTACCTAAAGGTACGAAAATTATCATTGATGATGCTTTATATTCCACTAAGTTTCAAAGAAATTTATTGAGTTTTAAAGATATTCGTCTTAATGGATATCATATTGAGACTATAAATGAGAAAAATATTGAATATTTATATATTACAAATGTTGAATATGGAAAAAAATATGTTTTGGAAAGATTACTTGCTTTTTCATCAGGTTTATATTACACACATATTAGTGCAATTGAGACACATGTCACTACAAACTAGAAGTTTGTAGAACCACATATTTTTACTATTTGGTATGACCGATTAGGCCATCCCGGATCTATTATGATGCGAAGAATAATCGAGAATCAATTAGACAACCATTAAAAAACCAAAAGATTCTTGAATTCAAAGATTTCTCTTGTATTGCTTGTTTTCAAGGAAAATTGATTATTAGACCATCACCAACTAAAGTTGGGATTTAATCTCCTGCATTTCTAGAACGTATTCAACGTGATATATATGGACCCATTCATCTACCATATGGACCATTCAGACATTTTATGGTATTAATAGATATATCTAGTAGGTGGTCACATGTGTGTTTATTATTGACTCGCAACTTGGCGTTTGCGATACTACTTGCTCAAATAATTTGATTAAGAGCACAATTCCCAGATTATGCAATCAAAACTATTCGTCTTGATAATGCTGGTAAGTTTACGTCCCAAGCTTTTAATGATTATTATATGTCAACTGGGATAAATGTTGAACATCTTGTAGCTCATGTTCACAAACAAAATGGTTTAGCTGAATTGTTTATCAAACGCCTCTAACTAATAGCTAGGCCATTGCTTATGAGAACAAAACTCTCTATTACAGCTTGGGGATATGCTATTTTGCATGCAGCAGCACTTGTGCGCTTCAAGCCAATAAGTTATAATAAATACTCCCCATAACAATTGGCTTTTGGTCAGGAGTCAAATATTTCCCATCTTAGAATTTTTGGATGTGCAATATATATTCCAATTGTTTCACCACAACGCACAAAGATGGGTCCTCAAAGGAGGTTGGGAATATATGTTGGTTATGAATATCCTTATATAATTAAGTATATTGAACCATTAACTTGAGATTTATTTACTGCACGATTTATTGATTGTCATTTTGTTGAAACAACATTCCCACCATTAGGGGGAGAGAAAATACAGCTGGTAAAAAAGATTACATGGAATGAATCATCATTATCTTAATTAGATCCTCGTACAAATCAATATGAACAAGAAGTTCATAGGATCATACATTTGCAAAACATCGCCAATAAACTACCAGATTCATTTACTGACCTAAAGAGAATTACAAAATCTCACATACCAATTGAAAATGCTCCAATACGAATTGATGTCCCAATAGGGTAAACTGTTAGTGCAAAAGACAGTAATCCACACCTAAAGCGTGGAAGACCAATCGGTTCCAAAGATAAAAATCCTCGTAAAAGAAAATGAGCAAATAATCAAAACGGTTATATTGTGGAGGCAAGTGCCCAAGAAGATGCCAAAGATATAACTAATCAAAAAAAACCCAGAAGAGGTTTAGGTACCTGAATATGGTGATAACGAAGAGATCTCAATTAGTTATGTTACTTCAGGAAAAAGATGGAACCGAAAAAATATAATTCTCGGCAACAATTTTTCTTATAATGTTGCTATTGAAATAGCAAAAACAAATGAAGATCCTGAGCCTAAATCTATTGAGGAATGTAGAAATAGAAAATATTGGCTAAAATAGAAAGACGCAATTCAAGCAGAATTAAATTCACTATCTAAACGTGAGGTTTTTGGACTTTTAATCCAAACACCTAAATATGTAAAGTTGGTAGGATATAAATGGATATTTGTGCGAAAACGAAATGAGAAAAATGAAGTCGCAACATGTAAAGCACGACTTGTAGCAAAAGGATTTTTGCAAAGGTCCGGCATTGATTACGAAGAAACATATTCTCCTATGGTGGATGCAATCACGTTTAGATACCTTATTAGTTTGGCAGTATGTGAAAAACTTTGCATGCGTCTAATGGATATTGTTACAGCCTATTTATATGGTACACTTGATAGTGAAATTTATATGAAAATCCCAAAACGATTTAAAATCTCTGAAAGATATAGAGTTTCTCGAGAAAATTGCTCATTCAAATTAAAGAAAGGTTTATATGGATTAAAACAATCTGGATGTATGTGGTACAATCGTCTTAATGAATATTTGTTAAAAGAATATTATAAAAATGATCCAATTTGTCCATGTGTTTTTATAAAAAGGTCTGGATCAGACTTTGTAATAATTGCTATTTATGTTGATGATCTAAATATTATTGGAACTCCTGAAGAGCTTCAAAATGCAGTAAATTATTTAAAGAAAGAATTTGAGATGAAAGATCTTGGAAAAACAAAGTTTTGTCTTGGTCTGCAGATCGAGCATTTAAAAGATGGAATTCATGTCCATCAGTCAACTTATAGGAAAAATATCTTAAAGAAATTTTATACGGATAAAGCACATTCATTGAGTACCCTGATGGTTGTAAGATCGTTAGATGTGAATAAAGATCAATTTCGTCCTAGCGAGAAAGAAGAAGAGTTTCTTGGACCTAAAGCATCATATCTAAGTGTCATAAGGGCATTGATGTATTTTGCAAACAACACAATACCTGATATAGCTTTCGCTGTAAACTTGTTAGCAAGATTTAATTCTTCTCCAACATGTAGACATTGGAATGGAATTAAACAAGTGTTTAGATATCTTAGAGGGACCACTGATATAGGGTTATTTTATTCAAATGATTCAAAATCTCTATTAGTCAATTATGCTGATTCTGGATATTTATCGGATCCACATAAAGGTCGATCTCAAACAAGATATTTATTTACATGTGGAGATACTGCCATATCATGGCGTTTAACAAAGCAGACATTAACTGTTGCCTCTTCAAATCATGCTGAAATAATTGCAATAATGAGGCAAGCCGAGAGTGTGTTTGGCTAAGGTTATTAACCCAACATATCATGAAGATATGTAATTTGACTTTACAAGAAAAGATGTCAACTATCTTATATGAGGGTAATGCAGCATGTATAGCTCAATTGAAGAGTGGTAACATTAAAGGTGATAGAACGAAACATATTTCACCAAAATTATTCTTCACTCGTGATCTTGAAAAGAAAGGTGACATAGAAGTTCAACAAATTCGTTCTAGTGATAATTTAGCAAATCTTTTCACTAAGGCGTTGCCAACTTCAACATTTGAAAGACTACTAGACAAGATTGGAATGCGTCGACTCAAAGATATAATATGATGTTGTCATTAGGAGGAGTCTAAAACACGTTGTACTCTTTTCCTTTAACCAAGGTTTTTTTCCCACTGCCTTTTCCTGGTAAAGATTTTTAACAAGACAACTTGTAATGGAAGATTGTGTACTCTTTTTTCTTCATTAGGTTTTTATCCCATAGGGTTTTTCATAATAAAGGTTTTAATGAGACACAATTTTCTCTAATGGACATCCAAGAGGGAGTGTTATAAATATTACTTTATGGATGCCCATAACTCTCAAGTTATAACCTCCATTGTAACAACCCCTCATTTATGAGATAAATCCTTTATTATGAAAGTGATAAGAATGTTATTTAATCTATGTATTAATGAAGCACTTAAGTAAGCTTCATTTATTTATATTACACTGAATGTCAATTACTTATAAATAAAATCTTACGTGAATGAAAATAAAATAAAAGAGAAAATTATTTACCAATTTGATCTATTGTTTACTTTAAGTGTTCTTTTATTTGATTATTTTCTAACAATTTCATGATTATTCTATTTTTTTGTTAGAATTTTTAAAATTTTTATTTTTATAAAAGTTGAATTAATAGTTAAATCGATTGAAATAAAAATCAACAATTCAATCATCGATTCAATTCATACAACATTACTATATAAAATGACATATTAAAGTTGTTATTTATTTGATCTAAAAATAACACTATATGAAAAATTAAATTATTTTGATTTTTTAATATATTTATCGAATTTGAATATTTGTCGATATTATTAAGTGATTTAAATTCAAATAATAAAAATAAAATTTATTATAAATAATAAAAAAATCAGGTTTTAAATTATTTAATGCAATTGTCTATAAACATCACATGGAATGAAATTGTCCTTAACCACATTTTAAAAAGTAATAATTTTGTCGATTAAGTCTTAGCTCGATTGACATAGGTATTGTTGTCAATACATTCAAATGTAAGTTCGAGATCATCTTTCTATTTATGAATTAGAGAGAGACTATAGATAAATCTAAATCTTGTATAAAAAATATATATAATTAGGACTACTCAATAAAATAATAATTTTATGATTTATTGATTTTTTTTTACACTCAACTGTCATGGGTGATATCACATTACCACAACTTCAATAAAAAGCAAGATTAAAGGGTTAATTGCATAAGACATCTCCAACTTATGAGCTAAATTCCTAAATTAATTTTTGGACTCAGTTGGAACGTATTAAGAGTACATGGATTGTAAGCCTATTTTAATTAAGTTAATAATTTCACTCTTTAAATTTCAAAATTCATGTTCAATTGTTAACTTAATTAAAATTTTACTATTGAATTTACTAGTGTAACATTTTAAAATGAAAGAAACACTCACTAGATATATAACAAAAAAAAAGACATTAAATCGAACTTGAATTTAACAGAAAAATTTTAACTATGTCAACAATTAAACTTTCTTTTTTTTTAAATTAGAAAAAAATTATAGGACTAAATTCTAAATGTGCAAAAAGTACAAGGACTTAAAGTATATAGAAAAGAAAGGTGAAATCCCACTTTCTCAAGCAATAACAAAATGCTTCTAAGCAAAAGAAAGAAGAAAAGAAGGGTCTAAATAAAGTCTATAAGAAAAGGTAAATTAAAACTATAAGAATAGACCTTTCTCTTCAACAAACCCCACCCATGCAATTGCTTCATCATTTTTTTCTTTATTACCTAACATGATAGAAACTTAAACAAACTTGAACTTGTTTATTATTTTTTTCAATTGTCTCCTTTGATGTAAACCTTTTGGAATTTTTAAAAGAAATTGAAAGGAAATAAAATTTGAATTATGATGTGATCATTTTGAAATTTTAGTGTAGTGGAAAAGAATCATTATGATTCTTTCCTTAAATTCATTGATTTAAAACGTAATTTTTTCAAAATATTTTATTTTAAAAATATAATGATAAGTTTAGTTTTTAATGTTTATGTCGTGATGTTTGTATCATTTTTAATTAAATTTTTATTATTTAAAGCTAAATGTGAGGTGTGCCTTCTATTTTCAGGTAAATTAGAGAAGAAACAGAATCGATGTCATGACGTGTAATCAACTTCAAATGTGTTTCTTCTCTTAGTTAAACTCTGTCATCTTTTTTCAATTAAACTCTGATAAGTCTATGAATATTTTAGTCATATTAGGATTTTAATTTTAGCCTATTTTAAAGGGCCTTATATTACTATTTTGAGAAGCCAATTAAGAGGCAATTGAAAATATAGTACTACAGGACTTTTCTTTTGAGGCGGTAAGATGCAGTCGTAGATGAGTTTTGATAAGAGTTTTCATGATAACTATAGAGAGAATTTTATATTCCTTTTGAAAGAATTCTATGAGAATTAAGGTTTTATTTTCGGGTTTACTCTATGAGATTTAGTGTTTTGTTTTTGAGGTTTAGATTTATACATTTAGTATATTTTCTTTATGTTGTATTCTCGTTTGTTTACTTATTTAACCAATGAAGCACACAGAGTCAACAATTTCATTCAAAAATGATTTGACTCTTTATAGAAAATTAATGATTAAATTTAATTAAAAAAATAATAATAATAATCAAATAGATAATAAAAAAAAAAACTGATTTGAATCTTTATAAAAAATTAATGATAAAGATAAAATAGATAAAAAAAATGTAAAATTTATAATTATGTTATTAAAAAAATTATTGGTTTAAAAGTCACAATAAATGTGCACCTTTCCTTGAGTATACTTTACCAAGCCTCTACTCAAACTAATGGGTATGCTTTTTAACAATGGAGATTGCTTGTGAAAGCAACTATCTAACTATTACCTACAATATAAAATACCATCATATTCTATTAAGAAAATTGACTCCCACCATTTTCATTTGTCTCCAACAACATTATACTATGGATAACATTAACAATTGATTGAAACCCCCAAAATTTCCATAATTTTTCCATATAATCAAAAAATAACAAATTATTCCCTCTACATTAGATTAAATTGTAAACTAATCATTCTTTTTAATGTTAAAAATTAGTTCACGTCTCTCCTACTTTAATTAGTGGTCGAGGGTTCGATTCTCGCCTTGGGTATGAAATAGTTTTAAAATTCGTGACCAACATTTACTCTTTAATGGGCCTACATAACGCGAAAGATTAATTATTGAACTCGTTTCGATAGATACCTTGAAAAATAAAAAAAAATAACTTATATATGTCAGAATGAAGCACACATGGTATGTCACATGAAACTGTTTCGATTATTCTATCAACAACACTAACTTTTAATAAAAAAAAAGAACTAATTTACTCTTTAATTTGATTATTAGTAATGATATTTGTATGCTTAAATTACATGTTATAGTGTGATACATAAATAAACAAATAAGCAATATACACGAGTTTCTTTTTATTACACAAGATCAAGACCAATGTAGCTATTGTCTGAGGAAGAACTAGAGATGGTGACAATGCCATTGTAATCAGATACACTGTCTTGTAATGTCGACAATAGATGGGAAGTGCTATAACTGGTTGATGGTTTGGTTCTGGGAACCATTGGGACCTCAGCTTCACCCACCAACATTTGGACCACACTTCTCATAGTGGGTCTAGCCAATGGATCAGGGTGCGAACAAGCTAACCCGACCAAAAGCACCCGTCTCATCTCGGATTCCTCGAAACGACCTTCGAGTTTAGCATCGGCAGCGGTCAACAATTTACCTTCTTTATGTAAACCCCAAACCCATTCGACCAAATTGCCACTCACACGAGCTGGAGCTTTCCCTGTCTCGATCGGTCTTCTTCCGCTAGCTACCTCTAAGACAACCGCTCCGTAGCTAAACACGTCGGTTTTATCCGTCGCTCGTCCCGTTAGAAGGTATTCGGGAGCTAAATACCCCATTGTGCCGGCGGCTACCGTTGCATCTGGGGACTTATCGTGTTCAACTTGCCGAGCTAAACCGAAATCTCCGAGCTTGGCATTGTAAGCTTCATCCAACATTACGTTGCTGGTTTTAACATCTCTATGAATAACTTGCCGATCACATTCTTGATGTAAATAGGCTAAAGCTGAGGCCACCCCTAACAAAATTTTCTGCCTTTCAGGCCACGGCAATGGCGTTTTGGCTTCAAATAAAGCTTTATCAAGACTCCCTTTAGGCATTAAATCATAAACTAATAAAATCTCTCCTTTTTCATGGCACCATCCTTGTAATCTTACAAGATTTCGATGCCTTAGAGTTCCGATTATTAATAACTCAGCTAAAAACTCGTCCTTCCCTTGACTATTATGACTACATCTTTTGACGGCTACAATGTCGCCATTTTCCGGCAAAATACCTTTATAAACAGTCCCAAAAGCACCATGGCCGATGATTCTATTGGCATCGAAGCATCTCGTGGCGGCTTTAAGCTCTTTGTAAGTGAATTCTTTTGGCGATTTGATTATCTCCGATGCAAAAGATTGGCCTAATTTGTTCTCATGTTTGAACTTTTTAGAGTAAACCCAGATTAAAGCACCGGCAAATAAAGCTAAAAAGAAAGCACCGGCGGTTACCACCCCTGCTACAGCTCCTGGACCTTCTCTGCAAAGCTGGTTATGGCATGAAGAAGGAGGAGGAGAAGAAGAAGAAGACAGCGGAAAAGGGGGCGGTGATTTGACGGAATCCGAGGTTGGGTTTGTTAAAGTGGTCGCCGTTGACGGCGGCGGAGATGTTGGCCCTGATCCTGACCCTGACCTTGAACTGAAACTCCACCATTCTATGCTATGAACCTCAGTGCTTCCTTGTGTTGAGCCTGAAAATCCTACGTACATGAAATCATCAACATACTGATCAAGGCTTAAACTCACTGATAAAATGGGGTTTTTAGGCTTCAAATTTGAGTACGAAATCGAAACATTCAAAACCCCAAATGAAGAATCGTATTCGATCCATGAATTAATGACATTTCCACTCTTTAGATCGATATCTAAACCACCCAAATCGGCAGCTTGTGATGAAACTACACTGTTCAGATCCAACCCAACATGGTTACCATTAATGTCTTTGTATTCAACGTCCATGAGAGTATCGAATTCCACCGCCACGAAACCCAATGCTTGACCTTTATCATCAAGAAGTCCCAATGAACCCCCACCAGCGCCAACGAAATCACTGTCCGGTGAAATGACAAAGGCTAAACCACCGCCGATGGAAGATGGGTTAAGATTACTGATGGAAAATGAGAAGAAAGTGGAGAAACTACAAGGTTTATGAGTTTCTGGTTGTCTGAATCTCACCGGTTTAGAATATAAAACTCTACCGGCACCGGAATACGGTACTTGAACGTCGCGAGTGAGCCTGACGCTCCCGTTGCTTAAGTGAGCGTCCCCTAACAGTTTCAAACTGGTGAGAGACAAGGTTCCAAAATCAAACTCTGTGGTTGAAAAGATCCTGTTGAAGTTTAAGACAAAACAGATGAACCAAACAGAGAAAATTATTGAAGCAAAGTTGTAAGAAACTGGCAACATTATTGTTCAGTTTCTGGTTATTTAAAGAAACCCCATTTACAACAACAACAACAAAAAAAAAGCTTGTTTGGGTTGGGAAGGGATTTGAGAGGAATTGAAGAAAGAGAGTTTTTTTTTTTTCGGCTAAAAAAGCAGAGCAGATTTAAGAAAGAAAAGAATAGTCTGAAGGAGAAACAGAGAAGGGTGAGTTTTTGGAGAATCTACGGAGAGTGGGTGGGTGATGAGTTGAAGATGACAGGTGGATAGGTAACACGACACGTGGATATTTGCAACGGTTATTTTTTCTGTTTCAGTATTATGAAAATGAAGATTGAAAAGTGTGACAATTAATAAATATAATGTAATCAATTTAATCGGATCAAAATTATTGGTTTGTCGATCTAATCGGTTCAATAAATTTGTGTGATTTGATTAAATAAATTAATAAAAATTATATAATAATTTTTAAAAATTAAATTTTATTATCCAAATTAATCGGTTTATATTGATCCTCAAATTAAATAATTTAATACTTTTCTAAAAATTAAAATTTAGTTAATATTTTGTTTAGTCGATTGATCTAATTTAAATAATCATATGATGTAAATAAAGATTAAGGGAGATTTATTGGCTAATTTTAGAATTCTATTCATGTGTAAAATAGTAAGTCTATGTATATGTAATTTTTTTAAAAAATTTATTTTGAAATTTAAATTGTTTATCGTTTGTATTAAATTCAAGTATTATTATTTATTGTAGTCAATTGAGTGTTAATTCGATTGGTATGGATATCGTTATTAATGCAAGAGGATCTGAGTTTAAATGCGTTGAAGCACATTATCCTTCAATTTATGAATTTGGGGGAGTTATGTCTAATTCTAATCATTGTATAAAAAAAATACAAATAATATTAAAACCTAAAATTTGCGGGGAGGGACAATGATAGTTTTAAGCATTGTATAAAAAAAATATAATCATAACATATAATAAAATTATTAAATAACAATAAATCAATATTTTTATTAATATCCATAATTATTAATATTTTTATCTATATTTCAGTTTAATCACTTGAGCTTTTTGTTTTATTGGTGTTTTTCCAATTGTGCAATATTCAATCAATTTAATATTGTTGAATGATATATGAATTTAACAGTTAAATTTCATTAATTAAACTATTTATAATATTACTTTAATTTTAAAAATATAAATGTCAAATGAGAACTATTGATGCATTATTATTATTTTTTTTTGAAATTTTGATGCATTATTTTTAATATTAAAAAATGCATTAATTTATTTTCATAATATTAATTTAATTTTAAAAATACATAATTAAAGTTTGGGTATATTAATGAGTGTCTATAAATGTCAAATAATGGTAATTTAAAGCATTACATTTAGTAAATATAAGAAAGAATAATGCATTTATTAAACTTTTTAAATGCATTTTTTCTTGAATTTAATAAAATAAATAAATAGCCAACTTTAAATTTGAAATATAAATTTTATTATTTTAAGTTTCCAGGTTGAATAAATCTCGAAAATCTCACTAACTAATCACATGCTGTTTCGATTTAAAAATTATTTAATCACCAAAAAAATAAAAAATTATTTATAAATAAAAATGTCAGAAGAAAAATTATTTATTGGCTTAAATTCATAGACAATAATATAATATACTTATTACACTGTTTCAAGTTATTGTAGGGATTGAATTTTGGTCTTTATACTTTTATAATGAGCATAAAGATTCTTGTACTCAAGGAAGAAGTCATAATTGTTTAAGGGGTGAAAGAAAATAGTACAACTTTAGGGGTAAAGTTGGGTAAATTTGAAGTATGTCTCGATTTTAAATAATATTTAGGGTTTTATGTTTTTTTTATATTTAGGAAAATAAATCGATTTTGGAGGGAAAAACACATTAGCTCATTTGCTTAGATGATTAAATGTTAATGATTTTATCTTTAAATCTCGGATTTGATTTCTCTTTTATTCACATTTTTATTTTTTTAATTTTAATCAATAAATATACTTTAAATTTATCTTTTTAATTAATAACTCTTTTATCTATATAACAAAATAATAATTTTGTAATTAAATAATACACACATATATATATATATATTATATATCATTATGTTAAAAATATTTTTAATTAATAATTCATTTATTTATATATAAATTAATAAATATGTTTCTCTTTTCAAAATCAACCTAAAACCCTAAATATTATTTAAAACCAGCATATACATCAAATTTACCCACTAAAGTTGAAAATATTTTGATAGACGAGTTTAAATTGAATTAAAAAAAATTAAAGGGTTAAAAATGAAAATTTTAAATTAATTGGAGGGTTAAAAAGCTTAAATTGGTTAATTAAATATTATTAGTGGCTATAACTAAAATTATCCCATTTAGCTAGAGCGTCAAATCCCTTCTTGTCGAGGCTTCATCCCTTTTTTATATATTAGAAAAACGGGCAAAATAATCCTTTTTCGTAATATGTTAATTATATGAGGTGTATTTAATTAAATGATGCGAATTTTTTATAAAAAATCACATGGAGTTATTTTAAAATAGGATAATACATGTTCATACAACTCAAATAATTATATTTAACAGACGAATAAATTAAAAAGATTGAATTAAATAATATAATCGGAGTTATTTAAGATATAATAAATACGGTGAATATTTCATGTTACATAAAAATATTATATTATATTATATTATGTTTTAGATTAATACTATATTATTTAATTAAGTCTATTTTATTAAATTAATATTTTTTTCAAGTGCTAAAATATGGGCATTTTTTAACGAATTTTTTTTAGTAAAAAACGAAGAATTATTTTTTTTACTAGAATAAACCCACACTATAATACAAAAAAAAAATGCTGGATAGTACTCTTCCCTATATTTATTCACATTAATGATAAAAAAAACAGAAAAAAAAAAAATAAATCCTAAAAATATTTTAGTTCGTGCTGTCACGCGCATATGAGGGGCGTGGGCCATGCTTTCACTAAGCTCCAAGCTGGACAACTGTGGATGAGAGAAGAAGCAACTTAGATAATACAACGGATACTATGAAATCGGTGAAAGTGCTTCCAATCTATAAATTTAGATATTTTTAAATAATCAATTCAATCTATTTATTATTTTGAATTATAATAAAATTTATTATTTAAAAAATAACATGATTTTTTTCATTTATAATCCAACTCCAAATGAGAAGATTTTACTTAAAAAATTATAAAAAAAACTTCAAAATATTAACTTAAATAATAAAAGATACTTTCAAATAATAAATATTAATTCTGTCGAAATTTAGTCTTATTTACGATAATTAATTTAATTTGATCTCTATAATAAAAAGAGCTTCCTAAATGACATGTGTTTGTTACTTTCAATTTTTTTATTACATTATAAGATAATAGTTAAAAATTTTAGTTTTGAACCTTGCCTTTTTTTAATTTCGGAGATTGTACAACAATAGTCAAATTTTTGTTTTTGGTCCTTATACTATACTTGAATTTGAGATTTATTATACGTACTTTAAACTTTGACATGGTTTAGTACCTCAAATTTTTATAATGTCATTAGTTAGCTCAAATGCATTATTTTGATTAAAAGGCTGAAATGAATTTTAAGAATTATTAACATTTCCATTGAATTAAAATTAATTACAATGTAATTTTTTTATCACGTTACTGCTAAATAAAGTTTTTTTTTAATTTTCAAATGTCACACCAATAATTTAACAGAAGAATTATAAATAATTATAAAAACTTAATATTTAATTTTTATACTCTAAATTATAACATTGAAAAATTATTAACCCAGCATGTGATGTAATACAAGTTAAAAACATATAAATATCAATTTAAAGTTATGTTTGAATCCCATGCGATGACTTAATAATTAAGGTTTGAATTCGAGTCGCGTTAATCGTGTTTATTGTTCAAGCTTTGTCCTGTATATTAATGTATTAATATTTTTATTAAACAATTAAACCACCAAATTATAGTATGATGAACATACTTATGTCTTTTAGAACCATACTTATCACCAAAATAAAATATGTGTTTTTACTATGATGAATAATTATATTTATTATGAAATTATATAAAAAAAGTTCTGCTTAGATTAACTTATAATTTTAAAATTTTTAAAAGGATTAAAATGAGAATTTATCATTGTGAAAGGCAAAGCCCCTGCATGCCTCTTGACCCATCCATATTCATAGGTCAATTAGATCTAATTCGATTATTTAACATTAATTTTATTATAGATTATTATTATATATGTTATTTTTTCTACAATTTTTAGAACTATTTATAATATTTCTTAAACCCTTAAATAGAAAGATAATGCGCTTTAACGTATTCTCACGATCTCCTATACTAACAATAATATTGATACCAATTGTTGAATATTGCATGAGATTGTCATTGTAAACAGTTGAATAATCAACAAAAGAATAAAAATAAAAATAAATGAGGGAAAATATTTTACTATATGTAGCATGAAGTATATTAAGGGAATTTAAATAAAAAACTATATTTTATATAACATAAATTCTCATATTTTTTATAAAAAAATCAACATATATTAATAAATCGCCTAAAATTTCATATTTATCAAAAAATATATACGATAAAGAAACTTTCCTTGGTCATTTCTGTCTCTTCTTTTCCAATAAAAGTTTGTGGTTTTCAACTTAAAAGAGTTTGATTTGACTTGCCTTGTCTAAAATGAAAGTTTTTCTTTTCTTTTCGAACCAAAAGTTTTAATTTTTTAATATTATTTAATTATATTATATAATAATGTTTTTATATTTGATTATTTTATTTATTATTATTTTTCGATAATATGGTTTAAAAACATTTATTAACAAAGAAATAAATATTACATGTGATGGGCCCATTTCTGGGCCCTACGTTAGGTGGACATGACACGAGTTCGGGACATCTAATCATTGAATTTATAGTCAGGTCATTTCGTCGAACGGCCCAGATGGAGCCATGCGAATGGAGGAATTTCTTATACTCTCTCTTTCTCTACCTTTATCCTCTTTTGGTTGGTGACTTTTCCACCCGTGATTTTTATTTCTCCAATGACTGATTTTTCCTCTCTTTTTTTTTTGTCACCAACAGCGTGTGAAATAAATTTTATATAAACATTATTAAATTTTAAGTATATGTTTTCTTCGGAAAACAATTATGAATCCAATTAAAAAAACATTGCTTAAAGGATATTTCCAATTAAATTAAATTAATTTAAGTGTTCTTCTATTAAATTCAACTACTTAATTATTTTTTTAATATATTAAGTGTGATTATGTGGTAGTATATATTTTTACTTTCTAAATTATTTGACAACGCCCACATATATTACACACATAAATGCTCGAACCCGAATATTTTAAGATGAACATCATCTTCTTTATCATTAGAGTCACTTTTTTAGATTCTTAATTGTCGATTTTAATTTGTTCTCAAACTTCAAAATATTTTAATCAAATCTTTGAAGTATCAATTAAGTTATTATGTAAGTTCGGTCATTAATTTGAGCGTTAAACATTTGGATTCTAAATTTTATTGACAAAAGTATTTATAATTTCATCATGTGATTCGAACCACATTTAACGTTTAAATTGATTATTACACTAGCAAAAAAATTAAACGATACAATACCGATACTGTAATAACTCAGTTAAATCGTATTAAAATTCAACGATGAATTCAATTTCGGGCCAATGTCACAATTAACCCCTGATGTAATGAATTTCCAAAGTTGTTTTTTCTTTTTCCGAATAAAGTTTTATTTTAATAATTTTGTCTATGGGTCATATACATGTGAATAATTATTCTTCTCGACAAAATAATAATGGAAGGTACCCTAAATTGTACTTCACAACTTAAATGTGCACCATGTCTCTTTTTTTTTTATTTATATTTTTCATACAAAACATAAATGAAAATATAAATTACATTATTTTAAAATACAAATATTAATTTCATATTTTTTCTCATATTTATTACATTATTTTAAATATAAATTAATGGTTCCGTACTACCGCCGTATCTATAGTTAGGTTTTGTCTAGAGGCATAGGGAGGGGCTTGACCTCTTTGATTAAATGGATTAATAGCAACTTTAATCCCTCTCAGTTACAAAATATTTAATTTAAACTCTATTTTTAAAAAATCTTTATTTTGACTCATCCACGGTTTTGTCCAATTACTTAGGTTATTGTTAGCTCAAACCATTGACATGATTTCATTGATTCTGTTAGTTGAGTATTTATTAATATTTTCTATAATATTATAATTGTTAGATTATGTTATGTTTTTTTTAAATACATAATTAAAGATATGGTGATCAGTGGCGGTTCACACGACTTTGTTGGAAGTGATTTTTTTTTTGGATTTAATTAGAATTTAAATTTAATTTTTTTTTAACTAAATTGGTATTTTTATTGATATATATTAATTTTATAATTTCTAACCAATCAAATTGTGCCACGTGTATTAAATACCTTTAATATTATTAGAAAATAAAAAATGAATTTAAATTAATTTTTCATTTATCTTTTTCTTTTAAGACCAATTAATTAAAAGACATCGAAAATTAAAAAAAATATATCTTTCTTTTTCCCGTTCAAAATTGTCTTCTTCTTCCCGCACCATCAGCGTTATGTTAGTTCACAGTAACAGAATGAAAAAAGCCCAGATCTAAGTATGCGAAGGTCTTGACCTAAAAACTTGCAACAAAAAAGACTAAACAAAGATTAGAACTCAAAAAAGCAAGAAGAGTCATACGTCAAAAGGGAAAAGTGGAAGAAGACAAACATAAAAAGAGAGGAAGGAAAACTTTATCTTGATTTAGAAATTGAGAATATTTATTCACCAAAAAAAAGAAATTGAGAATATTTTCAGATTTTTTTTAATTTTTGATATATCAAAAAGAGAGAAAATTTTAAGATGGTTAAGTCACGAGTTGGGAGAGTTCCTCCTCACTTTTTTCTTCGATCAAGGAGTAAAAATACCATGAAGGCTCTCGTATTAGGGATTAGATTGTATTTTATTATTTTTAATCGAAAAATAGGTAAATTAATTTTTATACATCTATTAAAAATTCTATCTATTTCTATAATTAAAAATTGGTTCATATATATCAGATGTGTCACGAGTAATTTTATCAATTTTTAACACTAGAAATAAATGAAATTTTTAACAGAAAAAATGAGCTAATTTACCCTTTTTTGCTTTAAAAATAAAATACAATCTATTTTTTAATACATAAACCTCTATGATACTTTTTCCCCATGAAAATGAGCAATTATAGAAAACCCTATAATATAATTTCAATATTTTTAAACTTACACATTTATTATAAAGAATGACAACATAATTTGTAATGATTAAAACTCACGATTGTAAATTATATATTTAATTTTATAAATTAATTATAACGTTATATTATTTTTTTATGTGTGTTATATAAATATATATAATAAATAATAACCATAACAACCGTCATAACCTAATTTAGAAGTTAGATCCAATAAGATATCCATTTCTCTCGTGATTTAATATGTTAAAACATGTGAACGAAACATAATAGGCATGAAAGAAACATGAAAATAACAACATTTTCTCAATTAAAAAACAATCCATGGAAAAGTCAATTTAATTTCTATTCAATTGATATGAGCATTGTTTCTAATGTAATAAAACATGAATTTAAATGTACTGAAACGCATTATCTTTCTGAATATATGTCGCGTGTAAAATATATTGACAATTTATACACATCATGACAAATAATACAATAATAAATAAAATATCGTCTTCATAAATATCGGATTAGTAAAATTGAATGATGTTACTACTGAAAATATATGCTATGGCAAATAAACAACAATGAAATGTGTGGGCAATTTTTAGTAACAAAAATATATAAACAAACTATTAAAATGTTAGCAAAAAACTTGAATCGCATTTAACATTTAAATTGATTATTACACTACTAAAAGCTTGAGTGATATTTTAATAACTCAATTAAATTATTTTAAAGTTTTACGATGAATTCAATTTTGGGCTTATGTAATTAATGAAAAAGTTGTTTTTTCATTTTTCAATGGAGTTTTATTTTAATAATTTTGTTTCGGGATTTATTTACCGAGTTTTTAAAGTAATCTTCGACACATCAGATTCTTTTACCCTCAATTGATAATATCCTGATCTGAAATCAATTTTAGAAAATACATTGACTCCCTTTAACTTATCAAACAAATCATCAATTTTGGGCAATAAATATTTATTATTTGTTGTCACTTTATTCAACTAGCGATAATCTATACAAAATCTCAAAGACCCGTATTTCTTTTTCACAAATAACACCGAGGCTCCCCACAGTGACACACTGGAACGTATAAATCCTTTATCTAATAACTTTTGCAACTGAGTCGTCAATCATTTAAAAGTTAAAGAAAATTAGAAATTATAAATGGTTCATATGCATGTGAATAATTATTCTACATATATTGGAAATTAATTGACAAAATAATAACGGAAGGTATCTTCTAAATTATAATGATATACTGGACAAGATGCATGCTGGACATTTTGAGATTATATAGGTCATCATTGAAAATTTATATAATTTTTTTAATTCATATATTTTTTAATTTTAAAGACCAAAATGAAATTAATTATCAAATTCAAGTACTAAAATGAAAAAAAGTACATTTACCAATATTAACTTAGTTTTCGGGCTAAAAATTATATTATCCTTTTAAACAAGATTTAATATAACATTTGATACTTGAACTTGATATTTTTTCCTAATTTGATACCTAAACTTTTTTTGGTCCAATTTAATACTCAAACTTGACACTTTTCCTAATTTGGTACCTAAACTTGACACTTGTTTTAAGTTGGTACTTAAACTTTTTGGGGTCCAATTTGGTACCTGAACTTGACTATTTTTCCTAATTTGGTACCTAATTTTTTTTTAATATCAATTTGTTAAGCATAACTCAATACCTATTTTAACATGAATTTTCTCTAAATCTAACAATATTTTTGTAGCATAACAAAAAAAATTTAACACTGTTATTGTTTTGCATAATTTTTATAATATTTAATAAATTTAGGTACCAAATTGAATAAAAAAATTAGGTACCAAATTAGGAAAAATGCCAAGTTCAGGTATCAAATTAGGTCCAAAAAAGTTTAAGTACCAAATTAGAAAAAACGTATCAAGTTCAGGTGCCAAATGCTATATTAAGCCTTTGAACAATCATAAATCACATTTACGTTTTAGATTTTCCATTTTTCGCTCTCGCGTCATGTTCCCGCCAAAAAGCTGCAGATTACCAGAAAAAAATTAAGGCGAAAATTTAACGAATTCTCGGTAGCCGAAATCAAGATCACCACCGTCGAGATGTTTGGATCTCACGGAGAGAGATCAATTGAAAAATACGGTTCGATTAATGAAAGCAACGTTGGCTCTATCGTTCCCGTTTATTTCACCGAAAACGAGCACTCCAAGGACGAAGAAAAGCTTATTTTTTACCTCATTCGCTTCTTCTCCGATTCTCCAGGGAAAGATCTTGCTCATCAGGTGTGGCTTCCTCTCTTTCTTTTCTTTTTTATATTTTAGTCTCGATTTTGTGGACATTTTATTTATTCATTTTTTTCTGGTTGACTTCATTTTAGTGCTCGATCAGGTGAATTTGGCATATAAAAGTACGATTTAGTTAGGGATTTTCTTTTTTTGGTACTACTTTTTTGGTTTTATTACTTTGTATTAGCAATTTACAGTAACAAAGTTCTTCTGTTGATATTTTAAATTTTAAATCGATTAACGAGCAGCTGCAACGCCAATTTTTTAGCAATAAGCTGTGCGATTTCATCATGAACAGGTAAAGGATGATTATGGTGCCGTTTCTTTGTCTCTTGATTATCAACAATCTCGAAAATTATGTGATATATTTCAAATTTTTGGACATTTTATTTATTTATCTTTAATTTTCTGTTTGATTTCATTTTGGTGGTCAAATGTGAGAGTCATCTAATATTTTCTTCGATGTGGGTGAATTAGGGATATAAATGAATGATTTAGTTAGGGATTTGCTTTAGTTGTTACTAAATTTCGGTTTTATTACTTTATATTAGCAAATTTACTGTAACTTTTGTTGATATTTTAAATTTTGAATCAATCAACGAGCAACTGCAACGCCAATTTTCAGCTCTTTGCAATTTCATCATGAACAGGTAAAGGTTGACTGTGGTGCCGTTTCTTTGTCTCTTGATTACCAACGATTTCGAAGATTATGTGATATCGAAGAATTCTATGCCAAAATGGAAAATAAACCTAAAATAGCTCTCTCATGCATGAGTGCTGCTATTCACCAGGTATGAATGAGCAAATGATGAAAAGAAGTGATTTTTAAGTTTAATTAAATTTAATTTAACCGCGGAGATATGTTGCGAGCAGGTTTTATTAAACAACCAGGATTTCTACTTGGAGGAAGGAAAGAAGATAAATATTCGTCTGCACAACCACCCTGAATCCATGATTGTCTTGAAGAACTTAAAGGCAGCATATATCGGTACCCTCTGATTTTCAACTTATAGTTGCACTTATCCAGCTACCATGATTTATGTAAAGATGTTTGTTTGATTATATATACAGACAAGCTTGTATCTTTGCGGGGTACAGTGGTAAAAGCTAGCAATGTCAAGCCTCTTGTGATTAAAATGAATTTTGCCTGTGAAAAATGTGCGACCGAGATTCCTCGTTCATTTCCTGATGGAAAGTTTTCACCACCATCGTCTTGTACTATACATGGCTGCAAGAGCAGAACATTCAAACCAATTCGATCATCGGCTCAAGCAATAGATTTTCAGAAGATAAGGTAAAAAAATTGATGCCTCAATGTTACAGTATTTCTTAGCAACTCCATGTACACTCTATAGCTACACATCTTAATAACATTCTTCCGTTAATAAAAAAAAAATTGGCTACTCACTTTTCTTGTTTACACAAATTCCAGGTTACAGGAGCTGCTGAAGTCTGAGGATCATGAAGAAGGTCGTGTACCTCGAACAGTAGAATGTGAATTGACTGAAGATCTTGTTGATCTGTGCATCCCTGGAGATGTAGCAACAGTCACTGGAATTATAAGAGTTATCAACAATTACATGGATATTGGAGGAGGTATATAAAGAAATCCCTTTATAGCCAAATTATCACGGAATTTGAAATAGCTTTACAAACAATATCTCATTTTCAGTAAGGGCAGATGCAATGTTAATGTAGTACCTTCTAGGTATTTCCATTACATACATGAAACATATAAACAAGAATTTTCATGAATGCAGCGATTGTGATTTGGGAACATAGAGGGTCATCGTTGGTTGGAATGAATCAAACACTTGCTTACACCTACAAAAACTTTGATTCTTTTTCAGGAAAATCAAAAGGCAGAAGTCAAGGATTTTACTATCTGTACGTAGAAGCAGTTTCTATAAAAAATTCTAAGTCGCTCTCAGTGACTGAGGATTTGGAAGATTCCAATAGTGATGCTAGACCAAAAGAGCTAGTTGATTTGTTCTCTTTCTCTCCAAGGGCTTTGGAATTTATTGTGAAGTTTTCAGAAGAGCATGGTTCAGATGTCTTTCGCCAAATACTTCAATCCATATGTCCATCCATCTATGGGCATGAGCTTGTTAAAGGTAAACCTTTAATTTGCACTCGACTGAAACTTAATTAGAACTTTCATCTAAAATGATTATAATGTTGGCCAATCCATTACGTAATGTTGTCATTTCAGGGCACCTGCTTCACCCACCAAACTACTACCATGCCATCAACCCATTATACATGGTTGTAATCTGTAAATTTGCTTGATATAAACCCCATGCCGAGTAATACAATTAGTGTCACAAACGGACATGGTCAAATATTTACGGGTTTGCAATTTAATACTGTGACATTGTATTTTAATGAATATTTTTGGCTTAATCAACAGCTGGGATAACTTTGGCGTTGTTTGGTGGAGTACGAAAACATTCAGTGGACCGGAATAAGGTCCCAGTCAGAGGAGACATCCATGTCATTGTTGTTGGTATATGCTTATTTTCATCTGCTTCTTTTATAATAAGTAGCCTTTCTAGCTACTTTTTAATTTTTAGGAAAAACTTTATATCACCTTACCATCCGCATCCAGTAAACTAAACAGTCTGTTCATACTTCATATTTTCAGCATATAAACTCAATAGGTTGATTCTTAACAATTACTACTATTTTACCAGGTGATCCAGGTCTGGGGAAGAGCCAACTGCTGCAAGCAGCGGCTGCTGTTTCCCCACGTGGTATATATGTTTGTGGCAATGCCACCACCAATGCTGGTTTAACTGTAGCTGTAGTGAAGGACACTATGACAAGTGACTATGCTTTTGAGGCTGGTAGTTGACTCTTTCTCTCTGTTCTTTGAAAGCTTATATATAGTATTTTGGATTATTCATTGTATCAATCATGTTGTTTGATGGGCATGAGCTAGCTCATTTGAAATGTATTTGCCACCCACAAACAAGACAACTGTTGGACTGATCTACATAAGATTTACATGCTATTTTATAGTGGAAACATAAAATTATATTCATTCTTGTAACAAATACATTTGCTGCAGGAGCCATGGTACTTGCAGATGGTGGACTATGCTGTATAGATGAGTTTGATAAAATGTCTGCTGAACATCAGGTTTCTCCTGATTGCTTTATTTATCATTTGACCTCTAAGCATCCGGGCTTTGCTTACATCAGGATTGCACCAGGCTTTACTGGAAGCAATGGAACAACAGTGTGTTTCTGTTGCAAAAGCTGGACTGGTAGCAAGTTTATCTGCTCGAACATCTGTCTTAGCAGCAGCAAATCCTGTTGGTGGTCATTACAAGTAATACTTTATGAATTCTATTATTGTGTTTTCCTTTTACTTTTACATACTGATACATAAATTTTATGTTGGTTTTACTTTGTCCTATTGATACTGGTATTATCTCTGATTCTGTTGATAATTAACAAAACCAATAACCAACTGCAGCCGTGCAAAAACAGTCAATGAAAATTTGAAAATGAGTCCAGCTTTGCTCTCAAGATTTGATTTGGTTTTCATATTGCTTGATAAGCCTGATGAGCAGCTGGACAAGCAACTTTCGGAGCACATAATGTCTGTAAGTACTAAGTAGTCTTCCCTGGCCCTTTCATATTGTTCATCTCCAGTGAGTGAATAAAATTATATGTTGGAGTGTTTCCTTCAATTTTTGTAGCTTATAACAAAAACGGAATAGCTTATTGACAACATTTTATATAAGCTTATATGCTTGAGCCAAGGTTTTATAAATCAAAATGTCAATTACCCTTGTGTCTATGTTGTAGCTTCATGCAGGATATGGAGAAAGTTCACCAGCACTGAAAAAGCCACGTATAGCTAAAGGTTTCAAATTTTTTATTTTCCAATCTGCCTTATTACAAAAAAAGTTTTTATCATGCATGCAAGTGATCAAGTTTAGAAAGAGAATCTAACAAGAAAGACTTCTGATTTATAAATGTAGCATCACAAAACTTTGAAGCAATGAGTATGAGAGTGAAAGGAGGTTCTTTAGTTTCTAGGCTGAGACTTGACCCCAAAAAGGATGCTGATTTTGTCCCATTGCCTGGTGCACTTCTTCGCAAATATATTTCTTATGCAAGAACATATGTCTTCCCCAGGTAATTAAAGGCGATCTCCACCTTGAATACTTGCATTTGCGTGCCACAGCAATTTTTTTTTTTGTTTTATCATTGTCTCTTTACTTTTATGCCAATTAGGATGTCCAAACCAGCAGCGGAAATCCTGCAAAAATTCTACTTACAACTAAGAGACCGTAATACATCTGGTGATGGCACACCTATAACAGCGAGACAATTGGAGAGTCTGGTTAGACTAGCACAAGCTCGAGCACGAGTGGATTTGAGAGAAGAAATAACAGTCCAAGATGCTAAGGTATGAGGGTTAATTTTCCTTGGTTTCTAGGTTGGGCAGGTAGTGGGAACCTGATAATGGCCCCTTCGTTCATAGTGTCTGATTGAAGCTCAATGTTAAGTCATTAATTTAGTTATCTTTCCTCTTATCTTGTTACTCGTATTCAGATATAAGCGTTGGATATAAGTATATATTTGACTTGGGATTTTTTTCTAGTTTTTCAATGTATTTGGATGATCATATCCTCGTACTGGTCCAATTATGGTTTTCAATCCTATACTAAACTTGGGATTGAGTCTATGCTTTAATTTGGTATAATTTGATCTTCGTCTTATTATTAACATCATGTCTTTGTCCAATTACTAACGGCATTACAATAATAGTAGTAATTTGAACGAAAGTTTTAACAATATTAGTAATTTGAACTAAGGCATACGTTAATAATAGTAGAAGGATCAAATTGTGCGAAACTAAAATATATGGACTAAATCCCCTAATTTAATACAGTACAGGGAAAAAAACCATAATTTGACCCTTACCTATATCTAAAATCCGACATGAATACTTGAAAAAAAAGTTGAAGTGACATAATTTTTGTCTTAGATTTTTTTTTTTTTTTACATTAAAACTTTCTAAAATGTAATACTATACAATGCACCGAAGATAAAATAAACTGCTTCCATTGTTTCAGAACAACTAATCTTTGAACTAAGGCCTTTTTTTCTTGATTATTTTTTGAAATTTTGGATTATTTTATTTTGCAGGATGCAGTTGAAATAATGAAAGAATCCCTGTACGATAAGTATGTTGATGAGCATGGATTTGTGGATTTTGGTCGAAGTGGGGGAATGAGTCAACAAAAAGAAGCAAAGCGCTTTTTAAGTGCTCTAAACAAGCAATCAGAGTTGCAACAAAAAGATTGCTTCTCCATATCTGTATGAACTTTAGCTTTTTATAGTTGGTCTACCAAATAATTTTATTCTCATTAAAGGAAAATCATTGGTATCCCATTATTTTATTTCAGGAAATCTACAGTTTGGCAGATAGAATTGGGTTAAGAGTTCCTGATATTGACACATTTGTGGATAACTTAAACAGCGTAGGTTATCTTCTTAAGAAAGGGCCAAAGACATACCAGGTATGAACTCTTAAAACTCTAGACATAAATGTGTAAATATGGGTACTATATTTAGATATCAACTAGTTTTTAACAAATCGATTGGTATCACTAAATTTTTAAGTTGATAAGGTTAAATTACTTTTTTGACCCTAAACTTGGCAACTTTTTTTATATTGGAATTTAAAGTTTTTTTTGTTTAAATTAGGTTTTGAATTTGACAATTAGTCTCACATCGGGGTTTGAGCTTTTTTTCCAAATTAGTCCTTGAAAACTCGAAGTTTAGGCTTCAACGTGGAAACAATTACCAAATTTAAGAATTAACTTGAACAAAAAAAAAGGTTCAAGCTTCAATGTAGGAATAGTTAACTAATTCATGCTACAATGTTAGAATAATTACTAAGTTCAAAGGACTTTACCTGGACAAAAAATTTAGGCTCCAATATAAAAAAAGTTACTAAATTTGATACTATACTTTAATAAACTTGAAAATGAAAAAAAGTATATTAGTTTTAAAATCTATCTTCATGTACGTATATATATTGGGTAAACTACACTCATGGTCACTCTAAAATAGGATTTGTTCTATTTTGATCATTTTAATTTTGTTTTTCAATTTAGTCACTTTAATTAAGATAATTGTTTAAATTAGTCATTGCCGTTAAAATTTCCATTAATCTATTAACAGATTATTGATGTGGCACATTAATCCATTGAGTGACTAAAATATAACAATTTTTTAACTTTTAACTAAAGCTAGGGACCTCTTTTTAATTAGCCCAAAAGACTTTATTTCAATGTCAACTTATTGATATCATTATTTATAAATACTTATCTGTGGGTGTTCTGTAATTCTGAAAATGTCTAGTAATACACGGTGCTTATCCTAAGTGTGAAGCCAGTGTTGTTGCTTCTTCATCTTTAGATCGATTCTCGACCGAAATATAGCTGAGTCCATTGCGAAGCCAGTTTCGCATATTTATTTCAACTTTGTTGATGTCCTCCATTGTTGCTTTTATTTTTTTGTTGTTTCACTTCTCTCGTGTCCTTTTTTTGGTTTTTGTTTTTGTTTTCTGAGATGACATCAATATATTTGCATTGTGAGTACCTCCATAACATTACCAACGTTCACCACGATAGCCTTCGAATCAGCTTAACTAGAATCTATTCATCTTTATGTCAGATTTGGAGTCCAGGAACCTCATCATCTTGCCAAAATAATCTTACTATATCTGAGTCAGAGTGAGGGCTAATACCAAGAACAAAATCAGACCTTGAGCATGGTGGGTAATAGTTTTGTATAGTCAAATCTCGTTTTTTGCAAAAAGAAAAAAAGAAAAAAGAGAGTGATTCTTCAAGTTCCATTAAAAAATGGCAGACAAGTGAATCTCTGCAACAAACCCTGCTTCTTCACAGTCTCTGTTTCATGTTCTCAACCTTATTTCTCTCATCCTTTCTCATAATTCAAGTGCCGGTAACCCAATTCCTTTAAGGCTTACAAACGAGAGTTCCATAATGGAAAGAGGTCCCGGATATGGAGCTTATGCAAAGCTGAAAGGAACAAAGTCAAGAATGAAGAGTGGGATGAGAAACAACAAAAAAAAAAAAATGTTTTGGGTTAATTAAAAAGATGTCCCTAATTTTAGTTAAAAGTCAAAAAAATTGCAACATGTCAATCATTTAATGAGTTAATGTGTCACTTAGTAATCTTAGTGATTAATGAATTTTTTAATGATAGTGACTAATTTAAACAATTATTTTCATTGAAGTAATAAATTAAAAAATATTTTAAATGATAAAAATAAAACAAATCCTATTTTAAAATATTATGAAAATAAAAATTACTCATATATATTTGGTTATTTTAATGTAATTAACTAAATAGTTTTTAATTTTTTTTTGAATATTTTAAATTTTTTTTTTTTTTGTTAAATTCCTTCTCTCTTATATATATAATTCATTACATTAAAAGAACCAAATATCAACTGGTAGGTTTTCAGTTTCTTATCTCAATGGTAGGGAAGTTTATGCAAACTATAACCAACTTAAGGAAGATAGAATCCATTATTATCATCAACCACTAGTGTCTATATATTTTTTTATGTAATATGCTCTGATATGACACTATTTAGTTAAGTTTCTTAGTATAACTTTAATAAAGGTAAAGGGTCAAGACTCAAGGGTAGATGCATCATGCATGCATGGCCCTTTGACTGATCAATCGTGCTTTTTAATGCAGGTGTTATCATCATCATATTCAAGAAGCCAACCATCAAGATCAAGATGCTAATTACCATTGATGCATTTGAAATGTGTGGTAATGTGACTTCTGCATTTTTTTCAAGATAATTTCTAGATTATATACATGGAAAAGCAACCATTCAATTCATAATATGAAACACTTTTTTGCATTTAATTTCACAATACACATTTGCGTCTGTCTGTAATCTATATATTTATATTAATTAAGTTATAAAATTAATTATATTAATTATATATGTAAATAATAATTATATACATTTACATTGAATCATTAAATTCAAAACCCAAATAGTGTAAATCGAAATAGTGTTCATAAATGGGTTTTACCGTCTATTGGTTTCTTTAAACTTAACACAGATGGTGCTCGTCATTCGATTTTGGGGCTTGCTTGTTTGGCAATTGTAGCGCGAGATGAGCAAGGGAGACAATTATGGGGTTACGATAAAAGCATTGGTAGTTGTAGTGTACTACAAGTTGAATTGTGGTCGATTTATGACGGTTTTTCAATTAGCTTGGGAGGTCAAATGGTCGAATATTATTATTAAAACAGACTGTGTTTTGACTATTAACGAAATCCATAAAAATCATAAAAGACACTCAAATAGAGATTTGATTTTGCAGATTCAAGAGTTGTGCAGGTGTGAGTGGAAAGTGATCATAAAGCAAGTACTTAGAGGTGAATTCGACGGTTGATATTTTGGCTAAGCTGATAAAAGACTTCCTCATTGGTGAAAGATTTTTTCATGCCGCTTCTCCTTCGATTGAGGATCATATTTGAATTGATAGATGTGATCGCTTTTTTAATACTGGTTCTACTCATAGTTTGTCATTAATTCTATTTCTATTATTACCAAAAAAAAAATTATTACGCAAAATCTCAAAAAACTTACTCAATTAAATAACTCAATTCAAAATATAAAATTTTAAAAATTATGTTTAATATAATAAAATATTTATTTTATTTATTTGTGTTTTTTATTATAATGAAAGATTTATTATATTTATAGTTGTGTTCTTTTTAATATAAATACTTTTTTAATGTACTTTTAATGTGTTAGTAAATTTTTATTTTAATGGTTTTAGTGCATTGAGTGTATTATATTTTCTTAAAAATTATTTTAAATAAAAAATTAATTTAAAAAAAATCAAATATGAGTGAGTCATATCGAGCTTGAGTTTAGGTTAGGACAAAAAGTAAATTTATTTTTGAATCGAGTTGATTTGAGTTTAGAAAATTAATTTAAATACATTGTATGGGCTTAGTGGACAAGCACTTCTACTCTTAATATATATTATTTATAAATGATTATGTATCAATTTATTGACTATTAAAAAAAAAAAATTGAATGGTAAAAAATTTATTTTACCATATAACATTTTTTTATTGTTTCTACAAATGCTTTAATAATAAGATTTTTTAGTTAGAATTATATTTGAATTATCAAAATAATTATATTTGAACTATTAAAAAAATTAATATATTTTTTAGTTACAAATGCTTTAGTTTTTTGTCCATACTTGAATTTAATTTTAATGTTTATTTTAATAATTAAAATTTTAAATTTGATACTAGTTTTTTTGTCTTAATTTGGTATTTAAGTTTGACTTTAACATTCAATTTGATACTCAAGTTTTTTTTTTTTGTCTCAATTCAGTACTTAATTTTTTTACTAAAGTACACATGTCAAATTTTTTTTGAGCCACATGACATTGTTTGGTCTGGTTACCAAATGGAACACTGAAGCTAAACTTAAGTACTAAATTGGAATAAAAAAGTTCAGGTATCAAATTACACATTGAAGCCAAAATGAGGTACTAGATGGTATATTAACCCTTTAAAGAAAACTTACCCTACAGTTACCGTGTTACAGGCTGTAGTTCATTTTCATTGTCCTTTTATTTTTCTGAAACTGTTTTAATTTTTGAATCTCTGGAGTCTGGAGGTTGGTTCCGTTACCAATATTAACGGCGAAAAACAAGAAATCAAATTCTTTTCTTTTCTTTTCTTTTCTTTTATTTTCTTTTCATCCAAACAGCTACATTTATCGGTAGACTTATCGAAGCTAATTAGACAAAAAGAAGAAGAAAATGACTGTCATTGATATATTGACCAGAGTAGATGTGATCTGCAAGAAGTACGACAAATACGACGTCGAAAAGCAGCGAGACCAAAATATCTCCGGCGACGATGCCTTTGCTCGCCAGTTCGCTGCTATTGAAGCCGACATTGAATCCGCTCTTCAAGTAAATTTCCGATCTAATCTAATTGGTTTAAGCTTATTTTTGTTGCGATTTGTTATGTTTAAGCTTGTGATTTAGAGTGTCAGTCTTCTCTGCTTTTTGTTTAATTGAGAGTTTTTCAGCAAGAATTAGGGTTTTTATGTCATCAATTTGAATTATGTTTAATTTGATTTGATTTAGAAAGCGGAGCTTGTTTCCAAGGAGAAAAGTAAGGCATCTGCTGTTGCGGTGAATGCTGAGATTCGTCGAACCAAGGCTCGATTGCTTGAGGAGGTACCTAAACTGCAGAGGTTGGCTGTTAAGAAGGTTAACTTCTTAACTTATCTTTAAAATTTCCAAAAAATAAATTTTAACAGTTTATTGTAAATGTGAGCTCTTTACTTGTAATTGGTTGGTTGTGTTGTTATGTAACACAAGCATTGGCTATATTTTTGTGATAATGCATTTTATTTTACATATTTAAGGGTATTGTGTATTTGTGGACTTGAGAAATCAATTAGTTCAGACTTCTAGTGTGATAAATTTTGGAATTTGCTTTCAGGTTAAAGGGATTTCAACCGAAGAGATTACTGCTCGTAGTGATCTGGTCCTCGCATTGCCGGATAGGATTCAAGCTATACCTGATGGAACTGCTGCTCCTAAAACTGGAGGGTGGATGTCTTCAGCACCTTCAGCTTCTCGTACTGAAATTAAATTTGACTCAGGTGAATCTTAACTTCATTGAATTTTATTGAGATTGCATACACGTAGTGTAAATTTTTATGTAAATAATCTAGTTTATACAAACTTTGCGGAATGAAATAAGGATAACCTGATCTTTGAAGACAAATGGCTTGACTCACTGATCAATAACAAAATAAAAATGAGACTACTGTCTTTAATTTTCTTGTTCCATTCAAATGATATGGTTTTAGACAATGATATGCTGTCTTTGAATATCTTTTCTAAAACCAAATTGTTGGTTTTGTTTCATGTTATACATCCTACTTGTGTTTTGTTTGTTTTCAGAAGGGTAGATGTGGTCTAATGGTTCATTTTATTTGGTGGTGGCGTACATAATGATGTGAGGAGTGTTATTTAGTTTTATGATAGCTGCTTCAACCTTAACATGAAAAGTTGGGAAACAATGGATAAAGAACAATAGCTTGACTCAGATAAAATTGAAGAATTCGGGAGATAAAGATGGAGAAATAGAAGTAATAGTGGGAACCCCAGAAAATGTTGGAGAGAGAGAGAGATAAACATATGAATGCTACCTCAAATATATTAAAAATTTTATACTTGACCATTTATTGCTTCAATTATAATAAAGCAAGGAGGTGCTTACTTATGCAAGTATAAAACCACTCATTCTTTTATTAATATCTGACTATTTGTGATGGGAAATTTTCCTGTCATAGTTTATCATGCAGAATTTATCAATAACTCTTTCTTAACCTCTGAAACTTTTGCCTGGAAGATCTTATGATTTGTTGTACTTACATATTCATATTGTTCATAGATGGGCGCTTTGATAATGAATACTTTCAAGAATCTGAGCAGTCAAGTCAATTCAGGCAGGAGTATGAAATGCGAAGAATGAAGCAGGCAAGTCAAACTTTTGCTGATGCTATTGTTTTTTATCCTTCTTCCTTTGGAAGGAAAGCTTGCTTGTGTTTTGCTTGCATGCACCACATTGATGGAGCTATGATTAACTTTTTATTTCTTTTGATATCCATGTAGGACCAAGGTTTAGATATGATTTCAGAAGGTTTGGATACTTTAAAGAACATGGCTCATGATATGAGTGAGGTAAGGTTGCCTTGATTGTCATTTGAAACTATTCAATATGATGTATTGTAACATTTATGCTTGCAATTGTCATTTGAAACTATTCAATATGATGTATTGTAACATTTATGCTTGCAACTTAAGTGTTACCTGTGATACGTGCAGGAATTGGATAGGCAAGTTCCTATGATGGATGAAATTGAAACCAAGGTTAACATCATGACCATCATGCTATTATACATCTTACTATCCTAATAACTGCTTAGAGATTACCAATTTACACTATGTATTCTGTTCCTTACACATTTACAGGTGGATAAGGCAGCTGGTGACCTAAAGAATACCAATGTCAGACTTAAACACACTGTCACTCAGGTGATTCATTATAGCTTCATTAATTGTAGATTTGCATCCTTTTTCATTTTTCTTTGTTGGATCTGACTTCTGTTTCTGATTTTATCCAGATGAGATCCAGCCGAAATTTCTGCATCGACATTGTCTTATTATGCATAGTTTTGGGAATTGCTGCCTATTTATACAAGTAAGCTTCAAACTCATGCCTTCTATTAAAAAATGAATAAAAGAAAAACCCTGCATCATAAGCTTTTGTCTAACGCTCTAGTGAATAAAAAACTTGCAAGGATATTGGTACGTGTTTGACAAGGGTAGGGGCTGCACCCCCCCCCCTCCTTAAAATGGGAAATTGCTGCTTTAAGCCCCTCAGAATTTGTTAAATCTTAAGCTAATATATGGTAAAATTATAGTTTGGCCCCCAAAAATGATAGAATTTTAATTTAGTCCTTTTGAAAACCATAAAGATACAAGCCACTACAAGGGTTAAATACATTTTAGCTCTCATGAAAATATATAACTTAATCTCGGCCCCCCCAAAATAATTTTTGGCTTCACCCCTGGGCAAAGGTTTGTTTTTTTTGAAGTTCTTCATTATACCATGAAGTGGAGGGTCATAGCCTCATACTCATGTCCAAACAGACATGGGTACTTCAAGAATAAAAAGAAGAATCGAAGCGACATAATCATGTTCTATGTCATAGAATATCATTTTAATTGAACTCGTACGGTGTGCTTCAGTTTTATTTGGGGTTAGATTTTGGATTTTGGTTTTTTCAAGTAATGATTTAGGCCGAATAACTTGTTTGTTCTCACATTTCTTTTGTGTTTATCGTTGAGAAGTGGTCACCCTTAACCTTATAATGTCCCTCATTTACAGTGTTTTGAAGAAATGAAGCGATAAAAGGATAAGTCGATCCTTTCCCTTATGTGCTGTCATCTTTTCTTGCATTGTCTTTCATCTTGAGGGCTTGGTAAGGTGGTCAATCTCGTATTTGATTTGTTTCTTTTGTGGGAATCATTGGTCACACTGGCATAATGTGAGTTTATCTTCTATATAAATTCGAGACAACCGTAGAATGTCTATATATTATGTGATTTGCAGAGATATATTATCACATTATTTTAAAATGACACTTCTGTTTTCATTGCTCTTCATCCAGATATGGACATTGTTACCATACTCTGAAAATATTATATAGTGCATTGTTTTGTGTATTTCTTCATCCAGATATGGGGCATTGTTAACGTTATTTAAATTGGCTTATATATATAGTGTGATATTTTGGTAAGTAGAGCTTTTAAGAGCTAAATCCCAATCACTTTTAATTAAGAATCAAACATTATATCGTATACTTTTTTTTTTTTTTTTTTTTTTAATTTGAAATTTAGTTTTTATATTTTTTATTTTTAGAAATTTAATTTTTTTCAGATTTTAGATTTCAGGTTCACTTATTGACATTGTTAAAATTATTTTGATAAATTCAAGTTCATGATAATGTCATTTTTTTAATTGCATGATTATAAGTGAGGTTTTTTTTTTTTTTTTTTTTAAAATGTTGTATCAACAAATTTAACAAAAAAAAGTTTTTAATAGTATCGATAATTGGATTTTAATTTTGAAATCTAAAAAATAGATGGATTAAAATTTTAATTTGTGAAGAGTATAAAGATTTATTGTATATTTTAACTAAATTAAACTTACTAATGTTGAGAAGTTGGTTATTACAGTAGTAAACTTGAGGAGCTTAGGTTAGAGGTGTTCAAACAGTTAATCGATCGATTAATCGAATTGAATTAGTATTAATCAAATTAATTGAACTTTTAATCTTTTAATTGTTAATTGAATTGAATTTTTTTCAAAAAAAAATTAATCGAATCGAAATATTTTGGTTACTTCGGTTGGTTAACCGAATTAATCGAAATTTATATGTTATGTTTTTTTGGTTAAAACAAGTATAAAATATATAAAAAATTAAATAAATTGATAATGTTCATTTGATCGGATTATCCGAATTAACCGAATTAGTAGTAATTTAATACATATAATTAATTCGTAATCGAAATTTCAAAAAAAATTTAACCGACTTCCGATTGAATTAAATCGGTTAATAGATCAATTAATTGAATTAGATCAATTTGATCAATTAATTTGATTTTAACCAAAAATTGAACACCTCTAACTTAGGTGCTTAGTTGAGAGGAAAAAATTGGAAGGACATTTGTGTAATTTTGTTTATAACATATTCATCCAACTGAAAAAGATCCATAAAAGAAAATATTTTTTATTTTGATAAATGTTTTCATAAATAGTATCATATCACTTGTAAATTTTAATACTAAGTAATATTTTTGATTTTTTATAAAATTTAAATGTTTAGATTTTTTTTTGAATGTTATATTATTTTGTCAATTATTTAAGTTTTGAAATTGATACTCTTTTAAAAAAAATTTGGAAATCTTTTTTTATAAATGTACTGAATTTTTCAAAAAAAAATTTTGAAAAATTTTGAAATTTAAATATTTTTTACTACTTAAAATTTGTAATGACTTAAAAAGAATCAAAATTATGGATAGGTCTAGTTATTCGGGTTTTTTTATGGCCCAACAGTAAGGAAATCCAGAAAATTATTTGAATTGGGCCAGTCTCAAGTCGAGAGAAAAATTATTCTATGACGTGTCAATATTCTACTGCTTAAAGTTCCACGTACACTTTGGTCCCACTAAATTCTACGTGTATTCCATCAATTGGTTGAAATAACGTGGAATGACATGCAAATCCTCGGATCATCGATAATTTCTTCTAAAAAAAAATTCGAACAATTTTTTATAAATTCAAATCCCATTAATTTTTTATTTTCATTTACTGACAAATATTTGGTTTTCTCAAAATACCCAAATCCAAAAAAATTGCCAAATAGACATAGAAAAATTATGCCTATGTAAATCTATTGATTTATAGAAAACTGAAGGAAGAACAATGTTGAAGAGTTTGAGTTTGAACTGGGCTTTAAATTCAATGGCTTGGAAAGGATTTGCCTACACAGTTTTTATACTAAATTTTGTATTGATTTGTCAGCATTTGCTTCTTCAGCCTCTCGTTTCTGCTTTGGGTTAGTTTTCTTTTTGAACTTTTTGTGTTTTTTAAAGTATTCCCATTAATTTGGTGCTGATTTGATAATTTGATCTATGTTTTTTTAAATCAAATTAGTGTGCTTTAGCTTTAATTTTATCTGGGGTTTTGTTTGAGTGTGGTTAAATGATGTTTTTGGGTTAAAGATTGTGAGAAAGTCGGAAGTCTTCGAAGGGAAAAAGGGAAATTTTAATCAGTTTTTTCATATAGTCAATTAGTCATTTTATGCTTTTATTAATTGCTTATGCATTGCTATATTAATTCATCCAACTTGAGTAGAATTGTGAGAAAAATAAAATGAAAATTTTAAACGGAAGATGGGAAAAAGTTTTGAATTTTATGATATATAAAAATCGCCATTATCTTGTAAAATGATTATCAAATATATTGGATCTTAATTGGGTTAGGATGGATAGTTTTATCATGTTTTTTGGTTTATCATCATATTTGGTAATTAGTCGTTAGCCTTCGATTGTGAACATTGATGAATTAGAATTTGTCTATTGGATAATTTGGGTTGAAAATACCCTTTTTTGTGTTCGAACTTACGTAAAAATGTACTATATGAAATGAATTGAGAAGTGTTGAGGGGAATCGGCTCTCTTTTGAGAGAAGTCTTCGAAGTGTCGTCTATTGAGCAGCCGATCAGACCCTCAAACAGTGGAGGTATTAGGCTCGGGGTATCTATGCTCAGTTTTAGCCTTGGGTTTTGTCTTCCGACTCCAAGGAGAGCCCAACGGGTTCATGGAGTAAGAACACTACCACTTTGCTAGACTAGCTGGTCAACAATGTCTTCGTATAAATGCATCGTCTGTTTCATTGTTGTATGATGTTTAAAGTCTGAGGAGCCAAATAACCGGTGCTTGTTTTTCGAATATCGGAATTAATATTCTTGGAGTTTGCAACCATCGCATATACTTTCAATATGTCTTTGCTTAACATTTCAACTTGGATGTGTAGATGGAAATCTAGGAAATGCTGCTGAGTTGTTCGAGAGAGTTTCACAGAGTATAAAAGTGAAGCGTTATAGTGAGGCACTCAATGATCTCAATGCTGCTATTGAGGCAGATCCAGCACTTTCAGAAGCATATTTGCGCCGTGCATCTCTTTTACGTCAGCTATGCCGGTATTGTTGAATCATAGGAAGTTTGGATATATATATACACTTGTAATCTGTCATTCACTGTACTCTCTTTTCCTTTCACATTTTTTATTTAAAAATGATGAAAACTATTATGAAACTATGATTTTATTGAGCTATCCTGAAGTCTTTGATGACATTTTTCTGTACTAAAAATGTTTTTTCATTGCAGATACGAGGAATCGGAGAAAAGCTACAAAAAGTTTCTAGAACTAAAACCCAGAAATTCTGTTGCTGAAAAGGAACTATCTCAGTTACATCAGGCTCAAAGTGCTTTGGAAACAGCTTTTGGTTTATTTGACTCCAAGGATTATACAAAAGCTTTGGATTATGTGGATAAAGTTGTACTCGTTTTTTCTCCAGCATGCTCGAAGGTAGCACATATATTACATTTCTGTTTTATTTTTTATAGCAATATTCATAAACTGTAACATGCTTCATTTGCTGCAGGCTAAGATGCTAAAGTTGAAACTGCTTTTAGCGGCTAAAGACTATTCTAGTGTTATTTCCGAATCCGGGTTTATTCTCAAAGAAGATGAGAATAATCTTGAGGCCTTACTCCTCCGTGGTCATGCTTATTACTATTTAGCAGATCATGATGTTGCCCAAAGGTTTGTTTAAAATTTTCTTGTTTATGAGCTATTGAAATCACATTCATAATTGGGATTTATAGTTATAATACATGATCTTTTCAGGCATTACCAGAAAGGTCTTCGCCTCGATCCAGAGCACGGTGAACTGAAGAAAGCATATTTTGGATTGAAAAATTTATTGAAGAAGACTAAAAGTGTATGCCCACCAAACATGTTTCCAAATTCTCCTTTTTGGTTTTGTTGGTAAAAGTACCCTGGTTGCACCTGTACTAAGAGTTAAATTGCATTTTGTCTTCTTTATTCAAAAAATAGGCAAAATAGTCCTTTTACGTTAGATCATAGAGCAAACTGATCCTTTCTGTTAAAAATTTAATTCATTTTTACTGTTAAAAACTAGTGTGTCTATTAAAATAACCAGATAGTTATATGTGGCGTGCCAGGTGTACCTTATGCTAACGTACAGGGACCAATTTTTTATTGTAAAAATGGATGAAATTTTTAATAAATGGACCAGTTTGCTTTTTGATCTAATATGTATGGACTTATTTGCTCATTTTTTTAGTAAAAGGGGCAAAATGCAATTCGACCCTAATATAAGGGCATCCATAGTACTTTTTCCTTTTTTTTTTTTGTTTGTTTGAGATTAGTGTAGGCCTATAGGGTTCAGATACATGGGGTATTGGCCTTATTTTATCAAGATATTTTGACTCTCGGAATGTGTAGGCGGAAGATAATGTGAACAAGGGTAAGTTACGTGTTGCCATTGAGGACTACAAAGGAGCACTTGCATTGGACCCTTATCATCTTGCTCATAACGTGCGTCTTCACCTTGGATTATGTAAGGTCTTGGTTAGGCTAGGAAGAGGGAAGGATGCTTTAAGTAGTTGCTCTGAGGCGCTTAACATTGACGAGGAACTTCTTGAAGCTTTAGTACAGGTCTGTTGTATAGTTGAATGATAACGATTCAATTTGTCTAACTTTATACTGCAATTGGTTGAAGTACATTATGCCGTAATTCTCGCTCTTTAACTATGTGTGCATGTGTCAGAGGGGTGAAGCTAAACTTTTAACAGAGGACTGGGAAGGTGCCGTTGAAGACCTAAAATCGGCAGCTGCGAAATCACCTCAGGTTAGTCATAATTTGGATGATAATGATCTTGATTAAAATTTTCTTCTCCCAGAGTATAGTTTTAGGCTTCTCTATGGTATTTAGATCAGTAACATGCTATGCGCATATTTGTTTCTACACCTAAAGATACACAGTTCGCTTTTGTGGTTCCTCGTAATAATAATTTTTTGAATCTAAGACTGGTTTTGTAGTCGTTTCGATTTGGTCATTTTGAAGAGCTTTTCTATTCTACCGAAGTTTATTTTCATGGTTTCTTACTCTTTGTTAGAATCGTTGCTAAGTGAGAAATCCAGGTTACAAATTAGAGGATACCATGCACAAGATAGGTATCCCGAGTCCACGACCCATGGCACCTATCAAAACACACTAAGCAATAACCTCCTGTTCAACTTTTAGAGTTATATTTGGTTATTGTCCTAATCACTTGTACCTCTAATTCATGAGAGCTAAAAATTGATTTGCAGGATATGAATATCCGTGAAGCCCTTATGAGGGCTGAGAAAGCTTTAAAGATGAGCAAACGCAAAGACTGGTACAAAATTCTCGGTGTTTCGAAGACCGCTTCGGTAGCTGAAATAAAACGTGCGTACAAGAAACTCGCTTTACAGTGGCACCCTGATAAGAATGTTGATAATAGAGAAGAAGCTGAGGCACAATTCCGAGAAATCGCTGCTGCATACGAGGTATATGATTCATTAATATTTAACTTTCTTTATCAATCCCATTTGTTCTTTACATGAATGAAATGTTGCTTACAGGTTCTTGGAGATGAGGAAAAAAGAACAAGGTATGATAGAGGAGAAGATATTGAAGACATAGGTATGGGCGGTGGCGGTTTCAACCCGTTTGGTGGTGGTGGTGGGGGACAGCATTTCACATTTACATTTGACGGCGGGTTTCCCGGTGGCTTTGGAGGAGGATTTCCAGGTGGTGGTGGTGGTGGTGGTTTTGGTTTCAATTTTTGATACCTTCAGGAAACGGTTATAAGAGCACATTTTTCGTTCGTTCTTAAGCCGTAAACATCAATGTGACTACAAGACTGACAATCTTTCAGCAAGTATGTAACTTTATACCACTACAATTGGTTTCTTAGATGAACAATTTATGCCCTTTCACAAAGTTTTGCTCCATTTCATTTCATTTCATTTCAAAGCTTGTATAAGTTGATGATAGGAAATTGAAATGATTTCATTTAGCTATATTTTGAGTTTTTCTTTTGAATCCCGTGTGTTGGTCTTATGGTTAATTTGTTCACCGCTCCAGGTATGATCTGGGGTCGAGTCGCGTTGCTATTAAGGTTTTGTCCTCTTGTAATTTTTCAAAACAAAATGATTGGTTGATTTCTCTTATTTGATTTGTGGAGATAATTTAGGTTAAATTTTACTATTAACCCTTATATTTTGCGAAAGCGAAAGTTGTGAGATTTAATCTTTGTATTTAATTTGATCATTTTTAGTTTTTATACTTCTCAAATTTAAAATTCACGATTGTTTAATTTATTAAATTATACTATTTTCAAAATTTAAATGCAGCAAACATATTATTGCATTTATAATTCAAAAAGTATAAGGATTTAGAATGATTCCATCAAAAAATATAATTTAAATTATACAGCTATATGCATGGTATATGGCTAATAGTTGAATTTAACTAAATGGATTTAATTGTTACTGTTTGAATTACGACAAAAATTTTAAAATTTGAAAAATACGAAATTAATTGATTTGAAAAGTACAAAGATTAAATTCACAATTTTTGCGAAGTATAGGGGCTATATCAGAATTTAATCAATAATTTATGGGAATTGAAGTATTAATATAGCATATTATTGGAGCTGAAATTGAAGCCAAAGAACAAAAAAGGAAAAAAGCTTTTTCCCCAAGTAGTATTTAATAAAATCAACAATAGACAAGCATGTAAAGCATCTCTATAAAATGAGATAGTATATGTACAACAGAAAACTTTCATTGAACACCAGGTTTTACACCTCATAGATGTTTTAGACTTAATTGGCATTCCCACTTTCTAAAGCTCTCCTTTCGGGTTCATTACCATGGGCGTTCGTTTCCGTTTGTGTTTGTAACGGTGCCGTTACCGGTGCTTGATTGGGCCGTGGTACCTCTTGAGAACTAAGCGGTTCGTTTGACTCTATGTGCCACCTTTCCCACGCTCCCGAAGCCTCGTAAATAATAGAGGTTCCGCACATCGTGGTCCCGAACCCAACAAATGCCGAGAGAAGAACCGAAAGAATAGCCTGTACATGGAGCTGTTGATCACAATAAACACGATATAAGGTTCTTTATTGGAAAAATGCAAGTTATAACCCGAGACTTCTAAATTCTAAATTTTACCAATGAGTAGAAAAGATGAGCGGAAAGAACCACCAGTGCGAATTGAATCGTAGCGTAAAGCCAGACATATTTTCTCCTTACTGAAAAGAAAAACGAGGTATGGTAAGACAGATAATGAAATTCGCAAAAATGAGACTATCGAAAGAAAGTTACCCATTGTTGTCGACGTCATGGATGCAAGGAGGCCCAATATACATGAAAACGGAAGAGAGATAGCGATAGCACCGGACTTCATTTTCGAAACCTGAGCATGTAGCGAGTTTAGAAACAGCTAAAAAGTTCGTAACGAAGGAAATTTTTTGGAAATTGCTAAACTTACCAACAGCTGCTCGAGAAAACAAAAGTAAGCAAGCATGCTAACAATGACGAGAATCGGAACATCCTGCCAAACCCTGCAAAAAAAGTACTTTCATGTTAAAAATATGCAATCGTTGAAGATAATCTTGAACCGAAATACTTGCCTGTATCTAGCAGACTCGATTCGCGCCCCAGGTCCTCTCATGTTATGAGCTTGAGCGGTTTGAATCCGTAAAAGAGTGACGGGTAAGTTTTGAACTTCTTGCTTGCACACGTCACACATTTTGTTACCTTTGATGCTAAACCATTTTATGGCACATTCTTGGTGGGCAAGGGCAAGTTCACCTTTGCAGCTACATTCCATCTTAAGGGTCTCGGCTCCTTCTCCGAGTTCGATCAAGCAAATTCGACAAACAGCTTCTTCTTCGGGAATATCTTCACCATCATCATCGTTTCCATCTGAACAATATGACTAACATATGACATAGGTTGGTTATCACAAGCATAGAAAAGCTAAAATCGAAAAATTTGCCAGCACATGAAAATACCATACGTAATCATAAGAAAGTCGATTAGTTTTTAGGTGACAAGTTAATCGAAAAATTACCCGTATCACTTTTGATAACCATGTTTGATGTTGTTACAACTGTTCCTTTGACTACTCGTGGAGTTGTAGGAATTACGCGAAATACACCGACGAAAGAATCCAATTGCGTTATGCTTTCATCTTTGTTAAGCGTAGGCACTGAATGCGAACGATGAATGGGTAGTCCGGTGATCCCTCCTTTCTGTAAAGTGAGCAAATCTGTAAGAATCAAGTTGAAAATAGTACAACACACAGCGGGGGTATCGGACTATATAAGCATCGGTTATATATATAAGTGCAAGTGCCAATGAATGTAACGAGCATGATGAATTGACAACTTTGGAAAAGTACAACATAAATCCTGGTTCATGTGTTTGTAGTTCAAAATTGGGTTCGTTGAAGGCTAATTTACCTGCCCGCCGTGCATGGACTCGGGGTTCGAGTGTGCAATCGGAGAACCAGGTAATGATGAAGTATTTTTAGCTCTCGGTGTGAAAATCTTCGAGAGAGAAAATGTTCTTGGGATACGAGGCTTTCCTTGTATATCTGCTGATGAGCCTCCTAGTGCTAAGATAGCAGCCTTCTCGATCTCCAAATTAGTGTTTCGAAATTTGAAACTCAACTTTGGAAGGAGACTTTTTAAGGACGGTTTACTCTTCGGTGATGAATAGACAGGGGAGTCGTCGAATCTGTTAAAAATAGGACTAGGCATAGGTGAAAAATTGACTCTTCTAGGAGTAGCTGTTGGTGTCAAGGTCATGTCTATTCTTACAAACTCCTCCCTCGCATCCTCAACACTTCGATTTGGTATCTCTAAGACGAGATCATCTTGTCTTCGGTGCTGGTCGTGTGGCGTCTCTTCGATTATCTCGGTTGAATCTGCGAACTGTGAAGAACAGTTGCAACTTTTAAATCATTCAATCAATTCATATGGCAGATATATTAGGATCCTTAGCTTCAATAGATTACCAATTCAATCAACTTAAAATCAATATATATTCATGGAATCAAAAGGATGAAGGGAAGCTGAAAATGTTACCATAATTATCCATCCTCATTTATTATTGTTGAGAGTCGGTTCGGGAGAAATCTTCAAAGTGTGTCTGTCAGACAATCGATCAGACCCCCAACAACCGAAAGTACTGTCCCTCGGGAAGGTTTTGTCTCCCGTGCTCTACCGAGAGCCAGCATGCCACGAACGGCAGAGCCAAGAGTGCCTCAATCGTACGTGGACATACGGCCTTCCACCAAGGGGTTCGAACCCCTGACCTATGGCATACGCGTCACTCGAGGAAGATTGTACCTTCGGTTATTGGGGTCCGGTCAGCTGTCCGGTCGATTAGACCACACTTCGAAACCATCTCCGGAAGGAGTCGACAGACCCTCAACAAGTATTGCTAGTTCAAAAAACATGGCTTAGTTTTAATCTTTATGATAAAATTCCACATAAACCTATATATACCTTACAATCTAACACAATATTTTTCCCCAAAAATCTGCAGACTGCAACAAAGGCTTTTCACTTTTTAGTTGAAACTCTAATTCTTCAAATTTTCTCTTTGATTTAAAAAAAAAAAATGAAAACAGATCAAGAACAGGACAAGAAATTCATGATCTTTAAGCAACAAAAACAGCTAAAAGGTTCAAAATGGACAAAAAAAAATAAGTACCCTTTGAAGTGGAGGATTAAGAGTGTTGCAGCTGCTTGTTCCCTCACCATTCTTCAATACATGGTCTCCTTCATTTTCCATGTTTCATAACAATTTTCTGAGAAAAAAAGAAGAGAAAAGATTCAAACTTTTTTCAGAAGAGACAGATGATGGGGGGGGGGGTGTTCTATAGTTAACTTCAATTATGTTTTTCTGACAAGAAAAAACTGTTTCTTTGAAGTTTGTCTGAAAATCTTTTTACACTGGTTGATTAAAAACAGGTATGGGAAACTGCCAGAGAGATTATACGAGTAAACTGAGGAGGCCATCTTAAGGGCAAAGAGAGAGAAAGAGAGAAGAGTTCCATGAATTTTTTTTAAAATAAAATAAAAAATTTGTTTTTTTAATTAAATAAAATTGAAAACAAGATTTTGCTGATGTTAGTGTATTTGTTTGATGATGAAATGGAGACAAAGTAACAAATTTAGTTGCAATATTATTTGGCAGGGTGGGTTTGTCACATGATTTTGGTTAAACACGTTGTGGTGTAGCTTGAAATTTTTTTGAAATTGAAATTAAAATTAAATTGTATATTTTTACGATAATAAAAATATAATTTTATTATTTTAATAGTTTATATTTTTATAATTTTTAAAAAATTAAATTAAATTTTTATCAATTTTAAAAAGTTAAAGTGTAATTTTGTCATTATTAATTTATAATTTTATAAATTATAAAGAGTTTAAATTAAAATTTTATCATTTTAAAAGGAGTTATGACTTTTGGATCTTTATTACGCTCCACCACTGTGAAGAGGGAAAATAATAATATTAATTTACTAAAATTCATATATTTGGATTTTATTTATTTTATGATAATTGTATGCAATTTATATAAATTGTGATACTTTAATAATTTATATTAGAAATGTAGAAATTATGTATTTAGAATATAGATGTGGGTATAATCATATCGGTTTTTTTTGACATAATGTTTAGAATTACTTCTAACTCTTTCTTAATGCGCTTCAGCACATTCGAATCCATATTCTACTGCATTGCTAGCAATACTCATATCAATTAAACTAAGACTCAATCGACTAAATTTTCTAAAAGAAGTTAAAAAGAATATATTATTATTACATAATTTACATTATGTAAATCTTAATATATTGTTAATTTTGATCATAGATGAAAAAAGGAAAGAAAGTTGTGAGCAGAAAATTGATTGTTTTATAGTAATTTTATTTTGGCTTCTTTTGAATTTCTATTTATGAACTTGACTTTAAAAATTAGCAATCATAATTAATTAATAAGTTTTCCAATGTTGAATTTGCAATTGTAACTTGCATAAAATATAAATTAATGGTAAAAAGTTAATATTGTACTTAAAAAATTGTTATTTTTTTATTTTTGAAAGAAAGAAATGTTAATTCATTGAATATTCATTAATTTGATCTTTAAAACAAAACCTAAGATATTTGTTAATACAATTAACAATAACATTATACTAAATGAATATACCTAATTATGGGTCGGTCCAAATCCGTTTGAAAAGTGAAAGGGTTTGAATAAAAATATAGACTTGAAAAATGAGTTTAGGTAAAAAAAATAAGGTTCATTTTCTCGGGTAAGCTTTTGTTGGCCCGAGTCAAATTTGCAAAAAAAAAATGTTGTTTTTCCTTTGTCTGCTGTCATTTTATTATTATATTGCTATTATTTAGATATTGGTCCTGTTTGGCAATTAGTTGATAGCTGATTGCAGTGGTTGCTTTGACCAACTGATTCTATTAATTGCTTATTTAGAAGTGTTTGATAAAACTTAACTGATAGATGAAAGCTAATGTGTAAATGACAAATAAAGGCATGACATCTCTTATTAAGTATTTATTTGTTTATAATATTTTAATCTTTATTGGATGAAATTATTGAAATAAAGCACCATTATCAAGGAATTAAAACATCTATTATGAAATTTAATTAGTGAGTATTTTTGAAATTTTAAATAAAATAAAATTCTTAAGTTTTTTATTTGTAAATATTAATTTTATGAAAATTGATAAATGTTAATAATGCATCAATATAATTTTAAACTATATTCTTAGTGACAATTATGTTATATTCTTAGTATGTAAATTAGTGATGATTGTGTTACACTCTGAATAAATTTGTCAAGTAGTATATTTCAATTACTATAAAATTATCTGGTAATTTTTTAACAAATATAATCAAATATATCATTCTAAATATATATTCCCAATCAATAGTGAAAAAAGTTGAGATCCCAACTCATTATCAACTCTAACTAAATGTAATAATTAACAAGTTTATTTATTATTTAAGATGCATTGATTATTTTTATGTGTAATAATTATATTAAGAAAACTATGATTTTTGTTATGCATAAAGATAAATTTAGCTTTTAAATTTTTTTTTTATTACTTTAGCCTTAATTTTTATTTTTAGATTATTTTGGTTTTCAATCCTTAAATTTTAGTTAGATTAATATTTTTTATTTCAATAGATTGTTAAAATTTTAACGTTTGTAATGTAGTAACTTACATGATAATTTATGTGTACTTTAAAAAATAATTAAAATGTTAAAAAAAACACGTGGACTACCATACAAGCTGCTATGTTAATGTTATTAAAATTTTAAAATTAACTTTTTATAAAAAAAGTATTTTAATTAAATTTTTAAAAATAAAGATCAAAATAAAAAATATTATTAAAAATTAAATTTATCATTATGCTTATTTTTTGTAAAATTCTTTGTTAATCAATTAGTGCAACCCTTTTATATTGGCTAAATTAGCCCCAAAAAATGTTTTTTTCTTAAAAAATTAACGTAACAAATCGATTTCTACGATATTTACTAGAATAGGCCGATTTTGGAGAGAAAATGTGAAAACGCGTCCACTAGGACGCGTTTTGCTGACTGCAGGAAAGCACGTCTAGTTGGACCCGTTTTGAGTTTTTCTCTCCTTGGTTGGGTTTAGGGTTTTAAGGGGTTCTTTTAGGGTATTTATGGTTTAGGGTTGAAAATATAGGGAGGCTGATTTAATTGTGTTCATGTTTGAAGTAAACATTGTGAAAGCTTACAGGTATATTTAAGTTGACAGTGATGCCACATCGCTAAGAGACCTATACATTTCTACTGTCGTGTCGGGATGGAACCATTTCCTTAGAAGCTTATTGCATTGTAAATTAGGCTCCAAGTTCGTAGTGCTTATACGATTACGGGTTGTAATATAACAAAGGCTCCTAGTTGATGGATGTTAATGTGGGATCATATTTTGGAGTATAACTTGGGAGCCCACTTGACAATAATTATGCGATCATGGGTTCAAGTTCCAGCTCACCGGAAGAGGATGATACAGAAGTTTGAGAAGATAATTGTAAGGAAAAACTCAGGGACTTTCTAGTGTAATCAAGTTATAATTTTTCTCCCTCACCACTAAAAACAGGATCCATGACCTCTCTATTGTCCAAAACAATGACAGAGTTGGATACAAGAGCAAGAGCCCTATTAGGGTATGGGCAACGATGGTGGTGGAGAGAAGTTGGAGATCGATTAGGGGGTAGCAATAGCTAGATTTTGAGTCAGGGCAACAATGGTTGTAGTTATTAATGAGTGATTTAATCATAACAATTGTCGTCGACTCGAAATGACCTCTAGCTTTTGTCCAACACGACAATCACTCGCCCCTAATAGTGCACTTGATCCCAACTTCTTCATCGGTTTCAGAAAAGAGGGAGGTTGACGATATTGCCTTTTGTGGTAGTGGAGAAAAGGAATAAATGGATTATACTAGAAAGCCCTAAGTTTATCCCTACGATTTTGATCTCAAACTTATGTGTCAGTTCTACAAAGCATCCACTTTTAGTAAGGCGAAACTTGATTTCGTGACCGTATAACTATTGTCAAGTGAGCTCCCAAGTCATACTACAACCCGTGATCGCACATTAACGTTCGTTAACTAAGACCTGTAGTTAGACGACAACCAAGGACTGTATAAGCACCGCAAACTTCGAGCTGAGTTGCAATGCGATGGGCTTCTAATGCAATAGTTTCGTCTCGACATGGGAGATATATATGGGCCTCGAAGCTTCATCGCATCACTGTGAACTTAAACACACCTTAAAACTTGCACAATTTCTCTCTCAAACGTAAATAAATATGTCTGTTGAAAAAGTTAAACACTTTAAAGTAAAATATAAAAAATGGTGTAGAGAAGTTTTTAGTGGTGAGGGGAGGTGACCAAGAGAATTGATGGAGTGACGGGAGCAAACCCCCCTTTATATAGGCAATCGAGTGGGTAACGAGTGAAAAAGAATACAAAAATGTGCCTCGATTAATTTGAAAATATCTTAAGATTCCCAAGATATTTGAAAAATAAGGATCGGGATTCTCGAGTTTTGGAATTTTTTTAGGGGGTTGAAAATGAGAGAGGGAAAACGCTCTGCTTAGGGTGCGCACTTTCAGTGTTGTGGTAAAAAGATGCACTAAAAGTGCATGCCCAACGAGGCGTTCCCCCCCTCCCAATTCCCGAGTGATAATTAATTCACAAATAAGTAAGAAATCGTACCTATGCTCCCAAATGTTGATATAGTCATCGTGGAATTTAGGTCAATTTTCATCAGTTCTCCCGCGTAAGTCGACCTTGTGCAGTGCTCCGATCTCTTGGGTGGCGACGGAATAGTTTGCCTAAACTCGAACTGTCGCATCACTTGATCGAATTCATGCATCTCCACCATAGCGTAAACTATCAATGTCACCTTCACGTGCTAGATATTGGGATTGACCAAGAATTCGGATGGGATGCATTTTTGAATTCTCAAATTAATTTTACATTGTTACAAGTGGGAAAGTATAAGGGTTGTCGGCTTGAGGACATAAAGAAACCATGCCCAAGATTACAGAAGGAGTACGCAACCACCAATTTTAATTTTTTGTGGTTGCATTGCTCAACACATCTCTCGGTACAATGTTGCTAACACGGTTAATCCCCAACTAAGTCAATTTGCTTCTTTCAAGTTGACGAGTTGTAAAAGCTACCTTAAATGTACAAGAGTTCGAGATTTATTGGGCACACCTCCGATTAACCTCAGGATATACGCTTAGGCGTATTGTTCTCTTTCAAGGGGACTCGAACTCTTGTAGAATTATTAGAAATTTTCTTGCAATCATTTCATCTCTCTTGTCTGACTCATTGCCTAACAGTTGCTCACAAATGTCGCTCCAATCACTAATGACCACTGATTCTATAACGACTGATCCATCCATTAGTAAATTGAACTGTAATTTAATGTCCACGAGTGATTGTACACTCACCGCATGGAAGATGGAATGTGTGTGTCAGGTCTCCATCTTTCGACCAACGCGCTGATAAGTGTGGGGTTCAATTTACACCCCCGAGCATAAGAGACACATGCAATAATCTCGCATCTTCCAAATAGGATTCAATTATAGACGATGACCTCAAAGATAGATTGTGTATATATGTCTTCAAAATCTGATATTTGGTCAATTTATAAAAAAAAAATTTTAATCTTTTTAACAACTTAATAATAAAATTAAATAAAATTATAAAAATTATAATTTTTTGCCTTGCCATTTCCTCAAGACAAACTTTGGAGAATTTTAATTAAAATTTTAGAACTAAAATCTTGAGAAAATTGATAGAAATGGATTTGAATGAGGAAAAGGCTTGCTATTATATAAAAATAAAATTAATCATTATTATGGCAGTTGGAGATTTCGACCTTGAGGAATTTGACCGTTGGGAAAAAACGAATTTAGCAGAGGGCATTTTTCTGTAAAGTTAAAGTGAAAACGTGTCTAATTGAATACATTTTTACTCTCTTTTTAAAATCAATCTATTTTATTTATTTAAAAAAAAAAGAAAATTTTAGCTAATTTAGCCTTTTATATTTTATATATACACAAAAAAGTAGTGCAGCCTTTTTAGACTATTATTGATTTTGCATTACGTCGTTGAATAATTGGCAGGTCAAAAAACTACAAAAAGGTTCTAAAAGATTATTGTTATTGCAAATTCGCCCTGAAAAAATATAAATTATAAAATGAGGTACTTATCCTCTCTATTTATAATATTCAGCATCCATTAATAAAAAACAAACATAGCTATAATAAAAAAATATATAGAAAGGGTTGATCTCATCATCCCATGGCTGCCTCTTCATGCCCTCACCATCTAACAATTCTGGCCTTTCCAAATATTATTTTAATTCCATAAGAAATATTTAAATATTATTTTTTATAATTTGGTTGACAGCCGATTTTCAGTGGAAATTAAATTTAATAATTTGGAATTAAAAGGACACGATTCTTTTTCCAGCAGACAACTTAGCTGCAGGGCCAAGGAGATTAGGATTTATAATAAGATGAATTTAATATAATTTTTTATTTTACTAATGGATTTAAAGATTAATTATTATTTTTTAATATTTTATTCTATTTTATGGGTATATGCCATCTTATTGATCTTACTTATAAAATATGCTTTTTATGGTACATGTGTGAGATAATTAAAGACATTTTTTTAATGTTTATATTAGTCTATATAATAGATTAGAATAAGGGTGCAGGTGAAAAACATAATTATATAATAAATACATTTATAAAAAATTAGGATTTGATTTAAAATACTATAATTTATTTTTATAAAATAAAAGTAATTTATCATTATTTAATTAAGTTGATATCCAATCAAATCGTGAGGAAGAGGGTCTCAAGGCAAGATTAGTGACTAGAGTGAAGTCATAACAAGGTAATCATATTGGAAGGTGCAGTTAAATCATTTCATTTTCAGATAGAACTAATGCTTGTTGAGTATTTTAATTTGATATTGCTTCACACTAAAAAACAAACGACTTACGTTTGAATTAAACTTGGAGATGAAAGCTTTCTTTCGTTTTTCGAAGATGAAGTGAAACCAATTCCATGTGCTTATTATATTAGGTCAGAACAAGTTGATAAGATCCTCTTGGGTCTCTTCCATGTGATGACATAGGGGCATAAAAAAAAAGAGAGAGAGATGAAGTCTCTCTCACTTTTGACATAATCGACCCCAGCGAGGGGCTCCCACGAAAGGGACTCTCAGTCACATGAATATTTCAATGTGCGGGTTAAATACTTACTATATAATATAAATTAGATAGGTATATCTAAGTCTCTTGCTTTCCTCATTTATATTTTTATTTCACTATTTTATAAAAGAGATATTTCTGGTGGCCGCTGATTCATTTCCAATTAATTTATTTTCTTTAATTTTTTTATAATAGAAAGCAACTGAAATTTTAAATTAATTACAGACCACAAAATAGTTTTATTCGTTGAACTTCACCAATACCGACCTCTATGAATTTTAAATTAATACCTCCAAAAATATACTTAATAGCTTGATAATGCCAGCACAAGCCAAGTTGACCAAACGACAATAAATTAAATTATAAGATTACTTTTTTATATAAAAGAATTAAAAAATATATAAAAAAATATACACATCAACAAACCCAAATTATCAAATTAATATTTAGGGTTAATGTAGCTGGTGTGTTATAACAAAATAAATGAATGTTAACTATTGTAAGAAACATTAATTTTATCATTTTTAACTAAATTTATGTATTATTTATCTGTTTGGCATGAAGCACACCAAGTGTACTCTTTTTTTTTCTTTTTTTTTTTTTCTAGTTTTTTAAGGTCAAATTATTTATTGAACGAGTCTAATAATTAATTTTTCGTATTTAGTAAGTTTATTAAAGAGATAGATATTGGATACAAGTTTTAAAGTTACTTCATACTCAAGGTAAAGATCGAACCCTCGACCATTATTTAAGGTAGGAAAAACTCTTGTCGTATCACCTAACTCTTGTGATTATCAACTGATAAACTTTGAATTATTTATTCATATTTTAGGTATTTAAAAATTATTTTATATCTTTTGCCTAATATAGAAGTTAGCATTGCATTTTTGCCAATTTATAAAGAATTTGGTTACTTATGATTAAGCACAAATTATATGACTCAAGAGTTTTATATGGAAGGAAGTTCTTTGTTTATAGGATTCAATTTTTTTAATAAAATATTTTTTTATAGTTTTTTGATAATTAATTAATACCAAAATACTAAGAAAACCCATGGAACTGCTTTGCTTTTTTAAGTGATTTTTTTATGACTTTATTGTATCTGGATATAAATTTTAATATAATTTATGATATTTTTAGACATTGATTTTAAAGATTAAAATATCAAATCAGAAGAATTTAAGGGTAGAATGATTGTTTGATTATATATACATATCGATATTTGTTGAGTTATCAACAGTTTAATATCTTTTCAAGTTTGAGTATTGTAAATAGAAAAAAATAATATTAAAAAAACTAACTCACAAAAACATAATCTATCTCGATTTTACTCCAAATTTAGTCACAACGTTTGTGATTTTCGAATATCGAAAGATCATAAGCAACATATAAATATGCTATAACGAAAGTCAAATTGAAAACACTTTAATATAATTTACCCTATCTTTAGACTTTTTTGTTGAGAGATTTTTTTATAGGATATATATACTCATATTGATTATATTTGATCTTTTTGACACAATACTTAAAACTATTCATACCACCTCCTCAACTCATAAATAAGAGGATAATGTGCTTTACCGCACTCGAATCCACGTCTTCCTGCATTGACAACAATACTCGTACCAATCGAATTAAAACTCAATCAACTTAAATGATAAAAAGTTTAATGTCTCTTTTCCATTTGAATTTTGTGAACGAAAAAAAAAAATGAATGAATTTATCATAAAAATAAAATTTGAGCTGATTGAACTTTTTTTTTTAAATATATTAGTGTGATTACATAATAATATCTGTTCATACTTTCTTAACTCTTTGACAAGACACATACAAGTGCTCGAACCCGGATCTCCTAAAATAGATAATATCTTTTTTACCATTGAAGCCACTCATTGAATTCAATTCAATTCGAATTTAATTAAGGTTTTGGTAACTTTTAAATATGGAAGGACCATAGATTATATTATATTATATTATATGCTTTATTGGCAAGGGCATATGCTGTGAAGCCGAATCAGATTATAATAAAAACCATCGGTCCAAAATTTAAATCAAAGTCCATGAAAAACGGTTCATAATCCATATCTCATCTCTCTTAATATCTTTTATTTATTTATTTATTATGCAATGTGAAAAAAGATATATTCGATAATTTATTCATAGTTTAAGCCTATATGCGATGAAATATGATAATTAACTGTAAAAATATTATAGAAGTTTATGTATTAAAAGTGGAAATTGTATTTTGCTTTTTTTACTTTAAAAAATAGATAAATTAATTTTTATACATTAAATTAAAGAGTAAATTGGTTATTTTGTTAAAAATTAATTTTTGTATATCAGCATAAGTTATACATGACATGCCATATGTCACTATCAGATTATTCCGTTTAGGGGTGAACAAAATTTGATTCGACTTGAAAAAAAAAAAAAAGAATTTCATGTTAATCGAGTCAACTCGAATAAGTAATTCAAGTTTTGAGTTTGAATCAAGTTCAAACTTTACAATTGGAATAACTCAAATAAATATTGGTGTAACTACCCTTTAGTCCTTGCTCAATTTTGAAAACGATTAAATTGATCTCTCAACAGAAAATTAAAAAAGTTCTAAAAAATTCAAAATAATTTTTAAAATTTTAAAATTTATATATATTTTTTTAAAAATAAAAAATAAAAACTTAAAAAATCCTAAAAAAATATATATAAAAAGTTTAAATTTTTTTTCTAAAACAATAATTTTGAAAACTAAATAAGTAAATTAATAATTCAAGTTTATTATACTAAAGTTTTTTTTTTCTTATTTTGCTTTAAAAGAATTTTTACAATATCATTATAAGTTATGATCATATTGCTTTATTTGATACAATGCTTAGAACTACTCATAACCCTCTCCTCAGCGCATAAATAGAAAGATAATACGTTTCAGAACAATTAAACCTACGTCCTCCTACATAAACAACAATACTCATACTAATCGAACTACGGCTCAATAAACTTTGAAATGATTATGAGACAAATCTTAACCATGAGCTTGAAATAGAACATATTAAAAGATATCAGAATTGAGAATTTATATATAGGAAAGCCAGTCGTAATCTTTGAAGTTGATTTTTAGAATTGACATAAACCTTAATACGACAAATACTTTTAATGTTTTAATTTCCTACATTAACAACATGCATGTATATGTATCGAATTTACGATAATTGCATCACATATTTATAGATTAAAATTTAAAATATTTTAATTGAAATATTAATAATGTATTAAATTAGATTATTTCGTCATTTTGAGTGTTAGATGTAAATTCGAATATAATATGGAGCATATTTAAATTACGTAAGTCAAATTTTAAATACATGTATATTTATTCTATATATTTTTTGGTTCAAGGGTAAATGTATAATTTTTTCTGGAGGTTGAGATTAAATTATAAATTTTTATAAAAGTTAAAATGCAATTTAACCATGTATTAATTTACAAATTTATTGTTTTTAGAATGATTAAATAAAAATTTTGTCATTTTTGAAGGGTAAAATTATAACTTTACCCAGGAGCGAATCCGTAAATCTAAAACTTAAGGGGCGACATTACAATTTTTCCAGTTGGAGGAGCCAAGACCCTTACGAAAGTTGAGGAATTGATTTCTTGATTAGAGTTCAATCTTCGTATCTTATAGTTCAGATGATGACATAAAAAAATTCATGAGTAGATATATGAAAAGGAAATGGCAAGAAAACATGATAGGAGAATGGAAATGAGTGTGTTTTTGGGTTTGGATTAAAACACATAACAACCACAAAAGGAAATTGGTATGGTTAGGTTAGGTCCCATACATAGGAAAATGGGGAGTGAGTAGCCACAATGTGCGTACTAAAAATTCTGAGTTCCCATCAACCAGGGGCACTCACTAAGCCACCCAACTTCACAATCATATGAAACCTATACTTTTTTCAAGTTGACTTTGAATTTTTATATAATTTCCATAATTTAATTTTATAAAATGTTAATATTAATCATGAGAGTTAGGTGAGATGATAAGAGTTTCTCTTACTTTAATCAGTAGTCGAAGGTTCGATCCTCGCTCTGAGTATGAAACAGTTTTAAAATTTGTGACTAAAATCTACCCTTTAATAAACTTACAAAATACAGATGATTAATTATTTGTTTGTATAAGAAAAGAAATTTAAAATAATAATAAAGAATGGAAGTTCTTAGTGTTTTTTTTAATAATAAATTATCTTTTATTTGTTAAATTTTATAATAGTATGAATAAGCATAGATAGATATATAATAAGAATTATATTTGATACATTGGAAAATATATAATTCTGTACATTTTCGATGAATGTCATAAAAAATTAAAAATAAATTTAAGTGATATATTTAATAATATTATTAGTATATCAAATATAAATAAATAATTATTGAGTGACTTTAGTTCGATTGACAATGTTATTAATAATATGAAAGACACTAACTCGAGCACACTTAAATGTGTTCTTTCTTTAATTTAAAAATTATGGGTAGAAATATTTATGGTATAAAAATAATATAAATAAACAACTATCATTTTGAAACATTACATTTAAGTTTAACAAAAAAAAAAAATAGCATTTTAAAGTTGGGTATGGAAACCCAAACTTCTTCCTCCTTTTGGGCCCAGAAAAGGTATTTTGAACCTAATAAAAGCCCAAATAAAAAGGGAGTTCTTAATAATTTGAAATGCATTGGTTGCTTTGAACTTTTTGAGCAATTGTTCTCGTATTAGGTTTTGAAAATTTTTTTGTTCAAATTAGTTCTTAGATTTGATAATTATTTTCATATTAAAATTTAAATTTAACAAATATTCTCATTTTCATATCTGAGTTTTAGAGTTTTCAAAGAAATGTTAAGAACTAATTTGAACAAGAAAAAATTTCAAATCCCAATATAAAAATAATTATTAAGTCGAATGATTAACTCGAGAAAAGAACGCAAAAATTTAAACCAGAATAATTTTCAAATTCATGCTCAAAAAATAATTCAATATATAAAATATTTTAAGGGAAACTTCAATGAAATGAACAGAATACGGGGGGGCCCATAAGACAATACCTACGGTCTTCGTTTGAGGTATTTGGTTTGTTGGTGTTCAGTTCATCCCCATCTTGGCTCCCACACCCTTTGTTTTTCTTGGTGGTGTAGTTGGAAATTAAATAATAGAGGGTTAAATTCTGCTCAGTAGTACTTGTACTATGTATAAATTATTTATTTAGTCCTTATATTTTGTTTTAGTTATTTTTAGTGCTTGTAATTTCTCAATTTTAAAATTTCATGTCCTGGTCAAATGACTGTTGTTAAAAGGGATAATATAATTTTTGGTGCTTAAACTTGGTAATTATATATTTTTTTGTTCAATTGGTGTTTGAATTTGACAACAGAATTCATTTCGATCCTTGAACTTAGATTTTATCAAGATTTGATGATGTGACCAATATTCTTGGAATAAGATTAGAACTAGTTCAGAAGTCGAAATGGATTTTATTACCAAGTTCAGGAATAAAGTAGATCTAGTTACCAAGTTTAAGGGTCAAAATCATATTATCCCTTATTAAATTCATTAAATTCTATTACTTCTAAAATCTAACGCGGCAAAAATATTATCATATAGGGACATAAATTTTAAAAGTTAAAAAATATAGGGACTGAGAATGATTCAATTGGAAAACTAATTCTACAACTTTTAAATAATACAACACTAATTGCAAAATCTAACAAAATGGATTTAACTGTTACCGTTTAGGTCAGTATTGAAATTTCAAAATCCTAAAAATATGAGGACTAAAATGGATCAAATAAAAAAGTATAAAGACTAAATTCACAACTTTAACAGATTAGAGGACTAATAGTAAAATTTGACGACAATACAGATCCAGATCTACTAGGTCTGTACTGCTCTTCATATATAGCCTCAGCCAACTTCACTTTACTTTCAACCATACCAGTATCAAGCACCTCATTAAAGAAAACCAACAAAAAAATTTTCATTTTTTTTTATTCTTTTTTCCTTTGTTTCAATCATTGGTTCAAAACCCAGATTTTAGATTGGCCTAATTCATCAAAAGATATAATGTAGAATAGTTTCAAAGATTGAAATTTTTTTGGGGGGTGATGTTTGAAATAATGAAGCCAAGTAAAAGGGTTCCAATGAAGGTCTGGTTAACTGCTCAAAGATCAATGGGTCTCCTTGTGGGTGGAAATCACACATCCTCCAGGTTTTGCACTCGTTAAGTTTGTTCCCTTTTTAGTTTTGGTGTTCATTTTCTTTTCAATATTCTCATTTTATATCAGAAGATTGGATCTTTGTTACAAGACCATGGATTTTAAGACCTTGAAATTGATGATCTTTCACGGTTCTTTAGCAAGACGTGTACTTTTACGTGCTCTAATGGTGATTACTGCTTTGTCAGTTGTTCCTTTACTGCAAATCATATCTGGGGTTGACATTGAATCTGGTTATTCAAGTACATTTATATTCCCAGGCACTTTTTTCTTCTCTAAAGCTTGGGGTTCATTTAAAATGGTTCAAAATGAAGGAAGTGGGAACTTGACAACCATTGTGATTAAAGAGCTAATGGGAAAGAATATGTTGAATTACACTGCAAAAGCTCTATGTGTTGGTGAAGGTTCAATGTCAGCTGTCATGGCATTGAAAGACTTGGGATTCTTTGATGTTCATGGGGTTTATAGACACCCCTTTTTCTCTCTTAAGCACAAGAAATTCATTTATGAGCTTGATTATGAAGACAAATCTTATGATTTTGTGTTGTCAAGGGATTTAGATGAAGTATCTGTCCCTGCGCTTCTTGTGCTTGAGATTGAACGTGTTCTTAAACCAGGTGGAATTGGTGCTATACTTATTGGTCCTACTGGTTCAGACCCTACTAGCTTGATTAGATCGGCTATGCCGGTTTCTTCTCTATTGAAAGCTTCTATTGTTGTTTATGTTGATCATTTGAATGAGTTTACATTAGTTGTAATCGAGAAGAAACTCGAAAACGTCACTTACTTCGAGCAATATCGTCTCCCTGCTGATTGTCCATCTATGACAAACAACAAAGCTATAATGAATCATATTGAGCCTCTTATGGAAGTGAAACCAATGGAGTTTGAGGAAAACATAGCTTATTTGCCTGAGTTTGTTAATGTATCTTCGAAGCAACGGTTGGTTTATATTGATATCGGGGCCAGTGAACATATGAACTTGAATGCTACAAGCTGGTTCTTCCCATCTTATCCTCTGGATCATAAAGCTTTTGATGTTTATTTCGTCGATCATAATATTTCAGTGATGCTATCTTATATCAAAAGACCTGGTATTAACTTTGTTTATTACCCTGGCCTTGCTGAAAACCGAGCTACATCGAGTTCAACTAATAGGGATTCGGATCCATTTGTTGAAGATGAAGGGTTTGACTTTCAACTCTGGTTTAAAGATACAGTCCAATATGCAGATTATGTGGTTCTGAAAATGAATGCAGGTGATGTGGAGTTACAACTTCTATCAGATTTGTTTGAAAGTGGAATCATATGCTTCATTGATGAACTTTTTCTTCACTGCTCGGACCAAACCGAGAGCGGACAAGCTGGGAAAGGAGGAGACTGTATGAGTCTCTTCAAGTCCCTTAGAAGAGCTGGTGTTTATGTGCATCAATGGTGGGGAGCTTAGACACCCATTTCAAATGTCGGGGACTCTTGTTTTAGGTACTGTTTTGTTCGAGTCTTGTGTCATCTATGTACTAGTCCTGCTTGGAGGTGCCATTGTTGTCGTCTGCTAGTTATTGTTGTCATGGTCTGTTTGAACTTATGTTGCTTTTGTGGTTGAGCACTATGCTAAATAAGCAACCGCCATTGTCTCTGGTTTGTTGTTTGCAGTTCACTTATTATTGTGTGCTTATGGCTTAATTGTACTTACTTTTGATGTCTACGAAACCTGAACATATATGCATGTAGCAAGAGATTAAAGGGTGTCGGAGTAGGAACTACGATTAAAGGGTGCCGGAGTTTGAACTTATAAAAGTAGTATCATCGGTACGGGAGGAATAATAACACCACCAATAGGGAAGCTAGCTACCTCACTTAACACAAGCCTATACTTCTTACCTCATCTAAATGGATCAATTTGCCAATTTAACATGTTTACGGGCCGCTAAAATCATTTTCTAACCGGAATTTTTTAAACTAAACAGAAGGGAAAAAAAGGGTTAGACATTGAATCCAACTCATTTAAAAAAACTTTCAACAACACACAGACGCCAAGACAAAGCCAAAAAAGGAAAAAGCAGAAAGAAAATTGAAAGGTAAACAGGGATGACGACGACGCTTGGAGCACCTTAAAAAGTGAAGTTCCAAATTCAATGGTCTGAAACAATCATAGATAAAACATGATTGATTCTTCAATGGCAATGGTTGGAGAATTATTGCTTCATTTTTTACATGGCTGAGCTGCTTCTGAAGGATCCAAGAGCTTTAACAGCCCCTGCTCTGAGGATATACTGATGATAAATTGCTGCAATGGCAGCTCCAATGAATGGTCCAACCCAGAATATCCACTGCAATATTCCAAACAGATATAAAAGTATGTTTAATAGGAGCCATATAAAACAAATTATCAGATCAATTGTATACATGAAGGTTCATACATGGTCATCCCATTGCTTGTCCTGGTTGAACATAACAGCAGCTCCGAAACTACGAGCGGGGTTGATTCCGGTTCCGGTGATCGGAATAGTTGCCAAATGAACCATAAACACAGCAAACCCAATGGGAAGTGGTGCCAACACCTTCAAAATGTAGAAAAAAATGAGTCCCTAAAAACATACTTGTCAATGAACTTGTGTGTGGTGTTGGATTGAATTAAGTGACATACAGGAACATGAGAATCTCTTGCGTTTCTTTTGGGATCAGTTGCAGAGAAAACAGTGTAAACAAGCACAAATGTGCCAATAATTTCAGCAGCCAAACCAGTGCCAGTGCTGTATCCATCAGCCAAGCTATTAGCTCCTCCACCATACTTGTTGTAATAACTTTTTTGGAATGCCTTGACTAACCCACACCCACAAATGGCTCCTAAACATTGAGCAGCCATATAAAGTATGGCTCGAACCAATGATACCTTACGAGCCAAGAAAAGCCCAAAGGTCACTGCTGGGTTGATGTGTCCCCCTACATTATATATCACCAAACAAACATGCTCAGAGAACACCCTTTTAAGTTCTAACCATATCGTTCAAAAATGAGTGTGTGTATAAGATATCATTACCTGAGATACCAGCAGTGCAGTAAACAAGGATGAAAATCATGCCACCAAAGGCCCAAGCAATACCAAGAATGCCAACACCATCACAATCTTGACCACCCTTATCTGGATCAACTTGGCTCTTGTATCCAATCACTGTTAACACAGTGATGTATAAAAACAAAAGGGTGGCAATGAACTCAGCTATTACAGCCCTATAAAAAGACCACTGAGTTAACTCTTGGGCGTCCACCAATGGAGCTGGTGGAGGATCATGGTAGTCCTTGGCTTGGAACTCACCACCAACCTCAACATCCCTAGCCATTGATCAATAACTTGAACAAGAACAAGAATCCCTTTTTTTGTGCTCTCCTTTGTGAAAGAGATGGGTGAAGAATATTGTGGTGATGGGAAGTATTGAGAAGTGGAGTGGGGGTATATATGGGGGTTCAAATGAATGAGCGAGTGTCAATACATTGCTTTGCCGCCCCATATGACAAAAGTAGGGTTTGGTTCATTGTCTGAGACCCCACCATGGATGCCTGTTTGGACTTTGATTCCTTGCCTCTCCCTTAGATTTGGAAGGATGATAATAATGGCAGTTTGAATCATGATCAACTTTCTTATGATGTATTGTTCAAGCATAAGTTAGGTTAAAACTCTTAAATGTATATTTGCATGTGTGTATATATGCATGGTGGAAGCTGTTTCATGTTCTTTAAAATAAAATAAAAAAATAAAAGAAGTTGATAAGAAAAGTGGGGAAACTGTTATATATAAAATACATTATAAAAAGAAAATTGAATCATGATAATATATTTAATTTCTCAATTAAATATAAAACAAAGTTGTTATTAAAAATAATCACGAAGTTAATTTTTTAAGTGAAGTAATTAAACAAAAGGGTTGTCTCATTTTATTTTGATAATAATTGAATCATGATAATATATTTAATTTCTCAATTAAATGTTTTTTTTAATTATAAAAAAAAAGACGAATTTAAATTCAGATCACATCTGAAATAATGAACATTTAAATCGTCAAGTTAATACACTAGATTCAATTAAATATATTTTTAATGAGATGGGTGGTTACAAAAAGCATAATCGTTATTATTATTATTTAAATATATTGGTATGATTACATGGTAGTATTTGTTCATATTTTTTTAATTCTTTGACAACGTACACACACCCTTACACACATAAATATTCGAACCCGTGATCCCTAAATTAAACAACATCTTCATTTCCACTATAATCAGTTATTGAGTTCAACGTTATTATTATTATTATTATTAATATCCTCCTTTGCAATGATGTTGGAAATCCACAAACTTCCCAAAATGTCCAAATAAAAAAATATGGAAAATTTCAGGTCGGTTGATTAGGCGATAAGTCAGAAAAAAAAATTGAATAAGGCCAAAACTGGAAAATCATAGCCAAACCTTATAAGAGGCTAATAATTCGCCACGTGCATAGCATCCGGTGAGACATTGGGCCTACCGATGGCTGTAAATGAAACAGCCAGAATCACATGAAATGGCCTGTTAAGGTCATTTGATCGTTTTTCAAAATTTAGTTTGCTTTTTTATTTTTAATAAAATAAGTTATGTGTTATACATTTTGGATATTATTGGGAAGTATTTTTAATAAATTATTCTAAAAAAATATAACTTTTCAATAAACAAAAAATATCAATTATTTTTTAAAATATAAATTTATATAAAATTTTAAAGTTATTTTTAATTTAGATATAAAATATTTATTTTTACATCATAAAAATAAAAATTAATTATATATTAAATAAAAATTAATATTTGGTTCGAATCCAATTCAAGTATTATAATTTTTTAACTTATATTTTATAAACCGTTCAAATTAAATTAAATTTCGATTTCTCTAATTTTTTTGCTAGCACTAGGGTGAATGTTTAGAGAGAAAAACCTAATTAAAAAAAAATGAACCAACGAACAAGGGCAAAGCTAAATTTTTTTTAGAGGGGCTGGATTTGAATTATGAATTTTTGAGTGAGTTTAAAGTATAATTTCATCATTGTATTAATGTAAAATTACAAATATCAAAGGATTAAACTATAAATTTTTTATTTTTAAAGACGACAAAATTTAATTTAAAATTTTAGGAGAGATAGAAATATAATTTTACCGTATAACTTAAAACTTTAAAAATACTCAAAAGACAAAAATGATAATTTTCATTTTTCTTGGTCGCCCCCCTCTAACTCCGCCCCTTTCAACGAATGGGTTATGGATATATATATGGACAAGGGCATAATCGGCGAGTAAAATATAAAGTGAAATCTTAATTTATTGTTGTTTTGTTGTTTTTCACCGTCAAATATTACTAAAATTTAGTTGATTGTGCTTTACTTTAATTGGTACAGTTATTATTGCAATATTTAGACGGACGTAGATTTGAACGCACTTAAACACATATTTTTTTTCGATTTAAAGGTGGAGAAAAATTATGGGTAAAAGTAAGATAAAAAGTATTTGTAAAGTTTAACATTTGGTTTATTTTTTGGTAAAATCTCCTCTCAAGTCCCTCTCGAATTCAATATTGAGTAAATTGATCACTCTAAAAAAAATGAAATAAATTTAATCTTATCAATTTCAAAAGTGAACAACTAAAAACAATTAATCACGATATTAATATTATTTATCGATTTATGCATAATTTTAATTGATATGTTAACAAATTTACTTTCAATACTTATATATTACGTGTAAATATTGATGAAATCTATAAATATTATAAGTTAAATTTGTTAAACCCCATTGAATTGACGGTTCAACAAGCAGGTCCATAGGCGTGGCTAAAAAGTTGAACCCACTAGTCAGTGTAAATTTCAACACCCATCACTGTCAATTTTCGCTGCGGTCACACCGACCATCATCGGCACTGATTAACTCAACCACTGTTTTAATGCCACGTTGTATTAGTCTCCCACAAAGTCGCCACATGTCACTGGTCGTCTACTAGTTCTCGTTTCAGCATCCGACAATGTTCGGAAGAACTCAAGTAGCTTTTGTGGGTGATCACTATACTGAACAAGCAACCACTATTGTCTCTAGTTTGTTGATTAATAAGGTTCGCATCAGCTTCTCAATTGTCAGGAGGTTTAATACGGGATCATCAGGGGATTTGGGTCGTCGATATGTTTAAAAAATATTGGTTGTTGTTATATGATTTTGGTGAAATTTCGAGGAACTTCAATTAACATGAGATCTAAATGAGAAAGTGAATTTCGATATGGATGATACTGAAGCTATTAAAGTGATCCAAGTAAATGAAAATGAATAGTTTTTTTTCAGTTGCAAGGCAGAATCTTATTGAACATTCATGGATGGTCTGCATTAGACATGTGTTCAGATAAATGAATAAGGTTGCGGATGGATTGGTAAAATTGACCTTCTCAAGATCTTTGGGGAGTCGTATTTACGTGCAGTCATCGAGAGAAGCGCTTTGAATATTACACAATGATTAAGTTAAAGGAGATTCGTTTTATCGGATTTATTTTTATCTTTTTACTTCTTTTGTAAAAATAAAAAATAAAGTTCCTGAATTAACATTCAAATCATTTAAATAAAGCAAAGTAAAAGGCTTATATTCCATTAAATTTTCAGCATACAGACACCAAGACGAAGCCGAAAACAGAAAGAAGAACAGGGATGATGACAACACTTGGGGCACTTTAAAAATTGAGTGCCAAATACAAAGAAGCATGTCGCATTTCCATTATGATTTACAAATTCAATGCTCTGAAAAATTCTCTTCACAATCATATGGATAAAACTTGATTCATTCAATTCAATGGCAATGCCAATGCCAATGGCAACCCCTTTCTTTTACATGGCTGAGCTGCTTCTGAAGGATCCAAGAGCTTTAGCAGCTCCCGCTCTGAGGATATACTGGTGATAAATTGCAGCAATGGCAGCTCCAATGAATGGTCCAACCCAGAATATCCACTGCAACATTCCAAACAGATGTAAAAATATGTTTAATAGGAGCCATATAAAACAAAGGAAAAAAATTAGAAGATCAATTGTATAAATGAAGGTTCATACATGGTCATCCCATGGCTTGTCCTGATTGAACATAACAGCAGCTCCGAAACTACGAGCGGGGTTGATTCCGGTTCCGGTGATCGGAATAGTTGCCAAATGTACCATAAACACAGCAAACCCAATGGGAAGTGGTGCCAACACCTTCAAAATGTAGAAAAAAATGAGTCCCTAAAAACATACTTGTCAATGAACTTGTGTGTGGTGTTGGATTGAATTAAGTGACATACAGGAACATGAGAATCTCTTGCGTTTCTTTTGGGATCAGTTGCAGAGAAAACAGTGTAAACAAGCACAAATGTGCCAATAATTTCAGCAGCCAAACCAGTGCCAGTGCTGTATCCATCAGCCAAGCTATTAGCTCCTCCACCATACTTGTTGTAATAACTTTTTTGGAATGCCTTGACTAACCCACACCCACAAATGGCTCCTAAACATTGAGCAGCCATATAAAGTATGGCTCGAACCAATGATACCTTACGAGCCAAGAAAAGCCCAAAGGTCACTGCTGGGTTGATGTGTCCCCCTACATTATATATCACCAAACAAACATGCTCAGAGAACACCCTTTTAAGTTCTAACCATATCGTTCAAAAATGAGTGTGTGTATAAGATATCATTACCTGAGATACCAGCAGTGCAGTAAACAAGGATGAAAATCATGCCACCGAAGGCCCAAGCAATACCAAGAATGCCAACACCATCACAATCTTGACCACCCTTATCTGGATCAACTTGGCTCTTGTATCCAATCACTGTTAACACAGTGATGTATAAAAACAAAAGGGTGGCAATGAACTCAGCTATTACAGCCCTATAAAAAGACCACTGAGTTAACTCTTGGGCGTCCACCAATGGAGCTGGTGGAGGATCATGGTAGTCCTTGGCTTGGAACTCACCACCAACCTCAACATCCTTAGCCATTGATCAATAACTTGAACAAGAACAAGAATCCCTTTTTTTGTGCTCTCCTTTGTGAAAGAGATGGGTGAAGAATATTGTGGTGATGGGAAGTATTGAGAAATGGTGTGGGGGTATATATGGGGTTCAAATGAGTAAGTGAGTGTCAAATACATAGCTTTGCCGCCCCATATGACAAAAAGGAAAAGAGAAGAAAAAAGTAGGGTTTGTTTCATTGTCTAGACCCCACCATGGATGGACTGGTTTGTTCATGAACTTTGATTCCCTGGCTCTCCCTTGGATTTGGAAAGATAATAATAGTGCCAGTCCACAAATTCTTGGCTTTGTTTCTGTAAAAGTGTCTCGACCACTATTAAAAAAACTAGTTACATCAAATAATAAATTACTCTTTTTATTAAAATTTCAATCATTTTAATTATTAAAAATTTATATTTATATGTTAAAGTGAGGCATATATAATGTGTCATGTAAAACTATTCGATTATCTAGATGATTTTTTTTATAGGAATGATCACTTATTTCTTTTTTATTTTTAGTGAATTACAAGGAAATGTCAAAGTTTTGATAATAATGTGACTGATGTGTTTCGGATCTAAGCCATACCATTAGCCATTGTGTCAAAGTACACATCGTCTTAAAACTACCCATAATCTTTTTCTAACCTATAAATAGAAAGATAATGCGTTTCAACGCACTCAAACTCAAGTCCTCTTATATTAACAATAATAACTGTACTAGTCAAATGAAGATTCAATCGATTAATTAAATTAATGGTTTATTTAATTTCTCAATTAAAAGCACAATCATTTTATTTGTCCAGATAATTATTATTAAATATTATCGTCCTCCGCAATGATAATGAAAATCCATAAACTTTCCAAAAAGTCCAAATAAAAAATATGGAAAATTCAGGGTCGTTGGATTAGATGAAAAGGGAGCTTTTTTTTTTATAAAGACAAAACTGGTAAATCATAGCCGTAGCTGATAAGTGGCTAGTAATTCGCCACGCGTATGTCATCTGATTGGACCTGTGCCAACCAGTGGCCGTAAAATGACAGGTAGGATCACATGAAATGGTGTGTAGGGTCTTTAAGGTGAACGTTAGGAGAGAAGAAGGCGTGACTAGAAAGATGAACCGACCAATGGATATGTATACTCGTAAAAATGAGTCAGATACGTATAGTGTGGGTAGTTTACTTTAAAGTCACTAAATTATTAGTGAACTAATGTTTTAGTCACTTAATTTTAAAAAGTTATAAAATGGTCACTGAATTATTAAAATCGCTTATATATGACCTTCTTTGCAACATTATTTGCATCAACCAAAAGCTCCAGATTCTTTATGGCCTTCGAGTTAGTTTTTTATATTTTACAAAATAATTTTGAACGCCATGAATCTGCAAATCAAAATTTAGATCTAAATTATGTTCTTCTACACATTGATGGATACTGATCTACCGTACTAATTAAATTTTCGTTTAGAGCTCATTATCCGGACTTTAAAAAAAACCTTAACAGCTCATTGACTTAAATAAAAACTTTCGAATAATCTAATGACTATTTTATAACTTTTTTAAATTTAGTGACAAAATCGTAAACTTACTAATCATTTAATAACTTAGAATGTAATTTACTCTATTTTTTAAAATGGAGTTACAAGTCAATCCAACCTCGATCAAGGACAGGCGTAGGGGTGACTAAAAAGATGTTTAATTTCAACACCCATCACCGTCCATTTCCACGGCCGTACCAACAACCAGCACCGGCGGTGGTTGGTTCAACCACTCTTGTCATGCCACGGTGTATTTAGTCCCCACACAGCCGCCACATATAATTGGTATTATGTTCTAAGCAAAATTTACCTGGCGTATGATTTGCCACTTGTCAGACAGACAGTATTTTCAGGGAGAACAGTCGTGATTATAGCTGTTGTTTGATTGGTCATTAACCTTTGGTCGGTTGTTTGCTTCTGATATTTTATCATGTGCGCTAACTGTACAGGATAATAACGGCTAGTAGCTTGGTATTATTTAATTTATTTTTTAATTAATATTTTTTTAAAAATATTATAACAAAGAACTGAAAAAAAAAAAACGAGAAAATGATTGTTAGTCTTCTTTTTTCTTTAAATTATTTTTTATACAATTTCTACTAGTTATGTATTCATAATTTTTTTTATATTTTAGATCGGGAATCTACATGAAATCATGATATCATATACAGAGGTTAACGCCTACTTAATGCTAGAAGATCAAGGAAGTTAGTGACCTGATGACAAGAGAGCCATCGACTAAAACCCTGATGAACGACGATCATAAATATAACGGTTCGAAAGTAGCAAAATTTTTTATTAGATAAGTTTTGAATCACACAAAAAAACAATGATCTGAATCTTATCTCAAAAAAAAATTCGGTAAAATAATTATGTCTCCAACTCATATTAATTTTTGTTAGATAACAATACTAACTATATTACAATTCAATTGATACTTATTTTTAATTAAATTGATGCTGAAATAAATAATATTTCGCAATTAATTTTAATTTTAAATATAGTAGGGATAGATGTTACAAATGGAATATTATATTTTTATATAAAACTATAAGTCAATAACAATAAATTTGCTTTTGACCTCAAAAATAATAAAATTATAATTTAATAATGTAAAAAAATTTACATTTTAACTTTTATAAAAATATATAATTTAATTTCATCTTACTTTTATATTTATATAAATATTTTGAAAAAATAAGAGTTCGACAATGTAATCCGTCGTAAATTTAGTACTTACAATGTAAAAGAAAACCATTTTTCCACTAAAAGAGAAGGCTGAAATTCATATATTGATGTCAATAACAGTAATTTACAAAAATTAATTACCCCATTGAAGTTTTTTTTTTCAACTACATCCTTCCAAATTCCATCTATCCTTCTCTTCCAAAGCAATTACCTAGATATATCATATGTTTTAGAGTAACCAAGCTGCTACATCTCCCAACTCAACTTTGAAGCAACTCTTTCATGGCAGGGGACATATTCCTTTTACCAATAAGCAAACATGAAAAATAAAACAATTATTTACAATTTCACATGACATACCAAATATATATGTATATGCAGGGGTAAAAGTATCATGGAGGTCCCTGCTCTAGGAATTAGATTGCATTTTGCCCCCTTTACCCAAAAAATGAGCAAATTAGTCCCTGTATGTTAGATCCAAAGGTAAGCTAGTCCTTTTTGTTAAAAATTTCATTCACTTCTACCGTTAAAAACTAGCATAACTAACAGAATAATCATACAGTTACACGTGGCATGAAAGACCAATTTTAACCGGTAGAAATGAATGGAATTTTTAACAGAAGGAACTAGTTTGCCCTTTGATCTAATATACAGGGACTAATTTGCTCATTTTTTTAATAAAAGGGGGAAAAATTCAATTTGACTCTTAGCACATGGACCTCCATGCTACCTTTACCATATGCAAGTTATTAATGAAGGAATAGCATGGTGAAGAAGTTTCCTTTGAATTGCACCTCCAATTTCTTTACTAGCTCCTTTGCTGTGGGTGCAGATACAATGATTTGGCGTGCACTTGGACTGATAAACCCTTCTTCCACAGCTTTATCCATAAATGAAAGCAATGAGTTATAGTATCCATCAACATTCAGCAAGCCAACCTGAAAAACAATGTAGAATGTTATGCATTATTGATTATTTGTTTCGTATTATGTTGCTCCGGGGTATGATATTGATCAGGGATGAAACCAGAAAATTGCTTTAAGGAGGGTCAGAGATGAATCAAAATTGCAATCTTACCATTATACTAACTTGCAATTTTATAAAAATTTAAAGGACTAAATGGTAAATCTATCATTTTTAAGGGGTCAAGGCTATTGCCTACCCTTTTACCTTCTTCCTTGGTATTGGTTCTCCAAGGACGCATAATCATGTCTGACACTCACACTCGAGTTACAGAAAGGAACACAAGTTTATCATGTATAAAACGAAAAAAGGCGAGGACATACCGATTTATCATGAATTCCGAGCTGAGCCCAAGTAATGACTTCAAGTAGTTCTTCAAGAGTTCCATAACCACCTGCATGTGTATTTTGTACGAGTTTTTAAGTCATAAAGAATGAAGTGAATATATCATGTTTTGCTCGTTTTTTGTTAAATGTTACAAAAATGATCATTTTGCTCTTTTTTTAACGTAATTGTAAAAGTATCAAAATGCACTCTGCATCATAATGTAAGAACTTGTAAAGGTACTTTTACCTACCCATTTCTCTCTAAACATAGAATCAAAGAGATTTGTCAATGCATTATTTGCATATCCTCACAATAAGTTATCAATACAGTTAGCTGAAAAAGAACTAAAAAAAGAGAGTAGCCTTTTCAAAGTGGCAAAAAAGGATTCCCTAGCAGCTAGTTGGCCTTTAGTGAAAGTTTTAAGGATTTTGTACTTCAGTTCAGTCTTGATATGGTAGATGGCACTGTGCAAAACACCACAGACATTGGGGATACTTCAAATTAACCAAGGAAAGAGAGTTCCTCACAAGGTCTAATTTTCGGTGTGAACTGTGAAGATATTGATAGGTCAATGAACTAGGGTCTAAAGGCTTGCTCTCTAATCATAGGCTTTAGGGTCTGTGCTCTCAAATCAAAATAGTTACTAGTATAAAACTACAGTTAAAGTGAGGTTAAAGTTGAAAACATGAATTTAGTGCCTATGGACAAAGGGTAAAGCCTTAAACTATTATAGGTACATGTGTTAATACTTGGACTTACCTTATCCCCATAACATAGCACCTTTTTTAGAACTATCTCTTAATCTAAGATGAAACCATTGGTTAACATTGAATAAGCAAACTAAAGGTGAAGGACAGGTTTTTGCATTCAGGGTTCCATCTTTTTTAATATCAAATAAAGCAGAGGAAGTAGCAAAGCAGTTGATGATAGCTATAAGTTTACTTGGTTTGCTTTGTTATTTTGGTGTAAAAATAAGGGCTTGTATTGTACTAAACCTGGTAAGGCAATGAAAGCATCTGAATGCTTAGCCATCTCTGCCTTCCTTTGATGCATATCTGCCACAGCTTTCACTTCCCCTATTGTTTCACCAGTTAACTACAAAATGGCACAGAAAAAAAATAATGAAAAGAGAAAGATCATCTTGAGTGTTGTGCAGTGAGGCAATGATGAGTGTTGCAGGTATAATGGACTTATTTTAAAGAACTTTTAACACTGACAAATTTCCCTAACCAGTAAATATTTTACCTACATAAATTTGCAAAAAGAGAGTAAAAAATTCTACTTTTAGAAAAGGCCAACCAAGAAATAAACACAAGAAACCCATTTTTGTGATCCCAAATATATATATATATATATATATGAAAAAAAGTAAAGAAAGTTTTGTAGATAAAGATATATCCATTTTACTATCTATAGACTAATAATTATTACTCAATAATATTATTTTTAATGTTCCAGCTTAAACAAGATTTTGATAAAAAAAAGAAAGAGCAAAATGATGATGATAATGAAACTTGTAGGTAGTTGAAGGTCCATTTGTTTATTTTTTTAATCAATTTAAATTTTCTGAAATAACCCAAATCTCAGAAAAGGCCAACAAAAAGAATGGCACAAGAATAAGCCCATGTTTTGATCCCAAATATAATATTATAAGAGAAATGGTAAAGTGGGAAGTTGCAATAGTCCCAGAATATTGTGGATAAGACTTATATCAAATATTAAATAGTTTTATTACCAGTAAAGAACAACACTTTAGAAAAGTTTGGTTAATCTAAAATGGAATGAATGTGAAAAAACATGATTTAAAAAAGAAATAAAACACCAGGGATGGTGAAAAGTAAGAACAAAAAAGATAGTGATGCTTGTAGGTAAACGAAGGTCCATCTTTTCTTCATACCTCTCGAGGCATGAGTGTCTTGGGAATAACACTGCAAATAGACAATAACATGACAAAAATTTCAGTTGTGTTGTAATAATAAACAACAACAAAAGCCAGTTTCACTGAGAAATGAGGGTTCTTCTACCCAATGACATGGCGACCACCATTATGAACAGCTTGTGAAACTAAACCCATCAATCCTATGCTACCTCCTCCATAGACCAAATCAATGTTCCTTGCGACCTGTAAAAGAACAAGACACTGGTTCAAAGATCAATGTATGTTAACGAGGGAATGAGAAACTATGGTTAAAAGTTTCAAGCATGTATACATATATATACATTAACATTGAAACTCATTTGAGTTCAACACACCTTAAAAAATGCTAAAAAGACAAGAAAAAAGCTAAAAGCTTGAGGGGTCTTTTTAAAAAATGCTAGATACCATAGAAACAAATTCACAAACAGGTTTCAAACATTAAAGAAATGGTATTATACACAATACAAATAAACAATACAAGCTATGTGGAAATAAAAGTTCATGGCTTTATGCAACTTTTAAAAGATTTCTTGCAGAACCCATTTCCTCCATTTAAGTAAAAAATGCAAAACCATAACCAAAACATGTCTCATTTAGTGTAAAAGACCCAAAAAAACAGAGAAAAAAAGGAACAGAGCTTTATGTTAAATAAATACCAATTCCCTTCCAAGCTCAATAGCAGCATCTTGGTAACTTCTCTTTTTGCCTTGACTACTTCCACAAAACACACAAATGCTCTTAAATTTTGATTGCTTTGTCTCACTCTCCATCTCCATTTTCAACTCTCTTTTTCCTTCTTTATGCATACGCTTTTGGGTCTGTCTTTGCTTCCTAATCTATACGCATATCAATATGAAAAAACTACACTGCAAAAGTACCAAAGCTTTAAAATTTCCTTTTATTTTTTATTACTACTACCGCTACTATATTTAGTAGCGTATTCTCTTCATGGTGGTATTATATAAAAACCTAGCCACACGTGAGTGCCTCATAGCACGCTTCTTTACACATATACACAACTAGTCTTCCCACGCGTGGACCACTTGGTTTCTTAAGTGTTGTTTATGGTGAAAATACTGTGAAAGCCCTTGTACTAATAATCAGATTTTATTTTTCTTCTTCTACTAAAAAAAATGGTGAATTAGTCCTTTTACATTAGATCAAAGACTAAACTGCTCCTTCCCTATATGACAGAATAACTACATTGTTACACATGACATGGCACATGTACAGGGGCGAAGCCAGAAATTTTTTTTTAGGGGGGCTGAAATTAATTTTTAATTTTAATAGTCTATTTTTTTATAATTTTTAAAGGATTAAATCAAAATTTTATAATTTTAGTGGGCAAAGTGCAATTTTATTTTTACTAATTTAAAATTTTAAAGGGTCTAAACAATAATTTTCTATTTTAAGAGGGCTAGTGCCCTTGCCGCCACCCCCCCCCCCCTCCTCAAATTCACCTCTACACATATATGATATATAGAGATCAATTTTAATAGTATAAATGGTTGAAATTTTTAATAAAAATGACCATTTTGTTTTTTGTTTCATACACTCTCCCCCACCAGGCATGCTGTCCCTCAATACCTTTCTAAATCTCAAAATGTTTCAACACCATACAATTATATAATACCAATATTTTAATATAAACATACTATACACATATGTTCCAAATATCTATATTATTAAAGTTTTTTCTAGGACCGCCCTAATTGAATTATAAAATTTTTGAGAGATTGAAATATAATTTTATCATGTATTAATTTAAAATTTTATCATTTTTAAAGGGATTAAATTTTTTTTTTTCATATTTTGATGGTCAAAGTGTAATTTTATCATGATTTAACCAGTATATTTATTATTTTTATAGGAACTAAATTAAAAATTTTCATTTTTAGTGTGTCGCCTACCCACCCTCATGTCCCCTTTGCTAATGAGTATATAACAACTTTGTTATACCCGGATAAAATGGATTAAAAGGCGGTAAAAGTATCATGAAAGCTCTAGAAGCCAGATTTCATTTTCTCTCTTTTATTCAAAAAATGAGCAAATTGGCAATTATACGTTATATCAAAAAGTAAATAATTTTTTTGTTAAAATTTTCATCCAAAGCTACTATTCAAAGGTGGTCCTCGTACGTCAGCATGAGGTGTATGTGGCACATAATGTGTCACTGTTTGGTTATTTTTAACATTAAAAATGGATGAGAATTTTAGTAGAAAGAACTATTTTACTCTTTGATCTAATAAATAGAGATTAATTTACCGATTTTTTGAGTAGAGGGAGCAAAATGCAATTCACACCTGATACAGGGACCTCCGTAAGGGTGAAACTAGAATTTTTTTTCAAGGGAGAGGGGCGGAATTAAATTGTATAATTTAATGAGAGCTAAAATGCTATTTAATCATTTTAATGCCTTATATTTTTACAATTTTTAAAGGACTAAATTAAAATTTTATCATTTTGGGGGGTCAATGTAATTTTACCATATATGAACTTAAAATTTTATAAATTTTAAAGGACCAATGGTTGAATTTTTCATTTTAGAAGAGGTTGCGCTCTTGTCAGCCCTCCCTCCTGCCGCCCCTGGACCTTCATTTTACTTTTACCATCAAAAGGGCCAGGAGAGCTCCAACTCCAATAGGCATAATACTCGTGTCATGGGCTAAAACTTTTGTCTCGTAATCTATGCGGCCTTAAGCGATTTTTTTTGGGTTTAAATCTACCTAAATCAACCCAATTCTCGCAAAGTGAGAATTCTCATAATTATTTTCACCTTAGAATACATTGGATATAATAGATTATTACAATTGAGGGGAAGAGCTACTATTATTAGTTTAGCTTCCCCAAATCCAATGATATAACTAGCTTTGGGTTTTTTATTAAAATAATGCAAAAAAAAATTATGTACCAAAATAATATATTCTCCTCATTATTTACAAAAATAGTACACTTGGGGGAGTGGCGCCATTTGAGTAGGCGGCACCACTGTTGATGTCTGACACAAGAATTGATTAATATTAAACAACACCCGGTAACCCAGTAAAGTATAAACCTAGTATTTAAATACGAAAGTGGTACAAGGGGTGGTGCCTATCTGACAGGGGGCACCAAAGGTGCCTACCTGGTAGCCTGCACCAACCCCACATTGTATTTCTTATCCAAATTTTTAGGGTTTTTTACATAAATAATACAAAAAAATTTATACACCAAAATACAATACAAAAAATAAAATTAATAACTTAAATAATATATAATATATATTAATCCATTCAAATTATAAAAAATTAAAAAAGTAAAAAAATATTTTTTATAAGAATTATAGAAAATAATAATATAAAATTGAAAAATTAAATTAAATATTGAATAAGACTAACTCAAAATTTTTTAAATAAATAATATAAAAAATATTTATTTATCAAAATAATACTCTCCATATTTACCAAAATAGTACACCTAGGTGAGTGGTGCTAATTTTTTTAATTTTATATATTTTAATATTAAAAAAATTAAATTAAATAAAATTAAAATTTTACAAGTGGTGCCTTTAGGGTAGGTGGCACCAATGGTGCCTATTGGGTAGGCGGCACTAGTGGTGCCTTTGTCAAAACTATTTAAACCTCCTATCAGATCAGTTTAAACACAAATTATTGAGTGAAAGAAAAAAAAGAAGAGAAACAAATTTTAACAGCAAATTTTTGAAGAAGGAAAGGAAGCAAAAATTTTGAAGAAGAAAAGGAAACAGAAGGTTAACAGAAAATTTTAACTGTAATTCTATTTATTTATAATAAATAATTTTTTTATATTATTTGTCTAAAAAATCTTATTTATTTCTTTTAACAGATGAAAAATCAATTTTTCGTATACGTTTATTTCGATGGGAAAATTTTGACAACAACAATTAGATGTGTATTTGAATGTCGTCAACAACTAGCAATGAGATTTAGTAAAAATGTCTCGGTGGATAATATGAAGGTAAAGATTAGTGAAAGAATTGCTAGAGGTTGTGGGAGAATGATCTCAAAACTTTTCTATAAGTTTCCAGTTTCAACAGATCCTATCAAATTTACCGAGATGGAACTCGTAGACGATGAAGATGTTGAGATAATGATCGCTCTTTATTGTGGGAATCAGAGTAATGAAAATGCACCGATTCAGTTATTTGCTAAGCTAACTGATGTTGAGAGAGCTGAAGATCCCACTCCATTAAGTATGATGGCTCCGACATCCGACGTTGATAATCAATCTATAGCTCGCGGGATCAGTGGGATCAATATCGATCTTAATGTAGCTCCCGATAATGATACGGATGGTGATGATGGATATGATAGTAGTAATCCTTTTGATCACGAGGACGATATTGATAGTGATCCCGACATGGACGAGGTCCCGGATGATATCGATGAGGAAGGCCTGAATGATGAGGTCCCGGATGGTCGATGTATTGTGATGCACAATTATCCTGCTGAGGCACACATGTCACTTATAGACCCTGTTGCGGTATATGCAGCCGATTTCGAAGAGTACCCTAATATAATGCCTACTCACCGATTGACACTTACACCAGAACCTGAACAGTTGTTCGTGGGTCAAAGGTTTGACTCGAAGGAAGAGTGCGTACCGACATTATATATTGGAGAGTGTTGGACAGAAGGCTGCAATTGGTAGGTACGAGCTGCATTTATTCGGAAGTTGCAAAGGTGGGAGATAAGAAAATTTGTTGAGCCTCAAACATGCAGTTCAACACATTTGTCAGAAGATCACCGAAAACTCGATTCCAGAACTATCTGCACACATATCATGCCAATGGTGAAGGACGATCCAACCATCAAAGTTTCTGCACTAATTGTCAAGATACAAGCACAATTTCATTATCGAGTTTCATATTGAAAAGCATGGATTACGAAACAGATGGTAATGGAACAGTTATTCGATGATTGGGATGCATCGTACAATGAGCTGCAATGGTGGATAGCCGCAATGCGACAATACGTGCCCGGGGCTACGATTGAGTTGGTGACACGACCTTATTATGGTCCGGATAACAACTTACAACCGGGAAGAAGAATTTTCCAGTATATATTTTGGACGTTTGATCCTTGTGTTAGAGCATTTCCTCACTGCAAGCCATTTATCCAAGTAGATGAGACCTGGCTATACGGGAAATATACGTAGATTCTACTAATTACTGTAGCTCAATATGGGAACCAGAACGTGCTCCCGATAGCATTTGCTATTGTAGACAAAGTAGATATGGAATCACTGGAATTCTTTTTTACGAACCTGCGGAGGTACATTGTTCATAACGATAATATTTGCATCATCTTCGATAGAGGGAAGGGGGTTATTGCGGTCATTAGACATACCGGTGTACCATGAAGATCGTTTTATTGTAGCCGACACATTGCGGCCAACTTTCAAAAAGAATATAAGAATGCAGGCTGACGAAGACGACTTGTGAGAATGGGTAAATAAATTTTGTTTTAAGTTATATTTTTTTATGTTTTAATTCGAGAGCATAACTTATGTTTTCTTAATATTCCTAAGTGTACGAGTTAGAGCCACACTGATTCCGGTAAAAAATGACCAGACTTGAGCGTGACATGGAAGGTGAAATGAACAAGCCGTTGCGAGAGTGGTTGAGTACCATGGAGCCGTGGTAATGGGCTCAAAGTTTTGATGATGGGTATCGATATGGTCAAATGACGACCAACCTAGCAGAGTCGATTAATGGCGTGTTCAAGAGAATACGACATCTATCGATTTCATCCGTGTTCTCGACTACGTTCTACAGACTACAAGTAATGGGGACACGACAAATCGACCAGATGAACGTCAGACACGTTTTTGTCGAAACAGTCAGGAATGCAATGGATGCAAACCGTCAGAAAGAGAGGACGATGAACATTAAAATATATTCACGACAATTTCAACGATTTCAAGTTACAGAGACAATTGGACAAAAACCTGGTATCCCACCTAGGTCATACGGGGTTGATTTGTAGAACAGACACTACGATTGTAGGAGGTTCGATACACTTCGTTATCCATGTGCGCATGTCGTTGCAACTTGTGCTAAAGTGTTGCTCAATGTTGAACAATTCATCGACCTCGTTTACACTCTCCAGTGCACGTTGCGTAATTGGGAAAATGAGTTCCCTGTCCTGCTTGACTTGTCCACGTGAGAGGTGCCTCTGATGACTTTCAAGCTTATACCGAACAGATGTTTGCGAAGGAATTCGAAACGTCGTTCGAATGTTTCTAGAATCCGTAACGAAATGGACATTATGGAGAAAATAGACGGCAGCAAGCTGTGTGGAATATGTAGGCTAACTAGGCATATTCGACGTAATTGCCCCCAACGAACCTACCATATTGGCCAGTCATCCGGATCGGGCCCAGCTTAAGCTATTTTTATTGGTCATTTTTCTGTTGGAATTAATTAAGTTTATGATTGAATTTGGAATTAATTCTGTTTAAATTTGAATTTATTTAATAATTTTTCTATTGGAATTAATTAAGCAAATGACATTAAACGATCATAAGTTGTTGTTGTGTAGAAAAAAGAAATACAAAATATTTGCATACAAACATAAATAAGAACATAAACATAAACATATTTAATTCTAAGGCTTATCTCATCACATTTGATGGTTTGATGGTGTGGTTCTAGGAGTAAAATGTTGTGGTGGTCGACGAGCATGTTGCGGGTACTTACGACGTTCAATGTCATCGTCTTCCGTACCTTCGGGTGTCATTGATAATGATGAGCCATGACTAAAGTTTTGTAGCGATAATGGGCGAGGAGGAGTAGAATAATGCAACGGGATGAAAGGAGTAGAGAACTGTAGTGGTATCGGGCTAAAGATATCAAACATCAAAGACGATCTCGGATCCTGCTTATCGGTGCTGGACCCAAGAAACTCTGAATGATACTCGTGTGTTGACCAACTCGTATTATATACATTCCCTGACCACCCTGGATGATACGACTTAGGTGTCGACTTGGTGTTACGCTCCGACTCGAGCGCAAGCTCCTAATAGTGCTGCGGCTCAGGCTCAGGCTCAGACGGTTGAAAGTGCTGCCCATGTGGTAACATGAACGGGGGGACTAACATTGTTTGCCTACCATATATATATGATTTCCCTGTCTGGAAATACCACTGTCTATACTTTATGGATACCTCAAAAGTGAAACCGTTATCTATGTCACGTTGAGGTATCCATTCCGCCTGTTTCGCCCACACTGCAACGTATCTTTTGTGCACTTGCCCCCAATCCATTCTCGATCTCCCCTTCTTATCGATACCATGAATATCTCCTAAATCAACTGGGTCTCTCGGGATGGTTTGTATGTACTCGAATTGTCGAAGTACTCGATCCCCATGGTACCACTTGACTGTCTGAAAGCATATAACTGGTGCGCCAATACAACACAAGTGCGAGTGGTTGCGGGCAAAATCGAGAATAGTAGTGGCCACCTCAAGGACTGAATAGGGCATCCAAAAGAACTGCAAATTTAAATAACATTGTTATAGTAAGACGACTCAATTAATATTAATAAATGAAGATTCATGTAATTGCATGTCACGAATAACTTACCATCTCCCCCGCATGTGTCTCGATCATCTACCGATATATCGGAACCGTGAATGACCTTTCGATATTCGGATTCTCACGCCATCTACGAAAAACAACTTATTACATCAAATTTACATACAAAAAAAATCAAATAATTGTGGATAAAGATTAGATGTTATCACCTGTTCACAAGTGGGAAAACGAATGGCAGGTGTTTGATATTAGCCAAGAAAGACATCCGATAAAGGGCTCACGATTGTAACAATATTAGACACCTGCAAATGTTAATGGCAGTAGGTTTTGTGCATCGACAAAGCTCACGATACAACATCGTTAGTACTGCCGAGCCCTAACTAAATTGACCCACTTCATTAAAATCGATCAATAGGGGCAAGTACATGATGTGCATTCTGTTTCCATTTGTCGTCGGCTTCAGTACACCACCTATAAGGTGCAATATATAAGCTCGAGCGGTACACATCACATCCAATTCGGTGGCATCAGCTGGTAGATGGTGGAATCTTTCCCTCAACCATGTGAACTTCAATCCCGTGAATCTCGATTCACCATTATCAGGTGAGACTCCCAATAAGCTTTCACAAAGGGTTGTCGGGTCAGATACCGTCGATGACCCCGTAATGAGCATCCCGTCGATTGGAAGCCAAAGCTGCAATGCAACATCCTTTAGTGTTATGGTGCACTCACCACATGGTTAGTGAAACGTGTGAGTCTCTGGCCGCCACCGCTCGACCAAAGCGAAAATTAAGTCGTAACGCAAATCGAATGCCCGGATCAGTGAAGCAGCTCCAAATCCAGCTGCAATCAAGTATGGCATGATGCATATCGTCTGGTTCATAATTTATCCCATTCACGCGAGCTCTTAATTTTCGATACACATCCTGAGACTATTAAATTACCGATATAGTTAATATAACTTAGTTTAATATCGTAAATTAAATGAACTTTTTATACTGTAACAAATAAAAATTTATTACCTGTACATATACAGATACCGATATGTGGTTATCATCCTTAATTAACGAATCTATATTCATATCTGCAATAAAAAATTGATATTATCAATCTATCAGAAGTAATTAATACAATTTTAACTATAAGTAATTAAAATTCTTGATATATATAAAAACAAATAATTATATATTGATTACTTTGATAAATTAAAATTTTAAGTATTGAATTTACTCTTACATTTTGCGGGTTAAGTGTTAAATTTGTATTAAAAAAATTATTTCGTAATTTATTAAAATATAAATATCGAATATAAGAGTTTTGTTTGATGAAAAAAATATTAAAATATTTACTACATTTATGTTTCTTTATTTTTTACTTTTAAAAAAATAATTACCACGAAAGATAATTTACCACATTTTAATGTTTCTTTTTTAAAAATATTAAAATAATTACTAATATTTTTTTCATTTTTTCTTTAAATTGTCATTTAAAAAATTTAAAAATATGTTTTATTTCAAATTTTTAATATTCAAAAATATTTTTTTAAAATTTTAATATAGTAGAAACATATTTTTCATTTATTTAAATATATACTTATTTCTAAATATTATTATATCAAAATAATAAATCAAAGTTAATAAAATTTTATGTAAGCATCATAATATATATATATATATATATATATATATATGGTTTTAATAAAAAATTATTTAAAAAAAACTGTCAATTTATCACAATCTACCTCCTTAATTAATTTTTTGTTCAAAGCAACCATAATAAAATTATTAATTCGGTCACCTACTTGATGAATGCTATATGAAAAATGGAGAATGAGATAAAATTTTTGTTGTTTATATATGAGATCGAATGCAAATTTTTATATTTATAATTGCGATTATTTTAAGAGGTTATTAACTTGTTAAATATTATTTATAATACAAATATTAAGAACATTAATACTATGTTTTTTTTTAGGATATAAGTTTAGTTTAATTTAAATTTTTTACATGATTAAATAATATTTAAATTTAAATAACATTTAAATGAATTTTTTTCAAGAATAATACAAAAAATTAAATAATAATCAAACCATAAACAACATACCTTCCTTTTTTCTTTTTTTTTTCTTCTTTTCTCTCCTTCCCTTCTCTCTTTGTTGCTGCCGTTCCACCCTCCTTCCCTCCTCCTCCTTCTTCTTTTCTTTCTTTGATTTGCTTCAAGTGTTGTGTGTGTGTTGTGTGTTTGGAGACCATTTTAAGGTCCTCATATTACCTTACCCTTACCTTTCTCTTTTGCAGGTAGCAGCATGGCATGCATTGGGGCAGCAGACGACAGCAGCAATTGGGGGAGCAGAGGCAGGATGCATCAGGACCAGGTGCCGCCTGGTAGGTGGGCACCATTGGTGTCGCCTATCAGGTAGGCACCACCCAAAAATACCAAACTCGTATTTAAATATTAGGTTTGACTTAAACCCGTATCAATATATTTTTTAAAAATTTATTATTTAAATAATTTTTTATTTATTTAATATTAATAAAATTATTTTTATGTCAGAATGAACAGTAGTGTCGTCTATCCAAATGACACCACTATCTCAAGTACACCATTTTGGTAAATAATGAGGAGAATATATTATTTTGGTATATAACATTTTTTTTTTGGTATTATTTTAATAAAAAACCCAATTAGCTTTACATTAACGGACAAGATCGAAGTTTATCTACAATTAAGGGATTTACATAATCCCCAAATATTACATCATAAAATCTTATCAGATTATAATCTCTTACAATCTTTTAAGATTATTTTTTATATTTATCAAGGTAGTCCTAATTTACCATAAATATTTCGTTGGGCCACCAAGACTTCAAGTAGATGAGATTTACTACTTGTTCTTTGAATCGAATTAGTTCAAGTGGATCAAATGGACCTCATTTAATAAATTAACCTCCATAAAACATTTTTTATGTAATGATCAAGAGCTTTAAACTGCGGCCTGTGACACTCGCATGAGTTTAAGCTTCTTAAGGCCTATAAGCCTACCTCCTGACGTCCCAAACAAATAGGAGACATCACAATTCACATCAAGTACTAATCATTGTCCAATCGATAAATTTGGGTAGCAAATAGGTTGTCCAACCTCTTAATTTTACCATATTTTCACCTTCAATCTTTTATCGTGTAGTTAAAGCACTGACTCCAGTGTTAGAGAGCATCTTGAAGTACAAGTTCCAACCCATTCCTCAATCCAACTCGACACAAGAAAGGCGTCAACGAACTTCAACACATGAATATACAAGGGCTTACCAGGGGCCTTGACCCTCCTTAGTTAAATGGGAAAATTGCCCTTGAGCCCCTCTTGGACATTAAATCATTCTATAATTTTTTCTCCACCCTCACCTATCTTAAACAAACCCCATTTGCTAATATCTTTAATACCTTTTATGGTCCTCATTGCTGATTAACTTAGGGTTATATTTTATTCATTACATTTACATCCAATTGCCAGGATTACTGGAACTGAACCTATGCTTGTTTAAAACTAATTAAAGTAATTATTTAACATCCTCAATCCCCAAAAATGGCCTTTTTTGAGGTTATTTTTATAATTTGTCCGCCTAATTCCTGCCCAACCTATGTTTAGATTTTATAAACTCATAATTACTATTGCTTAATAGTGGATAATTCAGCATATTTAATTGTTATGTGAAAGCAGTAAGCTTCTGCATGCTTGCATGCGCAGTTAACTCAAGTTTTTGTGTGTTTGTGAAACCGCGTGTAGGTAATTGCACTAAGTGCATAAACACTTCATTAATAATTAAAATGGTAAACTATCAAAACAGTCACTTTTATTTGCCTCATATTATATTTTAGTTATTTATGTTTGAAATATTATGTTTTAGTCACTCATGTTATCGTTTTGTTACGAAATAATCACTCTTCCATTAAGATCTATTATCTCCCGAATGATATTCCGACGTGATAGTTAAAATGGGTTCTTTTATTTCATTGGTCTAAATATGCTTGATTTTTTTTTTTTTTTGCATATTTATAATTTAGTCTGTTTACTTTTAGTTATAGGGATTTAGTTTTTTTTCTTCTTGAATTAATAATTGAAGTCCATTTAGTAACACTGTCAAAGGATTTTCATTAAATTGAAATATGAGCATTTCAATTTACTGGAAGTGATTTCACCTGTTATCAATCGAACTTCAATTATTGATTTAAAATATAGAGAGATTAAATTTTTAAAATTAAAAATAAAAGAAAATTTAATTTCGAACGCAGAAAGATTATAAAGACTAAAACTTGATTAGATTTTTTATTTTCTTGATAACCTCGTTTCATTTAACAATGTTATTTGGGTTTTTTTTGGTTATATTATCTTAATCTGAAATTATTTTTCCATAATATATAGTTAATTTTAACTTTTCATGATTAAAAAATATTTTAAAATATTATATAAGTTTTATTAATATTCTTATTTACATTAAATACATATTATTTTAGAACTATTTATAAAAAAACCTCAAAATTCAAAATTATTATAAAAAATCATGAACTCAAATAAATTCTTATGGATGGTTCAAAAAATCCAATTTAATTGAATTCAATCAACCCTATCTCTTGTAACAAAAATAAATAAGAAAATGGTGAAAGCTTCATGAAATAGTTTTTTTTTTTAATATTATATTTTTGGAGATTTTATTTATTTATAAATATATTTAATTTCGATTATGACAGGAAACGATTAAACCTATAATTCAGTGTCTAGATTGTTAGTTGCCGACATTACTTCCACAATTAACTGAAATAACTATATGTTTGATTGAGATTTATGGCAACTGACAAAGCAATTTAGATATTCTCCACACTACTTTATCAAATTTATATTTGATTTTATTACTAAACGTCGAATTATTTTATTATCAAGAGTGTTAGATGAGATAATAAGGATTTTTTTTACTTTAACCAGTGATTAAAGGTTCGATTCTCGTTTTGAGTATGAAACAATTTTAGAACTCTTGACTAACATCTATTCTTTTCAATAGATATCTTGAGAAATAAAAAAAAATCTCAATTATTTTATAAATATTTATATCATTTTCATGAAATGTTTCTTCTGTCACTATTTCACTTTTGAATTATATCTGTTCTTTTACTTTGATATTTGATTTTTTTTATCTGTTATAATTTTTTTTTTTCATTTTGACACGTAAATATTTGTTTGGCACATGATACCTAAACAATGTCTTGCATCGTTTAGATATCAAAATGGTAAACACATGGTATGTTCTCGTTGGTTGCATGTACTATATATTTTTAACACCGTTAACTTTATGGATTAAAAATTATAATGGAATGGAAGTATAGTTTCGGTACTAAAATAAAAAAATAGGTATAATTCAAAAGCTAAATTATGATATAGGTTTATAAAACCGAAATGTCTGATAAGTTGAAAGTTAAAGTGAAAAATACCGCACATTCAAGCACAAAATTAAAAAAATTATGTGAAGATGAAGCTAAAATTACAAAATTTTGAGGTACGAAAAACTAATGATTTTATTTTTAAAAAAAATTAAATTAAATTATTAACTTTAAGAGGGACGAAAATATAATCAAAGGAAAGAAAAATTGAAATAGAGACCACCAAACAAAACTTTTTTTTTTTTAATAAATGAAGCACTAAGATATTTGAAGAGGGATGATTGCTTGTGGCCACCCATACCCTCCATTTTCCCAATGTGTATAAAAAAATCAATTATGGATGCTCGCAAAGTGGAAGATCCCTTTGCTAGAGGGCCAAAGTAAAAAAATTCAATTTAGGGTCAAATTAAAATTTCAAAAGTTCTGGAGGGTCGATTGTATAAATTTTATTTAAATAAAATTTCATTGTGCCCAAACCTTCAATCCTCCACCATTTTTGTGGATTAAATTGCATTGTATATCTAGAAGCATGTTAACACATAATTAGACAGAAAAATTCATTTTTAATCCTTTAACAAAAGAATAATTCAATTTAAATCGTTTAACATATTTTTTTTTAGTTTTTTCTTTCAAAATTTTGTACTTTTATCACGACTATTTCTAAATAAATTTTTTTTATTAAAGACAAAGTTAGAGGTTGGCAGGGACTTTAACTCCCCTTGATCACTGAGATTTTTTTATTAATGATCCTTCTTTAAGTATTAATAATTCAAAATTTCTATTTTCCATTCCTCATAAAAATTAATTATATATACTATTTTAAAATAAATATTTAATTTTAACCTCCTCAATTCCTTAAACAAAGTTTTTGGCTTCGTTATTGTTTCTATTATATATTTATATATTAAAAACGGTTAAATTTCATATATATGCTATTTTTTTTGTTAATTGTTCAAATAGGTCTTTTTTTTTTTAAGATTTAGGGAAATAGGTCGATTTTGGAGAATGTGTGAAAACACATCTACTTGAACGAGTTTTTACTGGCATGTCAAGAAAACGTGCCTAACTGGAAGTGTTTTCTAAATATTCCAACAAAAAGGCATTCAATTAGGTGCATTTTCCCTGACATGTCAAAAAAAACTCGTCCAGCTAGACGTGCTTTCTTGTCAATTGTGCAGAAAGCGGAACAAGCTTTCCTGACAATTATGCGAAAAACTCACTCAACTGAACGAGCTTTCTTACCAATTATACAAAAAATGTCTTTTTCATATGCTCTCTCCAAAAACAATTTATTTCCCTAAATCTTAAAAAAAAAAAAAAAAAAAACTATTTAACCAATTAAAAAAAATAATCGCATATATATGAGGAATTGAGCCATTAAAAACATGTTCCTTGATGTTTCCGTACAAACAAATTAAATAGCAATTGCAAAGAATTCATGAATGAAAAGAAAGAAAAAAAGAAACAAACAACCCATATTTGAAAAGATCCAAAAATTGGAGAAGTAGCTTTCAGAATTGGAAAAAGAAAAAGTTGATAAAATATTAAATAAATATGACATTTTTGGTTCACAATTTCAAAAAGAAATGGCATTTGGCAACTTGTTTTTGTCATCAAACACTTAAAACTGCACTCGAACGCTTTTCTTATTATACAAAACAAAATAAAAGCCCGCAAAAATTTTGGTCCGTTGACATAATTTGCTTCATCACCCTGAGATGCCACGTGGCTTTAGCTTAGTGGACGATGCATCATTGCTCCACTCATAATTTCCCTGCAAAGATTTCACGAGCCCATTCAGCCTGCTGGTTATAGATCATGTCATTAGGGACACGATTAGAAAATTATTTTACCGTATCAAAGATGAATCATAAACTATTAAGGGTTAAAAATAGAATTTTACCATTATACTAAAATTACCTATATGTGTGCAATATCACGATTCTTAAAACTATTCATAACTCCTTTACAACTCTTACATAATGCGCTTCAAAACACTTGAACTCACGTCCTCTTGAATCGACAAATAAATTAAATTTTCGAACTATCATAAAAATAATAATTTTTCTTTTACCATGCATAATAATAAAAATTTATTTAGATTAAATGAAATCAAGAACTTATCTAGATTAATAAAAAAATTCTTTAAATGGAGTGATGATATCCCGACAATAACATTGAAGTGGTACATGTTACACCAATTATTGTGAGACCAAGCTAACGTGAATGCCATGTTTGTAATGTCCACATTGTAGTATAAAATCTATCTGAATTTACCTAATCATTTTGATCATAAAAATTATTAATTTGAATATGAACGGATTTGAAATAATTCGAATTTAAAATGATACATATGAACATGATCCAAAAAACTCAAATGTTGAAATACTAATAATTGAATTTTTATTTATTTTATGGGTTGGGGAGCATGCAAAGGAATAGTGAATAATTGGATGGGACAAACCATAAATCCACTTGTAGAAATCTTCTTAGGAAATTTACAGTACACTTTTATTCCTTACTATTTCCCCAATTTGTCAATAAAATTGTCATAGAATAGGTTACTAGGCTTTGTCTCTATGTATAGACAATATCCCATAGGTGAATATATCTATCTAGCTTAGGCTTTTTAATTTCATATAGGGATGTACTTTCTTGTAAATTTAATATTCAATTTTTATAATAGATAAAGTCACGATTAAAGTTTTAAAAATATTGTTTGATAGTATCATAAATCAGGGTTCGAATTGTTTTTTTTTATATTATGTATGTCCGTTTTATGGTTTATGTTAAAGTTCGTGATTATTCCTCTTAATAATGTTGTCTCTAAAATTCGAATTTACGTTCTCCCATTGAGAGTGCAATGTATCTTATCAAAAAGAACAATAATGCATGTTTGTGGTCAAAATTGAACTCACTCTCTTTATATATATTTTTTATGAAATTGTGCAAAATATAAAAGGGGAAGATAAAGGATCTTTCAAAGTTATTTGGCAAGGAGTTAATGTTGTCATCTAGCACTAAAGAAAGGGATGCTCTTTTCTTTTCTTTTCTTTATTATTATTATTTATTGGGCAGCAAGGTAAAGCAAAACTGAATTAGAAATATTTTGGAGGATCAAAATGCAATTTTACCATTATATTAATTGATAATTTTATAATTTTTGTAGGGACTCAACTGCAATTGAACCATTTTTGGGTGCCTGTGTCTCCCAAATTGGGCAAAAAAAAACAAGAAAGCATTAAATTAATTTGGCTTGAATTTCGTCCGTAATCTCACCATTGTATATGTGGGGTAAACATTAAGATCCTTTTTCTATACCCACTACAACTACATTTTCACTTTGAAACAAGTAATTTCATTCCTTGTAATTGAATACTCCGACTCAGATTGTATTTTAGCCCCTCTATTAAAAAAACTAAGTAAGAGCAAAATGATCCTTCTGCTAAAAACTTTGGCCATCTCTACTATTAAAAATTAGTTCTTGTATGTCAAAATGAGGTACACGTGACACGTCTTACACTACTGTTTGGTTATTCTATCAACCATACTAGTTTTTAACAATACAAAGGCATGAAATTTTTAATAGAAATGACTAATTTGCTCATTGATCTAACATACAGGGATTAATTTGCCTGTATTTTCAGTAGAACGAAAAAAATGCAATTCAACTCTTAATATAAGGGCCTCCGTGATACTTTTACCCAAATCGATATATCTATTTTGAAGTTACAAAATAGAACTATATGAGAAGTTACGATTAAAATATATCAAAATCAATAATTACATTCACAAAGTGTTGAGTAAAAAGAAATCGAACTAATCTAAACCAAAAACGACTTAAGCAAATAATATAAAAAATTCGAATTGTGATCTGGTTTGACCTATCGACAAGTGCAGATGCGATGAAATATAAAAACCCTAATTTAAAAGAAGAAAAAAAGCCTGATTTTAAGGTGCTTTTTGAAGTTTTATAAGTTGAAGTCCCCCTTGATAGTGAAAAGGGCAAAGTGCATGGCTGTGTCTTCGATTAGAAATGGACTGTTCTGTAAAAAAAAAAAAAAAAACAATGAAATGAATGAATAAATATATGTCGGGAGGATTGCCTCTTTGACTTTCATGCATGCAACCGAAAGTTTTATTTCCTTTTTGCTTGATAGATATAGGTGTTAATTCGACCCATCCCAAGGTTTTTATATATAAATTTATTAATTTGTGTTTTTAGAGGTGAAGTATGGAATTTAGTATTAGGAGAAATTATTTTATGGATTCTTCTTATCACATTATTCATAGTTTTTTGACGACTATTTATGATATTTCAATAATCTTTTAATGTCATTGACACATACTTTTGATAATTCTTTTATCCAAAACCTTAAACACTGAATCCTGAACTCTAAATTAAAAATCTTGAACCCTAAATCCAAACTCAAACCTCAAATCTCGAACACTGAGCCCAAAACCTGAACACTGAACCTCGAGGGTTCAAGATTCAAGATTTTTGGTTCATGGTTTGATTTCTAGTTCATGGGTTTAAGATTCATGGTAAAAAAATTATTAAAATTATGTATCAATGACATGAAAATTATTACTAAAATATCATTAAATAATTGAAAAATGATCTTGGATGATATGGTGGGAAGGGTCCATAAAATAATTTCTCTTAGTATAAAATAGGAGTTGCGCCTCAAAATGAAAAAAAAAAATTATTTAGGTTACTTAAGAAATATTTAAATTATAAACTAATATATGGTAAAATTGTACTTTAACCTTCAAAAAAAAATTCTATTAAATCTATTTAAAAAATGATAAAATCATAAACTAATACATGATAAAATTATATTTTCATTTTTCCAAAATTTATAATTCAATTCCACCCTCATAAAAAAATTATAGATTCACTCCGATATTAGGGTTGAAATAAAATTATATAAATTATTTTTTATTAAAAGAATTTAATAGAAAAACCATCATCATGCAACATTCATGCATACATTTCTTTTTCATTTATGAATTTAAAACTTTGAAAAGTAGTTTAATTTATAATTAAAATTTTAGCTTTAATTTTTGGGAATTTTGTGAATGATTTGATGGAAGTGTAAAATAGAATGAAAAATAGGGATATTTGCATAATAATTAAGTTGAAAAGTGTAGGTTTATGAACAAATGCATGGTTATTATAGGAAAAAAAAGGGGATAATTATTCTATGGACCCTACTTTTCCGACAATCCTATATATAAACAGAAAAAAAATAGTTTGTTTGGCAACGACAGTTATTTACAGTTGGTTTTACACTTTTAGTCAAACCTTTAAGTTGATTATGGATAAGGTAAATTTTAGTTAAAAAGAAAAAATCGGTCTTTTCTATTAAAAATTTAATTTATTTTTAATGTTAAAAACTGACGTGGTTGATGACATAATCAGACAGTGACGTGTGGAGTGCCACATGTACGTCATGCTGATGTACAACACCGGTTTTAGTGGAGATACAAAATGCAATCTGACTTTTAGTACAAAAACCTCCATAATACTTTTACCAGTAAAATTTTATCGATTTAAAATCGTAAAAAACTTAAGTTTGAAATTTGAGGTTCAATTAGAATTCAATATAGTTCTAAAGATCGATCTCAATTTGAGATAAAAAATCAAGCTACTTAAATGTGCTTGATTCAATTCATTTATCTAATAGGTTCAACTAAGTTTTACTTTTAAATATTGAGTTTGATTTGAAATAAAGATTGAAATACTCAAACTTGATTAGGCTTGTTTACAAGTTCTATTCGAGGCTTCATGCTTCGATTATATGTGCTCATGCATGAGCTCGAATGTGAAATTCTTAATATTAATTAAGAATCTAAGAATATATATATATATATATATATACTGAAATTAAATTTCAATTAAAATTATGAGTTTAATTAATAATGTTTTGACCATTTTGTTAGGGGTGAATCTAGAAAAAATTCTAAAAGAGATCAAAATATAATTGTATCAGATATTAATTTATAATTTCATCATTTTTAAAAAAGATTAAAATGATTTTTTTTTCATTTTCTTGTCAGAACTAAAGTGCAATTTTACCATATATGAATTTATAATTGAATAATTTATAAGAAACGAAATTGCAATTATCCATTTTTTGGGCTGATTTTTGTGAAACAAAAGGAGTGAAATATGCCTACCATTTCGCTAAAAGAAAAAATTGGCAGCGACATGAAAAGAAACCGATAAGATTTTCATTAAAGATCAATGTCTCTTAGCGTTATATAGGTTAAAATATGCAATAAGTTCTTATATTTTTCGTAAATTTAGAATTTAGTTCTTGTATTTTTATTTTTACTTTTCATATTTCAAAATTCAGTTCTAATAGTTAATTTCAATTATTTTGTTAAATTTAAGTTTATTACATCATCGTTTTTTAGTTACTTTTTTTTAATTGGGAGTGGGGAATGGTTGTTTGGGATTGAATCCAAGCTCTCATAGCTATTAGTGTTCAAACTTCGGTTAAATTTGAATTAACCGACCGAATCGATCTAATCTGTTTAATCGGTTGATTAATTGATCTAGTTCGGTCGGAGGTCGGTTAAAAGTTTTTTGGAATTTCGATTAACAGTTAATTCGATTTGAAATCGGCTAATTAACCGATAATATTATATAATATATGTATTAGGCTATTACTAATTCAATTAATTTGGTCAAATGAACATTATCAATTCATTTATTTATTTATATGTTTTATACTTGTTTTAATAAAAACAAAACAAAACATATAAATTCCAATTAATTCGGTTAACCGACTGAATTAACCGAAACATTTCAGTTCGGTTAATTTTTAAAAAAAAATTTTGGTTCAGTTAACGATTAAAAGATTAAAAAGTTCGATTAATTTGGTTAATATTAGTTTGGTTCGATTAACTGATCGGTTAACCATTTGAACACCCTTACTCATAGCTACAACATAATACTCTTGCCCACTAGGCCAAGAGGTTGTTGGCTACATTTTTTAGTTGCATTGTTACCAAATGAGTATTTTTTTTATTTTAAAATGCATGGCAAATCCAATTTTTTTAGTGGGGATCAAAATTGAATTATAAATTTTTAAGATGTCAAAATATAATTTTATCTTTTATTAATTTTTTATTTCATCATTTTTGAAGGGACTAAACATTTTTTGAGAGCTAAAGTGTAATTTTATCATGTATTAAAATTTCGTTATTCATGAAGGACTAAATTGCATGACTTTCATTTTTTGGGGAGCCAAGGCCATTGCCTGCCCCCCCCCTCCATATATTCGCCCTTGTCAAAATGACACACCGACAAATTTAACAATAAAAATTTAACAACATTAATAATTTGACCTAAATTTTGAAATTCGAAAAGTAGAAAAGCTAAATTTTTGTATATTGAAGTGCAATTAATAAATTCCAAATTTGTGAAGAGTATAAGGGCCTATAGCATGTTTTATCCTTTTATATATATATATAGAGAGAGAGAGAGAGCGGGAGAAGACACACTTACACTTATATAAAACTCAAATTGTTTTACACATTTTCATTACTCTTTATACAATTAATATTTTAATAATTTTACAGTTGAATTTATCAAAATAATTATATCTTTTATGCATGTAAATTTTCAAATAGATCCAATATCACTCTCATACATATCCAAAATATTGTTTTATTAATATATATTTTATGATTGAATTTTTTTTTTTTTTACTAAAACATATGGTTAAACACTTTTAATTTATTCAAAATTTGGCATGCATAATTTACATATAATATCAAATACAATGATCATATTATTAAAATATTAATTATACAAAAAATTCAGTTTTACACTGATATAAGTAAATATTCCTTATATATATATATATATATATATATATTTGTAGATTTACTTACGAAGTTTTTTTTTTCACTTCACTGATGATGTACGAATAATAAATCAGAGAGATTATTGTCGTTTTATTCGACGAAATTATTAAAAAAATTAACCTCCAAACTATAGCACACATTTTTTTGAATGAACTCATTATAAGTTTTGATTATATTTATTATTTTTGACATAATACCTAAAACTATCCATAGCCCCTCCCCAAACCATAAATAAGAGGCAATGGCGGAGCCAGAAAAAATTTTTTTGGGGGTCGGAATTAAATAGTACAAATATAATTTCATCATTTTAAAGCCTATATCTTTATTATTTTTAAAGGGTTAAATTAAATTTTTATCATTTTTGAGGGGGCAAAGAGTAATTTTATCATTACTAATTTAAAATTTTATAAATTATAAAGGGCCTAAATTAAAAATTTGCCATTTTAAGGGGGTTATAATATATATACAAAGGGAAAAATTATAAAAATCTTAAACTTTGGGGGGTCTACTTATATTTTTGGAAGGATCATAGTGTAAATTTACAAAGGACTAAATTGAAAAAAAAAAACTTGGGAGGGCCATGGCCCCCATAGGCCTTAAGGTGGCTCCGCCCCTGATAGAAGGATAATGCACTTCAGTGTACATAAACTTACATCCTCTTACATTTATAACAATGTTCATGCCAGTCAAGTTAACGACTCAATCGACATTATACACATTTAAAGAAAAGTTGATTAGATGAAATTAAAGTAAAATAGATAGTATAAGGCCTCTATAAAAGTTAGGCCATATTTTTATTGTAGGTATTTTAAATTTTATATATGAATTCCATTGGGGTTGGTCCAATCCAATGTTATCAAAACATTTCGTCAAAGGCATACATAATTTAGTTGGCATTGGGATCCCAAATTTTAATGCATTAATTATTGTGTAAAACTCTTTTGTAATTGCTCATTTGCTTTACCCAATACTCATTGCTCCCCACACCATCCCTTGAAATTCAAAATTCATCAATATTTTTTTACATTGAGTCAGGTACGGAATTCTTTTATTTTTTATTTAATTTCAAAACCCACACAAAATATTTTTTTTTTACAAATGTTTCTTCTTTCTCTAGATTCATTCTATACATTTTTAAATAATTTTAATAATTTTTAATTTTCATAAAATATTATATTTTATATTATATTTTGAAATTAAAAATATATAAAATTTAAATTTATTTTAGAAAAATACTAAAAATTATTTGTAAATGATATTTTTTTAAACAATAAATATTAATTCTATTTTACTTTATTTTTTTAATAATATAAGAATTAAATCGATTCATTTAATAATAAAAAAACTAATTTAATCAAATTTCTATGACCTCTTAAGTACATTCACCAAAGTAAAAAAAACCATCGTGAATCATCCTAAAGACAATCGTCATGCCACGTAATTAAGCTGTCATAATTTTTTCTCTGAAATAAAAAATATATATTGCAAACAAGAGCAGAGAACAGAACAATGGATTTGCTTTCTGACTAGGTTGTTTTTTCTTCTTTTAAATATATGTATATTTACATATATATATATATATATATATATTAAATATAAATGTATTATCTTTTAAATATATGATATTGTTATTGTCGGTTGAATTATAGCTCGATTGACATGAGTATTGTTGTCAATGTAAAAAGACGTTGGGTTCAAGTGCGTTATCTTCTTATTTATGGGTTGAAGAGGAACTATGAATAATTTTAACCATTGTATCAAAAAAATAAATATGCTCAAAACTTATAATGAAATTATTCAAAAAAAAATATAATATAATTATTTAGTACATTAATTTCAATTTTTTCCTCTTAATTAATTTTTTCTTTTTTGCATTCTTTTCAATTGAATCTCAACTAAAATAATTATTCCTTCCTATGGAAGGAAAAAAAAACCTAGGATTCCTCAAAATTGAGCTTAAAAAGAAAACATAATGACAAGTTGGGGAGATCCCATGTGAATCAAAGGCATGCATAAAATAATTAAGACTATAAAATATTCTTAAATTTCAAGTAATGTCCATAATTATTTTTAAGCCTTAGTTGGAAAGCTACCTCATTCCACTTAAACTTTGATATTATAAAAAGGGATTAATTATGCTCCTAGTCCCTATACCCACTTTTGAAATTTAGACCCCTATTTTTTATTTCAAGAATTTTTAGTCCAACTATTAATCTGATTTAAAAATTAAAGTCTAATTGATAATATTGTCAATTGACTTTTGTTAAAGTTGAATATGCATCATCAATTGGACTTTAATTTTAAAATCGAAACTTTAAATATTAAAATATCACATATTCAAATTTAATAAACATATATTAATAGTATTATCAACCAGACTTTAATTTTCAAATCAAATAAGTTAAAGGATAAAATTCATAAAAACAGAGAGATTATATTTTAAAAGTTCGAAAAGTACGAGGATCATAAAACAATATAAATCCTAAAATAATAATAATAAAAAAATAGTGGATAAGCAATGGCTTAAAAACTAGGTTTCTATCTTTGTTTTGATTACTTTTGGAGAAAAGCTCTTACCCATTCATTGCAATAAACAACAATTAATAAATAATTACATGCAAAATATATAAGCATAATGATTTATTTAAGGTTCTAATTTTATAAAAAAAATATTTTAAATTTTTTTAATTCTTAAATTTGCGTTATTTGTTAAATCGCCTTTAGAATGGATTGGAAAAGTTAATATATGTTAACTTTGCTGATGTAGTATACATGTGGATTTCCATGTGGTTCTCATGTCAATAATTAAATAATTTTTTAAAATAAAAAATATTAAAATTAATAAAAAAATTACAAAAACTATATTTTCAATATTTTAATTTAAAAAAATTAATTAATTGTTAATGAGCATATATGTGGATTGTCACGTGGATGCTACATCAACAAAGTTAATAGATGTTAATTTTTTCATCTATTTTGGGAATATTTGAAAAATAATGTAAGTTTAAGAGTTAAAAGGAGTGAAAATTAAATTGAGAGCTAAAATGAATTTTTTATTTATTTATAAAATTAGTGTAACATCCGTGTGTTTGAACCGGATTTGGAATAGTGATAAAATAGAATAGAGAATTATAAATGTTGAGTTGAAGTAAGGAAAGTTAGAAAATTTTAAGGATTAAATAGTAAAGGAGAGAAAATATGGGGGATTAAATAGCAAATTATCCGAAATGAATTTTGAGTCATCATGGGAATTAGATTGATTGAGGAGGGGCAAAAGAGTAATTTGGTGGAAGATATTTTTGGAGGCAAAGTTTTGGGCCAAAGTGTAAAGTTGAAAGCCTTAAGGACTAAGAGTGTAATTTTATTATTTTTCTTAAGTGAGATATTTTAAGTGAAAATTCTAGAGAATTTGAGAGAAGAAAAAGCTGGTTAAAAAGATGAAAATATCATCTTTTTCATTAAGTTAGCCGTACATGGCCTTTTCTTCCATTTCCAACTTTTGTTTTTATTCCAAATAGGTCCTTCCATCATTTTTAAGCTTTCCAAACTCCAAAATCTTCCATTTTCTTTGGAATTTCTGAAAGAAAGTCATCAAAGAGAGTTAGTAGACACCTTAAACTTCTTATAGAATTAATTTTGAGGTGTTAGAGAGATAAAGGACTAAATCAAGAAAATTTGAATTCAAGGGTTAAGGTAAGAAATGATTAAATTCTCATGATATACATGTATTTTACTGTTATTTAGCATGGAAATCATTGAATTATAGCATTTAGCTTACATGTGTTTGTGTGAAATTGAAGAGAAAGAGAAGAGAGGCAAGGATCAAATTGAAGACAAAGGAAAATAATAGAACAAGGGGTAAAAGAGAAGGAAATCAGCGTTTTTGTTGTAAGTACTACAAGAGTTTTGAACTATAGTTTAATTTCTCTAATGGTATATGAATTATTAGCATAGAAATTGTTAGATAGGTACATGATTTGAATGTTTATAATGATTAAATGAAGGGATTAATGTGTGATTTAGTAAAACAGTCTGGACAGAACAGAGGATTAACTTCGAAAATTCACTAAAAATTGTATATAAAGAGTTAAGGGTCCTATTATATATTAAATTAAAGCTTATTGAGTTTAGTTTCATATGGAAGAAACAGTGATGGAAATGGATCTTTATATTCTGAGATACAACTGATTTTGTGTAACAAGGTCAGAGTAGGTACGAGTTCCCCTGTTCTGACTTTGAAAAATCATAGAAAAATGTAGAAAAATAATTATAGGCTGAAATTTATATGGATAAATCTTTAATGAGTCTATTTTTAATATAAACAGACAGGAACATCATTTTATTTTTGTACTAAAAGATAGATAATTTTTAGTGAAGAAAGGTCGAAAGCAGTGAAGGGGTAAATTGAAAGAATTTACTGTACAAATTGGCTAAAGTAAAAATTCTGGAAATTTTATGGTAAAAATATGATTGAGTCTAGTTTCAGAAACATCAAGAGGATTATGATTTCGAATTTTGTAGCTCAAGATATAAATAATTTAGTGACTGTGACGCAAGTGTACAGCTTTGAAAATATAAATGTGAAGTATTTGATGATGTATTTATGTGAGATATATTATTTATGAGAAATGATGCTAATTGAGATTGTGCCCAAGTAGACAAATTAGAACCATTGTGATATTAGTGGCATGCCATTAAGGAACACTAGCGCGCGCTCTGATTAGCACTGTGTGTGCTCTCTGTTTAGCATGTCTCGTGCTCTCTGTTATTAGCACTGTGTGTGCTCTCTGATTAGCACTTTGTGTGCTCTCTGACTAGTACTTTGTGTACTCTCTGTTTAGCACTGTGTGTGCTCTCTGTTGCCCAGCACTTATGTGCTCTCTGTTTGTTTCGTACATCCTAACGGTTCTATGAAAGTCTACTAAGGGCTAAACTACAGAAAGTGGATAAAAGTGTAAGTTATGCCATTGTGGTAAGTAATAGGTTACATGTAAGAAAAGCAAGAAGTTTATATGCATGAGTACTTAAATGATCATTCATTACTTTTGTAGTGCTTACTAAGTCTTCACCGGCTTAACACGTTTATTTTAACGCGTAGGTACAAAGAATACAAGAAGGTAGATCGAGACCTCTCATTACATCACATCACTTGGAGCTCAAATTTTGGTATATTTTGATGTAAAATGACATGTACCATGGAACTTATATGTGTACTTATTAGATAAAAAAAATGTTGTTTTGTGTGATGGAATGAAATGAGGTATTTTGGAAAAAAAAAAAAAAGTTGCATGACTCGGTTTATTTTAATGTAATACTTTTAAATCGGGTTTATGCATATTAACCGGATATAAGGGTGTTACAATTAGAGGATCAAATAAATCATTATGGTAATATATATTGTTATACTTTTGTCATAGCATTCAACGATTGCGGAAATTTAGTGAAGTGTGACATTATACATATGATGAAGCTCGGTTTTATGGTCTTGGCTAAACATCTTGTTATACTTGTTGGGCTTATACGATTTTTAGAAGATAAATGAAGAAGTGTTCATACCTCGCAACCTGACGAGCACCGTATTAAGTCCCTTCAAGTCAATTTCAATAATACCTTAATATGACATCCATCATTCTACAACACCAGAGGTGAATTCATGAATTTTTTTTTTGGAGGAGGTCGAAATATAATTTCATTATTTTTGGAAGGATTAAAATGATTATTTTCCTAATTAGAGGGATCAAAATACAAATTTACCAAGTGTAAATTTATAAATTTATTTATAAGCGGATTAAAAGGTTAATTTTCCTTTTTTTTTTGGTTGCGAGAGGCTAAAGCCCCTATCTGTCCCCTTGAATTCGCTCCTGCGCAACACCTATAGAGTAAGGAGCTCAATGGTGGAGACTTGAGACGCACACCCAACCACTTCATTTCTATAAATACCATACCCCTCAGTAGTAGAGTAAAATGAGAGGTCACCCGGATAACTTATACCTTGTAAAAACTCAATCCCAAGCTCTCTCTCAATTCACCAAACTTGCCCAACTCATGGTTGTTGCTTCCATTATACTATCAAACAACTTGTATAACTTAATTGTTATAATGTATGTTGTCCAGACAAAGAACAATCTCTTAATGAATACTCAAGGACTAGACTACGGTTAAATAAAATAGAAGGGGTTAAATATTTTTTTGGGGCCTGAGCTTTGCAACTATTCCCAAGTTGGGACCTGAACTCTTTTTTGGTCTAAGTTAGGCCTTGGACTTGGCAATTGTCCCCACATTGACGCTTGAACTTTTATTTTATATAAGCTAGTCCTTGATATTTCCTTGAAAACCCTAAAGGTCAAGCCCCAATGTAAAAATAATTGTCAAGTTCTGGTCCCAATATGGGAACAATTGCAAAGTTCAAGTACCAAATTGAGCATTGAAGCCAAACTTAGGTACCAAATTCTGATAACAAAAAACCTCAGGTACCATATTAAACATTGAAACTAAATATAGGTACCAAATAGTAAATTAACTCTAAAAGAAAGGAACTAAGCCCATGAGTTTAGGGTTTTAATTTTGCCCCAAATTGGGTCTTCTTAAGGCCCATTTTAGTAGCTTAGGCCTTTGAACATCCAGTGGGTCATACCCAATTTTCCATTTTAATTTAATATAATATTTTAATCCAAACCATTCATACAATTAAATGATTTTAATAATATAATACATGAACAAAATTTATGATTCGATGAATCTCGTGTGTTGGATTGATGATTAGGGTGTTTATTGTTTTAAATATGATTTGAGTTTTAGTTGGATTGATCATATTGCTGTTAGGATTTTACCTTCTTCTTTTTATAATTCATCAAAAATTTCATATTTGATGGAAAAATTTAGGGTTATAACTTTGTATTTTTATTTCATTATCTTTAAATTGCGATTCTTTTAATGTATAGCTAGTATCTTTCAACTGTGAAATCAGGTTCCTTTGGCTTTTGCAAAGTACTACTCCCACCTCTTGACCCTGTGCTAGCTGCCAGGTTCGCCGCATATGAGGCAAAACCCGTGGCTGCCGCTGAAAGGGGTGCAGTGGCCGTTTGTTCTGCCATTCTCTCCGGTGAACCAGTCACCATACTCTCCCATTTCTTCAGCTCATCAGCCTCTTTTCGTCTCTTGTACCGTAACCAAGCTGCTTGTATAAAGCATGCAGCCCATGTCCTCCATTGATGTGAATGAAATCTAAATGTATGCTTAAGTTGTTTACTATGTAGTTTTCGGAATTGGGATGCAACGAATTTCAAGTCCTCGGACACGAGTGCGAAAGCTTCTACTTCGGTGATCGCTTTAACGGTGCGTGTAGACGAAGGAAGGACGATAACTGGACGAGGGTCCAACGCCCACGTTAATAACTCCTCACCACAAAAGTCACCAGGACCGATCCGGCTTGAGTTGAAGAACCCTGTACGTCCTCCATTAGTAGTACATGAATCTAGGTAGCCTCGGACGATGAAAAGCATCTCATTTCACAAAAAAAATGATAAGAAAAACCATCAAAATGCTAAAAGATTTAACTTATCATTCATACCATGAATCTTCCATTATATAGTTTCCTTTGGATGACAGAAAATTTCAGACCCAACACCGAAAATCAAAGTGGAAGTGTGAAATGAGTGTAGAATATAAATAAAATAATGGTTAGAGAATTGAAAATGGAAGAAAACAAAGGAAGGCATAAGGGAAATGGGATTCATGTTCTTAAAGTTATAGACTCCTGGTTCGAGTTTTTCTGGTAAAGCAACACCGTAACAATTACGTATCGGGTAAACTACACCGGTAGCCACCCAACTATTGATACATTTATTTTCTAGTCACCAAATTATTTACGAATAATTAAATGATATATTTTTATATTGAAATTTCAGTGGCCTAATTCGATTTAATCATAAAATGTAAACAATCCGAATTGGAAAATAATTGGAACCCAAATTATCTAAATTCGAAATAATATGGAACCCAAAATAAGTAGATGTTTTAATAATAATAATAGCTGCTAAAGAAAAGCATAATTTTGGTTTAATTTGTTTATCCATTGGCATAGCAACAAAGAAGTGAATAAATTTGAAGAAAAATGGGGCAATAAGTTTGCTCTACATTGACTTGTATAATTAATTTTAATTATTTAAGTTTGGCCTTTTACACAATTTTTAATTCTTAGAAGATGTATTTTTGTCATCCATAGATATAATAAATTTGGGATTTGGAAAGTGCCAAAATTGAGTATTTATCTTATAAAATGTTTAGAGTGGAGGACGTTATATTGAAGAGCTGCCTAACACTAATAATTAAAAAAAAAAAAAAAAAAGAAGAAGATAAGGGTGAATTGAAGAAGTGAAATTTGAGGTTTAAATAGGGAAAAAAGTTAACGTTAGGAGAGTTGTTGGAATTCAATTATTGGGGTAGCGGGAAGATGGGTCCAGTTGGAAGCCCTTTGCTGATTCAGCAGGAAAACCCGTTCAATTGAGCATTTTCTTACAAAATCCGTTAAAAACATGTTCAACGATCTAATTTAATAAATTTCGAAAAAATCGACTTATTTGATAATTTTAATTAAAAAGTAACATTTTTGGTAATTGAAATTATCCATTAAACTAATAATCCTACAATTGATTGAGAGTTCGAAAAAAAAATTGCACCATGATCAAGTTTTCAAGTCATTTGTGGGGTGGGTACCAAATAATTACTATGGTAAGTTTATTATTATTTTAAAAAAAGATAGCTTAAAATTTTCAGCTTAACTCCCTCAAAATTATTTATTTATTAATTTAAAAATAATAATAAATAATTTATATATGTATAATTAATTAAACTTAAAATATTTTTGCATAAATATATTAATGGCATATGAGTCGTACTAAAAATATATTTGAAAATAAGTATATGGATGGGTTCTCTCATATATAGTTATAATTAAAAGAAGGGTAAATTTCTTAATTGATCACCCAATCTTTTGGACCCTTTTTATCTCTCAAATAAAAATATTTGTAATTCGGTTACAATAGAGAAATTTTTCATTTTAATCATCCAAACTTTAAATTCCTGACAATAGCTGACTGTGCACGTCATGTCATCATTTGTGCATAGTGAACCGCAACTAGAGATTTAACGTTTGGGTAATTAAAATGAAATTTTTCTTTAATGGCGGTGATCGAATTGCTAAGTATTTTTATATGAGTAACCAAAATAAAACTTCTCGAAAAATCGGGTGATCGATTAGGTAGTTTACCCTAAAAAAATGCATAACGATAAATTTAACCTTTAATGTTTACAATATTTATCAATTTAGCCTTTATTTTTTTTAGCTAAATTTGGTAATTAACCTTTTAAAAAGAGTCAAATTTAAACATTAATATTTCAAAAAGAAACGTATTTTTTTTAATAGAAATACCGAATAAACTGTTAAAATTTTAAACATAGCATCTTGCATGGCAATTTATATGTACTTCATGCTTTTTTTGAATTCTTATGAACATTTTATAATTTCTATTTTTGAATATTTTTATAAATTTTAAATTATTTTTTTAAAATGACATATAAGATAAATAGTGACATATCAACATGAAGTACATATAGACCATCACATGGACTGCTATACCAAAATTGGTTAATGGCTAAATTTATCTTTAAAAAAAAAAAGGACTAAATTGACAAAAGAAATAAATATTGAGGGCTAAGATTAACATTATACCAAAAACTATATTTGTAAAAATAAATGAATTAACAACTCTCGTATGATGTTTTCAATTTTAAGGTAGAAGTGTTATGGAAGTTATTATATTAATAGTCTGATTGTATTTTAATGTTTTTAATTTAAGAAATTGGTAAACAAATCACTGAATATTATACGAAAGGCAAATTGTTTTTTTTTGGTTAAAAATTTTATCCATTTCTACTATTGAAAATTGAGCCCTGTATGTTAACATGAGATACATGAAGCACATCACGTGTAACTATTTAATTATTTCGTCAACTTCACAAAGTTTTATTAGTAGAAATGGGTAAAAATTTTAACAGAAATGTTCAATTTACTATTTGATTTAACATGTAGGGAGCAAAATATAATTTGACTCGTAATAGAGGGACTCAATTATTATTTTACCCAACCTATATCCGTGGTATTTCAATATTTTCAATTGGATTTGTTTAGTGCCGGAGGAAAGAAATGTTGATTATTTCTCGAGCATTAATCTCATTCAGATGTTATAATAAATTCACCCTTCTTCGAAGCTTAAGCCGACCTCGATCAGTTATTTCAGTGAAATACAAAACTACGATAACCAGTATAGATTACAGTGTTAGTTCAAGTGTGGCACGATCCAATTGGCTGATCACTAATCTAAGTAAAGAAGGCAAATTAAACCAAGCACGGGAACTGTTCGATAATTTGTGTGAGAGAGATAAAGATGTAATCACTTGGACTGCATTGATATCTGGGTATATCAGGATTGGGTTAATTGAAGAAGCTAGGAAACTGTTCGATAGAGTCGATTCCAGGAAGAATGTAGTAACGTGGACTGCGATGCTAAATGGGTATATAAGATCAGACCGAATTGTGGATGCCGAGAGGTTGTTTGCGGAAATCCCGGTTAAAAATGTTGTATCTTGGAATACTATGGTTGATGGGTACATGCAAAATGGGATGGTCGATAAGGCTTTTCAACTGTTTGATGAAATGCGTGAAAGAAATGTGGTTTCCTGGAATACGATGTTGACTGCTTTGGTGCAATACGGGAGAGTTGAGGATGCAAGGGCATTGTTTGATAAGATGCCTAAAAGGGATGTCATTTCCTGGACTGCGATGGTCACGGGGTTGGCAAAGAATGGGAGGGTTGATGAGGCTAGGAAAGTTTTCGATAAGATGCCAGAGAGGAATGTGGTGTCGTGGAACGCAATGATTACTGGCTATGCACAGAATATGAAATTGGATGAGGCTTTTGATTTGTTTGAGAGGATGCCGACAAGGGATTTGTCTTCTTGGAATGGGATGATCACAGGGTTTATTCAGAATGGGGAATTAAGGAGAGCTGAGAGATTGTTTAATGAGATGCCAAGTAAGAACGTGGTTTCTTGGACCACGATGATCACGGGATATGTTCAAAGTGAGCAAAGTGAGGAAGCATTGAAGATTTTCTCGAAAATGTTGGCAGAAGACAGGGTAAAGCCTAATGAGGGAACTTGTGTAAGTGTTTTGAGTGCATGTAGTAATTCAGCTGGTCTTGTTGAGGGACAACAAGTTCATCAGACAATTGTGAAAACAGTTTATCGGCGTAGCGAAATCGTTGTATCTGCACTTATTAACATGTATTCCAAATGTGGGGAATTAAATATAGCTAAGAGGATGTTTGATGATGGATTAATAAGCCACAGGGATGTGGTCTCATGGAATGGTATGATTGCAGCTTATGCACATCACGGGTGCGGTGAAGATGCTATCAGTTTGTTCAAGAAAATGTCCGATTTACATTTTAAACCTAATGATGCTACCTATGTGGCTTTGCTCTCTGCATGCAGTCATTCCGGTATGCTTGAGGAAGGACTAAGGTACTTCGATGAGCTTGTGAGAGACAAGTCCATTCAAGTTAGAGACGATCACTATGCATGCTTGGTTGATCTCTATAGTCGAGCAGGGAAGCTCAAGGAGGCTTTTGAATTCATTGTGCAGCTTGGGATTAAACCATCTGTATCTGTTTGGGAAGCTCTTCTTGCCGGATGTCACATTCATGGGGATGCCATTTTAGGGAAATTGGTTGCGAAAAAGATATTAGACACGGAACCAGAAAATGCAGGCACTTACATGTTGTTGTCTAACATATATGCTTCAAAAGGAAAATGGAGAAATGCTGCAAAGGTAAGGTTGAAAATGAAGGATAAGGGACTAAAGAAACAACCTGGTTGCAGCTGGATAGAAGTAGAGAATAAGGTTCATGTGTTTGTGGTTGGTGCCAAATCTCACTCTCATTCTAATCTTATTTACCCAATACTGCATGAACTTCATGCAAAAATGAGGAAGGCTGGAAATATATCTAATACTAATTACCTGGAGGAGGAGGATTTAATCTGCTGATGTTTATGCTCGGTTTTAGTTCTGGGTTTTGTCTCCTAATTTTGAGGAGAGCCCAACTCGTCACCAAGGAAATGTTTAGTATGTGCTGTTGGTGGGATTCGAAACCATGCTCTTATATGGCATTAGTGGTAAGAACACTATCGCTTGACTAGGCACAACACCTCCATTGTTTGAGAGTCCAATCGGCTGCTTGACGGATGACACTTCAAACAGTTCTCCAGAAAGAGAGCCGACCCCCTCAACAAGGAACATGATCAGCAATTCCCATTGAGCTCATTGACTTGGATTTCGAAAGCAAAAAATGTCATCTCAAAGGGGCTAACATTTAGGAGCTAAAGGACTTGATTGATCATACCGGTGATATCATGTCTGGTCTGTAGATGAGCAGCTGCCTATTGGGCTAGTTCCTTTTTCTTATTAAACCCTTCGACATCTCTCCTCCCAACAATTTCGCCTCCAAAATTTGAAAAGTTTGAACCTGATCTTTCCTTAAAAGAAAAATGTATTTTACCAACTAGTATTGGTTATACCTGCTCACGATTTCACTTTTTCTTTTTCAGTGTCTCCATTTCTTTCACCATGTTTGCATGAGGGCTTCACTCACTTGAACTTTTAATTTTTTTTATTCATTTTAATCCCTAAAACAATTTTTTAACTTCATTCCTGGCTCATCTCGGTGTAATGTTGTGAGCTAGGTGGGAGATTAGATGTACTATCGAGACGTATCATCCATTCGTTCTTTTCTATGGATATTTCGGAGAATTATTTGGCCACTCAATATATATATTTTAAAAAAAGGATGATTATTTTGGTTAATGTGTAGTAATTATATAAAAATTATTTTGTTATATTTTTGTTAAATTTTCAAAGATTAAGTTGTTAGCATTTTTAATATTTATATTATAATATATTTAATATTTACATGATATAAATTATATAATATAAAAAATTAAAAAAGAATAGCATGTTATAAATTTAAAATTAAGTCAGAGTTGACTTGAGATCAAGCATTGAGTTTTGAAATTCGAGTTTGACTTATATTTTAAATGGGTCTAATTTGTTTTACACAATTACTTTTAAATTTCAAACCAACTTTCAAACCTAAATGAATAAGTCCAATGTTATTTGAATCAGACCGAATTAGTCAACCAGACTAATTGGGTCGAGATATCAATTCTGAGAGTGATTTTAAACTGATTAGATCAAGAATTGGTATGGATTAATAAAATTGAGTTTGTAAAAATTTTAATAATATTTTAATCAAATCAATTAAACTAATAAACTAATGACATCATCGATTCAACCACCGGTCCACATCCCTAAACAAACCTAATACTTGCATAGGAATAATTAACATGATATTTTGTTAACTATTGAGTGCATCCATAAAATCTTCTTCCTAGATATATCCATTGTTCCTTAGTATTATATGAATAGTTAAGATTTTAAGAGCATGGAAGATAGAAATAAAATATTCAAAAGGAGAGTATTTTTCTAGGCTTATATTTTTTAGGTTAAATTACCTTATTGATCCTTGTATTATAGGTTCAAAAGTAAATTAATAAATTAATCTCTTTTATAGAAGTGAAAATAGCATTAAGGATAATGAGATGGGCCGATTGAGTCTAAACTCGATTAGTATGGGTACTGTTGCAAATACAAGAGGACCTAGATTGAGAAGGGCTATGAGTCATTCTAAACATTATCTTAAAAAAAAAACAGATATAATCAGAATCTATATAAATATATTTGTATTCATTACTTGTAAATTTGGGAAATAATAGTTGTAATTGAAAGCAAACAACCATTAGGTGAAGTTTGAAATACGGACAGCAAGTTAGTACAGATGCTGGTAGCTATTCCAAAATCACATGATCCACAACTTCCAAACCTACCCTTTTTTCTTCTAATATCATTTAATGTCTAAATAGTAATTTAATTAAACAATACATACACTAATATAAAAATATAAAACCAGAGGGTAAGGGGAGAAGCAATGCCCTTCACCCTTCAAGATTTATCATTTAACCCCTTAAAGTTTTATAAAATTATATACTAGCATAACATTTTACCCCCTTAAATCATAATTCATCTCTGATCCCTAAAACAATTTTTCAGTTTTTCCCCTGCTTGGGACTATTGATTTTTATGATAATTGTTAATATAGCTGCAAGTTAACTTTAAAATAAAATCCATTTGGGGATAAATAATTTTTGTGGATTTCAAATATATTCGCAATATGTTTAGGGTTTTAACTCTGCGTGTAAAACTCGTTTTCTCATTTTTTAATATTGAATTTGCGCGGCTATTTCGAGACTAATATGCACGTATAAAGACGATTATTTAAATCAGTGCTTATTACGTCAAGCTGTAAAGAATTTAATATCTTGCAAGTAAAATCTTAATTTCGAATCACGTGAATGAAGAAAACCGTGCTAATTTTTTTCATCTATTAAAATTTCGACTCAACTCAACCGCAATTAATCGAGGCCTTTTGATTTTTCAAGCTTTAAAAAAAAATTTCACACGTCTCTTTAGCTTAAATAATGGAGCAAAAATTGCATCTTGGTTTTCACATAAAAAAAAGTTTGGCAATAACATGTGATGTATGTATACCATTTTTTAAATTCAGAATTATTTATTTAATCAAAATTGAGATTTAAATATGTATTATTCAAGGGTCCGGAATTCTAAACTCAATTCCATTCCAAATATGGACTAAATTAAAAGAAAACAAACATGGAAACATAGATATTCGTGTATATATTATATATATAATTATAAAAAGGTTAACATATCTTCTAAGTCCCTGTATTCTTCATAAATTTAAAATTTAATCTTTATACTTTTATTTTTAAAAATTTAGTCCATTTACTTTTTAAATTTCAAAATTCAAGTCCAACTAATGGTAAATTTATTTTCTTAAATTTAGGTTCATTATAATGTCATTTTTTTAGTTACATTACTACCAAGTACATGTTTTTTTTTTTTTTTTTTTTAAGTTACACAAACAAATTTGACAATAAAAATTTAACAATATTAATAATTAAACTTAAATTTTGAAATCCGAAAAATAAATGGACCAAATTTATAAAAATAAATATAAAATAACTAAATTTTAAATTTATGAAGAATATAAATACACGTATTATTTATAGATATAACCTGACCCGATCCTTGAAGTAATCTATTGGTCATACAAGTAGTTTAAGTGGTTAGCAATAGACTTATCCATGAGTTGGTTGGGTCTTGTTCCAAAAAATTAATTAAATTTAATTTTTTAAAATAATACATTTGTATAATTAAATTTAAATAAAAATTTAATAAATAGTAATTTAGATTTGATTAAGTTGATTTAATCCAGATCATTTTTTTTTTTTGGAAAAGTTTGAATAAAAATATCAATTTTAGAAATGGGTTGAAAAAAGAATAAATTTGTTTGAAAAATATGAATTGGGCTTGTACTCCAATCTTTCAAGACACAAGCTTGACCTGATTTGTTTTACAATTTTATAATCTAATTTTTTATGTGTTATATAACTCATCATATGAAGAATAAATATATAATATTATGATGTAAACATTAAAAATATTTAAATTGTTTATGTTTAAAATTTTAATAAAAGGAAAACGATGTATAATATTAATAAATATTAAATAAACAAATAGCATATGTTTTTTTATAAAAAATTGAGGGAGCAAAAATAAGTTTGGAATAATAATTTATAAATAAGTATGTGCTTAACTAAGATTTAAGACCTAAATTTCTTGTTTGGTCGGGTTTGAACACTTATATATGTTGTTAATGGTCGGGTTTGAACAATTATATATGTTGTTAATGTTATACATTGGATCGACTTGGTTCATGGACACTTTTGGATTAGCATGAAGTCAAAATTTATTTGCCGAAGCCTTATCTAAACCAAGCTTACTAGACAACGTGTGGGCTACACGGTCCAAGGTCAATTTTTTTACCAAACTCGAGCCAAGCCTACCAAGCTTAGTGAGCTACATGACCTAAGGATGGCAATGGAGCTAGGTAGAGTAGATGTTGTCAAGTTCATCATCGCTCCGCAATTAATATGTTCTACCCCTCCATTTGTCCCATTCCATTATGAATGTTAGATGTATTTATCCTCGTCATGCTTCAATTTACTATTTGCTAGTTATTTTTAGAGGTGTTCGTGGGTTGGGTCGGATCAAGTTTGACAAGGCTTATGTATGATATTAATACACTTTATGCTTACCTAAGCTTGACCCGACCTAAAATATGAGTATCAAATTTTACCCAAACCCATTTTTCGAGTCTAATATTTTTCATCCAAACCTTTTCAGATTTTGAATTGGATCTTCGGGCATGGACGGGTAGCCCAATCCTTAAACAAGTTTAGTTATTTCTAATAATTTTAATTTTATTAATATAAGTAAATATTTAAACATAATTCTTTAAAAATACATTTAAACATAAAATTTATGAGTTTTTTTATAACACAATTTTAAATATTTACCCTTTTAATAATTATATATATACAAAGATAAAATGATAGTTTTATATAATAAAACGAGAGAGGACAAAACTAGCAATCACTATGAGTTTTCGTAAGTTTTATTGTTGGTAATTAAAAATAAAATTAAAAAGATAAAATAAATGAACAAAATGAAAATTTACTAAACTTGAATGATTAAAATGAGTGTACAATAATATGAAATTAACAACGGGTGATCAAAATGAAAACGGTCTTTAATGGTAGTGCCCAAAATGACATTTTTTATTTGTTGGTGCTCAAAATGAAAGCTTATGAAAATTGAGTGACCAAATATGTAATTTATCCAAAAAAAAACCTTGACCCGTCTCCCGTCCACTTTGCAAAAAAAAAAAAAATCCACTTAAATGTTTCTATCATTAACGTGATTAGGGCATTATTTAGGAGAACATGGCCGAATAAATTAGGGTCCTAATCTAGATAAAGGAGTTGAATCAGTTGCACTCAAATCGGTATAAACCGGTTGAATTAAATTAAAAAATTATTTGAATTGATAATTGATCAAAATTTTTTATTTTTATAATTTTTTAATAATTATTTAATTGAATCTAACAAACCAAAAATCGAAAAATCATAAATTAAATGGGGTTATGAAAACTATGTGAAAAATTCTCTTTGCCAATTCGGAACTAGGTCAGACGAGCTTTCGGGTCCTTGGCAGCGACAAAGCTAGAAATTTTTTTTGAGAGCGAAATTAAATTGAATATTTTACGATAATAAAAATACAATTTGACCATTTTAATAGTCTATATCTTTATAATTTTTAAAAGATTAAATTAAATTTTTATCGTTTTTGGGATCAAAGTGCAATTTTACAATTACTAATTTAAAATTTTATAAATTATAAAGGGCCTAAATGGAAAATTTTCCATTTTAGGGTGCCAGGCCCCTGCCACCCCCCCCCCCCCCCCTTGGCCCTTGGCTCTGCCACTTGTTCTTGGTTACGTCAATGGGTGCAGTGGGCACTAAAACGTGCATGCATTCAACAATATAGTCCTCAGCTTCCACCAACCCCCATAGCCATCGCCAGCCATCCACCAGTACTTTCACCAGTCAATACACACACACACACATAAATATTTATTTTCCCCTTTGATTATTGTCAGTGATCCAAATCCAGTCCACGCTGTTTTCTTTCCCTCCTTTCGATCAATCCTCGAACCAACGGTCCTTCTTTAACCTTTCTCAACCAACACCCCCATATGCTTATCTACCCCCTTCCTTCCCCATCCCTTATTTAACCCCCCCTTTCATTTCTCTCATTTCCTCACTCTTTAACACCTCCACATTTTGTATATTCTTTTCTGTGTCAATCTTTGCTTCTCATTTCAATGGAGTCCATCACTCAAAATGGTACCTCAAATGGCCATTTGAAGAGCTTTTGCAGCACCACAAATGGTGGTGTTGGTGTTGTGGTGGACCCTTTGAACTGGGGTGTTGCTGCTGAGTCACTTAAAGGGAGTCATTTAGATGAAGTGAAACGTATGGTGGCTGAGTTTAGGAAACCACTGGTGAAACTCGGGGGTGAGACCTTAACCATTTCTCAAGTTGCTGCCATTGCTACACGTGACTTGGGTGTCAAGGTTGAACTCTCAGAGGATGCAAGGGCTGGTGTTAAAGCTAGTGCTGATTGGGTCCTTGATGGTATGAATAAAGGAACTGATAGCTATGGTGTCACCACTGGTTTTGGTGCTACTTCTCATCGACGAACCAAGCAAGGCGCTGCCCTTCAAAAAGAGCTCATTAGGTCAGTTCATAGCTTTTAAATATGTGTTAAATCACTTCTTAGAGCCTCACCTTGCCAACTTTTTTACATTTTAAGCCTCGAACTTTGCAATTGTTGTCGTTTAGGCTTTGAACAATTTTTTTGTCTAGATTAAATCCTGAATTTGACAATTATTTGAACTTTTTTCTCGAGTTAATTCTTGAAAACTCTAACGTTTAAGCCCTAATATAAGAAAAAATTACCAAGTTTAAGGACTAATTTAGACAAAAAAATTTAAGCCCCAATGTGAGGAATAATTGTCTAATGCAAGTCTTAATGTAGGAACAATTGCCAACTTGAACAGAAAAAATTTCAGACCCCAAGATAAGAAAAATTGTTAAGTTTAGGCCCCATATACTGATTTAACCCTTTATGTATGAACGGTTGTTGAGTTGACTCGGCCTGGTTGGCTGAGTTAAAACCAAGGTATTAAACTAGTTTGTCAAATTGTAAAGGTGGTCCTACAATTTATATCAAGATTCATAAGGCTGTAATCACTTATCAGGTTTTCTGTGATTGATATTAATCTGTGAAATTCTTTTTTGTTGTTGCAGGTTCTTGAATGCTGGGATATTTGGCAATGGAACTGAGTCATGTCACACATTGCCTCACTCAGCAACCAGAGCAGCTATGCTTGTTAGGATCAATACCCTTTTACAAGGATACTCTGGCATTAGATTTGAGATTCTTGAGGCAATCACTAAGCTTCTTAACAACAACATCACGCCATGTTTGCCGCTCCGTGGCACGATTAGTTCATCCGGTGACCTCGTTCCTCTTTCCTACATTGCTGGATTACTCACTGGCAGGCCTAATTCCAAGGCTGTTGGACCCAATGGAGAATCCCTTGATGCTGAAGAAGCCCTTCGTGTTGCCGGGATCGATTCGGGTTTTTTCGTGTTGCAGCCTAAAGAAGGACTCGCTTTAGTTAACGGCACTGCGGTCGGTTCGGGTTTGGCTTCCATGGTTCTTTTTGAAGCCAACATTTTAGCTGTTTTGTCTGAAATTTTATCAGCAATTTTTGCTGAAGTTATGAATGGTAAACCTGAATTTACTGATCATTTAACACATAAATTGAAGCATCATCCAGGACAGATTGAAGCAGCTGCTATAATGGAACATATACTTGATGGAAGCTCTTATGTTAAAGCAGCTAAGAAATTGCATGAAATGGACCCGTTGCAAAAACCGAAACAAGATCGTTACGCGTTGAGGACGTCTCCGCAATGGCTCGGTCCACAAATCGAAGTGATCAGATTCGCAACCAAATCGATCGAAAGAGAGATCAATTCTGTCAACGACAACCCTTTGATCGACGTTTCGAGGAACAAAGCATTACATGGTGGCAATTTCCAAGGTACCCCTATCGGTGTTTCAATGGACAATACTCGTTTAGCTATCGCAGCCATCGGGAAACTTATGTTTGCTCAGTTTTCGGAACTCGTTAACGATTTCTACAACAACGGTCTTCCATCAAACCTCTCCGGTGGTAGGAACCCGAGTCTTGATTATGGTTTCAAAGGTGCTGAAATCGCAATGGCCTCCTATTGTTCCGAGCTCCAATACTTAGCTAATCCGGTCACTAACCATGTTCAAAGTGCCGAACAACACAATCAAGATGTGAACTCATTAGGACTAATATCATCACGAAAAACGGCAGAAGCTGTCGATATCTTAAAACTCATGTCCTCTACATACTTGGTAGCTCTATGTCAAGCTATTGATTTAAGGCATTTAGAAGAAAACTTGAGGAACACGGTGAAGAACACCGTGAGTCAAGTAGCCAAGAAAACCCTCATAACTGGTACCAACGGTGAACTCCACCCATCGAGATTCTGCGAAAAGGATTTGCTCAAAGCCGTGGACCGCGAGTACGTGTTTGCTTACATAGATGATCCGTGCAGTGCTACTTATCCCTTGATGCAAAAGCTAAGACAAGTCCTTGTTGAACATGCGATCGCCAACGGTGACAATGAAAAGGATACCAACACTTCCATTTTCCAAAAGATCACAGCATTTGAAGATGAACTAAAAGCTGCATTGCCAAAGGAAGTTGAAGGTACAAGGGTTTCACTTGAAAATGGAAATGCAACAATCCCTAATAAGATCAAGGATTGTAGATCATATCCATTGTATAAACTTGTGAGGGAAGAGCTTGGAACTGGGTTGTTGAGTGGTGAACAAGGTAGGTCACCTGGTGAAGAATTTGATAAGGTGTTCATAGCTATGTGTGAAGGGAAGATTATCGATCCAATGATGGAATGTTTAAAGGGCTGGAATGGTGCTCCACTTCCAATTTGTTAGTGTGCTTTTTTCATTGTTTATTTCTTCCATTTTTTCCTTTGTTTTTTCAGCTTAATTGTCTTTGAATTTCCTTGTGAAAAAAAGTAATAAAGGATAATATGATATGAATGTGAGTGTGATATGTCTATTTCTCATTTCTCTCTCTCTCTCTCTCTCTCTCTCTCTCTCGTTTTTATTTTATAGTAATCAAAATTAGTTCGGAGTTTTAAACAATCATGTTAAATTCGGAAAAAAAATTAAATACTAAATTAAACATTAATATCAATTCAAGCATTAAATAATATATAGCTTCATCCTTGGGATATGAGAAGATGCTTGAATGAATAAAACAAGAGAATAACATAAATTTTGGTCTCTGAACTTGACAATTCGATTCACTTTTGTACATATATTCTTTCGTCGACTTTGGTCTTTAAACTTAAAATCTTTCAAGATTTGATAATGTACCTAATTTTACTAGAACATAATCGAATCAGACAGACCGAAATCTAGATTTGAACAAAGAAATTGAATCAATTAACTAAAAAAACCACCATATATATATCTATGGGCCCAAAGAGATGATATAATTTATGAACAAATCCTAAAATGGCAGAAACTGAGAAGTAGGTGTGTGTGTGTGTGTGTGTAAGAGGTACAACAAACCCAAAACTTAGAACGAGAAATGAAAGGACACATTTCTGCCACGCTGTGTTAACATTATGTAGTATCCCCACTCATTAATTACATTCCTAATATTTTTTATTTTTTATTTATAAAAAAGCCAGCTAACGTGAAGCATTGACTCACACCAAGGCACATTTAGTGAGAGTTTTTTTTTAAACAATTAAACTCGACTTCTTTCTTTAATAATTCAATGATAAATACTTGTGAATTTTGTTCGAAAAATTCATTTTTCTATATATTGGGTAAATTATAGTAGATATTCTTTTATCCAATTATAAAACGTTAAATGTTACAAGATGGAAACTTAATTATTCAACTTTGTCGTTTTTGGTCCCCAGTTGGTAGGGGCATAGTTACAGGGTTAGCAGGGTCTTCGACCCCTTAAAATGAATTTTTTTATTTATTTTAAGCCTTTTAAATTTTTTAAAATTTTTTATTAATAAAAGTAAAATTATACTTTACCCTCTAAAATGATAAAAATTTGATTTAATCCTTCAAAAATTATAAATATATAGGCCATTAAAATGATAAAATTGCATTTTTACTATCTTAAAAATTATAATTTAATTTCAGCTCACCCTAAAAAAATTTTATGCCTTCGCCCCTGCTAGCTGGCTAACGTAAAAGTAGAAACATAAAAAAATTGAGGATAGTTGGGTGAATAAAAAATACAAAATTAAATATTTGAGTGATCATTCTGTAATTTTTCAAGTTGAGTGACTAAAAAAATTACTAATAGTTGAGTAGTCATTTTGTAACTTTTCATAATTGGATGATCAAAAAGAAAAAACGCATAATTGGATGACTATTAATAGAATTTACCCATATATATAAACAAAATATTTACATTATAGTATTATATATTATTATAAATCTAGTTTTTATGTATTATAAATTTTTCGTCAAAATTTAACAACTTGACCTATTGATTAGACTGCACTCATATGACGTTCGTCGCATATGATTGACAAAAGTAAACATGTTAAATTGAAATTTTTTGATAGAAATTACAAGTGACAATAATATTTGAACTAGAATTTTTAAAATGAAAAAAATTAAAAAATTAAGTTTTTAACTTTTAAAATACAAACATTAAATCTCGAATTATGTAAAGGAAATGTAGCATATTTAAACCTCTTTTTTTTTTATACGAATGCCTCGTTAGATATTGAATTATATAATGTGAAATTATTTCAATCTGAATTTTTTTTTTTAAGTTAAACCTAGAAATTATTTTGTCATTTGTTGGGGATCGACCCATATAAACAACAAGTAAAAAAAGTAGAGAAGATCAAACACATAAATATTTATGTGAAAAATTCTTTCGAAGAAGATAAAAATCACAAATAAAAAAAAACTTCAATAATCGACAAACCAACGAAGACATCGATCTATTTCGTCTCTGATTTACCCAGAAATACGAGACACACGCCCACATCATTCATAGTGTGCCTTATGATATAATCAATCAATTAAATTATACTACTACTGTGCATAAATTACAAATTCAGTCACTATATTTTAATATTTTATACTTTTCGAGTTTAATCCAGCAGCAAAATTGGGACTGGGATTGGGCATTACTGGTTAAGTTAGGTCCAAATATGTAAAGAGAGCAATCAAGATTTTTATTGACAGATGATTCATGTTGGGGCCTTAGAAAAGTTGGAAGTGATTGCCTTTTTCTTTTGGTTGCCATTTTAGTGGGATCACACTTGTAAATAGATGAGTTTAGCTCCGAATTCGATTACCTGACACATATCGAGATTCTTTCGTATCAAATTAATTCCGATCAATTTAATGGTTGTCTGTTAAAGTTATAAGTATAATTTTAATTTGTTTTCATGATATTTGATGGTCGAAACTTATTTCAACGAAATAGTTTTTAATTTAATTCTTTCGCATCAAAGTAAGTTTGTATATAATTAGTCTTTGAAGTAAGTTATTTCCATGATGTTTGATGTGTAAGATATTTTTCTTTCATATGAGCAAGTCAAAGAAGAAAGCAAGCAATTATGATTCATTGACTCTTTGTCTACGACAGCCATTATGCTACCATTTAGTGGAACTCCCCTATTTAGGCTGCTTAATGTTTCCAAAAATTTCTCTCTCAATTGCCATTCTAAAGTGATTCCAAAAGCAATTTGTAACAAATCCACTAAATCTCTTGTATGGGTGGAAGATTTTTTTAATGTTGGAACCACATCCTCGAACCACTAATGTTCGAAAATTATTCATAATCCCTTCTTAACTCATAAATAAGAGAATAATGCGTTTCAGCACACTCGAACCACATCCTCGTAGATTAATAACAATGTTCATGCCAATCAAATTAAGATACACAAATATAAAACTCTACATAGTTAATTAAGTTTTTTAATGTAATTGCAAAAAGTAAAAATAAGAATGGTTAAAAAATTAAATTAATTGAAAATATCAAAATTTTGATCAAAAACACATTAAAATAATAAAGCATTTCGAAATTTTGATCGAAACAGAACATAAATATACCAGTTTAAGTGGATGGCTCTATAAAAAGCAGCTAAAGTAGCCAAAACTCTTACATAAACCCATCTTAATTTTTTGGTTCCATTAACTAAAGAATGTGGAGCGTGAAGCTTTTGGTGCTGCTTCTGGTTGCAATGATGGTGAGTTCTAGTTGCACGACAACAAGGCCGACGAGAGCCATGATCGGCGGAATAAACGGGTGGCAAGAGCAGCTGCGATACCATGCCATCGGGAAAGAAAACACGGTTGATCGATGGAAGAACACAGTCGAGGATAGCTCGGACAAGAACATAGACAATCACCACAGCATTCCAAGACAAAGGTGTGATGATTGGGGCAACAATTCTCCCAACACTGGTGATGAAGGAAATGAATAGAAATCAATACCATTCAGCTATGTGTTCACCTTATTTTGAAATATGGAATTTTCTATTTAAAAGACACGAGTGTTTTGAATTAAAATAGAGTCGTTTTCAGTCTTTTTGATTAGGTGTGATCAAACACCTATAAAATTTTAAAATTCCTTAAAAAAATAACAATTTCAAGATCCGTGTTGAAAACCAAAGAAAAATTAAGATTGGAAACTGGTTATGCATAGTGAAAGTTATAGCACCCCTACGATGCCCAAAATTGGTATCTTGAAAATTATGAATTATCAAAAAATCGAAACTGTTGAAAATTTATTTATTTTATTAATAAGAAACTGTGAATTCACTCAAGCTCAAAAAAGTGTATATTTTTTTTTTTTTTTGTGAAAAAAAATATATTGTCTAAATTAGTCTAACATAATCGAAAATTAACAAGAATAGATAAATATCTTCAAACATGTACAAATTTGTACTTTTTATTATGGTCAACTTCGTAATACAATACGCAACTTAATTTCAATCCCTAAAAATGAGACTTATCCTCCAATGCTATTAAACTCCCTCTCAAAACAGTGAAGAATACGCTGATCCAATTAATTCGAGGACATTACCTCGTTTTTTTGAAAATGAACTAAAATCATATTTAGTTCAATGTATTCATAGAAATGAACATCATAAGCAAGCAAACATATGTGAACGATGGTAGAATCTAAATGCGATTAAATCCTAGGAATGAATTGAAGTGTATTAAGTGTGGGTTTAGATGCACGGTATCGTGCGGTGTGGTGCGTTTAATTTATTTTTTATCTCATGTTATGGTAGTTAATTTTATTATTATCGTTGTTTTTACATTAACCGTAGGTAAATATATCATCCATCCAAATTCACTGTAAATGTACCCATGCTTACACATAATTGTTTATAACGAAAAAGAGTTTTTCATCATTTTATTTAATAATTTCATTATATATTACGATCATATGTGTGTTTTTTTTTTTACATAATGTTTAAAATTATTCATAGTCCCTCTCTAACCCATAAATTAAAATATAATACACTTCATTGCACTCGAATCCACGTTCTCCTGTCATACCAATCGAATTAAGGCTCAATCGATTATTCGTCACATTTCTTGATCCTTCTAAAAAGAATCCCTTCTTTTCTATTTTGTTTGAGCGTAGGCCACCCAGAGGGTATACGACCACCGCTTCAGATTCTTCAACACTAATGGTTCATAGTCGTTTAGGTAAACCGAAAGGCTCCCCTTTTTTACTTCCTTTTGACCTTTCTCCTACCTTATCGGCAAGTTTTGAGTAAAAGGGTCGTCGGGTATGGCTGGCGAGGTGAGATTTAGAGTTTGGTGGGGGTAATGGTGATGAAGGCTGCTGTGGGCGGTGATGGTAATGGTGGGCTATTGTGTGAAGCTCGGTTGAGGTGGTAGGAAGTGACAAATATGGTGAACAGGATTGTGAAGGGTGGAGACGTTGAATTTCAGGTTTTGGCTATATAGAAGGAGCATGAGCTCCTCATGGGATTGCCTGCTGCTACAATGAGCTGAAGCTACAGCTGCCAGGACCCGCCACCCTGCGACCTTGCAATTGTCCTCTGCAGCTGACGAGCCGGCCAGGGGCCACCACCTGTTTTGTCCTTTTAGTGACAAAAGTAAAGACATTTAAAACTTGCAGGCATTTTTTGCAATTTTGCAAAGTTTTGGACCATTTATGTGATTTTGTAAAATATTAAACTATTCTCTTAGTCATGGGTCAAAGCCCAAAGCTACTTTTATCCATCACTATCCGAGCAAATAAAATTCGATGTGTATAAAAACTAAAGTTGGCTTGGCTGTTTAGAGTTTCTCTATGTTTATTTTTGGCAGTTAAAAGGAGAATTTTTTTTTATGGAATTAGCTTTTATTTTAATGGTTAAAAAGCATTTCTTTTGGAAATTAAGAAAATACCTGATAGTGAGAAATGTTCGATCTTTGATATGAAATTATGAAGTATCTTGGATGGTTTGATCTTTCTTTAACAGCAAAAATATAGCAAACATTCGAGATAACTCTTTGATAGATTCATATTCTATTTTGATTAAATGGATCCGTTTGATTTTTCTTTTGAGCTAATTTAATTATTTTACCTTTTACTATCTTTCAAAGATTCGAGGAGAAAAAATGACAATTAGGTCTGTCCAAAACCCAAGTTATATAGACTCGATTATCTATTCAATCTGACGAGCTTAATATAAGACAATTCATACAACCCATAAACAAGTCTACAAATGAGAAGACAAATTTCCAGCAAAAGAGAAGGCAGATGCATTTCTATCAAATGAGAAGACAAATTTCCAGCAAAAGAGAAGGAAACAAGTTCCATAAATAAAACTGCTTCAGATGCAATTACAGACACCAGAAATTACGAGTTTCGAACTAAAACTGGAGCTTGTGCACAAAATATGTAAGTAAAACATATTGTTTAAACATCAGTTTAGCCATATTCCTGGCTATTAAAATTGCCAAAAGTTGTGTTTCTTTTAACTTGTTTCAACATCTACCAGATATTTCCTACTGGTCTGGGAACATATTCATATGTGCAGATTCCGACAGGTGTTAAAAGAGGGGGACTGTTAAGGGAAAAAACACGGCTTCTTTACAACTAAAACTCGAATTGCAGCTTTGATTCGCTGCAATATCGACCGAAATTGCACTACTTCAATTACACTTCTTTCCGCATAGGTTTCTCCCGTGAGTATTGATTGGAGCGGCTTTAGTTGTCGGTTGTTTGGATGAAGGATCTGAATTGATGGATGAAAGATGTGGGCTGCGAGCCTTTGGGTATGGATGAATGGTCGCAAGTTCACGGATACGGCATACCACTGTCTTTGGTAACGGACGTACATAATGCTTCACGTTAGTCTCACCCTGCAACTAACGTTTAAAACAATGATTGTAATTGCACCATAATATAAACTGCTCTTAGTAAAACACAATACGATCATGAAGAAAAATTGTCCCGCTGACATTGTAGTTAGTGGACCACTTAATTAGACGGATCAAATCAATTTGGATCGAGTCAATTCAGGTTTTAAAATTTTTGGGTCATGTAGATTTTGTTCATTTTTGAGTTCTGGTCATTTTGGGTTGGAATCGTTTCAGGTTGGGTTTGGTCATGTCAGCTTAGGTCATTTTGGGTTAATTGTTCGAATATTCCAAGTTCAAAGGGTTCAGATTGTTGACTTTTTACAGTCAAATAAGGTAGAGTCGGGTTAATCAAATCGGATTCTTGGAATCAGACTAGAAGTGATAAGTCTAATAGGGAGTAATGTAACTCGAAACAATAATTTGCTTATGAAAGTGAAAATAAAGAAGGAAAAAAGGAAAAACAGGAAGCTAACCTCTTTCCTGTTGTGTTTATGAGCAGAGCTAGATCTTAGAAGGTTTCGCCATTTGTCCTGTAGAAAGAGATCAGTGTTTGAGTACGAAAACATGGGGAAAACTATATGATTGGATAAAGCAGTGAGGTACCCTTAGATCAACAGGTGTTCGGTAAGCAGATGATGCGAATAGAAGCTTTTTAATATCAGTCCATCTTCCAACACCGTACTGAGCAATTCCATCAACCAACTTAATCACCTCCGCAAGAGTCCACATCCTTTGATGCTTCCTCCTATCACAAGCCATTTTGGATCTTTTGGTCCTCTTACACTCATCTTCGGATTCAGATGCTGAAAGCTCACAATCAGATTCAAACTCCTGCAAAAAAAACGAGAAAAATAATCACACTGAAGGAAGTACGATTCACTTCTTCCAAAGCTGCAAAACAAAAAAAGAAAATCAAGGAACGAGAATGCCATCTCCTCGTGCAATTGAGAACAAAAGTATCACATCCTCGGTAGTCACTTGTCATCTTTATTCTAGCTCAAAGTTTGCATAGAAGAAAACCTAATATCATAAAGTTCTCCATACATTTTACAAAAGGTTCCATACAGCATGCATCAATGCAGATATGATACCATAATAAATTTCTACACTAAAATACAGCAAAATAACCCTACCAAGATGTCAACAAATATGTGTTAACAGCAGGCAGTGAAGATTTTTAAAAACCATTACATCTAATGTTTTAACCAAGGTTTTCAAAACCAGACCAGTGGTCAAACCGGTCAGACCACCAGTTTACCGATCTGATAAAAAATCATTAAAAACTAATTAAACCAGTTCTGGTCCAACCATCCGTGTTTAGTTCTGAAAACCATGGTTTAACATGTATTTGTGGGAAATATCATCAATTTGCAACTAGAATTTACAGTATTTGTTTTTATTCCTGGGTACTCTGTGGTTCTCTAGGTTTCATGGCAACTACACAGCATTCAAGGCCAATATCTAAATAAATGAATATGATGAATAAAAACATAAACAAGCCACTGAAGTGAGAGATAAGAGAGAAAAGAGCGGAAAGTGGCAGTTCTACCATTTTTTGCACAATTTTCTTGGGACGTCCTCTTCGTGGTTGGGATTCAGATGGCACTTGTGAAAATTCTTCTTGTGATCTGACTTTAAGGCACTTGTCCTTTCCAGAAGTAGTAGAATTTCTAGAAAATTCCTCAATATACCTCTTAGTAGGTTTCCGTAGTCTCTTCTGTCGGAGAAGTGTGCCACCTTTTGTTACTTTAACAGAGCTTTTTACTTTCTTATTAGACACTATAAAACTTACTAAAGGTTTTTCGTCATCAGACTCGACAAAATCTTGCCCATGTTCTATACTAGGACGAATGGTTTCCATAACTGGAGCCTGACACCCGCATTCACTCCTAATGGTATGATGTATATCACAATTGACCATCTTTCCAAGCACACCATTCTTGCTGTTGGATTCTTGAACTGTTACAATCGATGATTCTGACATGCCACCAACACTATTACTACTTCCACCAGGTGAATGACTTTCAGAACTTGAGTTACGCAAATTTGATCCTTCGTAAGGGCCACAATCCAATTCAGAGAACTTTTCTGGAAATTCAATATCTGAACCAGAAAAAGAAAAAGGAGGGAACATAAATAGGAGCATCCTGTGTTATACAACATAGCTGATAGACAATTAACAAAACGAGACTCACCCAAAAGAAAGTCTTCACATGCACTGGAGAGATCATGTGCTGCTTGAATATCATCCACTTCATCAACTTCATCCAGCAATCCATCAAGAACCTATTAAAGCAATATTCCATCAGATATAAGCATACCAAATATGCAGGTTTGTATAGAACACAACCTTCAAAAGAAAACAAATAAAAGGGGAAGCAACAACAAGCACATATAAAGCAAAAGACAGAAAATATAAGGAAAGTAATGCATCAAACAATGATTTCGATATGACATGACAGCCTCAAGAATAAGTAATACATACTTCAAGCTTCAAATCATCTCCTCCTTGACCATGGATAAAATCCAGCCCACCTTATCAAACAGAAAAATTTTAACAGCATCAGAAGAATAACTCAGAAAATAAAAAAACTGAACAACAGCATTTCTTGTGTTCGACAAAGGAATATAGAGGTAGTGTCTAGTTTCTACTAGTTCATTCTCCCATACTTTAGTGCAATATTTGAGAAACATATGTCTAACAGCAAATAAGCACCAAATCTTGGAATGCTACACAAGGAAAATCCCCACATGCCTGTGACTCATAAGCTTTCATCTCCTGAGATGATTATGACCATTCATTACTTGAAATCAAGTCTTAGAACATCTAGTCCAAAACTGTCCTGGCACAATTCAGAACTTTCTGGACTTTAAACAATTAATCCAGACCAACTAATTGGAAAAAATTAATAAAAACATATACTAAGCAGGATGAATTAGTTCAATCAATTTAGAGATGAAAAGCTCAATAACCCTAGAAGCATTTATTTTAACCAGTTCAAAGCACAATATTTGTCGCTTGTGCATGTGATGGACAGAGTGCATAGAAATTTTACACTCAAATCATTCTACAAAAAAATGTTAGCAAGTTCATGCATCTAGAATGCACCCTTTTTATTTTTCTGCCACTGGAAAATAGCCACACACTCTGTTTTTAAAGGCTTGAGATTGAACCCTCAAAGAGTACTTATTGAATACTGTCAATGCTTCTATATGATGCCACTGACAACCTAGAAACACTTCAAGGATTGTCTTCCTTTTCTGTCTAAACGACAGCATCAGTAAAAAGAACAGTGAAAAGCTATTAGAGAATTACCAGAACCAATTTTCCAGCCATAATCAAAAGCATAAGAGAAGTCTTCCATTTTCAAGTGTTTCTCTATATTCTCCTTCCCGAAACAAAAGACTCTGTCTTCCGAGACATGTTCACTTTTAGGTTCCACAAGTAAATGCTCAACCTCAGTAGCTTCATCTTTCAAGCCAGGGCCAAGGGATTCATCAACCTATATCCAGACAACACAAGCAGGAGAAGAGGCAAGGGGGCATTGTAGAATTTATCAAATATCATGCTTATTTAAGGAGAATGTCATAAGTAAAAAGATGTGGAGGGATGACCAAGACCATAAAAGGTCACTAAGCATCAATTAAAGAAAAAAGTAGGCAAAACAAAGAAACATTAAAAAAAGGTTTAAATAATTGAAATTTGATTTATCCTTTTAAGAAGGTACCTCAGGTACTCCCAAAAATTATCAGATTAAATTTCATAATTAAATAAAAGACATATGCATTGCATTGATCTGCAAGTTGCAAAACCTAAGGATAAGGGAGTCATGGACTCATGGTACACATAAGATTTTATTGAAGCTAATGGTAAATCCACAAGTAAAAAAGGTTAAAGAACAGTTTCTTACTCTTTGACGTTTCACGTCAGCAGGCTTCTTTATCAAATGGGGTTTCCTCTCCGTTCTCATTTTATAACCTTAACTTGTACTACAATTCAAGACCAGCATTCATGTTTCCAGTTTTTCCCTACATCAAATGGAAAGAAATTGATAAAATTATTGTCCTTGGGACATCAAAAAATAGTTGACTTCACAAATCCAGGCAAAGTGGCAAACAAACATTCACAATTCCACTAATTAACTTCAAGGAAGGAATTTCAAATAAACAAACACTTTTGACTTTAATCGTCAATATAGAAAATTGATAAATTGAACTAGAGCTATCAATTCAAGTACTCATATATACTCGTGTACCTTCACCTAGTCAGAATTGTGTTTAAGGTAATACATATTTATATAAACTTTGGTGCGTTAATAATTCATGCTATATAGATTTTGACTCGTTCATGTATTCCTGTCATGTTTGTATTATTATTTGTGTCCTCTTGTATTTTAATTTCTTTTCCCCATGTAATGTAATTGTATAGCGTTCAAAGTTGCTATAGTCCTTATATTCTCACCTGCATCAGAAATTATAACTTTTAAAGAGACTAATTAGTACAACAAAATATACAGATTTACAATAAACAAACTCAATCCAAGAATACTAAAAGATGAAAATGATAAAGTTCAAGTCTATAAATTTCAACTAGTAATTTAATTGAAATTAAAAAGAATTCATGAACTGCAAGTAGAATTTCAAATACAAAATGATTTTGCAATTTCTATACCTAACATTTCTTAGATAAATATAATACATACATATATATATATACAAAGAACCTACTCTAGCTGCTTAGCTCAGCTAAATTTAAAATTTTCATTAATCTCGCGAAAAAAAAAGGAACAAAAAAAATTTGAAGAAGCTTATCCACTTTACTAAAACATGAAAACCGACGAGGCAAAAAAATATCCAAACAAAATTTCTTTTCCGTTTTCCTTTTCCTGATGTTTTCTCAGTAACCAAACAAACACTAAAATCGCAAGCTGTTCAACTAAGGGAAAAAAAAAACTAGACATACCTCATTTAATCTGTAAACAACACGGCAACCACTTATCACTCTCCGATCTACTTAATTTCCAGCTCAAAGCAGAAGCCTTTAAAAGTAAAAAAGACAAAAAAAGCAAACAAATTCAAGATCTGATATAATCTCTGAAAACAAATAAAAAATCTCAAGTTTAAAAAAACAAAGGAAAAAATCTGACCTTTGAGATCAAGATAAAGCGAGTGTGTTCAGTGAAAATAAAAATAACATAAAATAAGCGAATGTTCGAAAGAGTAAAGCTTAAAACCGCCAAGCAATAAAAAAAATGATGAAAAAGTAAAAAAAATATATATATACAACAGAATCGAAACGGATTTTTATTTTACTGAACATTAAGAAATGTTATGGTTTAATTTAGTTTTAGTCCTTCTACTTCCTTCTATTTTAATTTGACTTAATTTATGTGTTCTAAATTCCTGTAATTTTTGTATATTTATAATTTAATCCCTATATTATTATTTTTCAGAATTTAGTTCTCTATTTTTTGAATTTTCAAGTTAGGTCCAATTTGTTAACATCGTGAAAATTCTTCTATTAAATTCATTGATGTGATATTTTGAAATAACAAAAATATTTATTTGGTGGCCATGTATTAAAAATGTTATAATGAATTGGAATTTAACAAAAGAAGTTCAACAAAGTTAACAATCAAACTTGAATTTATAAGCCTGAAAAATAAAGTATTAAATTTCTTGAAATAAAAAGAAGTGGGATTAAATTTTAAATATACAAAAAGTACAAAAACTTGGACTATATTTTAACCTTATCTATATAATAATATTAGTAGATCTAAATAACATCATTAGTTTCTTCTAATACGATGATATGGACTTTTATTACTATTATTCGACCATATAGTGAAAATTTAGTCACTTAATTATGATTTTTTTTGTTACTCAATTATAAAAAGTTATAAAATGGTCGCTCATCATCAAACTATCTTGGATTTTTTGGACGTTTTCATTTTTATGTTAATCAGTTGGTGATCAAAAAAGACAAAGTCAAATAAATTGACAATCATTTTGTAATTTTTCATAGTCAAGTGACCAAAAAAGAAAAAAATATAATTAGATGACCTCTACCATAGTTTACCCATGATAAATTTACAAGAAAATTGAGTATTTTTTTTTTCCAAAAAAATCCACATAATCTAACTATGTTATCAATTTGAATTAAAAAATAGAGAACTAAACTATGTCAAATTATAGTAAAGAGATTAAACTTGAAATTATAACATTAAAGGAGGACTAAATTATAATTAAACGCTTTTTGGTTGAAGTGGGTAATATAAAGTGGCTGTCATGTCCGGGGATTCCTTGTCTGAGACGGTGACCCAGTGTATGATTTTATCTTTATATTATTACATTGTATAGTGTGTAGTGTACGTAGTAATATTTTTGACGGTCATGTAATAGGCGTTAGATGTGCGAAAAAGGTGTGTTTGGAAGCGAGTAAATGCGGCAACTTGGTGTGTTCGGCTTTGGGATTTGGATTAAGTCGATCGGCTTAGCCCATTGAATAAAGCCATCTGGGGATAGCTAATCTTCGGATTCCAACGCTGACGTTTGGATGCACTGTAAGCCACCCACTTGCCCACTCACCGGCTCGACTTGGCTTTTCGGGGTCTTTGTGGGACCCAACTCGGTGGAGGACTACCAAAATTAAATATTGGTATATACGTTTCGAATTTGTTCCAAAATAACTTCATTTTTTTTAATTTTTTTCTTAATTTTTAATATTATTATATTAGAACAAATATTAATTTAAATTTATTTTATATATATTCAAGCTAATCTCAAATGTAAAACAGCATTCTCTCAAGGCATTATAATTTTTTTTAAAAAACTAATCTTGAATAGACTCGATTAATTAAAAAATTAAACCTAATTTGATTTGCCTAAAACCAAATTTCAAAATACAATTCCAATTTTACTTAACTGAATCGAGTAGAAATCTATCGAGTTCGAATTCTTTTACCATCACTAATCAAGGTAGTCTATTTTACATTGATTTTAATGGCACTAATTAGTTAACATTGTTTCGGTAGTGAATTGATACATTCAACACCAATTATCGTTTTAATAAAATGTGATGTGATGATTACTCACTTTATGATTGAAGTTCGATCTCTACTAATGAAAATAAAGCACCTTTCATGACTAATCATCTTGATTCACATTAGTAAATGGAAACACAAACATGTTCAAGTTTGTATGTATTTTTAAAATTTCGTTTAAAAAAAATGTTGTTGCTTATTTAATATTTAGTACTTTTGTTTACTTTTTGTATATTAAATTTTTAATTTTTGTTTAGTAATATCCAACCTTGAAAGTTAAACCCCAGTTAGACAAAAAATTCAAAGACAATAATTATCTAGTCAAGCTTGATCTCAAGTTCAAATACGAGACATGAACAATCAAGCCTAATCGAGCAAGCTTGAGTAGTTTGATTATATTTTAGCTGAGCTCAAACCTAAGAAATTATACTCGACTGAGCTTGACCCAAATATCAAGCCTTGAGTTTTGAATAAAACTCAAACTTGTCAATATTCAAGCTAAGCTCTATTACAATACTAAGTATATATTAAGAAAACAATGGCACCGACCTAATCAAATAAAGTGTTAAATATTCACTAAACTTTCAACAAGTGTTAGGTGCAATGGTTAGACACATTACATCTCAAAGAGAATGCAAGTTCACCCTTGGAGGTCACATTATTGAGAAGGACAGACACCAACCCCGAACATGAACCGTAGAACAAACATAGAAAATACCCAAAAAATCTTAATTCATTTCCACTAATAAAATGGGTCAAAGTTCAATTTCTGAAAGAAGAAAGATATAAACAAGTATGGGAAGTCAAGTGCTTTATACATAGTTGAAGAGGCTTGTTCATTAATAAAGCCAGAATTCTCCTGGCTCTGATCAACCTATTCTCGTTTAACATTCTAAGGTCAAACAAACTTGTTAGTCACACCATTGAAAGTTTCCAAGAACATACCTCTTACTCGCAATCAGTGTTTTTCACCAGAAACTGAACTTTATTACGGTTTCAGTCGTCACTGCTAAGTTTAAAAGCTGAGGAGAAAGTATCCTGAGCTCCTACTGTTGATGTTGATTCTTTCTTGTCCTTTCCGAAAAATGAACAATTTTGAAACGCATCAAGACTACTGGCTATTAAACGGCTCAAACCTCCGAGGCTATCACTGAAAATTAAATCTTCACTATGGTACTTACAAGTCGGTATATCAAGATCCAGTGGTCCAAGAGACTCGGGCTGCGATGTGAAGGAACAAGAAAGATGGTCAGCTGTATAAAGAATTTATACACTTGGTTTGCTGGTAAATAGAAAAGCTAACATACCCAATAAATGTCAGTCAGCCCATTGAAATCATTTTCCGTAGTATCCATGATGTGTGGATCAGATGGGCACTCATCTGTGAGGTCTTCACAAGCAGAATTTTCCATTGGCTCCTTTGGATCAGGTGACTCCTGTTAGAGCAGAACGATAATATACCTTAATTTCAGATAATTATTCAAACAACCAGACAATCAAATTGCCTAAACCAGAAGTAAGACATACCTTAGAATGGGTGCTCAATTCTGCTAAGTTTTGTCTTGCAATCTGTTTACATGCCGCTTGAGAAGTAACACCGGAGAATCTAGGAACATCGGTACAAGGAATAGGATTCTTCCGAAACAAGAAGGCATCACATGTATCTTCTGCATCCCAGATAGAAGATGCATGGGATGGTATTGATGGAATGTCCATCTTGTTTTGATGCATAGAAATATGAGCAGCAATGGCTGCGTCAAATGAATCGCAGCTGAATGGAATCTGCTGAAGACATTGTGAGTTCTCTGTCACAGGGCGATCAACACAGTTACCATCCAAGTCATGAGGCACTTCTGCAAGAAGATCTCCGACACTTATGTTTGTAAGACTGTCAGCCCATTCACCAGCAGATACCGCAGCAATGCTATTTTTCAATCTCTGATCATCCTAAGCAAACAAAATAAAGTAAGATGTCGGGAAAATAGGGGTGATCAAAATGAAGATGATGGATGATTAATAGATCTTTATTTAAATCATAATTGCCAGCTGAAACTCTCAAACAGATTCAAAAACTTCGACAAAGGGATGGGCACTTACTGCATCTTCCAACCATCTCATAATAGCAAGATTGCAAGTCTCACTTCTATCTGATGATGCATTTCTTGCAGGAATAGTGGAATCCCCAAAATTATCTTTAAATCCAGTGGAAAGGTATTTTTCAGTCACAGAGGGAAAACCAGTTTGAGGAGGTTCAAGGGCATTATTTTCTTTCTGTGATATTGGCTGATTCTTGCAAGGATCATCAAGTTTCTTGGACACATCATTGTTAGATGAAGCAGATACTTGTGCTTCTTCCATAACACAGCTCTTCCTACTTTCAGCATTCATATTATGCACATTGGGAAGGTAGGATGAAGAGACAGGTGCTTGCTGTGTCAAAGATTCAACTTCAGCATCGGAAACCCAACCATACCTTCAAACAGAGCTTATATCAGCAATCATACAAATCTATAACACAGAAGATAGCTATGACAACAAAATCATTTAGGAAAATACCTTAGGCGAAATACTTGGGGCCTTCCAATCATTGCATATACGTCTGCTGCACTGACAATGGCTGCTTGAGTCCATCTCTGATAAGCCCTAAGGTTTTCTCTTTGAACACCACAAGGGAAAAGCATAAGCACTCCTGATGCAACACTTGAGTTGCCCCATTTTCGATTCAGATGCTCCAATACTGATGATATCTTCTTTCGAATACTAAGAGTGAGTTCCAAGTATGGATTGTGTTTATCCTAACAAGAGATGAAGATTAATTATTTCCTTAATACTTCACAACCGGTAATACTTGGATATACATTACAATAATCAGAATAATATTTCCTTTTGGCACTCACCATTTCCAAGGCTCTTCTAGTATTGTCATCAATTGGAAAGAGCTGGAGCTTAAGTTTAACAGTAGCATGTACATTACTCTCAGCAAAAGGATTTTGAGAGAAAGCAGGCAAAGGAAGTTGATTATTGTCAACTGGTTCAAGGATCTTATGCCCTGGATCTAGAGTGGAAAAAAATGAGTTTGAGAAATTTTATTGTGTTCATAGTAATTTCAATTCCTTTCAAGGAAATAATCGACAAATCGATTTGTTCAATCTCACCTGGTGTATCTTGTTCATCCTCAACTTCTTTGTCACTAGTAGTTCTCTCCAAATGCTCAGCAGCATCGGCAACCAAAGAAACACCAGCAATTGCAGCCTTTTCCCATTTTTTATTTGCAGCTGATGAGGCAACTGCCAAACATTGTATAGCCACACAACTTTACCATAATTTCGGATGGAAAACAAGAAAATTGAATTATGGGAATTCCTGTACTAAGCTTTAAAACTTCAGGTGCTAATAATACAAAGCAAGAACCATAAGAAACTGTAAAATAAAGTTAGCCATGGCATCAACAATAATGTTTAGAAATATGAAAGTGGAAATGAGAAAGTTAAATAACCAACATCTATAACATTAGGGTAATAATACATAAAAGTAAATAGCAACTGGAAAACCTATTGTGCCACAAGAATCTGAAGATACAGTTTATTGTATTTAACTATTTATTTGGGGGTAGAGTACCTGATTTACATCTTTGCCTTGCAGGTTTCATGGTATTTGACTCCCCTTTTTTATTGCTACGATAAACACCTACATTGCTATTACGCTTAAATGAACCTTTTCCAGGTCCTAATTTTTGAATGTTTTGACTCTCTACAAGAACCAGCTTGACAGTATGAGCATCATGTCCAGAAGCCCTACTCTGATTTGTGGAAGTGTTGGGAGATGTAGGTGAAATATTCTCACCATGAGATGATCGTTTTCGTACATTCTTCTTCCGGTCTTTCAAGAGTTGATGCTCCTTCATTGGAACAACAGATCAGTCAGTCCAGCACAAGCATAAAATGTCATCTAGATGGAGAAAAAATAGCAAACAAGCGGTATAAAAGATTCTGACTAACCAAAGCTTCAATAAAAATTTTAAATCTTCGAGGTTTCAAATGAAGTTTTGAGGCTTTGCAGCTATACTTTTCTAATAGAGACCACCTGTAAAAGAAGACATCCATTTTTTAATGAAACCAAAAATGTAGGTCAAGTCTTTGTTAATGTACCATTGTTGCAGCATGATAGCATAAAAAAATTAAGATTCTAACTGTCATGCTTAAAAATGGGAATATAAAGGAAATTTTTTTCCATATGCCCTCATATGGGGCACCTGAGCTCAATACATTTGCTACAAATAGATATAATGGTGCCTAGATATAGACTTAAAACTGCAGTTAGCAATGCTATAACAATGCATCCTCCAAATTATATATTTGAATTTATTTAAATATGTTACAAGAAAAAGATAGTTCTCAGCATTACCAGCGAAGCATTGCTGCATTAGTATCTTTAGAGTTTTTGGCATCCAAACATAATCCTGGACCCAGAAGTTTATTCATCCGCCTGACAAGACGATAGTAATAATGTCTGACCTGCAAATTTCAAAAAGAAGAAGATAAATCAAACCCTGACAAGAGACTGTAGTCTGACTTATATTGATTATGAAACAATCAGAATAAATCTAGTAGCAACCTGATCCTTGTTTTTACTTTGCACACGACATGTGATCTTCTCAAAATTCTGCAAGCAATGCTAGTGTCAGGAAATATCATATAGGAAAATGTTAAAAGCCAAAGGACATAAGATTGGCTTGCCTTCCCAACTTGTCGTAATGCAGTGAAGAAACTCTCTTCCTCTTGACGTGTCCAAGCAGCCCATTGCCGAGTTGGCTTTTTAGCTAGCATTAGGCATTCAATTCACACATTCATACAAAAATTAAATGCATGATCAATATTTTCAAAAGATGGAAATGGTGCATGGACTGAAACGATGAAAGTTATTATAAGTGCATTGACATACCAGGTTGCTCCAGCACAGAATTATTCAAGGTGGATGGTACTACATTGGGATCTCCAACCTGAATAGGAATATTTTCTTGATTATTTTGTGTCTCAGAGGCTATGGAGACGTGTGACTCTGTCCGCATGTTGATGGCATCACATTAAAACTAATGGCTCATTCCCCTCAAATTCGTAAACAATCAAGTAAACCTATTTACCAAAAGAAAAATAAGTTTAATATCAAATAGAAAATCAGGAAATGCAACAACCAAAGCAGCACGAGCCAATATATACTAATCATAAACAACTGAAAGCACATGTGCACATCCCTTAAGAAAATAGTGAAAATAATATTTTCTCCTATTTTGACTCTGAACAAATACAAGAGATTTTATTGAAAATAACAATAATATATTTTGTGGCCAAACTGCATAGAGCTTATCAACTACAATATAGCTCACAGTTTTCACAAGATCGGTTTACTACCATCTCCTATTATTCTGCAAATCTTTACATCAATTGAGACATTAAACGATAATTTGATAATGGAGAATGGTAAAAACAACTTCATATGCTACAAGAGCAAAGGCACAATCTAGTAATCATATTTTACAACCTAAATATGTTTCCTCTTAGGAATTTAGATAGAAAAAAAAAAACTTGTATCTATGGTTAGAAAAAGAACCCAAGCATGTAACTAAGTGAACGCCAAGCACCCTTAGTATTCCCCAATGTAACTATCATAGTCAATTGGTTTAATCTATAAAACGAATGATTATTCACATTTAATATTTCATCTATTTCTTTTTCTTTTTTTTTCAGTTTCACTTCAATAAACAAACAAATGCAAAACAATAAATCTGCATTCAACAACAACGAAATTGAACAATGCATTTGAATTCATCAAACAATCAATCTTCATATCAAAAGAAAAAAAAATTAAGAATGATATATCAAACAAAACAATCTTCTTAACCGTACATTACATATCCTGATAACATTTCAATTTCCTTATAGAAACAAACCCTAAAACCAACAAACTCTATATCCGACTCTGTCCGCCGATAATCAAATTCAACAAAAACAAGCAAGCAATACAGCTTTACAAATATACAGATTTCAAACAAAAGAAAAAAGAATAAATTAGCAAAAAAATAAAACCCTTCCTAGTTGCTAGGGAATGCCAGAAAGCTAAAAGCATCAAAATCTCGAGCTCAACTTGTTTCAAGTGCATGAGATCTCAAACAACAACAAAAAAAAAAAAAAAAAGGTAAAGTCAACTGCACGACTATTTGACCAAATTGAATTCCATTTTTCCGTATCAAAATAAATTGAACCGAAAAGAAAAAAAAATACACATAAGATAATAAAATAATCTACTTTTTCTCGATAACCAAACAAAAGCTAGGGTTTCGAACTACAGTAAAACTTGATCGGCAAAAGCTTAATAACATACCAAAAATAAAAAAATAAAAAAATAAACAGAAAATTAAGAAGAAATTGAAATTAGAATGAAAAAAAATACCTGAAAAAAATCAACGAAATTGAAGGAATCGAAAGAGCTTTAATTAGAACAAAGAATCAAAGCTATTAAGACCGGAAGAAGAATCTTCCGACAGACGTCTACTGTTAGGAAGATAAGAAAAAATAAAAATTTTAATGAAATTTTCTTTAATTTTTTTAATTTTTACTTTGACGAAAATTGAAAAAAAAAATGGGTTTTGGTAATTTGAATGATAAAAAGAGTAAAGTAATTTAATAAATTTGAGTATTGGATTTATAAAAATAAAATAAAATAAAATTTGTTATTTAGATAATATATAATTTGTTAATAAAAGGAGTGTTGGACCAAAAATTAAAAAAAAAATAAAGGAGTGGATTTTTGTTATTGAAAATCTTAATCACTAGGGTTTTTTATTAAAATAATACAAAATAATATTATATATCAAAATAATATATTTTTTCCATTATTTATTAAAATGGTACACTTTGTGGGAGTGGTACCATTTGGGTAGGCGGCACTACTGTTCATGTATAACACAAAAATTGTTTAATATTAAACAACACTCGGTACACCCGGCAAAGTATAAACCCGGTATTTAAATACGAAAGTGGTACAAAGGGTGGTGCCTATCTGACAGGTGACACCAAAAGCACTTACCTGGCAGTCTGCACCAACCCTACATTGTATTTTTTATCCGAATTTTTAAGGTTTTTGACATAAATAATACAAAAAAAATTATACACCAAAATATAATACAAAAAATAAAATTAATAACTTAAATAATATAAATATATATATATATTTTAATCCATTCAAATTATAAAAAATTTAAAAAGTAAAAAAATATATTTTTTATAAGAATTGTATAAAATAATAATATAAAATTGAAAAATTAAATAAAATATTGAATAAGATTAACTCAAATTTTTTTAAATAAATAATATAAAAAATATTTATTTATCAAAATAATACTCTCCATATTTACCATATTACACCTAGGTGAGTGGTGCTAATTTTTTTAATTTTATATATTTTTATATTAAAAAAAGAAAATTAAATTAAATAAAATTAAAATTTGATAAGTGATGCCTTTAGAGTAGGGGGCACTAATGGTGACTACTAGGTAGACGGCACTAGTGGTGCCTTTGTCAAAACTATTTAAATCCCCCATCAGATCAGTTTAAACACAAATTATTGAGTGCAAGAAGAAAAGAACAGAAGCAAATTTTAACAGCAAATTTTTGAAAAAGGAAATGAAGCAAAAGTTTTGAAGAAGAAAAGGAAACAAAATGTTAGCAAAAAATTTTAACTGTAATTTTATTTATTTATAATAAATAATTTTTTTATATTATTTGTGTAAAAAATCTTATTTATTTCTTTTAACAGATGGAAAATCAATTTTTTGTATGCGTTTATTTCGATGGGAAAATTTTAAACAACAACAATTGGATGTGTATTTGAATGTCATCAACAACTAGTAATGAGATTTAGTAAAAATGTCTCGATAGATAATATAAAGGCAAAAATTAGTGAAAGAATTGCTAGACGTTGTGGGAGAAGGATTTCAAAACTTTTCTATAAGTTTCCAGTTTCAATAGATCCTATCAAATTTACCGAGATGGAACTTGTAGACGATGAAAATGTTGAGACAATGATTGCTCTTTATTGTGGGAATCAGAGTAATGAAAATGCACTGATTCAATTATTTGCTGAGCTAACTGATGTTGAGAAAGCTGAAGATCCCACTCCATTAAGTATGATGGCTCTGACATACTACGTTGGTAATCAATCTGTAGCTCGCGGGATCAGTGGGATCAATATCGATCTTAATGTTACACCCGATAATGATGCGGATGGTGATTATGGATATGATAGTAGTGATCCTTCTGATCACGAGGACGATATTAATAGTGATCCCGACATGGACGAGGTCTCGGATGATATCGATGAGGAAGACCTGAATGAAGAGGTCTCGAATGGTCAACGTATTGTGATGCACAATTATCCTGCTGGGGCACACATGTCACTTATAGACCCTGATGCGGCATATGCAGTCGATTTCAAAGAGTACCCTGATATAATGCCTGCTCACCGATTGACACTTACACCAGAACCTGAACAATTGTTCGTGGGTCAAAGGTTTGACTTGAAGGAAGAGTGCGTATTTTCCATTAAGCGGTATAGCATGAATTTGTCAGTAGACTACAAAGTCGTCATGTCTAAACCGACATTATATATTGGAGAGTGTTGGACAGAAACCTGCAATTGGCGGGTACGAGCTACATTTATCCAGAAGTTGCAAAAGTGGGAGATAAGAAAATTTGTTGGGCCTCACACATATAATTCAACACGTCTGTCAGAAGATCATCGGAAACTCGATTCCAGAACTATTTGCACACATATCATGCCAATGGTGAAGGACGATCCGACCATCAAAGTTTCTACACTGATTGTCGAGATGTAAGCATGATTCTGTTATCGAGTTTCATATCGAAAAGAATGGATTGCGAAACAGATGGCAATGGAACAGTTGTTCGGTGATTGGGATGCATCGTACAATGAGTTACAAGGGTGGACAGTCGCAATGCGACAATACGTGCCCGGGACTGCGATTGAGTTGGTGACACAGCCTTATTATGGTCTGGATAACAACTTATAACCGGGAAGAAGAATTTTCCAGTATATATTTTAGACGTTTGATCTCTATGTTAGAGCATTTCCTCTCTGCAAGCCATTTATCTAGGTAGATGGGACCTGACTATATGAGAAATATACGCAGATTCTACTAATTGCGGTGGCTCAAGACGGGAACTAGAACGTGCTCCCGATAGCATTTGCTATTATGGACAAAGAAGATATGGAATCATGGGAATTCTTTTTGACGAACCTGCGGAGGTACGTTGTTCATAACGATAATATTTGCATCATCTCCAATAGAGGGAAAGGGATTATTGTGGCCATTAGACGTACCGGTGTACCATGGAGATCGGTTTATTGTAGCCGACACATTGCGGCCAACTTTCAAAAAGAATATAAGAATGCAGACTGGCGAAGACGACTTGTGAGAAGAATGGGTAAAGAAATTTTGTTTTAAGTTATATTTTTTTATGTTTTAATTTGAGAGCATAACTTATGTTTTCTTAATATTCTTACAGCGTACGAGTTAGAGCCACACCGATTCCGGCAAAAAATGACCAGACTTGAGCGTGACATGGAAGGTGAAACGAACAAGCCGTTGCGAGAGTGGTTGGGTACCATGAAGCTATGGTAATGAGCTCAAAGTTTTGATGACGGATATCGACATGGTCAAATGACGACCAACTTGGCAGAGTCGATTAATGGCGTGTTCAAAAGAATACGACATCTACCGAATTCATCCGTGTTCTCGACTATGTTCTACAGGCTGGCTACTTTGATGCTAGTAATGGGGATGCGACAATCGACCAGATGAACGCCGGACACATTTTTATCGAAACAGTCAAGAATGCAATGGATGCAAACCGTTAAAGAGCGAGGACGATGAACGTTGAAATATATTCACGACAATTTCAACGATTTCAAGTTACAGAGACAATTGAGCGAAAACCTGGTACCCATTTAGGTCATACAGGGTTGATTTACAGAACAGACACTACGATTGCAGGAGGTTCGATACACTTCGTTATCCATGTACGCATGTCGTTGCAGCTTATGCTAAAGTGTCGCTCAATGTTAAACAGTTCATCGACCCTGTTTACACTCTCCAGCGCACGTTACGTATTTGGGAAAACGAGTTCCCTGTCCTGCCTGACTTGTCCACATGGGAGGTGCCTCCGACGACTTTCGAGCTTATATCGAATAAAGGTTTGCGAAGGAATTCGAAAGGTCATCCGAATGTTTCCAGAATCCATAACGAAATGGACATTATGGAGAAAATAGACGGTAGCAAGCTGTGTGGAATATTTAGGGTAGTTGGGCATACTCGACGTAATTACCCCCGACAAACCTACCATATTGGCTAGTCATCCAGATCAGACTCGGCTTAAGCTATTTTTATTAGTCTTTTTTCTGTTTGAATTAATTAAGTTTATGATTGAATTTGGAATTAATTCTATTTAAATTTGAATTTATTTAATAATTTTTATGTTTGAATTTATTTAATGAGGTTTAGCAAATGACATTAAACGATCATAAGTAGTTGTTGTGTAGAAAAAGGAAATACAAAATATTTGCATACATAAACATAAACATAAACATAGACATATTTGATTCTAAGGCCCATCTCATCGCATTTGATGGTTCGATGGTGTGGTTTTAGGAGTAAAACATTGTGGTAGTCGATGAGCACGTTGCGGGTGCTCACGACGTTCAATGTCATCGTCTTCCGCACCTTTGGGTGTCATTGATGATGATGAGTCATAACTAAAGTTCTGCAGCGGTAATAGGCGAGGAGGAGTAGATTACTGCAACGGTCTGAAAGGAGTAGAGAACTGTGGTGGTATCGAGCTGAAGATATCAAACATCAAAGACGATCTCGGATCCTGCTCATCGGTGCTGGACCCAAGAAACTCTGAATGATACTCGTGCGCTGACCAACTCGTATTATATGCATTCCCTGACCACCATGGATGATACGACTCAGGTGTCGGCTCGGTGTTACGGTCTGACTCAAGCGCAAGCTCCGAATAGTACTGCGGCTCAGGCTCAGGCGGCTGAAAGTGGTGCCCACGTGGTAGCATGAACGGGAGGACTAACATTGTTTGCCCACCATATATATATGGTTTCCCCGTTTGAAAATACCACTGTCTAAATTCTACGGATACCTTAAAAGTGAAATCGTGATCTATGTCACGTTGAGGTATCCGCTCCGCCCTTCTCGCCCAAACTGCAACGTATCTTTTGTGCATTTGCCCTTAGTCCATTCTCGATCTCCCCTTCTTCTCGATACCATGAATATCTCCTAAATCAACTGGGTCTCTCGGGATGGTTTGTATGTACCCGAATTGTAGAAGTACTCGATCACCGTAGTACCACTCGACTGTCTGAAAGCATATAACTGGTGCGTCAATGCACCACAAGTGCGAGTGGTTACGGGCAAAATCGGGAATAGTAGTCGCCACCTTAGGGACTGAATAAGGCATCCAAAGGAACTGCAAATTTAAATAACATTGTTATAGTAAGACGACTTAATTAATATTTATAAATGAAGATTCATGTAATTACATGTCACGAATAACTTACCATCTCCCCCGCATGTGTCTCGATCATCTGTCGATATATCAAAACCGTGAATGACCTTCCGATATTCGGATTCCCACGCCATCTACGAAAAACAACTTATTACATCAAATTTACATACAAAAAAATCAAATAATTGTGGACAAAGATTAGACGTTATCACCTGTTCACAAGTGGGAAAACGTATGGCAGATGTTTGATATTAGCCAAGAAAGGCATCTGATATAGGGCCCACGATTGTAACAATATTAGACACCCACAAATGTCAACGACAGCAGGCTTTGTGCATCGACAAAGCTCACGATACAACATCGCTAGTACTGCCGAGCCTCAACTATATTGACCTGCTTCATTAAAATCGATCAATAGGGGCAAGTACATGATATGCACTTTGTTTCCATTTGTCGTCGGCATCAGTACACCCCCTATAAGGTGCAATATATAAGCCCGAGCGGCACACATCACATCAAATTCGGTGGCATCAACTGGTAGATGGTAGAATCTTTCCCTCAACCATGTGAACTTCAATCTCGTGAATCTCGATTCACCATCACCGGGTGAGACTCCCAATAAGCTTTCACAAAGGGCCGTCGGGTCAATATCGTCGATGACCCCATAATGAGCATCCCGTTAATACAATTTTTAACTAGAAGTAATTAAAATTCTTGATATATATAAAAACAAATAATTATATATTGATTACTTTGATAAATTAAAATTTTAAGTATTGAATTTACTCTTACATTTTGCGGGTTAAGTGTTAAATTTATATTAAAAAATTATTTCGTAATTTATTAAAATATAAATATCGAATATAAGAATTTTGTTTGATGAAAAAAATATTAAAATATTTACTACATTTATGTTTCTTTCTTTTTTATTTTTTAAAAAATAATTACCACGAAGGGCAATTAACCACATTTTAATGTTTTTTTTTTTAAATATTAAAATAATTACTAATATTTTTTATTTTTTCCTTTAATTTGTCATTTTAAAAATTAAAAAATATGTTTTATTTCAATTTTTTAATATTCAAAAATATATTTTTTAAAATTTTAATATAATAGAAACATATTTTTCATTTATTTAAATATATACTTATTTCTAAATATTATTATATCAAAATAATAAATCAAAGTTAACAAAATTTTATGTAAGCATCACAATATATATATATTGTTTTAATAAAAAATGTTTAAAAAAACTGTCAAAATTATCACAATCTACCTCCTCAATTAATTTTCTCTTCAAAGCAACCATAATCGAATTATTAATTCGGTCACCTACTTGATGAATGCTATATGAAAAATGGAGAATGAGATAGAATTTTTGTTGTTTATATATGAGATCGAATGCAAATTTTTATATTTACAATTTCGATTATTTTAAGAGGTTGTTAACTTGTTAAATATTATTTATAATACAAATATTAAGAACATTAACAATATGTTTTTGTTTAGGATATAAGTTTAGTTTAATTTAAATTTTTTATGATTAAATAATATTTAAATTTAAATAACATTTAAATGAATTTTTTCAAGAATAATACAAAAAATTAAATAATAATCAAACCATAAACAACATACTTTTTTTTTTCTTTTTTTCTCTCCTTCCCTTCTCTCTTTGTTTTTGCTGTCTCACCCTCCTTCCCTCCTTCTTCTTCTTTTCTTTCTTTGCTTCAAGTGTTGTGTGTGTTGTGTGTTTGGGGACCATTTTAAGGTCCCCATATATCTTACCTTTCCTTTCTTTCATGTAGGTAGCAACATGGGGCAACACACGGCAGCAGGGGCAGCACACGGCAGCAAACGATAGGAGCATTAGGACTAGGTCCCGCCTGGTAGGTAGGCACCACCCAAAAATATCAAACCCATATTTAAATACCGGGTTTGACCTAAACCCGTATCAATATTTTTTTAAAATTTATTATTTAAATAATTTTTTATTTATTTAATATTAATAAAATTATTTTTATGTCAGAATGAGCAGTGGTGCCGCCTACCCAAATGGCACCACTCTCTCAAGTGTACCATTTTGGTAAATAATGGGGAGAATATATTATTTTGGTATATAATATTTTTTGTATTATTTTAATAAAAAACCCTAATCACCATTTACCGCAAAGGTAAGACACATGAAAGAAAATTGGAATTTATATTTGGTTTAATTTCTTTCAGTCCCTATCTTATTTGCAAATTTAAAATTTAATCCATGCTTTTATTCTTTCTGCTCTTTTGATGTCAAAGTAATTTAGTTAGATTGTAATATATGAAATTTAAAATAAAGAAATTTGCTCACGTGTTAAATGTTATATGCGTGAAAAGTTTTTTCAAGCAATCTCATTATAAGTGCTGATTATATCTATTTTTTTTTTACACAATGCTTAGAACTACCTATAACTCCTCCCCAGCTAATAAATAGGAGGATAATTTGTTTCAGCGCATTTGAACTAACGTCCTCCTGCATCGACAATAATATCAATGTTAATCGAATTAAGACTCAATCAACTATGCGTGAAAAGTTAAATTAATAAATAAAAATGTCAAATCCATGGTTATAAGGTTTTCAATTTTAAATTCAGAATTACACACTATTTAAGATACCAACCCTTAGAAAAGAAAGACAATTCTGTATTTTAATCGAGATATTTTTAAAAACACAAAATATCTTCGTAAAATACCTTATTTTTTAAAATATAAAAATGAAAGAAAAAGATACTTTGTTTTTATTAAATGAAACCAAAAGGGAAAGAAAATGAAAATCACAGAATTGTCCTTCTCTTCTAAAGGTTGGTATTTTTTTTTTAAAATACTGGTATGATTATAAGTAGTATTTGTTCATATTTTATTAACTCTTTAATAGTGCATACACACTTTACATACAAATATTTTTATTTGCTAAATTTGGATGAAAGGGTATAACTGTAATATGCCAAGTAGGTGATAAAATAACATGGATTCACTTTATTATATAAGATATTTTTTGTATTTTATCATTGTTATACTTTTTTTTATCCTAATTGAGACACGTGACAACATGAAAATCAATCGAAGAGACTCACAAATAATCCTCGCTTTGTACTGTCTGAATGGTTGCTCAATAACCAACAATTCGCATGCTTCGTACCATCAACAAGAGGGATAGTTCGTCCTTAGTCACTCAGTCGCATCCTTTGTTAGGCTACCCGCTATAAATAAGTGCGTTCTCCTTAAGAGGAGACCAATTGAGAATCATGACCTCTTTATAAATACCCCAAAACACAACATTAAGGGACTCTTTTTCTTTCTTTACAAATCCTAGTAGCCCTAGCTTTCCATTATCCTTTCTATTGTTTGATTTTTTTTTACTCCAGACATAGGTGAACCAACTTTCCTTGGCACTACCCTTTCTACTCTTTTTTCACTCTCGTTGATGCATAGCATTAATAATGGTGCAGTGAGTGAGGATCGAATACATGATACCCTTCTCGATTCTCCCCCCATTTTACCCTTTCCAAACGAAGAAACCTTTTGTTTTTCCTTAGTCGTAATTGTCTTTACCACTATTAACGGTGGATTATTTGCAAGCGTTGGTCAAATGGGAACAATATGTGGTGTATTCCCAAACTCCCCAAACACCCATGGCAATGGTGTAAAGATTAAAAGAAGAAAGGTTGAATCCAAATGAAATTTGTAAGAATGATAAGATTACCAATTAGGTTACCCATTTACCTTTCTCTTATGATTGTAAAGCTACTAATTAGGTTACACAGGATATTGATCACGAGATTATTGTAAAACAATAATGGCATATCTTGGAAAGGGCATATCATAAATGTTGTAACTTATCATAAAGGGACAATTAATCATTCCCTATCCTCTTATAAAATTTGTAATTTTCAAACTAAATTTGGGTTTTGGGAATATGTTACGGGAGAATTTAAAATTTTGTTAATTATTATTGTGCATTGCGTTTTAGAGAAGGATAATGAGTTGTTTAAACGATGCATTTTATTATTCATGTCTTTTAGTTAAATTGTGAGTTTTAGTTTTTTTTAGTAAACAGTGTATTTTGTAAGTTGGTTGCCAGTTGTCTACTAATAACAATTATAACTACCTAAATAAATGTTTCTTTTGTTTCCTCTTTTAATCTAGTAAAAGTGATGATTGATTATGCATAATTTTGATGAAAGTTTGAATTTTGTTTCTTCCCTTTTCTCTTTTCTTCCTTTTCTATATTCTCCTTTTCTTTTGTTTTTTACATTTAATCGTATTAAAAGTATCAGAGCCACTCAATTATTCATGGCTGGCAAAGGGGTAACCACTAGGCTTCAAAAATAGGTTGGTCACTTGCAACAAAAGGTTGTTCAACTCCAAATAGACTTATCACAGTGGGACACCAAGTTTGATAATCATTTAAAGAAACTCTGGGATGATGTTCTTGGAGAGATCAAATCTGAGATGCAAAGCCTGTTCGAGTAGTACTTGGGACACTTGTCACCTATTGTTGTTGCTTCTTCTCAAGATAGGGGTAAGGGCATTCTAAGGAGCCTTCCACTAGGGTTTCCTCCAAGGGATACTCAGATTGTCTCTCCTATGGTGGATCTAAGAAGTGTTGGCACTCCTCTTCTTGGAAATCACATGAATGGTCCATTGCGTTCCTATAAACTCGATTGTCCCAAGTTTTATGCCACAAACTATCAAGGCTAGTGGTCTAAGCTTGAACAATACTTTAGGGCTGAAGGACTAATGAATAGTGCTAAGTTAAGAACTGTGATGTTACACCTGGAGAGGAAGACACTTGATTGACACTATTTTTACGCCCAAAAACAAATGGATTTCACTAGTTATTCTCGTAGCTTGAAGGAACAATTTGGATTTAGCTCTTTCAGTTACCCCATGGCAGAACTGGTTTCCTTGAAGCAACTAAGCTCTATTGATTAGTACCATGATGATTACCGCCAACGGGGAGTAACCTGCATATGGTCTCGAGGCACAGTCACTTTATAATTTACCTTTTGACTAGGATGGGGACTATGTTATACCCCTGCCCTAATTGGGACATGTGGCAACACAAGAACCAACTGGAGAGAGACATAATTAACCCCTAGTTTATACTATCATAATGGTTGTTCAGTGACCAACCACCTGCATGCTTCATACCATCCACGAGAGAGACCATCCATCCTTAGTCACCCAATTGGATCCTTTGTTAGGCCACCCATTATTAATGGGTATGTTCCTCTAAAAAGGAGACCATTCGGGAACCATGATCTGCTTATAAATACCCCAAAATACAACATAAAGGGGGGGGGCTCTCCTTCCTTATTTACAAATCCTAATAACCCTAGCTTTCCATTCTCCTTTCCATATTTTTTACTTTTCCGGCTCTTGGTCGTGGCGTAGGTGAATTGACTTTCCCAATACCACCCTTATCGATGCTCTGTATCAACAATAATTAATCACCATGCTTTCTTAGATGTGATTATTCTTTTCTTTCTCTTGTGAGTTTTATATTTTATTAGTAGTTTATGTGTAAAAGTTAATTAACCTAAAACTTAGGTTGAAAAAATTAGTACAGGGTAAATTCATTTATAGTGACTTAACTATTGGTAACATTATTTTTTATCATTAATTATGAAAAATTACAAAATAATCACTTAATTATTCAGACCATGCAACATATTATGTAATTCAATTAAGCGTACATCCAAATAGACCCTAAATGAATTATCCCTCTTAAACCAAAACCGATTACACACTTGCTACTTTCGTAGGTAACAGAAAAACGACCATGTTGGTCCCATAGCAACCTGGAAAGTAGCAAAGCAAAAGACTAATATGCCTGAAATGACCACTCAAAATCTCAATATTCTTGATAGCATGTCCGCCGCCATAACAAAATAGGAGAGGAGTGACCAATTCCAAACCTTGAACCCGCTTCTTCTGTCTCTGTCTCTGCATGAAATCGCACGACTTTTAGCAACACCACTCGTTTATTCCGCCCCTGCTCTTAGCTGCTGCATCGTTGAATGCTCAGGCCAACCAGTTCATTTCTGTTTGGCTTGATAGAAACGATTGCCTTTGATCACGTTCGACTATTACTATTTTTATTTGTTGTGGGCAACTTTTTTGGGAAAAGTTTTCAAAAGTTTCACTCGATAGGAAGCTACCTATTACTATTTTTATTTGTTGTTTGTTGTGGGCAACTTTTTTGGAGAAAGTTTTCAAAAGTTTCACTTGATAGGAAGCTAGCTATTACTATTTTTATTTGTTGTGGGCAATTTCTTTGGGAAAAGTTTTCAAAAGCTTCACTCGATAGGAAGCTAGCCAGACCTCAACAATGAAAAATGAAAGGTACTGGCTCTGCCATATGTCACGTCGTGATTGTGACACGTAACTAAAAAATGATAAAAAGTTATTTTAATCAATAAAAAGTATAAAAAATAATAATAAAATATATATAAAATTCGGTAACAATAAAAAATATTATAAAATATAAAAAAACATTTTAAGAAAGTTGGGGTTATTAAAAATTGAAAAAAAAAAAAACGTAGTAAGTTTATAAATTCAAAATAAAATGAAAGGGACATCACCAAAAAAAATAAAATGAAAGAGGAAAAAAAGAAATTATGAGACCTACAATATTACTGAAACTTTATATTTTTAATAATTTTCTATAATTTTTATATTTTAATAAATTTATATATTTTTATAATTTCTTAATTTCTTAAAAATTATATTTTATAATATATTTTTATATATTTTTAATAATTTTCTATAACTTTTATCTTTTATTTTTTATTTTTTTAATAAATTTTATATAATTTCTATATATTTTTATAACTTTTATTGATTAAAATATTTTTTTCTCATTTTTCAGGGTTTTTTACCCAAATAATACAAAAAAAAATAATTAATAACCAAAATAGTATCCCAAATTATTTTTTACCAAAATGGTATGTTTAGTTAAATTGAGGGATTCTAAGTGGCGGCACTAAGGGATATTTTTGACACGTGTTTTTTTTTAATTTTTTTATTATTTTTATATATTTAAAAATAAAAAATATTATTTTATTAGTGGAGGGACTTAAAGTGGCGGCACTCAGGGGTTTTTTTCAAAAAAATACGAGAAAAATACGATAAAAAAATACCTGACACCCAGTGGAGGAACACGAAGTGGCGGCACTAAGGGATGTTTTGTCACTTGGCAGCACCCAATTGTGTCGTGTGTGTGTGTTTATTTTATTTTATTCGTGAAAATAAATTTGGGTGGTTGGAAATTTTTAGGGTTTGTGATAAAAATTAAATGAAATAAAATTTTTGTTATAAAATAGGAAAGGGGGGAGCAAATAAAATTTTTAGGGTTTGTGATAAAAATTAAATGAAATAAAATTTTTGTTATAAAATAGGAAAGGGGGGAGCAAATAAAATTTTTAGGGTTCCATTGGTGCCGCCACTTCGTGTTCCTCCACTGGGTGTCAGGTATTTTTTTGTCGTATTTTTCTGAAAAAAACCCCTGAGTGCCGCCACTTTAAGTCCCTCCACTAATAAAATAATATTTTTTTATTTTTAAATATATAAAAATAATAATAATAATAAAAAAAACACGTGTAAAAAATACCCCTTAGTACCGCCACTTAGAGTCCCTCCACTTAACTAAACATACTATTTTGGTAAATAATAATTTGGGGATACCATTTTGGTTATTTTATTTTTATATTTTTGGTATTATTTAGGTAAAAAATCCCATTTTTCAAGAATGTGTCATAACCAAAGCTGATATGTAACAAAAGCTAACTAAAAAAAAAACTAGGAACGTAAATTTTAAAGTTCAACTATTAAAGTTAACAGTTAAAAGGTATTTTTCATGCATTTTTTACATTCAAGTACTCAATTGAGTGGAAAAAAAAAATAGCAGGAGCTTAATTACTTTTTTTGAAAAATTTTGAAGGCTTCTTACACCCTTAAACTAAATTAAAATTAATTATAAATTAAATAAAAATAGAATTTAATTCGATTTTGAAAACCACAATTTTTAAACTTGCACTGTTGTCCAAACACTTCAATCCGGGTCCATTTTCAGTTTTACTTGGTCATCCTAATATAGCCTAGAGGATGTCACACTTAATTTCTTTTTAGAGATCCATTTGTGTTATCTCGGGTTATGAGAATATATGTTCATTTTGACACAATACTTAGAACGATCCCTAACCTTTTCTCAACCCATAAATAAGAGAATAATGCACTTCAGCGCATTTAGACCCATATCCTTCTGTATTAACAACAATACTCATATCAATTGAGCTAAGGCTCAATCGACTAATATAATACAATTAATTATTATTATATAGAAATATAGTTGCCACTTGAGAGTGTTTGGTCCCCCTTTTTCGTACCTTTGCCACCTTCTCTCTTTTGCTTTTTACAAGTCAAATGATTCTTTTTTTGTGTGCATTATTCTAATAATCATAAATTTCAATTTTCAACCTTAAATAAATAATGATTCACATTCTGTTTGATTCAAATAAGGTGGGGATGGAATAAAGAATAAATAGATTTTGTAATAGTAGTCATTATTTTGTTGGTTGAAATATTGTTGAGAAATATAAATATAAATATATATAAAAAATAGTCAATTGAGTCTTAATTCGATTGGTAAGTTAACGTAAGAGGATGTGGGTTCGAGTGTACTGAAGCACATTATCCTCCTATTTATGAGTTGAGAAAGAGCTATGAATAGTTTTAGAGATTATGACAAAAAAAAAAAATAACCAGAACATGTAATGAAATTATTCAATATATATATATATATAATAACAAATTTATCTTTTAAGTAATAATATTTTAATGTTATCGATTAAGTCTTAATTTAGTTGGAATTGTTGCAAGAGAGTACTTAAGTGTGTATTTTTAGTTATAAGTAGAAGTATGCATTGGATAAAAGATATTTTGATGTTATATAAAAGTAATTATAATATTTAAGAACATCATAAAAACATAGTTATAATTAATATTGAATAATCTATCGCCTGAGTCTTAGTTTAGTTGGAATCAACATTGTTGTCAGTTTAAGATGACGTGGGGTCGAGCATACTGAAGCACATTTATCTTTTTATTTAAGAGTTAATAATAAGATGTCGATTGAATCTTAGTTCGATTTGTATGAACATTATTATTAATACAGAAGGATATGAGTTCAAGTGCACTGAGATGATTTAAAAAAGAGAGTTAATAATAAGATGATATATCATTGATATAGAACAAGAAAATATTAGTCAAAGATACACCCAAATCAAGGATACAGTCCAATTGTGTTCTAGTCAAACCCTAAAATTTGTATAGATTAATAATAATATTACTATTAACAAAGTAAATTATGATAAGGTATCTTGTATTTTCAAAGGGAAAACGTAGGATCGAATATTGGAGATGATTTTGTTAGGAGAAATAATCATGAACTTTAAACACAAATCATAAAATAGATATAAAAAATACCAAAAAATCGACAAAACGAATTATTACTTTTTGCATCTCTTTCTAGTTATGTTTTCGAGTTTTGAATTTCAAATTTTGGTTTCTGAATTCAAGTTTCGGATTTTGAATTTCAAGTAGCAATGGATTTCTTCCTCAAGCATTTGAACTAAGTTCAAATCTTAGAATTATCATTGCTGTGAGGGTTTGTTTGAATATATACCACCTGGATCCAAATAAAATTACTCTTAGTATTTATAAAAAAAGGTATAACTAATATTTATTTTTAAAATAAAATTATTTATATTTATTTTTAAATCTTTCAATATTTTGACTGATATTTAGTAAAAAAAATTAGTACAAAGAGTGGGAAAACAGAAGAGAAAATGAAATGGCTGACTGGTAAAAAGGGAATAACAAAAGACAGCCTCAATCTTTGACCCTTGCATTGTCTGTTTATTATTTATTGTGGAAGATATTAATGATGGCCTCCTTTAACAAGACAAGCACTGTATGTATGTCTATCTGGTTCTAACAATCGCGCGACCCTTGTCGGGTGCCGACCGAACATCGTCATGTCCTAATGTTTTTTTTCCCTCGTATTACAAATAACCCCATCTCGGTTTTCCCCAACATAGCTTCATTATGTCTAACAGACAATACTACTTGCAAGTCCTTCACAAAAGATTCAAGGTATGCTTGACTCTTCTTCTTCTTCTTCTTCATTAATCTTTTAACCCTAAAAACCCTAATTTCTGAAGCAGACGGTGGGGAAGAAGAAAGTGAGGAAGTTGAAGCTGATCAAAGCTACGATGGTAAAGATGAGAGAAGAGATGACCCAACTGGTGAACATGGCGGATAATTGTCACCGGAGAATCGTCGAAGCCAGAGAGGAGATTCGGGCACAGTTGGTAGCTGCTGGCACAAGAGATGCTCTGATCAATGAGTTCATTTGTGCTTCAATTGATAAAAACGATGGTGATTGATAGCGTAATTCGTCAGATTATGTTTTTTATCCATTACCACTACTTTAAAATAAAAGAATAAATTAGTTTTTTTTTTAATTTTTTATCTATTTTTATTGTTAAAAATTGATATGATTGACGAAATAACTAGATAATTTCAGATAGCGTACCACATGCACATCATGTTAACGTTATGGATTAAAAGTAGAAATAGATAAAATTTTTAATAAAATAATCAAGTTATTTTGAAAGTTTGTAAAAATTAATATCTAAATGTGTTATGGGCTATCTTTCTAAGGTGGAAAAAAAATGTATTTATAAACTAAATTCATAAATTAAATAAAATTAAAATAATATACACTAATCAAAATTTGAGTGAGAAACTAAAAAAACAAAATTTAACGGAAAAAAGATAGATTGCATCTTCGTTCCAAATCAGGTTTTGTTTTGTTTTTCTTTTATAGTATGCTTTGTTGCTTCACAGTCATCTAATCTATATGAATTTTGCCAAGTTGTTGGACTTACTATTTAAATTAAATTGTATATTTTTATGATAGTAAAAATGTAATTTTATAATTTTAATAATTTATTTTTTATAATTTTTAAAGAATTAAGTTAAATTATTATTATTTTAAGAATCAAAATATAATTTTACTATTATTAATTTAAAATTTTATAAATTATAAAAAATTTGAATTAAAAAAAAATCATTTTAAGTTTGTGCAGGTGCTTAATGACTATAATGGTTTGTTCCCATGCATGAAATTTATCGCTAGAAAATCTAGTTGATAAATTTTCATATTATTTTAAAAGATTTGGTATTAGATTTTGTCGGCAATAATTGCAAAAACTTTTTTTTAAATGCATTTGTTTACCAAATCTAATTTTAATTTGCCAATATAGTTGCTTTTGAATCCTTAATTTTATTTTTATCGTATTTATTTTTGGCAATAAAAATGCATGTACCCAAAAAAATATAAATAAAATATGTAAGATATAAATTATTAATATAATACAAAGATTTACTTACATCGGTATAAAATTAAAGTAGTTTTGTATAATTTTTTTTTTTATAATTAATATTTTAACAATTTCACTGTTATATTTCATACTCCATTCATATATAAATTAAGATTTTCTAAAAAATCGTTTTATGTAAAAAAATAATCGTTAAATATATTGTTAGCATTTTATAATATTGGTACGTAATAATATTTTTTTATCTAGAAAAGTCTAACTAATTATAATTATTCGATCAATTGTTTCTGCTAGAATTTTCAAGAAACAAAATTTAAGCTAATAATAAGATTTTCATCCTTGAGAATCATAAAAACTTCTACCATCAACGTCCTATTTTCTATTATACTGTTTTGTCTGGTTTTTTTTTTTTTTTTTTGGTAAGTTTCAATTTTTTGAAATTTGATATTTCTTTTCTTTTAATTTATAATACAAAGTGCCATAATTTTTTCACTAATGCCAGTTATTAGACCGATTAGATTATTGTTTTTTAAATTTCTATACAAAGTGCTATTCTTCTTCTCCAAACCCACTTCTCTTCTTTCAAATTTCAAGTCAATATTTTACTTTTAGCTATAAATAAGACATATATATATTAATTATTTTTAAAGATTTGAGAAGAACGATGTCAACGTCGATCTACATGAAAAAAGAGATAAAAAGAAAGGCAAAGAAAGCAGCAAAATTCTTAGTTGTTCCTTGATGCAACTGGTTTTTTATATGAATTTTATTTTTAAGAATTTTTTTTTACTTATTTACAATTATTGTAAAGAAAATTTTTAAAATATCAAAAATAAATTTTTAACTATGGTTCAGGGATCAAATTAGCTATTAACCCTTTGAATTAAGGTGCAACGTTATCTTTTTAACAGAAGTTAACAGTCGAGTGACAAAAATGTAACAATTTGATAACATTAATGACTATTATATAAATTTTGAAAGTTGGATAACCGAAATGTAATTTTAAACAAAGCTTAGGGATAATTGGTGTAATTTATCCATAAAAAATAAACTAACAAAATTGAATCACTTATAATGAATAATAGTGATTGAATCTATTTCAATTGAATCAACTATACTTTTTATTGATCTTAACATGAACAACACGAGAAGTGTTGCTACTTGCTAGAAACATACACAAATTACTCTCAGAAATGTAAAATGTTGAAATCGCAGAGAAGGGACAATGTACCCCATGGTTGCTTTATGATTCAATCACAGAGTTAAGCCTGAACCATTTAGTTTCTGGAAGGTTATTGAGTCCAACCGAGCAGCCATTTGAGGTGTCAAATAATTATCCCAATCTCCAACCTTACCTTTTCGGAAATAGATCTTGTTTTCAATCACCCCTGGAGTTCCTTCACGGTGTTTGCCACTTTTATTCACTTCCAAATTGCTCAAGTTCTCAAAATTACACATGCTTATGATTTTGTCGACCGACCCTTTTTCGATTTCTTTAGAAGAGAAAGGATAACCGATGAAATCAGCTAATTTCTTAACGTATAAAACTGTATCTTCTATCATTTCTTCATATTTCAAGAAAAGAATCTTATCAGGTCGATCCGAACTTGCTTTCCAAAACCCTAGAACATGATCCCAATAAGGTCCGTAATTGCTTACACCTTGGCAATAAAGCTCAAAGGCCTCTTCCAAAGCAAGGGGCTTCAAGTCTTTGGATGCCAAGCGCCTAGCAATGAAGTGATAAAACGAAACGAATGAATCCTTAGGGTTCCTACAAATGTAAACAATTTTACAAGTGGAATCAATTATTGATCTTGGTAAAGAAGAGTACGGGACATGTGTGGCTAACAAAGGATTTTTAAGGTCTCGATCGGTGGAAGATTGGGCTAAATCAACCTCTAAAAGGGGTACACAATCATGTGATAGATTGGTAAGTAAAGGGTTAGTGGAATCATCGAAGGTGGTTCTTGTGACAATGGCGAAAGTGAGGGACTTTAACCATGTTGTTCCAGTTTTCGGCGCACTGCATATGACGATATCAAAAGGTTGAGATTGAAAATTTTGTTGAGCCGACATCACTCCTTCAATGAAAAATGAGTAACACCAAAAGCCTTGATACAAAAAGAAGTCATTATTTGAGTCATTCCAGCTTTTTCTTCTTGGGAGTGTTGATATGATCTCTTTGAACGAGGCCATTTTCATACAGGAAAAACAAAAGGAGAAGTGAGTGCAAATATTTTGACAAAAATTGGGTCTATAAATAGCTTTAGAGAAAAGGTAATTTCTTCCACAATTACACAATAATTTTGTGTAATTCATTATTTGCTTTTAATAACATTTTTTATTATATCCACCACCTAATTTCATAAAGGAAAGTCTAGTTGATACAATTTATTATTATTTTTAAAGATTTGGAATTAGGTTTTGTCGGCAATAATTGTCAAAAATTTTTTTATTAAGGACGAAGTTTATTTTATTCTGTAAATAATCTTAACTGATTTTTTTTAAATATTTTTTAATATAATTATCAACTTCTATTGACAGTTTACACAATAATTCCTTTTTTTTTAAATGCATTTGTCTTAATACTTTTTTGGATCACTTTATTTTAATTTTTCAAATTTTAGTTAAATTGTTTTTTTTTTAGACGAAAAAATTAATTGGACAATTAAAATTTTAACGGAAGTGACGTGATGGCACACATAAAAATTTGAGTGTACTTCATAAAATTAAAAAAAATTATAAAAATTGTAAGTAAAATTACTCGCGTCAATAATAAAATACACATAAATTACCATCAACGGCCTATCGGGCAAGAGAGAACATTTTGTTCTATTATATTATATTTTTATCTGGATTCTTTAGTACGTTTTAAATTTTTTTAAATATGAGATTTTTTTTCTTTTAATTTATAATACGAAGTACTCTAATTTTCTAAACCCATTTGAGTTTTTGTTTTTAAATTTATAATATAAATTGCTATTTTTCTTCTCCAAACCCACCGTTCTTCTCTCAAATTTAAGTCAATATTTTACTTTTAGCTATAAATAAAACATATATATTATTTTTAAAGATTTGGGAAGCGCAGAGTCAACGTCGTCGATCTACATGAAAAAAGAGAAAAAAAAAAAAAAGAGGAAAAAAAGGGGAAATAGTGCAAATATTTTGACAAAAATTGGGTCTATAAATAGCTTTAGAAAAAGATAACTTCTTTCACAATTACACACTAATTTTTTTGTAATTCAACCATGTGATTTTAGTAACATTTTTTTATTATATCCACCTACTAATATCTTGAAGTGGAGTAGAATTATAGGGACTAAATAAATAAAAAATTGTAGCTAGTGCTTATTTACCATTTCGACTGTCTGTCCCATGCATTTTTTATTATTTTAAAAGATTTTGTATTAGATTTTATTGAAAATAATTGTATTATTTTTTAAAAGATTTAAATTTGTTTTTCGCAATAGTTGTTGATATACCAAATAATTTTTTTTAAATGTGTTTACCAATTTCCCAATATAATTGCTTTTGAATTTTATTTTTGGAATATTGTTATTTTGTCCTTAATACTTTTTTGGATCTCTTTGTTTTAAAATTTCAAATTTTAATCAAATTGTTTTTATTTTTGGACCGAAAAATTAATTGGACTATTAAATTTTTAACGCTAGTGACGTGGTAACCAACATAAAAGTCCGGGTGTACTTGATAAAATTAAAAAAAAAATTTAAAAATATAAAAGTTTTAAAAATAATTGTCCACGTCAGCAAGAATTATCACACAGGCTACCATGTCATCGTCGTTAAAATTTTAATTGTTCGGCCAACTTTTATACCAAAGAAAAGTAATTTGATTAACATTTGATGTTTGAACATCAAAGCAATCCAAAAATGAATATTAATAGTTAAAATTATTATTATGACAAAAAGAATTAGGACTAAAATTTTAATGTGTTTAAATTTTATTTTTTTATTATTTATTGTATGTTATTTTTAAATATACATCTATATTCTAAATTCGTGATTTCTAAATGCATATGCGTGCAATAAGATTTCTAGTATAAATTTAAGCTTTTGACTAAATTGTTGTTACAAGTCAATGGGACACTAACTCATTTGGGAAATAACTAAATGATCCCTTCTTTTCACAAAGTAATAAATATAACTACGAGAGCATTTTTATATTTTTATTAATTTAAAATCAAAATAATTTAATGAAAAAATTGCATGGGATTTGAAATTAAAAATGCAAGAGGGTGTAAGTTCGAGTGCGCTGAAGCACATTATATTCCTATTTATGGGTTGAAAAGAGACTATGAATAATTCTAAGTATTGTGTCAGAAAAAATACATATTTTTTATGCATAAAAATAGTTATCATGCCGATTCAATTTTAGCTTAACTAGTATCAATATTATTATTAGTATAGGAAAATATGGGTCGAATGAGTTAAAAGTACATTTAATCTTCCTTTTAAAAGTTAAAGAAGGAATTATAATAAATTTTAAAATTTATATAAAAAACATGAAAGCGCAAATTTTTAAGGTTTTTTAAATTTATGTATTTTGTATCTAATATACATTAAAATCATAATTAAATCGATAATAATTATTAATTTTGGGTTTGGGTTTTATTTTTTATATTTGGGTTGGGTTTTTAGTTTATGTTAACTTTTTTATTGTATACTTGGGCTAGATTTTTGTTAATATTAGGTTGGGTTATTTGTGTGCAATTATAAAACTATTTTTTAATGTTTAAAATATTCGGTATATTCGGTTATTCGGGTTTAGATTATCAAAACTGAAATTGAGTTGAAATACCCATTTAAATCGACATAAGTAACCGGAATATGTAAATCTTCAAAGGTTTAGGTAAAATAATGAAAATGATTTAATTTGGATTTAACGGGCTTTAAAATTTGATTTTTGATGGATGATTATACTTAATATTTTTTAGATTTTATTTTGAAAACTAGTTTAGACTCGCTTCCATCGGTTAAATTCAAAATTAAAAAATTTTACCAAATAAATTTAAGGATTAGAGTGTAATTTTTATTTTTTTTAATTTAAATTTTAAAAAAAATTTCACTTTGAAAATGTCGTGCCCTGCCAACTCCTAGATACAGCCTTGGAGCACATGAAAAATGTTGTGATTAGGTCAACTTTTCATGAGAATATTAAAGGAGATTTAGGTAAGTTAAAAGCCCCGACTTTATGAACCCAATGGCATTAGTTTATTTATTTATGATTTATGAAGCATCCCAAATTCTTGTTTCAATCCATTAAATACTATTTTCTCCTTCTTCCTTTTCTAATTTCATAAATTTTCACTAATGATAAAAATTAAAATATGATATAAAAGTCTCAAAAATTAAAATATGATATAAGTCTCTGTACTTTTTAAAAATTTGTAATTTAGTCCTCGTATTTTTTTGATTTCAACATTCAAGTGTAATTATTAACAATAGTAGTTTTTTATTTATTTATTAAATTTAAGTTCATTACAATGTCAACTTTTAATTATATGACTACTAAGTAAGTTTTTTTGTTTGTTTCAAAATGTTACACCAGCAAATTTAATCAAAAAAAAATAGTAGTGCTAATAAGTGAACATGAAATTTGAAATTTGAAGAGTAGATGGACTAAATTTCTAATGAAAGCACATGGATTGAATTCCAGATTTTCGAAAAGTACAAAAACTTATGACGTATTTTAACCTAAAAAATAATTACGGTTGAATTACGAGTTAAATGGTAGGGAGTTTGATACCTCTTGAGTAAAGTATCCAATTTGATTCTTGTAACTTTGGAAGAGTTTGCTCCTCATTTAGTGTTCTATCTTAACTCGGTTTTAGATTTAGTTAAAACCCAATGTGATTATTGGACATAAGGTCTTGAACAAAAAAAAAACATATGATTTGAATTAAATATGAGCAAACATAAAAATTTAAAAATTAAAAAATCAATTGAAATCTTAAAACAAAAAAAACATATGATTTGAACTAAATACGAGCAAACATAAAAATTTAAAAATTAAAAAACCAATTGAAATCGTTCTGTTTGATTTTATTAAATCTTATTCGATTCAATTTTATTAAATTTTAATTCACCTAATTTCAATTATAATAATATAATAATAACATTATTATTAGGGTTAATGTACCATTTGGCACATGAGCTTGGCTATAAAGTTCAATTTAGTATTTAAATTTTTTTGTATCAATTTGGTACATGAGTTCAACTTCGAGGTTTACTTTTAGTACTTAGACCAAGAGACATCATATGGCTCAATAAATGTTTGACAAGTATGCTCCAGTAATATATATGTGTGAGAGAGAGAGAGAGAGAGACTGAATTAGAACAGAAAAAAAAATTTGGGTACCAAATTGAACGTTGAAGTCAAATTTGGGTACCAAATTGAATGTTGAAGCCAAATCCGAGTACCAAATTGGGACAAAAAACTCAAGTACCAAATTAAATATTGAAGCTAAATTTAGATACCAAATAATATATTACCCTTATTTATTAGAATCCATATCAATCCTTGAACCCAATTTGGGCCCTTCGGACCAATCTATTCAACCCCACTTTAATTCTTCAACCAAAAAAAAACCAAACCCTCACAAATAAAATTTCCCTCTTTTCCACTACCTTCGTTCACGGCTCTTCAAAGCCTTTGAAAAGTTGAAAGCTGAACCCCCCCTTTAGGCTTTTCCTGCATTCCCTTATAAGAATCCCTCCTTCCACACTTTCATATTTTTTTTTTGTTCTTTTTCTTTTTCTTTGTCTTTTCTTTCAGGAATTTAATCAAACAGATAACGATCAACAATTTTTGGTGCCAAGCTATTACTGATTATGCTCATTGAGGTCCCTTCAACTCCAGAACCCACTTTTCTTAAGGTCTCAAAACCCCTAAAACTTCACTTGATTTTTAATTTTGATATCTGGGTTTGGTTTCTTTAGGTATGGTAACTGGTAGTAACAGTGTTCAAAACCATAACCACCAAGAAGATGGGGATCAAAACCCAACTAAGAGAGGTGCTTCTAGGTCGTGGGGCACCACTGTTTCGGGTCAATCCGTTTCGACTAGTGGTAGTGTTGGCTCTCCTTCGAGCCGGAGTGAGCTAGCTATGGCGACGCCTGCTAGTGAGAACACTTTTTTAAGGTTGAACCATCTCGATATTCACGGAGATGATGCTGGATCTCAAGGTGCTGTTGGGTGAGTGTTTCCTTTTTATTTTCTAGGTACCCTTTTAGCTTGAGTTTATGATAGTTATGTTTAATGGTTTGATTTAATTGTGGGTTTTTGAACAAAGGGGGGGGGGGGGGAGGGTCTCGGGTAGATGGAAGAAGAAGTCTTCAATTGTGCTTTCATAATGTAAATTTGTGTTTGTTTATGGTTGAAGTTGGTAAATGTTATTGCATTATGCTTGAAATGGACATTTTTTATGGGCTATAATACCGAAGAATTTATATCAGTGAAACTTTTGAACTTTTTGGTGACTGCGTTTGGTTTGTTCATACTGCTTAGCACTGGACTGATCATACTATTTTGTTATGATGATCAGAGTATTCCATGATTTAACTGATTGCCAATTTTAATTTCAGTAGTAAAAAGAAAAAGAGAGGTCAACGTGTGGTTGGTGGTGATAAGAGTGGCAGAGGACTCCGTCAATTTAGCATGAAAGGTGTGATTTTTGGGTTGTAAAAGATTGCATTAAAAGTTCAATCGCATATTGTGCTCCTTATTCTGCCATGCATATTGTTGTTAAGTTAGGAGTTGTGGCTTATCTATCTAATTTCTTGTTTGAACTGTCTTTGGTTTCATTCAGTTTGTGAAAAAGTGGAAAGCAAGGGAAGAACCACGTACAATGAGGTCCGTTGGTTTCTGAAAGTCGCTCTTTCTTTCATGTTTTTTTGTTTTGGTAAACTTATTAATGGTTATTGCATCAGTGCTTATGGTTGTGTATATATGCTCAAGCCATTTTGCCGAAATGTTCAAAATTTTCCCTGAATTTATTCTTTCTTTGTTATGTGCTATATTCAGAAGCTAAATTTCATTTTCTTTGATACTGCATTGATGGATTAGATATAGAGATTGTTGTCTAACCAGGGTCTGAACTAGTTATGCATTTGATTCTTCCTAATGGGTTAGGGTTTGCATGCCATAACTCTAAATTGCAAGACTGTGATACTAGTAAGATATAGAATTTTTTATATATGACTCCAAAATTGCCTTGTAGAATCTTCAAATGTGCAAATTAGCTATAAATGAAGAGTAAACTTGACAAATTGATATTCCAGTGATTCCTTTCTTGTCAACTTCTTTGTTTTACACTGATTTCTTACTAATCACTAATGGCATGTATAAAGTGATTTTGTTATTTTGAGCATCAACCAAGTTCCATTATTGATGCTTACAATTCATGTACCTTTCAAACTTTCAAGCAGAATGATACTGTTTGTCTTTCAAATTGACATCATATCAAAACGTGATTTTTAAATGCTAGTATTTTCTTCTCGTGCTAGCAAACACACACTTGCCTGGACTTGGACTTATGCATTCGTTTCCTAAAGTTTCAAAGTGTTGGACCGTTACTACTTTGTCTGCTTATAACAACTTAGCTCTATGCCTATGTCTATATCTGAGAGTGAAAGCTTTTTCCAGGTGGCAGATGAACTTGTTGCTGAGTTTACTGATCCAGGCAATAACATAGCATCACCAGATCAGGTTTGCAGTTCTTTCGACATGTCAATATTGGATTCCTTGATCTCGGCAGCCTAAACTTCTATCTTTTACCTTAAGAGAGTGAAACTAACAACATTGAATCTCCTTTGTCTGTCTGTCTGTCTGTCTGTTTGTTTTATATATATATTTCATTTTATTTTTATATCCAACAGCAGCAGTATGATGAGAAAAACATTCGGCGAAGGGTTTATGATGCCCTGAATGTACTAATGGCGATGGATATTATATCTAAGGATAAAAAAGAAATACAGTGGAAGGGACTTCCGCGTACTAGCTTGAGTGATATAGAAGATCTAAAGGTGACAAAATGGCTCCATTTTTAAGTTTCTTATGTCAAGTAGGTTTAATCTGCCAAGAATGTAATTTTGAGCTTAACAAGCTCCTCAAATTAATTAATACAGACCGAAAGGCTTGGACTGAGAAATAGGATTGAAAAAAAAGCTGCCTATCTTCATGAATTGGAGGAACAGGTAAGAATAGCATACTTAATTTTCACATGTTTGTAAATAAAAATTACTTTCACATGCCCTTATGTTGAGAGTTCTATATTTTTGCTATCATAAACTTGCATTTAGAGAGAGAGAAAGCTGCTTTAGGACATCAAGTTTCACTTGGTCGCTTTGCATGCCATCTGTTGTTAAAAAATAGTTGTCTTCTTTCTTAGTTTGTAGGTCTTCAGAATTTGATACAGCGAAATGAGCAATTGTACAGCTCAGGAAATCCTCCGAATGGGGGTGTGGCTTTACCTTTTATCCTGGTGCAGGTTTGTTGTCTTCTCAAGTCTTTCATTCTTGTACGAAATTAGAAACTCCGATCATTGAAGTTTTGCCACAATTCTTTGTTTATTAGGGTTTAGGGTTTATGAACTGATATTAAATTTAATGATTCTCTGTATTTCTGTTTAATTAAAAATGTATGATCAGCCACCTTTTCATGTTATCTGTTACTCAATTCAATTATAATTTCATTAAGGTTTTCGAGTAAGCGCTGGTTTTGTTAGGATCTGCATATATATGCTTGTTTTACTTCAATTTTTCCTTTTCTATAACCAATATTTGGTTCTTTTGTTAATTCTGTTTCGGCTCTAAAATTTATTGCCTGTAAAACAGCTTGAGTTCGCCACTTGATGACTTAAAACCAGAAACTCTACCATGTCTTTTTCCACTGGACAAGTGGAATATATCGATGGATTTGTATGCTTATTTCTCCTTCTTGAACAAGAGTTTCGAAATGTCTGTATTAACAGTCCTGTTGCACTATCGAACCTATATTATTTTCCATAACTCTTAACTGCAAAAAACTTGGAGGAAAAAGGAGCAAGATTTCTTTATTAAGGCTAGAGGCTATCAATGAAGCATGCACTTACTGAACTGATGCAAAGTTTTCTAATTTCTCATCTTTTGTTTCTCTTGTCACCCGGAAATTGTAGACGCGCCCTCATGCAACTGTCGAGGTAGAAATATCGGAAGATATGCAGCTGGTGCATTTTGACTTCAATAGGTAAGAACAGCCTAGCACATCCATTATGGTAAAACCGTACAATGCTAAAGAGAGAGAAAGAACGGCTCCTCAGGGGATAGCGGTAGTTACTAGTTAGATTTATTCGTCACCTTTTCTTTTCATCTTGTTGGTGTTCTATATACAGCACTCCATTCGAGCTCCACGATGACAACTATGTTTTAAAGGCAATGAAATTCTGCGAGAGACCAGGGAGTGATGAAATGGCACACAAATTTTCTGCAGATGGTGAAGGCTCTAGCATGTCCGCGATGTACCAACAACAGATTGTTCCACCCCCAATGACAAACACGCCGGGCAGACCTCCTACATCACCACCTCTCCCTGGAATTCTAAAAGCACGTGTCAAGCATGAACATTGATAGTCGAGTTCCATGCACAAACAATCCAATTTGTACATTGTGTAAAGTCATATGCCGGAAGGTTCCCCTGTAAGATGATCCTCACCTGACAATATTTTACCACCACGATAAGCCGGGATTACTCCGATTTCTCAAAGGGTTTTTGTAGGGTGTCGGTACCAGCAAGCCCTTCAGCTCTTTTACATCTCTTGTAATTGTTTATGCCCTATATTGCCTTGTTATTTTGACCTCACTGTAGTAGAAAATTACCTTATTTGTATTAGAATACAGAATCATAGAATGAACTTAGGTTCCGTTTGTTTATATGCAAAAGGTTTTACGAAAATTATTTTCGGCATATTTTTGTGTTTGCTTTACAAGAAACAACTTGTTTAACGGAAAATGATTTACATAAATCAATTTAAATCAAGTTTATTATTATTATTATTATTATTATATTGATAATAAAATTTATTTTTATTTTTAAATAATATTTAAAATTATTAATATTAATATAAAATATTATATTTTTCAATATTATTAAACATATATATTTAATTATTTATATTTAGTCTTTACTAGATTATTTAATATTTTAATTTTATTTTAATAATAAATTTTAAAAATAATATTTTTCACATATTATTGAAAATATTCAATATTAATATTTTAATAATAAATATTTATAACAATTATAAATATATTAATAATAAATGTTTGTAGTATAAAAGTTAAAATATATCTATGTATAATTCACAAATTTGTAATTTAATCTCTGTATTTTTATTTTCAAGAATTTAGTCTCTTTATTTTTCAGATTTGAAAATCAAATCTAATTGTTGACATTGTTAAATTTTTTTATCAATTTTGTTGATGTCACATTTTTAAATAAAAAATACTCACTTGGTAGTATATAACTAAAAAATGATATTGTAATGAACTTGAATTTAACAAAACATTTTTAATATATGTAAAAACAATATAAAATATAGATTTATAGATATAAAATAAACTCAATTAAATAATAAAAAGACAATAAAACTCAAATGTATGTTTGTTTCATTGAAAACAATTTTTATGAAATATTTTCAAAAAATCTGTCAAACAACAGAAAATATTTTATACAGATACATTCAAACATCAAAATATATTAATTTTTTGAAAAATCATTTTCCGAAAAGTGAAATAAACTTAACCTTATATTATAATGGCACAAAGACAATCTCTACTTCCATAATACTTACTGTCACACACATTGAAACATTCTGTTAGCATAATTACTTTTTTAAAGTTAATGGGTTTTTTTTCTTCGTGTTCTTTGATTGAATTGCTTTCGATTCAGTTAAAAGAAAATCAAAAGAAAAGTTTTTGAAAATAATAGAATTTATTATAAGGGTGTTTTAATCTTTAGATTTTATATAGTTTAATTACATATATTAAATAATTTTAAAATGATAGTGATTAAGTTTGGAGTTTAAAGATTTAGATAAATTATCCTTTAATTATTTAACTATTCGAAAGTTTTTATTTGAATCATTAGTGAAGAATGTTGTTTGAGTTTTGATCCACAAATTTGTGATGTTCAAAGTTATTTCATAAAAAAAAATTAAACTATAAAAAAGGAGAAGTAAGAGAACTTTCGATTGGCATAAGCGGTGTAAACAAAAAGGACTGTATAGCAATGATTTCAACAATCCAATTATTTAAATAAAATTTTTTGAACAATTCAGTGACTATTCTGTAACTCTTTGAGCTTGAGTGAAAAAAATGTAAACTTATTAATAGTTTAGTGATTTCCACTGCCCAAAATAAGAGGATGTGACGCCGAAACGACATCGTTCATTAATCAACCAAGTCAAATAAAATTCAAAGACAAGCACCGCCTCGCGGCCCTCGCTCCTCTTTTATCCTCCTTGTTCGATTAGGGTTTTTCCAAGGAGTCCTACTGCAAAACCCTAAGTTCCCAAATCCCAATCGAAAGGAAACAATGGGAGGAAAATGTCCAAGCAGGAAAGTAAAGAAGCGAAGATTTTCCCACAAAACAGCTCGCCGTGACAAATTCCTCCTCAAAGATATCCTTTTTTTTTAAAAAAAATTCAGTTTCATTGAATTAAATTTTTATTATTTTATGATCAAAATTTTTCCACTTAAATCTATTTTCTTTTCCTTGACGATGAGTTTTCTCGATTCACGTGACGACCTCGTTTATGATGAGCTGCAAAAGAGTGATTCCGAGAAGAAGCCGTTACCTCGCGATGAGGATTTGCCTGGAATGGGACAATATTACTGCTTACACTGCGAGTAAGTATATACTTGTTTATGAATTTAATTTTTATTAATTCGATTAAGGTATTGTTTTTGTTACTACGAAAATGAAAAAAAAAAATTGAAGTTGTAATATGGTACAATTCGTTTTGTTAATTTAAACATATATTGTTATTTTCTATTAATTTCAGCCGATATTTTGCGAATTCGACTGTGAGGGATGAACATTTCAAGACGAAACGTCACAAGAGACGGTGAGCAATTCTGGGTTATTTACATTATGACTTGGCATGCGTATGCTACTTATGTTCTAATTCTAAACGAAGTCAACTTTGAGATTTCGTGCCGAGTTACATACTTAACGGAATTAGCATAAGTGACTTACATGATACTAATGCTTGCAGTTAGCACTTAGCTTATTTTTCATAGATGAAAGAATGTTTTGTTTGATATAATCTGTGTTTGGTGCAGTTTGAAGCAAATGTCGGGTCCTGCACCACATACTCAACTCGATGCTGAGTTGGCTGCTGGGATGGGTATGCCGGATAATGGACCAACATTAATGTCAATGTGAGCCACTTTATGTTTTGGCTCCCATCCATGGTGGCTGGTGCCATGAGAGGTCTTCCATTCCATGACGACCGGTTGCGTTACTGCTTTTAGATCAATTTTGCTTCCGTATACTAATGCTTGTCTGCGTAATTGGTTTAGTTCCTTTGTTTTTCTTTTGTGTTATTATATCTTAAAAGTCTGCGGTTGGGGTCGATGTGGTGGATCATATGATGAAGATGATGATAGGTCACTTATTGGTCTCCATCTGTCTTATTGACTATTATTAGTTTCTTCCTTATTTGGTTAATGATGCCAGTTTGTAAAATATCCAATTAAAACTGCTTGATATTTGCAGTATTTCTTACTCTTCTATGTGGTTACCATTTCTTTGTTGCTTGAAGAATGCTTATGGACCTTAAATGGAAGGATATAATAGAAAGTGTAGCTCATTAGGATTTAAGCAAGTTTAGAAGTTCTTATACTGCATTTGTTCTTTCTTCATTGTGCATACTGTAGTCTTAGACAGTAAAGCTGTAATAGGGAAGAGGGTAGAAATGAATTATGATGCATTTCCAAGTTAGAAAATGCCACAACATGCTCCTTTTCTTTCCTTTTAGAAGATAGGGTTAATGCAAATTTTGGCCCTTGAACTTAGCAACTATGTCTACTTTAATACTTGAACTTGGCAATTAGGTTCACTTTATCTTTGCACTTTATCTTTGAACTTGAAAAATTGTAAAAGTTCAATGATGTGGCACTTTGAGATTATGTCACATTATTAAGTCCTTTTTTTCAAGTGATGATATAGTATAATCTTAGAGTGTCATGTCATCGAACTTTTTATATTTTTTCAAGTTCAAGGACCAAAATGAACTTTGTTGCTAAGTTTAGGTGCAAAAATAGACTTAAGGTCAGTTTACCGATGAGGTTGTGAAAAGTGCTGTGAAAAAGTACCTTTGAAAATTTTGATAGTGATTACTATTACTGTCCATAAGTGATTTTGAAGAGATAAAATATTTATTTTAAACATGATGTTATAAAGTAAAAGATTTAATGTGTGGATAACACAGTACTTTTATTGAAAAACATTTTTTCAGAAGTTAAAATTTTTTACTTGGCTTAAAATCCCGATTTAAAGTCAGAGTTTCATTTAAAAAAATGCTTTTTTATTACTTCTTTCTTTATTTAAAATCATGATTTGGTTGAAAAGTGCTCTTCAATCTAAACACATTCTAGTTGCCAAGTTAATGAGGATATTTTTGTGGGAGGGTTAAGAATCTTGGCACGGATGCAGCTTGTCATCTTTAACCCATGGGATAAATGCCCTAATTGCCATGAATCCATTCATTCAAAGCTTGCATTATGCTGGATTAAAGTAGCAAATGTGTCATTCCTCTTAAGGTCCTCAACCACAATCCCCCTTGAATTATATCCATGTGATCAAACTTGTGAAAGTGATTGAATTCCATACAAGGTGTGACAGCTAAGTCAATGTCTGTTCTGCTTTTAGACAACCATTGGCTTGAGACTTGACTTCCCCTAAAACCAATCCATTTCAATCAATCTCAAAGGAACTTCATTTGTCATTACCATTTCTTTAAAAAAGATCCATGAAGATAATGAACATATATCATATACTATATCCAAACATTAAATCCAAAAGTAAACACCCAAAAAATACCTTGAAGGGTATATAGGATATGCCCCCTGTTTTCCCAACTGTTTTCTTCATTAACCTTCTCTTTCATTGACTTCCTTTTGTTTTGATGAGCTTGAACCTGAAGTCATTTCAAAAACTTGGCTATTTGTGAACCTTTGTAATTGTATCATCCGTGCATAACATCCATCAGGATAGTTTTTGAGTAAATGTGAATGGGATCCTTGCTCTGCAACTTTCCCATCATCAATTACTGCAATGACATGAGCATTTCTGATTGTTGATAACCGATGAGCCACCACAATCGTAGTTTTACCCGAGCAACCATGGTGTAGAGCCTCTTGGACTGATCTCTCAGATTCAGCATCGAGGGCACTGGTTGCTTCATCGAGCAGCATAAGTTCTGCTTTCCTCACGAGAGCCCTTGCGATGGCGATTCTCTGTTTTTGGCCTCCTGAAAGTTGAACCCCTCTCTCCCCGACAAATGTTTTGTAACCATCGGGCATTGAGGATATGAACTTGTGGGCATTGGCTAGCGTAGCTGCCTCAATGATCTCGGCCTCGGTTGCAGATTCATGTCCGTAGGCGATGTTTTCGTAAATAGTGGTAGCAAAGAGGCAAGGTTCTTGTGGAACGATTGAAATGTGTTTTCTCAGCGATTTGAGGTTGTATTTCCTTATGTCTTTTCCATCTATCATAACACGTCCGGATGAGGGCTCATAGAATCTTTGAATAAGTGCAATAATTGAGCTTTTACCACATCCACTTGGACCAACGAGGGCAAGGGTTTTTCCGGCTCGAGCGCGGAGATTAAGGTCCCGGAAAATTGGGATGTCAGGACGTGAAGGGTAAGAGAAGTCTACATGCTTTAGTTCAACTTCTCCACGAAGTCTGTCTGGAACTTGTGTGGCATCAGGGTCATCAGGCTCAATCTCAGTTTTACGATCAAGAAGTTCAAAGACTGATTGCATGGCTCGACCTCCTTTGATGAAGTCTGGAGCCAAGGTCAATGTTTCGGCTGCTCCATTGGCAGAGACCATAAGAACCATAAAGACTCGGATTGTTTTGGAAAAATCAGAGATCCCATGCTTCACAAGCCATGAAGCATACCAAAGACCGAGTGCATAAGAAGCATATAGTGCAAACTGAGCTACCCCGAACCCGCTTCCTGCAATTTGTCCTTTCCAAAAGCAACGTTTCAATGGAGTTTGAAGGTTTGAGGAGAAAAGGCGAACGATTTTGTTCTCGGAATTGAATGCAGCAACAGTTCTTACATTGGCAATGGCCTCTCCAGCTAGTTGAGTGGCCTTGGCATGTGCAGCTTCTAAATCTCCTGAGAAACCTTTCATAAACATTTTCTGTCGAAAATTCCAAGAAATACAGTCGGTTGTGAGGTAATTGATCAGTTTTTAATCAGTTTTTAGTTGGATTTAGAAACAAACCTGCAAAACGGTGGCTGCTACAACCACAGGGAAGACTGCAATGAGGACAAGGGCAAGGCGCCACTGCAAAACAAAACCAGCAGTGCAAGCCACAAGCATGAGTGCCGTGTTCTGCACGATAACTGAAATCCGGTCTCCGATAGCTGATCGTACATTGTTTGCATCAAGAGCTAACCTTGCAGCAATCCTAGCACTCTCGTTTTCCTCCTGATCGAACCATGCCATTTCATTTTTCAGCACTGCAGTCAGCATCTTCTCTCGCACTCGTTTCGTGAGATTTTCTCCCACAATATCCCAAAAAGAATGCTGCAGCGTGTTGAAGAGAAGTGCAGCCGATGAAAGTCCAATTAACAGATAGCAGTATTTCCCGATTTCTCGAATCATGTAAGCATGGTCTGGGTTGTAGTAGACACTGAGAACAGCACTCAGCACGTAAGCAAAGAACGCGCTAAGGGAGCCGCAAACAATGGATCCTATAGAACCAACTAAAGCATAAATCCATTCGGGTGAATTCATTTTCACAAGACGCCAGAAGGAACCCGCTTGCTCCTTGAAATCAAGCTTTTCCATTCGGTAATTAGGGTGGTATCCCTCAAGGGAAAGGCTAAAATCCGAAGTAGAAAAGTCAGACAGCCTGCGTGAATATGGTGAGCGGCCATATGATGAATTCCGGGCAATGATTGGTGAGCTTACCGAGTTCCGAGCACTAGATGGCCTGCAGAAGAATCATAACAACCAATAACATTCTAAAACACGTAAGACTGCATTAACATATGAGACTGGAAGCTACCTTGCACTACTTTTTCTAGCATTATTAAGGGCAGTTTCGTGTGCTGCCTCTTGCATCCGAATGAGTTTAGCATAGGCACCGTTTTCTCCTTTGGCCATAAGTTCATCATGCGTACCGATTTCCGAAACACTTCCCTCCTGGAGTACAGCTACAAGATCAGCCTTCCGAATAGTGGAAAGCCGATGAGCAATTACGAGAGTAGTCCTCCCAATCATAAATCGATCAAGGGCCTCTTGCACCAGCTTTTCGGACTCAGAGTCTAGTGCACTAGTAGCTTCATCCAATAACAGGATTGCCGGATTCTTCAACATTGCCCTTGCTATAGCTATTCTTTGCTTCTGTCCACCTGAGAGTTGAAGTCCTCTCTCCCCAACCTGCCATTATCCAAATATTAGGTGAAACGGAAAGCAATTATTAAAACGACATCAAATGAAACAAACCTGAGTGTCGAAACCATCAGGTAGCTTCACAATGAATGAATGAGCATTAGCCACCCTCGCAGCTTCTTCAATCTCGATATCGTTTGCATCAGGCCTCCCTAAAAGGATGTTTTCTTTAATGGAGGTAGCAAAAAGTGCAGGCTCTTGGCTTACAAGTCCTATTTGTGACCTTAACCATCTTAGCTTTAATGTCTTTATGTCATGTCCATCTAGCATCACTTCCCCTGAAAAAGCACATCATATTAACCGACACTTTAAAAACACGATCGCACTCTCATTTTAATCTCATAGTTTACCTGAAGTAGGATCGTAAAATCTCTCAATAAGTGACACCACGGTGCTTTTCCCCGAACCGCTACTTCCGACCAAAGCTATGGTTTTTCCAGAAGGAACACACAAGGAAACATTGTTAAGAATCTTTACATCGGGTCTTGAAGGGTATGCAAAATCCACATTTTTCAACTCGACTATACCGGTAACCGATTCCAACTCCAAACCCGACTCGCTATCTCTATCGATACCGGGTTTATGATCGATAATACGGAAAATTTTCGCTGCTGCCACTTTAGCCTTTGCAAATGCAGACATGCTTGGTGCAGACTGTCCCAAACCCCTATCAATTCAAAGTTTTGATCTTTGACTTAAAACACAGTTACAAACATGAAAAACAGTGGTAAAAGTACTAAGGAGGACCTTATACTAGGAGAAGGATTGCATTTTGCTCCCTCTACTAAAAAAATGGGCAAATTAATCATTGTGCATTTGATCAAAGAGCACACTGGTCGTCTATTAAAAATTTCATCCATTTCTACCATTAAAATTTGATCCATATATATCAGAATGAGATAAGCCACACCAGTTTTTAACAGTAGAAATGGTTGAAATTTTTAATAGAAAAGTTCGGTTTGCTCTTTAATCTAATGTACAAGGATTAATTTGCTCATTTTTTTTGGTAAATGGAGTAAAATTTAATCTGACTCTTGGTACAAAGACTTCCATGATACTTTTACCGAGAAACAGTGTACTTACAATCCACCAATCATAACTGCAAACATGGTGGCAATGGCAAGTCCTCCATTAGTGTAATGATGTCTAACCAGATAACCTCCATACCAAAGAAGCAAAGCATAAGAACAGAATACAACAAAGTAGGTTGCCCCTAACCCCATTCCCTTTGCAAATCCAGTTTTATAACCTATCTTTTGTGCTACTTTCAATGCTGATGAGTAAGCTTGTAATGCTTTCGATTCACCGACAAAAGCCGAAACAACCCGGATTTGAACTATTGTCTGCAACTTAAGTCACGTTAGCAAATACCCATATAGTAGGAGTCAAATTGTATTTTGCTTCATATACTTAAAAAATGGGCAAATTAATTTTTGTTAGATAAAAGAACGAACAAAATTTCATCCATTTTTACAGTTAAAAACTGGCGTAATTGACTGTGTTTTTAATAGATGGGGCAAAATGCAATCTGACTTTTAATACAGGGACCTTCAAAAAAAAGTTATCTTTCTTACCTGTTCCACAATGTTCCCACCTTGTGATAAAGCATCTTGTGTTTTTGCAGAGAGCTTAGCTAATGTTATAGTATGTATTGCTCCAATTACAGCAATCAATGGAACAACTCCAAGTGTAACCAAAGCTAATTGCCATACTGCTGTGAAACCCACCACAAAACCAGACACAAATGTTGCCATGTAATGAATGAAATTACCCAACTGCAACCAAAAACCAAACAAAAACAGTTCAATTTGATCCCCCATGGGCTCCAAAAAAGATCAAAACTTTATGAATATACCTTCTCACTAATAGCATCTTGAACCATTACAGCATCAGTATTGATAGCAAAAACAACGTCAGATGTTCTAACTTCAGTATCAAAATATTGAATGTCTTGATTCAAAGCTGCTTCTAAATACTTAATTCTCATCTTTGTTGTTTGTCTTTCACCAGTCCACATCCAACATGAAATTTCTACAACAACAAAAAGAAGTTTCAATCTTTTTGTTTTCAACAATTAATCCCCAAGGACCAAAATGAAAAGAAAGTTTCAATGTTTTTTACTAACCTGCCCATGAAGATGCCCAAATTGCAGCACCCACCACAAGGAAATAAAATGCATACTAACAGGAACAAAAAGTTTAATGAGAATACATGGACTTAAACCAAAAAAAATGAAGACTTTGGGGGGTTAAAGGTGAAACCTTCAGAACTTCTTGCATCATCTTGTCCATATTATTAGCATTAGAACCAAAGGAATTAACAAGATCAGCAAAGAAACGAAGGAAAATAGGTAAAGAACAGCCATGAACAAGAGCTCCAAATGAACCAATTCCCATTAATACATAATCTAACCCATCTGCAAATCTAAATAATTCATTGAACCCAATTGAAGGCACTTCTTTTTGTAGCTTCTCTTCATTTCCACGATTGTTGTCACTTTCAAGCTTTGAACAAGATGATGATGAAGAAGCTTCTTCTGTTTGAACTTTGGGGTTTAAAGAAGGATCAGAAACAAGTTCAAGGCCTTGCATTTCAGACCATTTCCATTGTTCTATCCTCTTTATCTCTTCTGAATCTTTTGACATTTGTAAAAAAAGAAAAAAAAAAATCCTTTTTTATGAACAAAATTGAAAATACATGAAAAAACACACACTCTTCTTCAATATCTATATATATTACTCATTGTTTCTCTTTTAATCCTATGTTTTCAATGGATGCTGGCGTTTGGGGTTTGGGTTTATTTTTGGGTTGGCTTGAAGTGTAAAAAACATGGATTGTGACAGATGAGGCATTTTTTTTTTTCACCCGACAAAACCATGCTGCATGAATAATTAGAGATGGGGTGTTTTTGACTAAGAACAATTGGTTATTACTGTTGAAATACACATGAAACGTCAGTGTTTTCTCATTAGTTACTACAGCCACTAGAACTACCAAACATCAATCTTGCTTCTGTTTATGTTCTAATGAATAAAGGGTAAATTATCAAATAGTCATTTTTGTTTGACTCAAATTACATTTTAGTCTCTTATGTTTGAAAGATTACGTTTTAGTTACTTATGTTATCGTTTTGTTATAAAATGATCGTTTTGTCATTAAGATCTGTTATCTCTTAAATGACAGTTCAACATAACAGTGAAAATTGATTTTAAATGTCAAAAGGAATATCAAACTGGGATGAGATTTTTTTATGAAAATAAAATATCATTTTGGATGTTCAGCATGAATGATTTGGGTTTTAAAGTAAATTTTGCATTCTATTTTCATGAAAATTTTAACTTTTCTCATCCAACTGGACATTCATATTGGCATTTTAAACCCATTTTCACTATTACGTCAAATTACCATTTAGTAGGTAATATATTTTAACAACAAAATAATTATTTTGTAATAAAATAATAATGTAAATGATCAAAATATAATATTTTAAATATAAATAATTAAAGTATAATATGGATCAAACAAAAAGTGATTATTTTAATAATATAACGGATGAATAAATTATGTATGTGAACAGTTTTATTTTTTCCCATATTTCTAATCCTTTTTTCTTTGGCTTGTTGGTCAAGTTTTTGGTAAGTTTTCCAAAGGCAAGTTTGTACCTTTTTCCTTGTACTGCGGTTGGCTGTTAGTCTTCCTTTATTTCCGCCATCTTTTTTTTTTTTCCAACCCTTGGAGGTGGATTTGAGCTGAGATGGAAAAGTAAGGGTGTTAAACACGGGATAAACGATTGATTAATCGAATTAAATTCATATTAATTGAGTTAATCGATTTTTTTTAATTTTTTAACCGTTAATCGAATTGAATTTTTTTAAAAAAAATTTAAACTAATCAAAATATTTCGATTAAAATACATACTCTAAAAAACATTGAAATTAAATTGAGTTTTGTTTAAATCTAAAACTGAATCGAATACGATCAAAATTTTAAACAAAAAATTACCACTCAACCTAATAAACACTAATGATTAAATATTGAAAGAATAGACATCAAATTAGCACTATTTTACGTTGATACATTACATCTATAAATAATTATATTAATTCAATATGAAAATATACGTATTCATTTCTTTAAATATGTACAGTTGAATCATAATTTAAATTTTAAATTTATAATTACATAAAATCAAAATTTATGTATGGAGTTACATATTAAATCAAAATTAATATATAAATTCGATATTTATCCCAATATAATATAAATGGTAGTATTGATTAAGTGCAATCATTCTATATGTATCCACTAATTAAAGGAATAAAGGAGTAATCTTGAGGCTTAACCTTTGTCTTTTATATAAAAGGAAAAAAAAGGGGAGCTTTAAAAAAATACTTTTTTTTAGGGATACTTGTAAGTTTAACACTTGTAAAAAGCATCAATAAATATATTTAAGTTTATTTATGGTTTATAAATCTTTTATTTAACAACAAAACAAAAAGATTATTTGAAAGGATTACCTTTAAACTTTCTTTTTAATTTAATAATTGGATTTTAGTCGATCAAGTCTTAGCTCGATTGATATGGAGTTTGTTATTAATGAAAGAAAATGTGGGTTTGAATGCGCTGATCAGAACTTATAATGAGATTATTAAAAAAATTATTTTTTTAAACTGAGGATTTTTTTCTCCAATTTTTTTAAATAAACATAAAAAATGCATTAACTTAAGAAACAGGAGATCCCCTTGGAAGTTCTTTAATAATCATGAAGTCATCCTCTCTATCAAAAGTCATTTTAACCATGTAATCAACATTATTGTTACTCTCTCTAGAAAGAGAAAAATACTGTAAAAGTCAATTTTCAACCTTCATCAACGGTTGATGAATCCATCTAATCAATGCAGAGTTCGAGGATATCATGGAAAAGTCTTGAATAACCTTTGCAACTTCTATACTATCAATCTAAATCAAAACTCTCTCAAAATTCTTACTCAACATAATATTCAGATCAAGAAAATGAAGCGAATGAAACAATAATCCATTTTAGAAATTAAACCCTTCATTTTCCATCTGAATTTAATTTAGTCCAATTTTTTTATATTCACAACAACAGTTGCTTTCAGCTGCCAACATCAACTGTATTTATTACTTCACATTATGTCACAGTTACTTTAATCACGCCTTTGGGTTTTTATTTATTTCAGTTTTTTTAATTATTTTATTTATTTTTTCTGATGCCGTAAATTACAATGTTGTTGTGCCCTTTGCAGAAACCTGACACTGAACAAAATGCCCTTTTCCTTCTATTTTATTACCTTTTATTTATTTATTTAAAGATATTGAGGAAATAATCATTTGATAAAAAATACAAATACAATAATTGATATATACGGATTAGCAAAGGTGTTTATTGGTCAAGTTGAACTGGTTTTAAATTGATATTAACATGTTTTATATTTGTTTAAATTAGGTCTAGTCCGGTCTAAAATATAAATTTAAAATTTTATTCAAATCCGTAATACGTTCAAATTATTTTTAAAAAATATTTATTTTATTTTAATATTATAGACTTAAAAATGGATCGGATTGGTTCGGGTTTGGGCTTTGAATGTTCTAGCCCGAGTTCGACTAATATTTTAAACTAGTTTAATTTTTTTGCTTAGATCTATTTTTCGAGCGTAATATTTTTATCCAAATCTTCTCAAATTTCGAACGAACTTTTGAACCTGAACGAATAACTTTACCTATAAACAAATCTACGAATCAATATATTTATCGATTTGATCTAATTTAAATAACGTTAATTTTATTATTGAATCTGAATAATCATACAAATTAAATTGAACAATTAGTGAATAGACAAAAATGTTAAAAAAAAAGTTATATATTTCCTTTAATTTTTAATAATTTTATTTTTTATAAAAACTTTTTCAATTATTAATAATTTTATACTAAAAAATTTTAAAAATTTTCAGATAGGATATGTTTTTCAAATCATGGTCCCCAACCAACCAACCAACCATTGAAAAATGAAGCAGATGATAGGACACTCAGCTTTTGGGTAACTCCCTGCAAAAGCTGCAAAATTTTAAGTCAAATTTTATGGGACTTGGGCACTTGGCCTTGCATTCAAAACCACTATCTTGACTAGTGAAGATTCGTTATATTTTCGTAATATTATTGAATTATTTTAAAAAAATTATTTAAGTTATTGGATTATTAAATTTAAATTAATTAACGAGTTTCAAGTGATGTTTTGATAAATAATACAGTGGATTAGTACTCATTGATGAGTAGAAGAATATATATTAAGTTCAAAATGATTTGACAATCAGTGTCAAATATTAAAAAAGAAAATTATTTAAATTTCGATTCATAAATCCATAACATTCAAAACTATTTTATAAAAAAACTGAATTGTAAAAAAAAATGGGAAGAAGAACTTTTGATTAATGCTGACGATACAAATTGAAAAAAAATCATTAACTTAAAGGAAAGCTTTTAAATAATTCAAACAGAAAATACGGTGCAAAATGAATTGTTTTAGAAAATTATATATTTTTATAGAAAGATATGAATTAATTCATGATGATTTTTTAATCTTATGTAATTGAGAAATTTTATAGTTGATGTATTAAATAATCATTTAAAAAATTAATACGATTATCATAAAATGATAAATATATTAATATTTATATAACATAAATTATTTATATATAAAATAATACAACATAAATAAATGGGCAAATGCCATAAAAACCACGAATAATTTAAATATGAAAAAAACTACCTAAATTGGATAATTATTAAATTAATAAAAATAATTTATAAATCTAAAACGTAGATCCAATAATGAAAATTGTACAAAATTTAATCACAATTATTATGAACTCAATTTTCAATCGATTTGCTAAGATCCATTACTTTTCTAATTAGTCTCAAATTATGATTCAATTTCCCTTTTTCTATGCCTAAAAGTCGAAGTTTTTCGAAACTCAATTTTACCATTAACTTAAGGTCTCATTAACGATTTTATTTTTTTTCAAAAATTTGAAACGCGATAATCTACATTATATATTTAAAACTCTAATTAAGCTGATATTACGAATTAATTTAGCATAAACTTAATTGGAAAATGACTAAAATCCCATTTTATTTATAAACTATTTGATATTATTACAAGGTATATTCTTATATAAAACATATAAAATGCTTATACATGATGGGACTATGCTCTTTAAAGCTTCGTATTTTTTTTACATAAATTTTTTTTATAAATATATCTTTTATATAATTTCTTTTCATCTACGTCGTGAATGCGCTGTAATCTAATATTTTATACAAAAAATAATTTAATAAAATTTTGTATAAACTACATTCAAGATCATTGAACTATTAATAAATTTACGTTTTGATCACTTAATTTAAAAAAAAATTACAAAATGATCGTTAAATTATTTGAAAGTTTTCATTTAAATCGTGGGTTGTTAAAATCGTTGTTATAGCCTTCTTTATTCTCACCTCCAACACCAATTAAAAGAGTAAATTTCTCCTCCTCTTCTGCAGTTTACTTTTTCTATGACACAAATTTAAATGTCACGAATTTACAAATCAAAATCTAGACAACTTTATTCTTCGACACCGACCATCAGATCATTTGAATCTAATATATGTTCTTCTACCCATCGATGAGTACTATTTCACTATATCAATAGTCGAATTGTCGCTCGAAGCTCACCGATAAGACTTTAAGAAAAAAAGACTTAACAGTCAAGTGTCTTAAATAAATATATTCAAACAATATAATGATTATTTTTTAATTTTTTAAAGTTGATTAATCAAAATATAAACATACAAATAATATAATGACCTTCGCACAATTTATCCTTAATTTTATATCAATAATTAGAATTTTCAATTTTTTTTTAATAGGTTGAAGTGGGGAATTCGAGTTGTAGGTGCAATTGGGAAAAGTCATGGTTTTATTTAAAGCGAGTATCCTTAACGGTAGCTAACCAATTAAATCAATTTTCTTTTGAAATAACCAATTAATTAATTAATTGATTAATAATATAATTAAAAAATCTACGTAGAATCCCGTGTGTTAGCTTGATGATTAGAATATTCATCGTCTCAGATGTGGTTTGAATTTGAGTCGCGTTAATCGCATTGCTGTTAACGCTTTTCTCTTCTCTCGTAATTCACAAAGAAAAAAAATCAACATATTCTATTCACTTAAAATATGCTATATTTCCATGTGATTTTCATAACTTGAAATTTAGCCTATATATTTTTTATTATTAAAAATTGAGTTGTTATATTTTCTAGATTTTGAAATTTATGTCTAGTTGTTAATATAGTTTGTTGAGGAAGCCTACTCATTTAGGAGAAATCTTCAAAGTGTTGTTTGTCGAGCAATTGATTGATCCCTCAACAATCGAAGATATTATCCCTCGGTAAAAGTTGTCTTCCATACTCTATCAAGAGCCAACGTGCAATAAATGGTTGCCTGGTAGGTTTGGTTCACAAAGCCAGGTGCGCCTTGATTGGTGGACTTACAAAGCTCAAGGGAGAGGTGTCAATAATGTGTGTGAGAATAATGATGAAGTTACCCGAGCAAGGGAGGACTCTAATGGGGTCTTGAACTACCAACATGAGGCACTTAAGCAACAAACTTGCAAGTATGGTACCACCAATTGACTACCCGATGAACAACATTTCTAAGTCTTCTCCGAAGGAGTTAGTGTCATTAACACGATTAAATTTTTTTTTTTAAATTTGTTGATATAACATTTTAAAATAAAAAAAACATACACTTGGTAGCCATGTAATTAAAAAAAATTGATTTTATAATGAACTTGAATTTAAAGAACGAATTTTTATAATTCTAACAATTGGACTAATATTTTTAAATTGAAAAAAATAGAAGAATTAAATTTCTTGAAATAAAAATAAAAGACTAAATTTCAAATATACGAAGAATACAGGGACTTAGTGTAAAATTTAACCTTTCAATAAATACCCCTTAACTAAAAGACAGTTTAATTTTCGGTGAAGTTAGTTAAACAGTAGATAATTAAGAAAATGTAAAATCATTAACATCACACTTAACTTTTTAGGCATGTAATTAAGTCAGGTTGGGGAATTGAGGAACAAAATTATTTGGAGATTAAAGTAGGTTTTTTTTAATCATTGTATATTCTATGTTGGTTTTATGGTTTATGGAGATTAATCATTTTGAGATTGTGATTGTCTTTTTTAACAATATCGTTTTCAAGTTTCAAACCGAGCACTTTCATTGAGAGTGTAATATGCATTAACATTTCACCCAATATTTATTGGTAAAGTACATATTTTTTTTAGTCACAACAGTTCCAAAAGAATCAATAAATAACTAATTGAACTCAAAGTAACTTATTAACCAAAATAAATCCGAGATAGAATCCACACATTTACATAGGGCAAGGCTCGGACCAAAGATCTTAAAGTTTTTAGGGACGATGAAAGTAGAAATATTTTCTAGGGAGATTAGGGTTGAATTATAAATTTTTGGTCCTTCAAAATTCGAGTTTAATTGTTAATTTTGTTAAATTTAACTTTGGCCTCCAAGAATTTAACCTCTCTATATTTCATATTTCAAAATTTCAGATAAAATTATTAATTGTTATTTTTTTTGTTAAATTTGTTGGTATGACATTTTGAAATAAAAAAAAATACATCAGATAGCAGGGGCGGAGCTAAGGGACCTAGCAAGGGCTCGACCTTCTCTAAAATGAGAAAATTTTCTTTTAGCCTATAATAAAATTTTAAATTAGTAATGGTAAAATTGCATTTTGTCCTCCAAATAATAAAAAATTAATTTAATCTTTTAAAAATTATAAAGATATAGGTTATTAAAATAGTGGAATTACATTTTTACGATATATACAATTTGATTCCACTCTCCTTAAAAAGATTTTCTGGCTTCGCCCCTGTTTGATAGTAATGTGACTAAAAAAAAGACATTGTAATGAACTTGAATTTTGACAAAAATAATTTAAAAAAGTGTTAACAGTTGGATATGAATTTTGAAATTTATGAAATTTAAAAAGTAAATAGATTAAATTCCTAAAAATAAAAATATAAAGACAAAGTGTGGGTTGGAATAGATGGTGTTGTGTGTTTAACTTACATTTTATCTTACGCTAAAGTATGTAATCTTACCATCACAGCTACTTTTACACTAACTAAAGACAAACACACTGTCCATCTAAATCTACCCTAAAATTCAAAATTATAAAGAATACAAAAACTTATAATATATTTTAACCATTTAACAATTTCAATATATTACAACTAATAAAGTTATTACTAAATTAATCACCTTAGTTATTAACCATTCAACTCCATAAGCAGTTGTTGTACGGACATGGTATGGTCATCTCTTTTGAGTGATGTGGGTCATGGAGAGATTGATTGCTAAAGCTAAGCTGTAAGTCACAATTGGTATTAAAAACATCCCTTTCTTCCACCCACCTAATGGGTTCTTTTTTAACATGCTAAATGAAAAAAAAAAATTCAAATTTTATTTTTTCAAGATAATATTATTTAATGATTGAATTAGAGATTAATTTTAATTAAAATTTTTAATATAATTTTTTTGTTATTTCGAGTGCGATTTAATACTTATTGAAGAATGAATAATTATATCTAAATGTTTAAAATATGCTATAAATCTCCATCCTCTTTAAAATTTTGAAAATTTATCTTTATCCAAATATATGTTGGATGAGCATTTGGAAACGTTAGTAGCCCTATAAAGCAAACCCAAAAAGTATGTTGCCTTAAGAAACAAGAGTTGACCCTTTGCATATGCTCAACATGTGTGGTATTCCCTACCATGAGATTTGGTGAAGGATCATGGTTCATGCATGGAGATTAGGTCATTTTCATCAATGGAACTAAAGCTTTCTTAGAATAAAATTGATGTTGATAATGCCAAAATAAAATATCTTGAACTTGAAGATTGATTCAATTGTTAATGCAATCATTTTAGGGTAGTATTTTTTTGGGTTAGTAATATTTTTTATTTTTTAAATTTGTGGAGAGTCTGGGTATTTGAGATTGTTTGAAGAAGTGATAAATTCGATAAAGTGAGAGTCTCTTGTTGGGACAGATCATGTGTAATGCACGATCACTTATCATGGAAATGTGAGCATTTATGTTTGTTAGAGTTTGGGCCTGTGCCCTCCAGTATATAGGGCACTTGTGAGGTCAAATTTTACCGCGTACTATCCGTCGCCTCTTCAAGCAGTTTTAGACTATTCATGAAGTCGGGATACAAAACCTACCCCTTAAGAGATATTCAACCCTCCTTTTCAAGACTTATTAACATAATTCATAAGTGGAAGAGTAGTTTTCCATTATGCAATTGATTAAGACATTAAAAATCTAACTTTAATAAAGATAAATGGACTCTAACATATGAGAAGTCCCAATCTAACAAAGAAGCATGTGAAAACTATTGTTTGAGGCAACCAAAGTCTAAAAGCATTGTTCCTAGCTATGAAGTTAGCTATACAATAATGTTTGATTTAATCCCAAATGGGACCAAACCCAAGACCCCAAAATGAAAATAATTTAAAAAGAAAAGTTGAAAAGATTTGTGGGTAACCTTTTGGATGAATCGGTACTGAGTGTAGAAAAAAGAAGTTTGTGGTGCATGTGCATATTGAATTATTGAGCTAAATAGCTTACCATCTTATGTCAAAATCAGCATATAGGGGGGTAACTATAAAGGAGAAATGTCTATCCAGAATTTGAATTTCATGAACTCTAATATCGTAACGAGGACTTGCATCGTTAGCAAAAGTCGAGATTTTAAAATTTTGATGCTCTAAGTTCAACTCCCATCTTAATTAAATCATGTATAGATTGTTGTCTCCAAAATTATTTTGTAATTCACGTGGTATTTACATATGATGAAACTCGAGCCTAACAATTTTGACGTCAAATTCTTAATAATTTAACATGTTGTGTTAAAATTAACTTATAAAAGAGATAATGTGTATAAAAAACTTGAATTTCATGAAATCTTAATATCGCAACGAGGAATTGTATCGTTGAAAAAGGTTGAGATCCTAAAATTTAATGCCCTAAGTTCAACTCCTATTTTACAAAAATCATGGAGGGGTTGTTATCTCCACAACTATTTTATAGTAGACATAGTATTTACATACGATGTTTGAGGGGTAAATACAGAAGAAATATGCAAAAAAAAACTTGAATTTCATGAAATCTTAATCTCGTAACGAGGAATTGAACTATTAGCAAAAGTTGAGATCTTGAAATTTTGATGTCTTGAGTTCAACTCTCATCTTATGTAACTCATGTATAGCATCTTATGTCAAAATCAATCTATAAGGGGAGGTAAATAAAAGAGAAATGTGCATCCAAAACTTGAATTTCATGAAACCTTAATCTCGTAACGAGAGCTTGTACCATTGACAAAGGTTGAGACCTTGAAACATTGATGTTTTAAGTTCAAATCTTATCTTACGTAAACTATGTATTGATTACTATTTTCAAAGCTGTTCTGCACAGATAGACTAGACTCAAGTCAAAGATATCAAAGTGTTCCCAGAACCTCAAACTAACCATTTTAGCAAGTCCTAATTGGAATACATACATATGAGGTGTAGCCAAAGGGTTTGGCAGAGGCTTTGACCCTAAATTGAATGGTTTAATTTGCATTTGAGTGCCTTCTAAATGTAAATAGTTCAATTTAATCCTTTTCTAGTTTTCCATATATATAATTGTTGATAAAGTTTGATGTAATGCAAACGTAAAAAAGAGGAAACAAAGGGCAAAATGTAAAAGAAAAAGAAGGAAAAAGGAAAAGCAAAGTGTGGGGAAAGTGAGTCAGTCCAAAGAAGCATTTGGAATTGTAGAAAAGAGCCAACAAGGCATGCACTTTCTTCTTTTTTGTATTTATGATGTTGTTGCTTTGGTGCTGCCTACTGTGTAATGCACTTTGACAACAATACAACATTGGCATAAAGATGAAATGTTTATATAAAATTCACTGTGATTCAACAATACTTTTGTTTTGGCACTTTGGGTTTCAAACTCCCTTTCCTGCAGCCTGCCATGTCCTTTCTACTTCCACCTGCAAATTTCTTCTGCTATTGCTGAGAGTTATGTGCTGATTGTGATTGGACCCCCACAGCAAAATTACATGAATATAACATATGTATATGGTAAAAGTAACATGGGTTTCTGTATTTTGTTTCCTGTAAACAAAAAATAGAAAATTAGTCTTTATGCGTTATATTAAAGAGAGCAAACTGATTTTTTCATTATACGTCAGAATGAGGTGCATGATGTAACTTTCTGGTCAACCACGCTAATTTTTAACAATAAAAATGGATGTTTTTTTTACTGAAATGACCAATTTGCTTTTTGATATCACATATAAGAACTAATTTTTTTCATTTTGTAAATAAAGGAGTAAAATGTAATATGAATTTTTATATAAAGGATCTTCATAATACATAACAACTTTTATCAGAGTGATGATTATATATCAGTGAGTCTTCTACAGATGTTTGTCTCATAGCAATGAGCATTTTGCCACTTTGTGTTTGATATATATGCCATTTGACTTTGAGGTAAAATATGATATATAAACCCTAAATCCAACAAAGAAATTTACTGACAGAAAACATACAACAATGCTTCCTTCAGGCCACCCTTAACATCATTTAATCATGTAATTAAGTTACTCTAATTATTGACTCTAAGTGTGGATTTGGATAAGAGGTGCGGTGTGGTGCGTTTAGCTTATTTTTTATCTCACGTTATAGTATGTTATACTATATAATATCATTGTCATCGTTATTTTTATACTAATCGCGGATAAACGCGTCATCCATCTAAACTCACCATGAGATAGATTTTATATATAAAATAAGTTTTAAATTCGAAATAATTTAAGAGAGAAATTAGATATAATATTTATATATAGTAATAAAAATCCCTGACCTTCAACCTTCCTAACATAATCAAGATGGTTATATTTTGGACTTAATTCACTTTGAGTGTTAGAGGTTCTTAGGGCCTTTTTCATGGATGAAATTGGCCTTTTAATTGGGTTGAAATGCTTTTGTTATGGATTGGGTTTATTTGTGAGATTGGAGTTCTTCATTTCTTTTTTGGTTGAAACATGAAGATCAATTTTTTTTGTAAAATTTGGGTTAAATTGTGGTGTAGTCTCTTTACTATATTTAATTTATGGATTTAGTCCTTGTACATTTGTTTTATGAAATGCCTAGAATTATCTATAATTCTTCCTCAACCATTAAATTAAGAGGATAAACATGCTTCTGTACGCTCAAACATTTTTAATATTGTCCTTGGCTTTAGTTGGTATGAAGGATGAAAAGGAGGTGAGAATGAAAATTTTGACTAAGGAATTTTCTTGCAACACAAAAAAAAGTAAATTATTATCACACACACCATTAGCAAGTAATTTTTATGATTCAATCCTAGATATGAAAATATTTAAGAATACATGTTTAGAAATACTTTTATCTTTAAAAACCCATTTGATTTTTTATGTAATAAAACAAAAAAAAAAATGAAAAGGTCAATGGATTTTTTTAAAAATAATACCTTTATTTTATGTTTCTTATGGGAGAAGAATTATATTCTATAAATATTCACTCTCTTTTATTTAGGATTCTTTTAGATGGACGGTTTGTTTACCTGAAGTTAATGTAAAACATCAGTTGTAGTGAAATTAAATATTTTAACGATACTGTACAGTGAAACAAAAAAAAAAACTAACCGCACCGCACAAAAAATAAACACAGACCCTTAATCAATATAATGATAAGATAATACCACAACCTCCTCGATTTCAAATGTTGCTGTTGTGATTCTCCTTAATCTTAACAACAACCTTTTTTTATCTTATCCATTATATTTGAATACTCCACCGTTAATTACAAACTCTATTGTATATAAATATGCTGCTCATGGGTTGAGATGAAATATGAAAAACACAAATCTCTTATAGTTTACTCAATTCTCTTCTTTACATATAATTGATAGAAATACCCAAAAGGCATCATTATCTTTTAGATCATATGATTTTGGAGCTCTTTGGACTGCCTTCCCCATGAGGATTCTCTTCCACTATGCAATTATATATATATATATATATAAACTAGTTGGGTTTATTTATGTATGCATGTATATAAGTATAAGCTAGTTGGGATTATTTATTATTGCTGTCTTTTTTTTTTTTTCCCTCTCCAACTGAATTTGAAATTTACTTTTCCATGTTCCATGCTACTTATTGTCAAAAGTCCAACATCTTAACAACTTTTTTAATATTTTAAAATTTTGTCTCATTCGAAAGTAGATTGTTAAAAAAATTATCTAAACAAAAGAGATTAAGGGTGAATTTAGATAGGCGATGCGTTTATTTGCGATTAGTGTAAAAATAGTGATGGCGATGAGAATATATATTATAGTAATACTGTAACGTGAAATAAAAAGTAAATTAAACACACAACACTATAACTCACCATCTATCTAAGTCCACCCTAACTTAAATAAGAGCTCGTGATTGCTGTCAAATCTTGAGGTGATTTACAAAAAGTGAATTCATATTACATCTCAGAGCTCTAGCACCAACTCTTCAAGACAAAGTACAACTACATTTAGTTCATGCTTATTACATTTAGTCCCTACCTCTACTTGGTAAGACGGGGGCAAATTCAGAAATTTTTTTTGAGAGTCGAAATTAAGTTACATATTTTTATAAGAGTTAAATTGTAATTTCAACATTTTATTAGTTTATACTTTTATAATTTTCAAAAATTTAAATTAAAAAATTATCATTTTGAGAGATTAAAATGTAATTTTTATCATGTACTAAATTATACTTTTAACAAACTTCAAAGGTCGAACTTACAATTTTCCATTTAGAGGGCTCAGGATCCCTACCCCTTCCCCGCGGCACTGCACTTGTAGTAAGATACTCAGCAAATTTATATAAATGTCATTTTTTTTAAAAAATTATCGATATATGTTGTTTTTGGAGAGAGAAAAAAACGCATCGTAGAAGACGTGTTTTCATTGATTTGATAGAAAAAATACGTCCAATAAGACGCGTTTTATTCTCATCCCAAGTTGAAGAGAAAAAAGACAACGAGTCTTACAAGACGCATTTTCTTTGATCTGACAAAAAAAAACACGTCCTATAAAGCAAGTTTTATTCTCATCCCAAAAACTTCTATAATTTATCAATAAATTAAATAAAATTGATTTGTTTTACTCTTGAGTCATTACAACAATCAACATTGGCCACTATTTAATGATAACTTATTTTAATTTATTGATTTTGGCTTATTATGCCTACATTTCATATTTTTTTTTAGCTTATTGAACTTAAAATATATAAAATTCACAGACTTTGTAGAATAATTCCACAAAGTTCCAAAGGCCCCTCACCTTGTGCTTGACTTTATTCAAAATTAACCAAAGAAATTTCATTTAAATTAAAGTAAACGTTTTAATAAAATTATCACAATTTAATTGGATTGGTCGGTTGAATTGAACATCAACATTAACTTTGACTCCCGAAAAAATAATAAATTAATAATTATTGAAGGTAATGATAAAACATATTTCATTATTAAAAAGAAAACACAAATTTAAAATTTATAAACCCAAACTGCCAAATTAACATGAATAATATCAAAGAAATTATTACATAAGTTTTTCATTTGCATTGTATTGATTGAAAACAAAGCCTTCACAACTTGAAGAAGTACTACTAATTAGCTCCTTAATTCCCTCTATCCCATAATCTAATGATGTTGTTTCACCGTACAAAAAATTCGAATAGGAAGTTGAACTGATTGAACCGGCCGAACTCGAAAATCCATTAGCAATATCCCCAGATGAGTCCATGAGCTTGTGGTGGTAATTTTTATCTTCTTCATTGTAGAAACAATTCTCCAAGTAGCCAATTTGTTGATCACCATGACTTCCACCATTGCCACCACCGTATCCGAACTCCAAGTCTTTGTTCTGGCCAAGCCGGTTGGCGGAAAGCCCCCGGTGTTGCTGTGATTGTAGAACTGATCCGGCAGAGGTAATGTTTGAAACACTTGATGAGGAATAGCTATGGGGAACCACGCCAAAAAGTTTCTTCTTCAACTTTGTGTTCCAATAGTTCTTGATATCATTATCAGTTCTACCTGGTAAGTTAGCTGCTATAATTGACCACCTGTAAAAAGAAAAACCTTAAATTTTAACATTCTTCTTGGAAAAAAAAGTTAAGTCTTTTCCTTCTTTAGTTAATTTTCTCAGGAAACAAACAGAGACCCACATCAAGAAATATGATTAATACCTGCTACCAATGCTTGCAAACAGATTGCAGATTATCCTATCTTCATCATCAGAGAATTTTCCATGGTTAATATTAGGCCTTAGATAGTTCAGCCATCTTAATCTGCAACTTTTCCCACATCTCCTTAGACCTGTAACATAAAACCCAAACACATTAAAAAACATACATACATACATACATACAACATACATACATACATATGCATACCAGCTTTTTGTGGGAGAGAAATCCAGTTGCCACCAGTTCCATGTTTGTGTATGAAGTCTTTGAGCATTGCATCTTCTTCAGGTGACCAGGAACCTTTCTTCACATTAGATTTGTCACAACAAGGAGCTTTTCCCATCTCTAAGTTATGTACTTTGGGTTTTTGAAGAAAACAAGAGCTTCTTTAAAGTAACACCTAAGAAATAATTATGTTTATATATATAAAGAGTGAAAGATGTATGAAAACAGAAGTCAAATGGCAAACCTTCTTTTATATCAAAAAAAGTTTTCATTGGAGGGTTTTCTCGTTCCCAGCATTAAGCGTCAGATTGGATTTTATTTCTTTTTATTTTAAAATAAATTAATTAATCTTTACGCATTAGATCAAAGAACAAACCGATCTTTATCTGTTAAAACTTTCATCTATTTCTATGGTTAAAAACTGGCGCGACTGATAGAATAGTTCGAAAGTTATACGTGGAGGGTCATGTGTACCTCATTCTGACGTACATGGATTAGTTTTTAACGATAGAAATAGATTAATTTTTTAACAAAAAGATCAATTTGCTCTTTTATTTAATGTACAATGATTAATTTATCCATTTTTTAATAGAGAGAACAAAATACAATTCAACTCTTAATACAAAGGCCTCCAAAATACTTTTACTCTAAATTAACTTAATAACTTTCCAAGCATAATCTAATTAGTGCAAAGGTGACCTCTAAAAGGACCAAATAATTAGGCCTTAACTTGGTGTTTTCTTTATTAAATTTTTCTAGTAAAAAGAGAATACAATTAGAAATACAAATATATATGTTGATTAATTATAATATAGAATTCAACTACTACCATACACAGAGAATGAAGAATTATACAAAAGCTAAATTAATTTAGAAAAAATCTAAATAAAACCCACGAAAAATACACACAAGATGAAAGGAAAACTCATATTATAATTGCACATATAGGACTAGAGTTATCTATGAGCTGGACTGCAACGTGTTTGAAAAATTAAAGAGTTTGAATAAAAATATAGACTAAAAAATGAGCTTGGAAAAAAAAAAAAAACCCATTTTCAAGCCTCAAGTGAAGTTTTTTTGATCTGAACTCGACCCGACTCGAAATTTCAATATATTTTTTAATGTTTTGCTACTTTTTTTCATTTTTGTCTCTGTTTTGCTATAGTTTCACTATTATATTGCTACTATTTTATTGTTAGTGTTTGGATATTGTATAACACTTGTTTAATTGTTAATTTTGTTACTATTTTAGAGACATTTGCTTGTTAAGTTACAGACTTACAGTTATGTTAGTGTTATTTAAGTATAAATATTTTTTTAATTTATTTTCAATTTGTTGAGAAACATTTATTTTAATATTTTTAGTGTATTTGGTGTATTACGTCTTTTTTAAAATTTTTATATAAAAATAGAATTAAAAAAAATTAATATGGGTTCGACCAGGCCCAAATTTTAATATTTTTATCTGGATTGAGCTTGGGTAAAAATTTAAACCCATTTTTCGGGACAGACCCAATCCGTACCTAACAATCAAGCTTAAAATTTTATTAGGATCCAACCCGAACCCAACTTTACCCATAAACAACTCTAAATAGAACTCAAAACTAAATCTTTACAGTTTGGGAACCACAAAGCTTTGTTAACACTATTAAAACCTAATTAGCTATCTTGGTGTACTATTTCGTTGCTCAAAAGAATACAAAAGTAAGCTAAAATTAGAGTTTTTTACCCAAATATTATAAAAAAAAATTATTAATGACCAAAATGGTATCCCCAAATTATTATTTACCAAAATGGTATGTTTAGTTAAGTGGAGGGACTCTAAGTGGCGGCACTAAGGGGTATTTCTGACATGTGTTTTTTTAAAATTTTTTTATTATTTTTATATATTTAAAAATAAAAAAATATTATTTTATTAGTGGAGGGACTTAAAGTGGCGGCACTCAGGGTTTTTTTTCAGAAAAATACGAGAAAAATACGACAAAAAAATACCTGACACCCAGTGGAGGAACACGAAGTGGCGGTAGCAATGGAGGGTTTTTAAGTGGCGACACTAAGGGGTGTTTTGCCACTTGGCAGCACCTCATTGTGTCGTGTGTGTGTGTTTATTTTATTTTAATTGTGAAAATTAATTTGGGTGGTTGAGAATTTTTAGGGTTTGTGATAAAAATTAAATGAAATAAAATTTTTGTTATAAAATAGGAAAGGGGGGAGCAAATAAACGGGAAAGAAAGAAAGAAAAGAAGGAAAGAAAGAAGAAGGAGAGGAAAGAAAGAAGAAAGAAAGAAAGGTACTGTGTTTATTTTTAAATTTATTTCAGTATAATATCTTTTTAAAATCGTATTTTATTTATTAAATTTTATTTAATTTTTAACATATTTATTGAAGATGGATAATCAATTTTTTGTATTCATTTATTTTGATGGAGTAATTTTGAGAACATCGGTTGGATGTATATTTGATTGTCGGGAACAAATAGGAATGAGATTTCGTCGAAATATCTCCATTGATGATATGAAAGCAAGGATTAGTGCAAAAATTTTTAGACGTTGTGGGAGAAGGATATCGAAACTTTTCCACAAGTTTCCAGTTTCGATAGATCCCATCAAATTCACCGAGATGAAACTTGTAGACGATGAAGACGTGGAGACAATGATCGCTCTTTATTGTTCGAATCAAAGTGACCCAAATGCACCGGTTCAATTGTTTGCTGAGTTAGTTAATGTGGAACCTGTACAAAATGAAGATCCAACTCCATTAGAAAATGAAGATTCAACTCCGTGTATGGTGATTCCAGTATCGTACATTGAAAGTCAATAAATTGTACGTGGGCTAGACATCGATCTTAATGCTGCTGTGCCCGAGAATGATGCAGATCAAGATGGTGGATATGATAGTAGTATTCCTTCTGATAATGAAGTCCATATTGATAGTGATTCGGATGTGGATGAGGTACCAGATGATATTGACGATGAAGGGGCGAATGACGATGAAAATCCAGTTGAAAATCTAGTTACATATATTGTGATGCACAATAATCCTCCTGAGGCACACATGTCGCTTATAAACCTCGATGCGACACATGTCGAGTTCGCAAAATACCCTGAAATAGTACCTGCTCACCGATTGGCCGTAGCAGCAGATTGTGAAGAGTTGTTTGTGGGCCAAAAATTTGAATCCAAGGAAGAGTGCATATTTGCTATTAAGCGATATAGCATGAATGTGTCGATAGACTACAAAGTCGCAATGTTTAAACCGACATTGTATATTGGGGAGTGCTGGAAGTCGACGGAAGGTTGCAAGTGGCGGGTGCGAGCTGCATTTATCCAGAAGTCGCAGATGTGGGAGATAAGAAAAATTGATGGGCCTCACACATGCAGTTCAACACGTTTGTCAGAAGATCACCGGAAACTTGATTCCAGAATCATCTGCACACATATCATGCCAATGGTTAAGGACGACCCGACCATCAAAGTTTCTACATTGATTGTGGACATGCAATCACGATTCCATTATCGAGTTTCATATCGAAAAGCATGGATTGCGAAACAAATGGTAATAGAATAATTGTTCGGTGATTGGATGCATCATACAATGAGCTGCAATGATGGATAGCCGCAATGCAACAGTACGTGCCGGGGACTGCGATTGAGTTGGTGACACGACCTTATTATGACTCAGATAACAATATACAACCGGGAAGAAGAATTTTTCAGTATATATTTTGGACGTTTGATCCCTGCGTTCGAGCATTTCCTCACTGCAATCCATTTGTCCAGGTAGATGGAACGTGGCTATACGGGAAATATACGCAGATCCTACTAATTGTGGTGGCTCAAGACGGGAATCAAAACGTGCTCCCAATAGCATTCGCTATTGTGGACAAAAAAGACATGGAATCTTGGGAATTCTTCTTGAGAAACCTGCGGAGGCATGTGATTTATAACGATAATATTTGCATCATCTCTGATAGAGGGAAGGGTATTATTGTGGCCATTAGGCATACTGCTGTACCATGGAAATCGGTTTACTGCAGCAGACACATTACAGCTAACTTCCAACGAGAATATAAGAATGCAGACTGGCGAAGACAACTTGTGAAAATGGGTAAAAAAATTAAGTTCCAAATTATATTTTTAAGGATTTAATTTTAGACTGTAACTTATGTTTTCTTAATATTCCTACAGCGTACGAGCTAGAGCCACACCGATTCCGACAAAGAATGACCAGACTTGAGCGTGACATGAAAGGTCAAATGAACAAGCCTCTACGTGAGTGGTTGGGTACCATGGAGCCGTGGCAATGGTCTCAAAGTTTTGATGAGGGGTATCGATATGGTCAAATGACAACCAACCTGGTAGAATCAATTAACGGCGTGTTCAAGAGAATACGACATCTTTCGATTTCATCCGTGTTCTCCGCTACGTTCTATAGGCTAGCTACCTTGATGCCAGTAATGGGGATGCAACAAATCGATCAGATGAATGCTGGTCACATGTTTGTCGAAGCTGTTAGGAATGCAATGGATGCAAACCGTCAGAGTGCGAGGGCGATGAACGTTGAAATATATTCACGACAGTTTCAACGATTTCAAGTTACTGAGACCATTGAGCGTCGACCTGGTATCTCACCTAGGTCATATGGGGTTGATCTCCAAAACAGACACTGAGATTGCAGGAGGTTCGATACACTTCGTTATCCCTGTGCGCATGTCGTTGCAGCTTGTGCTAAAGTGTCGCTCAATGTTGAACAGTTCATCGACCCCGTTTACACTTTCCAGCGTACGTTGCATATTTGGGAAAATGAGCCCCCCGTCCTGCCTGACTTGTCCACATGGGAGGTACCTCCGACGACTTTCGAGCTTATCCCGAACAAAGGTTTACGAAGAAATCCGAAAGGTCGTCCCCATATCACCAGAATTCGCAACGAAATGGACATTATGGAGAAAACAGACGGTGGCAAGCTGTGTGGACTATGTAGGCTAGTTGGGCATACTTGGCGTAATTTCCCTCAACGAACCTATCATATTGGTCAATCATCCGGATCGAGTAGGGCCTAAACTCGGTTCATCATTATATACCTCTTACTTTTATTTTTACATTAATTTTTAAAGTTGTCTACTTGCGTCATAGTCACTAAATTATTTATATCTTGAGGTAAAGAATTCAAAAATATAATCCGTTTGATGTTTCTGAAATTAGACTAAATATCTTTTTACCATAAAAATTTCAGAATTTTTACTTTAGCCAATTTACACAGTAAATTCTTCCAATTTACCCCTTCTCTGTTGCCTGATAGTTTCGACATTTCTTCACTAAAAATTATCTATCTTCTAATTTTTCATCTCTCAAATTCTCTACACTTTTCTTCAAAAATACCTCACTTAAAAAAAATGGTAAAATTACTCTTTAAGTCCCTAAGCCTTCTAACTTTACGGTTTAAGGTTTCAAGTTTAGGGTTTACAATTTTGGTTTTAGGGTTTAATGTTATGAAATTTAAATAAATGATCAAATAGGTTAAAATATATGTACATTATGGAGAAAAAATTCATCATTATAATTCATCAACAGTCAAATTTAAACACTATTAGATACAACCCTAGTATCCATGATTAGATGGTGTAGTTCTCGGGGTATATCTTCGTGGTGGCCGGCGTCTACGTCGAGGTTGCTCGTCAAGTTCATCATCATCATTAGGGTCCATTTGCCCCGGAGGAGTAGAGTATTGCCCGGGAGGAATAGAGTATCGCGATGGTTCGTCAAACTCAGCCTGATATCCTTCCCTTGAGTATTGTGGTGGCTCGTCAAATTGAGACTGATATCCTTGGCTTGAGTATTGCGGTGGCTCGTCAAACTAAGGTTGATATCCTTGGCTTGATGAGCTATGCATATGTGATGATCCCGCAAAATCAGGACGATAAGAATCATCGTCATCTAATGCCTCTTCATCCTCCTCTTCTTGTTGCTCTGGCACTGACTGTGGTTTTGGGGCAAGTGTTATATGATAAGGCCGATCTTGTCGAGACATGTATGGGGGAATTATCGTCGATGAAACACCAAGTAAATATGGTTTCCCAACCTCAATGAACCACTGCATGTACTGCACCGATGGCTGTAAATCCGGAGTGTACTCCATCGGAGGTACTCGTATCATTTAGTTGTTCCACACATAAACATATTGTCCATGCACACTCCCTCAATCACAATTTGCTTTCCCCTTCTTATCCATTCCATGGATAAACCCTAATTAGAATGGCGGCTGCGGGATAAGCTGTTTACAACCAAATTGCCGGAGTACTCGATCCCCGGCATACCACTTCATTGTTTGAAAATTGATTATCGGTGCGTTAATGCACCATTGGTCTAAGTGAAGGAATGTCGAGGCGGGAATAACAGCAGTAATTTCTGGCTGTATAAATGGGGTGCAGATGAACTGCACAATTAATAACATGTCAAGATATTAATAAGAGTAATAAGAGTAAAGTAATATAATTTAGTAACATGCAACCATATTAACACGAGTCAAGTAATATAATTTAACATGTTAATGAATAACAACTTCCCCGGCATATTGCTCTAGCATCAAGCGATACATGGGAACTGTGTACTGCCTCCCGATCCCCGATTTTGTTTTCCATCTAAGAAAACAAAAAATAACTTGTTACAATAATATAATTAATAAAATATGTCAAATAATTAAAATTTAGGGTATATGGTAATCACCTGTTAACGAGTGGAAAAACATATGTTTAGTGCCTAACGGATGCCAAGAATGGCATCCAATATAGTGCCCAAGATTGCAATAGCACTAGGCATCCACCTATATCCTGGGGAGAAGGGTTTGCGGGGCGACAAAGTTCTCAATATAGCATTGCAAGCACTACAGATCCCCAACTATATTCATGAATCTTTCGCAAATCTCTTAGTAAGGGCAAATACATCAAGTGGATCTTATTGTTATTTGCGTCCGGCATGAGTATGCCCCCTATCATTAGCAAAATATAGGCTCGAACGGCCCAAGAAACCTCCATTTCAGTTGCGTGTTCGGGTAAGTGCTTAAAATTGCTCTTCAGCCATGTAAATAACAACAACGTGAAGTCATTGTTATTACTAGGTGAGCGACCTAGTAACTGGATGCACATCGTTGTCGGCTCTTGAAACGAACTAATACCGGTGACTGGTACACCATTGATTGGTAGCCCTAGTTGGACCGTAACATCCTTCAATATCACAGTGCACTCCCCACAAGACAGATGAAATGTATGAGTCTCCGGGCGCCAACGCTCCATAACTCAAATTTTTGGATCAATGCCGCTAATTCAAATCCGGCATCCCGCAAATACGGAAGCAGACGTTCATAAGGGGGAAATTTAAGGCCCTGTGCACGACCCCTCAATGAACAATACGCGAGCTCTTCCTGTTAATTTACAAAAATAGTTAGTATAACCAAAATTAATTTTGTAAACAAATAATAATATTGTGAATGACATAATGAACGAATAATAATTTTTTTACATTCATATTGGCTTGGTATGTATCCGCATTCACCGATTTCGCTATGTGAGGACGTTCCGAGTTAATTAATGAAGTCATTCTGCAACTTGAAAAAAAATTATCAATTAGTTCAGTACATAAGTTTACCAATATAATACAAAAATAATAATTAAATACCAAAATTTGTTATTTACTAAAATTGTACAAAATATATATTTATAAACCAAAATAGTATCCACATACTATTATTTACTAAAATGATACAAAATAAAAAATAAATATTTATTTTGTACTATTTTGGTAAATAATATGATGGGGATATTATTTTGATAATTAATTATTTTTTATATTATATTTTGGTAATTAATTAGCTAGGTTTAACTTTTTATGAATTATTAAAACTCTCTTATTTTTATAAAATAATAAGTTTTTTAATTTTATACTTGTAACTAATTTTAATTATAACTTAAAAATGAATTATTTTTTATTTTATTAAACACTTGTAATTGTTTTCTTTCGCATTTTATTAAACAATCTTATGACTTGTATAAGAAAGTTACTAACTAATAAAATTTAAACATTATTAAATTTTAAATCAATAAATATGAACAATATTTTTTACTTACTACTACTAACAACAAAATAAAATTACTAACTAGCAAAATTAAATTAAAGTAAATTAATAATAACATAATAACCAAACTTACATTTCTTCTTCTCCTCTTAATTTACTCACCAACTATAACAACATTAAATAACAAATCAATTAAAAATTAAATTAAAGAAAACAAAAAACTTAAAATAATCAAATTAACTAACAAATTAAAATATTTTAAAATTAACCATACTTAAAATATTAATTAAACTTACATTTCTTCCACTTATCTTAATTTACTCTTTTAATCAACCTATTAAACAAATAAAAGTATAATAACAAATCAATCACATTTCTACTACTAACTAACAAATTAAAATATTTTAAAATTAAATTTAAAAATAAATATATTATCTTTTTTTTCCTTCTCCTTCTTCCTTCTTCTTTCTTTCTTTCTTTCTTTCTTTCTTTCTTTCTCTTTTTTCTTTCTTTTTTCCTTCAATTTTAGTTGGTCCCCCCCTCCCCACTTATTTTATAACAAAAAATTTATTTTATTTAATTTTTATCACCTACCAAAAATCCCCAACCACTCAACTTAATTTTCACCTCTTAAGAAACCAACACAAACACACACACACACACACGGCACAATGGAGTGCTGCCAAATGATAAAACACCCCTTAATGCCGCCACTTAAAAACCCTCCATTGGTGTCGTCACTTCGTGTTCCTCCACTGGGTGTCTGATATTTTTTTGTCATATTTTTCTCGTATTTTTCTGAAAAAAAACCCTGAGTGCCGCTACTTTAAGTCCCTTTACTAATAAAATAATATTTTTTTTATTTTTAAATATATAAAAATAATAAAAAAAATTAAAAAAACACGTGTCAGAAATACCCCTTAATGCCACCACTTAGAGTCCCTCCACTTAACTAAACATACCATTTTAATAAATAATAATTTGAGTGTATCATTTTGGTCATTAATAATTTTTTTTTGTAATATTTGGATAAAAAACCCCTAAAATTAGAAGTAATTAGACACAATTTACATTGAAAATGATAGCCTATAGTCTTATATATGTTGAAAGATAGTTTATCAACTTTTCTTTGTTTAAAGCAGAAAAGTCACATGGTTTATGACTACATTGAAATTAAATTAATTCGGAACGAAATTAATAATTATTTTTTTGTATTTTTAAAATTTATTAAAAAGATAAATACTGATTACAAATATAATTATAATTCCAAATCTTCAAATTAAATTCCTTTAATAATTAAAGAAATATAAATAAATTCATGAAATTCGAATTTGCTAAATTTAAAATTTTTATATTTAAAAAGAAAAATTACATTTATAAATAAAAGAGTAAAATCAAATCTCACATATACTAAATAAAAAAAAATTAAATTTTGCAAAAAA